>OY759194.1:2500000-5000000 GCA_963662085.1 Eupithecia inturbata | reverse complement strand
TGACTTGATTCTGACTCTTCAATGACCTGACGATTTTCATCAATGGTATCATGAGTATGATGACTTTCGGTTGATGCATCATAGTTGGTAACAAGCCCTTGTACGTAAAAGGTTTTTTCTTTGGGTGATAGATCTTTTTCCGACACAGGTTTTATTTCCTGCGTTGGATACAAAACATTTCGTGTAGAATTAGAATTTAACATTGCGTCTGCAATATTTTCTCTAACTTGATCAATAATAAGACAGTCGGGTTTTTCGTCAGAAACCATAATATCAGCCAATAAACTGTATGGATCAGAAGAGGGTTCGTAACGGTTTCTCTCTTTTTCCCGCAGTTGGGCTTCTGCCTTCATTCTTTTCAGTTCAATTTTAGGCGCTAATCGAGCCACCTTCACTTGATCGATTGGCGGAGAGTCTCTAGCTTCGGGAGACGACACGTTATCAGAACCATTGAGATCAGAATCCGCTATATCCATCCTCTCTACGTTATTTAATTGTTCTGCCACATATTTTCCAATCGCGTCTTGACTTCTTGAGTGTCGACTTCGAAAAAAAGTTTTAGTTTTAAAAATAGCTTTAGTAGGCGGGGCCTGCGTCATCCCTCCGTCCGGTGCCTTACCAGGCGAATTCTCAAATTTTTTGTCAGGTGATTTCACTACCGAAGGCTCAGGAAAATTTTCCTCTACTTTTAAGGGCTCTGGTACAGCTGGCAAATCGGGCACCGCCGTTCTATTGAGAAGTTCAGCCACTTCTCTGGCCATATCATCTTCATCGATGCTAAGGCTTTTAGATTCCTCAGTCCGAATAGGATTTTTAACACGGGGAATTTTTCTGCCGACGTCGGCTTCGACAGGCCAATCTTCATCTTCGCAAAACTCGTACTTATTGGAATCACTAGAGGCTTCTGGTTTTTCAGTAGATAGTGAGCTGCTAGATTTATTATCTGGTAGGGGGGAGAGTTCAGGGACCGGTGCCGCGGGCAACTCGGCCGGGGTCGGTACCGCGGGGGACTCCGCTCCAAGCGGCACCTCCGGGGACCGCGCCGTTGCCGTAGCTGACTCGTCATTTGACTCTTCTTCAATGTCGTCATCCCAGTCTGCTAAAAGACTACTCTTTATCTCCTCATCAGTCTTCGGTTTTTTACTTTCTACAACAGAATTATCTTCTAAAGGACGCTTTTTATTGATACTTTTAGGTTTATCTGTTTTCTCTTTTCGGGGTTTACGTTGTTTGGGAGTTTTAGAAGAGTTTGTCGTAGATTTTGTAGTAGGTTTAGGTGTTGGCTTTGTTTTAATTGGCGTTGGCGTATAAGGTACAAAGCCGACGCTGTGTGATTTGTTATGTAAGATAAGAACATTGAGGCGAGTGGTGGTGAATTGACAGGCATGACACGCATAGATACCAGGGCGTGATGATGGTGTGGATGGAATAGTTGGTGTAGTGGGTGTTGGATTGGGAATGGGTTTGTCTACAATGTCAGGCTTATCATCGGAATTTGGTTCAGTGATTGTGAGTTCTTCAGAAGAAGGCCATTCTGCAGTGCTGGTGGAAGGTCCTGGCAGTTCAGCAGCTGGTGATTCAGGAATAATTTTGGCACCTTGCACCAAAATATGCACCTTGTAGTCAGTCTTTTCTTTCATCTGAAATGGAACACAAAATTATTTGTTGATCTCTCTAAAAACGAGCCAAATAATAAAAAAATATTGCTCACCCGTCTGACTGGAGTAGAGATTTTAGGAGATTCAGCAGGTGGCCGGCCTCTTACTGGAAAGATATAATATACCAATTTTTTGAGTGTTTTAATACAGGCCACATTGAGAAGCACATAGTAAAAAATAAAACCTTGTTTCTTGCCAAATACCATGATTCTAGGTCAACGGGAAGTACCCTATAGGTTTTGGTCCATGGTGAGGATCAAACATTTTTTTTTTGTAATAAACTCATTTCAGGTTTTCAGATTTTTTCCTATACGCTAAAAGATATATATGCTATATATATATATAGATAGTATAGATATATATGACTATATGCTAAAAGACCTTGCTTCTCGCCAAATTTTAGGATTCTAGGTCAAAGGAAAGTACCCTATATGTTTTGATCCATGTTGAGTGAAAAGGGTATTGATGAGAATCAAAAGCAATTTTTTTATTGAATAAACAACAAATTTACGGTTTTTGGATTTTTTCCTTTACTTGTGCTTTAATACCTTGCTTCTTGCCAAATTTCATGATTCTAGGTCAACGGGAAATACCCTATAGGTTTTGTGTGCAAGTGATTCCGTTGGAAATTGCAAAATTATCGGACATAAACCGCTGCAACTTATGATTTTAAAAACAGCCTTTATTAACAAATAAAATTACTATCAAATAATAGAAACAAATTAGAACTAGTATTTACAATTGAAACAATTAAGCTAACTGCAGACTGTTACAAACAATCTACAGGTAGCTCAACTGATTTATATCAATACCGGTAGGAAGCATCCCCAAAACGCTGGCTGCATTGGCCCGCTGTATAGCAATGCAGTTTACTTATACTTTTGATTGCAATGACTTAGAAGTTAAATTTATATCACGACTCCAAGAGTTTATGGACTTGGTATATATCATTATTTTGTTATATTCAAAAAATTCATTTATACTATAAAAAATTTTTTCAGTCAGCCATTTTGTCAAGTTAAATTTAAATCTAGTTATTAGAATAGAATAGAATATTTATTTATTTATTTTAGAATATTTATTTTATTTTATTTGCAACTCAAATAAACAAAAACAAAATATGATTAAAAAATAAAATAAAAACAAAGCTTAGATTTTTAAGAAATAGATATTAAGTGTATATACTAGTTGTAATTGTTTTATTCTGTTATTGCAATGGTTTAATTTGAATTTATATTAGGTACCTACAAACTGTAAAGTACCTTTAACTGCGTAGAAATATAAGCTTAGGTACTAGTTTTTGCATTGAGTCACAAAGCGATCTCTGTCTCAGCATGAGCTAGCTGTAAAAACATTGTTTCTCTTATGAATGTAATAATGTAATTTCTTTAAAAATGTCAGGAATTTTATTGTATATTTTAATTGCCATCATAAAGCTTTTATTAGTGTAGGATAGTGTCAATCTCGTTTGTGGTCAGAATAATTTATTTTTATATTTTAATCAGACGCTATAATTACACAATGGATTTGCCATTTGAATTAAGTCTTTATTCTTAAAAACAAACACGCTTATATTGAGTATGTATAAGCTGGTCAACATTAAGATCTTACACTGTCTAAAGTAAGGCCTTGAGTATTTGATGTTAATTTCAACTTGATACCCACACATTCCTGAGAAAAGGGGTTGACAGACAGACAGACAACAAAGTGATTCTATAAGAGTTCCTTTTTCTTTTTGAGGTACAGAACCCTAAAAGTTGAGAAACTAAGACATTGTTTTGCAAACAAAGGGACCAAGTCTGGTTTAAGCAACAATGTATTAGGGAATTATTCCTTTTATAAGGTTGAGTAAACAACTCTGCTATACATACAAAGCCAGGAAAGCACTGCTTAGCTTGGGGCTAGATGATGCTGTGTGGATTGTCATCTTTATTTATTTTTATCTAGTACCTTTTTTCACATAGCCAAGTTTTTTAGCAGGGGTTCCAAAGATTCCTGCATAGCTTTCTTTCTTGGTTTCTTGGAACTCATCTCTTGTAAGGATTTCTATATCACCACCAACTTTAGTTTCAGCACGAATCACATCTTCGGGAAACTTTTCCATTTGCCCATGTCTGGTTCTGTACAATGCTGTAAATCAAAGACACTATTGCAGTTATTTATGTAAGAAGTAGCTTTAATGACATTTGCCCACTGCTAGCTTCCCTTTGTTTAGTTAGGCTATTTCCGTCAGTCATGTCGCCATTTGACAAAAAAGCCTGAGTTGTATGTTTATATACTTACAGAGTCCTTTATTGATAAATTCATGTTTACGGCTGCATTGGTACTTATAAATTGAGTTGATGTTTTTCACGAATTCACTGAAAATAATAAAACATAAGATTTTAGGTTGAAGTAGGAAAATATGATGGTTGTGATAAGTATATCAAAGTAGCCCATTCTTAAGAGAAACAATGTTGGATGAGAATGTTTTTCACTTCTTCATTACACACAACCGCAGGACCACCGCTGGCTAGGCCCCTTATGGGTCTTTTAGCTACTCTCTCTATATATTTACAACTCTATGGTACATTATTATAGATGTCTATTGTTTTTTTCTGTTATAATTGTTCCAAATATGTACCTATCTTTCTATATTCCAAATCAAACAATAACTACACTATTGCAGATTCATAGACAGAATGGCAAGTATTCCTGTAGCATTAAAAGATCATCAAAATAATGTCTGTAAAATTTACAAACAGCTGCTGGTGCGTAGCTTGGTTCCTTAATTTCTTTTGTTGTATGGCATCAGTTTGTAGCCAATTATGTTTATTGTTATTAATTACTTTGTAGCAGACTATTGTTGTAGTGTACACAGCAGGGCTTGATATTATGTAGATTTTATTTAGATCCCTCTAGCTGTAGAACTCTTAGAATTCATGAAAATTCACTCCAAGATGACATCCCAGAATGGATGAGTTAAGTATGTATTGAACAACACTAATAAATTTAGGGTTTTATTGAAAAAATGGGAAGGTTTATCAGAAACATAGCAGGCATGTAAACTTACTATGCATCCTCCTGAAAGAACTTCACGATGGCTATTGGAGGCTTCCGAAATGACCTCAAGACATCTGGAGCCACCTTGCTCGGGGCGACAACCTCGCCAGGCCACCAGCAGTTTCCCAGCTTGACCCATACTACCTCCTCGTCCGAATAACTTATTTCAGTTTGATCACACATCACCACTATCTGTTCAGACAAAACGCACGACCATATT
This sequence comes from Eupithecia inturbata, assembly GCA_963662085.1. Classification (NCBI taxonomy): domain Eukaryota; kingdom Metazoa; phylum Arthropoda; class Insecta; order Lepidoptera; family Geometridae; genus Eupithecia; species Eupithecia inturbata. Next base: position 4,995,080 of record OY759194.1, on the reverse strand, counting down.
TTTGTCAAGAAGTCACTGTGTACGCCGAGAGCTTACGCTATGTCATTTCTTCATTGCGCTACACAAACCCTATGGTTCTTGAACTTCTGTCAGCAGAACTGATACCAATATCAAGATAGTACGAGAATTCAACCTGTATTTGTCAAAACAATAGCAAAATATTGGTTGTAAATATCACCGACTGCGTACGAAATAATTTCTTTTTCGTCGCAATGGTGGCTGCAATGAATCACTTCAATTGTTTATTTCATCTCAACTAAACCCTATTTTTACATAATATGCCCCTAATAAAATATTTTATTATTTAAAATGGGGATATAATGATTAGAAAACATATATAAAAGTATAGATTTTTTTGAAGTATATGATTTGATGTCTCAGAAGTGGCTCAGATGGATAGCGTCAGCATATACCATCATGATAAAAACAAATTTAATGTTGCTATATCAAACCATAGACAACTTTTATAGATTTGCACGAATTTGTGAGTTTAGTCTGTGGGGAAAAAAGTAATCTGTGGCAAAAATTTACCAATCAGTATTGGGCGGAAATAGGTCTGTTGGATAAGAAGCGCCAATTCAAAACGCGCCAATTTTGAAATAATGAAAATCTGTATTTGAAATTATAATGGGACTACAGTACTACAATAATGAATAGATCTTCTGTCCTATATAGGTATATACAGGACAGAAGATATATTTGCAAAGAGAATAAAACCACATCTATTTGGCCCAGCCCTATAAATAGAAAATTTCAAGGGGATGTACAGTGTATGTCGTAGAGTCGTAGAGGGATGCATCGAGACAAGAATGGTGCACAAAATATATGTATGTACTTCACAAATACAAGTACACCACCACCAATCACAACAAAAAGTTACCGGCTAGTCTTTCGTCTTTCGGTACTGATATGAATCAAACGGGCGGTGGAAGCTCGCGAGGTTCAATAGCAAATAGCAAATTCAAGCCGCCGGTGTTCAACTCTGAACACCGGCGGCTGTCCGGTTCGAAAAGGTTATTAGATGAGAACAGCCTGTTATTAAATGCATAGGAATCAGAGGTATGTAGATATTTAGAAAATAATGAAAAAAAAACATCTATAGGTAAGGATTATTAGAAAACATACTTTACTTTGTATTCCATAATATTGTAGGCAGGTATGTACCTACCTAGTTCATATCTTTATAATATAATGTGCTTGTCCTTACATAATCTTAAAATTCTAACATATTTACAAATGTTGTGTAAGTACCTACTTATTCAATAGGTACCTGTTATGAGATTTTATATTTTATATAAAATTTATAAAATATTTGTGTGAAAATATATAAATTAATGTTCTTCTTTTTCCCGAACCGTTTGTAAGTGAATGTAGGTTTAGTAATCATCTTTCGTTCTTTCTACAGATATAATTATTGTGTTCTGTACAGTAAGTAAATAAATTAGCTCAGTATTATAAATCTTTTTTCGTTAGCCGGAATATTGGCGTACGATTTTTGCCCATTGTTGGGGGAAGTTCCGCTGCACGTAGGCGAGGGTTTTTTGAATCTGTTTCGTTTCTTGTGGTGAGCATTGAGGGCACGCACCGCGCAGAACCAACGGCGCAAGAGCTGAAAAAAGAGAAAAAAACATTGAAAGAACAACAAAAAACTACTGCTTCCACTAGTGGACAATAAATTTAAGTGAAAAGAAAATCAAATAACACTTTATTTCTTATTTGGATAATCTATATATATATATATAAAAGAAAGTCGTGTTATTTACACTATTTATAACTCAAGAACGGCAGAACGGATCTCGGTGAAATTTGGCAGCGAGGTAGATGGTATCCCGGGGCCGGACATAGTCTACCTTTTATTCCGGAAAAAAGCGTACGAAGCCGCGGGCTGCAGCTAGTAATTTATAAAGTTTAAATTTGACTAGTTTAGGAGCTTAATTTGTATGCCTAAAGATTTTGTAAAATTTTATAACAAAATCTAAAGGAACTTTGTCGCTCAGCGACCACTACTATCAGTGGTGAAATGCCTGGTACTATAGTACCAGGCATTTCACCACTGCTCTAGCGCCGCCGCCGCGCGCCGCCACCTAGGATGTGAAGGTGCATAATACATTCTAAAGTAGGTAGGTAGGTACGAATTAGATTAACACCACATATGACAGAGATACTTCTGTCATCTGTGATTATTACATATGACATCTTGGACACGTAATAACGCATGCGTTATTGCGTCATGAGTCACATGATGCATCGTATCAGTATCATCGTTTCAGGCGGACCGGTAGTAGTACAAAAGGAGCCTGCACCTTATTATAAAAAGACAATGGGGCTGTAATGTCCCTCTGCTATGCTGCCCTGCAGTGAAACCTGCGTTACTACGGGCTTATAAAAAGGCGAAATTTAATGACCCACAAATCTTTCGATATTGTTTATTAAGTATAAGTTTTGATACTGTACTTACTCTTCAACCGCTTCCCAATAGGATCACAAGGAGCTTCACCGAGCGCGCATTTGAGTTGTCTCTGGATAAATCTCTTGTCATTAAGTGCGTTATCTAGCACCGAGTCTGCCACCCGCGTCGGTGGCACCTCGGCTGCGCACGCGCACGCCACGAACGCGCAAAGAAATAACGCTGTGCTGACCTGGAAACCACAATAGTAACCATTGTTGAGACAGAGTATAATCTATAGAACAATCTAGTTCATTTTTACAAAATAAATTGAACGTCCTAATATTCAGACTTCAATAAATCCTTTTTTTTGTCAGAGGAGTTTCTATGTTCGGCTGTACGTATGTTTTTGTTTTTTACTTTTTTATGTAGGTATGTTCGTCGATATCTCCGTCAAATTTTAAAAATTATTGTATGGATAATGATCGGAGGGTCCCATTAAAAAAATGCTCCCGAGGAATCAGTATTAGTCCCGCAAAAATTTAAAAACAGTGTTAATATTAATACCTACTAATTAATACAGTGGGAATTTGATGTCGGTTTTTAGTTTTTTCAAAATAATCAAATCATAGAGTTACCTGAACTGAAAGTTATGTACATATAGCTGTTCTTTTCGTTGAAAAACTAAGTATATCTTTTATATGAGAGCAACTTTGCTGAAAGCGAAAGATTTCAGTGATTTAATAAGGTACCTAAATACCCCATTCAAATTGTAAGGTTTGTAGGTACCTAGTTGAAGCCACCCTGGCTTCAAAACTACTCAAGCGGCAAAGAGGACAGAAAACTAATGATGTAACCAGTCATTTACATCGATATTACGAGGCTATGCGTGTTCACGTTACGGTGCCTACGGTAACAGTTGGGAAACTCTGGCAATAGAAAGATTTGCACGGTGGTGATTCATCAAGAACTTAGTGATAGGGTAAGTATTATAAAATCTGTGGTAGTACTACCTACTCTAATAAAACCATGACTAGGGTACGCTTAAAGTTTTCGTAACCTTCTTGGGACAAAATACATGATGACCTCTGTTGCGTAGCGGGCCTGCCTGAGACGCAGGATGTTGCGGGTTCGATTCCTGCCTCGGGACAAACATTTGAACGATCTGTAGATATTTGTTCCGGGTGTTCTGGGTGTTCTCTATGTACATACCTAATTATAAAAAATATCTATTGCATTGAATTGTATTAAGTATATCAGTTGCCATAACAAAAGATCTGCTTAGCTTGGGGCTAGGTGAGGCTGTGTGAATTGTTCAGCATTATTATTTATTTATAAAGTGCAACGCATCAGCATTGCCATACAGCGGGGCAATGCAGCCAGCGCGTCTTCACTGCTTCCGACTGGTATTGCTAAGGATCAATCTGCAGTGCAAACAATGTACAGATAGCTCATATCTGTACATTGTTTGCACTGCAGATTGTAAATACTAGTTCTAATTAGTTTTATTATTTGATTGTAATTTTCTTTGTTAATAAAAGTTATTTGATGGAAAAAAGTAATTTAATGATATCACGTACATAGGTAATTATTTTTCTACAATAATCTTACCAAGCAATGGGTGAGAAAGGACAAAAATAAATTTAGAAACTTATGTCACTTCAAAGGCTGTACATATAAATGTATGTGTATGATGTTCAAAACCATTTTGTGATGCACATAATTAAGAAGGTATCTCGGTAAAACCACAAACGGAAAAAAAGATTCTTGGAATAATGTCGCAAAATATCCGCACAATCTAATGTCGTAACAAAATGTTCAATCAGTTTCGTAAATGTTTCTCAAATAGTTTTCTAAAGAAGGTGCAAGTTTGAAACTGATAGGTTTATTGATCGATTCAGTTATATTAATATTTAGGTATTCACCTAAGGTAAGGTTACGTGAGGCTATTTTGGCGCTTTTTTGACCCCTTCTTTCTCCTTGGTGAGATGTTGTGAGATTTTGCTCGACCCGCCTCTCCTAATCTCACGTGAGATTTTTCATAACGCGTAGTTTATTGATCTGTGCTTGATCGCATTGCATTTGAAATGGTTTTTTTAAACGTTTTTAAGTTAGAAATTTGAATCTCGCGAAAAACGAAATGCTAAAATTCGTGGAAAAAAATTACGTGGTTTTTGCCCAGACTTTCCTCTCCCCACGTGAGATGGGGTGAGATTTGGCTCGACGCCCTCCCCCCTAAACGCCTCACGTAATTAATGGACGCCCCCTAATGAATAAATTGATATAAATAAAATAATGTTGGTACAGTGGCGTTCATTGTTAGCTGACCCCTTTGTAAAGGTTGAAGTACATTTTATCACCGTTTATGTCACCGGCTTAACAAATATTCGCTTGGTTGCTGATGGATGCGGGGGGCAAAATAAAAATTGTATTCTCGTTAGGACATGCTCCAAATGGTTGTTGGAAAATTAGTGTCAAAAGCATTGAGATGGTTTTCCCCGTCACCGGACACTCATACATGCCTGCTGATAGGCAATTTGGCATAATAGAAAAAAAAACTAAGAAAATTGGAAGTAATAGTAGAACCGAAAGAAATAAGTCAGACAATCAGCGAAACATCTTTGTTGGTTAAATTTGGGACGGATTGTCCCGTGTAAAGCCAACGACGTCTTGGCCTATGGCTTTATAGAGTGTAAAAGGTTTATACTGTTCTCGGTCAAAGACATCTGGAAACGTTCTTGTCAGAGGTGAAACTTTCTACAAAAGTGATTTGGCTAAAAGCGTTAACGTATGCCAACGCCAAAAAGTTATAGGCATGATTAATCCGCAAGCGGTGCCTAATATGGTTCTAGTGAATAAAAATAAGTTAACAGACGTGAACAAACTATTGCGTAAGCATTTCGTGACGAGCTGGAAAGATATTCCTACCCTCAATTTTTACAAAGACGTACTGTACGCACAGGAACAAATGAATGTTCACAAGAAGAAGAAAACTATTGCGAAGGAGGGGTGGGAGATGGTTGTGACTTACGCATTTAAATTTTAAAACTCATTTTTAATTAATAAAACTTAAATTTAATTAAATATATTTTTCTTACCGTGTGACACCCCTGTATAATATTTAATTTCGTTAAATTCAAGCACGGCAATCTGTGTCAATGGGTTGAGATTAAACATGGCGATCTGCATAATGTTTGGTAACAAATACGGCATTCTTTGATTTTTCGTATCAAAACCGGCATTCTGCTAAATTATTATCTAAATTCCGACTATATTATCTAACAAAGACCACATCCTGTGTCATTATTTATTTACCACTGCTAATATCCAACTATTTAATAAAACGTTTTTATTGATTTGCCAAAATTCACCCAAGTACTGATTGCAGACTTTTATTTTAAACGACACAATATAAAAATCATTTTTTGTATGGGAGCCCCCTTTAAATTTAATAATTATTCTATTTTTATTATTTGTAGTTGTAGCGGCAAGAGAAATACACATTCTGTAGAAATTTCAACTGCCTACCTCTTACGGTTCATGAGAGGTACAGCCCGCTGACGGACGGACGGACAGACACACAGATAGAGAGACGGACGGACAGAGATAATGGAACCCTATTACTTGGTAATAGGGTTCCATTTTCACCCTTCAACAAATTTAATATTATTAAACCAAAACTGATGTCATTATTAGATTTGAAACCTACCAAGGTGGTCAGCTAACGATGAACGCCACTGTACCTTAGGTACAATATAAGTAACGAATGGAACCAAATGATAGGTCCGAGTAAGTCAGTTGCCACAAGTAGAATATGCAAGCCAATGTTAAACAAAGTCAAGGTAAAATCTCCAGAAGCCCATCCAGATGCAGATGTGTGATATTTTAATAGTGTTCCCTTCCGTCTTTTTGTTTCTCAAAGTACTAATAGCTCATCATAATCTAGCTTAGATATTCTACCAATAGAGCCTTTTTATCTTTTGAATTGATAATGAAACTAAACAGTCACACAAGGGTTTCAATCACTATAGGTACTACACATAGCTGCTCAGAACGTGATTAGAAATCTTACTCAGTGCGTCGTCGTCGTCGGTTGTTAGGTGCAGGTACCTAACTTCGTTTCTTCCTACCTGACTAACTACTTTGATTCTTTGCCAAATATATCGACCTGTTGAAGGTTTCGATGCGATTAATTACCTACCTACTAAGTACAGTTATAACTATAGAGTTCAATATCTGCTTTAATTATATTTTTCATCCCATCTATTCGAAAAAGACGACTTGGTTCGCCTTTAAGTACACCCAAAGGTGGTGTTTTCTATAAGAAACTTTTAGCGGGCAGTAATGAGTTTTTAATCCTCTTTATAAGTGCGCCGCAATTATCATTGCACATTTTGAATTTGAAACAACTTAGTGTTCAGCGTCCAAGAAATCGAACGCAAATATTGTTTGAATAAAGACTGGCTAGTACTACATCCAACCAAACAACGAGATTCCGTCACATTTTCCTCAAAATGAGCCAGATTCGGACATTATTTCAAACACGCAGAATATAAAATCTACAACAATCTCTACTCCTAATAAAACTGTAACAATAAATTTTCATAATTGCGAAAATGTCTCAAATAAGTTTTTAGTTGTTTTATTATTAGATACTATTTCATTTCAATTTAGGTTTTACTCTATGTTTTATTAAATAATAATATTACAATAAAATATGAGGCGCCTTTTATTTTCTCATAGAGGGTGATGAAGAGTAGAGTGTATCACTCGGGCGCAAAATATATTTCTGGCTCAGGTGACGTACTTTGAATCCCTCGCTACGCTCGGGATTCTACTCTAGAATCCCTCACTTCGCTCTGAATTAAAAAAAACGCCTTCGCCGTAAAAATATTATTTTGCTCCCTTATGGTGATACAATTTCAAGACAATGTTTTGTCTAACACTTATGTCGTCAAAAAAAAGCAAACACGTAGGTATCTTTACTATTGTGAAATCGTTTCTCTAAAAGTAGGTAGTTGGGTAGGTAAGTATATTATTATAACTATACAACTAAATTTTTGTAGAGCGTGAAATCTAGTTACATTTATGTCCACATAGTATAATAGAGGTAAGTAGATACAGAAAAGTAAACCACAAAAGTATATTTTTAACAAACTTCTGAGTCAGATTTTCGTAGAACCTATTGATAAGCGACCAAATTGGTCATTGTGTAAAAATGGACAAGCCACAAATTGCGATAGGGGCTTTCAAAGGATAATCGTGCTAAAACCATAAATAAGGTTTGCGTGTGTAGAGACATCGCACCAAGCATATTTTAAAGGGTCACAGGGTCGTCTAACTTTACTGTACTGACGATGGCCATGTAACTATGACCATGTAACAATTACAAACAAATGACTGTTGATGTTCATCAATTATCACCTAGTCCAACCGTTTTATGAAACTTTAAAATACTGTTTTCGCCCTTAATACCTTGACTGAAGTTTACTATTAATAGTTGTTTTATATGTGACAAGTTTTAAATATAATAAAAATTGATTTCAGTTGCCCAGAAGTATTTTTTTTATTCCTCGAGTGCAAAACGGCCTCTGTCAAAAGTTTAATGACCAATAACCTTTCATGTTAATATGAATATGTTTTAGCAAAAACAGCTTTTCGCTCACATTAAAACTTAAAATGAAGTTCTGTACTTTTATTTTCTTAATATTCATGTTTGTTTTGTTGATTTTCCAAGAAATAAGTTAAGAATTTAAGCGTTTTTTTACATTCTGACCAGTACTTACTTTATTTTTTTTATTTTGTTCAAACTGTATAAAAGACATTTATCAAGCAACTACTTGATAAATGTCTTTATACAGATTAAACATAAGCAGGGTAAGTAGTGCTCAGTTGAGCACAGTGGCCTATAAAGTTATGTATGATGATCATGCTTCTCGCTCGATCGATTACATTTTTTTAATACATAATTTAAAAAAAAATATTTAGCTTCAGTTCTAAAATATTAGCATGTGCCCTACCCTACCATACTATTGACCTAACAATAAATAAGAGTTGTTTTATCCAGCTAAAGTAAAGGCAGCTAATAATATGTTATTTGTGGTTGTCAGGAAGTGGAAAGATATTGGCTTCATCATTTCCGACTTCAAAACAGCTCAGAAGACCGGTTACGCAAATTCGGAAGCTGATAGGTTATGCAGATTCTAGGTAATATATTTATTCGTATACAAAACCGAATGTAGGACATGGGTCTAATGCGATTTTAATCTACCATTGTGCTAGGTAAAGCTTTGCTAAAGGACTCTAAACTGCTGCTCGATTATATGACAGATGACGGACAAACCGATCAACGGTTTATGTTAGCTGTAGTATATGTATGTAAATAATGTTTAATATAAATACATTTAAATAAAAATGTATTTTTTTTACTCAATGAATAAGTTTTGCAATAGAATATTACCTACATTAAATATGAACTACACTTTGCATGTTTAAAAACGTATCAAAATAGAAGAAGACTTTTTAAGATTACGCCCATTTGTCAGATAAATGATAAACCTTGAATTAATTTAACGATCGCTAATATAAATTTTTAATTTATTTTTATTCGTAACTAAAGCAATGTCACGGTAAAAATAAAACATCTTCTGTCGATGGTATTGAATGATGTTATTGAACATTGAACAATGTTACCCAAATAATTAAAAATCGGGTTCTAAAAACCATGTCACAAATAATATTTACTTACTCAAGTAAACCCATGTTTTCCTCGTCATTTGCAATGAGAAACCCACTGTCCTTCGTTGGTTCAACAATCTACAAATCCCACTGGTGTAGCTTGCTAAGCTTTGGAGAAAACTGCACTGATGCACTCACCTGCATTTCCAGTCGCTGTGGTCACTTTTACTTTTTCACTGGTCGGTCTGACCCGGATCTCGTGTTTTATGATTATAATTATGTACTTCGAAGCGTTACACGGAGCGATTGGTCTGTGAATGCCGGAGCAGGCTGTGCTGCAACCTCTTACTTAACTAACAATCCCCCCTTCACGGAACGTACACGTTACGTGAGCTAGCTTCGTGTGAATAATATGTCTAATTGCTACATATCGTTTTATTTTTGATATAGTAAACTGTCGCTTAAGGGGCATGGTTTAAATTTTGCTGCCGTGTTGATTTTTATCTTAGTATGAACGAATAACGGTAAATTAGTTACCTACAGTTTCTGATATCTTTTTTACCTGCCTAATAATAAGGAAGGTGCATCTTTGCGCGCGGTATGTATGTATGTATGTATGTCGGTTCTTTGGCAGAATTACATAGCAGGACTAAATTAATTCAATAGCTAAAGTTATGTAGGTAACGTCTGATTGTTTGAATAACTACGTCATAGTCTTATTCAAGTTTTGTTTTGTGTAAATGTGATTCTAGTGCGTGAATACTGCGAATCCACGCGCAAGTTTGCAATGGAAAATCAATTAAGTAATTTATGTATTATCGATTAGAAGAGCTCTACTTACATAAGAAAGCGCAATCCGCGCCCTTTTCTGAAAAGGATAGGCATAAGATTTCGCGTTCATAGGAGCAGGACCAAGCATACCTTTCTGGCACGGAGCGGCGTAAGCGCAAAAATTAAGTTATTGATTAGGTATTCACAAGAAAACTACGCAACTTATGAAGAAACTGGTCAAAGGAATCAAATGATTAGTAATAACCTATGAATTCAAACATAAGTTATTTCAATAGACCGCGGGTTCCTGAGATCTCGTCCAAATTACGTGCGATCAGTGCACCTTCATGTCAGTGACAACCAAACCCAGGTTTGCCCCATAAACCGGAACCTACTTTTAGGTTGAGTTACTCATTAATGAAATGCCTAATGTTAACGCAAAGTAAGTTAATTTATTAATTCCTAATATCTCACCTACTTAATACAGTATTATCTGGTTTAATAAATATAGGTCATTCACAAATAAGGACAGTAAATATAATATTATAACAAAATTACCAATTGCAACAAATTCGTAGATAGATCTACCCACCAGTTTGTTGAAGTTGGGAAGTTGGTAGTTAATATTTACTTGATTAAATAAATGCTTCGGTCCATGCTAATCAGCGAATAAAATAGGTACCTATCTGCATAATAACAATATTTTGTTAAGCTTAAGGAGGTGCATAACCTACTTTACTAATTTAACGAATAACTCTTTGCTTTGCTATATACAGTGTGTCCCATAATGAGTGGATAACCTTAAAGGTGCGGGGGGCAAGGCCAATCGGAAACAACTTTATTTTTTTAAACTTGTTCCGTTCGGAAAATATTTTAGTTTTTGTAAATTTGGTAAAATTAGTACCTTTGTTCACATTTGTTGACTTGGTGCCCACAATTTAATTAAAAAGATAAAAATTAAGAAGAATTATTTAGAAAGTTCAGATAAACTGTTTCTTTTTAAATTTAAACAGTTTATCTGAACATCCCGTTTGAATAATTCCCGCACAAGTACCTTCAAGGCTATCCACTCAATAAGGAACACTCTGTATTTACATATATCTAAGCACGAGAAATATTTGTTTACTTACCTAGGTTTCTACTAATTTAATTCGTGATTCGAGAAATAATTAATACATTTGGTTTGTATAATAATTTAATGTATTAAATAAACAATGTACAAAATAACGTCTTATTATTTTTTACTGCCCTTTATTTAACAATGGCAGTGTATTTAGCGGATAGTCATTTTCCTTTTGAGGCTTCACAAGACTTTTTTTTAAAACGGATGTTTAATTTAAATAATCAAGAATGCTACTCGTAAAATTTTGTATGGATTGCCTATCTCCAAATTTTTAGTTTACAAATAAAATCCAGGTAAGGTAATTTTAATTAAATGGTACAAAACATAACATAAAAGCTCTTTCTTGATACTTTTTCAATATATCGACTTAGAAGTAAAATAATTGCAAAAACAATATTTATTAATAAAATGAAATTCCAGTAGAAAGGATTTACACTTCGTTAATTAGGTCTTTCCCTCGTCCTACCTACCGCATCGGGTTAAAAACCGCTGATTTTTAACCACGTTATATGTATATAAAGTATTGTCCTCAAAGTCTGTTTAAAAATCTATAGTAAATTTGTTATTTTTAACCGTTTTGGCGAACAATCTTAGCCCACTCCCAGGGGTAGTTCCGTTGCACGAAGGCCAGGGTCCGTCTTATGTGCCGGGTTTCTTGCGGCGAACACTGGGGACAGGCTCCTCGAAGAACCAATGGTGCCAGAGCTGGAAACATTTGTTGGTTTTTAAACCACCGTTATACAAATGGACTAAATGACGCGCTACTCGCAAATTTTGTCAAAATTTCCATGACGGTAATTTTTTCAGAGATCGTTTTAGGCCTGATAAATCTTACAAACCTATTTTGTAGTAGGTACCTAGATATTGCTTCTATTCTACCAGTGTAGATTTTTACATACTCTCTTAAAATTACCTACGGAAAGTGCATTGTTATATTACCTGGGTATACCACACGTGGTCTATTACTCTATTAAGGAAGGTGTATAAAAAATCTATCATAACAAAAGATTTAATTAAAATATTATAAAACCTAACGCTATTTAGAAAATAATGTATTCAATATTGACACGTCTATAATGTCCATAATAAATATGTCATACGAATAAAATTTACCTAATAAAATTAGCACGAGCATGCTCTTGTTTTGACAGAATATTGAGCCTGAGAGGTGAGTGCATTTGACGTAAGTAACGAGACGTGATCGTGACGTCTTTTTTTTCCATGCAATTGGGACAGCGCTTCTATCGTGCGGACAGGAAATCATGCTAATCCCCATACAAATATGAGGCGTCACGTTGACTTCTCGTAATAACGTCAAATAGTCTGATCTTTTAGAGACACGCCTCTACATCTATCTTCTTTATTATTTTTACTGTCACTTACTACGAAGCCTCCTCCCAACAGGATCGCAAGGCCCCTCTCCAAGAGCACACCTGATGTGCTTCTGCATCGTGTTTTTATCAGCCAGGGTCTGTTCCAATTGAGCGTCTGTCATCAACGGTCCTCCTAAAGCCGGAGCCACGATGATCGCGCTCAAAACGCTCAGAATCAGTAGTGTGATCTATGAAGAAAAAAAATATGTATAAATAAGCAGGTATGTCGGTACTAGGTACTACTACTTGTCTAGGTACCTACTCGTAGATATACTTTATGTATCCGATGTTCACAAATTGGTGGTCTATCTACCTACTCCAAAACTAACTCACTGCCTACACAATGTGAACTCGCTCAAGGTTAACAAAAATCTGTACAAATTTAGGTAAGTAGAATATAGATAAAGGTACTATAGCGGCCTTTCCCAAAGTGGGAGATAACACCCCCCTGTGGGCGCTGCAGGCCTAAAAGGGGGCGGTAAGGGACCCAGAAAAAAATGGGAGTGTTGTGTAGAGGCTTGGGGGCGATTTGTAATTTCATCTAGGAGGTCTCTTAGACACCGACTGAGCTCTTAACTCTCGACTACAACTTGTGAACATCAACTAATATTAATTAAGGGATTGCTCAAACTAACACGGTGCGATATTTCTCTCCGCGTACCTAGTTCATTTATCTGTCCTGTTTTATTGAATAAATAATATAAAAATCATGTCAATCGGACGCTCCTTTTTTAAATGAAAGTAGACACAAACAAACAAATAAAAAGGCAACAGACTCTCTTCCGCATTTTAATTGTTATTATAGTGTTCCTAGATAGGTCATTTTCGTAGATAACAGACCGCGGGCAATCATGTTTTAACAAGTTTTTGTTAAATAACCCGATTTGTGCATTCCTGTATCAATCGGCTGGTTCATAGAATACTTGTTCTTACTTGTTGAGTACGATTGAGCGTCGAATGAGGTAAACGAGTAAAAGCATGTTTGTCTTATTCCTGTCGGTGCGTGCTGCTTATGCAAGCCTATATAAACAACGTAATATTTATTTTATTTTCATTTGCGGTTTTGCGCGTAATAGATAAGCAGTAACTTACTTACGTATTTTTAAAAAGAAAACATTGACGGAAGTAAAAAAGAAGAGACGGCAATACTGTACAGAATATATTAAAATCGGATTCATTGAAAATCCCACAAACCCATCGTCGCCTTTGTACCTTCAAGCATATTTTCAAGACCTAGAGAAGAAGCATAATACTCAGCCAAGTGTAGCAAAACTCTTTTCGGCGGCTGCTAAGCAAGATGACGACGGACTTCGAGCTTCGTACAATATCTCTTTGTTAATTGCTTAAAAAGGCAAACACCACAACATCGGAAAAGAGTTAATTTTACCAGCAATAAAGGAAGTAATAACTAGGTACTGTGCTTCATAAACCGGTCGCAAATATTATCCGAAAAATTCCTTTGAGTAATAATTCTGTGCAAAGACGAATTGATGAAACGGCAGAAAATATTGAAGAATCATTGTGCAGTCATCTGAGGACTAGTCAATTCTCAATTCAGCTCGACGATTCCACTTTACTAACGAATGAAGCATTTTTGCTGACTTACGTGAGGTTTATAAAAGATGAGAAAATATGTGAAGAACTATGGTTTGCTAGAAATTTAAAGACCGATACAAAAGTCGAAACAATATTCAATACAATGGAAAAGTTTTCTGATGAGAAAGAGATTCCCTTGAAAATCTTTCCTATTATATCAGTTGCTACGGATGGCGATCCGGCTATGACAGGGTGCCATAAAGGCTTGATAGCGTACTTAAAAAATAAAATTCCAGATACATTGCATTATTCATAGACAACAATTGGTTGCTAGAAATTTAAGTGAACGACTATTTCAATCACTGCAATATGTTATCAAAGTAGTCAATAAAATCCGTAACAGCTCTTTGAATGATAGATTATTTCATCAGCTTTGTGTTACTAATGAATGACGAAGATTTCAACCGTTTGTTGTTTCATACTGAACTTCGTTGGCTATCAAGAGGCAATTGTCTGACTGGATTTTACAACCTGTTTGTCTCTGTGATAGAGTTCTTGGAAACTAAAGATACAGAATGCACAACAAGCTCATTACATCAAAGAATGATAAAGCATACATTTACATGACAGACCTGTATAAATTGTTCAACGACATGAATTTCCAACTGCAAGGCGATGAACTAAATTTAATTAAAACAATAAATGCCATTGCTGCTTTCGCAGCCAAACTGCTTCTACACAAAAAGAATATGAGCAGACGTAAGTTTCACAATTTTCCGAATTTATCACTATCCTGCAGTAACGACGACTTGTTTGCCTACTGCCAACATTTGGAAAACCTCCACATTGACTTCACCGAACGATACCAGGACATTTTGGACTTGGAAATACCAGACTGGGTGTTGGATCCGTTTTCAATTGTCAACACAGCAATATCAACTCAGCCGGAAAAAGAACTTATAGAATTTACAACGAACGAGGATATAAAAATCAAGTTAAAAAATGGCTACCAAGAATTGTGGCTACAAAATCCGATCCCGCAATTGTACCCTGGATTGTGGTCAATCGTTCAACGGTTCTTGATAGCATTCCCATCGTCATATTTGTGTGAACGTGGATTTAGTGCTGTGGCAACGCTGCTTACTAAAAGGAGAAATCGTTTGCATGTTACCGAACATGGCGACTTGCGGCTGTTCTTGAGTAAATTGGACCCTGATATCAACAAACTTATTAAACAGCATCAGATTCATCCTTCAAATTAGTTTTTATATTAGAATAGATTATGTTTGTTTTATTTTATAAAAGATACTGTGTCTGAATACTATAAAGAATACTGTAGCCCGTAAGATTTAACTTGAGACATGAGCGATGTTGTGTATTACCTACCTACCTACTGCGCTCAGGTCTCAAGTTAACTCATGCGGGTTATAGTAAAAGTCTCGTTTAGAATGAATGTTTAATCTTCACTAATATAGCTCACAAAAATTCATTTAATTTGATGTTATAGTGGTTTTTAAGTAGGTGAAAAAATGGGGGCGCTAAAAAATAATTTATTCTCAAAGTGGGCAGTAGACAAAATAAGTTTGGGAACCCCTGTACTATAGTATAAAAGTATAGTATAATATCTACTACATAATGTTTCAAGATTCAAGTTTTTATTGCGATCATGTTGTAGACTGTCTTGCGACGAGATCGCATCGTTCGGTCGTCGTTCGATCGTTAGCCAATTAGGCCAACGCCTAAGGTCTTAAAATTAGGTAGGTACAAGCTTCAACATGAGCCCGGGTAGAGCACTGCAATTTGGAACATAGTTTCCAGATAACACAATTTTGTTTTATACCTATGTAATAAAATAATATATCATACAATATGGAACATAATTATTATATATTTGAAATACCATAGATTCAAATATTTAAAATAATGTATTAACGTCTAACTTATTTCGGTGTTTCAAAATATTCCTGTAAGGCATATAATTTTTTTTTGATCAGGTAAGACTTTTAAATATTTTTGAATCTTAAAAAGTTGTATTCATCTTTTATATCTTGGGGAATGTTGTTATACATTTTTATTGACATAGAATGTGTTCTGGAATGAAAAATTTTAAGTTTAGATAAGGGGGCGGCTAATTTAGATAAGCGCGAAGATTTTGAGAGCGAGAGTTCTAGAAAAAAGTTTAAGTTTTTCCTGACAAATATGCATATTTTTAATATATATATATACCAATGAGTGTTAGGATAATTTATTTTATAAGATAGTGGTTGCAGATTTCCATTGTATCCAAGTTATTAATGATTCTAATACATCGTTTTTGGAGAATAAAGAGTTTTGCGTGTCAGTACTATTTCCCCATAGAATTATGCCATATTGGAGCCAGGCGAGGTATAAGCGTAATAAGCACTTGTTGCTATTTTTAAGTCGTTTAAATAATAATTATAATAATAATAATGAAATTAATTATCAATATAATATTATATATAATACTAATGATAATAGTAATAATGAAATTAATTATAAATTAATTTCATTATTTTAAATCTGATTAATTTATTTTTCAATTCTCGTTCAAATTTACTAACTTTTGATTTTAATTAATTAAAATGTTTTTATTATTAGAGTAGGTACGTCAACATGGTACTCTCCACGAGCGCTGAGTCCTGAGTCCGGGAGGAATAAACCAGTTTTACTTTTACCTATAAATTTACTTAAACCATAATAAATAAAATAAATTGTTATTTATGATAGGTGGGTACCTAACATACGTTATTTTATTTCTTGCATACTTAGCTATTTACAAGTTTGCTTATTCCCTCATACATCGTACATAACATACTGTCATCTACGCTACCATCTTATAAGATAGGTACTTATCCCTACACTAGCCAAACTCGTTGTAAAATGTTTGTAAACAAACCACCCATACCTAAAATTCACTTTATTACCGAGTCTTTTTACATGCAATTTACATTACTTGTCAATTTGAGATTCTTCCTTCAATAACTTACAATTATACCTGAAAGTCGACGCCAAGCAAGCGAGTTTATTGTGTCGTGGTTTGTTTACAAACATTCTACATCGTGTTTGGCTGGTGTGTAGTCTGTGGGACCTACCGGACATAGGTATTTCTGTAATTTAAATTTGCAAAATGCTTTATCTCCTTTATTAGAACATATAGTTTTGGTCCATAACCATATGGTTTTGGTCGGCAGGTAGAAAATGCCTCGGCATTAAGCCCACCCTTTGTACCTTAAAGTGCAATAAAGTGTTAAAATAAATAAATAAATATAGTATTCATGATTATTATTTATTGTTGTTATAATTAGTACTATTCATAGTGTGCTTGGCTTACATTTTTGGTCAATTATGTTCATGAAAACAATAATTTGTTTTAGTAAAGGAGATGGACCATTTTGCAATTATAAATTGTAGAAATACCAATACCAGACATGAAATTAAGGAACCTAAAGTCGGGGTAAAAATTTTGCATGGCAACACCATTCCACCGTACCTCGTATTCTCTGTCTCATAAATAACTGAACACGCATGCTAATCATCTAGGTAATAATAATAGTCCATCTACGTTTTTATTAATTTTTTAAGAATTAAAGTAAAAAAAGGCAATCAAGAACAGCCAATCGAGTCGTACGTACATCATTGCAGCTCTCTGAAAGCATTGAGAATATTGAGATGGCTAATTGAGATGCACCCAGTACATAATATAAAATAATTATTAGTTTATTAATGAGTACCTGTTAAAAAAACAGGTACCTACCTGCCGCGTAAGTAGCTGGTTCTTAGTAGGCTCTAACGAGGAAATTTTAAAACAAACTTTGTGAAAACTCACCTTCATTTTAGAATGGATCACGCAACACTGCTCCAGGTTAGGCCAGTTTTGGGATCGCAGTTCGACCAGGCCGACGATTATGGAGTGACTGGGCAGTGGGTAGATACGGGCACCAATCATCGTATTAACGAACCGGGAATGTATCCCCTCTTCGTGCGGTGATTATCTCAATAGGGGGGTCCTTACAGATAAGAAGTAACAGGAATTTCGATGAGTGGTTCTCACGCGTGGCAATGCCCGAATCAAGGCCCGAATAGAATAATTTGTTTTGAGTAAGTACCTACCTAGGTACTAACTTGTCGTAAAGATTTTGTTTGAGTAATTAATAAAATAACCTACGAATCAAAACATAAGTAATTTCAATAGGCCGCAGGGTTCCATAAATCTCGACCAAATTATGTGTGAAACTGTGCACTTTCATGTTTTTTTTATCGTATTTTTTTTCTCAATCGTGTTTTTACATTCAACGAACCAAAAATTTGTTTTGATTGAATGATGAATGAACACTTTATTGCACTTAAAAAATAACTTAATAAAAACCTTATATCTACATTTAACACATACTCAGTACTATAGGCGGCCTTATCGCTGAGAGGGGTTTCTCCCAAGCAACCTAGAATCCTAGGTAAATCGACTTTTTTACCAGGGATCCCTTAAATGAGCTCTATATAGGCCTAGTTTGACAACCAAACCCGTTAGATTCGCCCCATAAGTAGGTGCCATTAACCAAAATATTTTTAAAGAGGTTTAAATTATATTATACTACCTTGGTATTTTAATATACCTTGGGTGGACATTGGTGAATGTATAATAAAATAAACTACGCCGCGGCTTCGCACCCGTTTATTTGGAAAAAAGTAGGTACTACCTACCTACTTGAGTGTGCAAAATTTCAACTCGATCCTTTCTGTCAAAACAAACACCAAAACTTGGCGTGCGAAACAACGCCAAAACTTGGCGTTGTTTATGGTCAAACATTTCACAACGGCACACAATTTCGCATACCAATTTAAAATATTCGTAGGTTAATTCACCTATGTTCATCTAAGCTAGTGAAAACCATCGGATAAAGATTTTAAGTAATGAATGATCTAAATTAGTTAAGTAGGTACATGAATTAATTTACCTAAATTATAAGCCATAATGAGGAATTGAATTGAAACCTTCCAACGAGATGCCACATTTTGATTTTGGTCATCATCATCATCACCATCAACCTATGCTAGTCCACAGCTGGACATAGGCCTCTTCTCAGAGGCGTATTAAGTGTCGACGGTGCCCTAGGCAGACACCTCATCGGCGCCCCTCTGTGAACGAGCCGCGGCAAAGCTCAAGATTAGTGGGATATGGTTTGGTTAGTAACAAATACAAAGAGGAAGTTTCCCAGCGGTAGACAAAAAAGTATGCAAGGCAGGAAAGAAGTAACGGTGAGCGGAGCGAGCCGCGAAATTTTCGTTACTTTCTCCAGTGGTTGGTAAAACAATTATTAGAAGGCATGACAAAATAAATAACATCAAGTAGTTTTCAAGATGAAGTGGGTATAAAAAAAGACGGATGCTAGAACAACGGTGAGTGGCTAATATATTAGACCTACCAGTGGTGTGTAAAAAATACGAAGGCAAAAAAACAGCGAGCGGAGCGAGCATCGAAAACTTTTAAGATTTTGTGGCTATCGGTGGTTTGTCCTCGCCTACCATGCCCAGTTGCGCAACCTGCGTGTCTCTCAGAAAGCGTCACAGAAGGCAATTAAACTATTTTTTTCTACCCTGCTTGACGAGTGCTGATACAGATTAGCGATACAAACCAAAATGCCGTGACGAAAAATGACGGCGAGCGAAGCGAGCATCGAATGTATTCATGCTTTTGGTGAGCATGAATATTTTGGTAATTGTCAGAATTGACCATATTGGTTTGGCAAGGTCAGCCATAAAGGCAAGGAAGGACAGGTAACGGCAAACGGAGCGTGCCGTGATTTTTTTGTGATTATTCCGGCAGTGGGCAATAAAACCAAAAGGAAAAGACAATGCGGGGAACATAGAGAGCAACGGAATTTTTAAGAATGATTGCATTGGTTGTTAAATAAATTACGACAAATGAAGTAACGCCGAGCAAAGCGAGCTCGAAAACAAAAGTTTGGTATATTATAACTTTTTTAATTATTAGAGCTACATCAAATGAAATTACGAGAACAACGGAGTTAACTAGCGTCAATTTTTTAAGACTTGCGCGGTTATTTTTTTGGTAGAAAATTTTACGAAGCTGACTTCGTAAAATTTTACCCACCCGCGCCGCCGCGCCGTTGTTAACAACGGCGCGGCGCGGGTGGAGCGAATCGCAAAATGTTTGAGACTTTGTGGCGATCGGTGGTGTATAAACCGTCATCGCCTACTACGCCCAGTTGCGCAGCCCACGTCTCTCTCAAAAGTCACCAAAGAGACTCCATAATGTATTACTTTTCTCTAAATAGATTGTTCGAATCGAAAATTAGCTTTATAACGAGCGCCATTAGGTACCATCTGGCACTTAGCTACCGCTCCGCTCGCTTTACCCTAGGACCGTCGCTTACAGCCGGTAAAACACAAGATGTATTCGTACTCGTACACGTGCCTTTGAAATCTCGTGACCCTGGCAATGTAAATTTTAAACATACATCAAAATTAATATTGGCGTCATTTCAAGCAAATCAAAACAGATGCCATGCATTCGCCACTGGTGGCAGCGGTCTATGAGAGCGTGGCAGGCTCTAATGGTCGCCAAGCTCCAGATCGCCACAGCGGATGTACCTAAACACCGCACACCCGCTAAAGCCGCCCCTGATTTGGATCAATACAGCATAATGCCCATGATTATTGGCGTCATTTAAAACATATCAAAAAAGATGCCTCGCTATCGCCTTCGCCGGCGTGGTGTCGGAGGCGACGGTGTCGGGCATAGCAAGGGTGCATTGTCTTTAGAAGCGCTGCGATAGACGCATACTCTATCAATCTCTCGCATACAAACTTATTCACCGCGGGTAACACCGTGGGGCACAGATAATATACCTACCTGTTTAAACTTTAATTTTTACATTTAGGGCAAATTTCGAATATTCGAAATTTGAATATTTCTTCTAAACGTTATTGAATTTGAATATTTTTCTTTTACTCAAATATTTCTCAAAGTATTTTAGACAAGTTTCAATTTGTTTGAAAAATGTTCACATTGTACGAATAAAACAAATTTTATTTTCATTATTTGTGTTCTCAAGGCCGTTGGGCCGTACACCAGGCGTATCGTATTTTACAAACTATGCCTTTTTATTTATTACTAGCACATCAGCTAAGTACCTATACAGTGAATGAATCAACATCAGCAAACGTTGTCTCAAACTCTGTAACAGCTTTTCTCTTCGAGCGCTATTGTGGGCAATTTACTATTATGCTCAGCTTTCTTTAGATTAGACTGTGGAACACGTTGTGGTACAATGCACGGCCACAGAGGACGCCAGACACAAGACGGGGCTGAAGTGATTGAGGCATCAGACACTCCCATGCGAGATGCAGATGCTCGTAAGTGTAGTATTGTTCTGTGGCGAGATGTCAGTGCAGATCTCAGTTCCGCCCACTTAGAATTAGAGTTAGAAGCTCAGCTTGCCGCATCATCCTGTTAGATCTAAATAAAATCTGTAGACAAATGTAGTACGTTCTCCCAGCGCTTACTCAACAACTGGCCTGTGTTATACATAAAACCACACGCAAACACTCGCTCTCAGTTACATTTCCAATCTTGTGCAATAATTTTAATGAACAAACACGCGGGCATTGCTGTAGTCTTTTAGTCAAGAAATCACACTAATGTTATGTCGTAGTAAGCACGCGTAATATGAACGCCGGTCCGAGTATGACTGAGGTGGGTAAAATAATTATTGAAGATAATTGCACCTAATTTAAGCCTTCCACTTTTGAGAAGCTAGTAACTCATCCATCTCCCCTTTTTTACTTAGATCGATGATTTATAATTAAATAGATATTAAATAGTTGACGCAAACTGTAAAATATTTAATTTAGTAAGGTTGACAAAGGGAGCTCCATGGCTGAACGACTAGGTAGTATTTTCTTATTTAATATTTTGAAATTCCTTTATACAGAAAAGCCCAAATTCATGTCGATTTTTAAACATTGCCGCTATTATATATAATTTTATCATACGGATACGAAACCATAGACATCTTTTGTTGACTTGCTCAGCTCGGATTGGCTGGAGCCTGCACAAAAATATCGGATTGGAGGGGATAAATGAGTGAAGAGGAATGGAAGGGGGCTGACGGCTGAGGTAGAGAGGGGAGGGAAAAAGAAAAGAAATGAAACTTGAAAGGAAGAAAGACAACTTGTGTTGGAATTGGAACCTTTCGTAAACATGTTAATGTTTGATTAGAATTCGAAAGCTCTTGATAGATTGCTATTAATGTATGAACCTTTATAAACAGAAAGTGAACGCGTGTAGGTACGAGTGTTTTGATTACTGTAGTGCTTGCCGAATTTATAGGAGGAACAGTACATTATTTAGATACGACTACTGTCAATCATATGGTCGTAATTAGTGATGTCACTGTTTGTTTACTAAATGTGGAATGGAATAAATTGTTGTGAATTATTTATTTCAACTTCTAAATAAACTATGAATTCCGGAGAATCAACAGCAGGGTGTTCGAATAGTGGACGAGAAAATGGCGCCGCTTCGTTGGACCCTGAGCGCCCACACAAGAAAGCCAGATTTCTTTGGCAAATAAAAGGAAAACATCATTTGAAAAACCAGGTAAACGAACCGACTATCAGCTCAAACGTTACTCCTGAAGAGTCTAGGCCTGATACAGCGCCTCCCGCAGCTGCAAAGTCCCTAAAAACAGAACCGTTTCCAAGAAGGACCATTCATGAGATTTTAGGACCAAGCAAGACTAACATGTTGATGCCAGCAAATGTCAATTATCTTGCTGGTGGTCCAACAGACATACCCATTAACGCTGATCCGTCTTTGCCTCTTGAGACTGTAATATCTCTTGCTGAAACTATGCTACTGAATTCTGGAATAGGATCAACTTCAACGCAAGATCTGCCTGGACCAAGTAAACCATTTAACTTGAGAGAAGCTGAACTGAAAGAAGCTCATCAATTGAAAAGAAAAGAGGAGAGGTGCATCGCTCGGTGGCAAGCAGCCCAGGTACCATGTTTTTTTTATATCAATTATCATAAGTTAAGTTTCAATAACTTGTGTAACAAAAAACCTAATCTGACTTACTTACTTTCAGACTGTCAAAGGCTGTTTTGACAATACAATAAACAGAGTCTTAGAATCATTAATGGATTCACCTGCCCAAGTTGATCAAAGATTTCTGGCAATGGATATGGCCAGAATAATGAATGATGACCTAGATTCAAATGATGACAATGTTGAGAATGAGGGGATTCTGATGGCAATCAATGCTCATGGTCTGCAGAGTATGGGTCGTCCAACCATTGAACCCACCGGTCCACTGCCTGCTGTGAGCCAGATTCTTTGTAACTTGTCAGAATCCAGTAGTTCATCAGAAGATTGTGAAATACTTACTAAAAGAGAAAGCTTACCATGGCTTTTGGATGAGCGCACTAATAACTCGGAAGAACCAGCTAATTATGAACCTTGGAGACCAGTTCATGAAATCCTAAATACAAACCCAACTGAGCAGTTCCCAACAGCTGGGGAAGATTATGAGTATGAATTTATGAACACTGCAGTCATTCAAGCTATCAAAAGTAAAGGCCTCATGGCTGCTGGGACCGACTTTGGCTAATACCTTACAAAACAATATGTTAAAAACTATAAGCACAACTTGATTATGTAAGTTTTTTTTATGTTGCAGTTTTAAAGAAAATGCTAATTATGTTTATTTGTAAAAAATATATTTATTAGTTTTAAATTTGGTAGAGTATGCAATTGCAATGCAAAATGAACCATTTCTTTTGTTTTAATTGGAACTGCTTGTTTTTGACAGTTTATAATGGTTGTCCTTTTTTTTTATTGACAAAGAAAATTACAATTCAATGATAAAAACAAATTAGAACTAGTATTTACAATGGTTGTTCTCAACATAAGTACATAATAACTTCAATGATTTATTTAATACAAGTATTATTAATTACCAGACTTGTGTTAGTTTATCTAGTGTATTATCTATGATAGCTTTTATGATTATAAGTATGTGATAAATGTTTTGGTGACCTTTTAAAAGGCATTTTGGTGTTAATTCAACTCTTTGTTGAAATCAAAAAAGCTGCCTGCATCTTTTTGTAATGCATAAATTGAAGAGTAAAAATTGACAAACAAACAGAGTTACAGCTTCTAGCAACATTTAAATGTTGCTTGAGAAAAAAATGATTTTACCAACTTATGTATGTTTAAACGAAACAAAAATATTATTATTAAAAAATAAAATGTTGATGTATTCTACCCCTTAGTAGCTATTTATTAAATTAAGTACCTACTGACAAGGAAGTCAATAAATATAATACTCAAGCATATTCTTGTGTTTTATCAACACATCCAAAGAAAGTAGCTCCCTCTACATCAGAAAGCTGATGACAAGAACTAGGGTTATAAACGAGTTTCTCTGAAATATCAGCTAATCTTATGTAGATTACCTAATATTTCAGAGAAACTCTCAGATAGCTGAAGTGCTTCAGGTCCAGACTCCACCAAAGCGGAGATGTCCGAAATGGAGAGGGTTTCTTCGCCGCCGCTCACTGCACGCCGCTCGCATCTCTTCTCGTCTCCGCTGCGTGACGTCACCAGCTTGCGAGGCACAACTCACATCTTCGTTTCGATCTTTCTTTGTTTTCTTTGCATACAAATATGATACATCTCTGCTAGATGGTATTTACTGAAGCTAAGCGGAGGCGAGACGTGTGAATATAGACGTTGTATTGGTTGTTTCTCGGCTTTGGTGGAGTCCGGCCCTAAACCCCGACTCACACTAGTGCCGCCATCTATTTTATCTTATTATTACGTTAAACATTTAAAGGGATTTTAAAAAATTCATTGGGAGTTTGTGATACCTATCATAAGATTTTTTTAATGCCTTAGTTTTATTTTGTACTAGCTACGCAGCTTCGCAAGCGCAGCCTTTGACCGTCCTCGGCATACTATTTATCTATTTAGCCGTTTTGGCGGGAAAAAGTAACAGACTGTGATAATTTCGAATTTATATTAACAGTATATCTATACTATACTATACTAACTGCCTAAACTATCTAGTTTAGGCAGTTGCTCTTAGTGGCCTCCAAACTTCTGTCGGGGTAGCGCCTTAAAATAGATCTTTGGGGAGCTTCGAAGTTGAAGAACTGAAGTATGATAATTCGAAAAAATGGGTGTAAAGAAAAACAAACAACAAACACAAAAATCTTAATAACAATTTTATTATTGCTTGTTATTATTCACATAATACAAAATAAACTATGCACAAGTTTATGACCACTGTAAAATTAATCAATTAGTTAAAGTTGGATAGAATTGAGAATTATCAAGTTGTTTTATATTTCAGCAGGAGAGTTGTAACATTTTCAAACAAATTTTAAGTTCGCGCGCACATTGCTAACATGGGAGGTATAATCAGCTGTTGTATTTATTATATAGACTATTTATGACAGATTGTACTCATTTATGCGATTTACAAAACTTTTTTACTCTCGTTGTGTTTTTTTCAACGCAGTTTACAAATCGTATTGTCAAATGGCATCATAAAAAAAAACCTTTGCTTAAGTAGAGTAAAAGAGCCATATATGAACCAGGGCGGTAATACGGACCACCAGCGTTTCTCAAAGCACGTTCTTAGTATAGTCGACCGACAGTACACGCTGGCTAAGCTACACTCCCCAGCTGCTCACACCAGTCGCTTGTAGGCAGGCAGAGAGCACGCACGTATTCACGGGTCCCATTTTTCGTTTTTGTCAACTTGCGATGTAATTATTTAGCTAACTGCCTAAGATCATCACTTCTTATTTGATGTGAAATTCATTCACTTTCACATCAAATAATATTAATTGAAGTGATGCTCTTAGGCAGTTACCAAGGTGAAAGTGAGTTATTTTGTTAGAATTAATATGAAGTTGTAGTATCATTCAGGTTTAGTAAATTACTGTAGAACAATATTAAAACTATACCATATTTAAAACTATGTGGTCCATATTATGTTCACTTTTTGTAAGTTCATAAAAATGACATATTTTAGAAAATGTTGATTATTTCTAAAACGTTAATGTTTCTCTAGAATTTTTGTTGTCGTTTTTGATACCAAATGCTTATCAAACAGTTTAAAATAAATAAGGCTGATTAAACTTCATAATTCGCAGTTTTATTTAAGATAATCCTTATGGTGGTCCATATATGGCTCTTTCACTCTACCTTTAATAAAGTACTTAAGGCCGCTTAATATGGATGTATTTTACGCTAGTCAGATTTAAAGGGGTTTGAAGATTTTGGCCCTAATATCGGTAACAATTTTGTTTTTGTTTTTTCAATAGCGCCGAGCACATTAAAAGTTGAAAATTTCTCACAAAATAATGTCCGGATTCTGAGATATTCGCAGATGAAACTATATAATTATTTAACTATATTTTTACTTCATATGGGAATATCTCGGAAACCTGATATGCTTTAGGACATTATGCTTGAGAATATTTTCATTTGTTTTAGTACCTAAGTATCCAATCTTCTATCCAAATAATACATAACTTTTATTTTATGGTGATGACGTCCTTATCAAAATCTTCAAACCCCTTTTACGTTTCTGCATTGTTTAACATCTTATTATTACGTATTTAAAAATAAAATTAATTTAGGCAGCTAAATACGTTTAACAATCCATAAGCAAGCGGGTTTAATGATTTTCAAATATTTAACGTGCGAATCAATTACTTATTTTTTGTTTTTTTCGACAAAATTGATCTGTAGGTACAGTTGTAGGTGCTAGACACACTAGAAGCCAATGTTCAATGTATATTTATTAAGGACTTATAGAGGTAACTTCTCTTAAGTCTATCAATCAGGAGCAGCAATATTAAGTAAATGCTAGTTCCATGAACAACTATCTTTCTTAAAAATTAGGTAACTTCCAGAATAACCATTGAGTTTCCTAATAATTAAAATAAAGGTCACTGTGCGCTCTGAACACAACAACAATTCAGTAAAATTTTAAGATTTCTTTCTTTGACCAATTTGTGATGTCCACATGGTAAAATTATAACATTATATTATAATCATGGCCGATTAATCCTAATTTTAAATCTAGCCTACATTTAACTGTACAGGCAATTGTTTGTTCACCAATATTAAATAATATTTACAAAAAAATACTCTAAAACATCTGTTTCTCTCTCTATTTTTATTATATTGGAGCATTTTTGTGCTTTCTGGTTGTGATTGGCAGAAGTATAAACTAAGTATTAAAGTTCTGTAAACTTTGGTCTGATTTAAATTATACAATAATAATGGTGAAGTTGAAGGAACTAAATATTCGAACGTAAATTGCTTATGAAATATGTAAATAAAATTATCCAGTGAGTTAACTTCAGTTCTACCAACAAAATCACCAAAAACAATTTTTTTATATACTTTACATAATGTCATGGTGTAAAATCAATAATATATTAATCGTTAATATAAAACTATTAAATAAATGATTCTTATCTGCTTTTTATGTCATTACATTACTATGTATTCTTATGTCACAACAAAGATGCAAAAATGCGAAAACTTTTACAATAAAATCAGTTCGAATACCGAGTCACTCAGTTTTAAAAATGGTTCAATCATTAGTCATTCATAAAAGAAATCAAATATTTAAAAAAAATATTAAAAACATACCCATAGCAGGTAGGTAGAAGGTATTTCATTAACACAACCAAAACTGAGTTACAAAGTGGGATGTCAGCTGATGTTAAGTTTTAATTAGGCTTACATAGAATAGATTTCTTTACACATAAGGCATTTTATCTTTAAATGTACTTATAAAATTATTATATTACAAAGTTCGTCACTTAAATCTGATGTAATGATTCCAATGCCATGTATTCAGTAAAAAAATATAATTTATACATTTTTAATTACATAAATCATCATAATGTCATATTAGTTAACATAGGCCACAAATTTTTACCTTTTCATATAAATAGAAGAATGTCTTGGGAGATTTAAGAAGCAGCTTGACTTAAATCTTACTTAAAATGACTGATCAAGACTCAATTTAAGATTAGCTACAACATGCTATACCTAGCGCCTTAATTATTTAACACATCGTGTTGCAAGAAGACTATCTATAAAAGGTCTGCGAAACCAAACCACGCAAATTCACAACCGCGCACTCATTTGGAGCCAATTTTATCTGTAATCTCAATTCACACTAAGCTACCTACTTGTTTATTTACAAATTACATAAAAAAATCTCCAAAAGTTAAAAAATTGAAAAACACATTTTAACACCCTTATACTTAACAAAGCGTATGGATTCATCATTATTTACAAGTACATAACGCACACAAGTAGGGCACCAAAATAATAAGTACATTATTTATCAAATTAATATAACGAAAATTCAGACTGCCTATATAGCTCCATAAACTGTGTAACCCCCCAATACTCAAACAACGAATTTTTGACAAGTTTTCATTGAAAACTGTCAAAAAATCGTGACTTGAGATTTGCATATAACTGAGTTATGTTTGAATATTCAGAGGTGAATCACACACCTCACATTTTTTCATTCAGCACTAGTTGAATGTGGGCCGATTCGTTAAAAACAAACTTAGTAATGTTTTAAGTTAGACCTGAGGCATATAATAATGTTAAACACCTAAAGTGTAGGTACCACACAAATAAGGCGGAAGTTTTATGATGCTGTTTCTACTTGGCAACGCTCTCGCTCGCACGTTCTAATGTTTTCAAAGATTTTCTTTAAATTGTTACTTGCAAGCGAAAGAGCTACAAAGCTACGGCCTCTTAAGAATTACCTAAACATATTTACATTATGCACAAAGACAAAGCAACACATAACAGGCATCAAAAACTCCATGGGCAGACTTATTATTGCTATTCAACAGAGTTTTGAGTCTATTTAAGAGACAGCATCTGCTTACTTAATAAGTTGTCAGGTTTAGTTAACAAGGCAAATGACGGTACTTCATCACAACTGTGTTTCAACAAATGAACATTTTTGCTGACAGTTACCAGCCATTGGTATAGTTTAAACCCAGATGCTTAAACGGACACTCGTCTCTATTTAGGCATCACAACCTTGGCATTACAGTAAAAATAAATAATGACAATCAAACAGACTAGACAATAAGGACCGTCTGCAATTTCATCAATGTGTTGATTCATTCCCTTTTAGTGCATTTCAATAACTTGTCAATACTCTTTACTTTAACTATCCAACATGAGATCTTATCAACAACATGCTACAACACTGTGTAATCGATTCCGGCGAAAACGAGGTCACTTGCGCCAAGACTATAATAAAATAACATGATAATATTTACGACTTAGAAGACTGATCACACCAATTCTTATTATAGTCTGACGAAAACCTTTTCATTTTAATACCTTATGCAAAACCATCCACAAAACAGATCCAATACAATAAAGACATTGCTCCAGTCTTATATTGCTTTCCCACTTGATGAAATGAAATAAATACTTGTGATGTTTAGTCAAGCCCCTGGGCCACATAATTAATGCATTATTCCGTGTCTATGTCGTCTTTTACACTTTAATCAAGTTAATAACCAGACTCAGGTTGACCAATAAAGAGTTGAGCAAAGCTTACATTTGTCAGAGCATAAAGACGCGTGACAATGTGGCTCAGAGGACTTAGGCAGTGATGGCAGGGCCGTAGCGCGTCGCTAGGGTTTAAACTTTACCAGAGGGATGTTTTTAGAATGCAGGCACTTGTCGCAAACCCACTCCGCGTAGACCTCTGCTGTCAGCAGTTGAAAAGCTGGTTCTGATAAGCCAGTGCAACCTCTGAAATGAAACATGGCAAATTAATTTTTGATTACAATGCTGTATGTTTGTGTGTTAAGGAAAAAGAATATGACATGATAATAACCCATTTTTATATTTCTATTATTTAAGATTGGTGAGGAGAATCGAATGTTTTGAAGCAAAAAATGTTTTTCCATTTCTATAGTAATTGATGACCTCTGTGACGCAGTGAGCTAAGGTCCGCCTGCGATGGAGGAGGTTCGATTTCCGCCATGGGACAAATGTTTGTACTTTCTGCAGATTGTGGTGATTGTGTGCGGTTGTGGGTGTTTTCCATGTATAAAAAAAAATAATAAATAAAATAAACATAAATTATTTCAGACCTTGGTCCATAGCACATCTAATGTATTATAAGTAGGTATTAAATACATTAGTTATCTAATGCATAATACAAGCTCTGCTTAGTTTGGGGCTAGATGATGCTATATGAATTGTCAAAATAAAAATAAAACAAAAAAGCTCCTCACCTGTGAAACCAAAAATTGCATCCAGATTCACACAATATTGCTTGGTCATTATCATGTACTTCTTTGTGACAGACTCCACAGGGGTAGATGGGAGGTGCATTGGGGTTCTGAGGGTTGAACACCATTGGCTGGTCAGGGGGATACACCTTCCCAGCACTCACTGGCATGGGCTTAGGTCCAAACATGCTCATATTCTGGCCCATGGGACCCACTCCTTGGCCTCCTGGACCTCCCATGGCCATACCACTCATTCCTTGTAGTGGGCCACAGTTGCCCATATTCCCAGGTCCGGGCCCCATCCCCATAGATCCACTGCCTTGCATTCCCATTGGTCCCCCATGCCCCATATGATTACCGGAATATGGTGGACCTGGACCCATTGATGACATAGGTCCATTACCACCCATGGGACCGCCACCCATTGGACCAGATGACATTGGACTTCCATGCCTCATTGGACCACAGTGCCCAGGCCCCATTCCACTGTTTTGCATTGGGTTTGATGACATTATTGAATTGCTAGGCCCCATTGAGCCATTAGAACAGTTGGGGCCCATTGGTCCATTCATTCTAGGAACATTCATACCAGGTCCACCACCCATAGGACCATTCATAGATCCTCCTCCTAGTGGACTGTGCATTGGTGGTCCCATAGGACTGTTACTCATGTGGCTTCCAGCCATAGATCCCATATTCATGGGACTCCCCATGGGTCCAGAAGACATTGGAGACCCCATAGGCATTGAATTCATAGGACTCATAGGACTGCCCATTGATCTAGAATTTGGGCCCATCCCAGGCCCCATACTGTGGTTACTCATGCCCATATTTGGGCCTCCCATTGGTGACATTCCTCCATGTGCCATGTGCCCCATAGGACTCATGTTACCCATTGGGCTAATACCTCTTGGTGGCATTTGTTGATTCATTGGGCTCATACTGTGTGGTATTGGGCTCATGTGTCTCATAGGAGGGCCTCCCATACTGTGCATTGGACCCATCATTCCCATAGGGCCGTTTTGGCTCATCATAGGACCATTTGAACTCATCATTGGACCATTGTGTGAGACTGTTGATGGGGAATCATCAAAAGGGTTGGATGCAACAATTGTGTCTCCGTAACCAGTTAAAGGGGGTGGTAGGAGGTCTTGTGCAGTTGGTGGAGGCTGGGGTGTGTGAGTGTTGTTAGCATTTGATGTTTTCCTTCTCTTTTTGGGGTTGCTAGGTGCTGGGGCAGGGGGTGTTGGGTTGTCCATCGGCGGCTTGAAGTCCGGGGGGCCAAGCCCTGGGCCTGGCAGCCTGTACGGTGGCATACCAGCCAGATTGTGACTCATTATGCTAATTTTTAACTGCAGCTCTGAACAGCATTATCCTTGTGTTTGCATAAATATTTAGAACTTGAAAGTACATCTGCGGCCTCTCATCATCCTGAAAGAGTGTACTATGAAGCTGGAAGACTTGTGTCTATTTCTGTAACAAAATATCACTATTACACTCAAGTAATCACGAAACAATAGTTATATATAGCGGCATGTATCAGATATAATTATAAATAATGCTGCCGAAATCTACAATCGATGATGATTTTACGAATTCCAGTGCAGCACCAAACAAGTAACCTGCCAAAAATTATAGTTAACCTGAATTTGTCTCGCAATAAACGAAATAATTTTAGATACAAAGGAACCAAATGGAAAGAATAACAAGAAACTTACTGCATTATCAATTTAGCATCGGAATAACCGATGATTTTTTTGTCTTTGAGATCTCAAGACAGGCGTGCAACATACGACAAAATACCAAGATTAAACCACGTTTCTTGGGACACTTATCTGTTTCGACGAAGATGCCTTAATGGTCTGATGTTGTAGCATGAACAAATTTCACTAAAACTAATGAATAATACTGATTTTTAGTAATTTTTATTTACGACTCGATAATCCAAACAACACACGCCACATTCGTGAATTTGTTTCTGAGAGAAAATTGCCGCAAGGGGGCAGCAGTGCATGCATCTTTATAATTTGGATTGGCCATTGATATTTTAGCTTACTTTCCAATGAAGATGCCCTTGAAGAGATGTTCTTTCGTTCTTTTCAAGTTCCCATATGTCCACGTACTGCTCAAAACCCGGAAAGGTTACTAATCACGGAGTAGAAGGGTTAGAAAAGTTTGGAATCAATGATTTTCCCTTCTTCTTTTATTTAGCCTCAGCCATCGACGTTGACACAGAATTCAGCTGTGTGTGACAATGACAGTTTTGTTCAAAAATCAAAGCATAATATTTTTGAGGTTAAAGATAATGTCGTTCCTAAAAAAATAAATTATTTGTTGGTGAAATCCGATAGTTATATAGACGAAATGTCGTTTAATAGGTTGTTTGCTAGTTTGACGATAACTCCTAATCTTCTTACTAGGCGCGCCTTCCATATATCAGCAGTTCAACTGGCAAGTAAACCGTCACCTGAAAAACCTAAGCCAGGATTTGGAAAAAGTTACAGACGAATCGTGCATTACCCGAAAGAATACACTGTAAAGCCTCTTGATGTCACTAATCTAGCCGGCAGAGACCCAGTGACAGGTTTGGTCTTCTATTTCTCCTCAATTACACTAAAAATATACCTGCTGTCTGCAACCAAGTGATTATCATGATGTCTTCATAGCCGAATTTCGGCTACGGCGGCCGGTCTCAACGGAGACTAGCCGTGTGCGCAGGACTTATTATAATATAGAGATATATACATTATTCCAGGTCGCGTTGTAGCAAACGGTATTGGTGGAGGCATCAAGCACAAATTCCACTGGGTAGACTGGTTACGAGATGGTCCAGCAGAAGGGCCACCACAAGAAGAAAAAGTTGTAGAGGTAACTCATCCTTTTTTAAATTATCTTAGTTATTCAGACTTATTAAAATGTAATATGTTGGAAATTCATTGATAAACACAGAATTAACTCTTTGAATTATTCAATATGTAGGTACTTTATGAAAATGTGCCATTTCATAATTGAATAATGCTGGACAATTAACACAGCATCACATTGTGTTATGGGGACATAACACACCTTTAATTAAACCCTTTAGAAAGTGTAACTTGCTCTTGCTATCAGATAATAGAAGATGGATGCAGAACTGCTCATGTTGCATTGGTAGCAGTTGGTGATAGACTCAAATACATCCTAGCCACTGAGAATATGAAGCCTGGAGACATTATAAAAACTTCAAGGAACCTTCCAAGAATACCAGGTTAGTACATAATAGATTCAGGTGCTACTTTGCAGAAATCCATTGTAAATTATTAGGACAAAAATTATTTAGTTACAATTCCACGCAAAACCTCTGATGAGATTGAACAAAATGCATTCACATGCACCACCCTCCCTCTCAACAACTACACTACCTCAGGACACCGAGGACATCTCCCTAGGCATGCACCGGCGCCAGCGAGCTGCTGGCTTTCCTGGAGGAGATCAGGTGGTTAGATTAGCAGCCCCCCAACTTACACGCAAAAGGGCCCACCTGTGGCCTAGTTGCGGAAACCAGTCCAGAAACAAGTAAACATAAAAATCTAGTTTGTAAAAGACACTAGTGATAAAATAAAATTTGAATAACACAACCAATTCTACAGCCAGGCAACATCTACCTAGTGCACAAACATGTAGAGTTGAGGTATAATATGCATGTACGCATCCTATGCACACTGCCTAGCTATAAGTCCCGGTAGTACCCTATTTTACTCCATCACCAGGTTGAGTTCTCCATCATGGAGGACCAGCTAAATGACGATCTTTGAAATGGAGGATACCTTTAAGTTTTCTAATGTATAGAAGAAATAATTTAAGAAATGGTTAATTCTTGGATTAAAAATGTCAAGTCAATACTGTTTAAAGATAGCTCATTGTACTGACGCGCTATTCTAGTGAGAGAATGGTTCTGTTGTTGCCTGACAGAAGAGGGTTATTGATTTTAATTTTTATGTTTCATCCCATTTCAGGAACTAGATTTTATAGCCATGATACTGGCATTGCCATATTCTCATAACATTTATTAATATAATGTAAATAAAATTTAACTTATTGTTACAGTGAGAGCAAATGAAGGTGATGCTTTTTTATTAGGAGCCCTGCCAACTGGGACTCAAGTTCACAACATTGAAAAGGAACCAGGTAAGACCAACTACTTTAAAATTTCAATAATAATATACTATGCCTAAGACCTATAAGTACCTTCTAAGAGCGAGTACACATTAGTTGTTTTCTAAAGCGCGTGCTTACGAGCGTTCGGAAAAAATACAGCCGCGCCGAGTGCTTGAATAAAAGCGCGAGTTTGGGTGTGTACTGATGCATCAGACATACCAAATGGTTTCAAAACGCGTATTACCAAAGCGAGCGCTAATCAAAATTATTGAATGATTTAATAATCTTGATAGACTTTTCTAATTTGTCATTGTTTTTTCTAAAGGCAAAGGGGCAACCTACATTCACGCCGCCGGTACTGTTGGCACAATCATAAGGAAGCAAGATGACCGGATCATTGTTCAAATGCCCTCGAAAAAACAGTTCAGCTTTGACCAGCGTTGCATGGCTGTTGTTGGTAAGGTTACAGATTAATCCTAGAATTTTAATGAGAAGTTCATATTTAAGCAACCTTGGCCTGCCTTAACTCTGGAAGATAAATTGTAAATTGCGATAATTCGTATCCTAAGGCCTGATTTCATCAAAAATTAAGTAATAGTGGATTTACACCTTAAGCGCATTAGTGAACGAACTGGGTCTCAGTTTGCATAGTGTAGAAAGAGATGTCCTGTATTTCGACGCAAAGAGACGGCTGGTAGCCATTTAGCGCTCAGACGGAGAGGTACAAGCTGAAATTAACTTTTTAGCGTTAACTTTAGAATCTAAAATGTATTTTTTCCCAGCTCAGGAAGACTAATGTCAACAGGCCATAAATCAACCCATCCGCGACGATTGAATAATGATTTGATTAGCGAGTAAATTTTTAAATAGTTTGTTATTAGATAAATAAATATTTATACAGTTTGAAAATCAATAAGTTACGAGTACTTACCTTTTTATTCTAGTTTGAAGAGGTTCCAAAGGCCAAAGTTAAAGATGCTGCGAAACATCATATAAGCCCATAAAAATCCACTAATAGTGTTATGCTGTGCAATTACTCAAAAATGACCCATCCTATAATTGACATTTGAAAGCCCTTTGAATGGCCTTAAAAGCTATTTCAATTCATATCCAAACAATAATATTAATAATTAATTAATTTATTTTTATTGTAATTAATACAATAAAAATAAATTTACTACAATAAAAATGATTAATAGCAAATTACGAAGGTCATTCAAAGGGCTTTCAAATGTCAATATAGGACGGGTGGTTTTGCGTGATCACACATCTGAGGAGCCTCCATCGATCTATTCTCCGCCGCGATACCCCCTCATCAGCACCCAAACGTCCACTGCTGAAGCCTCCTCCAAACAAAGGGACTTTTGCCATAATCACCATACTTTGGGAGGCGAATTGGTGATCGCGGTGGAGGGGAGGTGTTAAAATACATAGAAGGAAGTTGCAGCCCTTCATCTAGCTAGTAGGTTCCCTTAGTCTGCTCTTACGATATCCACGGGCTGATGAGGAGTCCACTCTTACGCTGCGACCGCCACCTAAATGCTTAATTTTTCCCATTCTCCAGGTCGACTCTCAAACATCCTCCATGGTTCAACTCACATCGGCTCCCCACAACGTAACCGCTGGCTCGGCAACCGACCGCGCTCTGGTCTCTGGCAACGGAAGACCGGTCGTCACGGACGTAAGATCAGACCGCCTCCGCCCATCAAAGAGATCCGTGCTAAAGCGCCACCGAAGTTCACAGCTATGCAGTTGTCGTTGACTCCTTAGGTTGTAGGTAAGAATATATTGTACTGTTAGATAAATAAAGTGTGTAAATTAACACTTGCTGTTGTTTTTGCACCTAACTCGTATTTCGTTTTATAGAAATGATAGAGGTTTGGAACCTTCGATATGAAATTTACATAGAACGATCGATTCCATACAACGCAGGTTAGATAAATAAAAATTGTGTAAATTAACACTTGCTGTTGTTTTTACACCTAACTCGTATTTCGTTTTATAGAAATGATAGAGGTTTGGAACCTTCGATATGAAATTTACATAGATACGATCGATTCCATACAACGCAGGTTAGATAAATAAAAATTGTGTAAATTAACACTTGCTGTTGTTTTTACACCTAACTCGTATTTCGTTTTATAGAAATGATGGTTTCGAACCCTCGATATGAAATTTACATTTATATGATCGATTCCATACAACGCAGGTTAGATAAATAAAAAGTGTGTAAATTAACACTTGCTGTTGTTTTTGTACCTAACTCGTATTTCGTTTTATAGAAATGATAGAGGTTTGGAACCTTCGATATGAAATTTACATAGATACGATCGATTCCATACAACGCAGGTTAGATAAATAAAAATTGTGTAAATTAACACTTGCTGTTGTTTTTGCACCTAACTCGTATTTCGTTTTATAGAAATGAAGAGGTTTCGAACCCTCGATATGAAATTTACATTTATATGATCGATTCCATACAACGCAGGTTAGATAAATAAAAAGTGTGTAAATTAACACTTGCTGTTGTTTTTACACCTAACTCGTATTTCGTTTTATAGAAATGATAGAGGTTTGGAACCTTCGATATGAAATTTACATAGATACGATCGATTCCATACAACGCAGGTTAGATAAATAAAAAGTGTGTAAATTAACACTAGCTGTTGTTTTTACACCTTACTCGTATTTCGTTTTATAGAAATGATAGAGGTTTGGAACCCTCGATATGAAATTTACATACATATGATCGATTCCATACAACGCAGGTTTCTGAGATATCTGCAGTTTAAATGCAATCGTTTTGACCATTATTATTCAGCTAAATGAAAAGACACCACATGCTCCCCTTACAAGAGACGATTCATTGCCGACGTTGTAGTCCTTTGCAAAATTGCACAAAGAGAAATTGACTCTCCACAGCTTCTTGAACATATTAAAATTAAAGTCCCCAATAGACTAGGCAATCTAGTCATTCAATCTCGACATTCCGTCCAGTTTCACGAATTATAGGCAAAACTCCTTTTTCAGTAGAGCAGTAACATTCAACGGTTTAGTCGATAGTCCCGACCTCGATTTATTCGACTCAAAACACAAAGTGTTAACAAACTCCTGACAAAGGGTTTAAATGCGTAAGTATGTTAACACAATACTATTGTTACCAGTGAATATTTTGGTATCTCATTTTTGAATTTAATTTTTTCCCTTATCTTTCAGTTCCTGTCTTGTGTATTTTCTTGTTAATTATTGCTAGTAATTTTATACGTTTTGTTAATCGTTAGTTACTCTTAGTTTACTTCATTGAAGTTCATTATACCTAGTTGTTAACAAGACTTTTTCCATTTCTCCTCCGCAAGCAAGCAGTCTTTTAGCTTCTACATGCGAGGACACAAATGGAGGACATAGATGGTTATGATGAGTTATTATGTAAGTTTATTTATAAAGTGTGTAAAACTATTTATTCTCAGAGTACAACAAAATAAAATAGAAATATAGGTTGACATTGACATACGCATAACTCTAAGCTGAACACGCA
Source organism: Eupithecia inturbata (assembly GCA_963662085.1). Lineage (NCBI taxonomy): Eukaryota > Metazoa > Arthropoda > Insecta > Lepidoptera > Geometridae > Eupithecia > Eupithecia inturbata. The sequence continues at coordinate 4,957,182 of OY759194.1, read as the reverse complement.
CATGTCCGCGCCGCACGCGCCGCAGTCATCGAATTTCCTGACGGCCTCGCGTACTTGTCCACATCGAACGAGCCAATTCGCATTCATCATTACTAACACAACTATATTATTATTTTTTAGGATTAGTTCTCTGTCCAGCCGTGGACTGACATAGGCTGATGATGATGATATTGCGGATATTGAAGGTTGTACAACTCTTCATATTGTTACACTATTGCAATTAAATTCGAATCATTCATCTGATTTTTTTTGATGGAATCTGTATACCTACAGGATTTTACTAAAATGCGGCGCGTTCTGCGCGGATAGGTGCGCGATGGTGCATACTATTTCATACAAAGATTTGTAAAATGCGATGTATTCGGTGCGTGCGGCTCCTGCGGCGCGGACAGGTGCGCGTTCAGCGAAAAATACGAGTGTTGGCCTCAGCCGGGCACAATAGTAGAAATCTATGATATGAAAGTGTTTTGTGGTACCTACCTACTAACAAACGAAGGTTCACCATCAAATTTATAGAACACATGGGTTGAGTTTCAGACTCTTGGAGTTAACAGCACTATGCAGTGAATGAATGTAGTCACTTAATATGATAGACATCGATGTATTTAAGCTTAATTTAAATAAATATCACAATAAGTATTTAAAGCTATAGACATACGCGCTAGGTATGTAAATGCAAAGCTACCATAAGCTATAATAAAATGCATGACAGGTATGCGGAGCAAGTCAACTTTTAGTCCTGATACTAGTAAAAAATATGTATTATTCATCTTCGTCATCTTCATCAGAAAACGTCATTACCTGATAAAAAGAAAATATTATTCTAATAAAATATTCCTATAGACACTAAAAGTTGTATCGTTGAGAAAAAAAATAGTTATGTTTATCCGTTTTGAGTTGGTCAGTTCAGTTGGTTGGAGTGGTAGGAGAGCTCTCATCGCGTTATCGTTTGCCAATAAGGAGAACGCCATGAATATTAATATTTCACTAGCTTCCACCAGCGGCTTCGCACGCGTTTCTGCCGGGAAAAAGTAGTCTACGTCCTACCCCGGGATACCATCTATCCCCTTACCAAAAATTAAAATCCGAAAATTAACGTGCAGCTGTTTAGCCGTGAAATTGGTAACAGACAGGCGAGTTATTTTTGCAATTATAATAACAGCGTATTAGTGAGATAATCTGTAAACCTAAAAAAGTTGCTAAGCAGTGTTACTTCTCACTCTGACTTCTATTGTAATAAGTGAGAGTGAGAAATATACCCACATCTAGTTAGAAACTGAATTAAGGTCACGTATTATTATGAACTAGTTCCTGCCCCCAGCTTCGCACGCGTTGTTTCTATGGAAACGTTTAAAGGTTATTCCTATCCTATGGGAACTGATATCTATCTAATTAGCCTGGTGTGTCCCACTGTTGGGCAAAGGCCTCCTCCTGGTCTCTCCACGCATATATGATGATATATGGAACATATGACGTCTTAAGGAACTGATATATGGGATAAAAATATTTTATTCCAGGCATAGAACTACCGGTAAGCAAAATTTCAGCCCGATCCGTTCAGTAGTTTTAGCGTGAAGAGGAAACAAACATCCATCCATACTTTCGCATTTACAATATTAGTGTGATAAAGGAGGTCAGTTTGGATGGATCGTTAACTCCAAAATACCATACTTACATCAGTCATCTCTGCAGCTAAATGCAAAGCCGTAAGTCCAGTAATCTCCTCCAAATAGTTCCCACTATTGAACACATTGAGTAGAAACTCCATTCTCTCCGCCTTATACTTGCTGACTACAATATCCGAGCACGCTATACATTGCTTGAATTTCGCGCAGGTGGGCGCCACTGTCTGGTATGAGTGGAGGAAACCTCGGATTGAGTGGGGTATGGGGCCTAGGATCCCTTGTAGAGAGGAAGGTACATCTGTGTCTGATAGGTTGTAGACTGCTGGGGCTTGGATTCTGAAACAAAGAGATTTATGAAGGTTTTCACAGGTTTATGGCGATGAAAATCTTAGATGTAATCTGCATACTCAAAAAATGGGATTGATTAATGAATATAACTAAACAACAACTAAAACCAAATTAAATTTAGTTTTATTGTAATTATATCACAAATCAAGATCAGCGCCAATAGCTTTGAAATAACAGTTTCAGCAGTATACTGCCCACCACGGCACAGCATATCAGCAGAAAATTTAAACAATACCGGTCAACACTAGGAAACCACTTCATCAGTGGCGGCGACTGGAACGCTAAACACGTTTAGTGGGACTCCCGGCTTATAAACCCGAAAGAAAGATAACTATACCGCGCACTAGGGGACCTCAACCTCGAATGCTTATCTACTGGCGAACTTATCGACCTGTTAGACTTCTTTGTGGTTAAGAATCTTACACTCAACATCCTTAGCACTAAGCACTATAGACTTATCCTTTGACCACACTCCAGTCATTCTCGATATCTGCTGTAAGGCAATTCTAAATAAGATGCCACTTAATATCCATAAAACACCTACTGGGAAGAATATAAAAATATTATCACATCAGAAGTAGACCTTAAAATCCCTCTAAAAACTGTCGAAGGCATAGAACTAGAAATCGAAGACCTCATTTGCCCCAAAAGAGCACTTCTACCCAGCATTTATAAAAGAAAAAATACAAGAAAACTACGCAAGATCTGGCACAATACACAGTATCCAAGAGATAAATCTGCTTTTAACAGAGTCTCCGAAGAGGTTAAGACTCTAATAAAAAACTTAGATATAGATAGATAGATATAGTTTATTGTCAAACAGATTACATGTTTTTGGTTAGTAGTGTCTTAAATCCTATGTTAGGTTTAACTAGACACTATGGTTCTATAAAAATAGCAATAAGTATAAATTTGTACACACGGTAGGCAGTTACGCACGCAACAAACACAGCGGTGTCACCGTCCGTCCTGTCCGAGTGTAGCAGTGTGTGTAAGGCGCGGTGCGAAGTTGTACCCACGTGATCCACGTGAATCACGTGCATCAGGCCAGTGACAACGCTGCGCTTGAGTTTAGCTATAGGATGCTCCTTTCCATGGCAAAGGTAAAACCATTAAAATATATATAACATTTTAGGGAAAATTACTAACTAGTAATGCTCGACAGTTAAATAAAATTAAGTTACGATAAATAATGTTTTGTCAATATGGCTTTAATATTATTTTGAGTGATTTAAGTTCGAATGGCAAATTATTAAGGTATGGTATTAAGTATTGAGAGGTTCGCTTGCCATATACGTTATTAAACGAGGGAATATTAAGTTTTTTGTGCGTAATACGGTGTGAATAAGGTGTGACTTTTACTTGAAAAACGAGAACCTACAGACATACCTAAATCAAACTGACGTCGTCCCATGACACAAATTACTCCAGTGTAAAGCGACCTCAAAGCTCAAACGCCCCAAAAGCCAAATAACGCTCATTAGCATACGGCCTGGAACCTGGGCTCGCTCTGACTCATAAAAAGTTGATACCTTTGCTAGGCACCTAGAAAGTGTTTTCCACCCAGCACAAATCAAAATCATGATAGAGAAGTCGAGAAAGCACTTGAAACCCCTACACAAATGTGCCTGCCGTTAAAAATTGTCACTCCTAAAGAATTACTCCAAGAAATACAAAAACTCCACGACCGCAAAGCTCGGGGATATGATCAAATCGATGCCACCCTACTTAAAAACCTCCTGAAGAAAAGGATCATGCTTCTAGTCGTCACATTTAATGCATGTCTACGACTATCAATCTTCCCAAGCCAGTGGAAATAGCACAAGTTGTAATGATCTTAAAACCACGCAAATCAGCATAAGAGGTGACCTCACAATGAAATGGTACTTTCATCCGAAGTTGGCAGACCTGCCGATCTGCCAACTTTGGATGAAAGTACCACGACCGCCACATACGCTGACGATATCGCATTGCTTTCGGTGGATGAGGACTCGCGACATTTCTTCAGAAAATCTCCAAGTGCATCTAAGTCAAATCGAGGAGTGGTTCGATAGGTGGCGCATCAAAGCTAATAAGGATAAGTCAGTACATATTACCTAGACACTCTATAGCGCACCAATCCCACAAGCAGAAGACGCTAAATATCTTGGAATGCACTTAGACCGCCGCCTTACTTGGCAAAAACACATCTGGACCAATCGAATACAACTAGACCTCATCAAAATCCGTAACATGTACTGGCTAATTGGAAACCGATCCCAACTAGCGGCCAGCAGCAAGATGACAGTTTATAAATGCATCGTGAAACCAAAATGGACCTACGGGATACAGCTGTGGGGCTCAGCCAGTTACAGTAATATTGAGATTCTTGAAAGGTTCCAAAACAAAACAATAAGAAATATGGTACAAATATCTCCCCATATCAGCAACAAATTTATGTATACGGACATCAAACTAAACACAGTGAAACAGGAAATTGAAGCCTTCAGTAAAACACTCTCAGCTCCGGCTAGACAATCACAAAAACAAACTCGTCTCTCAACTACAAGGATCTGGAACCCTTGAATTCTTTAGACTGAAGAGACAGTATCCCAAACTTAGCTGAAAGATTCACAGACAAAAACTTAGAGGTGACTCACTGGAGTCAACTCTACTAACGACACAAAAAGCGGATCATATCAGAGAGAAGATTGGATTATTGTTCGTTGTGACAGATCGCCAAGAAGCAGAAAAAAGAAATTGTAATTACATCAGATCCAGTCCTTTCTCTATCGTACCGGGCTGTTTCGATAGGAAAGAAAAGCTACTGCTGGCCCTTCTGCTTGAGGCCGTGCCCCGTATTTATTGGTACAACATACTGCTTATACGATGTAAGTTTTCATACACCTTTTGCTTGCAAGACAAGACAGCGAATAAATACAAAAAAAAATAAAAAATCGGGATTGGGAAACGTCCGGAATCCCTGGATCGTTTCCTCTAGCCATGCGCCTAGACATTGAATGCGTAAATAAATTAAGATTCCTACTTGTCATAGTAAGAACTTTTTAGTACTTTTTGGACCTGAGTTTTGAGCTTTACATAAACAAAAGGTGCGACACTAGACAAACCTTATCTGGTTTATAGTGTCTTGTAAATAAGTAGTAGCGTCGTCGTACGTCGCACGTCATGGGTCCTGAGGTGTACAACAGGCTTCCCAGTTCTGTTACAGGAACCCACAGTCTGCCTGCATTTAAAATCAAACTTAAACGTTGGCTGGCTTCTTTTTATATCTACGATGAATTCGTAGCATATAAGAATTAAGTGACCCAATACACATGATGCACTTAGTATTATTTATTAATTTTTGATGGATTTTAATTAGCAAGTGGCTAATTTGTTTTGAATACATAGTAATTTTAATTTAATTGACTGTTGTATGATTTATTTGCTTTTTCTTTTGAATGTATTATTTTATTAATTTTTAATCATAAAATGTATTTCAACACCGATTTGAGTTTACCAATATCGACTTATAATAATTATTATGAATAAATGACTATTATGACTATTAGTAGCTATAAGCATATATAATTATTATATATAATTGCAGTACGGAGCTGAGCTGTGGGGGCGGGCGGCGGACTGGCAGCGTGCCTTCCGCATGCAGAAGCGTGCCATTCGTGCAATGGTGAAGATTGCAAAGGACGTTTCTGCAAAACCTTACTTTAAAGAGCTGGAAATACTCACCCTTCCAGGCATTGTAATATTCCAGGTAGCGGTATATGTAAGGAGTAACTTAGAGGTCTTCACTAAAAATAGCGACATTCATAAATACAATACTCGGCGAGCGGACAAACTCACCACCCTGCCTCGTACTCTAGCGAAGTCTGGAAAGTTAACGCACATAATGGGACCGACAATGTACAACAGTCTTCCTTAAAATGTGACGGAAGCAACAAGCCTGACATCTTTTAAATACAAGCTGAAGCACTGGCTTATAGACAACAGCTTTTACAGCTACGATGAGTTTGTAGCCTGTAAAAGGGACTAAAGATTGTTATCTGCCTGTAGATATTAGATATTATGTATTATTATTTTTTATTTTAATTTTAAGGTAAATGTACGAACGATTGTATAATTTTTTGAATAATTTCTATTCTTAATTATAACATAATTTACTCATTTTTTATAGGGACGATTGTGACGTGTAATTCTAGCAATGTACGAAATAAATGATTATTGATTATTATTAAGTTTTTGGTTAATAAAGAAACACAAATCCTACGATATCTGTCCAGGTACAAAAGCTTTATTAGACACATACCTAAGAGGATGCTGCAGTAACCCAACCAGTATCTCCACAGCCAAGGCACCAGCGATGGCCGCTACGCCGGGCCGTGTCACCGTACATTGCTGGTCCAGTGTTCGATCTTTCAGTGACTGTAAAACATTCAATTCGTTTTTAATCCCACACAAACACAGGTGTGTTAGATAAACGTGTCTTTGTTCATAGGAAAAAGGGATATCTCCAGTATTCATAGCCATTTTTGATAGAATCCGGTGCACCCTTCTAATGTTATTATGATGGTATTTATGTTTGTACCAGAGTTTCATCGTCGCTCAAATCGTCAGGGTATTTATATTTATTGTACCCAATATGTAAAGGCTTGTTCACTTCTCTTCAGAAGTGAATAAGTCAATTTTGATAGGTTATTAAGTTAGTATAATATTGATATATTGAATTGTTGCAATTCACATTTTTTTACAAAGGTAGTGACGATCACGATGCCGCAGTGACACGAAAGCTACCCAGTGCCAATCCATACTAATATTATAAATTCGAAAGTAAATCTGTCTGTCTGTTACCTTCTCACGCCTAAACGGCTGAATAAAATACTTTCTATCTCGGAAAAGAACGTGCGAAGCCGCGGGCAGCAGCTAGTATTACATAACAGCAGGTACAAACTCTTACGTTCCCCGGAGCCGTGACGTCGTTGCAGAAGTAACAGCCCAGCTGGCCGCCCGGTATGGACTCCTTGTCGAGAGTGACGTCACACGGGCTGGATCCATCCCCGTGTCGCATCACAAGGTAGCTGTCAAAGCCGAGTGCTGCGTTTATTGTTATCTGAAAGCATTAAACACAATGTAGGTATTATTGAAAATACATCAATAATCAGCATCATCTAGCTAGCACAAAGCTAGAGTACCTGGAAATTGTGTTTTGGGTAGGTAATAAATTCTGCTTTAATATGTTTACTTAACACATTCATATCATATTGTTATAAATTTTAATTCGATAGGGACTTTCTGTCTGTTACCATGACCACGATTCACGACTATTCTGCTGAACGGATCTTAGTGTAACTTGGCAAATTGATAGATTGACGTACGAACATAGGCTTCTTTTTGTCCAGTGAAAGCTAGTAGGTATACCTACTTCAGTACCACGCAAGGTAGTAAACATTGCAAAAATCTAAACCGCAATCTCCTGCGTCGCAGGCGGGCCTTCGCCCACTGCGCCACAATCATACATAGTATTTCATTCATAGACATTTTATAGATGTTCATTTATAGATTAGTACCTACCTTTCCAAAGCTAGCAGCTATTAACGTTGGTAGCCACCTTGCTTCTCTTGTATCCAGCAGTAGGAAGACAACGTCATGATCAGCTATCTCTTGCGTTATCAACTTGATGTTGTTTATCGTTTCTTGCTTGAGAGATTCCCCGATAGGATGCCCTGGCATTGGGATGTGCGCAACTAGGCCTTTGGAAGTCTGGAAATTATTAAGTTGTTTTCTTTTTGTGGAAAGAAATAACAAAAGGTTGTCGCTTACATCTCTAACCCCACTGCAGCACAATAAATAAACCGACAAGTGTGAGTCGACTCGTACACGAAGGGTTCCGTACAGCAAAAATCAGGCAACTTTTTCAAAGAACATCAAATATAATACACACTCTGAAAAGAGCATCGAACATCGTTGGCATACCTACTCGACCGCCATTTTGAAAAAAATGTGATTCGGCGGCCAGTGATGAAACTCATGTCAATCGACAGAGTAAATGATTACAAACAAAAAGTGTTCTATGATCAAATCTCCTAAGTGATACGGTTTCTGAGATATTTGGGTCTAAAAACTATAGAAAAAATCTGTTCCTGAGCTATGTTCTACTTCACTTGATGTTTATTTTATAGGTAGGTAGGGTATGGGAAATAAAATCCAACCTTTTTCTTGAACACATTTTTATTATTGTAGCAGTAGGTATGTACATAAGTTAAATTGGTATCTACAACGATTCGTTTGCCACCAGCGGCTTTTTTGTTTTAAAATTCGTCATTCGCTTCATTCTCTATATCATGTCTGACAATTATTGAATCCAAAAATGCCGCTGGTGACGAAGGCAGTGTTTCCTGGTGTCGAGCCCATGCCATGAACCATATTACACACATAATATGGGAACAACAGCCCAGGGTTCTTTTCCTCACTACGCACGAGCAATACCATCCCGCGCCTTTTTCTCTCCATGAGGTTATTTATTAAAATATACACAAAATACGTACGGTTTCCCGAATGACGCGATTGGATTTTGGCACGTAATAGCCACGAGTCATCTGGAAACAGATTGGCATCAGTTCCTCTACATACTTGCACTACATATGCACCATTTGTTTTTATATGCTCGCCATAATAACTCCTGGCTTGAGCGATTTGATAAGTTCCTAACGCCATTATTATAAGATCGTCTTTGGTTAAGACAGGGAAATCTTCTAGCCCGACATTTGCTTCCATTGTTTGGAAATCCACCCTGTGGTGATTTAAATTATTTTGTATCACTATTTCGCTTAAGGTGTTGGGGGCGTTCTGTTTTAAATTAATTTGGTTCATAATTTCGTTCACTAAGTTGTGATCGTTGTTTCGACCACCAAAAGCATTGAGTAAAGCGCATGCAATGCGAAACTCTTCGTACATTTTTCTTGCAGCTACATTTGGATATTGATTTCTTAATTGGCGAAACTGATTTTTAATGTGCCCATTAACCGTCTCGACTACCCACCGGCATATTGTCACTTTGCGTGATTCATTGGCATCTCGGGTAGTCAGTTGCCTCTCATGTCTACTTTTCGTTTTGGGCATAAAAGCACGATATCCTGACGCTTCCAGTGCTCCAATAACGTCCCGAAAACCGCGATCAAGGATAAAAACGTCGCCGGGCTGGAAAACTCTCCGAAATTCTTCATTTTCAATTAATTCTCCCATAATAATTGCGTCAGATTTATCGGCCCCATAAGGACCAAATGCTTCTATGACGTATCCATCTGGTGCCACAATCAAAAACATCTTCAACAAATTCCGATATTTATGAAGGCTATACGTTTTTTTTTTTTGAAACAAATAATTAGAACTTTTTTGAACGTATATATAAGTTCCGTCGCAAATAGAAATGACACGGTTTGGTTCTTCAGGACTTCCATATAAAAAATTCGGTATAGACAAAATTCTTTGACGTAATTCTTCACGATATGTTTCAGTTTCTCTATTACGCGAAAGACCCAGATGCAGTGGAACAAATTCATTCAATAAATGAGTTCGCACCTTTTTCATTACACGACCAAAGTGTACGGGGCTTAGCCGAAATAAAGAGGACAACCTGTCGTTAGAGTCGCCTGTGTGCAGTTTGCTGAGCACCATTGCTAAAGCCCTTTTGGATTGTTTAAGTTGTTGCAATGATGGAGTATTATCTAAAATACTCAAAAACGCAGTTTTACTGAATCCGATATAATATTTAAATGTCGCCTCGTCTATAGTGTCGACTTTTTCAAAATCTAAATATTCAATTTGCCTATGTAATAGTTTTAACATATCGGCTACTTGCACTGAGTTAAACGTCTCGTGTCTCGAACGGGTATAATCTTCAAAATCCCGCCAGATATAATTTGAATGTAAGTGTTCATTGCAGACTCGTACTGCAGCAGGAATATAAATATTCTGTTTACGCAAAACATCTGATCTAATTGCTATGTTTATTCTATGTAAACCATCGCGGACATTACATTGTGCTACAACGCAATATGACGAGGTGTACGAAGCTCTTGAAAATCTCAAACTATGAGGGTTTGCGGCACCTTGATATTCGACTTGCGGAATGTCTTCTTCCTGTTCTTCGTCGGAAACTTGCATTAGAAATTAATCGGGAGCTCTTATTGGAACTTCATCAGGCATCCCTTGTGGAATGGGCGGAGATACGTCTCTTAATGGATCGCTCATTGGCCCTTCGGCCGATTCACCTGAAGACGGTTCGTGCACGGAGCTTACAGCATCTGCTATACGAGCTAAGTTCTGTTGTTCCCTTGTATAATAGCGGTTAGCACGTTGAACACATGGACGACAAATCCGGTCAGATGATGTCTTCTGGAACAATAAATAAAATCTGATGATCTGACCGACTCACGGATCTACCCAAAGAATAATGGAAATAAAAATAATTCCTAGCTATAACTTATGTTACGAACGAACGAAAGACATAACTTATTTACACGTAGAGGCTTAGGTACGTATTTTATTTTGTAATCGTAAATAAGTATTATTTGTTGATATGTGCACAGTTGTTGGAAGCTCTCTATAATACCGGCCAGTCCTATTTGTTAATTCTAATAAGACTATAATTAACACAGGACATGAATCGCATTTTTCATGTCCAATACATACATATATTCATTAGGTACAATAACATATGGGATAATTGACAGCTGTAAACTATATTTTTACTAACCTCCCGTGCGCCGAGTTGATGGTGGGAATAAGCTTCCACTTGTGGATTATCAGTCAGATATTCCTCGGTTAGCTCATAGCTTCGTAGCTGCGGCCTAGAGCGGCGTCCTCCCATACGGGGGGCTGTACTGCGTTCACAAAACAAACACTGTGATCCTGGTGGACCGGTGGCATTACTTGACATGGTAACGCAAATACAAAAAACAAAAACTTAACAAAAAACAAAACGTAACAAAATAACTGCTCGTGAGGAAAAGAAATATTCGTGCACTCAGACCAAAGATTAGAAGCCGAATGATAGATAAACGTCAAACAAAATGGCGGCTGGCGGGGTGCGTTACGGGAAGGGGAGTCTTCCGGTGCACTGAGCCGGGTGGAGTCGGTTTCTTGTCTAAAGCACGGACGAATTTTTTGACTCCTCATTTTATACGGTGTTTATACGATAGTACGAATAGTATAACTTTATTTTTCTTTTTCTGACCCTAATATCTCAGAAACCGTATCACTTAGGAGACTTGATCATAGAACACTTTTTGTTTGTAATCATTTACTCTGTCGGTTGACATGAGTTTCATCACTGGCCGCCGAATCACGTTTTTTTCAAAATGGCGGACTAGTAGGTATGCCAGGCTCCATACAAAAATGTTCGAACCCCTTTAAACTGTCTACCTCTTACGGTTCATGAGATAGAGCCCTGTGACAGACGAACGGACGGACATCGGAGGCTTAGTAATAGGGTTCCGTTTTCATCCTTCGGGTACGGAACCCTAAAAATGAACATTCAAATATAAAAATTTAGATTAATTTTACAGTGACATATCGCAATGCGTGATTACCGCTAGTTTCAAGCAACCGTCCCGCCCCCGCCCGCTGTCTACTAATTTATGCCGACACTGTAAAATGTATCTCAATGTTTTGAGTTTAAGCCCATATTATGATCATTTTTATGTTTCAAAGTCAAAGAGATTCAAAGTCGACCTTCATCTGGCCTTGGTGGGCCTGTTGCACGGTATAAGGCATGATTTCGATTTCACGTTGACTGTACTACAGCGGTTCACGACAGAAACGAATAGCATTAAAGATTGCTGCATAAATGCATAACAATAGATTGGAATTCATTAAGAAACGCCTACGTGATGGGAACCATTTGAAGTAATGTGCAAGCATTGACTGGTTTATTTTACCATGTCCCAAACAACTTAAGAGATTTTACAAAATCCCTGGTATTTTCAGTGAAATACTAAATTAAATTGATTGTTACTGTTAACATTTCCCGGGATTTCACCAAATAAATAAGTGATTTGGTGAAATTATTGATTTTACCATTTCCCTGTGACTTATACAAATTAAGTCTTTAAGATATAAGTACCTGCTTACCACAGATGGCAGAATATTTCTCAGATTCTCCGCCGCCGCCTCAGCTTTATTTCTGCCACCGTTCAAGCAATCTTGGTGGTTGAAGAGAACTTGCCTCGTCGGGTTTGAATAAGACACTTTTCCGTTGTCTATGAACGTAAAGTGGCGGAAGCCCCATGCCTGAAGGAAAATCAAAGTTTGATTTGATATTTTTTTTAAATTAACTTATATTATTATTATTTTTAGCCGTTGTTGTCCCACTGCTGGGCAAAGCCCATAAAAACTAATAACCAACATCAAATTCCCCAATATTTACACTGGTTTTAAGAGACAAATAGTAGTCCCGCGGGGATAAACCTTTTATGGGCCCTCGGGATCGACCAGGGATAATAAGTTAGGTTCAGTACCACGCGTGTAAAGCCGAGGATAGACCTAAGGTAAGGTACCTCACAGTTGCAATTGAACGCGATCAATGTAAGATAAACTCAGATTAGCGTCTTTAACGAGTTCAGCGCATTGCGCACGTTGATCCTGTTCAAACTAAGCTTACATAGTATAACCATGGAAAAACGAATACTGTAGTTTCATTTATCTATCTACGGTATAATATAACAAACGGTGAAAATGGCCCTGAGTATTTTAAGTACCATACCAATAAGTCCCTGGCAACGTGGCATCCAAGAGTACCGGCGCCAAGTAATAGACATTTCGTCTTCTTCATCACATCAATATCAATATCTGGCACCAGTCGCCATTTCATGAGTCTTATGTTCAAATCCGAAGACGCGTCCGCTAGTCTGAAGAAAAAAACTTACTAAATAACTAAATGTTTACGAGAAACAAATCGTTATTAAGAAATCCTGTATTTCATGACAAATAGTACCACAGTAAGGTATTTATTACGTATTTCGACCCCTGTGGCGCAGCGGGCGAAGGTCCGCCTGCGACGCAGGAGATTGCAGGTTCGATTCCCGCCTCCGGAAAAATGTTTGTACGATCTGCAGATATTTGTTCAGGGTGTTTTCTATGTTTATCAGATGATGATTGATGATGTGTGTGTATTATTATTAAATGTACTAAATAAAATGGGAGGAAACCTGAATTTTTAATCAAGGAACAGCCAACCATCACATTTTCTAACATTCTGTGTTAAAATAAGGCCTAGGAAGCTATAAGGGCAAAAAAGCCAAACCAAATAATTGGATTAAATAAATAACTAACTTCACAGGGTCCATAGATGCTGCCATGTTTGCCAGTCGGGGTCCGAAATTTTTCTTGTCATTCCTCTCCCATCCTACCCATCCAGTGATGTCCATTGAAGCATCCTACAATATTTATTATTGTAATCATCTAAATAGATTTACACATAACAGTCTCAGAAGTTACTTTACTTCCTCTTACTTAACACAAATCAGTGTCGGAACTACGATTTTACCGAGGCGAGCATTTTCTTACCAGCATTTTAGGTTAGGGTTATTTTAGGATACATTTTAGGGTTTAGGTATGAGCAGCTAAGCTGCACATACCTAAATCCGCTATGGTTTTGGGTATGTGCAGCTTAGCTGCTCCACTCGCTATTGTGTTGGCGTTCTAAGCTTTTTTTCGACCTGCACCAGAAACATGTACCTACCTGCTTTTTATAGCAGCGAGCGGAGCGAACAGCAAAATATTTGAGACGAGTGACTGAGCGAATTGCTTACATTTTTGAATCTTAGGGAAAAAGTAGGGTTAGTAGGATTTCTGTAGCTGTTTTGACAAATGTAAATAATCGTTAAAGCAGTTATAGCGGCAAACATTTATTGTAAGTTCATATTATGTTTTTTACGGCGATAGGAAAAAATAACGTAGCAAATGAGAGAAGTACGCAACATGCACGAAGAAGTCTGTACTATAATCTATGTGTGAAGTGCCAATTTTAGCACTATTGGTGCCGTAAAAATAATTATAAGATTTGTAAATGTCTTATATAGCGGTTGGTTAGGTTGGCAACATAGCTCTCCAGTTTTTCGTCCATTGGCAACTAAAGTGAAACATACAGTAGGGAAATAAAAATTGGAGAGCAAAACGAGCCGCAATTTTTTACTCTACAATTAATAGGCTTACGCTTTTTACTGTAATTTATTAATAATAAAAAAAAATCCAGGAAGGCTGAGTCACAGTTTACATCAATCAAGAGGGCACCATTCACACCTTGGACAATAGAGAATTCCAAAACAGATAGTAACCATCTCTTCTCAGGGGCATAACATAGGAGATTTCCGAATGCATCTATAATACAATTAAGTAAACTCATGTTACTCACCTTTGGTAAAATTACTTTGAAGACCTGGCTACCTTCCACTCCACAGGCTATCTTCCATCTCAATCCAATTACATTAAGTTCTGCACCAGCAAGAAAAGGACAGTGCTCCAGCATGGCCACCAAAAACAGCCTCAATGGCCATCCAGGGTTGCTAACATCACTTGGATCAGTAAATACAAAATAAGTGCTGGCTAAGTCGAAGGGCAATACTGTCTGCTTTATTGTATCTGCTTGAAAAACTTTTGATAAAGTTAAAACATTGATGTCATCATTTTCTTTTGTAACTACGAAGAAACTTTTATGAGCTGTTTCTAAAGATTTGTAACTCTGTGACAGCCCATCAATTTGTTTATTGCTAAAGTGTTGTGTGATGCTTGAAGGTTTCTGCGTCACATGCATCACAGGTTGGTTAGGAGCAGGAAATGCAAACCAGTAGTAGTAGTGAAACTTCTTTAGATCCTGTAAAATTATCAGAGAATTTGTACTGAAGAGTAATAGATACAGACATCCTAGAAGTTCGTTGAGTTCTTTATATTATCTTATTTGTAGATCTTTTTACTTGCTGGTTAGATTTAACTAGGTACTCAAAGAGACTAGGAATACCAGTTTCTGCCTGCAGCTTTGCACACATAGTTTCTATGGAAACATTCAAAGATTATTTCTAACCCATGGGAACTGATTTATGGGATAAAAAGTAGCCTATAAATAAATAATGCTGGACAACCCACACAACATCATCTAGCTCCAGGCTAAGCAGAGCTTGTGCTGTGTTTTATTCTAGGTAAACACAGCACAAACTCTGCTATGTGTGGAAAATTTCTGCCCGACCCGTTCAGTAGTTTTGCGTGAATCAGTAACAAACATCCGTCCAAATCTTCATGTATATAACATTAGTCTGATTGATGTCAGAAAGAAGATTCTAACTAAACGCACTTACTGCAAAAGATAGTATGAAAAAATTCAGCAAGCTGCTTGGGTTTTTGATCCAAACTTTGTTCTTGATGCTAGCCCATATCATTTCTCCGACAGAGTTCAAAAATGCTGCCTTATCAATGCATTTGAAATCTTCTATGGTATTCTTGTTCATTATTGTCCCTGTTACATTTATATAAAAGTTCTCTGATCCTGGAGCGCTGCAAAACGTGTTTTATTATAATGTTTGATAAACATTGTCATAATTGGAAGTTTAGTTGGTAGGCAGGATGTTGTCAGTTCAACTTGTTTGTTGTAAGAAAATGTATTAAGTTAGGTAATTTGTACCTATTGAATGATGTGCTATCCACCTCAAATACCGTTCCAATATCATCTCTGTACGTAAAGCGCCCGTGGATTTGCTTCGTAGAGTCTCTCAATTTATCCACGTTCAGTTTGATTTCTGTCAGCGCGTGCCAGAATGAAGGGTTAACGAACGACTGAAAAGGCTTGTACTGGATAATTTCTTGTTCGTTTGACGACATTTTTAGACACAGAAAATAAATATTTCGATAGTTCCAACAAACAAACACAACAAAGCAGATGTTTTGTTTTTTTTATCGTACGTACGTACGTACTTAAGTAACGTACGTCAGAGTCAGAGTAGGTACCTTTTCTGATCAAATGTCAGTATGGACCTACCTGTCATGCCATGTCAACGGATTGGTGTCTGTCAGTGGCACATGTACCTACAAAACAAGAAGAAGTCATTACGAAAATAATTTACTAACTACCCACAGCCAGTTAGTATTGGCACGGTAATGAATGATATCTTTATAGGAAGCCAAATCTCGCCATGCTCAGTATTACATCATATTTTGTTAATTATCGAGTGTTATATTGGCGAGAATTGCCCTGTCCTTAAAATAATTATCTACAGCCGCGTGGTACGTACAAATACGCGATAGGGCTGCCCGCCTGCAGTATTTTAATTTCATCTACGACTTGAACTTCTTTCTAGTTTTGTGATTGTACATAAAGAAAAATAGTTGTGAATGAAA
Organism: Eupithecia inturbata; assembly: GCA_963662085.1. Taxonomy (NCBI): domain Eukaryota; kingdom Metazoa; phylum Arthropoda; class Insecta; order Lepidoptera; family Geometridae; genus Eupithecia; species Eupithecia inturbata. Next base: position 4,940,830 of record OY759194.1, on the reverse strand, counting down.
TAGGCAGTGTTGTATAAAAATACATGTGTGTTTTTTGATTAGGCAGTAGATTTAATAAAAAATACACCCTTATAAAATTGATACAGAAAAATATTAACGTCCCCATTACCTACAACACGGAGCAAAATGAATTATAATGTAAATCTTACTAGGTAGGTAGGTGCTTAATAAACCAGGTATTTTGCTCTATAAATACGTAATCATCGTAATCATCACGGATGGTTGATGGCTCCATTCTGGAACCATCAACCATCCGTGTATTAGTTTAGGCAACCGTCCGAGCAGAGTACCTGGCTGTTTAGCCAGTCTTCTCTGGAAGGAAGTTTCTCTGTGTAGTGTTTTTCAAACATATGTCGTCGGAAACCTGACATCTGTTGTCATGCTCAAGATGGGTGATTCCAGAGCTGAGTCTTGCAGAGATCTCAGTTTCTGGGAGAGCCAGTTCCTACCGCCCAGAGTACTGGCCCTATACATGCTGGTCTTTGCCTCCGTATGCACATGTGAAGCGGGTGCAGTTCCAGCAATGCATTTAGTGCCAGTCCAGGGGAGGTGGACATGGCTCCTGTGGTCATAAGGCATGCAGTCCTTTGTAGGCTGTTTAGTTTGTTGATTGCGGATGACTGAAGGGCCTTGTCGTACCATGCCATGGAGGCGTAAGTTATTATCGGCATCACAATGGCAGTGTACAGCCATAGGGCAATCCTGGGGTTGACGCCCCATTTGTTGCCCATTAGCCTGCCGATAGGTCCTAGAGCCATCTTAGCTTTTTGCAAGACGTTGGCTAGGTGAGTATTCCACGTCAGTTCTTGGTCGATGGTAACGCCCAAGTATTTTAATTCTGTGGAAAAGTTTATGATTTTGCTGTTAAGTTCGCTGTTAAGTTGTCCATAAGACAGGCGACTCCGCCTTGGGGGCAGCCCCTAGACGTGGATATCTCGATTGTTGATCGGTGAAGGGTTCGTTTTGCTCCCCTATTTGTGAGCATGTCCTCAACCCATCTGATGGTGGACTGGTCGATATTTATCAACCCGTTCACCAGCAGAGAGGTAGGTGAGTTATCAAAAGCCCTTTCAATGTCAAGGAATGCACATAATGCGATTTCCTTGTCCTCCATAGCCTTCTCCACTTTGTCAATGGCATGGCTACTCAGCGACCCGTCTCTGTGAATTTGCCTTTGCGATAGGCGTGCTAGCTGTGGTGGATAGGAGACGCGGCTAGCGCCACGTCTCTGATTTGTCTGTCCACCACCATCTCCATGGTCTTGAGATGGAAAGAAGAAAGGCTTATTGGTCTGAAGGACTTTGGCTGGCTGTAGTCCTTTCCAACCTTAGGTATAAAGATGCTTTAGTTATTGTTCCTAGTATAAAGACAACTTTGACATTTGTCTATGTTTCTGGCACAGATCCCCAGGCGAGGCTCGCCCTAAAGATTTTTACCAGATATGGAGTGAGAACGTGGATTCCACGCTGTAGGAAAACAGGGAGTATGTCATCCTCACCGCATGCTTTGTTAGTCGTGAGAGAGTTGACGGCCCACCTCAACTGATTCGGTCTAATAATCCTAGCCGCCCTGTTCCAGTCCTCGTTCAGAGGCTTGTAGGGGATGGCAGGTGCCCTTCGGAGCGAGCTTTTATTCTGCGAACCGGGGAAGTGGGTCGAAGCCAGCAATTCTAGGGTTACCTTTTAGTTTGTTGTGAAAGTGCCGTCTCCTTTTTTAAGGAGGCCTATTTGACTACAGTCGTGTGATATGTAAACACGCGATAGGGCTGCCTGCCTGCAGTATTTTAATTTCATCTACCTACCTACTTGAATTACACTCTAGTTTTGTGAGCCTGACCTATGTATCAGAGTGGAATAGATTTAAGCAGTGGAAACTAGTCCATCCGAGCTATGGATCAAAGTGGAAACGGATCCATTAATGGATTAGCAAAGTGGTATAGGCCACTGCGGCGCGGAGGGTACTCGCGCCCAACGTACATAGGTATTTTATAAATAAACCGCCAAGTGCGATTCACTCGCACGCGAAGGGTTCTGTACCGTAAAAATTAGCCAACTTTTTCAAAGAACATCAAATTTTCACTTGTTTGGAGACCCCTTTAAATTTTGAACTTTATTTTATTTTTAGTAAGTATGTGTTATTATTACAGTTTAAGTGTTACTCAATTATATAAAGTTTCATGTGTCTACCTATTGTAGTTCAAGAGATACAGCCTTGACAAATTAAGAGCAAAACTAGCCAAAAAAATCACGTTTGTTGTATGGGAGATCTCTTTAATTTTGATATTTATTTTAATTTGATTATTTGTTGTTATATATATAGCGGCAAGAGAAATACACTTATCTGAAAATGTCAACTGTCTACCCCACGTGCCACGTGACAGAAGGACGGACGTACGGACAGACAGCGGAGGCTTGGTAATAGCCGTAATAGGGTTCTGTTTTCACCCTTCGGGTACGGAACCCTAAAAAAGGTTCAAGCGAGCATTAAAGAATAAGTACTATCTTTTTGGTTAATGGCTGGTTGGCGAGGTTGGGAATTATTTGTTATTCACTTTGAAAATTGATGTCATTTGTAGTTTATTCATGTCAATGGCGTTGAATTACGTAATTATCGTTTTTATTCGCATATAAATTTTACCCATAAATATAAATTTAGTTCGATGTAGGGGGAGATTAAGAATTTGGTTTTGTGCTACGAAATTATAGTGAGCATTATGTAAGTATTACAATAATCCAATTTAATACGTAAGAACCTTTAACCCGTCGGAAATATTTCTGCGGACCTGTCTGGAACGCATACTTTCGAGGTCCGCAGATATTTCCGTCGGGTTATACCTATGTATTATCTCTGCATAACAAGGATGGAATGCTAGTCGCATTAAACGACAAGATTATCAATGGTATTTACACTTAGAATTTTAGTGAGTAGGTAAGTACCTACTCAGTGGCCTATTTACCTTTAGGCCACGTGGGCCATGCATACGGGGCGCCAGGCAGCGAGGGGCGGCGCAAACCACCCCTTTTTGTCTGCCGTCCCGCTAGCTCTCCTTGCCGTCAGCATTTTTGTCCGTGTGTGGTCTGGGGCTCATCCCTCGTCAGTCAGTCAGTAGGTATGCAAAACACTGCAAAAAATAGCCCGAGAATACAGAAGAATCACTCCACAAAAACATATTTACGACTACACCAGACATTTAGTATTTGAGTTTTGTGGCTTGAGGCTTCGTGTGAAACCCTAGAAAGCGTGTGGAGCGGTCGCTCGTAAGTATGCGTGGTGGCAAGATACACTGAGTAATGTTTAACGTCCGACTCTTTGAGAGAGCTTGTCTCGAATAACCTCTTGCAGTTATTTTTTTTTTGTTCCACCACCACCTGACAAAGTGACAAATTTTGGCGGCTCAATCCGCTCATTTTTATTTATTTTTTCGTGTATTCTTATATGTTTTCCTTGTCTTTGTTGCTAACCCCACCTCATCGAATTCCAAAATTGACGCTCTAAAGTGGGGTATCAAATGAAAAGTAATCAGTTTTAAATTTGAAACCCGTTTTTGACATTTCTGTAGGTTTCATACTTTTTGAAATATTTTGAAAAAGTGGAAAGATTACCCATTTCCTCCTCTATCTTCAAAGTTAGCTGACCGATCCATCTAAAATGTACCTATGTATATTTAGAAAATAGAAGCCAAGCTACTGTTATTCAAAGATATAATAAAGAAACGAAAAGACAATAGAAACAGTACAATCAAATTTCGAAAATGTTTTACTGGGTGTACCGCAAGGGAGCATACTAGGTATACTAGGCTAAATAAACTAAACTACTAAATATCTATGCGTTATGTTTGCCGACGACGCTACAATATATATTCCCCAAAATAAAAAATCTGACACTGAATTTGAACAGGAAACTAACATAACAATAAAATCAATTGTAGATTGGCTTGAGCAAATAAATTTACAGGTAAATGTCAGTAAGACTACTATAATAAGATTTCAAAATTATAAAACTCCACCATTAAACATAAAAATTTCATACAAAAATAACGAAGTAAAAGAAATTAATAAAACGATATTTTTAGGACTAACAATTGATTCACATCTAAACTTCAAAGCTCACCTTTCAGAATTAAACGAAAAAATTTCTAAGTACTGCTACGCTCTTTCTACACTTAGCTCAGTTACATCAAAAACTATAGCAAAACAAGCCTATTACGGATTAGATTATTCTCAGTTAATTTATGGAATAATTTTCTGGGGAAACTCTGTTGATATCCAAACCACTTTTGTAATGCAAAAGAAATCATTAAGATGTATTTATAACTAGGTAAGAGCACTAACTCGCTCCGAAATATTTTTGAAAAGGAAAAATACTGACTCTCACTTCCATCTATATTCTAGAATTTTGTATTTTTGTAAAGAGCAATAAGCAATATTTTTTTGAAAAGAAATCAATCAAAGGACCAAGCATAAATTTAACATTTGTATCCCTCAAGTCAATAACACTATGTATCACAAAAGCACTTTCATCACAGCCATAAACAATTTCAATAATCTTCCCATAGAATTAAAACATTAGATATAATATACCTATTTAAAAATAAATTAAATAGATGGTTAGAACCAAATGCTTTCTATTCGCTCAAATAATTCTTTGATATATGATGTTTATATGTATACCTACCTAGTTAAAAAGTTCATATTTAAAAACTGTTATTGTATGTCTATTAAAGATAAGCTGTTGAAACTGTACACTATTTTATACTTAAGATCTTTTTTGTACAACAGTTAACAATAAACCTAGGTATTTCTGATTCTGATTCTGTAGCGTTTGTAGTTAGGGACCTATTTTTTACAGGAAAAATATAGTGAAGTCTGTAAGTAGAACACTTTGAAAAATGGTCAACAAGGTGGGGAATCATTTTCAAAAGGCGGGGCGGGGCTACTGCACCGGGGTGTAGGGTACCAAATAAAAGGTATCGGTTTGTACATCTCATAACAGTTTTTGAAATTCCTGTAGGTTTACATATTTAACGAAATATTTTGAAAAGAAAAACAAAAAAGAAACGATCCATCTGAAATGTAACCCATAGTAAATGTAAAATGAGATGTTAAATTCTGTAATTATGACTTTTTGAAGGGTTTTGTGTTTGACTTTAAACCTAGATCATAGTTTATTTTAATCAACAGGCAAATGAAAATTACAATTTTAAATCTTCTTACTGCATATTGTATTACCATAGAAAACTAGCGATACAATTTGTAATTAAAAATAATGTAGCGCATTACTTAGTACAAATTAGTAAAATCATCATCATCTATTAAAAAAATAAGAATATTTTTTTAATAGATTGCGCAACTAAAAAGTGCTGAGCTCTAGATCTCTCTAGGTACTTCTATCTACTTTTGTTTCAGCCAACAACATTTCCGAACAATATTTTATTTAATGGAGGTCTGTAACCCACGTATAGTATTGAGCACTTCGTGATATAAAAATCAACTTTAATTAATTCTTTATTGCACACACTAGTTAAATCATACATAAAAGTTAACAAATAATGGACATGTACAAAGGCGAGCTTAACCCTAAAAGAGTTTTCTTACAGCAAACCTATGGATATACAGATAATTTATGAACCGAGTGTGGATAGATAATGTGTACCTACATACAAGAAAGGAAAAAAAAATTATATAGAGAATAATATTTTACAAACCTACATGCATACCAAACTAACGTACTTAAACTAAAAAACAAAAATAAATTAAAAATGCGATAAATTCCTGCCTAAAATAAACTAAATAAATATAATATACACCAATATATATATATATATTTGTATATCTGCTATGACTGTAGAGAGAGATAATGCTCTTTTAGCTTAGACTTAAATACGCTAAGTGAAGGACTGGCTTGTATTGAGTAGGAAAGGGCATTCCAGAGTCTGGATGCCATCAGAGTGAAAGAATCATGATAGCGACTGGTTTTATGCTCTTGAGTACTCAGACGAAGATTAAAAGAGATTTAAAACACGCCAAATTATTAAATTTAATTTGACCCACTCTCCGGTTTCCGGTTGAGCTGAAATTGTGCATGCATTACCTACCTAAATCGGATGACAATGCATTTACGATGTAGGTATGATGTCATGGAGAGAGCTGGCTAGCGAAGGATCTGGAAGGTAACCATGGGAACTCTGTAAAAAAACTCAACTCTATCGAGTTTGGGCTCATTTGATTCGTCGCTACAAGTAGGTACATATGTATAGATTGATATTCAGGGTCTGATGGTGAATTCAGAAGGGCACCTTTGTAATTAAACGGTTTTTCTTAGGTTATTTGACTTGAATTTGGTAAGTATAAATCCAAACTAATATTAGAAAATATTTCTGGCTATAGTAAATTGTTTATTGCAAACACGATTTACATGGGATCTTATAAATAATATGTAGGTAGATAGTTTCAAACATGCACCCTGCTAAGGCACGGCAATATTTAGCTAGGGGGCAAATAATATTAGAAAAACTAGGTACTGGCCTTATACGGTACATAATGGAACCTACCAAAATCTTAAAAAATAACATCCTGTATTTTTATGTCATCAATCGGTAGAGTCAATCATAAGAATCAAATTTGTCAACTAAACATTGCATATTAAATTAAACACATGAACACTATGAAATCAGCCAAAAACTGGGATGAAACGGAGCACTTTGGATGTCCTTTTTACACCAGATATGTACACCAATCTGCTGTAGTCGACAGATGTAATGGAGAACACCAATGTTAAACCTATCACTGGTTTAGGCAGTCTGCATTTAAATTTTGACAGTTTGACACGACAGCAATCGCGTGTGAACTTCGTCACGGAGTGTGCGGCATGCGGTGCGGCGAAGGCGCTTAAAGCTGCAGGCGACAACTGGCTGGTGATCCATACAAAATGCTTCATCTTGTCTCAGTTTTTGTCAGATTTCATGGTCTTGTTTTAATTTAATATGCCATGTATAAAAGACAGATTTCATTCTTATGATTGACTCTACCGATCGGTGTCAATTGATATAAGACTTTAGTAGGTTCGATTACCTATAGTATACGGTACCTACCCCGGGAACATGGGGTAATTTTTATCCCTTAAAAGCGCGTGCGAAGCCACGGGCAGAAGGTAGTAGGTAATACATAATCTACAATCATAACTAGCAAAACCATTTGTTTCAGAATAATAAAACTCTATCACCTCGCCTATATCCACGTGTGAGAAGTATAAACTATGGCAATAAACTCTGCGGTGTTTGTTGATGTGAAAAGCACTAAGTCGGCCGGATCTTCAAATGACTCAAAGCCTGGGAACGTATCGTCTTGTGGACAGAAAGGTTCAATTTGTGCTGCATATAGTTCAGCAAATAAAAACCGGAAAAATAAATACTCTGATACCAAATCTCCGTATCTAAATGGCGACAACGTTCCCAATAAGATACCAACGTTGATTGAAAAAAAATTCACAACAAAAAAGGGCTCGAACATCGTTTCGTCATTTCCTCTAGCTGTTAACATCTACAAAGCAAACTCTGATGAATTTAGACATTTGAAATCCGCAAACCGAAAACCAAAAAAGTCTGTTTTGACCTTACCCAATCTTCCAGCTCCATTGCCACAAACTTGCACGGTTAGTGACATGAATGATTCTGAATATTTTAACCAAGATGATGAACGCAAAAAGATCAAAAAACGCAATCCCACCCCCCGGAAACGGAAATCAAAATATGAATACTACGATATGAACGCTAGATACCGCTCTCAGATGAATACAGATCTTGACTGCAGTTCTTCAGATATTCTCCAAAGCTATGCAGACGGAAAAAGATCACGAAAACAGAAATTTACACGAGAACCAAAACACGGTGATCAAAAACCGAAACCTCATGATGTTTGGGCGATCCTTAGAAATATAAATAGGTTTCAGTTTAGGCCATCGCCTCCGATGTCTGATGAAAGTTTTCCAATTCCAAAAAAACGAAAGGGACGCAAGAAGCGGCAGAAAGACGTGCGGTAAGGTTTTATTTATTAAGGACCCAGAAAGTGGAAGAAATTTCTCGTCTTTCTCAAAATTTCTTCCACTTTCTGGGTCCTTATATTTACAATAAAATCAATTGTACTTTATCAATTTATTCTCTTACGCAACATAAATGTAAAACGTCGGTATGCAATTGGCTTAAAACACTCATGAACAAACAGAAAACCTGCTGATCCCCTTAAAATGAATACCTAATTTTTCAATTCGTTTTTCTCCTTATACTTCATTTACTCTTACTTTATCTATAGTTTTGGTATGTTCTCACGCAACTTCATCTTCAGTAACCTGTTATGTAGGTAGGCTAGAATACATGCAAACTCATGTGTGTGTAGGTTTACTTTTGTGTGGGTACAACAAGGATATTATTATTTTTACGTTTCTTTTAATAAAACATGCAAAATTGGGTTCTGGATTATCTATTTATTTTCTGTTTTGTTTTTTTTTTGTTTGTATTTACTAGGTTTACTTAATTTACTGTTATTTTGATGTATTCCAAATTATTCTGCGGAGTAAGGCCCTGGTGACCCGTACCACAGGTTTAACAAACCTCTCTCGGGCACCAGTCTCTTACAAAACAAGATAACTTCATATAAAATTAAGCTTAATCCAAAAATTGTAAACTATTATCTTTTGTAAGAGAAAATAAATATATTATAATTATTTATTATTATTTTGCTTAGGTAGGTACCTACTTACTACTCTTCGATCAGGTATACGGCGCGGCCCCCTATCGATTCAAAATGCGCACCCTGAAACCGTCTTTATCAAAAGATAGACCATTTGACATGTTGGTCTACGATTTCAACTAGTGTCATTTTAGCGCGCGGACAGGAAGCATACCTAGCAAAATTGCAAAAATGACATTTCCAAGACACAAAAAAGAACGGGATTTCCTTTTTTGCAGTAGGTAGTTTTAATGGATTTTTCACCACTATAAAGTGCTATAAAGCTCTATCCACAAGAAATCAGCATCGAAAATTATTTTTTGGTTTGCCTATGTTATGATTTTAACTTTGTAACTAAATTCATGGACAGAGAGGGTATTGTTTTTATATTTATATGTTATGTTTTCTTGCTGTTATTTTTATTATTATTTTTATACTAGTTTGCAATTATTACTAATTATTATTAATTGGAAGGAACCTAATGAATTTAAATATGATACGTACGTATTATATTTAAATTCATTAGGTCCTTTTTACGTAGTCGTAACGGTATGATTTTCAGATTGTTCCTGTAAAAAAAACAGCGTTTATTATTTTCAGCTATAAAAGGAGATAGAATGTTCCACCCATTGTGAAGGGTGGGATTCTAACTCCTTTTTGCTCAAACTTCAAGCAATTTCTCTAAAACGACCAATGCTATCTGTTTCCAAGTAATGACATTATGAAACGAATTAATAGTTTTAAATGAAAATATAACAATACATTCCTAAATTATTCAGTTGACCCAACAAATTGACATTTTCTAAGTGTGACGGGTGGGACACCCATGACACCCACCTAATCTGAGTGGATGGATTTGTTTCCCAAATGAAAACAAACCATCAACATTTTCTTAAGCAGCTTTCTCATATGTTGTAACTAGAATGTTAAGGTTCAATTTAACGTTAAATTACAATTAGTTTATTAGCAAATTATCAAAATAATGTCTCATACAGTTTGTGACGGCAGGGTCGAGTAACGTTTGCGTGCAATTTACAAGTCTACGACATAAGTTTCGCCAATAAAACACAAACAACTGTTTAGACAAGCTATTAATTATACATCTAAGGGAAATACTCTAACAAAATGAAGAAAACTAAAAAAGTCAAATTAATTTAAAAATCCGTGGTTAGTCCATATCGAAATATTATTAACGGGTATTTCTCACGTTTATTTAGCTATTTTGCCGACGTTTCAGCCGGCGTAGTCATTCCGTGACCTCGTCTGATTGTAAATCTTCTGAAACATCGGGAAAAATTTAAAAAAAAACGAGAAAAATTTCCTCATATCGTAATATTATTACTAAAACTATATTTATATGTCATAAATAAACCACTTTAAGGTTAACTGTTAATCATAGATTCAGACTTTATTTGGTTGAAAATAACGAAAACCGTAAAAAAATTCAAAAAATTGGTTGATTCCTGTTGAATAAATTTATTGGCTTTGCCGTAATCACAGATTTAAGTACAAATTATGTATTTATTTATTTGACCTGGGGTGTCATATTTGCTTTGCTGAAATGGCCCTTTACTCCTTTACTACCTACCTATCTTCTTCCGTGCATAAGCACAGAACTTGTCACGCCTCTGCGCAAACTATCTGCGTCACACAATTTCGTAGACAATTACGAGCGTAATTTTTGTAAGGTTTAATTATCTACGGGGACCGCGGCGGAAACCTCCTTGCTCGATGATACTACTACGTATTTTATGTTTAAATAGGTACGTACGCTTATTTAGATAGCTCTTATCTGGCTAAAATGTGCACAAACATAATTATACTTAATGTATTAGTTGGAACAGTAAGTAAGAAGTTAGAACCTGTGCACACCACCTTAGTGATGATGACGACACGCCGCCGTCGTCGTCGACGCGCGTACAGTCGTTTATTTTTTTGCAGTTTGGTAGTCCTTTGTACCTTTTTTTGAGCAGAAGCTCCTCAATAGTAGCGGGATGATCGGGCTCCTGGTGACGCGCCGCCGCCGTGCCGTGTTCGCTACAAGCGCAAACAAACTGCTTCGTGGAAAGAAAAAGGCTCAATCGACGCGCGTTCCTAAATCGCGCATCGACGACGACGACATGGCGCGTTTAAAAAACGCGGTGTGCTCTGGCCCATAAGTACCTACCCCAGAAATTACAGTCCTAATTAATATTTTTTTTAATGTTTAGTGTCGTCGAGACTGAAGAATTTGCCTATATCACTTCAAGTTATGATATTGAGTCTAAATCTCAAAGAAGCAATTCAAAATCTTCAAGTTTTGATAGAATTACAGTGATTGATAAGGAACATGAATTTAGCCAACTTTGTAAAGCATTCGAAAGAAGATTTTCGATAGCAAACAATTTACCTAAAGGTCCAAATAAACATCAAATCAGAAATCAAAACAATAAAGCAATTACCTACAACAATAGGAATTCAACAAAACTTTGTTCGAAAAATGACATACAAAAATTTAATGCCAATCAAACAGTTAATACCAAGCCGTTGGGATATGAAACTAATCAAACGAAACTATGGAATAACAATTGCGGCGATATAAATAAAAACAAAATGCAATATAACGCCTCATCCGGCAATATTATCTGTAATGATAGAGATTTCGATGATAATGTTGATACATTTTCAAATGGGTTTGGAGAAGAGATAGAACAAGACTTCATATATTCCGGTAATTCAGGATCCGGTATGACAGCAGTTGCTTTCAAAGGAGGCAAAAGAGGTAAGCGCTTATAGTAAATGCTTGAGCAGCTTGTGTGGCAGGTTGAATCAGTCAAAATAAAATATATAATGTTGTGATTTACTATAATATCTCTTACAAATTAAGAAACTCGTACGTCAGAGTAAATTATTGTTATCACATGCCGGAAAATGTCGATTATTCACTATCGTTCTTCACCTTTGATAATTTATTTATACGATTACAGGTCCAGAAAGTTCCATCTGCAGCTCAAGCGATCACTACAAACCATCGGAAGGAAAAAATAAACTTGATTTTAACAAAGTTCAGAAGCGAAGCCATCCAGTTGCACAGAAGTACGTTCCAAAGCTAACGCAAACTGATATAAAGCGCCGAATCGCGAGGATGAAATTCCCGATTGTCGTATTAGGCAAAGATCAACTTAGTTCTAACTTCGAAGTAGTTAATGCTGAACCTTTACATTTTAACGAATTGAAAACACATATTTGGCCATTCATGCGCCACTGGCAGAAATCAAATACTAAACAAGATATTATAAAAGAAGATATTACATTTAAAGCAAAGACAGATAGCAGTTTGCAAAAGAAGAGATCAGATTCCAGAACAGATAGCTGCTTAAAAAAGAAAAAGTGCAACCAGCCATTCGTAGAATTAAATAAACTTCAAAAAACTAATAGAGGAATGTTTATACATAAATCAGCTTGTACAGATAAAGCTACCATTGATGATTCAAAGATTAAGCACTCAAGTGGAGAGTGTGACTCAGTTAAATCGCCCCAAAAGAGACCTACATCGGTTTATATGTTCAAACAAAAAATGATGAAATTGTTATATAATAATTTACGGGATCAGAGTATAGTTAACGAAACTAAAGCAATTTCTGAACACAAAGATGAAAAAACTAAGCTCACCTACAACGGAGAACCTACTTCTTTTAAACGTGGTTGGGTAAAATCAAAAGAAGTGCCTCTTAGTCCAATAAACAATCCTGTAAAAACGAGTAAACAAGGTCTTACCTCGAAAAAACCTTTTACTAAACCATCTTGGGCTAGTGAATTTATTGATAATGTAATTAAAAAAGTCAAGAATGGCGTCTATTATACTCACGATTCTTCAAAACTTATAAATCGGAAACGACAGATCGGTAAGTTTATATACCTAAGTAATTACTGTATTATTTAATTTTAATTAGTTAGTATGGTTAGTTAGGTATGACTGTTCTAATTGAATAAATAAATTGATTTGAATTGAAATTAGCGTGGTGTACCTACTACAATAATTCTTTTTTTTCAGAAGTAAAAGAGGTTGATATACAAACTATAGCAACGGGGATTGATAAAACAAACTCAATGCAATCGATTTCAAAGGTCACTATAACGAAGAAAAGCCTAGGTCGTCTAGCTTTACCAGGTTTCGATGACAGTAAATTACCTGCTCTAGAAATTCAAACTTTGAATTCTAATGAGATTTTAGTGAAACACTGTGTAACAAACATATTGGTTCATTTCGATATTACAGCACCTAACGAACCGATCTTAAATGTTAAAAAATCAATGTCTTTAATGCCTCTTGATGGGAGAGGGAGTCAAACAAAGGCATACAAATGCAAAACCTCTATCATCAATTCCATGCTGCCAGCCGAGATATGCACTCTTCTTCCTAAAATGATGTCAAACATATCAATCGAGTCCAACAGCGGATTGTTGCATCCACGAAATTCTTTAGACAAGTCACAAACACTTTTGACAACTATATCAGAGATCCACACTGAGAGTCCAGACACTTTGAGACCATTACCATTTATACTTCACCTAAAAATGGCAGTAGAACTGCAAGGGTTATTGGACGGGTTTTATCCTAGAAAGACAATTAGACATCGAGAATTTATTACTCCAAAATTAAACTTCAGTAAACCATTAGAAATCGAGATTTTACCAATATTATCCAGAAACCATCTGTTTAACTGTGCCGTGAAATCAACTGCACCCATGTTGGAGCCCTTCTGTAAAATAATGCTGGAAGAAATAGCGAAGAATCCGTTCTGTCAAAATCCTGTCAATACATGCGTGACAATGCAGACATGCTCCGCATACCATCTAACTGCTTTTAGGAGGTTCGACCTGAACAGTTTTCTGATAAGTATTAACAGTTACCCTCAGAGGGCTCTAATAATCCCACGCGTTTATAAATATCTGTTTGACAAGAATATCACGATTAATTTGACAACGATCAATTCCCAAGGCCTTGAAGATTTAATCTCGTTAAATATCAGGAGCTTGATGACCAGTATCAACAACAGAACCAGTACAAAAGCAACAGAATATTTAGGAACCATCAAAAAAGATTTATCTGCTATTGAACATATTGAGTTAAAAGCACCCGTTTCGAACAAGAACTGTTCAACTGAATCAAGTAAAGGCAGCAACAAAACAAAAAAGAAGGGTTACCAAAAACTTTACCGTAAATGTCAATCTACATCCAACATACCAGTCAAGACATCTACTTCATTGAGTACAATTACGAACATAGACGAATTCTTTCAAGTGCTTGGATCAGATACGCAGTTATCTGCTGTGTTTGATAAGACTTACTGCACTAAGATAATGTCGTCTCTTAAAGAGGTAGGTCAATGACAACATTTCCAATGCTTAGTACCCGTATCTCGTAGGTACCTACCGTTCACGTACTTTAAGTGCATGTCTAGTTTACACTTCGTTTAAACTGTACATGAGAGGAAAAGGATAGGCATAGGATTTTGCGTTCATAGGAGCGGGACAGAGCATACGTTTTTGGGACAGTGTAAGTGCAAAAATGTAGTTTTTGCTTATATACATGAAAACTACACAACTTATGAAGAAACTGGTTCAAGGGACCAAATAATTAGTGATAACCTACGAATCAAAAAACAGTCCACTTTCATGATTTTTCTTTCGTAATTTTTTTTATCTCAGTCGTGTTTTCACATTCAAGAAACCAAACAACAAATGTTGAATTTTAGACAAAGAATTTTTCAAAAATCCATTGGGCAGTTTGTGGTACCTATCGTAATATAAGCTTTTTTCTGCTTCTCTTTTTTCTGCTTTCTGCTTCTGTAATAGTTTTATTTTGTATAGTGTAGGCAGAGAGGCGATACCGATGTATTTTTGAAAATTCCTTTATTTATGGTGGATCGTCACAGGTTAGCGCGATATTTAAATTTTAACGTTTTTAATTTATTTCAGCGTTCTACAAGGAATAAAACTACGGAAAAGTTATTCGCCGCAAATCGTAAAACATTTTCTATGAACTCATGATAAAGCCAACTTAGATTCAATTGTATTTTGGGAACATTTGGGAAAATGTTGATTTTTAGCCCAAAATTTCCTTTTTCCCCAAATGCTCTAAAAATACCAGTGAACCGAAGTTAGTTTTTTCATAGGTTAATAGAAAATAGTTTACTATTTGCGGCAAATTACTTTTCCGTTAGTTTTATTCCATAAAGAAAACAGAAAAAAATAAAAACCATAACGTAATAATAAGATAAAATAGGTGACGGCGCTAGTGCAGCTGCAGCATAGCTAGTGTAGGTATGGTAGCGATTTTTAATAAAGGACTTAATATTTTTCAGATGAGCAACTGGATAATAGATATAAATCCAACACAAGCCCTCTTAGTGCTTTTACTCACAAACAAGAAAGATACGCAGGATTTAGTGCGGTTTACACCAGTTATACTTCAGGGTATTGCGTTAAAAAGAATCACGCGAGCTAAAGAGTTAGACATGGAGATAGAAGTCATTGAAAGGGAGCGAATGAATGTGGGACGCCAGGTATGTTCTTAATTAATAAATGTAACATGATTTTTTATAGTAGTTTTTTATATTACAGATATTTTATTTTTATTTTTTACTACCGCAGTATGAAGGAATAAGCTATTTGCCGGCGTCACCTGAAAACCAGGACCATCTCTTTGAAGAATTATGTTGGATCGCTAAGACCACTGTAAGATATATTCTGATTACTGTTTCTCAGTTTTATGCTTAACGTAAAGCATGCAACTGCCTACGCACAAAAACCAGCGCTTTGGCTCTATTAAAAAATACAAGATCCGTCAAGTGCGAGTGAGACTCGCGCGCCGAGGCTTTCGAACGGTTGTCAAGTATACCAATATGTACTAGGTACCTACTGGTTAGAGACTTTTCTATTTGATGAATACCAAAAAATTAAATGTAGGTAGGTAAGTACCTACATTTCAGATGTACTTTTTTCAAAATATTTCAAAAAGTATTAAATCTACAGAAATTTCCAAAACTGTTTTGAGATGTACAAACCGATACCTTTCATTTGATACCACACTCGGTGAGGTAGCCCCCCCTTTTGAAAATTATTCCCCCTCTTTATGACCATTTTTCAGTTTGTTTGGACTAATCCCCGACGTCTTCACTTTTCTAATGTAGGTAACCTACATTGGTTCCAGGCCTCCGACTACCAAAGAATATTTGACGAGTCTTCTAGAAGGTTACTGAAGTCACTATTAGAGAAACGGAAGAAGCTGAATCCTTCTTACCTGCGAGTGATGGCACGATACGTGGGTCTGGGACTTCTGAAAACCCCACAAAAACAATGATTTAAAATCTCTTTTGTAAGAACGGTTTCGGACATCAACATTTGTGGAGACCGGGGTAAGATGGGAAACTTATGACAAAAAGCGTCATAATATGAAAATCAAACTGTTTATAAAAAACTCTTACAACAAAAGCAAAACTTACCCACAGTTTTAATTATCTAACATAATTTACTTATAAGCTTTTATGGCGCTAAATCACATATTTTTTTGGCAAATAGGAACTAAATGGCACATGGCAAATATCCCGCCTTGCCCCATGATCGGGGTAAAATGGGAAACGCTGTGGGGCATAATGAGTAAACAAAAAATAATACTTATTATTAAATAGTAGATATCAAACTTTTTCTACCCACACATGGGGCAAAACGGGATATTATCCCAATATACCCCGACCTTTTTGCCCCAACAGACATATTTTGCAGAAGTAACAACAGCTCTAACCTACAACATTATTCTGCGAAAAAGCAATCTAAATTCGTTACTTTTACACTAGGTACTGCAACAAGTATGTGGTAATATATTACAACAGCACTGATACACCTTGGTGCCCATTCGATTTAAAACAGAAAACTTCGTGAAAATTCCATCAAAAACTGTTTTTTCGCCGCGCAGCGTGAACACGCAGTGACACTCACGCGCCCCGCCGCGCCACGGCGCCTTTCGGATTCGTGTGACGCACTGACCATCGCGCGAAAGCACTGTTATATTTCACCATTCATTAATTTCACTTTTAATATAGGCTTTGTTGTGTTTACCAGTCACGCACACAATCACCCTTCCTGTCCTGCCCCGAGCTTCGTCTTGCCCCGGTCTCACTTTAAGAATCAATTTGAATAATAATTGTCTAATTTAGGTATTGTTAAATTGTAATTTGGATATCTTTTAGACGAGTTTTAATTTATTTTGTCATATTGTACTTACCTACTTACATAATATATATTTTGTAAATAAATTATGTTTGTTAAAAAAACATATCATTTTGTTGTTTGTTTGCATATCTTTCATGAAACATACATAGCTCATTTCCCAAAAAAAGATTTAGAACACGTCCGTCAGATTCCACTTTCGTCAGATCACTTCTTATTTATTTTAATAAAATCCACAGTCCTTATTCAATTTCTTCTTTTTTCCGTATAGGTCAGAATTTTGATTCTGGTGACGAAACAGCAATTCTCGTGATTCCTCGTCCGTCAGATTGCTAGCTTTTGCCATTTTGCCCGACAAAACCCAGGAAACATAATATATAATAATTATAAAAGAAAAGATACCTTTATGGAACCCTACCTTTTTAAAATAGATTTCGAAATGGCTAGGTAGGTAGGTACTTCATATAACAGTGGATGAGTAACATCGTATTTAGCACATTCAGTTGCTTTAATGAACGGCATCCGAAAATTAATAACGTAGAGGTTGGCACAATCTACTTAATCGAAGGATTCCAAAGAAAGCTAACGTTTCATTGACGGCATACAAAATGTTATTGCGAAAGGTGACTTGAAAATTAAGAAAATAAAATTAAATATGATAGTACAAAATAAGCGAAGACATAAGGACATAAAGATAACTAAGTCGCGAAACGACATAATAAAAAAGACCTCGAAACTTTCTTCCCAACTAGCCCATTTTTATATTAGTGACTACCCTACATCAGCTGTTCATCAGTAGGGGAAACTGGGTACACATGATCCTTCAGGGTGACTTGGTACAGTGTTATAAAAACATTACTAAATGATTTAGGTTATTTTAGAGCGGCAACACTGACTAAGACAGATGTTTCTTTTCTGCGAGCGGTACATACAAGTGCATTCACAGTTATTTTGCCTCTGACAGATGTTTTCTGAGTGTTGGTATAACTGTCGCGTCGTCTTGAAGAGCTTACAGGTATGTAAAAAAGGGTTACCCGTCATAAACATTTTACCCAATTAAACTGGAAACTAGAATGTTGATCTGTTGTTTATTATTGATTAATATAATATTATTGGTAGGTACTTACATATTATGTTATTCGAATTTTGGTACAACTGTACTGATTTTGTATGGAGATAAATATTTTATTAAAAACATTACTTCCAAAATACCTGATTAAATATTTAAGAAATATCGTATTATATGTACCATTATCACACAAAGTGTAATACTAAATCGGCATAGTTAGGTAATATTGGCAATACTGTTTTTAACATTTCGTTTAAGGGAGTCATAGAAGTTACATATGGCAATATAACGCTCAGATTGCCAACCTAACAGCTAGAGGTAAAATAACTGTAAATGCACTGTACCTACTTATGCTTCAAGGTCGAAATTCGACTATGAAGCTTATACCGTAGAAAAGAAATATCTGTCAAAGTCAGTCGCGTTTACAAACGGTCGCTGTTTTTTTATTCGACATACACACACACACTTGTATTTTGGAGGCTTTGGATGTGGATTCGCATTAGTAGTGGCAAATTTATTGACTGTCTGTTTAATTGTTGATAAAAGGTAAGAAACACAAGTATTGTGTTTTTTTATTTTCCTATAACCCAAATTTCTATTTTTTATTGATTTAATTTATAAGAGATATAAACTTGTGACTGGGGAGACATGATACAAAAGTTTTGGACTTGATCCCCGGATTAAGACCTACAAGTGCTGTTCATGTAGGTACCGATTATTATACCGAAGTTTCATACTTTTATTTAGTCGGATTTGTTCGTCTGTTTCGTTAAAATATTGGCCATTTTAGCTTGAAATTTTAGTTTTTATTTGTTTTTAGGTTCCTTGGATCGTTAGATTGATAGTTTTATATTCAGTTTGTACTATGCAGAACATTTTATTCATGTGTAGTATTTGTTGGTTGGTAACATTTATAGTGTTAGTTTCTGTTAGTTCATTTAGCAAGTGATTAAGAAGTTCTGTGACTAGCTTTAGTAATAGTATGTAATAAATAATATAACAATAACTGTCCACTAGTAAGTGCATACTTTGCTGCAAATGTCTAAAGTCGAGCCTAATAAAAAATATGAGGTAAAACAATTATTGTAGGTTTTTTTCTTATAAGTTCCTACAATCTACGGTAAATAGTATTATGTGGTTTTTATTTTAGTAGAGTAGGTTTCTCACCATCAACGTTTAGAGCACGCCTCCCCTAATCTCGCATGCATCAAGTTTCCCATCAATAATGGGAGACTTGTTCCACCTGGATCAAGTCATCTGACAGCCAGGATCAAGTCACCCACATAATACGATTCCCATTTTTTATAATTTTTTAAATCTGTTAGAAAATTAGTAAGTAGGTAAGTATCTTCATACATTATTTTACTAGATAAATTTTATGAATGCTTTAGTCACACACAATTCATAATAGTTTCGAGGTAGGTAAAACTTTTATTTTGTAAATCAAAATAAAAGTGGGGGATCAACTGTATCCAGTTTCCCACTAAGGTTTTTGACCTTTCAATTGTCACCGTCCATACTTAGCCGTTATTGGCTGTCACGCCCGGGCGGCGTAAGATTCTTGACCATTCTCAATGGCTGCGCTTTTCTTTAGCCAATGCATGCCGACAATTTTACGGTAGCTACAAAATTAGGTTCAAGGTAGTACAACGAAGTTACGCAAGATTTTCCAAAAAAATGTAAACTTTTGAAACCACCCCACGCGCGGGGGTTACTTCGCACATACATTAGGTTAGGGGGGGGGGCTGCGGCCCACCTAATCTATGAACAAACGCTTTGACGTGTGTAGTAGGTATAGAAGATTATAACGGCTGTAGAAAACTTAAAGATGAAGAGAAAAGAAAATAAAACGAAACTAACTAAATCTAGGTTTAACTAATTTCACCCAGTGGTTACCTATGACTGTCCAATACTGCATTGGACAGTCATAGGTAACTTGTCAGATGTTACTTTCAGGATCCTGTTGTTACACTACCTCTCGCACTACTCATGAATGATTATTTCGCTTTATTGCCACGAAGCCATCAGTGAAGCTATTCGCGAACATCTCTTGACGCACTGCAGTAACGAGGCAGGCAAAGGTAAAATGCGCGGCGATTTAAAAAAACAAAATGGTGACCAATGTCCCTAACATTGGTCACCATTTTGTTTTTTTAAAGCTGTTTTTTTAAAGTCCAGCTGCTGTTAAATAAATGCAATTGTCAGGTTGGTTGGTGGTCTGTCTTATTTGTCATTATTTATCTTTATGTAGGATACCTAGCCTGCTACCGTAGGGTAGCAGGTTACCTACCACGCTAACGAAGTAACAGGTAACAGCTAAGTGATTGATGAAATAAAAGATTAAATAGTTTTTACATTTTTTTATTGTAAAGATTATGTTACTTTTGGGGAGCGCTTGTGCTAGAGCTCTTTGAATCGCGCATAGAAGCTGAACGCCTGCGTTTGATTTCTTCCGCGCGTTTCGCCTGTGGACAAGTATTGTTTGGATATCGTATCACTCAATAAAAAAATATCATAAACAAATAACGTCATGGAATTACTTGTTCCTGTATTAATATCTCGATTCATATAAACATGAATTGAGGGGTAAGATACAGCCTTTTTCTTTCACAGTACAATATGATTACCCCAAATTGTTGTGGTGATATGATATTGACTGTTCAAAGCCACTTAAACAACATTCTAGTCTATACTATGTTCTAGAATCCAAGATATTTTTGTAAACAGTCATTTGGTTATGTATGAAAACTTAATAAAAAAAAATCAACAATGCATAATAATGAGACACTAGGAGCAAATTCAACATGAATGAAAGCTATCAAAACCAAAAATAGGTTGGACCATTTGCAATTTGTTTTGTTGATAACAGGTAATGGCCTAAAATTATTCATTAACAATATTGTTTTTGTTGTGAAACCTTATTTTCGTTGTTTACAAAAAAATATTTAGGATTTTCGAACTCCCTAACATGATGACTTTTTCAAACAGACCATTTTGTAACTAAACACATTTCTCCAGTTGAATACTTTTTCCCCAACTTACTTTGGATTCCTTCTTTCTCTGAGCGAGCAGTTTAGCGTAATCGGCCTCGGCGGACTTGCGTTTTTGCAGACGCTTCTTCTTGAGCGCGAGACGGTGGCGTCTGCGCTGCAAAACCTCGGGCGTAACTAGCCTCTGGATCCTGGGGGCCTAGAAACAATACAAACAACATGATAGGCAATTTTTTTTAAGGTTAGGAAAGGTGTACCTAAGTACAGAAATGATGGCTGATAAAGAGTGGAAGAAAAATACATGTTGAGCCAACCCCCACATAGAGTGGGATAAGGTCTGGAGATGATAGGTTGTAGGTGTATATTTACAGACTAAAATTAAATTGCCCGCCCCTACATATGATTGAAAATGACATAAACAACAAATGTCGCTGAACAGGCGACAACCTTTCCAAAAAGTTCATAGGTGTGTGTATGTACCATGCACATGAGGCATTATGAGGTTATATTTGCAAAATGTTCAAAAACTTGAACATTTCTTCAATAAAGATGTATTTTTTACACTAAATGATCCTGAGGTGGTCCCATAAAATGTTTATTGCCGGGTGATTAGTATTTGTCCCGCAAAACTTAGAACAGTGTAAAATTAAGCGATTTGAAGTAGGTTTATAGTTTTTCAAAAAACAATCAAATTATCGCGTTCAAAACGACACAACACAACATGCATTAGTCATTAGAAGAATAATACTGCTAGAAAGAAGATTAGACTAAATTTAATAAAATTAATTAGTCTAGTCAAGCTCAAGTAAAAGGGTTAGTGTCTAGCGCCTTGTAAAAGTAGACAGACAATAGTGTCTGAATCTTCTGCTCGGCACCATTATGCTATACCCTGATGCTGCTGTTTCCATGTCATAAGACAACTGGTAACAATATTAAATCAGGGGTACTAACACTAACTTGACTTTTATGGTGAATAGTGTTTTAGTATAATTTTATAGCAGTATTGGGATTTCTATAAAGCACTGTGCTCTCATGAAAAACGTGTTTATCAAAAGGACACATCAGTCACCTGCAGGGATGCACTTTAACTTCTAAATTATACTAAGTGGAATAGGCATCAGCTTTTATATTCATATATTTATTGCCTTCACTAAGAGTAGGTAGTACATGAATAAATCCTTATTCTATCACTCTAAGGTGGTATATTATAATTATGGGTCCGGTTAGGGTGTAGCAATGCTTATTATGGCTTGTAAAGATTAGTATTAATAATATAATAACGCAGAGAACTTACTATATTTCTTATGCCAGCACTAGCGTGCTGGCAGCGCTTGGACATAGATGGCACCCATTTGTCACAGTTGGGCCGAGACCAGACTGTCTCAGGAGTATCTTGACTAGCATATACTACTGCATGCATTACCACCTGGGATTCAAGAACACACTATGAAAGTCAGTTATATAAGAATCTTACCTTATATCTGGGTTTAGCGTTTTCCTTGCCTTCCTTGGCGGGCAGCAGGCGCTTGACGACGTAGCGACGTACGTCATCCTCCTTGGTCAGGTTGAATAGCTTGCGGATCTTGGAGGCACGCTTGGGTCCTAGACGACGGGGAACATTGCCGTCGGTCAGTCCGGGAATTTCCTGTTCATATTATTTGTTTAAGAAAATGGTCATTTCTGTTTACTTATAAGCCAACCATATACCCAATACTGTGTGATAGACAGTCGGAAGCAGCTTGTCTATTTACAAATACATAAAGTGACATGTAGATAAATAAAAATATGTTAGTTAGAAGATTCAGATGATTGAATAAATGTATGGTGTATTCCTGCCACTAAACAATAAATTCAGCTGTTAAGGAATAATCCAATTTACTATACCCTGCAGCATATAATTACACACATTTGAGGATGTGAGAAACAGTAAGAACAGGGATTTTCTTTTTTAGATACTGGTCTGAACTCGGTTTAAAAATCTCATTATCATTTCAAAACACATCCACCGCTCGACATAGCTCATAGAACTCTCCCAATGTGATCTTTCTTAGATATTATCCTACACAACATTAGCAGTTTTCTTACCTGGGAGCCCTTGCGGACAATGACTAGGGCCAAGACTGAGAGGTTAGCATCAACAATGCATCCACGGACAGACTTGCGCTTTCTCTCACCATCACGGCGGGGTCTGTAGCAAGAGTGACCCTTAGACATCAACAAACGGACACGGCCTGTAAGTAATGATTTGGTGGTTACACATACAATTTATACATTTGGGAGACGTGAGTTTATTAATAGAGGCAGTGTTCAGCACCTTGTAAAAGTAGACAGACAATAATATCTGAGTCTTCTGCTCGTTGCCGATATTTTATGCCCTGATATTGTTTTTACATGTCACAAGACAGGTCAAAAATAAAATAATCAGGGGTTAACTAGTTTATTTGTGCGGGTAAAGAAGGATTATAAATTTGTTTAGTCCTTTTAGTGAAGAGGTAGCCATGGCTGGTAGTTTCACTCAGAAAATAACAATGCATACTTTACAGATGACTTGTAAAGTGAGTGGCTGAACTCACACATGGTACTTTGCTGTTTTGAAAAGGAAAAGGTTATGTTCAGGTATAGAAAGAGAAGGTACGTAAGACACCAACATCCGTGTTGGCAGACCAAATAAATCGAGCTCGAGTATACTCACTGTTGGTCAGCACTCCCTGTTTCATAGGGAAGCCTTGTTTGTCGTTACCCCCAGCAACACGGAGGACGTATCCCTTCCATTCATCTCCTAGCTGATCAGCGTCCACCTCAGCGCCCATGCGCTTCTCGTAGAAGATACGGAGCTTGTGCTCGTCCACTACTTCGATTAACTTCTGACATCCCGTTGCCGGGTAGGAGACGTTCAGCTACAAACAAGTTGAGGTTATAAACACCACAAACATAATAATAAAGCACATAAATAAACGCGGTTCTAAATCCACATGCAATATATAGAAATGTAGGAAGAAGTTGACGATAACACTGAACTCAAGACACTTTATTTACAGCATGAAAGATTCACTCGTTCGACACAACAAGGTAAACTTTATCCAACTTTTTCGCACACATCTTGACGGGAAAGGAATAAACTACTTTACAGTTATATTTCTAAATACTTCACGATTCACGCCATGGTATTATTTTAGGGGTATTTAGTGTAAAAATACGAAAATTATAACAAGAACCTTCATGACTGCGATCAGTCGTTTCGGACGTCAGCCATGAAAAAGACCATAGACAAATATAGAGCTCATAACTAGGGTTGCTGGTTTGAAGTTTTTGACATTTTAACTTCAGGCTGTTTCATTCGATGGGTTTTCGTTATAGCTCGATAGATGACGTCTTTTATTTCAGATTCAAGATTCAATCTTTTATTGCGATCATGTTGTACATTAGAATTATGTACCTACAAGCTTCAACATGAGCCCGGGGAATACCATAGATTCAAATATTTAATTTCTATTGGTTTTGAATTTAATTAGTTTTTAGTTATTTTTTATTTCTAAGAGTAGATTGTTATAAATTTTAATGGTGGCAGATTATATGGACCTTTGTGGAATTTAATACTTATTTAAGGCATAAAAATTAGGTAATAATATAATGCTGGACTATTCACACAGCATCATACATATAGTCCCAAAGTAAACAGAGCTTGTGGTATTTACTAGATAGCTGCTATACTTATGACTGTATAATAAACTTTAAAACATTATTTTTCTTCGTAACACCCAGAACACCTGGAATAGTCTGCAGATCGTACAAACATTTGTCCCGAAGCGGGAATCGAACACGCAACCTCTTGCATCGCAAGCGTATCGTACCAGTAGCATGTCAACATATTTATGAAAATTTGTTGTACACTCATTGAAATATCAATCGTTTCCCTAAAAATAGCAATTTACATAAATTCAATACTAGAAATTAACATAAACTCGCTGTGCCCAGAACTAGGCTACACAAAATTAAAATATCTTTTAATGGGCAATGTTTAAGCTTCTACAATAAAACTATGTAAGTTGCAAAAATTCTCAGCAAATAAATTCAAACAATTTGTCTAAACCTTCATGTGCAAAAAGACTTACCTACTATAAAATATCAGATTATAAGGATAAAAAAGTTTGGGATGAGTTTTGCTCCAATTTGAAAAAAAAAAACAACTAACAGGTAAAAGGTTTCTTCATCGCTTCTTTACTATTACCAGAGACTAGTAAAGTAACTATTACATACCAAAGTGACAGAAATAAAAAATATCACTTTATTTCTAGGTCAGTGTTTAATTTTATTAATATGACAGTTTCTAATTGTTCATTTATTCTTCGGAAATAAAAAGTTGGGTACTTTTATCTTCACCCGCTGCGCCGCGCCAAAGCGGTCGTCAAAAAAAAGTTCAACCAAGCTGAAAAGCTTTGGCGTGGGAGGTGTTAAATTCTAATAATATGAATTTTTTGCAGGAAATTATATTTATATTCATGATTTATGATTGTGAACTGCATTGGCACTGACGACCGACGACGCCCTGGTACGGTCTTTCTCTTTTCATTATTTAGGTTGTATTGCACATAAAAGTAGCTATTCGGAACTAGATTTTTCCTCAGATTTTAATTATTGCTTGTTTTCGGTGGTTTTAGACAAAAACCATTTGCTGGCAAAAAAATATTCTGCGAGAATATCGAAATTCCTACATACGGTATCGCATCACTAAACCAAAATTGTCTATGGTATTATTAGTTGGCATTTGGCATCAAGTTGACAATTGATATTGACATTCTATTCATGTCATGAGCTCCTTCCTTTCAACATTCAATGAAAGGAAGGCATTCATTCCACTTCACTTTTGACAGCGACTTTCAAGTTTCATTGGGTCGTTTGCTTTTTCGGTGAGGGTTTTCGATCTATTTTGTACATTTACAAATAAAGTATGACCAAAAAATAACAAATTGTAGTTCTAATAATGCAAACCGTTCAATTACGGACTAAACACATTTGCTAGTCGGAGAACATACCTACCTTGTGTTGTTGTGGTATCGTGTAAAGCGAAATTCTAAAATGAATTTTGAGGAAAACAAGGACTTGGCTCACCGGCAGCACTTGAAATATTTTATGAGATTTCTAAATGTCCTGCCTTCATCACTATCCGCACACGACTCCACCAGGTAAAAATATTTTTATCGGTTCCGAGTAGGTATTTTTTGAAAGATATAATTTAAGAGAATTTTTCTCGTAAATAAATTTACAATTTATCGCTTATTCCTTACTTACTTTATACCTTACCTATGTTTACTAACTACCTCCATTCGGAGAATATATTCTGATAACTATTCATATTATTATCATACAAATTTGTTTAGTTTGTTACAAAATATTCTCGAGTCATAGATTGCTCTGCAAAAATAAATACTTATTAGGTACTTCTCATTTTTACCAATGTTTTATTCAAGTTATTCTTTTAAACACCAGTGTGGATTATGATTATTGAACTACTTTCTCTAATTTAATACCTCTGCTATGTAGGATCTGAATTTTTTTTTCAGCAAATATTTCCAGCTTTTTATGAATTTGTCTTTGTTGCAGGATGACAATAGCTTACTTTTCTGTAGCTGGTCTGGACATACTCGGTTCCATTTCAACAATAAATTCAGATACGAGGTCTAGAATAATAAATTGGATATACAGGCTTCAAGTGCACCCAAACAAAGAGAGTAAGTGAGCTACCTTATTTATTACCAAATTTGTGATAGAGTGTTTTAATTTATTTGGATAAATAATGGATTCTTGACCATGTTATTTATTTATTGACAGCTAACATTACAAGACTATGCTCCACCCAACTCACTATTATTTATTCTATGATTATGATAATTTTACAGAACTCAAGAGGTAAAATTTGAAAGTTTGTTAAAGTGGGACCGGGAACAAGTCATTAGATTATTCTTTATTAACATAGGCATTGAATTGACATTGCAAGGCTATGTTTTATACATGTAAGCGAAGCTGTGGGCAGAAACTAGTTCAACAATCTCAGTCCATTATGGCTACAAAACCAACCTTCTCCATGCATGTTCCAAAGCATTAAATCATACCACAATAAGAATAGTTATAATTATATTTTAATGAAAACCATAGCCTCTTATCTGTTATATTTCCTGCAATAGGTTAGATTTATTTTATTTCTGTATTTTGTGGTTTTCCCAGTTTGAGTAATGTAACAGTTGAAAAACCACAAAAATAGTTGTAACCACAAGGTATTGTTAGGTACTACTTATTCTAATTTTGAGTGGTTTATGTTTAGGAACTAAAATAAAATCATAGGTTTATTACTATTAGTCCTTTTAATATCATCTCATCTCCATCTTAATCCGGTGTGTGTTAAGATGGATGCATGAGATGATTTTTAACACATTTTGCATTTAAAAATAATCAGGACAAAATTCCCCCTAAAAGTGTGCATCTCAGCAGATCTAGACCTTCTCCAACTGGATTGGATTCAAATATTTCATTTAAAATGTTTTATTTATGTTTATAAAAATGACAACCTTCAAACAAACCTACCTACTAACTTATGTACACTGAACTTTATTCTTTGATTAACATAAAATAACATGGTAAATATCACATATTTGTTATTTACACTTGTGTCACCTTATACCTAGATAATACAATGGTTACCTACATTTTAAAGTTGAACTTGGTGCATTTATCAAGGTTAAAAAATAAAATGCATACAATTTGCTTGTATACACTAGATTGCTACAGAATACTGGATTCTGTGCAGTTAATATTGATGCAGGTTCTCCCTAATAATTGTTTTGCAAGTTTAAATTTTGTGTCTAAATATGTTTTCTTGATTAAATAATTTATGCCTACACATATTTGTGTACATACTATTAGAAGAAGAGTCAGAATCAACCCCTAAAAGTCAGCCCATGTAGTAGTGGATTTTCTAAAAAACACTAAGAGAATCTACCAGGAAGGGCAGGGTAGCAGCTTCCTCCTGTGTATTATTCAACACTCCCTGCAGCGGATTGGCGATCACCAATCCGATTGCATGGTGATTATGGCTAAACCTCCTTGTTTGGAGGCACGTTCAGCTGTAGACGTAGTGGGGCTGATGTTGACTTGTGTACCTACATCAGATTAAATTAAAAGAAGTGCGTGGCTATGAATCAATAAAAAATGCCGGACAATCCACACAGCAATCTCTAGCCAAGTAGAGTTTGTGTTATGAGTACTAGATAATTGATATAAACTTCATACAATAGTAAAGTAATAAACCGGCAAGTGCGAGTCGACAGCGGAGGCTTAGTAATAGGGTTCCGTTTTTACCCTTCGGGTACGGAATCCTAAAAAGTATTAAAACTGTGTCACAAAATGATGACGATGATATTGCCGTGTAAAGATACGCTCATAGATAGTTAAAATGACCTCTAAGGCTCTAAGTATTGGAATATATAGGCTATCAATGGCTTTATAATTAACAATCCCGTAAAAATCATGAGCCAGAATAAATAACGGTTGTTCGTAAACTGACGTCATGAAGTTAGGTAAGAATATAATATTTGCCTCGGGTTTATGGCAGAGAATTACCTAAGCCTGATTTACTACATCTTTCATCTGTACGTGTTTTGAGTAACGTAGAACGTTACTGAGGTAGTGGTTTCATGTTTGAGAAGGCTTATGGTCTTAGATAAGTTGCTAGGCGCAATGTGTTTTAATTATGTTGGCTAACTTATAACTTATAAGACACGCTCAAATCAGGTCAAGGCTTTATCAGGGTCGTGAAGCAAGCAATCTATTAATGTTGCGAATAAAAACATATTAAATAATGTATGTTCAGCAGTGGACGTATGCGGGCTGATGATGATGATGATGAAATAATGTATGACCTCAAAACATCATCTAACCCTAAAGTAAGCAGATTCAGGGCGCGTTCCCACTGTGTCCTGACTACAGAAAGTCGTGCAGTCATAGCATCGTGGCTTGTAGATAAATTTAAATGGAGATTGGAGGTGTTACATACATATATAGGACGACACGATTACCTGTCGTCCACGACTTTTTTATGTTGTGACGATAGATTGTCGTTAAAATAGGAACAACTAGCACGGCAGTCGCAAAACGATAGAAAAGCGTCACGATTCATATTTTGTCGTTGTTGTAATGTGTAAATGACAAGGCGACTGCCGTGAACCGTAAAATGTCGTCATGATCCAATGGGAACAACTAGATAATAGTCGTTCAATGATAAAAAATCGCGACGACACAATGGCGACTAACATTCGTTATAATGGGGACAGCTAGAGACGATAGTCGTCTAACGATAATTTACGGTTACGACCCAGTGGGAACGCGCCCTTATGGGAACCAGTAATCTTGTTCCTAAGTTGATGTTATTAGTATGTACTCATGACATTTTAGTACATAGTAGTTCCACTTCCATTCCAATGTTCCACTCATTCTACAACTTAGTTAATAACTTTACTATGGATATTATTGAACAAACTACTTAAAAACGCTAAAATAAATAATTAAATTTTGTTGTTGTTGTTTGGGCGAATAATGAATGACAGCCAAAGATGGCGGCGCGGGGTACGAGTCAATCAGCGGGCGTATTGCGTTATAGTCCATTATTTTACGGATAGGATTCGTAAAATCATAAATTTACGTGTTTAAATGAGTTATGCCCGAGTACTCAAAGGCAAATCAGATTTGAGTAGGTCTCAAATTACGATTTTTTGACATACAAAAAGAAAACTGTCATATTTGAGCGACTTGAGACGTGCTTAATGTGAGTTGCGTTTGAGTATTGGGTTATATGGGTCTAGATTGTAAATGCTACGGCCCTGTTGATTATTTTACGTAAAATTATAAACTGACTAGGATTTTTATAATTTTACTATCCTAAAGTGACACATACAAAGTTACAAACATGACATATAAACTGCCCGCTATTTCGCACTATTTTTTTTGTAATTATGAGAACAATCTTGCCAAATTTTATTATGATCCGGAGTTAATTCGTCAAAAGTTCAACAGACAGACCGACTATAAAAATAAGATTTTATCATTTTATTTCTAGCACATACCTACGTGCACAAGTGCAATACATATGTGCAAATATCAGAGGGAAAGCAACCGTAAAAAACAAAACTAAATTCCCCTTGGGTTTTAAGACTAAACGTAAGTTTCTAGTTGTGAAATTGTTTTAATTTCTTTCCTTCCTTAATATGCACAAATAAATAGGTCCAGACCCCGCTTACCTAATGTCAGAGAAGGTGACTTTCGCATCTATAAATAAGTATGATTGCATTATTTTCAGCGGGTGACATGTCAATGTGCGGCTTCCAGGGATCGTCATCAATAAACATAGAACTAAGTCCAGAGACGGCGCACTACCGCTGCGGACACCTCGCTATGACGTACACGGGACTGAGTATGTTGGTAGCACTGGGCGATGACTTGTCCAAGATCAATAGGAAGGCTATGATTGAAGGTAAACCTCTATAAATAATATCATATATTATAAATAATATCATCATCATAATATCAAATAGCGATCCTGGAGGGCAATTCTGGCGATAAATATCGATAAATATGGCAAGAACTGTCAAAATGTCGAGTGATTGCATCGTAGCAAACAAGCAAAATTTGCAATTCGATATTTATCGAGGGCTTTTCTTTGATAAGTTGCTCGATAAGGCGCACGAGAATGCAGTTTGTGGCGGGACTCGAAATATTTGTGATATTTATCACATGATCTTTTATCCCGTGATACTGCGTATCACTCGATAAAATATCACGTAATACGCAGAATTACGCGGCCTCCTGGAAGCCAATTCTCGCCAATTTATCACTCGATAATTATCAAAAGAACTGTCAAATTTGTCAGTTTTTCTATGAAAGAGCTGTAAAATTTGACAGTTCTTTTGATATTTATCGAGTAATAAATTGGTGAGAATTGCCTTTCTGAGCTGCCTCCATCCATCGACTCCCTGCGACCGCTACAATGCCGTCGGTCAATCGAGTGGAGGGTCTTCCAACACTCCGTTTCGCATTGCATCGCGGTCGCCACTTTGAGAACTTTTACTCGCCGCTTTAATATTGTGTAGAAATAATAGGATTTGGACAAGCTTTGTGGAATAAGTGACATAATTAATTAATGATTATTTATCGGGTATTTATTGCGTACCTACCTTGTCTTATTATTTCTCCCTACGTTTCTATCGCGTTATAGCGACCCAGTCGCCCCTTGACCACGATCGATTTTTAAACTTTCCCTTTTTAAAGTTTAAAAAGTGACATATTGGCTCCAGGTGATTTTTCTATCCAGTGATACAGTTTCACACAGCCTGGAAGGCAATTCTCGCCAATATATCACGCGATAAACATTAAAAGAACTCAAATTTCGTCGCGTTAGAGCAAGAACCAACTAAGTCGCCTTTTTTGCCAAAATGAGTTAAAGACGAAGTTCTACTCTAAATTTAATTCTCTTTCGACTGATGAAATCAACTAAGTGATAGGGCGGTTAGTTTAGGAAATATAGAAATCGAAAAGCAACTTACTTGAGGACTTTGAATTAAATATTGACTTTTAAAAAGGGAGATAGCAAATATCTTGACTTAATCAGCATATTTCCTATTATTAAAGTGGTAAAACATATTTTCTAGAAATAATTTGTTTTGACACTGACTAGTTGCCTATTAGAACATTCCAAGGTCACGTTTTAAAAATTACTAATGTGAATTATTTGGTTTTAGCACGGACAATTACTGAAAGAACATTAGCTTTTCATTAAAGTAAAACACACTAAACCTACTTAGTTGGTTTTTGCATTTGAAAGTATGTGTACCTAGTTAAATAGTCAACTGTTAGTTTAAACTAAATAAAGATAACACTTTTTATCGGACGATATTTATTTAGTATACTTTTATTTTCAACAAAAAAAACCGTTGATGTCATGTAAGTAGCTATTAAAAGTAAAATTTTCATAAATTTTCACGTCAGCCGTCAAGAGCAAAAACCAACTAACAGCACGTAATAGGAACTGATGCTTCACCGCCGCGTCATAGTAGCTTTACGTGCGCTTGCGACGGTTATTGTTATTGTTTCTCCGTCAGTTTTCTTTGTGATAAATTGTTAAAAACTCTGTCGAAAATAGATTGTAATACAGGAAAACCCCCTCCCGTGGACAAAAACAAGTAATAAACGCAGAGAAGCAAATAATCCTAAGCCGATTGTTTGTACAAAATGTAAATATCAATGTACATAAATTTTTTCTGAGGAAGATCGAAGGCTACTCTGTCGGAGTTATTGGAGCCAAGACTATGCTGCTAAGAAAAATATGATACTCAGTTTAGTCTCGGTGGAATCGATCAAAACTATCAAGGTAAACAGGAAACGTCTTTGTCCTAGATCCAACACAAAGAAATACTTTTTGAATCACAAGGCCTAAAAAAGCAAGTTAGTCAAAATTTCTTCTGCAAGATGTTTTGCATATCAGCATGCGTCATCACTGAGGCAGTGTCAAATCGCAACTACTTGGGTGTATATCAAACCAATAATGATCCACGTGGAATCAACCCTGCTGCAAACAAAACGCCCACAGACATGATAGAGGAAGTCCGTACACACATTAAATCTATTCCCAAGATGAAAAGTCAGTACGTTCGAAAATCTGTGCAAAGAGAATATCTTGACTGTAAGTTATCCGTACCGAAAATGTACAGGCTTTACCTGGATCAATGCAAAGCAAAGCAACAAACTCCTGCTTCAGAGGGAATTTACCGCAAAATAATTAGCATCAACTTTAACCTTGGGTTCTTTGTTCCAAAGAAAGACCAATGTCTTATGTGCACCAAGTATAACCGGTTGTGCAACAAAGGCAAATTGGATTTAGAAGAAGAGTATAAGCAACACATAGCTCGAAAGGAAGCATGCAACGAAGAGAAAAGAAGAGACAAAGAAAGAGCAGAGAGAGATAAAGAATTCGTCTCAGTGACATTTGATCTCCAGGTTATTCTACAAATTCTAAGTGATGAAGTAGGTCTTTTGTACTATGCACGAAAATTGACAGTGTACAACTTGACCATTTACAAGAACGCACCACCTAATGAAGCTTATCGTTTTGCGTGGTCAGAAATTAACGGAAGAAAAGGAAGTTCAGAAATAGGATCGATACTTTACCATTATCTTTTTCACTGTGTTCCGGTGCATGTGAGCGAAGTGGCTTTTTTTTCCGATACGTGTGGAGGATAAAATAGGAATCAATATATTGCTTCACTTTTGTTGTGGGCTGAATGGCTTAACGTTTTTCGGAGAGCTCTTTCTTCCCGAGCATCTAAAACAAAAATGGGAAAAAAGCCTTACAATGTCAAGGAGATGAAGTTTGATGATTTCTTTGACCTAAAAGAGTTGGCAGCTAAAATAATGAGTAGAACAATGAAAAATACGGAAGGAGTAAAAGTGATGTGGTTGAAAATAAAACGGATGAGATATTTAAAGGGAGAAATGAAAATAATGTACAACTATGACATCTCCGACAATTTTTATGTCATAGATCTTTCACTTAAAGACACCAACATAGTTGAGGCACCCACGGATTCTCTCAAACATAATTACGGGACAAGAAAAAGAAGAGGAAAAGCTGCTGAAACTGTGACACAAGCCCCTATTATACAAGCAGAGCAGAGCAAAGAAGGGCTCCCTGGTCAGCTGAAAAGGTTGTACCAGGTACCACTGCCATTATCCGTGGCAAAAAAAAAACGATTTAGTCAAACTATGCGAAAAAGGCGTAATTTCCGAAGAATTTCACGCCTGGTTTCAGAATATTCGATCGGATGGTTTTATCGAGGTCGTTTACCAGATGCTACAGCATCAGACGTTTCTTCTGATGAAGACTAGCGTATTGGTAACAATTTCTGCGCTGTTTATTAATTGATTTACATATCTGATTATTTGGTTTTCTTACGTGTGATCTGTGTTTTCAGAAAATAAGTCAAAATAATAATAAGAACTGATTATAAAATATTAGTTTATTTTTTATTTTTTAATCTCATGGTTGTTAAATTTGAAATTTAATATCTATAAAAAGGATTACTTTTGTTTCCTTGCAATATAGATTGTAAAAACTACTAGTTTTTCAACGCTAATTATGACTTAATTTTTTTTTAAATTTGTTTCGAGTGCTGAAACCAACTAACTTTTTGGTTTTTGACGTGTAACTAAAAAAGTAGGAGGATTAAAAATTTCAGTGTTACAAATTATATCTAGTTATTATAAATCTAACAAACACAGCTCATAAAAAAATACCTCACTGTTATAGCTGTTTAGTTTTGAGTTTTTGGTAATTGACTGGTGAAACCAACTAAGTCAGGGGTTTGCGTTACAAATACAGTATTTTCTTAGACTATCCTTGCATTTAATGAAAACTGTGATACAAAATATACTAAACATTGAATCAATTCTATGGAAAAACACAAATGAATAAAGAATATCTTACGTTTAAATGCAGTTTAAGGTATCCAAACCTTAAAAACGCTTTAACTCTGAAGTACGTTCTGATGAGTTAGTTGGTTCTTGCTCTAACGCGACGATTTGACAGTTTTTACGTAGAAGAACTGTCACGTTTGAACTGTGACGTTTCGAGTGATAATATATTGGCGAGAATTGCCTTCCTGACACTTACACCATAAGGCAAATCGCAGAACAGGGAAATAAGTTGTTTTTATTTTTCTTTGTTTATAAAGAAAATTAAATTACACTACAGAAAATTAATTATTAGAACTAGTATTTACAATTTGTAAACAATTGAGCGAACTGCAGCATTATTTTTTTTTCTTTTTATTTGCGTTAGGTGGCTTTCTTGTCACTACGGCCATGATAGGCCTTTTGTGGACTGCAGCATACTGTTGCAAATAATCTACAGGTAGCTCAACTGATCTATATCAAGTACCAGTCGAAAGCGTCTCCAAGATGCTGGCTGCATTGCCCCGATGCATGTATGGCAATATTGGCAATAATAATAATAATAATAATAATAATGCTGGACAATCCACACAGCATCATCTAGCCCCAAAGTAAGCAGAGCTTGTGTTATGGGAACTAGATGACTGATAAACTTAATACAATACATATGTAATATAGATAGATATTTTTTAGTATATATAGAAAATACTCAGAACACCCGGAACAAATATTTGCAGATCGTACAAACATTTGTCCCAAGGCGGTAATCGAACCCGCAACCTTCTGCGTCGCAGGCGGACCTTCGCCCGCCGCGCCACATCGGTCGTCTGATGCGTTGCGCCAGATATCTTTGTGATGTATTAAGTTCGCAATTAAACCACTGCAAATAAATGGTGGTTACTTATTATAAACATTTTATCCGATGCCCTTTCAAAATTGAGAAAAAAAAATAAGCCCAAAAAAAGTTAGCGAAATAATTGACTGACAGAAAAATAACTTTTCTTGCAATGTTGTTTATCGTCTGTTTACAAAATATACGTTTCTGCCTACAAACAAACTACAAACCCAGATTCGTGCTTTATCTACGTACGTACGTATTTTCATCAGTTTTTATTGAGTAAGAGACAATATATTTCAGCACCTGCGTTTATGAAGAATCGGCACGCATTTGTTTGTGACAACTTGCTGACCTTCTTTTATTTATGAAACTCTCTGGCCTTGAACTTTTACATGTACATTCATTAAGTTTTTGTGTCGGGGCGAACCTAATGGGTTTGGTTGTCAAACTAGGCCTAGATCTCAGTAGGTACTTACGGGATCCTCGTGGTAAAAAACACGAATTACATAAAATTTAATTTTCTTTGTTGTTCTTTGAAGGTGAAATCACGATGGCTAAAAAAAATTACGGCGCGCATTGCGCCCTCTTAAGATTGCGCATTGCGCGCCATTTTGTGAAAAGGATTGGCATAGGATTTCGCGTTCATAGGAGTGGGACAGGGTTTTGTAACGGTCGGCGTAAGCGCAAAAATCAAATTTATGCTGTTTTATAAGAAAACTACCCAAGTTATGAAGAAACTGGTTCAAGGAACCTAATAATTAGTAATGTCCTACGAATCAAAACATAAGTCATTTCAATAAACCGCAGGGTTCCTGAGATCTCGATCAAATTATGTGCGAAACAGTGCACTTTCATAATATTTATTATCGTTATTTTTTTACGCAATCTATTTTTTACCTAAAAAGAACAAAAAAAAATGGTTTTTATGTAATCCTAGTTTTTTTTCCCACCGGGATCCCGTGAGTACTGAGATCTAGGCCTAGTTTGACAAGCAAAACATAAGCAATTTCAGTGCTCACGGGATCCCCGTGGTAAAAAACACGAATTACATAAAAATCAACATTTATTCTTTGGTTCCTTGAATGTGCAAAAAACGATTGAGAAAACATACGATAAAAAAAAACATGAAAGTGCACTGTTTCGCACATAATTTAGTCGTGATCCTAGGAACCGTGCGGTCTATTGAAATGACTTATGTTTTGATTCGTAGGTAATTTATTTAATATTATTTGTATAATATTACTAATTAATTGGTTCCTTGAACCAGTTTCTTCATAAGTTGCGTAGTTTTGTAGTAAATAAACAATAACTTGATTTTTGCGCTTACGCCGTCGCCAAAAACGTATGCTTTGTCCCGCTCCTATGAACGCGAAATCCTATGCCTATCCTTTTCACTAAATGGCGCGCATCGCGCCGTTTTATGTTCAACTAAGGAAAGGCTCGCTTGTAGGAATATGTACTTACCAATGGCTTACACGAAGTAGACTGACGACCTAAGGACGTGGAAACCGCTGTATTCGGGCCGTGCATGGCCGATCATTGTGGAGATCTTTGGGGGAGGAGTATGCCCAGCGGTGGATATCTTACGGCTGAAATGATGATGCCTTTGTATTCAGTACTCATTTATTTCCACTGTAGGTCGACAGGATACACGTCTTTATGTTGTTTAACACTTTCCAATGTACGAGTAAGTCAGTCAATCATCAGTGGGCAATCCCATGGCTCACTTAAGCTTAGAGTCTTAGTCCAACACATCCGTCTTCACTTTCTCCAGGGGCCAAGCACAGCGATTATTGTCTAGGGCGGAATAGACAAAAATTACATAGTCATACATTACGTAAATTATTGAAGTTGAAGGAATGAATTTCAAATATTTTACGCATTCTATGACGATGTGACCTAATTTTTCTCTATTCTACCCCAGACAACATTTGGTGTGCTTGGCCTACAGGAGGGTCGGCAGAAAAAGCGTGAAACAGGATTATAGTTTGGTTTGGTTGCAGAAGAGGGCTATTCGTGCAATCTATAATATGGGTCACAGAGAAAGCCTACTTGAAAAATTCAAAGAAATAAACATAATGACAGTACCATGTCAATATATTTATGAAAACTTGTTGTACACTCATAGGAATATCACTCGATTCCCTAAAAATAGCGATACACATTATTTAAATACTAGAAATAAGAATAAACTCGCTGTGCCCACAACTAGGCTATACAAGATTAATGTAGAACGTAACATTGCCCTTTAAAAGTAAAGGGCAATGTTACGCTTCTACAATAATATACCAAAAGAGTTGAAAAAATTATCAATAAATAAATTCAAACAAATTGTCAAACATATCCTTTGTAAAAAGGCTTACTACAAAATATCAGATTATCTAGAGCAAGGGTGCTCAGACTTATAGTGTCGGCGATCTACCAAAAAATATTTTGAAAACAAGAGATCGACTAAGCTACTATGTAGGAAGGAACAAATTTTTTTTTTACATATCGTTTTTCTGCACTTTAAAATTGAACATGTACAAAATGAAAGAATCTTAACGTAACTTACGAACTACAAATTCTGTCTTGATGATGATGCATGGCACTGCATATTATCCGCGTACTTTTCATAGGATGGTACGTAGTTACTGAGCCCCAACCGGAAGCATGATGTCAGGTGTGCGTCAGTGAGTCGATTACGATATTTCGATTTGATAATTTTCATTTCTGAAAATGCGGCCTCGCACAAATAAGTCGATGCAAAAAATCCTGTTAAGAGCTACTTCTTTCAAACATATATTTTTCATCGGATATCAAGGACCAGAAATTGGCATCAGTTGCTCTGGATTTGAGATGTATGTCAGAAATCATCTGCAATACCTCATTCTCAACAGATGTTATTTCCATGTTAAAAGTGTTTGATACTTCAGTAGCAGATGTTTCGACGTCTTCACAAGAAAACGGATAACTCATGAAAGTGACGATATTTTTCAGTTTGTTAAAGTCAGAGAAACGTCTCTCAAACTCACCAAGAATGTTTCTAAGCTCTGCCACATAAATATAACAACTTGTGTGAGTGCTTGCCCTTGCTTTCAATGCAAGAAATTTTTTTAAGTCATTTCTTTCAAATTGACTAATTAAAAGTTTCAATTTGTTTTTAAACCCGCTTATTGCGCTAATCATGTCGGTAATATTTTTATTTTTACCTTGCAGCTCTATGTTTATGACATTTAAATGACTTGTCACATCTGTTAAGAAGGCTAAATCACAGAGCCATTTTTCGTTCTTCAGTTTCTCGGTGTCGTCACCTCTTTCGTCTAGAAAGGTAATTATTTCAGGTAGCAATTCAAGAAACCTTTCTAAAAACTTTCCGCGACTCAGCCACCTCACGTCCGTGTATAGAAGTAAATCAGTGTGATGATCAGCAGCCTCGCTGGCTTCCAATTGCGCTTTGAAGAGACGACGTTGTAAGCTTCGGGCACGTATGGAATTCACTATCTTTGTAGCAATGCTCATGACGTCCTTTATATTCAGTATTTTGGAACATAGCACTTGCTGATGTATGATGCAATGAAATGCGAAAAACGATGGAAAGTCATCATTAGCTCGACACAACGCAACAAACCCATTTTTATTGCCAGTCATGGATGGTGCTCCATCTGTTGTGATGCACAAGAGTTTGTAAATCGGCAGTTCAGTGTCATTTACATAAGCTTTGTAAATATCTTCTCCACGAGTACTTTCTTTCAGGGCAAGCATGGTTAACAATTCTTCTTTAGCCGACATATCAGAAAACACCAGCCGAATGAAAACACACAACTGAGCAGTATCTGTCACATCAGTGGACTCGTCAAACTGCAATGCAATGAAAAGTATTTACAATTCGCGATATCATTTTTCAGTTTGGTTTCCAAATCCCTGCTTATGATCTCCACACGTCTAGTTACAGTTGGACGTGATAACTGGACCTCTTTGATAGCGGTCAGTATCTCTGTTTTATTTTTAAAGTTATCAAATAATACTTCAGCAGCTTCAACAAATGCTTCTTTCACCATCACTCCATCCTCGAAGGGTTTCTTGTGCTTTGCCAAAATGTAAGAAATTTTAAAAGACGCGATTGTGGCAGCTGCTGATTGCTTGGCTGGTCTTTTGAAAATGGATTGCTCTGCTTTCAAACTACTTTTCAGATCTTGTAATTTTGGTCTTCTCAATTCACTCTTTTGCGGGAAATCAATTTCATAGTTTTTATGTAACGTTTTAAAATGTCTTTCTAAGTTCCCGCGCTTCGGCAATGCCACTGAACTTCGACAAACGAGGCACACACACGTCTTATCTTTTACCATGGTAA
This sequence comes from Eupithecia inturbata, assembly GCA_963662085.1. NCBI lineage: Eukaryota > Metazoa > Arthropoda > Insecta > Lepidoptera > Geometridae > Eupithecia > Eupithecia inturbata. The sequence continues at coordinate 4,901,175 of OY759194.1, read as the reverse complement.
AAAAGAAGTCTTCCTCCCAATCATTATTAAAATGATACGTTTTACTTTTCTTCGACGCACTCATTTTGTATCAAAAATACTGAAAACAACGCAAACAAAGAGAAAAAAAACACTCCGTTCTAAACGCAAACTTCATCTAGGTACGCAAGGTAATTGAATGAAATAGATACCTAAATCATAATTGAAAAAATAGAAAGAGACAAAAATAGTGCAGTGAGCAGGTGGATTGATTGTCAAAGTTCAAACAGAAAAACAGACTTCCTAATGAGAACTCTCTCCTGAACCAATTATACTCAAAATCGCTCGTGGTAAAGTAATAGTAAGTGATTTTATGTTTGTTTACATTACGCGGCACAAAATAACTCTTGTCTCTGCTAATAGGTGGCGTTGTCTCAGTGATCGTCGTTCGTCGCCGCGCACCGTTCAATGTTACCTATTATTTTAGGTATGAGTAGGTACTAGGTAGGTACCTATAATGAGTATATTGCTGGCGATCGACTCGAAAAGCTTTCGCGATCGACCGTTTGAGCACCCCTGATCTAGAGGATAAAAAAGCTTGGGACAAGTTTTGCTCCAACTCGAAAACTAACAACCTAACAAGGTAAAGGTTTCTTGTTCGCTTCTTTGCTTTACCTTAAAAATATTGAAGGGAGCAAAAATGAAAGTGATCACTTTATTTTATAGTTTTACTTATGTAATTTGAATTTTGTGACGTGTCCAAGAGTCCTGTAAGGTCTAAAGGAAATAAAGCACTTTGAATTTTGAATTTTCTTGCATTCCCGTAAGGCCCTTACATAAGTACATATACGTAAGCGCTGCTTAAAGCACACTATCATCCTTCATGGATTTGGACAAATGTTTGTACAATCTGCAAATATTTGCTCCGGGTGTTCTATGTATTGTTTTCTAGGTATAATAAAAAGTATATATCTATGTAATGTGTATTGTATTATTTATATCAGTCATCTAGTACCCATAACACAAGCTCTGCCTAGCTCGGGGCTAGATGATGTTGTGTGTATTTGTCCAGCATTTTTTTTTTATTGTTTATTTATGTAGAGGCCAAACCTACGAAATTCTATTCCAGGAGTAAAAGCATTACAAAGGGAAGAGGGTAACTTCGCAGCGACGTTATCGGGCTGTGAGTCGGACATGCGCTTTGTGTACTGCGCGGCCTGCATCAGCTATATACTGCACGACTGGTCCGGGCTCGATGTTGAGAAGACAACCAATTTCATTATCAAGTCTTTTGTAAGTATCCGACAAAAAAACAAAGTTATCAACAAAATTATCAAGCTGATGTGGCAGTGGGCCGGCTAAATCTCCCGAAGAACCGCGCCAACCGCTGGGGTAAACGTTTTCTTGAGTGGAGACTGCGACCGCGACCGCGACCGCGATTTGGCAAATGCCGGACGCTATCCAGGTGAGATGACGACCTGCGAAAGTCTGCTGGCAGATGGTAGATGCGGTTAGGACTCTATGGCGCTCATTAATAATAATAATAAATGATATATCATTTATTTCAGGCAACATTAGTCTAGTACAGGATGTAAAGTACTTAAAAACTACGGCCCATATCTATTATCTATATCTATATAACTATATCTATATATGTATATAAAAGAAAGTCGTGTTAGTTACACTATTTATAACTCAAGAACGGCTGAACGTATCTCGGTGAAATTTGGCAGCGAGGTAGATGGTATCCCGGGGCCGGACATAGGCTACCTTTTATTCCAGAAAAAAGCGTGCGAAGCCGCGGGCTGCAGCTAGTAAAATATATACCTTAGTTACATAAGATAAACCTATTTACTAGCACGTAGTGTCGGCGACGTGTGACACGCAATGTGTCATTGATGCAGGCTAGTATATTGTATGTACGTTAAATCTGTACCGCTGTGAAGATGTTTGGCCGAAAACAACATCAAAACTACTGAATAAATCGGGCTGAAATTTTGCACACATAAAGATCTGGACCTGGAATAATATATAGCTACTTTCATTCCAAAAAAACGCTTGTGAAGCCGCGGGCTCAAGCCAGTTTATAATATTAGAGTGATGAGTTACCGGCTTCTTTATAAGCCATAGTATGTTTTTACTATTTACCCGTTTTAGGAAACACTTTTCTTTGAATTCCAGGGCTACGACTACGGAATAGCTCAAGGCCCCGAGCTGGAATCCCACGGCGGGACTACCTTCTGCGCCCTCGCAACCCTCAGCCTCATGGACCAAATGGACAAGTTAACAGAGGCCCAAGTCGAAGGCCTCAAACGTTGGCTCATCTTCCGGCAAATAGACGGCTTCCAAGGCCGCCCCGACAAACCCGTCGACACATGCTACAGCTTTTGGGTCGGCGCCTCCCTCAAAATACTAGACACGCTGAAATACTCCAACTACGGCAGCAATAGAAAGTATGTGTACGATACGCAAGACATCGTTGTCGGCGGCTTTTCGAAATGGCCTGACACTTGCACGGATCCTATGCATACGTATTTAGGTTTGGCTGGTCTGAGCTTGATAGGGGAGAGCGGGCTACTCGAAATCGAACCTAGATTGAATATAACTAATAGAGCGTTTGAGCATTTAAAAGAATTACACGAAAAGTGGGATAATGAGTCGTAGTATTAAAATTTGCCTTGAGGATAAACCCCGTTTTGATATACTTGGTAGAGTCAAATAAAGTAAAATTTTAATGTTACTGCCACACGCAGACTTATAATAATATATTCGGATAATCCGCTTCAATAGGCTACTTTTAAATTACAATTCGTAATAGACTGCATACAAAATATACAAGTAAATAATATTTTAAATTACCTATCAATTACTATATTAACAAAGAAAATACAATTAAAGAATATAAACATCTTAGAACTAGCTAGTATTTACAATTTAAACAGTTGAGCTAGCTGCAGACTGTTGCAAACAATCTCGAGGTAGCTTAACTGATTCATATTTATACCATCCATAGTGTTCTGCTCAGTTCGGATTCGATCCGAACGGGACAGCATGAGAGATGACGTTGTTCTCAATCCTTTTCTTTAAGTTCATAGGTTACTTTTGCCTTACTTAACCAGCAAAATCGAATTCTTAGTTTGCATTAAAATAGACATAGCTACTTTTATCACTATATTGTTTTGAAATGTAATTTAAGATCAACCATAGATTCGGTAGGTCGAATTCTAAATTTTTGCTACATGTATATTTTTTTACTCATAAAGTGCCATGCGTTAGAGGTTAACGAATTCGCACAAATATAAATTATATGATAAGTATTTGTTAAATGCAAGTATTCTTAAAAACTGGATTTAAACCACCATAAAGTACTGAACACATTCACGTGAAATTGAGTTGATTAAAGTAGAAATAATGATTTGTACTCTTTATTTCAGGATTAATATAAGCCTAATGGTGATTTCACTAAAAATTAATTATAACTTTATAATTTTGCCCACCGGTCTCACTAATAGTGCAAAGGCTCTTAGGGACCACCCACATACGCGTAGTATCCCCGAGTTTAATCTCCTCGTGCTACTTTATTCTATATTATGAGCGTGTCTTTTAACTAACAAGTTACGCACTTCTTTATTTTACCTTAAAAAAGATTGAAGTGAATAAAAAATCAATATTACCACTTTATGTCACACCGCCACTTTATGTTTGTGTGTGTATAAAGAATAAAGTGTCCAAGAGGGTAAGGTCTAAGGGGAATAAAGCACTTTGAATTTTGACTATAATAGAACCGCATAACATTTGTCGGCGCTAGTGGTCCCATAAATAAAATAGTTAATTATAATTACTAATACTATATAAAAACAGGAAACAGTTCGATACGTCTATTGGCGAATTAAAATCCTGGCGTAGCAATCACCTAAGAAGATATAATCTTTATTAATGCTTCTGCAAATTTTTACACAGCATCAACTATTGATGCCTATACTATACTCCAGACAAGTTCGATGTAAAATGTTTGCTAACAAACCGCAAAAGAAAAGCTTAAACTCGTGCACTTGGCGTCGAGTTTCAGATATAATTGTTAGCAATATTTATGTAAGGATATCTCAAATCGACAAGGAATGTACATTACGTAAAAAAATACACGACAACAGATTTAATTTTAGGTTAACTATGCGTGGTTTATTTACAGACATTTCACAACGAATTTGACTGCACTATTGGTACTTTATACGTTTAACCTGATTCCAGTTCCTTTTAGACTAATAGTCCACTAAATAAACTTTTTGACCATGTGAGATCACCAGCCCCCTCTTAGTGTCAATGACCGTGTTTTTTACATCTGTAAGATAAAAAAAAAATTAAGTACTTTAAGATCTTCGGCTTTTGCCTTCTTATAAGATAAATTATTTAATCGTGTATTTATTTAGCGATAGTAGTTATTTCAGGGTGCTTAAAAACAACGCTGTATTTCAATAGATTATTGTAAATTGTAATGTTATATTTTCGTAAATATACTTAGATAAGGAAGTTCCGTTCAGCATTTTGTTTACTGATTATGTTTCGCAGGGAAATAATAATAATTATTATACATATCGAAACTGTCCTATATACAAATTTTAAGCTACTTATTCAAATCCTTTGGAAGATAACCAAATCTTGTATGTTCATAGTTTGTTATATCAAAAAAAACTAATTTAAATTAGCTTTGTTGTCTGGTAGAACTTTAAAAAAATTTTATTTACTAGAAGTATTTATAATGAAATCGTTTGTTTTGACTCGTTTTTGTTCGTATTATTATGAAAAGATTATTGAATTTTTTATAAAGTTTATAATGTGCAGCATTTTTGTGCATTTCTTGTCGAAATACCTAAGTTTAATTAAATTATACTAAATGTTAATCTAATGTAATCTTTCTCTAACCCTTTTCCACTTTCCTCTATTTGCCATAGAATATGCTATTTCTATCACATGAATCACATTAATATTGAATGAATGCGACGGTTTGGATCGATGGAGTTCTGTTAATTCTTAACGCGAAAACGACTGACCGGATGGAGCTAAAATTTTGCATAGATGTAGGTGAACTGGATTAATGTTGATTTAAACTGTTTAGGGCAATAGCATCTCTCAGTATATTTTGATTTTAATAACAGCCTCAAGTATGGACACATTAACTTATTTTTAGTAAATATTTTATAATTTATTGTTCTCTGACATAAACTCATTGAATTAATTTGAATAAGTCACTACGCCGCCGCCGTGGCATCTTATCGCCTCTATGCCGTAGCATCTAGTAGTCTACGCCATGGAATCTTGTAGTCTCTACGCCGTAGCATCTCGTAGTCTCTACGCCGTAGCATCTCGTAGTCTACGCCGTAGAATCTCATAGTATCTACGCCATAGAATCTCGAATTCTCTACAACATAGCCTCTCGTGGTATCTACGTCGTAGCATCTGTGTGTACGCCGTAGCATCTCGTAGTCTCTACGTCGTAGTAGCTCATAGTGTCTACGCCGTAGCATCTCGTATTCTGTACACTGCTGCACTGTAGCATCTCGTAGTGTCTACGCCGTAGCATCTAATAGTGTCTACGTCGTAGCATCTCGTAGTCCCTAAGCCGTAGCATCTCGTAGTAGTTACGCAGCATCTGGGTATGGCTTCGCTGTAGGAGCTAGTTACGGCATAGCATTTTGTAGTGATACGCCTAGTATAAGTATGACATTGAAGTTAAAGCTCACCTGGCTTACCTACGATTCGATTTTAAATCTTGGTATACGCTCCACCATTTCAAGCACGTATTAATTTAATTTTGTTAGTAGCTACGACGTAGTAAATAAACCGTGGCTGCTTCGCAAGATTTAAATCCCTTGAAGTTTATGATACGAAAGTGTCCTTACAAAGTTTTAAAGCCAATGCCGCATCAAAGCCCCCTCGAAAACAAATCATCACACCTATTTGTGATTACAAGTTTTCCCGTTTACGAGGTTCCTTCCGGGAGAGTTTTCCGGATAATGATATTTAATGGAAATTGGGAGAAGTTTTCGTCGCTTCCAAACTTTTCGTCTTTTTACCTATCTGCCGTAACTTCCGTAATGCCGAACGAGGGTTTGTACGAAAAACGACCCTAACGACCACTGAGAGGCGGCTAACATCTGACATAAATAGCATACTGACTTATTGCACACAAAATAGGATACAGGTGGGTAATATAAGTAGAAAGATGGAAGAATGAAAATGTGTTTATTGATCTACTAACATAAAGACACCTTGCAACTAAGTACATATTAAATACATACGAACCTTACAAATACGGTTATTAGTTCAAATCTAACATAATAACTAGAAAGAACTATACTCTGTTCGCCGAAACAAGCTAATAGGGAAATCATAGACTGCACGTTATTGGTCGCAGATAACGAACATAGGGCACGTGCACACTGCACGCTGTGTGGCCAAAAGTTACTGTCTCTTGTGCGGTGCGGACGTGTCGTTTGGTGCTCGTTACATGTGTTCTCAGTATTGAATTTTACCTGGCTTTCTTGTTGGACTGTTTTCTGTTTACCTCGTGATTTGGCGTGTCGGACTGATTCTTGTTTTATTGTTGACCTGGCTTGCTCATCGGACTGTCTCCTATTAATTTTGCGACTTGGCGTGTATTTTGGACTGATTCACTGTTAAGTGACTCAGTCCAAATAACAGTAAACAAGTAGTGACTCAGTAACAAGTGAATCAGAAAGTGAATAAATTTGTAAGAAAATTTCTGATGTTTCATTTTTTGTACACTACCCAAATTAAACAAAATATATATTTTTAGGTTCTCAGTATCATAATAAGTAGGTCAATTATAATAACCCACTCATCCACAAAACCCCGGGCGAAAAGCTAGTGAATAATGTAAATAATAGTTTGAAGTGAGCAATCTAAACATAGCTTTACATTTTAAAACAATGGTCACTCCCACTGACCAATCTCAGTCTCTCACGCTAGTAGTCCCGTCCTTTTCATTTTCGTACAATTGTGCAAGAGAGCGCGCGCTATACAGACTATAGAAAAACATCGGATTTGAAAAAATATGTAGGTTCTTTCATTTAGTGGATGATCACCTATCCGCCTGGCAACCGTGCTCATCATCATCATCAGCATATATACGTCCACTGCTGGGCATTGGTCTCTCCTATAATGAGCGCCATAGCGCCCCATCTTGCTGCATCCAGCCTGGCCGGAGGGTTGTCTCCACTCAAAAACACGTTATACCCGAGTTCTTGTCGGTTCTTCGCGAGATATGGCCGGCCCACTGCCACTTTAGGTTGCTAATTCTTTGAGCTATGTCGATAACTTTGGTTCTCTATCGGATGTATTCGTTACGAATCCTTTCCTTCAAAGAAACTTCGAGCTCTTTGCATAGCTCGCTGTGAGACTTTGAACTGGTGAACCAGCCCTACCGTGAGTGTCCACGTCTCAGCTCCGTAGGTCATGACGAGTAGGACGCATTGATTGAAAATTTTATTTTTCAAGCATTGCGGTATAGATGACGAGCGTGGAGATTATGGCAAAATCCCATTATTTGAGGAGGCATGTCCAGCAACTCATGTGATGGACTGCTGCCCTTCCTCTGATAGATTCCCTAAGTCGACTTTTACAGCATCCAATAGAGGGGTTGATTCCTACGCCGCGACCCCCCGCCCCCGGCCACATTACCTACTTTGTTATTTTCTTCCAAATCACAACCAAAATAATTACTTCCGCGCACAAAAAACCTGCAACTGCATATGATTTTGGATAAGCAGTGTTGCCAGTAACTAAACTATAGTACTATTGTAGAAAACAGAAAAAATCTAACATGGATTACGAGTAATGAGATGGTGCCCAAACCTCCTGACTGCCTAATGCTCTCCTACCTCCGCTATACATTACTACATACAGAATTTTAGAGTCATTGGTGATCTTAGGTAAAATTGTCCGTTCATTATGGTTTCCCATTAGTTCATTACCCCTACGCAACAAGGGTCGAAGGATTGTCGCCCAACTGTCAGGGGAACTTACGATAAACCTACCAATAAAAGGTCCTTGAGGCGTATTTACATAGAAAGCTGGTGGTTAGTTTCAGCTACCCAGCAGCATTAGCCGTAGTGAAAGAAAGAAAGAAATAAATCTTTATTCATAGCATGAACAATGTAAATTACTTAAAATTATTAGTGGAAATAATATGTAGTACCTACAGTGATTTGTGATTTAGTCGTATTCTATGTCAAGTCAAATCAAAATAAGTGTGATAACATAGAAATACTTTTCTTTAGAAATAAAGTGAAGGGTTTACCTACGATAAGAGTAGGTAGGTACCTAGGGGAGGGAGGGGTAATGGCGCTCACTTTAGAGCCGAACTTTTTGCAGGCAGCAGGTTTGGTTGTAAAACTAGGCCGATATCTCGGTACTCACCCCCGTGGTAAAGAACACAAATTACACAAAATTCAAAATTTTTACTTGGTTCCCTGAATGTGAAAAAACGATTGCCAAAAAAAATTACGATAAAAAGAAACCATGAAAGTGCACTGTTTCGCATATAATTTGGTCGAGATCTCAGGAACCCTGCGGTCTATTGAAATGATTTATGTGAAATGATTTAATTCGTAGTTTATTACTGATTATTTGGTTCCTTGAACCAGTTTCTTCATAATTGTGTAATTTTCTTCAAAAACTGTTTTGCGCTTACACCGCTCCAAAATCGTATGCTCCGTCCCGCTCCTATGAACGCGAAATCCTATGCCTATCCTTTTCACAAAATGGCGCAGATTGCGCCCTCCTAAGGGAAAAACGCAATATCTTTCTAATAAACCTACCTACCTTCCTAGGTAAATACATTTTTTATCGAGCTTCAGCGTTTAATCAAAGCTACTATCTACCTAACTTGCTGAGTGAGGTATAGTAGAAACCAAACCAATTTAGCTTTTTTGTCGCATAAATTTATTTTTTATAGGCTGCATTAGATTGTTTTTTTTTTATTTTTTTTTGTATATAAATACAAAATAAGGCAATAATAATATAAATATAAATAATATAAAATAGCCTTATTTTCGGATATACATGTCAGTTACATAATTTTTTTTTATGCATAAGGCAGTTACACTATTTTGCAGTCAAGATTTCTTAGAATATTGCAAATCAAAATGGTTTAAGGCTCGTAAAATATTCGTTATGGCTGTTCATTTTGATGTATTAGACGGCGTCTACTTTGTTGGTTGATGTAACTTTAAGTTAAAATCCATAAATTGTATAGCAATATATATAAATAATCACCTAGTGTCGTTTACGCTAATTTTACTGTAATTTTCAATTTATTTATCAAGGATTCATTTATAGATAAAGTATTTATATAGGTACTTATATAACATAATATGGTGTATGTAATAATGGTGGATTGGCCTATCAAATGAAAAGTATAGGTTTATACTTTCAAAACAGTTTTTGAAATTTATTTAGTGTTCATACTCTTTGAAATATTTTAAAAAACGTTAAAAAATTACCCATTCCCCACCCCTATCTCCGAAGTTTGCAGAGCGATCCATCTAAAATGTATGTAGCATTTGTAGATATGGACCTATATTTTACAGGAAAAATATAGAAAAGTCTGTGAGTAAAACCCTTTTTGAAAAATGGTCCTTTAGGACCATTTTGCCTTTTTGAAAATTATTCCCCTACTTTTAAGTAGGGGAATAATTTTCAAAAAGGCGGCTACCTCACCGAGTGGGGTGTCAAATTAAATGTAGTATCGGTTTATACATCTCACAACAGGTTTTGAAATTTCAGTAGGTTTCATACTTTATGAAATATTTTGAAAAAAGCCGAAAAATTACCCATTACCCTATTGGCGAAGTTTGCAGAGAGAGCATATATACAAACGTAACATACATTTTCGATGGGAAAATGTATGTTACGTTTGTATATATGTATATTTTTTTCAGGTATAATATAGAGAAGTCTGTGAGTAGAACACTTTTTGAAAAATGATCAAAAAGTGGGGGAATAGTTTTCAAAAGGGGAGGCTACGAAAGATATTTGTTCGTACATTTCAAAACCGATTTTGAAATTAATATAGGTTTTATACTTTTTGAAATATATTGAAAAAAGTCGAAAAATTATTAATTACTCCCTAACTTCGAAGTTTGCAGAGAGAGAGGTTCCATCTGAAATGTATATAGCGTTTGTAGATATGTATCTTAAATTGCTGTAACTGACAACAAACAAATCAATTGGTGAAACAATATTTTTTTCATGTTGTTATATGTGTTGTTATTATTTTTCATTCAGTTACAACATAATTTCGAAGGAAATCTGAAAAATTCTCAGCTGAGATATGTAGCGTAAGTGGCTTTTTTTAAAGCTAGATTTTTTTTATATTGCATTTGATAGAGCAGAAAAATCTAAGAAAAACTGTATACTCAACTTTTTTAAAGTGTTTGTTACCCCAATTGAACCTGCAACCGACGATATATTATTTCCCAAGGACTTAAGGTGGTTTTGCGCCACGGGCGGGATAAAAGATCCTTACCTGTAAGAGGCCGGAGGTTCTCCCCCTTCTTATGTACCTACTTACCTTTTTGTTAACCTGTTTCCTCTACAAATCCTTAGAATGGAAGTAACCCAAAACGAAGGAATTTTCTTACTTCCATTAATTAAACAAGAAAGCAGATCGGCAAGATAAAGGACTATAAATCTAAATGATGAATAGTTGGGTTCAACGGATTGGAATTGTAAATTACTTATTTGTAGATAGGTGGGTAACAAAATCTCCGAAGATAAGGCAAAGAAGACTGATGCTGTGGTCCGTATCGGCTTTTCTTGATTCATTAGCTGGTATAGAACGTAGTTACATAGTACTATAATACAAATAGTTATTCTATGACGTAGTGCTTTTTACTATACCAATGTATAGTCCTCGCACGAGAGCTAAGAAGCTAGAGAAGGGAGCGGGTAAGTAAAAAAAAATTAATAAAATAAAACCTTTCGAAGACACACATGAGACAATTTGTATTGGGATTATTATGTAGTAGATTTAGAAAAATGGTAACCACTTTATTCACACAGCGTCATCTAGTCACAAACTATAATTTAGGTTATGGGTACTAGATAACTGATATAGGTAGGTAGGTACTTGTAGGGGCTCGACGAAGGTGTAAGACTTCAACTAGGGCTGGTCGGGAAGAATGTCAGTAAAACACTTCAGAACACTTAAAGTCGATTTATTAAACCATATACACACAACTACGTACTACTAAATACAAAAGTCACTGCACTGCACTTTACAATTTACTTTCTTAATTTTCCTTTAGACTTGTTTACTGTTTTATCGCTTAGAACTGAACTTACCAAACGGCCGAAAAGCTCGGCTTTTATACCTAATTCTGTCCTTGAAAACCTACTAGAAAATTCTCCTAACGAGAGCTGGCGCTGTCTCGTTTATTTACCATACGTACTGTCAGCCGTCCTTATCTTACATTTCCACGTTTTTCTGGAAGTTGTACCTATCTTTTTTGTTTACTCTAGAATATTTTACTATTCTTGTCTTGCCTTTCGATTCGTTCGAGAAATTAATCTATAAGTACATAAGTAGGTAGGTACACGCGAGTCGGTCGCAGACAACTATTGCATAATCCATGGCGTATAAACACTATTATCTATTCCGTAGTTATATCCTGCATATTTTGAGCCTTATTTAATCCGCATAGAGTCGTCACTAACAGTATTTAAAATATTACAAAGATAGATATTTTTTATTATACATAGAAAACACCCAGAACACCCGAAACAAATATCTGCAGATCGTACAAACACTTATCCGAGGCGGGAATCAACCCGCAACATGCTGGTCGCAGGCAGAACTTCGCCCGCTGCACCTCAGGGGTCGTCAAGACTATAGAACGTATTTGTAAATAGTCTATTATGTAGTAGTTTGGTGGGTATCTATGTGCACTCGATCGGATAGATAGAAGTGATAAAGACTGTTGATGTGATTAGCTAATCCCACTGAGCCGATGGCTCGATAACTCTACTCTGTTCGCGTGTAACTCTGTGACCTAATTATGTGTGGCTTTATTTCCATGAGGTATGGTTATGGTATTTCATAGGTTATGTTCCGGAAACAGTAAAAAATCAGCCAGTATTCTTTTTTGTTATAATAATAAAATTTTTAGGTACCTATTAATATTATGAATACCTACTTAGACTAGCGTAAATTTTAACGACTCATCATTACAACCTGGCAGAATCTTCTTTAGCAGTAAAATATAAAGCTTCATTGAATAAGTACTTACTCAATTAACTAAAAAAAAATGTCTGACAGACGCTATGGTAGCCGAAAACGATTCACACATCAATGAACACACACTTTGAACCACACTTTTAATAAAAAAAAAGAAATATATTATTTCAGAGTGAGTACAATACATAGGATACGTTTTAGTATCTAAGTATTACCTACCTTGCAATAGAATTCGCGGGCTGAAGCTAGTTTCCATAAAAGCTATAAAAGTCATCATGAAGTAAAATGGGAATATCCTAAACACTTTATTCGCCATCTCATTTAAAATTCCTTCGCCGAAACTTGGTTAAATTATCTAATTTTCTCCGTAAACATTCCTAAAACTCTGCGGACCTGTCATATAAGAATGCCTTGTCCCGGTATTCCAGTGAAGTCCATTATGCGCTTCATTTACCTAGGTAGGTACTCAAAGCGTGCGGTTTCAGATACCGCATTTGAGCCTGGCTCAAGCTGGCTGCAGCAGACTTACTGAAGTATTAGTGAGGCGCTATCAGCTGCTGCAGGCAGGTTTAGGCATTATCATTAATGCTTCCCGTTCTTGCTTTTAGTTCGATCTTCGGTGAGTTGGGGTTGTTTACTTTAGTCCGGTTTTCGGTCGTTTAACTTTGCTCAAAGTTGTGATAAGCACTTTCTTCTAAGTATCTAATCTAATAGATAGAAACTTTAGAGATTTTTGGTACTTATCTACTGTGCGTGCAGATACGTCATTTATAAAGTAGGTAAATAGGTAGTGCAGTCAACGACATTTAAGTCATTAAAGAGTTTACGAATAATTTCCAATTATTTAAAATAAGTACGTCACTTAAGCTATAAGGAGGTAACAAAATGGTTTTTTTTTAGAACAAAATGTTGAGGTATTTAAAATATATTTTCCTGTAATCTATGATGGAATCTTAACCACCCCTGAACGTTTACTCATTATTTTTGGTAAACCCTGTAGAGTAGAAAACTACTGATAAGACAAAAGTGTTAGGTAGGTACTTATCAGAAACGCAGGTATTTTTATTCATAGACTTATATACCAATCTATGATATAGAGCCATTTAAATACCAACCTGCAAATTAATTTGTAATGATTTCCCTCGATCTACATGCCTATTATTTGCTGTAAAACCTCACCCATTTCCATCTCGCAAGAGACAGGCCGCATTCATCTCGCCAGCTCAATGCCACATCGAAGGCCCCTCTGATAAGTAGCAACAGCCCAATAAGGTGACAGGACGCAAGCACTTGGTGGGGACCATCTAGGTATCGCTTCCTACACGTAGATTTAAGTATCTAAAGTCTTGATTCTAGGCTATATACCTCTACACTAGGCCGCGGTAGGTTTAAATGTTCCCGTGGTTCGGCGAAAATGGCGAGAGAGGGGTCACCGGAGAGGTTTTAGTGGGTATTACGTCCTTATCAGGACTTCGAGTCCCACATAATTCTGGTCCCCCCCCAGACCAGTCTATTCGTAAACGAATATCCTAGGCCGAGAAAAAAAAAGGCTTTATACACTAGCCAAACTCTATAAACGTAAACGGAACGTTGTAAACAAACCACGACACAAATAACTAAAACTCACTTGCTTTTCGTCGAGTTTCAGATATAATTGTAAGCTATATTTATTGAAGGAAGGATCTCACGTCGACAAGTAATGTAAATAAAAGACGACGACGAGTGAATTTTAGGTTAAGTGTGGTCGGTTTGTTCATCGAGTTTGGCTAGTATATACAAGGTATAGATGCCTCTTGATATTGATTTCTAAACAATACAATACAATGCAATACAATATTTTTACTGACAACACCATGTTATAAATAAGTCATGTAGGTACCAATGTAGGTACATATTTCTTAAATAATAATAATCTATATTATAATTATAATAAATTCAAAATAAAAACATATTAATTATTGATACACACTTATTGATTTAACTATAAGCATTACTATTACTAAAGAATTGGCATTTCATAAAACTCTTTAACAGAGAAGAACGAATTTTCGATAAGCCACTTGCGTAGCCTCAAACAGTTCGCAGGTAGCTTTCATAAACTATCTCAATTTTTATTCTTCTAAGAACTTTAACGAGTTTCAGCCATTCAAATACCTACATGTTTATTTGTAATCATACCCCTCGATCTACATATTTTACGGTAAAACTCATATTTTTCCATCTCGCAGGAGACAGTGCGCATCCATCTCGCCAGCTCGATGCCACATCGAAGGCCCCTCTGATACGTAGTCACACCCTAATGGGTGCATCGTGACATGAATGCATTCAATTTCACGCCGCCTATTGCGATAGATCTTCGCGACGACGCGACGCAGGCACCTTAGGGACTATCCATCGCTTCCTACGTGTATATTTTTCTTGTTTATCTAGAAGGTGCGATATTTGCGTTTCTTAGATCCTGATAATTTCTTATAAATACAGAGGCATATAGTTTACGAAAACTAAAAGTTTATGTTTCCTTCCAAACATATAGCGCTTTGCCTCTGCAAGGCTGCAAGGTGGCACATGGAGAGCCATGTGCCACCAGATACAAAGGCGAACTGATTTGCGCTGTATCACGGCTGTGCAATAGTTTTACCTACGAACTCTCTGAGACGAATCAGTAACTTGTCACACTCTCGAAAACTTTTTCAGTTTTGATATTTTGCAAACCATACTAGAGTCTCAGAGGGCGAGTAACTATCTACACGTTTTTAAAAATTAACATTTGACTGGAAACTTTTGTCGGTAATTATACCTACCTCCATGTATGTGGCAATCCCTGTAGAACGATATCCCTTCGTCTGAGTGTGAGTACCCAAGAGCATAAAACCAGCCGTTAGCATGATTCTTTTACTCTGATGGCACCCAGGCTCTGGAATGCCCTTCCCTACCCAATACAAGCCAGTCCTAGCGTATTTAAGTCTAAGCTAAAAGAGCATTATCTCTCTCTACAGTCATAGCAGAAATGAAATGAAATTATGAAATTAAATGATATTTTTATTGCATAAAACATGTTATACAAGGCGATTAAAATTAATTATGAGCTCATGTTTAGCTAATAAATGCAATTTTATGATAAGAATCCATTTATAAGTTGAAAACGACCTCTCAACATCTTATGAAAAATAATTAAAATATACCTGTAGGTATTTGTTACAACAGTATTTACTGTATTTTATTTTACTTTTACCGTTTTAGTTTTATATATATAAATAGATATTATAACACTTTTCAAGGCATTTTTTCAGATTATTTTGTGGTTGTAACGACTTGTCGACGATCTCTAGTCGCAAACTTTAGGTAAACATAGACCTACTGCTTATTCCGAATAACATTAATTTTTAATGTGCCTAATTAATGTCAACATTACAACAATATTTTTTTTCGTCCAAATCTTGAGCAGATCCCCTAGATCGGGACGAAAAATATATTGAGTGAGGAAGTCTCCGATTATTTTCCCTGTTCCTCGAAGTTTAGGTATTTAAGCCCTACCTATTCCTATCACTGCTTATTATAAATTTTTACACACATTCAAGCAGTTTTTTGATGTATAGCTGTTTTTGCAGTTTCTTTTAGAATAAGCCTATTCAGGTTACATTGCCTAGGGTTTTTGTCACATGCTTTGTGGAACAAATATCCATGACTCCTTACAAAATTTGAGATTTCATAAATATAAAGCGATGGTAGAGGCAACAAACCAAGATCCTTAAAAACCGGTTTGCAAGATTGATCAGGCGGGATTCCACATATTGCTCTGATACATTTTTTTTTTGCCTAATAATGCTCTGTTTTTGTCCGTACTATTGCCCCACATTACTAAACCATAACCAAGTGTATTGATGGTGCAATAAAGTGATAATCTATCTATCTATCTATCTATCAAGTACCGATCCTATTATACGCGTGATACAACATAATGGCAGTTTTCATATTTGTGATGTTTTTTAATTGTCCTAGAGTGTATACAAAGTTTATCTTGTTACTAAGTCTACCTGAGATTTCCAATTCATATTTTCGTCAATTATTTGGTACGCCTTAGAACTTTATTTGCTCGACTTCGTCTATTTTTGATATATAAAGGCAGATATATAAAATAATAATATGTATTATATTTATTAAGTTTATTTTAGGTATAATCGCATTTTTTTCTTTTAGTTTATGTTAGTTTTGTATGTAGGTTTAAAAAAAATATTCGTTGTATAATTAAATTTTTCCTGTCTTGTATGTACATAATATCCATCCACACTCGATCATAAATTCTCTTTATATCCATAGGTTTGCTGTAAGAAAACTCTTTTAGGGTTATGCTCGCCTTTGTACATGTGGATTATTTGTTAACTTTTATGTATGATGTAACTGGTGTGTGCAATAAAGAATTTAAGAAGAATTTGAGAATGTATTGCTTACTTTCTGAATAGGTACATTCAATGAATATCTATAGCCTGAGAGAATGCCTTACCATTTAAATCGCGTCACAAAAATAAATTTCAATAAAACCTTCCATACGAAACCTCTAGCCACAAACCGAGCGCAAATAATGTGGGATCGTAAAATTGTTGGTACCTATGCTGTAGTTACTTTTTACGCTAAAAGCTTTCGATTAATTTCTTTACAACCATGGTTAAAATCACCAGGATTCGAAATATTTATTGACGGTAAGTTATAGAACCCGAATTAAACTTACTAAAATCACTCAGTCCCTCAGTAGGTATGTCCCTAAGTACCTATTTCATGTAATTTAATATCCGTAAAATCCATACTAATCCATAATTTTCCATTGCGAACAAATTTTATCTATTTCTTGATCCGTTACTATACCAACCAACAGACTATTAAACTCAATGTCTAATTTTTACGCATTTACTTTATTAATTGTAAAAAATCTATAAAATGTACACTTCAAAGTCTATCTTACGATGATACGGATAGGCTATTAGATATTATGAAGTAAATTATATTATTATACATAAAGTAACCCTAATTAGAATAGTGATTAATCTAGTTTTACTCAATTTAAGTACCTACATTTATACACAAATTGTTTGTAACATTAACAACATTGTTAAACTAAATGCCTTTATCGTGATAGTAAGTGATTATTTATTTTATTATTTTAAGTAGTTATTTAATAATTATAAGTATAGATTAGCACTAATTTAATTACTGTCGCCAGAAACACAGGATTATCTAGTTCAGGCTAAATTGTTATACATAGCTATACTTATTCATTTAGTGCACTAATGTATTGTCTATTTACGTTTGAATAATAATATTTATTTGAATAAATTTTATTTATTTATTATTATTATTATTTATACTTACTATACTTACTAATACTAACTAATATCATAAATTAGTATTTACTTTCAGACAGATTTCTGTCTGTCTATCTATATGTCGGTCTGTCTGTTACCTTTTCACGCCTAAACGGCTGAACGGATTTTAATGCAATTTGGCAGTGAGGTAGACGGTATCACAGGGACGTACATAGGCTACTTTTTATCCCGGTAAAGTGCGTGCGAAGCCGCTGGCAGATGCCAGATAATTTAGTTAGAATATCACTCATCTGCAAGGGTTGGATACGTATCTGACTAGGTAACTACCTACGATAGTACCTACAAAGCACATGATCTACGTACAGAAGGAGAAATTTATATCAGTCTTGTTGTAACTCTAACAAAGTTTTCTTTTTGAACTTTTTGAAGCATAAAAGTCATTAGGAACAGTTAATCTTACGTCCGCACCCAAACCTTAATAAAGCTCCTGTTACACAATCCGACTTGATTGGGCCCTGCCGGATTTAATTCAAAATTGATTATGATGAAGTGTCTATAACTGAAGCAGAAAGTGTTTCTTCACGCACATTTGCAAGAAGTTTGCAAGAGATAAACCTGACCGCTTTATAATTTTTCGATCTGTGCAGTGATATTTCCTTGATTACTTTTTTACAATGAATTAGTCTTAATCCTAAATCAAATCAAATGTTTAATTGCAACCATATTGTACATAATATGTTAAATTTAAACAGTCTCAAATATGGATCTGGCTAGGGCACAGCAGACTCCTATCTATTATATATTATAAATTCGAAAGTAACTCTGTCTGTCTGCCTGTTACCTTTTCACGCCTAAACGGCTGAACGGATCTCAGTGAAATTTGGCAGGGGATCACATAGGCTACTTTTTATCCCGGAAAAAAGCGTCCAAACTCGCGGCCAGCAGCTAGTTATCTATAATCCTATAAATCCTATATTAAGTCTTAATCCGCTCTTCCTAGATCCGATATGTAGACAATTGTATAAAGCTTTTGCGGTTCGTCAGGCACAGATTACTTGATAGTGCACACTTAGTCAACTACATGACTGCCAAAGTCAGAACTCGTTAGCAGGTCTTTATAGAAAACTTTTATTCAGAAACCAAAATGTTGATAAAAAAAAACTTTCGCACGTGACTCGTTGGAAGAGATTCGACTACGTGGATCAGAGGGAAAGGTTTTATTGTAACCTTCTCTTAGTATCAATGTGATATTCTATGCGAATATCGGTAGGTACCTAACTGATGCTTTTGTTCACCTTTTAGAAGTTTAAGTTATAGAACCTGTCTCATGTCAATATTTATTTTATTATACAAGCATAATATGTATACTGTTGGTGTACCTATTTTGGACCTCACGATAAAGGCTCGGCCTAGTGTGAGATACATCGGTGAAACTATAGCCTCTAAGCCCTCAGCAATAACTTTTTTATAAGTTTTATAATTAGTGCCTAAAATGCTGAAATATGACTGTTCTGCAAATAAATATATTTTATGTTTATGTTTACATTGCAACATTAAACGCTTTACAAAATTCCCTGCCCTTTGCTCCACTAGCTTAGAAAAATAAGGTCGATTTAACTTTAATCCTGGGTGCAATGCACCACTTCCGACAGCTTCATAACTCGAACTTTATTCCGTCGGCACTTTCAAACTGGTGCGAACGCAACGTACTTCAATCGAATGAACGTCAATGTGGTTTGTGAGGCATTCCTGAAGCGTGGATGTTTATATCTACTTTTAGTGCTCGCTCGTTTAGGAACTCTCTTCAGAAGCTAGCCTCTAGCTAGACCTATTAGGTAGAACATGATTTGGACGAGAATAAATAGACAGTTAAAGGACATTTTAATAGGTAACATGTAAAAACCCTCTAAGTTATGAAGGTAAGAGATAGCTTGTTATATTATAGCGCTATCTCTTTTGACTTCACGCTTCGTTT
Organism: Eupithecia inturbata; assembly: GCA_963662085.1. Taxonomy (NCBI): domain Eukaryota; kingdom Metazoa; phylum Arthropoda; class Insecta; order Lepidoptera; family Geometridae; genus Eupithecia; species Eupithecia inturbata. Next base: position 4,881,668 of record OY759194.1, on the reverse strand, counting down.
CAAAAACGCGTCTCTTCAGTTGTCATCGCGCGCTGACAGAGTGAAATGCTCCCAGATTACTTCAAAAACGTGACAAGACGAGTTTGATAAGTTTTGATGAAAGGTATGTATTCTTTTATACTATTACTTTGAATGCTAAATTGTTATATCTCATGGTTAAATCGTTTTTCCTGCAAGAAATCGTAAACATTATGAGATGTATTGCTACTGTTATAGCGTTTTTGAAGAAAAAAATATGGTATTTTCCTGTATTATTTATAGAAGAATCATTTTTTATGATAAACTTTTTTAGTTACATATTTTATTTTGTGTTGCGTAATAATTCGATTTGTCTTGCCTTCCAGAAAAGTTCTTTTATTTTTATACAATGTGGTTAAGTTGTAACATTATAAGTGATAAAAATCAATAAGTATTGAATTTGGTTTTTCACTTTCCACCTGAATCCCGGTCCAAAAAAATGTTAAATCTTATAAATTAAAAAAATAAAGCTGATAATAATGACGACCTATTGCAAAATATAAATAGCACAAGTATTTGATTAAAGGACAACAAGTATTTCATTGAAGGACATACCCAAAATGAGGGTGATTCAGCGCACTCCCAAATTGAAAGACAAGTCAAAATGCAATGACGAAGAGGTCCAATGTATACTTACACCAGATGCTTTTATCGGAGCTATAAAAGTTGCTCGCAAAAAAAGCACCTTTTCAAGTTACCGAAATGAGCTACAATGACGTTTTTGATTGGAAAAGTGTGTGCAATCACAGAAATTAAACAGATTAAAGTTCTGAATGATGATCCTCGAGGTATTTACTACATGAAATCGTATGCAGATGAAACGTATACAACAGCTATTGTTATTAAAACGAGGAAAGAAATTGACATAGACGTTAAAAAAGCGTACGATAGAAAACCCGGTATAACAGAAAACAAAATCCGTTAAGTGCGAGTGTGACTCGCGCGTCGAGGGTTTCGAACGGTTGTCAAACCAATGTGTACTAGGTACTGGTTAGAGCCTTTGCTATTTGATGAATACCAAAAAATTAAAGATCAGATGTATCGGTTTGCAAACTTCAGAGTAGGTATAGACAGTAATAGTAAAATTCTCGACTTTTTCAAAATATTTTAAAAAGTACAAAACGTACAAAAATTTCAAAAACTGGTTTGAGATGTACAAACAAATACTTTCATTTGATACCCCACTCGGTGAGGTAGCGCCCCTTTTTGAAAATTATCCCCCCCCTTTTTGCCCATTTTTCAATAAGTGTTCTACTTACAGACTTCTCTATATTTTTCCTGTAAAATATATATCCATATCTATAAACGCTATATACATATCAGATGGATCGCTCTGCAAACTTCGGAGATAGGAGGGAGATGGGTAATTTTTCGGCTTTTATCAAAATATTTCAAAAAGTATGAAACCTACAGAAATTTCAAAAACTGTTTTGAGATTTTCTAACCGATACCTTTCATTTGATACCCCACTCGGTAAGGTAGCCCCCCTTTTGAAAATTATCCCCCCTCTTCTGATTTTTTTTTCAGGGGAGGGGGAATGGGTAAATTTGACTATTTTCAAAATATTTTAAAAGTATGAAACCTACAGAAATTAAGAAAAAACTGTTTTGAAATATACAAACTAATACCTTTCATTTGATACGCCACATGACATTGTAGGTCTCTTTTAAAATTTCGACATTTCAATTTGTACTGAAAATTTTCATTTATTTTTATTTTTCTATTAATCTGTAGAAGCGCACGAAATGTATTATTATTTTGAATTTCATATTAGTTGCTGAGATATTAAAGACGGAAAAAGCACATCAAAAGCGAGACCATAAGGGTTTCGAAACCGATCTCCGATCATCGAAACCCTAAAAAGAAAGCAGATCTCATGGGATTGGTAAATAAAAATCTAGTTCCAGATTACCACAGGCAATTTTTCGAATGTCTCTAAATTGTTGAGGAGGGTATTGTTAATTGTACTAAAAAAGCGCACAACGTGCTAGATAGTAATGGCCTATTTTTTGATACACGTAGTTATTATCTACCTCATAGAAATAAGTTTATCTAAGTAGTCGGATAAGAACATGTGTTAGTTTGTAAATTCATTGAGACTGATTCTGTTCTCTAAAAGTCTAAAATAAGTGTACGTTTGTAAGTACATTGAGACTGATTCGTTTTCTAAAAGTAAAAAAATAAGTGTTAGGTTATAAGTACATTGTGATTCAGTTTTTAAAAGTTAATAATTGCTAAAGTGTTTATTAGGACACATACAGGTTTCTTGTTTGTTAACTAGACCCTACATAGATGTGTTAGTACAATGATTATTAAGGGTCTCGCAAACGGACGCGGCCTGTGGCGACGACGGGGCGGGGCGGTCAGTGCAATTTGACAACACCTTTTCTTCAAATTGTATTGACCGCCACCACGGGCCGCGTTAATCTGTGAGACACTTTATTGTTAGGTAACTATTTTTGTTAAGATGTTTACACAAATTATTATTTTATAACTAATGTTTACCTAAATGTTCATTCAGTATTTTTTTGTTTTGTAATATTATGTGCCAGCTAAGATTTGCTAACAAAATAAAGAGTTTGTTTGTTCTCAGAACAGAACTTGTGTGTTATATATAATGATAATTATGAATCTGATACTTAGAATTCAGATAAAGTGATACTATTAAACTAGTGATACTATTAAGTACTTTCTTGCTGAAATTTTGATAACTACTTTAGATAAAAAAAAAGAGGAAGAGAAAAGTTCTATTTTCTTGCTTCGACTAAACCTGAGCCCTGAGTTAGGTTTGCCGACAGTATCGAGACGTCATCGTCCCGTCTTATTTTTCTATGGGATTTGGTACGGCGCCTCTAGCGTGCGGATAGCTACGCAAACCCCATACAAAAAACAGACGTCACGATGCGACGTTTCGATACTATCGTCAAACCGAAATCAGGGCTCAGCTTTAAGTTTATTAGAACTGACAAATGCGTTATAGGTAATGGTTTTCAGCTGGATAAAGCTGAACATACTTATTATGCAAATTTGTATGTCAACATTCGTGTTGAATTTCGATAGGTTATACATTCTACCAGTTCGGGAAAGTACACTTATCTATTTTTCTTCCAACGTTGGTAGGTACATCCATACATGGTGGGAAAACGTGTCGAATTTACAAGTGTTGTGAAAACAGAAAACTCAGTTACCGCCACCGCTGGCGGTGATTCTGTTACTATATACGAGTATCTACAACACTACCTTTGGCAGTATGGATATGTTGTTCGTGTTGGCGTGGTTTCGTGCCAGGTTTGCTAAAAAGGGACTTGCAATTTGATTGAAGGATTTTCAGCCACGGCAGCGTTATAAAAAAATCTCAGATGAGATGATTTTTATGTTAATGTCTATGATTTTTATTTAAGTTTGAGGTGTACAATAAAGAATGTTGTATTGTATTGTATTGTAGGAGAGACACACAGGGTGTAAAAAAAAAGTCATTGCTAGTCTAATGGTCAATTCGTTTTTTTTTGTTTTGTTTTTTTATTTTTTTTCTTTGTTCTGTGGTAAAACTGAACCACCCCTGAAAGTTTGATGACATTATTTAGGTATGACCTCTTTTCTCTCTCACTGTCTTAACTGTTGGTACCAAACCTACAACGCTCTGGTTTAAAAGCCATACTACCCAGCCACTATGCCAAAAGCACTCCCATCAGTCTTTTCAATATCCGACACATCAATCTTTTAAATTGAAATTGTGATACCAACCGGCACATTTCATTAAAACACAACAAAAGTTAAAAATAAAATAATGAATGCGTAATTGTCAATTCTCTTGTGAAAGGACGTTGCATCATCAGCCGTGGGATTTAATATCTGAAAATGGTTTACAAAAGTTGAACCAGTTGGAATCGTGTGAAGGTCAGTTCCAGTTGGGTCTCATGAATGACATGCGGTAACGCAGCTTTGAGTCCTACTAACTCAAAGAAATTATTTCTAGCGAGGAGTAATAAAAACAGCGAATCACACTGTCTCTCTAAGTTTGCTTTTTTTAAGGTTTACAGTGTGATACTGAATTTGGAAGTACAGTAAAGGTCAACTAACTTATTGCAATTGAAAAGGCTAAAATTAAAAAAAAGTTGAAAAAGGTGTTGGTTTGTCTTCCTGTCTTGTCGGGAAGATGTGGTAGCTAAGCAGAACCTTTTTTTGTTGTTAAATAAATATTAACCCTAATGGACTCTACACACCGAAACCGCCAACACAACTCGGCGAGTCGGATCAACATTTCAGCGTAGACCTATAAGTATTGCAGGCCGCCGACAATTTTTCGTTAGCTAGTCGACAGCGGGCTGGCGATCTAGGTAGAATATAAAATAAACTTAGGAGAAAAAACAACTAGAAACAGTTTTTTTTCATCTAATAAGACAAATAAGAAATCAAATGATATCCCAAAAATATTTGGAGCTCGACGATAAATTAATGTATACTTAGATAATTAATTTTGAATGTGAGGGCTTACGCATTATTATAATAAAAACCTATGACTAATAAGGTTTAAAAGACTTTTTTCAATAACCAAACTTTTTATATTTTATTTATGGGTGCTAATGAAACTGACTTCTATTTAATAGCATTATTCTCCTCTAAAAATCTACATTGTTTTCTGAATTACTAAGTCAGCCACCATCAATGCGCGTCTAAAAATTACTATCTTAGCCACTATATATCTTCGATGTAAGCTACTGTAAATACAACTTAGCTTGCCAGTTATTTTTAAGCATCTACATTTGTAACATATATTCAAGCAGCTTCTAAAATATTTATATATGACACCAATAATATATTGTATCGACATCTAGTTTTATAACTCAATATGTTTAGAATTTAGTGAAACATGAATAATTTATAACTCGTCCTGTATACTTTGAACAACAAAATGTACTTAAAATTATTATCAAATATATTGAATGATCATCAAAACCTACGTAAAATTATCATCTAATAGTAAATTATGGCAACTGAATGTTAGGAACCATTACGACTGGTGTGGCGCAGCGGGCCAAGGTCCGCCTGCGACGCTGGAGGTTGCGGGTTTGATTCCCGCCTTGGGACAAATATTTGTACGGTCTGCAAATATTTGTTCAGGGTGTTCTGAGTATTTCTATGAATAATAAATATATGTACCTATCTATGTAATGTATTGTGTTAATTATATTAGTAATTTAGTACCCATAACATAAGCACTGCTTAGCTTGGGGCTAGATGATGCTGTGTGGATTGTCCAGCATTATCTATTATTATTTATTTATTGAACCAAAATAAAAGACTGGTGGAAGGCCGGTGGCGGCGCCCGTCTCACTCGCGCCAACACATTGTGCAGTCCCTACTTTCATGATAAATGAATACGATGTACTATTTCACATGCTAAATTATAAGATAAGATGCTTTCTAGTTGAAGCTTGAACTTATATTTTGAAGCTGTAAAACGTAAAATGTTGGTTAGTTGTAAAATCCGTGGCTGAGTTAGTAAATTAGTTGATGATGTATAAAGCAGCGAGACAAGCAAAAATAATTGTTGTTCTTTATTTGACGCTTACTTTGGAATATTCAGGTGGCATTTAAAACAAAGCGAATTAGTATATTAGAAGCCTTCTTATTTTCCCGTGGCTTAGATATAAAATCAAAGGTTGGTTTACGTGACCAAAAAAAAAAACTGTGGCCTGACTTATTATAATTCCCTTTTATTTATTACGTGGGCATGATAGGAATGCACCAATTTATCTCGTAACGCGAGACAGGCCGGCCGCGGTCCACGTGACGCGCGCAGCCAAAACTTTCAAATAAAATTATATTTGCAGCGCGGAACTTTGCAGGCGTCTAATGATAACCGGCCCTGTAGGCTAAATTGGATTTGTTTCTAAACTGGCATGCAAGCTGAGAGGTTCTTTTATAAGAAATCAAATAATATCCCAAAAGTTTTTCGACTTCAACGGGACTTGAACACATCCTTCCCTCAGTACGAGAATATGCTAACCAACTACACCACGAGGTCAAGTGACGTAGGAGTCGAAAAATTTTGGGAATCCCAAATTTTTTCTCGTTAGTATAAACATAAATTACCCACTTTAATAATAAAAACCTGAGAGGTTCTGATTCGAATAAACTTCTCGTGTCATTTTGACATACCGTTTTAGAGAATTTACTAGGCAAACACAGAGTATATTTTTGCTCATAGGGCACAGTGGTATAGTCGTTACTGCAATTTATGTTTTGTTTTTAGTTGTAGAAGGCATATCACGCCGCGAGCGAGAAAAAAAACGTAACACTTTCTTCACTTCTTTCATCAAAAATTATTGGTATATCATGAATTTAGGAATATTAGGGATAGAGTATCCAAGGGTAATCTAGAATCTAGTCCAAGGTAGACTAGAAACTGTTGAATTTAAAAAAAAAATGAATTTTATGAATTTTATTAAATTTTTTACCATGAGGAACCCGTGAGTACTGATCTCTAGGCCTAGTTTGACCCCCTCCCCTCCCCCCGAAGGGTTCCCACCTTGCCGGGGTGGAACGGGGGGCTTAGTAATTGCGGCCTAGTCACCCGCGATGAAGCTAAGAGGGACCCATGGGGCCGTGCCAACGCAGACGATGATACGGCCGGCCCCGGGAGGGACTGCTCCTCTGGGTTTTGCTCTCTAAGCCCAGTTGGAGCGGTAGTAGGTTGCGGTGTCGTATGGGAGGTAACCCGACTGACCCGTCGCAGGCGTGGACACGGGGTCGTCCGGCGCCCAATTGACGGGGGCTCGGGGTCTCCAAGGTGGTCGCGGCGCGGAGGGTGCTCCAAACCCCTCTGTGAGGGGCCCGATATCGGGCAACCGCGATGGGTTCTTTTTTTTAATTTTTTTATAATGCTGGACAATTCACACAGCATCATCTAGCCCCAAAGTAAGCAGAGCTTGTGTTATGGGTACTAGATGACTGATAAACTTAATACAATACATAACATAGATAGATATTTTTTATTATATATAGAAAATACCCAGAACACCCGGAACAAATATTTGCAGATCGTACAAACATTTGTCCCAAGGCGGGACTTTTTCAATGCTTTACTTCAAACAAGACGTGTTCAAAATAACATCGACATTCTGACGTTTCATTCCGCTCCATGAGAGACCGCAGGTGCATCAATGTTGTACAAGAGTAAACCGATAGAAACGAATGGATGGAAGGATGTTACTTCTAAAAAACTACTAATTGGGTAAAGCTAAAGTTTTGAATCGAACCCGCAACCTTCTGCGTCGCAGGCGGACCTTCGCCCGCCGCGCCACTTCGGTCGGTTCGTGGAAGTATAGCGTTCCCACGTTCCCACCACAAGCGGCAGAGGCGGAAACGACCTCAGGGTTTTAGCGGTGTTGGATTCCCACATAATCGTACTGTCTCCCCGTGGCAGTACGATATGCGTGCGAATTTCCTTTAGGATAATGACAACCCAACCCAGTAGTCCCCTAAACCCATACTTTATCCATATATTTGCAAGTAAAAATTGAGGAGAAACTAACCAATAATTTTTAAAGCACTTAGTGCCCATAATGTGAATTAAAGTGGATTTTGAACAAACAACTATTAATTCTGCATCGCACTCAGATTGCAACGCAACTTGCAACTTCTGACGTGTGCCGACCTGCCTTAACTTTTGATATATTATCGTTTCTATATAAAATTAAGAATGGGAAATGTGTCTGTATTTGTAGGTATTTATTAACAAAAAAAATACACTTAAATAATAAAAACAAATTAGAACTAGTATTTAAAATTGAAACAATTAAGCTAACTGCAGACTGTTACAAACGATCTGCAGGTAGCTCAACCGATCCATATTAATACCAGTCAAAAGCGTCTCCCCAAGAGGCTGGCTGCATTGCACTTACCCCGCTGTATGGGAATGCTGATGCGCTGCGCCAGGTACCCACCAGCTCTCGGGTCACGCGTCGCGTCGACCCGACGCTCAGATAACTCATGGGCCTAGGGTCTCGACCCCAAAGGGAGCAGATGTGTAGGCTCTGTCGAGACCTGCATATTTGCGCCAAAAACCAAAGTGCCATGTTGGATACAACTTTCAAATTACTTAATGTAGAACGAATGTGCAGTTTTTCTTTCAACACCTTTAAAATAACTTTCACTAACTTTGAAAGAAAAACTGCATAAATAAAAACTATAGATAGAGTTCATATATTAATGATGGTTTATTGTATTTCAATATTATCTGATAAAAACAACAATTATAAAAACTTTTATTTTATTACTAGGTTTAAAAATAAACATATTCTTGGTATTACATCTCTACTTTACCTCCACAGAAAGAGCTCGCCTTTTATTTAAGGTTTTGTATAATTTTCAGTTACGCATTTAGCAAAAGTTCCTTACATCTAGCTTCTTCACGGGTGAAGTCACGTGCTCACACACGCTATTAATTCTCGCTAGAAACTTACACGGACGCTACCTACAAGCGTTTTTGAATTTTCAGCTTAAAATTCTTGTAGATATCCGGGTGAACATGACTTACACCCCGGGCAGCCTTGCGAAGATGATAAATGAGGAACTTGCTATTTTTTTTATTTTGCTCTTTTATCTTAGAGGTTGCAGTCAAATGCACATAATTTTATGTTCATTGAGAGTCATTAATAGATCCTAGATTTAACCATTTTATTAGAGAACTTAAAGATATCCTCCATTTCAATGATCTTCATATAGCTGGTCCTCCATGCTGGAGCACTCAGCCTAGTGATGGAATAAAATAAGGAGCTGCCGGGTCTTATAGATAGGCGGTGTGCATTGCGTACGTACATACATGCATAATATTATTTAACTCTATGTACATATGTATGTTTGTGCACTGGGTAGGTGTTACCTGGCTGTAGAACTGGTTGTGTTGTTTAGATTTAAACTTAATTTTATCACCAGTGTCTTTATACAATATATATGTATACATACTTAGCTGTACACACATAAGTTTACGCTACAATATAGATTAATAAAATTTTTGTTGTATTTTAAGTTTTTAGTTGGCATTGTAATGTGTTTTGTGTGATAAATCTATATATATAAAAGAAAGTCGTGTTAGTTACACTATTTATAACTCAAGAACGGCTGAACGGATCTCGGTGAAATTTGGCAGCGAGGTAGATGGTATCCCGGGGCCGGGCATAGGCTACCTTTTATTCCGGAATAAAGCGTGCGAAGCCGCGGGCAGCAGCTAGTAAATAATATATTATTAATTTTATTAATGACGACATTGTCATACATTGTAGCAAGCTACGGCGGCGTAGCAAACTCTGGCGTGGTAGCAATTATTCATTTTATAAACATTTAAGTAAATACATCAGGTTATACCGTTGGGTTCAAATTAAATAATAAGACCAATTTGTAAGCGCGTGCACTGTCAAGCTTCAGCGATGCGCTTCGGAACTCGGAACGGGCTCTCGCTGATCAGCGTGGTCGTCGGTGGCACATATGAAATGTGTTTGCAGCGCCGGCCAGATCAGGGTGGAGCGATATTGTTTTTCAGCGTTCTCAGTCGACTTCTGGTGTTGGATGTAACAAGATAGGTAAAAATATAAAATACTTATCACACCGGAGGCCCTACGTATAATTGAATGAACCTATGTGAACCGAACCGTGTGTGATGAACCGAGTGTCCACGGGCAAAAGAAGCGATAGATAAATACCGATATTCCACAGTTGACTAGGTATCTAAAAATTTACATTACTGCTATAGGTAGGTATTAATATTACATTTACTTTGCTAAAAAGCTTGTGAAGTACCAAAACCACCAAAACCTCCCTAAATATTATTAAAATCCCATTATCTTCCGTCTAAAGCCCAAACGCCAAGAAAAGCTATGAAAGATATGAAAACAGTGAAAATATCCCGCCATTTCAGTTGTTTATGGTGCAGTCCCATCTGTTCCATTGACTCCAGGAAACCGAGAGAATCTAAAATGTTTGAAAAAGTTACCGAAAACGCGTTCCACGCTCTAGGCCTACATAAAAACGTTCATATATTCTCATTAGGTTTGCCCAACTGCTGTGGAAGTACGTAACATTTTACGATGCTCGACGCTTATACCATATTATAAATTACGCTAATGGCTTATTCCATATGATTTACACAACGCGAAAACATCCAGAGGAACGTACGTATCACGTCAGTGAGCTCGAAATGTTTCGTGATTAAGATTTTGCCAGGTGCTAACAAAGATGCCGTGTACTCACTCCGTTATGAATTATACATATACAAGCAATAAGTTCTGCTAGGGAGGATGAGGGTGGCACGGGAAAGGACTTGTACGTCTGAGGAGGCCTGAGGCTGAGTCTATTCGACGTTAGTAACGACAGGTGATCGTGACGTCTGCTTTTAGTATGGGATTTGCGTAGTTCCCTGTCCGCACGATAGAGGCGCTGTACCAAATTGTATGGAAAAAGGAGACGACACGATCACGTCTCGTTACTAACGTCAAATAGACTCACCCCTTTGTACTCAGTGGGTGCTCAAGGACTGAATAGATAGATACATTTTGCTTTTGTGTTAGAGCAACAAGCTGAGTCAGGACCTGTTAGACCTACACACGCGCTCGTCTGCTTGCTGAGTGGACTACTTAGTACCAACACAATGTTTGTGTTAGTATACTACTTAGTTCACCTGTGTTTTTGTCTGTCTGTTTGTTATCTAATACTAAGTAGTATTTTATTTCTTTTATAATATAATAAATAATTTTCTTTCTTTCTTATAAATATATGTTTTATCAAAACGTATCAACGAATTCGCTGTTGGACTTGGCCCACTGTCGGACTGAGGACATAGCACAACCATTCAGCACCGCTACCGCATAGCACAAACATAGGCATTCAAATACGGGTTTAAACTTGTAATCTTCATTTTACAGTGATAAGATTCCTTTTTCAGTACATCCTCGAAAATGTATTTTTTATTTAGATTGATAAAATCTACAGCACTTACACCGGGATATTTACCATCATAGTTTCCCGATATTTCAGCAAATGTCCCGTAAAACTTAAGTGCCAACCAAGGTAGTTTTAAAAGCTTAAAATTAAAACCTGTTCCGAGAATCGCAACAAACCAATCTTAAACCAAAATACCTACGATTGCAGGATTAGAGTGGAATAAAATGTGGAATCTAATCAATTGACAAATCAATGGACTAGGTAGTGACTAGTAGTGGAACCATCATCCTCTAAAGACTGGAGCCACAGACAGCCAGCCCATGTCGTAGCTGCTTCCAGAAAGAAGAGACTGTGGAACACGTTGTGGTACCCTGCACGGCCACAGAGGAGGCCAGACAAAAACGCGATTGAAAAGTCTCATTGAGGCATCTACACCTACAGAAAAGCTGAAACGAAGCTGTCAATCACCAAAAGTCCTGCTCCGGTACTTCAAGGAGTTGGGATGATTAGGGCCTGGTTAATACTCTCCCATGCGAGATGTCAGTGCAGATCCCCGTTCCCCCACTTAGAATTACAAGTGGAACAGGGCAAAGATCGTAGAGGCTGCTACGTACAAGTAAAATAACTTTTTCAATGCTTTACTTCAAACAAGACGTGTTCAAAATAACATCGACATTCTGACGTTTCATTCCGCTCCATGAGAGACCGCAGGTGCATCAATGTTGTACAAGAGTAAACCGATAGAAACGAATGGATGGAAGGATGTTACTTCTAAAAAACTACTAATTGGGTAAAGCTAAAGTTTTGCATAGACCTGACATAACACACAGGCAACTTTTTATCCCAAAAATCATTTGTCGTGGTTACCTAACCATAAAACTAAGGATTTGATAATATCACAAAAAAAAAAATCGAATTCGACGGAAATTTTTTCGGCATGTTATTTGATTTTTTGGAACCTTAAAATTTGTTAAAACGTTTTCGTAGAAAACGGTTCTTCGGTCTCGACAGTCTACACATTTGCTCCCTTTGGGGTCCAGATCCTAGGTCCGAGGAGTACCGAGGCTATCCTGGTTTTTAAAAAGTTATCTCAGCGTCTGGTCGACGCGACGCGTGACCCGAAAGCTGGTGGGTATCTGGCGCAGCGCATCAGCATTGCCATACAGCGGCGCAATGCAGCCAGCGTCATGGGGACGCTTCCGACTGGTATTGATATGGATCAGTTGAACTACCTGTAGATTGTTTACAACAGTCTGCAGTTAGCTTAATTGTTTCAAATGTAAATACGAGTTCTAATTTGTTTTTATTATTGAATTGTAATTTTCGTAGAACAATAATAACATATTCGTCGTTTAGTCGTCGTGTTATTGTTCGTGTTTTTTAGTGTTCCGTACCTGAAAGGTGAAAGCGGAACCCTATTACTAAGCCTCCGTTTTTGTTCTTTGTTTGTCATGGCTGTATCTCTTGAACCACAATAGGTAGATACATGAAATTTCTATAAATAAGTAACACTTCAACTGTAATAACAACAAATAATAAAAAATATAATGAAGTTGAAAATTTAAGTGGGTCTCTGAACAAGTGAAACTTTGATGTTCTTTGAAAAAGTTGCCTGATTTTTACGGTACTTCGTGTGCGAGTCAAGTCGCACTTGGCGGTTCTTTTTATTTTATAAGTATGTATGTTACTTGATATCGGTATCGGATAATGGTTAACCGATTTTGCTGATTCTTTCACTATTGTATAGAGCAGTGGTTCTTAACCTTTTTGCGATGAGGGACCACTTGACCAAATTTCGGCTTCTCTTGTTAGAGTGAGGTGAGGTGACCTATATATGGGGGCCATGTCCCAAATATACATAGGCATATGTAACGGATACGTTTACTGCCCTGAACTCGCCAGTAGGATATTATGTTTAAATGCCCCGATTACCCGTACTAGACACACTAAATTATTTGCCGTTTCGCGCTCATCTACAAACTATGCACAAAACTCGTTAGTTAACAGACTTCATAGAATTTATAATAAGAGATTTGATTCAACTGATCTATTTTATACAAGCAAGAGAGGTTTTAGAAGGGATCTTATAAAAATTTTAGAAGACACTGCGTAGAATGTAGGTACACTTACCCATTTTTTTTATAACCTTTTTGTATTTTCTATTATTATTATTATTTATGTATTTTATTTCGTTAGGTAAGTATTCATCATCATCATCATTATTATTTTTATTTACTTTAAGTTATTATGAGTCACCTATATCTCCTATATATCTCCTATATACCTTTGTAAAATGAAATAGTACTTATGTTTTGATTTTTAACACTAATTTAAACTTGCTATTTGACTGTCTGTTTTTAAAATTATCATCTATAAAATGTAAATCCGTTATTGGTCGTAAGAAAAAATTATATTATAAGTTTATGTAGAATAAGGATTGTGGATTTTGTTAAAATAAATAAATAAATAAAGAAGAAAGGAATGTTACTGGGAAGCGGAGCAAGCCGCGAAAGGTATTGTGATTTGTTAGATTTTCGTGTTATTTGTTTACGGTGGTGTAAGGTGACCAGACTCTGTCCCTAATCGAGAAAAAACAATGTCATCTAAGAGCGGAGCGAGCCGCAAGAAATGTATGTTTTGTTACATTTTCATGTAATTTTTTGGTGCGGTAGTGGGCAATGTGACCTCAAACTAGGATCAAGCTGTCGACTAAAGTCTTGTTATTGGCGAGCGAAGCGAGCCTAGAAGAAACTGTTTGATCAGATTTTTGTATAAATTTTTTTCGGTGGCTGGAAGACATTGATCTAATCAGACTGAATGGACCGATCTACTCCATGAGAAAAGAACTTGTTGCTTTAGGATTGATTTGAACACAATTTTAGGACACAAACTTGGGCTTTGTTGAAGACACTCGCAGACCACTTCGGATGCTTCCAGGTGGTCCGTCCGGACCACGGATTAGGAACCACTGGTATAGAGAATGATCCCGAAGAATGGTCCGGTATTTTTTAACCATTAAATAATACAATATTTTTGAAGAATCATGACTAGATACAACAGTTTTGGTGATACCTACGCCAATTCTTAATACCGTAGATTTTGATGATTCTTTCGTTGTTGTATAACGATTGATTTTGAGGTGGTATAAGTTTGATTTTTAAGAGATTGCTATGTGCGCCATAAAACGTAGGTTTGTAAAACATTATCACATGATACTTTTATTTCACTATCACTTATTGGTTTCCATGGCAACGGGCGTCAACAGTTTCATCAGGCCTATTTCGTTCTCAAAAAAGTAATTCAAAAAAAGAATCAAGTGCCTGAGGCATTCGCGGGAATTCTTCGAAATTTACATTTGAGTTACGTAATTTTATTAATTCTTCACAATGTCGTCCAGTGATAGTGAAGATATTATGACACCGACAGTAATAAAAGAAACTGCTCGGGCAGTGATAGAGAACCTATTACCCGAGAAATCCAGAAATTAATACAACAAGACTTATGAAGATTTCGTGTATTGGAAAAACGTGAATATGTTTTATTTTCCTTATAGGTATAGTATAAAGCTATGTATCACTCAGGAGAAAGTGCGATTCCTACCTCGTGTGTTTTAAGCCCCTCTGCTGCCTCGGGCCTCAAATGACACACTCGATAGGAATCAGTCACTTTCCGACCTCGGTGAACAATGTACTAAGTACTAAACACACCAATTATTTTAGGCATACTTTTAAAGAAGACTTTTCACTTCTATACATTGAATGCAGTTACATTCGTACCGGTAGAGTTGGTGTACAGACGTACAATAGCTACAAATAAGTCACACCGAACACTGCATGTTCAAATGACGTTTCATATTTCACGGAATTGGGATGTCGCGGGGAAATTGACGTCTGTCGTGCCTTAGTGCCTCGCCTGTGCTGAAGGTTTTTATACATCGACCGATTATCCAATACTGAATTTTAATTATTATCCAACCGATCATCCAATACCGAATTTAGATTATTATCTAAACATATCGTTTTTAGGGTTCCGTACCCGAAGGGTGAAATCGGGACTCTGTTACCGTACTAAGTTTTCGCTATCTTTCTGTACATCCGTTCGTCTGTCCGTCTGTCAACAGGCTGTATCTCATGAACCGTATAAGGTAGACAGTTAAAATGTTCACAGAATGTGTATTTGCCGCTATAACAATAAATAATAAACTTACAATAAATATTATAATTAAAGGGCTCCCATACAAAAAACGTGATTTTTTATCTATTTTTGCTCTACTTTTATAGGCTCTTGAACCGTAATAGAATCCGTTTATTAGGGTTTATTTAATTTCTTTTGCGAAACAGTTTTGTACGACGGTACGGGACTCTGCGTGTGCGGGTCGACTCGCACTTGGCCGGTTTTATTTCCTTTCATTTCAAACCTTCATCATCTTCATCTGCCCATAATATTCCTCAGCTACATAGACCTCCCTAAATGAGCGCCATTTAGCGCCCTGTCTTCAGCTGTCTCGCCCTGTCTTGCCGCATCCAACATCTGCTAGCAGTCTTTCGCAGGTCGTCATCCCACCGAACCGGACAGCGTCTCACTCTACGTTTGCCGCGACCTCTATTAGATATAGAGGGACACATAAACAAAAGATGTCGGGAAAATGTAAGAATTATAATTTCTTCGTTCGGACTTGAAGCGTGTCGAGGTGCATCGCCAGAGAAAGATAAGAGGTAGGTACGTACATCTTACTGATTACCAACTAAACTCATTTGTAAACCGCACAGCAAACCACAGAACTAACTAATAGTTTATCTGTGCTAAAGACTTCATTAGGGCAATGTATACGCTTCTACAACAAAACTCCTAATGAGTTGCAAAAATTACCAGTAAATAAATTCAAACAATTTGTCAAAACCTTCTTGTGTAAAAAGGCCTACTATAAAATATCAGATTATCTAGAGGATCAAAAAGCTTGGGACGGGATTTGCTCCAACTTGAAAAATAACAACTAACTAACAGGCTAAAGGTTTCTTCGTCGCTTCTTTACTTTAGTTTACATACCGAAGTGACTGAAATCAAAAATATCACTTTATTTCCGTGTCAGTGTTTAATTATTAAGAATTGGCCTTTTCTAAGTGTACATTTATTGTATTTATGGAAAGTTTTTGACTTTGACTTTGATTATGAAATACTGCACTAGCATTGATGGTAACATACATGGTGTAGAAAAATCAGTACTGTGAAAAACGAGAAAAAAAAACAGTATGTCATAATGGTGTGACTACGAGTTAGCACTGGTTGCAATCATTGATATCCGGGCTGGAGTAGCCTGCCTGATGGATGGACCTATTGATTTTGGCCGAGATTTTACCACTCTTTTTTACTACAAGTCTCTGTGTTTTTTTTGTATGTTATATCTCACACATAATATCACTGTAAAATAACGATTCGCAGCAAATACGTATTAGTAGTTACGATTTTTTTTATAAAACATTCATAAAATGTGATTAGAATTCAACATTTAAATTCGAAAGTGTTTTAGATTTATGATGCAAAATATTAGAATTTAGTATAAGAGTAAATCCCATAGATTAGCCCGGAAATAATGGGCACAAAAGAAACCGTTGGCACTCGAGAACCCGTCGTCGTGTTCAGGATTATCTTTCCAGTCTCAGGACAGTTGAATAATTGTACGGAAGATTACTCTAGTACCTATGGATATTATCATGAAACTTTTTAAACATTCGCTATTTGTTAACATAATTAATTATTATTTCTCGGGTATTTATCGCGTACCTTTTGTTATTATTTCCCCATCGTTTATATCGCGTTACACTTGCTTTATTGTTGTTTTGCTTGTTCTGAAGATGAATTGAGGGTAGCCCTACATACTGCCATCAATTCTTGGCTGTAACTCCGAGTAATCTACATCCAGTCGCCCCGTGACCATGACCGCTGTAACGCGATAGTAACGCAGAGGAATAATAACAAAAACTACGCTATAAATTACTCGATAAATAATCATAAATTATAAGAAAGAAAGAAAGAAAGAAAATTATTTATTACACTACACACACAAACAAACTTAGAGACAATAAAATAAAATGAGAGAGACTACTTAGTACTAGATAACAAACACCACAGACAAACACATGTGAACTAAGTAAGTAGTATACTAATACAAACATTGGGTTAATAGGTGCCAAGTAGTCCACTCAGCAAGCAGACGAGCGCGTGTGTGCAGGTCTATCAGGTCCTGACTCAGCTTGTTGCTCTAACACAGAAACCTGGGGTAATTTGTGAAAGAGCGCTGGTTTTCAGTCAGAACCGTAGAGTAAGTGACAAACAAACGGAGCAGATACAGAGTATCTGTATCTGAACCGTGGACAGACAAGATCTCAGATCCAGCGCACACAAGACACACAAATTATGTTATTATTAATATTTTTATTAACTTACTAGTTTCTGTCCGCGGCTTTGCACGCGTTGGTAATTAATCAATAGTCTTTACCTTCACTTATAAATGAGAGCTTACTAAAAAAATACTTTTAGAAACCTTGAGACAGCCTAATACCGGCTTACTAAGCTATTCTTAAGACCATATCGAATCACTAGAACTTTTCATATTTTCCTTTTGTTCGAGACACGATAGGGTGGGCTTATCCGCGCCTATAACCTAAGTAGTAAAGTATGTAATTTGGACGCTAGGCGTGTTAGGGCTGAACCAAACCTATCGAGCTTGACAAGAATTTTCTTAATGTCTCTCCCTCATGCTCGTTTTTCAGCAGATTTTATCTCTTTCTGTCATTCTGACGAGAAGATCCATTCTTGATGTTCAATTACATTGTTTTTACACGACTTTAACGTTGCCCATCAACCATCATGCTTATCTGTGCCTGGTCCCACTAATCTCGTCGGTAGCCAATATTTTTACCCATTTGGTTTATACCGGTTTGCTGTAAGAAAACTATTTGAGGGTTAAGGTCACCTTTGTATATGCCCTTTATTAGTTAACATTTATTTATGTATGATTAAATTTTGTGCTATAAAGGTTTTTGTTTAAATGCACTATTGTCGGAATTCAGTTGTTTCAATTACGTCCCTTCAACTTCCTCGACGCAATCAATAGTGCGATTGCGGTTCTGTATAAGGAGTTTGTTTCTGGTGCCGATGAAATTCGCTAAAAACCAAAATGTTCACCGACAACGAAGGCAGAGACAAAATCGGTTCTTACCGATCCTACGAGAACCGTAATCGTGAACGAGTTCAGATGGTAACGCTCCAATAAAAACTGGTCAAAAATCCGCTTCCGGTCATATTTCCGCTTCCCAACGGTAACGGACCCATAGAAAATGTAGAGTTTGTACCTACGAGATACTGTGCAATCGCTGTCTATGGTTTAGATAGATGCACGGTTCAGTTCAGTTCGACGGATATGTCAGATTTATCCTTTACTATCCGCTCCATCGGGGTGGTTCGGAATTTGCATAACGGACTCGCTCCAGCGTCACTCCACCATGTACTAATTAGCATAACTGCTCAATTATTTCCCGTGAAATTGTCACTTTGCAGACATGTTTTGGTTTTGTGGATAGGGTTAGTGGTTGGTGTGGGTCTAGTCTAGTGCTTGTTACGCATATGATTTAAATATAACTTTTAACTATAGTAAAATTGTTGATGAATCATCGGTGGTGTGGGAAGGTTTAGCTAACGTACTCGACTCTCCAAACCAGTGTTCAGGATAGTTTCTATGTTCCACCTTAACTTTTGAAAGCCGGAACTGATTTTAATAATAATAAATAATGCTGGACAATCCACACAACATCATCTAGCCCCAAGCTAAGCAGAGCTTGTGTTATGACTGATTATAATACATAATACAATACATTACGTACGTACGTAGGTACGTGGTAATTCACTGACACTGCGTAAACTGCAGGTCCTGTACTCCTATAACCGTGTATAGTTTCTGTGACATTACATAGACATTTTTTATTTTACATAGAAAATACCCAGAACACCTGGAACAAATATTTGCAGATAGTACCAATGCGGGAATCGAACCCAATCAATCTCGGAATTATTATTATTACTATCCCGAGTGTCACAAGCTATATTTTTTTTTGATTAACTAATGTCGTTTATAGTGGGGATGATAAGCAATGGAGATGTCCTAACAAAACATCATCATCATCAAGATCCCTTTAGTAGTTTTAGCGTGAAGGAGTATCAAATATACATCGCTCAATCCATCCAACTTTCGCATATAGAGGTTTAATAATTATTTGTATGATCTGATGTGAATGTAACAATATAGCTGTAACAATGGAACTCGCAGAGCTTGATATCCAAAAACACGACCTCGGCATAAACCATGAAGAGGTTTTCACGATCGGTGATCTTGACTCTGTGAATCTACAGTGAAATACCTCTCCATCTTTTCTGCTATCCTGGTACCTGATATCTGGTATCGACTTAATGCCTGTTTTAAAATTCATGGTAGGAATAGTTTTTTTTTATTTAACTTTGTTTTATTAATACAGATAATGTGTTTGAACTTATTGCAATTTTCAGTCCAAGTAGGTACTTAAACAATTTTTGGAGAAGACAGAGATATGCCAGTGTTCTGAAAAATAATTATGTTTTATGATTAGTAATTTAGTCATTGTATGTACACAGAGCTGCAATAAAGTCAATGTTTGGTTCAAAGCCCTTTAAAATATAAGATTTTATATAATTAATAAGTGACCTAAACTCTGAGAATCAAAACTACTTACCACTGACATGAAAAGCTTACATTACCATACGATCCCTTTATTGAACACCAAGTAGGCACGTACATGTGGTTTGTCCATAGAAAGGATTTTCCATTGAATATTCAGTTTACACGCCCAACCTCATAAAACAAACCTAATCCAATTGATTACTGCCTTATATGCGGCTTATGGGCAACAGATAAAATAATTCGTTTCAACTCCGAATCAATTCGGGCAATAAATTTATAAAGATACGTACCTATTACATTATATGGAAAACACGTGACTTCGTTCACACTCACGCTTCACAACAAGGTAAAAACCGACGGTAAAATAAAAATAAAATTAATGGTGGTCTGTGCTATAGGTAAACCATTATAAAATCCTACTAATCTTAGAAAGCCGAAAGTTATTGAATTTTATTTTGTTACCTAAGATCTCCAAAACTACTGAACAGATTAAGATAATATTTGAAGTACATTTAGAATATTAGGCTATATTCTAAATGTACTTCAAATATAATACTTAGATAACGCCACTTATTATACCGAAAATACGCGAGCCGCAGGCAGAAGCTAATTGCCAATAAAATCACGTGGTATAAGCGGAAAATATAGTTTAGGCTTGTATTTGCCTAAATCTTGAATCTCGCTCAGAGAACAATACATTTCGCATTTCACGGAATAAGCCATAAAATCACCATATGCCTTTGTGCAGCTTGGCTTCGGGCTTCAAACATTGATATTTTCTTAATCAATGATCCTAAGTCACATAAAGGTCTCTTCACAGTCACGCGCGAATCACGGTTTGAAATCGTGATGCGGATCGCTGTGTAAATCACGGCAAAATTGCCAAGGCCCTCCACACTTGCGCGCATATCACGAGCGCCTTGCAAACCCTTTGTCGCGGGACAAAAACCGACAAAATACGCGAACGAGCCGCGAACGCGACGCGAAGCATATGCGAATCGCTTCGCGCGTGATCCGCACGCAAGTGTGGAGAGGCTTTAAGGCTGGGGTATGCCCCAACGGCCTTGAAAACACAAAATAATTATCTGTAGTCGTATAAATAATTTCTTTTATTCGTGAAATGTTCAATTTGTGTAAAATACTTTGACAGATATTTGAGTGAAAGAAAAATACTCAAAATCAACAGCGTCTAAATGCTATTGAGTTTGAGCATTTTTCTTTTCTCTAGGTCTTCTAGGTCTACCGTGAGTTTTCGCAATATAAACTCGCTAGCGACTGTAGTTAAAAAAAAATATGAAAACTTTTACAGTGCCATTAGCGGGTAGTTGGGTACTAAAATGCGCAGTATGAGTAACGTAGTTAACTATCCTACGTCACAGTGTGTGTAGTAAACTAAACTATGCGACTGTAGTTTAGGCTTCATTTGCTTAGAATTTGGTACCGTGAGTTACAAATTTGACAGATGTCATAGTAACGTACTATTACTACTGAAGTTACGGCACTCACCGACATTTAGCTTCGTGAAATGACTATAGTTTGTGATAGATTTAGCGATTTTTGAAAGAGCATCTTTTGTCTTGCAAATGTTAACTACTGCCGAATAAGAAGATAAACGACGCAAACAAAGAAAGTTTCCATGTGAGACGCATGTTCTAGTTGGAAATCCACTTCAAACTAATAAATGACACCAAGTTTGTGAAACTTTATAGATTAAGTGCTTAATAAAGATTATCCAAAGAAGATTTTGAGAATTTGTGTGATTTATTGCAAAATGTTAACCTACCATGTACAACCACTAACGTGGCGAAGGTCCACCTGCAACGCAGGAGGTTGCGAGTTCGATTCCCGCCTTGGGACAAATGTTTGTACGATCTGCAAATATTTGTGCCGGCTGTTCTGGGTACTTTCTATATGTATATAAAAAATATCTATTTGTAATGTATTGTATTAAGTACCCATAACAAAAGCACGCCACATCGTTTGTCTTTTGTGTTTTGATGAGAGAAGCTTTGCGTTTATTTTTAGTCAGACAGCTGCTCCAAACGTTTTATACATATCGATTTGCTTCAATCAAATTAACTGAGTAAATGCAGGCTGTTTGTGTAGCCGTAACAAAGAAACATTGTCCATTATCTAATCCAATACGGATTAAAGGCTGTCTAGTTTTCCAATTAAGGTGAAAAATTACGTTATTTACCTAAGCAGGTTTTTTGTGATAGCTACTTTAAGGGATGGCCAGAATGCCTTGCATACATTTTCGACATTGCCGTCCTTAAAATTTCTCGATAGTGCATCTAATCTAAGTGATGAAAAATATCACATACGACTGACGTCTAAATTTGTAAAAATTCGCATGCTATTTGAGCATCTGAGCGCACCGCGGTAGGCCCTTAACAAGTTAATAAGTTAGTAGTAGTTTTGCGCACATTGTAAGTCATTTGCTTTGAACCCACGCTAAACCAAACTACGAATCGATTTTCGTTTTGGAGTCTGTTGACATTAAGAGATATATTCGTATTACCAAAATCAACATTACGATAGACTCCAAAACGATAGTTGATTCAAAGTTTATTTTAGCAAAGATTCATATCAAATGGCGTAAAATGTGTGGAAAACTTATCTGTTACCTAAAGTATTTGTAGAACTTAGAATATAGTAAAAACCCATTTCTTTTTCACACGTGACCTTAACGTGTAAATATTGATGAGATATGACTTCTTATACTAGTTAGTGTACCCAGATTTTGCACGCCGTTTTATTTAAACATACTCCACCTATGTACCTTATTTACATGTATTTGATGCAATAAATTATACTTTACTTTGCCGGCGGGACTCGATGGGGATCGAGTCCTCGCCGTTGCTCTCGAGTGAAACTAGTGGTAGTTAAAAATATAAGTAATACTTACTGTTAAATAGCTGATTATTTTATGCAAGAAAGTAACATTCATAAGGGTCATATTAGAAAAACAAAAATCCTAAAATACCACAAAACAAAACTGTTTTAACCTTTCTGCCAGAAAATTCTCAAACAAAATTTACAAAATCATAATTCGGAAACTACGAAAAATCGGGGAACATACATGGTGTAATTTTGGGTACCCCCGGGGGTGAAGTATTAGTTTTTTTTATGACGTCACTTTTTGGCCCACCCTGTAACTTATTAACACCTCCATTGCGATCACCTATCCGCCTACAAAGCATGGCCCTTATGGCAAAACAAGGACAAGAACATGGAGGTGTTTGGGGAAGGCGTGTTCAACGGTAGACGAGTGTGCTGATGAGGTTTATTATACGACATCAAACAAATTGAGGAGGTTGCTTCTGTTCAGATATTTTTGATGTTCGTATAATGCACAAAATCTACATATTAGCGTGTCGTATAAACTGTACAGGAGACATATTCTGCTAAACTAATCGCTTCACTATGACAATGGTATCGCCACAGAATGGCACAATCTAGTATTCTACTTTACATGACAACTTCATAAGTAACATCATATAAGGAAGCGTAGAAGGAAAACGATAGATAGATAGATAGATAATGCTTTATTCATCACCTTATAAAACAGATAGTACTCATTAAATATAATGTAGGGAACAGCAATGGAACTGGCGGCCTTATCGCTTAAAGCGATTTCTTCCAGGCAACCAAAACGATGGTGAGAAAAATAGAGGATGGCGGTGCTTACAACATTAATTCAAACTATTTTTACACACGAAAGAAGGGGAAGACCTAGAATTAGCTATATGCGGCAGATCAAGGAGAAAGTCGCTGTCATGTTGTATAAAGAAGTAAAATACATCGCCGTGGAGAGAGAAAAGTGGAGGAAATTACATCATTACACCGACAAGAGCTCTATAATAAAAAAAAATCTTAGATGAAAGAAACTACAGATGGAGAGAGGACGCGCGTCCAAAGTATCAAAGTTGAAACCAATCTATCAATTTCTCCGTGCAAATAGCGCCACTCGCACATCTAGAGTTTCTTTCATTTCAATGGATTCAACGTGACGATTCTGCGACCATTGCCATTGTCAAGCGATTGGTTAGCAGAATTGGGACCCAGGTATAAATGCCTAACTAATTAATGACTTGATGGGCTTCGTCATTGAAGTGCTGATTGAACGGGGCGCTACTTATTAAGGTTAATTATTATTTCGATGTGAGAGGTTAATAACATTTTGGAACAAATAAAATGAGAAGGAGAACGCTTATTTTTGTTTTTTATAAATTTATGTTTTCGCCTAGTATTTAGCTATGCTTTGAATTTAAGTAGGTATTTACTTTTATTCATTTTTAAAAGTACCTTCTGCTATAAAAAACAAAATACTATAATAGGTATATAATATATTTATTTTTAGTTTAGAGAACTAGGTACATCACTAAACTACTGGGAATAAGCGGATATGTCAAATAAAATTATACTTATAACTTAAACCAAAAACGAAATCTAGTGTTCCGGTCAATCTACGAGTATTTTTAGATTATTTAGATAAAAGAGGTGATAAAAGAGGTGAATCAGTTGTGCTACCATTAGATTGTTTGCAACAGTCTGTTGTTAGCTAAATACTAATTCTAATTTGTTTCTATTATTTAATTGTAATTTTCTTTGTTAAATAAGGATATGAATTTAGAAACCTGTAGCTAATTCGTTTTAATTTTTCAAGTTGGAGCAAAACCCGTCGCAAGCTTTTTTATTCTCTAGTTCTAGAGAATATGATATTTTGTAGTAAGCCTTGGTACAGAGAATCGTTTGATTTTGGTTATTGAGCTACCTACCTGTGTACCTACTTTCTAAGTAAATTCGGCTTTCCAGCTCAGAATTCGATGAATATTTTTTTTTTGATATATATTGTTTGAGTTGTTATTTGCGATAAAAACATTGGGTCTTACCCGCGCGCGATCTAATTTGACGAGCCCTTGTCAAAGTAAATATTTTTCGTTACAGTTCTCATGTAAAGTGCGCGTTGTCAATATAAAATTTCGACCGCTTTTGTTTCAGTTAGAAATGGTTCTATCCATCTACATGCTTCCGTCTTTTTAACGGTCTATTCGGAGGGATGAGTCTACTTGACGTTAGTAACGAGACGTGATCGTGACGTCTCCTTTTTTCATACAATTTGGTACGGAAATTATAGTTTTCGTAAACCAAGCAAAATTGCTACTTAATTCTCTGGGTAGCTAATAGTTGTTATGATGTGGCTTTGAGCTCCGAATTCCAAGAATTTTGTTACTGAGACACATTGAATTGTTATTTGCGATGAAAACATTAGGTAGGTGGTACTCACATTAGCGTGGAAATGTTCATAATATAAACGATGTTGTTTTAACCCACCATGGAAGCGTCTTTGGTGTTTACAGCTAAGTAAATTGGCTTTTACGTGATTTGATGATGAGCTCAAAGTGGAGTAATGAGTTGCGATCAGAGTGTTTATTGTTTGTTTTCTTATGGCGTCAGCACAAGCTTTTGTATTTTGACTATTTAGTACTACTGCTGGTCGATTCAGATGTATTCGTGAATGCATCACTCATAGTATTTTCGCCGCGCATTGCCTGGAAGAGATCGCTCAAAGCGATAAGGCCGCCTTTGTACTTCGTCTACTCTTAGAATAGTTCTGTATTTGTGTGGTACAATAAAGTATTATCTATCTATCTATGCGTCGTTATCTTTTTATATTTTTTGTTTTTGCAGCTCACTGAAAAAGGTGTCTGAATGAGAACACTCGATAGTGATAAGGCCGCCCGTTATGCTTCCGCGATTCTCAGCATTTCTTCCTGTATAGTTTTGGTATTAGCGTGGTATGACAAAGTGTTATATATCTATTTCAGTCACACAAATAGCCCACGATGACTAAATGATAAGGAAACAAAAGTTTACGGAATATTTGTGTATTCATCTGTCTGCCATTTTCAGATGAACTGAAACGGGTCTAATATAAACTGCCTGCACCAACTCACGTTGGCTTAGCGCATATTAGTGGAGCAACTACGACCATTCATAATTCAAGCTTAAACTCAGTTTAAAGTTAAAATTAAAACGGAATTAAGCCCTCGTCGGAGTGTTGGTAGCTGCTTGTATTTTGTTGCAGCGCATCGAAGCCCGTGCTGCATTTGCATAGAACTAGTGATGGGGTGGGCTATAACCAAACCCGAAATATTTGTATACTAGCTGCTGCCCGCGGCTTCTCACGCGCTTTTTATCCAGCCTATGTCCGTCCCCGGATTACCATTTACCTCCCTGCTAAATTTCATTGGAATCCGTTCAGTCGCTTAGGCGTGAAACTAATTTCGAATTTATAATATTAGTATGGAGTAGTGCTTTAGAATAAAAAATCTTATCAAAACTGATGCGAGCATGACGACAGAGAGATATACACAGAGGGACAGAGCCTCTGCGACCTGCGAAGGTTAGATAACTAAAGTTCTTGTTGATCTCTTTCTAGCTAGAGGACTCTGTGGAAGAGGTCCTGTAGCAAGGCTAACTTAGGTGCATTCGTTTTTTGAGACGTGGTAAGTACAAGGAAAGTTCAGTTTATAAATATAACTTACATCACACCATCAGGTTCTACAACTACATCCATGAATAGGATGTTATATGAATAGGATGTTTAAATTTAGCGTTGCATTTCCCACAATTATTTTACTGAGTTAGTTCCCTAGCGCTGTTAGTTTATTATTCGACCTTAATCTACTTTTCGGCCTTAAAATTCAATTTTTGGTCAGTCTCTCACCCATTCCGGGCACCGCCCAGAATTACCATAACCACTTAATTATTTTGTTTATCTGACCACTAAACTGCTCTGACTTTGCTATGGAAACATGCCAGCTTTTTTTGCTCTAAATAACAGCCGTGGTAGCTTTTCGGTAATTTCGCTCTTGTATTTTTTATTTCCTTTATTAGGTTTATTGATCCTTGACGTTTAGATTCAATTGAATCTAAACGTTGAGGATCAATACTGTAAGTTTACTAATAAAATAAATAAACGATGCTGCTGCTGCAAATATAATAAGTCTTTATGGCAGTTGTCCCACCGCCGACGATGAACGAGAAGCGAGTAGAGCTAGAAGGTAGAAACGAGTTGGCGAGCAGCGAGTGTGTAGTTCCGATAGTTTTGTCGCTTGGCTAACAGCGAGTGTGCGAGTGCGACGGACGATTACCGCGCCGCTCGCTCCCGGCGGCCGAGCGTACAGTTCTGCTATCATAACATACATCATCATCGTCGTCTGAACTAAGTCTGAACTAGACTAATTCAAATGATTGTTCGATATTCATAACAAATAAAAATACGTGTACTTTCAGATCCGCACTGTAGAGGAATGACCGCTCTCTCTCTGCGTGAGTTCTGACCGCCAAGCGAGCATCGCTGAGCAATTATCGCTGAGCGAGTACCTATTGTCTTTGATAGCTTTTGTCGCTCAGCGACAAACTAGCGGAGCTAGTCCTCGCCGGCAGTGTAAACAGTCAGCGATCAACTATTAAGCATCTCTTTTGTTTGTACGTTTTTTGAGCGAGAAAATAGCCAATAGTTAGTCGCTTCCTCGCTGGGGCGGGGTGGGACAACTGCCTTAAGGTAAGTTTTTCAAGTCAATTCTTCGATTTGGTTAATCTACATACTTAGTATAGGACTTCTTACCTACCTACATCATTTAAGAAAGTTTGCGTACTGCGTCCGATCCGTATCCGTTTTGAATCCGTTATTATCTAGAAAACTCTAGAAAATAACCATGTTTGATACCTATTTACATTGATACCTTTCGGTCGCGGTGACACACCCAATGTCTATGGATTAAAATATAAGAAAAGTCTATGATATATCCATAAGTACTATAATATTATAAATTCGAATGTAACTCTGTCTGTCTGTTACCTTTACTAACACGTCTAAATGGCTGAACAGATCTCAATGATATTTGGCAGGGAGGTTAATGGTATCCCAGGGACATACATAGGCTACTTAAAAAATGCGTGCAAAGCTGCGGGCAGTAGCTAGTATAATATATATGTAATAAATGGATAAATAAATTGACAAAGAAAATTACAATTCAATAATAAAAACAAATTAGAATTAGTATTTACAATTGAAGCAATTAAGCTAACTGCAGACTGTTGCAAACAATCTACAGGTAGCTCAACTGATCCATATCAATACCAGTCGGAAGCGTGCCCAAGACGCTGGCTGCATTGCCCCGCTGTATGGCAATGCTGATGCGCTGCGCCAGATACCCACCAGCTCTCGGGTCACGCGTAGCGTCGACCAGACGCTCAAATAACTTTTTAAAAACCCGGAGAGCCTCATAAATAAATTCCTTTTTACTTATTTATAAAAAAAAATTACCAATTATATGAAACTTATCGCTCGCCCAGTACTTATTTCCCGGGATAACGAGTAGGCAAACATTTGTTTTGTAGCTGAAATTAATTTGTTTCGCGGTCCGTGGCCACTCACCGTATTAGAACACAAAGAAACGTGATATGGGTTACTTAATAGCCACACAAAGGATCCTTTACAAGTGTAAATTATGTTCTTGGTAATAAGGTACTTTGCGGTTTATGATTAATGTTTGTATGGAAAGAAAGGGACCTACAAGCGAGTCTCGGGGGCGTAGTGATATTCGTGATATTGATATTCTACATAAGCACGCTCATAGAGTTATTGTTATTATATATTAAACAAGACAACGCGATATACCAGCTGACGGAAGGCCAGCGTTGGTCGCTAGCTCAACCATAGCTTGCTAGCCAACCAGCTCATGCTGAGGCAGAGCCATTTCGTTATTGGACTTACACCACGTACTTTAAAATGTATTGCCCTTAAGTCTAAGTTTATTATGTATTCTGTGTAAGTCTTATAACAAATAAACATATTCTATTCTATTCTATTCTAATTATATGGGACGGAGTTAGCTAAAATTCGATGGCTCAGATCAAAAAGTCGATAACACTATTTTAAAGTTTTTTGGGTAGAGGCCATTTAGTGAAAATATAATATTTAAAAATTAAATTCATAATTTATCCATTGTTTTTAGTTTATAGTTATAAATGCTTACCTACATATCTACACTATGTTATAGCATACTCAAAGTTATATAATGTAAACTCAAATATGTATACAACATTATCTCGAATATACCGCTCCTGGAAACATATATGTACAAAGTTACCAAGGCTTGCCATAACATTACTAAAGCCAACTGTAACTAAATGCACAGAGAGCTACATCGATACTTACCCGGTACTTAGGTAAAGTTCCTATAATCTTGTCCTGAAGAGACGACGTTACCAGGAAAGTCGTTCTGTGTTAGAAACGCTGAACGTATCATTATTAGGTAGCTAGCTAATTTAAAATGATACCCGACTGTCGGACCGTCTGCAAGTCCTTGACCCAAGAAGGATTTACTTCCTTCATTCCCAATTTGAGATAATTTCGCAATAAATCTTTGAATTAAGGCAATTGCTTCTTTGAGCCAGTTTTATTTTTGTTGGATTCGTAACTGTACCAAGTTGATTATAGAATTATATAATTATGTTTCGAGCAGTGAACAAGTTTTTTTTGAATGCTACTTCGGAACAAGCAAATGAGAAATTAGATGACTTGATCTAACTATATTTTTTTGTAAATACATACATATACACTAGCAAAACTCGATGTACAATGTTTGTAAACAAATCCCGACACAAATAACTAAACCCCACTTGTTTGGCGTCGAGTTTCAGATAAAATTTTAAGCAATATCTATTGAAGGAAGGATCTCAAATCGATAATGTAACTTGCGTATAAAAAGACGATTTGTTTACAAAAAATCTACATCGAGTTTGGCTAGTGTATAGACCGGTAATTTTCAAATTGTTTGCGTGGTCAGTAAATTGATTGTGCAATAAAGTTCCGAATTCGTCGGAAATAGTCGCCTAGATAGTCGGCTTCTTTCCGACAGCAGACTTTAGCCGCAAGGCGGCGGTATGTGGTGCCCGCGGCTATGGGTCTTATACCACCGTCCTTCTTTTTTAGGGCGCAAATGTTCGCACCGTATAGGAGTTCTGTGATCTCGCTGTTAACTCGGCCTGACAACATCAGGTTGATTAGAACTGTCAAGTCCTCCAGAAGGACTTCACCTGCATGGCCAGACCCGCCAGACAGAAGATCTTTTCGAAGCTGTGGAGTCACAGCAGCCAGGCCGCCGGCAGAGCCACTCTGGAAAGACATGACAGCTTTAAGCACGTCCTCGCTGGTCGTGTTGGCAGCGACATCTCTCTCTTCATTGGGTAGTTGCATATTGGCCCCTGCTAGTTCATGCTTAGTCTCAAGAGATATGAGAGTAGCATCGTCATTTGGCGCCATCGTGTCGTTTGAGAACATTAAGCGAGCACCTTTGATGTCACCATCATTGAGTTTACTCTCTACAAGTCTGTAGACAGTAGACTCAGCCAATGGTTTTTTACATAATGATCAACAATGGAAATAGGCTGCCCTTCGCGTGCAGTGTACCTAACACAATTTTGTTTAATCTTAACAGTGACTGATGCATTGTTGATTTTATTGAAAATTTAATTTTAAGTTAAATTAATAATGATTTCGATTTACGTTGTGTTTAATACAAATCAAGAGATATACTATAAAAAAATATATAGCACGTGAACAGATATTTTGATTAACAACTAATCATAAAACAAAATATATCTGATTTTTTTTTTAAATGACCGATGTAATAGATACTTCATAATGTAGCTACAGTGCGTACAATTTACTATGGCTAATACAAGTACTTAAAAAACTTTGCAAAATATATTTTCTAACAATCTTAGTTTGGTAATCAATCAGTAAACAACTGGGACACAAAAACTGTGTGTGTGAAAAAAATGTGAAATAAAAATGATTTCAAATTAATTTAAATTATGTATATAAAGAGAACCATGAAAAGGAACAAGATATTTGTTGACATTTTAATAACATAACATAACTGCGCTGGGTGGACACACCAGTGTGCACCCAGCATAATGCTGAGTGAAGACCATATTTCCTTAAACACTGCTACGCACAAGGTAAATTTATTTTGTAACTTAGGTCGTATAAATTGGCATAGAATTAAGGCTAATTGTGTATAGTAGTTTTAAGGTAAATAAAATATTTTTCATTCATTCATTCATAACAAACAATTCAATTCAAAATCTGTTGTTTTCCGATATCTCTCAATTTCCTTCATTTCCCGACAGTGAGAATCAACCAATGATTTCATTACAGTTTCCAGCTACTCCACCCGATGCAAATCCTCAAAATTGTAATTGGAATCAAAAAGCAAA
Organism: Eupithecia inturbata; assembly: GCA_963662085.1. Classification (NCBI taxonomy): domain Eukaryota; kingdom Metazoa; phylum Arthropoda; class Insecta; order Lepidoptera; family Geometridae; genus Eupithecia; species Eupithecia inturbata. The sequence goes on along the minus strand of OY759194.1, from coordinate 4,850,701 downwards.
ATTTCATTAACTTTAACTTCAAAGCTACGGTTAGGGTCAATAAGGCGCCACAGAATTTGCCATTTTGCGCAAAAAGGGCCACTTTATCGTTCAGGACCCTGCTCGAACATTTTATAGGAACATTTGCCTCTTTATTGTAAAATTAAACGACGTAATTGAAAGACATATTAAATACTACAGAACAACATTATAAGTTAAACTGTGATCTTATGGCGAAAATGGAAGCTGCGAAATTTAACTAGGAATAAATTTAACTTCGAAATTTTCTAGTATTTTAGTAAAGTAATAACCTAGCATCTTTATTTTATGAAAATGTCCGATCATATGAGGGGTAGAACGATAAAATCCGCACAAACGAAAAATACGAAATGAAGTTTCCAGAATCCAAATAGTTTCCAGAAATTATGGAGGTATCCAGTTCATCAAGTCATTCAGCCCTTATATTGAGGTTTCCAGGGCTCCACAAACATTTTATGTTAATCATGGCTTTGGGGATCCGTAAAAAACGTGCCCAAACCACTCGTGTTCTGTCAGAGAACTGTATTCGCTATTCAGATGCAAATTGGCGTAAAAGGCCTGTTTTTGCCGAGCTGACATTAAATATTCTAGAAGATGGTTGTGATTTTCGTACGATACCTATACGCTGAGTAGGGATAAGATCTAGCTTTTGTATAAGTGACGGCTCGAGCAGCCACTTGCGACACAACTTGGAAACACTCTAGTTACGAGCACTCTAGCTCATGCAATTCAACTGGACCCTTAGTGTGTCCATTAAGACATAATAAGCAGTTATCGATGACAAATTAATCATACATTATTATGAGGAAAGTGGCTCTAGGCACTACGAGCGACCTCCAGTAGGCCAAGCATAGAGATTACTGTCTGGGGTAAAGTGGCCAAGAATGACAAAATGATGATATATTTTTTTTGCAAGAAACATATGAATATATAAAATAAGGTCTTAATCTAGTCATCATGTTCTACCATTTTAAACGTCCGATCATTAATGTTGGCATGCAAAGTATTAAATTAGTATACATTTAAATAAATAAACCGCCAAGTGCGAGTCAGACTCACACACAAAGGAAATTGATTTGCCTGATTTTTACGGCCCTACCGTAAAAATCAGGCAAATTTTTCAAAGAACATCTCAATTTTTCACTTGTTTGGAGACACCCTTTTTTTCCCTTTTTTTTTTAATTTATAGAAAGTTTCATGTGTCTACATAATGTGGTTCAAGGGAACAAGGTTGACAAACGAAGAGCAAAATAGGCAAAAAAACACGTTTTTTGTATGGAAGACCCTTTTAATTTGGATATTTATTTAATTTTTATTATTTATCATGAGAAATACACATTCTCTGAAAATTTCAACTATCTACATCTTACGGTTCATGAGATAGAGCCTTGTGACAGACGGACGATCGGATGGAAGGACGGACGGACGGACAGCGGAGGCTTCTTAGTAATACGGTTCCGTTTTCACCCTTCGGGTACGGAACCCTAAAAAGAAAAAACGAGCTAAACTATTTTTCGTTAAACAGGCGGACATGTAATTAATTACATGTCATTTCTCAACAGGTTAATAATTCGGGTCAGGTTTTTAACAGTGGTCAAAATATAAGCGAGTACAAGCTGCAGTCAAGTAGCCATTTTTGTAACTCTGGTCTCAGTTTATTGATGGGTAGCTCCTTGAATCCATCAGGTAGAGCATTAAATATATTAATACTCACGCAGAATGCAACCCTTCTAGTATGAGCTGGATTTAATCCATCGCATCGTCATACATTTCGTAAACTATTGAAGATAAATTACTATCAAATATTTTACGCATTCTATGACGATGCGGTGTTATTTTTATCTATGTATTTTACCATAACAACAATCGCGTTGCTTGGCCTACTCTTGCTTGGGCGGCTAGCTCTGACTCTAGAGAAGATGGAACGGATAGGGACGTCTGATAAACATGACATAAGAAAGCCATTACCAGCTTTCACTCTACCACACCATCTATATTAAAGTAAGTTGTAATATCTAGTGGTTTTGAGTAAAAAGGTACGAGCATAAATCTTATGAGGATTTTACGACATTTCAAGGGAGGTTGTAAAGTTTATATCCTTTTCGAGTGAAGTAACGATAAACTGTTCATTACGTGGCAAGTTATAAGTTGTTTTGCTTGTAATAAGGCAATGTTAGTTTTGGAAGGGTAAGTCGAAATGTAAGTAAGGTAAGCTGGAATATTAAGCTTGGGGAATAAACAGAGAGGTAGGTAGGTACTTAAAGTTATGTTTTTCCAAGTTTATGGTCGATAAAGTTATTATAGGGATGCGGTTTTTGATGGGGTTATTTTCGTCAGTTTTCTTGGCATTTTTTGCGTTCATGGGCACCCTTTAAAAACAGATTGCGACATGAAATTTGAGTCCTATTTTTTGGTCGCAGGCCTCAATATTATTTTAATGAAGGCACTCCTAACAAAATGCTGGAAGATTCACACAGCGTCATCTAGGCTCAAAGTAAGCATAGCTTGTGTGGGTACTAGATAAACTGATTTACTTAATACATTTATATAAAATACTAGCTGCTACCCGCGGCTTCGCACGCGCTTTTCAAGCAGCCTATGTCCGTCACTGGGATACCATTTACCTCCCTGCCAAATTTCATTGAGATCCGTTCAGCCGTGAAAAGGTAACAGACTAACAGAGTTACTTTCGAATTTATAATAACAGTATGGATGTATTTTGTATAGGTAAACACCCCGAAACAAATTTGTCAAACATTGGTCCCGAGGCATAAATCAAACCCGCAGTCTCCTCTGCAGGCGGACTTTCACCCTCTGCGCCACAGAGGTCGTCAAGTAAGTATTGCAATAAGTATTGCATAATTGTTGTTAAACATAGCAATATGTACCTACATAACATTATGTATTGCATTATTGTACGTATAAGCTAGTCTTTATTTTTTATTTTTTCTCTCCTTCTGCAGCGTACACTTTGTTCAATAATTAATTCATTTTGCAGTGGGATCCACCAATAACTTTTAAAAGCAGATTATAATTCATGGCTCACAGGAAAGGGAAGTTTTTACAATGCAAGCGCTCCAAACGTTTCACACCGAGTAGACAAAGTTAAACTCAGCTTTTTAATACAAATGTTTCTATATATATTTCTTATTGAATGTGGAAGCTTCTATCCGGCTACACAGACGCAGTTGCATTGATCATTCCTCTAAAATGTTTTTGTAGTTTTAAACTTTTTCTAATAAATTTTGATATTGGGAATATTATAATTTGTAACATTCCAAACATATTTTTGAATGTAATTTATAAAGGTCCCTATTAGGTTCCTATTAAGCCTACGACTGATGGGTGCACATTTTGACAACGGCATAGGTAATTATCTGGGTATTTTCTATATATAATAAAAAAAAATATCTATCTATGTATGTATTGTATTAAGTTTATCAGTCATCTAGTACCCATAACACAAGCTCTGCTTACTTTGGGGCTAGATGATGCTGTGTGGATTGTCCAGCATTATTTATTATTTATTATTATTTATAATTACATTATTATTAAAATAAGAAATACTAAAGTATTTTTCGGTTCGTTGGATTTGTTTTCCCAAGCCAAAATCGACGGAGTTACGTCAATTCATTTAGGAGTTCATATGGCCATCTTCTGTCTCCATCATCAGACCAGCTCGATGGTACCATAACATTGCATTGTCACTAAACAAATTTCAGCTCAATTGGTTGAGGATAACTGGTCTAAAACTCAGTTCCTTGTAGATTTGTCCCACACATTACATCCACTGTACAATGTACTGTGGTACTACAGTAGATTATGCACCGAGGGATAAAGCAGTATTTACGTCACGGGCGTTATTGAAACCCGACCGCGACTCAGGATTCTAGCAAACCCACGAGCAAAACGAGGGAGTTACTGGATGGAATCCTGAGTGCGAGTGGGATTTAATCACGCCCAAGACGAAGACCGCTTTTCCACGAGGAGAACACTTTATTTTCGCCTTCTGTACAGATGTTAGTTCAGATTTCGAAGAAGAGTTGATTGTACGGGTCTTCTCGGTAACAAAATTTACGCATATTTTAATGTTTCAAATTCGATCTCATTATTCCCTTGGGAGTAGGTAACGTTTTTTGTATTTGGATCCTAAAAATATGTATGGAAATGTTGACCAAGAAGACTCGCACTCGCTCTCAATCGATTTGTTTGAAATTGCTAAAACCTTCACACCATTTTTAGCCAAAAAGGCAAAAATAATCACTTGCTTTCAGTAACAACATGACGTATAAAGTGCGTTTCTCGAGCATGATGTGTGAAAAGTAACTAACGGGACAAGTTAAGTAAAAGCTTGTAAAAATGAAGACAATGGTGCACAGCCAACTAACGAAGAGTTTGTAATATTTCACACATAGTTGCACAAAGATGAGAAAAACGAGCCCAGAAAAATATTAATAAATCTAATTTAACTTCAGTCAAAGTTTTATTACGAAAATAACTGAAATTCTCGCACAAGTCAGAAACATGCAACGCGCTTCGACTTTATATTTTAATATTATATTCTCAGTTGAGTAAAAGTATTTTGCATAAGTTGGAATAGGTTCTTGACTGGAGAATACCAAACGCTTTGTGCTGAAAGTTTTTATATACAACCTCAACAAAAGGATGGTTATTACCACGTTTCTACCGTACCGCACATTTTCACAAGGCTCCAAGAAGTTGTAATATAGCTATTAGCTACTCTTTGACTTCAGACAAAATTGTTTGAATTAACTGGTCGTTGTGGGTAAGTTCCAAACACTAGAAAAAAAGGAAGAAAAACTCATTTATTGGTCCATAATGTTCATAAGGTTAAGGGGGGAGTTAAGGGTATAGGGATATGGTAGGTAGGAACTACTATCGAATACTACTGCTATATTTATCGGATACTACTATATATATATATAGATATATAAATACTACTACTATACACTATTAATACAATTATTATGTCTGGTGTGCGGCCTCACTTACTATTAACTGAGTGAGAATTTGAGATTCTCAGATATACTTAATACATTCTAAACTTGAGAATGTAGACGGGTTTGGTTGTCAAACTAGGCGCTAGAACTTACACACACACAGGACCCCTGTGGTAGAAAACTCGAATAACATAATTTTTCTTTTCTTTGTTTCCTTGAATGTGATAACACGAATGAGAATAAAAATTACAATAAAAAATCATGAAAGTGCACTGTTTCGCACATAATTTGATCGATCTCAGGAACCCTGCGGTCTATTGAAATGACTTATGTTTTGATACGTAGGTAATATAATATTACTAGTTATTTGGTTCCTTGAACCAGTTTCGTCATAAGTTGTGTAGTTTTCTTGTAAATATCCAAAAACTTAATTTTTGCGCTGGCTTCGTTCCAAAATCACTTACACCATGAGCAGACGCCCTGAAAAATCAAACTTTTCAAGAAAATGTGCCTACTTCAAAATTTCCACAACCGTTTTTCATAATATGATCAACATCCTTTTTAAAAATTGGGGTAGAAAATGTCCAGAGCATTCGCGAACACGTTCCAATATACATAACTCACAAAATTAAATGCATGCGTTGACTTTTACGATCCCACTGAGACCGGAGTCATCCCGGTTTCCCTGTAGGTAAAGGGTTGGGTGGAATTAAAAAGCCGGATAATCAATAGTAATATTTATTTAATATCATCTGCCTGTGGTTTCGCATGCGTTTTTCCGAGATAAAAAGTAGCCAGTGTCCTTCTCCGGGATATCTCCCTGCCAAATTTGGAAAATACCGGTTCATCCGTTTAGGCGTGAAAAAGTAACAAACAGACATAGAGTCAGAATTACTTTCAATTTAATAATATTACATTGGATTTCCGTATTTTAATATGGGAATTAATTTTGTCGAGGTGAAACATGATTTCCTAAATTATTTGTTGATTGTAGTCTACCGGAAAAAGAGACAAAATCAGTTTGTTCCACTCTCATCTCAAGCTGGTTACGCATTGTGTTAAGCTCATGTGCGTGTAATTTAACCAGCAACCATATTATCCAATTTAAACTGTAACTGTAAATTCTTAGCTTAATTGTTTCAATTGTAAATATATACTAGTTCTAATTTGTTTTTATTATAATTGATTGTAATTTGCATTGTTACTAAAGGCGTCTACAAAAATATTGTACCTATTTACATCACAATTTTTATTGCATTATTACTAATAATACCACCCGTCATGTTAAATTAAAAAATATCATTCAACATTTAGGTATTTAATGATGCAAAGGTAGATTTACAATCCGAAAAAAAAAATTATGAATAAAAATTTTAAATTATTAATTGCGCATAAATAATTTGTATCTCTGTATTCTGTATAAACCGGTGATAAACCGGTGATAAAAGAGAATTCCGGCTAAATAACCCTATCCGAAATTATAACAAGTTGCAAACCTACGAGCCACTTCATTTAGGACGGTTTCCGCTTCTTTGTAGGTGTTTTTTCGCTGTCCTGAATTTTCAGTTTAGGTACCTCTACCTAGCCAATTGGGAGTGGACCAATGGTAATGGAATATAATTGAAAATTAAACGAACTCATCTGTGACGTTCGATTACAATTATGCGAGGCGATTACGAAGGATTCTATAAAATACATATCTGAAGCTGCAAACCATAAGACATAAGACTGCACTAAGTTATAGAATCTTGCGTATAATATAGGGTGCCCTGAAACATGTGTTGCCGAAAGAGGGTGATTCTGGGCCCCGAGGGGATTATCTTATCTATATCTATTATTTGAATCTAATTTTTCTTCACAAATAGATTCCCTCAGGTTTCAGAATGACGGACGTAAGGACTTTTTTAACCTGAATTGTTAAAGATTAAAAGATTAAAGATGTTTATTTACCAGAATATATGTTACAATGTAGATCTGTAGTGTAGTAGGTGTTGGCTATCTTGAGTTAATTAAACTGTAAGTGAATGTGACAAAAGACTGCTAGCAATCGGTGATAATATCACCACATACTTATTTTAACACAAACTCCCTGCCACCGCGTTTCTCTGTCTGAACGGGATAAACTCACAAAAACTACTAAACAGATTTTTATACTTTTCACCAATGTAAGAAGTGATTCATGAGAAATATATTGTTGATACTAGCTGCGCCCCGCGGCTTAGCCCGCGTGGAAATTGATTGCACGCCGGTTGGAAGCTGTGGTGGGGAGGGCACGTTTTGAATTGCGACAGTATACACGAGTTTTTTTTTCTTCATACAAATTTCAGAAATTTATTGCACACTTCCTAGGGGTAGTTTTGTAAAAATAAAAATACGTATATCATTATTTACTTTATAGTTTATTTATACTGAGTTTTGAGTGAATCGAACCAAGGAATAATACTTTTCCATAGAAACTTTACCACCCTTTTTAAACCCCTCAGAGGTAAATTTTTGAAAATTAGATTAGCCTATGTCTTATTCTAGAACTTAAACTATTTACATACCAAATTTCATTTAAATAGGTTAAGTAGTTACGGAGATACGTGATCACAAACATTCACACGAACTTTCACATTTATAATATTTTTAGTTCTTAGTAGTTCAAATTTGTGTAATAATGTATGTAATGTGACGGTAATCGATGGACTGAAAATATCGCGATGACTGGGAGCTTTGCCGGTGCGTCCGCCATGGAATTATTCCTCTTAAGAAGATCTATGAAACTGCCCTGCAGACCAATAGCGGGTTGCTAGTAAAGCATAAAAATTAGAGTGTACATAATATTTTATGATTATGTAGAAAATACGCGGATACGACTATAAAACCGAAAACGTTCTTAATGTGTGTGCCCTGCGAGTAATAACTTGCAAAGAAATAAAAAAATATAATTCAAATTGTCTTATTGTTACTCGTAAATACTCCTAAATAATTTTCAAGTAATATATATACAGTGTGCAATGGGCAGTGTGTACTAACCCGAGAGGGCGTGATTCTGTACCACGAGGGGATCAACAAAAAATAAACTATTTTTTCTTTTTGTTCGTGTTCTTTTACACGCACTCTTGCATTACTTTCATTAAATATTTTTGAAAATTGTAGAACAAACATTGACCCTCGATGTCCAGAACCATCCCCTTTCGGCTTAGACCCTTTCCGTGGCACCCCATATAATAACGTTGTCGTTGTTCTTAAAAAAAAACCAACCATTGCCATTAAGATTCACAATAGGACACGGATGCTGTTGTAATTCAACGGTGATTAGCATTCACAAATGAGGACATGTGGTTTTTACGGTTTTTATTACTTGTACGGTTCTTTGCGCTTCGGGTCGAGACTCTCTGGGTAATTAATTATTGGAGATGTGTATTTTTGCTAATGTTATGCTTGGGAAGACCTCTGAGAGTGTAACGCTCTATTCACCATATGAAAAATGATAACGACGATAAATTTTGACTCTTTTTTAAAGTTTATTATGCTTTCTGTAATAGCAGAGAATATAATAGACATAGTAAAATAACAAAATTTATATTGGTTGGTACCTATGCTTAATTTCCAACATTTAATCTGTATTCACATATTATTAACAAAATAACCATGTCTTTCAACTCAATTAAATGGATCGTTGCGCGCGAACTTTCATAAACTTGGTGTTTTTGAAATGGGCCCCTTGGGTGGCGTTGTAATAATATGTACAATTTTACTTTATTTAGAGCTTAAGTAGATACCTAGGTCAATACTTCTACGTTTTGAAACAACAATACTATGCATCACGGATAAGTGTACAATAAAAGCAATTGAGCCCGAAATTACAATAACTAGATTATTAAATGATGCTTTTTTTAACCACATTTTAATGTGGCATTCATAGATCAAAGTATCCGCCGTCCCCCCCACGGATACCTTGATCGAAGGTGGCATTCTAAAATGGTATTTGATCAAAGATCCCTGATGTGATTGTGTATTGCATTGCTCTATAGTGTGGGCTTAACATCAATAAGAGACGTTCAACTAATTCTATTAATTCACATATTACCAAGCAGATGGCAAACCTGATAATACATGTTGTGCGCACTGTTTTTATCAAAGCAATATCTTCAGAAGTAAATTCGTAGAATGGGTACACCATAATGCGCTCAACGTCGGGGACGATCTGCTGATGATGATGACGACATTATTTCTGCTGTAATTTTGCTGGTGTGCATGGAGATAGATAAAACATTTATTTCTAACTGCAACACACAACTAAAAGGTAGGTAAATCAGAACATAACCAGACAGCGATCGGTAGTCACCCTGTACCTACTGTTAAAACTGTATGCGGGTAGTTAACGATAAAATAACCTAGTGGTTAGTGTGACTGGTACCTAAACTGTGTATTGGTGCTTTGATTTTTAGTTGTAAGTATTGATAATAGGTGCTTCAATCGCTAACAATGTTAGGTAGGTACTAAGACTTAGTATGAATAAGATATTATTGTTTATCTAGAACTTAATGCCAAATGTGTGGCAACACGCTGTAACTGTCGACACTAGACAAACCTTCTATGGTTTAAAGTGTCTAATAAATAATAATAGAATAAGTTTTGATTTATAAGGAAAATACAATACAATAAATACAATTTATGAGTTATCGGAGGAACAATGCTGGGAAAGAATGACTGGCGAAACCATTTATCAAAGTACAAGGATTTATAAACGAGATCAAGACATATGTAGGTAAAACAGCAAAACAAGTTATGTAAACAAATTCGAATTGCTTATAAAGGCAACAGAAAAGGGCTCTGCAGCTATTACGGTGTGGAGCTATGACCAAAGGTTATACAATGTTATATACCAAAGGTTTTTGGTTATATTGCGGTTATGCAATATAAACTATGTCAAAATTTCAAATCGCATTGTAAATGGACCGAGAACTAAGCTAATTCCTGCTAACTGCTGAACGTCTTTACAAATGGCTCGTCCAATATAAGGCAAATAAATGACCTGGCGCTCGATAAAATGAGAAAAGAATTTATAGGTTAGAAGAAAATGCATTTTAGCAAAGCTCGCTTGGCAGAACCTATTCTGTATTTGGACGCTTGGCACGGCTTTGTCTTAAGATATTCAACTTTATTCTTTAATCGCGAAGGTTTGTTTTTAATGTGTTTGATAATCTTCTTATAAAAACTAGTACTTACTACCTAACTAGTACCTAGCAATTTTATTTATTATTTGTTTGCCATTAGAATCTAATGCATAACCTCCCTTTTCTAAAGTGGTAATTAAAAGTAGACTAAGCAAAATCAAAACTACATTTCGAATACAAAACTTTCGATTCGTTACCTATCTCCAAAATCATAACAAAGCAAAAGTACCTAAAGGTACAAAGCAATTTATTTACCAATAGCAATATGACCAATCGAGCCATCTGCAAAATTGATAACAGCTCAATTCAAACAAGTCCACAGCGAACAAAATGGCCAAGAAAAGTCGAGAGAGATATGGTGGAGTTCCGAACGCCAGATCTTGTGTGTAACTTCCCAAGATCTTGTGTAAATGTATCCCTTAAAGTGATATGAAAAGAGAAAGAAGACGAGAATAAAAGCTATCAGAAGAAATAATTACCTATTTTTCAGGAGAGATCAATAGGTAAACTGCAAATAACCACATACTTCGTCATCTTTCTATCTTCTTTCTCGTGTGGAACCACCCTTATGACTTTAGGCTTGGCATTTCGGGCTTCGGCCTCCAAGCTTTTTTAGATTTCAACGTTTTTAAGTCACTATGAGTTTCTATTTGGCTAAGAAAAACAACGTTTCCATTTTTGAGTGTCTTATTTATACTTATCCCTGTTCTTGACATATCCGGTACCCTAAAAAGTGACAACATAATAAAGTTGCTTCCAAAAAACGACATGTCAAGCGATTGGTGCTAATCCGCGCTTGTATTCCGCGTTTCCGGCCGATGGACTTGCCTGTGTAGAGGAATAGCTGCTGGTAAAGCTGCACTCACATCGACTGGTAATAATAACCTCTCAATAGCAATGCCTAGAGAAGAAAACTAGAGAAAACCAAACAGCAGCCTTCAAAGTGCGGTGTCAATCTTAGCGCATGATGTGGTCTCGGCTTAAGAATATGAAACCTCGAACTGAGCCCGTGACTTAGGGATATCTTCAATGGTACAAGCATCCTCCAACGAAAAGAGGTAATTATTTATTGTTTTGCTCTACAGTTTTGGTTCAGGGACAATCAATCAATTACTTAGTTCTATTATTTGACATATTATCAAGCAGATGGCAAACCTGATAATACATTTTTAAACCTGATATCAAAGCAACATCTTCAGAAGTAAATTCGCAGAGTAGGTACACCGTGATGCGCGTCGGGGACGATCTGCCCCGCGTCTGTCAATTTGAGGCAAATGCCGTAAATACCTCTAATTTCTTGATTATGATGACTTACCTTCTGGGATAAGTTTTGCCTCGGTAGACCACTAGGTCGATCATAAAGTTAAATTCTGTTATTTGACAGCGTCGGTACATCTTCAAGTTCAGTTTGTAAGATCCTTTGCCGATATCGAACGTCTAAACTTAATACCTAACTATGCTTTGTGCGATAACAACTTAGAAATAGGTAACCTATGGTATTAAATAACAATATGGTATATATCTCATCTCTAGAAACAAATTCGGGTGGAAATTTCCACTCGCCTACAGTAAATTTCAAAATGGACAATCTAGAATGTTTATTTTTTAGCTAACCGAACTGCAAACCAAACTAACTTTAATAAAAATAAATTGATTGAAACAGAGAAAGTGTACCCGAGGCCTTACTATCCAAACTGTCCATCACTGTCCGGCTGCAAATGAAAATTTCACATCGCGATCGACGTTTAGAATACCGACACTGACCCTTGTGTTCTGATAGATTAACTGGGTCTGACGTTGCCCGCAATGGGGGATCGAAGTGCAATATTAATTTACTTGGATAACAACGTACAAACCTACTTATGTGTATAGTAGAACCTAGATCAGGAAGTGGTGGTTTTGGCACAATCTTTTTGTTTGTTTTGGAATAATAGTTACAAGCGGTGTTCCGCTTGTCATGCTCGCTTGTTGTGTTGGTGTTGGACTTGCGATTTTGGTAACGCCCATGTTAATTATCAAAAAGAATTTATTCGATCGATCTGCTCTGTGCCGTCCTAAAAGTGTTGGATAAATAGTGTTTAAATGCCGATTAAGACTGGGCCCAGTGACGTTTATTAGAAGAGATGCATGCCTTACAGTCCGCGAACTAAAAGACTACCTTTTAGTTCGTGAACTGAACAGGTTAATGAGGAATATCCTCCCGCGGACGCTCAGGTTGTGGAATGATCTCCCTGTTGAGGTTTTTCCTCAGGACTAAAACATGGGGTTCTTCAGAAAGGGTCTTCTAAGACATTTAAAGGGTCGGCAACGTGCGTGTAATATTCCTGACTTTGCAAGCGTCTACAGGCTGCGGTAACCGCTTTCCATCAGGCGGGCCGCATGACTGTTTGCCACCATGTTGGTATAAAAATAAAAGCTACATTTGGCTTTTTTTTATTTATACCTAATTTGGACTGATGTTCATTATAAAGATAAGCGGGTTAAATACGAACATTGTTTGTGTTCGAAGAACATCAACGTGAAAACGTTGGTGTTCTCGTGGACTGATGGGCTGATGTTATTAGATATGATGCCAATAAGTGTTTGCAGCTAAATCAAATAGTTTAAAACTACTTATCCAATCTGCATCGCATAAGTTTAGATGTTTTTGCGATGAGATTCTGTGAAAACCCTGAATGGGCCATCTGATTACCATCATTCCGCTATTACACGCTCGTTTGAGTGCTTTTCCGATAAAATGTTACCGATTTCATGGCAGGAATTAATTTTTACACGGTTTAATAAGTATTTGATAGCTTAGAAATACGGCTACAATTAATTTGGAGTGGCTTTTAAATGATCATTGGGGATATTTTGCTCCGTGATAATGGGCGCTCTTTGTACGAGAATAATGAGCTCTTTTTCACACAAGAGAGGTAAATATGGACCTTTAGAAATTTATTAATTATCTCGCTAATTACAAAAATACAAAGGCGGTTAGTCAGTTTAATGTAGGTTAGGTACTAGTTTAGTTAGTTTAGTTTTTACTAGTTTAGTTATCCTAATCGGTAGGATTTCCGAAAAAAATATAGGTTGGCACTTGGCAGACAGGTTGGCAAAATCTTATTAGCTAGGCTGGTATACAAACGAACGTTATCTGGAGGGCAGCTACCCGGAACATTCATAATAACCAATTTAAGGTCTCCACTCTATCAGTCAACTGCAGCAGATTGGAGTACCTAACTGGTGTAAACAAGCCATCCAAAGTGTTCCGCCTCGTTCCAGTTTTCGGCGGATTTCATGGTGATCTTTTAATTTAAGATGGTCAAAAAACGGAAGATCATTTTCAAAAAGGGGGGCTACCACAGTAGCGTAGAGTGGGGTATCAAATATAAGGTATCGGATTGTACATCTCAAAACAGTTTTTGAAATTTTTGTACGTTTTGTACTTTTTAAAATATTATGCAAAAAGTCGAAAAGTTTACTATTACTGTCTATATCTACACCGAAGTATGCAAACCGATACATCTGAAATGTAGGTACCTTTAATTTTATGGTATTCATCAAATAGCAAAGTCTCTAACCAGTACCTATACTTGACAACCGTTCGAAAACCCCGGCGCGCGAGTCACACTCGCGCTTGACGGCTCTTGTTTTTAAAGATTTTATGGGTTCGATTACCGGATAAGGCCAGTAGTTTTTCAAAACTCTGTAAATGCAATTTAACTTATTTAAAAAAATAAAGGAATGTTTTCTTTGACTTAAAGTTTCTATATTTCTGTTTTCAATATTTCTGGTAATTGCCCTCCATGTCCCATGGCTGTGGGACACCCAGCATAAATGGAATGTACTATTGAAGTGGGATATTGATATAAATTTCTTTTCTAGTAATTGTCAGATTATTTTCTTGTCCCTTGATAAATACAGATATCGTGAGTAGGCATATCAACCTAATCCGTCTGATTAAGGATAAAGTGTCACATGGCTCAAAGGAAAAGGAAATGTCGCAAAATTCGGTATTTTCCTTGATTTTTTATTGATCTTTCTCACATTTACGTCACTTATACTTTTCACAGAGGTGAACGCTGTGTAACACTTTATTAGTTAATGTGAAGGGTGCATTGTTCACTGGGGCCAAATAGACCAGACGAATAGTTGAATTAAGACCTGGCGTCTTCTTTAACCTGTTCGTGATAAGTACAACCTGTAGTTCACGCAGTGTCAGTGAATTACCAATGTCAAAGTCAAAGTCAAAAACTCTTTATTTCCATAAATACAATAAATGTACACTGAGAAAAGGTCAAAACCCTGTGTAACCCTAAATAAGCTCGCACCTGCATCCAGTGTGCCCCAAGCTTTAATAGCTGTTCTATCAAAATGCAATACCTATTAAACTTTATTGAGGAAGACATTCAAAGCTCCACAAAGGAATACTTCACAGCAAAAAGCTATCGCTTAATTATAGCACTACGAACTTTCGTATTGGAATTAGCTGTAGGCAACTATTCCAATTCATCCGCGAAGATTCGAGAGAAACTTGGAGATTCGTTTAAAACATTAGCCTTTTGGTGTAGTTGGCAGCTCCAATCGGAAATTGGAAAGAGAAGCTTTATTGGTGGGTTATAGTTCGCGCACGAGAGCCAGTCTCCTTTTGCGGTAGCGAGATGCATAAAAAAACACTGAGATTTTAGAAAGTTTTGAAAAACCAAATGTACCGTCGTCGCGACGTATTCGAGCGTGCATTTATTTCTCGTCATCGCGCTTAGTACTAGTGGACGCTATACGATAACTATAAAAGTTTTCGAGATCCATTGAAATACACAAAAGAGGTGTAGCCAAAGAAATGCGACAAAATGCGTTTCATTTTTCTATTCTTATACGTGTGCTCGTATGCGTGAAAGCACTTCTGAAGTTATATGCTTGTCATTTCACACATAGAATCGTTATTGGCTTCAAAATCCAGAGAATTGTTAAGTGACACTGTCTTTCCCTCTGCTGTGACAACAGCGTGTTTTACCTATATGATTGACGTGTTTTGTTCAGGGTTGACTTGGTACACTCATAGACGGCAAGGGAAAAACTTAGACTCGGTGTGAGTACCATACCATACCTACATTAAAAATTGAAACACACAGATTGGTAGTAACGTAAATTGGTAGGTAAACAAAAAAACATAAACAGTAGAAAATTTATTAGACTTGTGTCAGAGGCAACGACGACGTTCCGTGCAGTACTGAAAGTAAGTGAGTCCCCTTTACTAAGTTATGTGGGACCAAGTGCTGTTGTCAGTGCTCTATCTACTTACTTTTATAATTTATAATATCAATGCCGCAAACGCGACTGCAGCCTGTCATGTCAAAGTCAAAATAAAAAAATAGTTTATTTCTTTAACTTAATCTATATTCATCTTTAATTGCTTTGGAAACCTCCTTTTAAGTATAGAGATACCTGTGTTAGGAGATTTCGCTCCTGCCTTTTGGAAAATCACTCTTACAGATTAAGTAAATTTAATGTATTGTATTTTTAATGTATGTAGGTATTATACATAACTTATATTCTATAAAAACTAAAATCTAATTACGTAATGTAATGTAAAGTGCAACAAATCACTCATAATCATTCGAAAACTATCATTGAGTTCGTAAGAAACTATTGGGTCATTGTCATACTACGAAAAGTTGTTCCTCTCAATCCGGTAGGGGTGCTGCAAGGCGTTAAATGTACCTATAGGAAGGACTCGAAAATGAGATAGTATTCGTAAGACAATGCGCACAACGCGTACTTAGCAATCTGATTCCGAAAATGGCCATATTTTTACCCGCGAGGGTATGTTCTTCGAGTAATTGCATGTTGGCGGACTTTTTTATTTTATTTTAATACTTTTTAGGGTTCCGTACCCGAAGGGTCGAAACGGAACCCGATTACTAAGCCTCCGCTGTCAGTTCGTCCGTCCGTCGTCTGTCACGTGGCTATATCTCATGAAACGTAAGAGGTAGACAGTTGAAATTTTTATATAACTACGTAATGTGTATTTTCCTTGCCGCTATAACAACAAATAATAAATATTATATAAAATAGATATCAAAATTAAAGGGCAGGCTCCCTTTAATACTATTAGTAACTTAACGTTACTAATACTAAAGTAACTAGAGAATCTATACTGATTTATGTGATCGGACGCAAAGTTATCTGGAAAGCATGTCTGCAATGCAGGAAAGATTCCGCATGAGAGCTCAGGTGGCCACCTATGAACCTGAGTAATGGCAACTATAAACTAAGCCCGTACCTACGTAGGTACGTATCCCATATCGGAGAAATGCTAGTTCTGCAAACTTTATAGATATCGCTTCTATTTCTTAATTCAAGAATTAAACTTCTTATATTTTACTTAAGAGGGCTCAATGCGTGCCATTTTGTGAAAGGGACAGACATAGGATTTCGCGTTCATAGGTGCGGGACAGGACCTATGATCGCGAAATCCTATGTCTGTCCAAAAACGTATGTGCACTTTCATGATTTTTTTATCGTAATTTTTTCTCTGCATCGTTTTTTCACTTTTTACGAACCAAATAATATTTTTTTAATTTTATGCAATTCGAGTTTTTTACCATGGGGATCCCGTGAGTACTGAAATCTAAGCCTAGTTTGACAAATAACCCGGTTAGGTTCGCCCCTTAATTCGGTGAATTCAATATTAACTCCAAAAAATGGGTTCACCTAACTTTTTATCAAAACTATAGAAAGGTATACCCACCAGGACCAAATGCGTTTCCAAATATTCCATAAATAAAATAAACAAGCGAGTAAAATGAAAGATTTTATTATGTTACGAATAACATTCTAGTTTCCCGAAATTTAAGACGGCAAAATATTGCTGTACAGGAATACAAGTCAATGTTTGGTTATACGAAGTCTTTAAATTTTCTCAAGCTTCAGCGATTTCTGTCCATAAAGTCTGTAGGTACATAAAATAAGCATTCTTAGTTTCTGCCAGTGCAGTCAACGTTCTGCGGCCAGTCGCAGGACTCTAACTTGGGGTTGTACTTCAAAGATAATGGACAACCCAGGGCTACAGGTTTACCTTCCAAGCACTTGTAGAACTGACTGCAGATCTCGTGAGCGATGAGGACCCCGTCTGATCCCTCAGCAGCGCAGATGGCTGGAGCTTGACTGGGGTCATCGTACCCATTCTCGGGTTTCCACGCGCCGTTGTCACCATTCTCGTTCTCACTGACGTTGTCGTCACCATTGCCGCTGTCATTGCCATTCTCATTGCTGTTGTTACCACCGTTGCCTTCAACACTGGGTCTTCCCTCACAGTTTACATTCTCAGGCCAGTCGCAGAACTGGCTTATAATGTTGAACATGAGCCCAGGGGGACAGTTCAGAGCAACGGGCACGCCACCGTTGCATTGGTTGAAGCGGTTGCAGTTTTCGTGGGGAACGAGAAGGCCCTCGCTGTTCTCTCCGGCGCAGAATGACGATGCGTCGTCGGAGAAAGACCTGGGCTTGGCTAAAGCCACAGCAACGCAGCAGAGTAATACAGCTACACCTGCCCAAAGAAATAGTTATGTTAGTAAAAGAGCGACTGCGAAGTGGCCGACTGAATTTTTTTTTGCGTTACAACGATATGCGATGAATCGGTACAGGTTAAGGTCGTTTCGGTCTAAGTAGTAAGGAGTGGTACGAGTAACATCCACTTCGCTTGCTTCGACTTCTCTTTGCCACTTATGTCATTTACGTTGAACGAGTGAATTTTAATGTGAGAGTGTTCGTGTGGCCCAACAAAGATTCCCAGAAGAGACCCAATAAAAAACCCTGGTAAAAGATTGTGCAAGAAATAGGACAAATTAAGTACTCACCTTTCATGATCGTTGATGATGTATGAGTTGCTGTACTTAATGTGATAAAAGTCTTAAGAAATCTGATTTATATACTGGTAATTTGCAATGATCGTTATCAACCGATAATCATGCACTAATCGCTGATACCGGCGTTTATCTGGTTCGCACTTATTCTGAGGTTAGTAAAACCACGGTCTGTCGTAAAACTGACAATAGAAAATTGCACAAAGTCGGGTAAAAACCTGATTGATGCATCGTGGTGTGACGTCATCGCCCTTGATCTTCGTTCACCTTCAATTATGTTATGGTTCAGAGACTACTAAGAGTTGGTAATATAGGTATAAAACCAGAAAAAGTTATTCTGACATTATACGACCGCTAACTTGTAAAAGAGATATTATTGCACGAAGGAAACGAATAAAATATAGTTTTCTTGAACGATGCAAAGATCATGCACAGTTACGAGTATGTTACCACTACAACATTATTTGGTCACCTCTTGACCCCAATCGTTGGATTTACTCCAAGCTGTCTTAGCTACCCTAGATGGTAAGCATTTTGGTGCTGATAGCTTCTACTATGTTTAAATACATAAATATCTAAACAGCTGTCATCCTTTTCAATGATAGCTGTGACAGCTCAGAGTAAAGCCGTCAATGTTATTATATAATTGAAAGCCGTTATCGTTTGTGATGATGACTTGGCCATCATAACCATTAGAATAATTTTCAAGTTTAGTTGACTAAACTCAGTTCATACTTACCTATTTTTTGATACAATTTATAATGATTTTCTTCCGAGCCGAACATTCATCCATACTAATATTATAAATTCGAAAGTAACTCTGTCTGTCTGTCTTCCTGTAACCTTTTCACGCCTAAACGGCTGAAAAAATCTGAATGAAATTTGGCAGGGAGGTAAATGGTATCCCGGGGACGTACATAGGCTGCTTAAAAAGTGCGTGCGAAGCCGTGGGCAGCAGCTAGTTTCTTATAAATGATAAAAATAACATAACAATTCACTTAATATTGAAGTGTCCATCACAGGAACAAGGAATTTATCTAGTATTTTGCGGTAACTGCAAGAACTCAAGCATCATGCACTCAAATCGACCTACTTCAATCAGTAATCATTATGAATGAGAATAAATATAACTTGTATGCTATGAGATTACAATATAATATTTTTTCTATTCATGAAAATGTATAGAACATAATTAATAGTAGATTATGCAACGAGGAAATAAAGCGGTTTCTTATGTCACGGGCGTCATTGAATCCTGAGCGCAACTCAGGATTCTAGCAAACCCTGAGCGAAGCGATGGAGCTAATAGAATCCTGACTGCGGGAGATATTTAATCACGCCCAAGACGAAGACAGCTTTATGCATGAGAAGAATAATCTACTTTTCACACATTTTGCGAGAAATAAAATGAAAATCTAGGTAGGCAATTTTACGGCATTCGTTTTTTTGCCTTCTGAAAAGAGATTAATTCGAATTTCGCAGAATATCTCATTGTAAAGAAAGAAAATCAGATGTATTGTTAAGGTTCATTATTGTTGATTATAAGTCAAGTAATTTTGTCCAAGCGTATCTTTCTAAGAATGTGTTTCTGTGGACAGCGGAAGTAGTTCACTTGCACTGTTTTCAGTGGAATTTTAGCAAACCGCGTGCGGATTTTCCATTGAAAACTATCCAAAATTTGCACCGTCCTCTGAAAATTTAGTATAGAGTTTTTTGAATGATTTGGTACTTACCTAGTAACATCGGACTTGTTACACAGGTATTGGGCAAGTGCGCGTTTATTTGCTCAAACTGAATAGAAGTCGGAAGAGGTTTCAGGAACGGGAAAAACTCCAAGTGAGTTGAAAAAATTAACAATAAATAAATTCAAACAAATTGTCAAACATATCCTTTGTAAAAGGCTTACTATAAAATAACAGATTATTTAGAGGATAAAATAGCTTGGGACGAATTTTGCTCCAACTCGAAAACTAACAACCTAACAAGGTAAAGGTTTCTTGTTCGTTTCTTTACTTTACCTTAAAAAGATTGAAGTGCAATAAAATCAAAGTTACCACTTTATTTTCTAGTTTTACTTAGGTAATTTGAATTTTATGACGTGTCCAAGAGTCCTGTAAGCTTATAGGAAATAAAGCACTTTGATATTAACACTTCTTCTAACTTTATTATAAGTTGCGTGTCAACCTGTAGGTATTATGTAAATTCAACTCGATAAGGGGACGCAGGTCTCGCTTCTCATAAAGTTAATACAAGCAAGTCTATTATTATCTAGAAGTTATGTAAGTAAAATAACATTATAAAATAAGTTCCATTTAAGCGCAAGTCTTCTGTAACTAAATAGGTACTTATTTGCCGATTTTCTGATTAAACGAACGAAAATTGTGGTAGGTAAATCAAATCAAATCATCGACTTTACTTGAGTCATACTCGCACTTGACGGATCTTTTTGAAATTTTAGTTACTTCACTAGATGATGCTATATGGATTGTCCAGCATTTTATATATGTTTATACGTAGCGTAATATATTATTATATGTTGTAGTTTATTAACTATGTAGGCTGAGGATTTAATCTTCTTTCTATCTGTTTATGCACACGAACCCACTATTACAAACTTGTATCTCTCTCTCTCTCCAAATAAGGTTTGATGGAAGAGAACTCTTTTTAGGGTTGAGTTCGCCTTAGCCATAACCTCTCTAGTTCTAAGTTTTTCATGTATTTGTTTTATTAGTGCAATAAAGAATTAAAGATAAAAATGAAATGAAATTAATATTGTCCTCGTGAAATCTAGAGTAGGTACCTTCTCGGGAAACGAGGGTGATCCGCCATGTCAATGAGGCAGTTTTTATAAAAAATACCGTGGTAAGAAAGGTGTTTCTGGATTTTTTTTTCGAGTTTATATGTTTATTTCTCCTGTTCATCAATAGTAGGTACTGATCTAATAGAGATGAAAGATATTGGACTACTTTTTATCGAGAAAAACGCGTGCAATGCCGCGGGCAGAAGCTAGATTTGAATAAAACCTTTTTAATTATGTTATGTAGATAACATGAAAAGTGTTTTTTCAATTACGCTGTGTGCTTTTTACGTGATAGACTATATTCCATTTCATTAATCTTTTTATTGCCACTGACTCACATGGATGACTTCCACCTGCTGGAGCTGTGGTGCGCCACAGCGGATCGTATCGCATGTCAGTGAATACGCTATATAACACTTTCATGGTCCAAGACATACATGTCCATCTGCAGATACTCGTCGTAGCGGCGGCGAGCCTGGGGCAGCGAAAGCAATATACTAAAGCGATCTAAGGCATATGTGTTCTTCTTTTCAAAAAGATTTTACGAACAATTATGTACATTTTGATTAGCGTTTTTAATAAAATTTCGTTCTTTTAATGTAATGTAACATTAAACTTCAAAGCTAACAGACCGACCTGCTAACTGTCCGATTACAGTGTACAGCAGCATACTTTGACATACCTTTTTAATTTATTTATTATTCATTTTAGCCTGACTAATTATTTTTATTAATTTTTTTATATTCCTTGAACAATCCCTTATGGTGTTTGATGTGTCAAAAATTTGTGTGATTGTATAATATAAATTATATAGTGTGTAACGACATCAAGTGTAACATGTGTACCTACGGAGGAATAAATAAATAGAAATACAAATTATTATCATTTGGTGAATACCAGCATTTGTTTTTTTGTTGTTATCCTGAGGGAAATGCGCTCGCATCTACAGGATTACGATATGCAATCTGTGATTACTCGTATACTTAATCCACACTCTTATTTATTTTTTTGGTAATTTAAGTAAACTAAAAGTAAACGTTTACTTTAAAAATTAAATGGCACTATTTTAAAGTTAAGGGTTACAATTAATTAATTATTTATAAGTTATATACGTTTTTGTATTTACATGATTCTCTCTTAGGTGTTGTTACCCGTGGTCGAGTGACTGTCCTCCGAACTAGTTAAAACTGTTACGGTAGGAAGTCTTACTCTCCCCCAAATGATAGGCGTTGATATAAGGTATAGTGTAAACTTAAAAATATAGTGCGACTAAATTATTTAGTTACATAAGAATATATAAAAAAATTTCACTGACAGTCAATAGTCGTGTCTTAATGCTTTACCGATTCGAATCTTTTATGACAAATTTAATGATTTTGTTATTTTACTCAACATTTTGTATTATTTTACAGACATACTCAGGCGTCTAAAGGCTTTATTTTTTGGAATCAAAATATTCAATGGAATAAAATAGTATTATTTTTGTTGTTTTATTTGCTAATTGCTTCTGCCCGCAGCATTACACGCGTTTTTCCGTAAAAAAGTAAGACGGATTGAGTTACTGGTATAGGTACTATAAATTTTGTACTATTTTCAATACTTTTTTTATGGAAAAAACTATCTAGAATACATTCATTTCGTTACATAGGTACTTTGTCGGCTTAATAAAAATCGAAACTTTCGTAAGACCCGATATTTTACGAGACGACAGATTCATACCTCTATTTGTCAAAAGTGTGTCTATGAAATATTGCATTCTGTCATCCAGTCTTCATTCACTCACCTGTCAACAAATGGGGAACTTCTTTTAGTCGTGTCTGTACCAAACAGAAAATAAGATCGTAGACGAGGTATAGCAAGTAAAGTTGGACAAAGTCATATTCAAATAAGCAATCTAGCGAAATTTTAAAATTGAGCACTAAACCACTTTAGTTTGTAAATTCTGACGCGTCAACCCATTGAATTAATAAAGTGAATTGAGTCAACCTCATAACTTCTAAAGTGGGAATGGTAAAAGGGGTGGTAAAAGTGTGGTAAAAGTCACCGTCTGCCTTATCAAAATTAAAAACTTTATTGTCAACTATAAAATGTTTAATTCAAAATGTTACGGACTGAATAAAATGTTATCGCTTCATATTCAAACTCTTGATTCTATACAAAGTTGAAATTTTTCAATACATTGACGTTAATAGGTAATTGCATCGAATCCTTGTTAGAAAATACAGTTCAAAGGTTCAAACTGTTATTATTAATCAGACTTTTTACACAACCACATATTATCATCTGCTTAGCACTTTCGTTGCAATATACCTGCAGAATTTGATTATTTACATTATTCTCGCATAACTCCTTTCAAATAAATTAAAATTAGGATGTAAGACTCGACTAGATATACCTACAGCCACAAGTAATATATAAAAGAGGATGAATTCTCGTATCTATGTGTTATAAATAAAAACAGACTTCTGTTTGTCGGTACATTGCATCGTATTATTGCCAATTTTGTGGATGAACAATTACTGGCACAAAGGACTTCACATTTCATTGATGGCCTGTACCGTTTCAGTTTTTCGTTTGACAAATGAAACGAATTTTTTTATTAACAGCCGTTGGACCAAAAGTTGTGATCGTGGAGGCTGTATCGCAACATATATAAGAGATAGACAGAAATTGATTAGGGTACTTCCAATCAACAAATCATATTATATTGAGATTTAAAGCGGCACATGAGACCAATAAAACCAGCGTGCAGTAGCTACATAGGGTATACCCGTTTTTCCACCACCGAGATGTTTCCCACTGCTTGCTTGATGCTGTGTGGTGCGGTTTGGAATTTGCACCACCCCAACACTTCTCGTGGGTGTCGTAAGAGGCGACTAAGGTATAACCAGCGGGGGCGGACTGCAGCGCTCCCTGCAGAACAATTCTACCACCGAACTGCGATCCCCAGCCCGCATGCCTAGCGTGGGGATTGTGGGCATTACCCCCATGAGATAAAAGCCATTATCGTGATGTGGGGTTCCCCAGTGGGGAACACTGGGATTTTTAATAAAATATGCTATTGTCCTCTACCACGGGGTGGTACAACAGGAAGAAAAATATTGGTAATTTAAAATACATGCTTGCTGATACTGTTTTGACTATTATTTGTAAATAAGCTATTTTGTTTATTTATAAGTGACACAAAATACATACTTAAGGTATATCTAGGTATCTACTTACTAAAAATATTTTTATCAGGAAGCGGCAATATATTCTTACTCTATTCTTATTATATAAGTGTAATCGATAACCGAATGAAACAATAAATGAAATGATTTAATCTTGTTTAGATTATATAATTTCATGATCTGATTCCATTTCAATTACACAATTAATCAAATTTATATACCTACCTAAATACTTTTAATTATGTCTTGTTTTTATTTGTTACAAGGACTACTTTTTTATTTATTTAATAAATAAATAATGCTGGACAATCCACACAGCATCATCTAGCCCCAAACTAAGCAGAGCTTGTGTTATGGGTACTAAATGACTGATATGCTTAATACAATACACACATAGATAGATATTTTTTATCATACATAGAAAACACCCAGAACACCCGGAACAAATATTTGCAGATCGTACAAACATTTGTCCCAAGGCGTCAATCGAACTCCGTCTTTAATTAGCTACATAATAATGCACACAGACCCCTATGTTAAATCCAACGATCTAATCCATCTACGGTTGTCTGGTAGAGGTCGCTCTTGAGCGATAAGACCGCCAATTGTCACAATATTTGTAATTTTTTTTTATTTGTTAACTATTTCGTAAAGTGTGCAATAAAGATTTTTCTATCTATTCTATCTATCTATCAAGATATCTACTCACAAAATTTTTGCTCTGACATTCGTTATAAAAATCTAACTCAGATAACAATGTTTGCTGGCAAAAAGACGATAATGATAATAACTCTACAAAACTCTGGCTCGTGATGAATGTTACTTATTCGTATGTTAACCAGCCGACGAAAAGTGAGGCAAACTTATCAAAGTTAGATGGAGAATTTTAGAGAACATTTTGCCAGGAACCAGGGCTGAACTTGGTAGGAACCAGAATATTTGAATATAGAGGTAGAAAATGTAAGGAGTTTTCATTCTGTAGTGCTCCCGCGAGAGGTAATCACCTTTTGCAGGTGGTAGTATAAAAACCACTAGCCGCTTGTATAAAAAACCGTATACAATCTAAATATATAGTTTTTACACCATAAAGATGGCAGGCAAGCGTGCGGCCCTGCCAACTTGATGGAAAGCGTATTGCAGTCTATGGACGCCTGTAACATCAGATACATTACACGCGCGCTGCCAACCGTAAATGCTTTAGAATGCCCTGTTTGAACGTAGTAGTCGTCCCTTTAGGAATGGGTCGTCAACTTTTTTTTAGTCAACGAAACGAGACCGTTTATCGTCCACGATAAACTAGTTTATTTTCGACTAGTTTATGCCGTTCAGGACATGATCGATCGTTGAACGTTGATTCACTGATTGGTAAACGACGACTAGACAATTCTAATACAATAATACATTGCACATGCATTGCAATAGTGATTATTTTTACAAAATACCGCCCACTCAACAGACGAAGTGTCGCGCGCATAGTCTTATTAGCGATACAAGCAAGTGTGGCTAGCTGGCTAGTGAAACAGTTTCGGCAACGCTTGACGTTGGACTGCGCGATGCAAATGTCGTTCACATGTAAACTAGTTTATCAGTGGACCGTTAACCTGTCTAACAGTTGGCAGCTAACAGTTTAAAAAAACTGGTCGTTCATTCAACAACCACCACTACTCCCACTACTGCCCTAAAAATATATGTCTTTGTTTTCCCTCGCGCCGTGTACTGTGACTAGCACTCGTGCGTACAAGTCTCCAAAATTGATAAATGATTGTATCTTTTCCCAGGATTATGTTTTCTTGTTTACATCTCTACCAACAAGCCAGCTAGCTGTTGACGCGACATAACAGAACGGATAACACTAATTAGCTGGAATTTCTGAATTATCTGGACGAAAGTTTAATTGAATTTTAACCCGCTGTGGTTTTTATGGATAAAAAACTTAACTTATACCATTTCATCTACTTTAGACACGGTCCTATGGCTTTTGAGATGGATGATTTGATAGAGGGAGATGATTAGCGACTTCATCGTCCACTCAAACATTTATATTCTACCCTCACTTTGGTGGAATCATGATGTGAAAGGACTAGCTACAACTGATGTTGTAGTACTATAGATACTATCGTCAAACCGTACTTAGGGCATCAGCCCTAAGTACGGTTATCGAAACGTCATCGTGACGACAAATTTTGCATGGTTTAGGTAGTTCCATGACCGCACGATAGAGGCGCTGTACCAAAACCACTATAACCCCATAGAAAAATGAGACGTCACCATGAACTCTCGATACTATCGAACTTACTATCGAACTTGAAGGAGAGGTTCAGAGTGGCAAACGGCAGGGCCTGAACCAATAATTCCCCTACCTTTCAGTCAAGTCCGCTCATGGATCATGAACACCAAGACTACTGGGCAAGTATTCCGGATTATAGGCAGTCGAAGGAGCCCTTCCCGGCTTTAAACCCGAGATTCTCCCGAAAACTACTCAATCTGAAACGGGGCAAACTCCGGCTAATTGTCGGTATTGTCACAGGACATTGCATGCTTAATAAACATCTATTTATTCTGGGTATCACGGATAGCCCACTATGCAGGGGCTGCATGAACGCAGAGGAGACGGCCGCGCATGTGCTTGTAGAGTGCAATAGCGTAGCGTCTCAAAGACTACTCTACCTCGGGACACCGAGGACGCCTAGGGAGGCATGCACCGGCGTCAGCGAGCTGCTGGCTTTCCTAGAGGACATCGGGTGGTTAGATTAGCAGCCCCCCACCCGACACGCAAAAAGGGCCCACCTGTGGCCTAGTTGCGGAAACCAGTCCATAAACAAGTAACAAGTAAGTAACTATCGAACTTAGGGCTCAGATGTTGGGATTCCATTAATTCTTCAACCTTAGTGGTCTGTTAAACAATCTACGCCTAGCTCCCACTCTGTACCCAGAGTTTGTTCAGTGACACCAAAGGCGCCGGAAAGTTCTCCATGTCGACAAGCCCTTATCACAACTTGTAATCGAAAATACTGCTTCTGAAGTTAAGAAGTGAAATTGCTTTTATTAGTGCATCCATGTTAACGTGTCATGGCAAGCCTAAAGGTAGCATACAATATGGGCATGGCAAACACATAAAAATATTTATTCAGATATGCACTTAAACTTGGAACCTTTAACAGACAGCGCGCGGTAGGCGAGCTTGCAGAAACCTAGCCATTCATTTTCGACTTACTTCAAGTGAGCGAAAGTTTTCAGGTCAAAAATAATTTTATTTTTGCTTTCTTCTATCTTTCATAGTCTGCTCGGAAAGTGACTTATTTCTTTTCCAAACTTGAGCTAGAAAGTACCTCATTGCAGGCGTACTAGAATGCAGGTCGAAAAACTCTATGGAATTTCATGTCTCACGCGTTTGCCGGGAGAGGATAATGTATGGAAATCCATTTCTAACGTGTAATTTTCTTTAATTTTCGGAATTTCAGCCTTTAGCTATGGTTACTTTTATTATAGGTAAACTACACAAAGTTTTTATCGGCCTCTTTCGTTCTCGGAACAGTAATTCAAAAAAAGAACCAAGTGCATGAGGCGTTTGCGGTAATTTCTTCGAAATTTACATTTGAGTTAGGTAATTTTATTAATTCTACAGAGTATCGTCGATAGTGAAGATTTTATGACACCGCCAGTAATAAAAGAAACCGTTCAAGCAGTGATTGAGAACCATTACCCTACAAATCCAGAAATAAATACAATAAGACTTATGAAGATTTCGTGTATCGGAAAAACGAGAAGAGTGCCACTTCTTTTTCGGAAAATGTTTTATTTTCCTCCTAGGTGTAGTTTAAATTATCACTGTGTATCACTGACGAGAAAGTGCGATTTTGTGCCAACTTCGTGTGTTTTAAGGCTTAAATGACACACTCGAAAGGAATCAGTCACTTTCTCACCTCGGTGAACAATGTACTATTTCAAGTGGTTCCTACTATCATACGCCTCTTGGTCAAGCTTGCGTGGACTGCGACCTTGCTGCTAGCTGTCACCGCGTGGACGCGTGGATCGTGCGATCAGCACGATTTGAGGCAGAGGCCAGCGGAAGCTGTGCGGTAGCAGTGTTTACATCTGAGCACACACATCCAACACCGCTACCGTACAACACAAAAATAAGCATTTAAATATGGACTTAAACTCGCTATCTTTATCTTTACAAAATGGCTTCTCACAAGCTTCAAACGAGTGGCCCGTGAGCTGTCTGTTATCTGATGGCGTTAATATAAAATGTATCTTAATATTACGAGTTAAAGCCCATATTTGCATGCACATTTTTGTGCTGTGCGGCAGCGATTTGGTCCTGATATGCGACAAACTGTGGGCTGTCAAATCAATGGCGTTTGTCATGACATAGCCAAGTCGTGGACGGACTTTCACGAGTGAGACACACATACATACAGATACTGAAAGTATGTATGCTTGAAAAGAAGATCACTCTGATATGATATACATTTCAAATCTTCCGCTTACAATATTCGAGTGTGATCACGTGTATTCAAAGAGCCTCCAAGCACAGGAAGCGGGTAGATTAGACAAGTAGTTTACGAGTCTAGGAAGTTTCTTATCAAAGTCGAACATACCGGTACCATGACAGGTTTCAAAGCGGTGTCGTAAAGTACTACAGGTATCTGAACATGAAGTTTGAAGAGGTTCTTGGATTTAGCACGAGGTTCTATGATTATACCTAGATGCATACAAGTGCCTTCATCTTTTAGTGCGGTCTTATCTAGTATACTGTTTTTGTTTTCTCTTAAATGAAGCCCTTGACTTCTTAGACGACATTTCTCTGACTCGCATAGTTTCGGACTTGGCCATACACTTAATAGTCACCCTGTATATTTATCCCTATTCCTCAGAATATGGATATGACCCTCAGGTCATACCGTGATGTTGGGAAACAAAAGAAAAGTTGGTGACATCAGCATCAAATGCAATTGAAAAGAACTGATCTCATACTAGGTCTTACAATAGAGAATTGGAGATTCTTATGTTTTCCACTGTGATTCATGAATATTAAATAAAGCCTAGATTAAGCCAACAGCGTTACAGAATTTACCTACCTATAATGAATTTAAATACCAAGGGTCAAGTTTACTTTATCATTACTTATTTGATTTCTGCCCATGTCATTCCACTTACGAAGATGCAATTCACCTCACTCACCATTCTATCAAAATGTACCTGTATGAAAGTGTTTATCTGTGCTGAAATAGAGAACTCTACCTTAGGACTTGACAAAGTTTAAGAAGACCGTCACGAAGAAAACAGTTGCACACACTGAACAAACTAGGTACCTCAATCCCTTATGCACAACTTTCTATCAGATCGCTGGAAACTTGTCCACGGATGTTCACGAGGCGAATGCAAGAATACTTTACGCCATATTGGAACTTCAACTCGAATTCCGAAAGCAAATACTGAGTGCCTACAAAAACTTGGACTAACGTGTTGTGGACACCGAACTGTGTGGAGCGGCAAGCAATGCTAAATGTTTTGGTTTGATAAAGCTAACTTACTCTAGCGGAACTTTCTAGAAGATAGTTCGGGAATTATTTACGAGTACCATGGCTCTCGCTCTCCGCCGCGTTCCCTTAATTAAGGAAATCAAATGTTAGGTATTGATTCTATTTGTACCGTCAACCAGCAGGGCTATATGGATGTTAGTATTCATTCAACTAATACTGATGTATCAGTTGAATTAATACTGACGTCCATATAGTCTTAAGCCTGCAGTTACAGGCATGGACTTTGACTTTGACACTTTGATCGTATGGAACGTTTATATCGTGCATGAAATGCTATGCGAGTTTTCTATCTCCAAGAACACAAACAAAACTTCGTAGATCTTCTAATTTTATTGTCCCGTGGACTAAAAAACTTATTCAAGAAACGGACTTCAGTTTTAACTCCGGCAAAAATACTAAAATTTAAACAACTCCACACCATCCCATGTTCCAAACAAGGGATTATATCCCCGCCTAAAGGGAAAAAGAGTGCGAAAACTTTAATTAAACAAGTTTGGTGAGAATTGAGCTGGGGACTCTTGTAAACGGATAATCGAAGCTGTGGAATCCACCTGAGGACGTATCTTGAATGACATGACAGTCTTCCGCTATATAATTTAGAATCCTAGGGGAATTTAGTGTTGTTAGTTAAAAAGTAATAGCCTACCTAATAAATTATTTTATATATTATATTCTATAAAAAATCTAAAATCCATTACGTTTATTTTGACTCCATTACTAACTTTGTTTGACTGTTTGTCTGTTACCTTTGCACTACTAAAGACTGAGGTGGGCTGTAGCTTCCTAGAAAGGAGATTAGGCACATTTTTAACCTGTTAAAATGCATGAGAAATCGCGAGCCGCAGTAGTAAGCAGCAGGTGTTACATAAATGGGCTTTAGTTTTCTCATATTCAAAGTATTCAATCAAATGGGAAACACTCATTGGTAGTGTGGACGGAGCCGTCCTATGATCTTCAACTTGATAGAGCATTGTGATGACAAGATTTTTACTTTGATGCACACATTAAATTATTGCAGTGTTTTTTTCACTATTTGGAGCCCTTACTATAAGAAGTACATTGAGGTAGTCGAGAGAGTTAAGCGTAAATTATTGCGTGTTATGCACTATAGATGTCACAAAAGATATTTACCATCTTCCCAAATTCTCAGCAAATATAATATGTTCACGCTTGAGTCCAGACGGTTATATGGAAGCTACTACACTTTATAAGATCGTCCGTAACAAATTCTACAGCATTGAACTAGTGCAGAGTATTAGTTACGCTGTCCCTAGAACATTACATACCAGTATACGTGCCGCACTAACTCAGGATTGCGTACACCAATTAGTAGAATGGTAGGGTCACAACAATATTTCCTAGACATTCGTCACCGAGTCTCTTACAGACGATCAGGACATGGAAAGGGAACGCAGGGCATTATCCATCAGGGCGAACATGCTGGCCCGTAGCTTTGCGAGTTGCAATTGCTGAAAACGGCGCTTTGTAGAGCTTATTGCCAGTCGTTTTATACGTGCAGCCTGGGTCAAGCACACCAAAAAGTCATGGGATGCCCTGCGGATCCAGTACGACCACTTGTTCAGGGTGCTGATGGGGCTGCCGCGCTTCTGCAGCGCATCAGGAATGTTTGCTGACGCACGAGTAGACGGAATCGCGGCGATAATGTGCAAAAGATCTGCGTTCCTGGTGCGCCGGGTGCGCGTCAGCTCCAACAGCTACATACAGCTCATCGCACAGAGACTGGACACTGACTGTCTTTTTATGGAACACTGGACAAGAGCGCATATTGTGCCCACTTGAACAGTGAACTATGATTCTAGTTGTGATTTTTATTGTGATTAAGTAATTGTTTTTGATTTTAATTTTGTATATAACTCGATTAAGGACACTTTAATTTATTTTTGTATTATGTTTTATTGGTTTTCTGAAATAAACGCATTGAATTGAATTGGAATTTACATATTTTTATCCAGTGAGAGTCAATTTAAGAAGCTTATCTTACACAAACTATATTTCAGCAGTATACATTTCTTTTAATTCTTTGTACTTTTATTTATATTTCCAACTAAGTAATTTACTTTTCAACTTATTATCTAACATCTAAATATTTCAACGTTTGTTCTGTTTGTTTATAAACTTTAGCGGAACTTTTAGTAACTTCCTCATAAAGCAATCTGTGAATTGCGGCATTATTATCTAAGTTTAACATATTATTATGTACACCTAATCTAGTTATATAACTATACATTTTGTAGCAGTTAGCTAAATAAATAAAATAAAATCAAAATTACTTATTCGAGGTGGTGAAACGTGTGAAGCATAGATGTGTATATTGCTTTGATTTCCATACGGCCCGCGCGGTCTCGCTATTGTATGCAATCGATCATCCTGACCGACGACAGGTTAACCACTCGACTCGGCGGTGTAAATTAACGACTAGGCTAACGTCATATATTAAAGTTTGCATAAAACTATGCTTATCAAGTACACGTTTAAAATACATTTTAAAAAGTTTTTGTCACAGAAACAAATTGAGGGTATTCCTAAGCGCTTCGTTTACCAAAAATAAAACTACCATCGATTATTGCTTCGCCCTGTTGCCATGTAGGTACATCACATACTAAGGAGGTAGGAAACGCCAACTTAAAACTCGTTCTTCTTGCTCTCAATGGGTTATGGCTGAAAACCAGTGTTTTTGCTTCTTGAGGAAAGTATTACGCTGAGCCATTGCCTTTTTGACGTACTGCACACACAGACATTTTACTTAGATTTTTAGTGTATGTCATTGTTTCTTTTTATTAGTCAACTGTATAACTGTTGTTGCGGACGGTAACCAGGTTGACCTAGTTCGCCCTGGGAAAGTATCCCAACTTAAGTTCGACGTGCGTTCCTTTCTCCTTCCGAAGCTGGTAGACGCACGCCGCCACGCACCCCTGAATGCGTATGAAGCTATGACGATCTGCTCTTCCTTCCTATGGGGGGCCTCGACGTTGAAATGAAAGACAGGATCTTTGAATATTCATGTTTCGGCTGTTCCTAGGTTTCCCTACTACTACTTGCTGTCTTCCTATTGCTTCTTGCCTCTTCGGTGGCTTAGCTGCAACTTGCCTCTTCGGTGGCTGGACTGCGACTGACGGCCGTACAAACTGCGCTCATATTTATATGGCCGTGTTTTACCGGCAAGACGCCTGCGTGCTTTTGACTCAAATTCACCTAATTTTTTCCTTGAGCCGAAACCTTAAAACCTTTATTTCTTGTAATTTACCCAAAGAACATTTACAAATCTAAGCCTTATAAATAACAAAAACAAGCCTTATAAACATAAAATTACAAAATCTAAACATATTCAACAAATAAAAAAGTTTCTAGAACAAAACCTTATAAAAAACTTGATTCGGAACATTATACTAATTTTACAATAACTCTAAAACTTATTAACAGATTTACACAATTCAAACGGAAAACCTTGTTCCAAGCCAAAACCCTTCAAATGACACTATTTTTGTTATGATTCATCAATAAACAAAAAAGTACTTAAACAAAACGATGTCTTAATATAACGAAAAACGAATCAGCCTTACATTAAGGTTTTGTCGCCGACAACTGTTGTAGTCTGATCTGTATGTGTGTTTGTTTGAAGTTGCAAATAAAGTCTTTTATCTAACTATCTAACCAGAAAGCATAATTTAACATCTCACACAAACTGTTGAAAGTGACATAGCAATAAAAACATTTTGCTTAGTTTTAGAAAACTACCCTTCATTCATAGACCCTATACAACCATCGATCTAAATAAAAAAGGGGAGATGTGGTACTAGCTTCTCGAAATTAGAAGGCCAAAATTAGGTGCAATTAGGTCCACCCACCTGTCATAGTCAGACCGGGGCGTTCGTGTACACGTGCTTGCTACGACGTACTTAATGTGATTTATTGACTAACACAGCAATGGTTACAGCAATGCCCTCGTGTTTGTTCATTATTAATGTGATTTATTGACTAAAAGGTTACAGCAATGCCCTCGTGTTTGTTCATTATAATTATTGCACAAGATTGGAAATGTAACTGTGAGCAAGTGTTTGCTTGTAGTTGTAACACAGGCCAGTTGTTGAGTAAGCGCTGGGAGAACGTACCATATCTAGAGGTACAGATTTTACTTAGATCTATGTATACACCATAAAGAAACCAAATAGCCACGCCTATAGACAAACAAATCAATATCGGTTGTTTGATATTCATTTATAGTTGTAAATTGTATGCATGTTTCAGTTTGTTGCAATCATGGCAATCCCAATAGTACGGTTGGCCGAACTGTTGCATAATCCATGAAGGTTCCAGCTTACGTCATGTCCGTGCTACGCTACGGCGCGAAGGACCAAATGTGCAATTAACTTGAGCGGTGTACAGCATGTGTTCTTCTTTTAGGTATACTACAAATAAAACGCCAAGTGCGAGTCGACTCGCACACGAAGGTTCCGTACCGTAAACATCAGGCAAGTTTTTCAAAGAACGTCAAATTTTCACTTGTATGGCGCCTTTAAATATTAAATTTTGTTATATTTTTAGTATTAAATTTAAAATGTTAGTTATTTATAGAAAGTTTCATGTGTCCACCTATAGTGGTTCAAGAGAAAAAAATCCCTCCTTCAATAAAGCCTTCAATAAAGAAGAGCAAAAATAAAAAACACGTTTTTTGTATAGCTACCATACAAAAAACCTTTAGTTTGAATATTTATTTTATTTTTATTTTGTGTTGTTATAGCGGCTAGAGAAATACACATTATCTGGAAATTTCAACTATCTACCTCTTACGGTTCATGAGCCCTGTGACAGACGGACGGACGGACGGATAGCGGAGGCTTAGTAATAGGGTTCCGTTTCACCCTTCGGATACGGAACCCTAAAAACAAGAAAAACGTCACTAATTAAAGAAAAGAAAGAAAATTACAATCAAATAATAAAAACAAATAGAACAAGTATTTACAATTAAAACAATTAAGCTAACTGCAGACTGTTGCAAACAAACTACAGGTAGCTCAACTGATCTACATCAATACCAGTCGGAAGCGTCCCCAAGATGCTGGATGCATTGCCAGAAATAAATTCATTTATTTTTACCCAACTACCAACATTCTAAAATAACAATGGCACAGGCGTAATACATGTGCCTGTATAAACATACAGGCACATGTATTACGCCTTACGCAAATATTATAATGCGAAGGTTTGGATAGAAAGGTTTGTTACTTCTTTACGCCAAAACTACTTAACCGATAGGGTTAAAATTTTGCATAGATGTAGGTCTGGATCTGGAATAAAACATAGGCTACTTTTTATTCCATGAATCAGTGCTCATAGAATATAATTATTCTAAAATTTTCCATATAAACAGTGCGTGCGAAGCCGCAGGCAGAAACTATTATATATACCTATTTACCTTTACGTCTGGCAAAAATACAGGAAAGATTTTAAAGCCTTTTTATCCTCTAGTGTAATTTTGCCTACCTCAGCATGACAAAGTGTAGCAATCGACTAAGCCGAATTTGGAATTTTAAACCGAAATTTTAGACCTGAGGCACTAGTTTGTTGTTTATGTTCTCACCTTTTCAAAGAGCAATTTTAGTCAAAGTTAAAAAATAATGAAGCAAGATTCGTCAAGTGCGAGTATGACTCGAGCGCCGAGGGTTTCGAACGGTTGTCAAGTATACCAATATGTACTATAGGTACTGGTTAGAGACTTTGCTATTTGATGAATACCAAAAAATTGGAGGTAACCTACATTTCAGATGTATCGGTTTGCAAACTTCGGAGTACAGTGGGAGATAGGGGGAATAAGTATTTTTTCCAGTTTTTTCAAAATATTTCAATATGTATTAAGTTTACAGAAGTTTCAAAAACTGTTTTGAGATGTACAAACATATACCATTCATTTGATTCCCCACTCGGTGACGTAGGCAGCCCCCTCTTTTGAAAATTATCCCCCCCTTCCTGTCGCGTTAGTGAAGTCT
Source organism: Eupithecia inturbata (assembly GCA_963662085.1). NCBI lineage: Eukaryota > Metazoa > Arthropoda > Insecta > Lepidoptera > Geometridae > Eupithecia > Eupithecia inturbata. The sequence goes on along the minus strand of OY759194.1, from coordinate 4,815,186 downwards.
GTCTACTTACATACTTTTCTAACGCTACATACATTTCAGATGGATCGCTCTGCAAACTTCGGAGATAGAGGGGGGGGGGGGGCGGAAGGGGTATTATTTCGACTTTTTTGAAATGTACAAATTGATACCTTTAATTTAATACCTCACTTGACATTGTAGGTCCCTTTTAAAATTTCGACATCACAATTTGTACTGAAAATTTTCATTTTAATTTTTCATTTATTTTCATTTTTTTTCTTTTAATCTGTACAGGCGCACGAAATGTATTATTATTTTAAATTTCAGTTTTTTACTGCCGTAGTTGCCGAAATATTAAAGACGGAAAAAAGGACAGAAAATCGATGCCTTCGATTTTCTTGTTTCGATACCGATCTCCGATCTTCGAAACCCTAAAAAGTGATAGCTGCAATCTTGTTGATTGCAGCTTGGTCTTTCTATTGTAAGACCAAGCTGCAATCAACAAGATTATTATCCTGCAATGATAACAAAATAAAAATGAACATCAAAATTAATCGTTTTATCAGATTATTGATTTAATTTTAATTCCTAGATACCGATATCCTGAGTGCAATATCAATTATTTTTTTCGGGTATTGATTATGAATTTTAAGTTATCGGTCAAAACCCAGTTCAGTGTACCTAATCAAATTAAGATTTGAGTAGGTATCTATGTTATAGGTACCTAAAGAGATTGATAGGAATTTTCAAAAGTAAAAAGTAAAGTAAAATTTATTGGATCAAATACATGTAAATAAGGTACATAGGTGGAGTATGTTTAAAGAAGACACAATGTATTTCTACCGTTTCGGCGTCCAAAATCTGGGTACAATGTCACTTAATTAAACATATAGCTAATAAATGAAATTAAAAACGAATACTTAACTAAGTATTCTTATCAACTGATAAGAAAACTGAATATTAAATAAAAATTTATATTACAAAAAAATTAAACACTAGCAATTTGTCATTACATAAATCTAGAAAAATCAATCAAGCAATTTTAGGATTATTAACACAACAAACTTAATTACGACCATCCACAATTCAACTTAAACATTAATTGAAACAGAAGTGTACCTAATAATTATTAAGCTTGGAAATTAAAGTGATTGTTATTAACAATCACATTAATTTCCAGACTTAATAATTTTAAAAGCTAAGCGCCATAAGCCTATGGAAGTCGAACCAGTGCCATCAATAAATTACCAAAGTCAGAAACAATACTCTGAACATCCATATATTTTCGGCTGTGCATAACAAATAGGTAGTAGGTATTAATCACAGCGATTGTAAGCCGGCGGTTATCACGCACAGCTAGTGTCCAGTCCACAACAAAAGTGTCCGGCACCTACTCAAACATTGTTAGACTTTATTCACCAACACAGACAAAACTTTTGGCTGTGAGTGTGCGGGCATCACGCATGCGCGCAGCATCTGTGCCTCTTCCCCTATCTCATAACTACAGCCCAAAACGACGTAAGCACAAAATCATACCCGACTCTTTTACCGCTGGATAAAGTCGCGATTTGCTTCTTGCTGCGTGGAATATCCAACTTTGACGTAAGATGGTGTAGCATGAGCTTCCAGGACTCTAGTTTTTAGATGTATCCAGATTGCGTGGATGCTGGGACGTCTCGCCGCGCGTTCCGTGCAACTTCGCGTTACGAAATTCAAACTCTTCTTTACTGAAGTGATAGAAAACTGTAAAAAAAGTGATGTTTTGTGAAACTTGATGCTAGTGAATTAGTTTTTGACTGTTTGTTAGTTTTGGACATTTAAAAAGTAAGTTACATGTTTTTTTTAGTATTGCTCATTACATGCAAGTTTGTTGATTTATAACTGGGTTATACTTATAAGTGAGTAAACAAGACGTTTACGATGTCATCATCTACGAGGTAGTTCGAATTAAGTTCTTCCCAGTTTTGGATGGGTAGATTTTATGATATAACGTATTGTAATAATATATAACGTTTTATAAGATATACCGTAGAGTTTACAGAACGGCCAAGCTTTTGTAAAACACCTCTGTAAGGCTACCGAAGGAACTTATTTCTTAAAAGCCTGCCTCTCCCTCTCTGTAATAAAACATATTGTGTGGATTGTTCAGCATTATTATCTAATTATTAATTATAAAGTAGTAACAAAAATAAGGTCAAAGGATTTATTCAAGTTCTTCCTAAATGAAAACATGAGATAGCTTTCAATAAAATGGAATTACAGCGAAATCTAAATTAATTTAAGGTGGACTTTATGAATTTCTAAATCAAATAATTTTACTTATTTACGTTTCAAATGAAACGTCTTTATAAAACTGCGTAACTTTTTAATTTCATGTTTACGAATAGACGGATGTAGTAAAAACGTATGTTTGTACACAATATCACACAACTTCAAAAAGAAAACATATTTTTGAGCCATAAAATGGAAAAACGTGAAATATTTGCTATGGGTATTATTTTTAGGCTCATACCTATGTTTTTAGAATGTTTGACATAGGTTGATGTTGTTTTACTGTTTTTTCTTTTCGATTGTACAAAACATACCTTGAACAGTTACTGAAATTGGCGTTGACTGTACAAATACAAATACAATACAAAATGTTTATTAATTATTCTCTTAAGTTACATTTTATATTGTTCGAGACCTCCTTTTAAGTATATAAATACCTGTATTAGGAGGTAACGCTCTTCCTTATCATACATTATGATTATGAGTTAAAATAATAGTTTATTACAAAACATTTCACAATACTAATCCTATTAGAAACATGAACAACAATTTTTACACAATTTGTTGAGGGTAGGTTTCTGTTTCTTTATACTTTATTCTATTGTAAGTTCAAGAATGTTGCGTGGTACAAGTGCAAACTGACTGTACAAAGGTGGTTACTTTACAAATACGGTAGGTAAGGTTCAGGTAGGTTGATTGATTGATCCGTACAAAAGTTTCGTTCTACAGAATTTCCTCAAGTTAACCACCCTAGAAAACGCTTCAATTGACTGATTGTTCGAAATTTATTTTTGTATTTTGAAAGACTTGGGGAACAAAGTTTTGGCAAGTTATCCGAATCACGTTTTAGAAATTTGGAATATAAAATATTATTGTATCGTACCTTACCTATAGCTTTCATAATGTGTTTTTCAGAACAATTATTAATAGTCCATTAAAATAAATATCAAAGTACCTAAATCGTTTTTATCAGAATGTCTACTTTATTTTTATTCATTAATAACTTGCTTCTGCCCGCGGATTCGATTGCGTTAATCATATAAAAGGTGTTTTTCACCAGATAGAGTTAGAAAAATCATTACAACCTCAGGGTTGGGTCCTGGTGCGTTTTTGTTCTGTGTTGTATCAGTACATGGATGTAAAATTTTTAAGAACCAATACAGACATATATGTAGGTAAAGATAAAAAGTCTTTATTTATAAACATATTGAGGAGCAAATAACAAAAATAAACAGCGATGCGACCTGTAGAAGTAAAATACTCTGTCGCAGATCGCAAGGTACTCAGTAACTTTGCCTGAGTAAGGTAAATACTTTCTGTGCTTATTAGGGTGTAATGGTGTGAACTCCTTTATCCGCGAAACCCAGAGTTGCTGTCTATTCGGACAAAATTTATTGGGCGTCCCAACTGACACTTTTGATTTTAATATTATTTTTTACTGTCGATTCGGACACCATCAAATTATTGAAGCTGTTGAGTACAGTAAACGTCTTTGTTTACCTTTTTTATCAATACCTAACTCCTTCATACCTACATGAATCACTTCCCGTAACAGAGCTAAGTAGAGTACCTTCCACCTACCTAATACCCACTCAATGTTTTGCGGTTCAGCATAGCCCCCTGTCAAAAGTTTTTCAATTACGTCTGTACCTAACGTATACTTACTACATAAATACTCAACATATTTATTGTATGAAACTCCGGTAAAGGAAACTTCCAAGTGTCTGGCAAGTGGTCGAGATGAGAAATGGGAAACACGTGAAGAGGGATACATACCTTCGTAATAATAGAGTAGGTTAAGGTATTAGTTTGGTAAGTCAACAAAACTTCTAAAGTGGGAACTCCAACTTGACCTACTTACGAGTATGTTAAATTTATAATGTAAGCTTCATATAAATCTTTATTGACAAAGAAAATTACAATTCAATGATAAAAACAAATTAGAACTAGTATTTACAATTGAAACGATTAAGCTAACTGCAGACTGTTGCATACAATCTACAGCTAAGTAAGTATGTAAGCTTCTGATAATGTTAAAACTTTTGTTGTTAATAATGGGACTTTAGTCATCCTAAAAAGCTAACATTTTTTTACTCGACTGCTCAAAAAGGAGCCTTATGTTTGCGGGTTCATGTATGATGTATGTGAGTTTCTTAATTCCACCATAACCTTTAAATTGCTGAACAGATTTGGATGTATGGGGTATCGTTAGTATCCTTACCGGCCGCAAAACGTAGGCTGCTAAAATATTTGCCTAACATCATTCCGAGTGACAATAACTATGTAGGTACATATATAATTAATCGGGTACCGGGTTCAAATCCCGGGTCAAGCCAAGATTTGTGCTATTGGGATTTGTCTAGCAAGAAAAATTCTCAGTAGTAGCCCGGGGTCAGGAAGTTGGCGGTGTAATGGGTACTACGTAACTAAGAAAGGCTTCCGTTATTTCGTATCAAATTATTCTTCTGTATTGGTTCCGTTTTCAGGGTTCTGTACCCGAAGGGTCAAAATGGAACCCTTTTACTAAGCCTCCGCTGCCCGTCCGTCCGCCTGTCCGCCCGTCCGTCCGTCCGTCTGTCACAGGGCTCTATCTCATAAGCCGTAAGAGGTAGACAGTTGAAATTTTCAGGAAATGTGTATTTATTTTGCCGCTATAACAACAGATAATAAACACAACAAATACTAAAAATATAATAAAGTTGAAAATTTAAAGGGGTCTCCGAATAAGTGAAAATATGATGTCCTTTGAGAAAGTTGCCTGATTTTTACGGTATGGAACCCTTCGTGTGCGAGTCGACTCGCACTTGGCGGCTTATTATATTATTGGCATTCCAAACAAGCACAGGTTTCAAGTATTTTCGTTATCAATAAAGTTTACCTACTTATAGATCAAATTAAATCAAAAACTCCTTATTTCCATAAATACCTACATTATATGTACCTACACTTAGAAAAAGTCAAATTCTTAAAATTAAACACTAACATGGAAATAATGTGATAATTTTGATTTCTGTGGCTTCGTACCTATGTTGACTAAAGTTAAGAAGCAACGAAGAAACCTTTAGCCTATTAGTTGTTTATTTTAGAGTTGGAGCCAAACCCGTCCTAAGATTTTTGATCCTCTAGATAATCTGATATTTCGTAGTAAGACTTTTTGCAGATTTGCATCTAATCACGTACAGATTCTGTAGTGATCTAGCTAGATTATAAAAATCTCTGTAACATTATAGAATGCAAAAATGTTTTGACTTTTGACTACTGAACGTCAGCCCCGGGTCTTTGGGTCTCAGCCAATGGATTTTAAAGCAATATCTTTTACATGTAAAATCGAATCCAATCCATATTTTTAACCACAAAACAGAGCACACATTTTCATCGTTAAAATTTCATGACGGTATCGCGAAAAAAAAACATGGAATTGGGAACTGATCGTTTGTGTATCACAAACAAACTTATGTATATTTTTTCTCTCTCCTCATCAACACACACGCGTCCAGTCTACTGCTGAACACATGCATATCCTACACTCACCTTGTTTTGACCACGCTTGGCAGGCAGGCTGCCGGATTGGTTATCGCAGTAGAGGTGTTATTTTTTCCTCTATAATATTAGTAATAGATTTACTCTTATCATATCCAGCGCTAAAGCTTTATTCAGGAAGGAATAAAATAGAATTAGACTGAGCCCACAAGCAAAACTTTTTTCTTCACATAAAAATGTAAGACCCTACCGAATACACGATATTTTTTCGGATCCAACTATAAATAGAATGGTACAAATGTTTGAGTTTTATCTTTACAATAATTGCGAAGCGATACAAAGTTTATTATGATGTTTTTTATCTGTGGTACGAATCAAAAAGTGTCACAGAAACCAATATAATGTAGTACTTAGTCGGAATTGGTCTGCTACATTTTATGATTTTCAGTGATTTTCATTTTCATTTTATTTTTCTAAATATGTAAAAAAACTTTCCCTTCTGTTTAAAATAAACTACTAGAAAAAACACTAATAGCACAGGATGTTGCGAATTGACAAAATCCCGTTTCACATGATTAGTTTCGGTTCAATTTGAGACTCCTGTGGTGAGGAAAATTGGTCAGCACAGAATATTTCAACCATGTGGCACGACCTTAAATCCAATTCTATCGCACCAAGATAGCAACGTTTTTTTTTATGAATGTGTTAGACCCTGCTGTTAATTTAATTTTTGAGGCGCTCTTTGTGTTCTTAGTTCGTGTATCTTAAAAGCTGAAAACGTATTGCAAGGTTGAGCTATTCTACGTTATCGCATTCGGAGTAAGCTATAAGTATGTAGTAAGTGTATGTTGTAGAGTCCTAAGGGTTAAAAAAGGAACAGCATGTTTGCTGTTGTATTATGTTCTAAATTTAAATCCAAAGGCCTATGTTTTTGTTTATTACGTACCTGTATTTTTTTTTGTGTTTCCCTTATTTTTTTAATAATATTTTTATTCTTCATTTATTCTTTTTTATAAGACAATGATTCTTGCCAACGCAAATTCAACTGCAAATTTTTGCAAGAGCAGGGCTCAGCTATCCCACAATATATTGTCTACTTCCCATTTGTCCTTCATCTTTTTCATCTTGCAAATCATGTAAACAACTGAAAGAGTTTTACATTTCATACATTTTGTTGCATTGAAATTTTTGCAATTAGTTATTTTTGGTGCACTGATCAACTGGGACAACTTTTGTCACAGTAGTCATGTGCACTGACCAACAGCACAAGACAACTGGGAATAAGCGAAATACTTAATTAAAAAAATTGTTACACATGTGACATTTTATTTTATTTTACAATTTTAGGAAAACTAACAGCAAGTTAACTATATAACAAAAATGGTGTGTAACAAACGGCTAATTATAAGTTTCCACAAAAAATACAACAAAACTAAATAAAATGATTAACAATCGAAAAAAGAAAGAAAGAAAGACGGCGCGCATTCTTCAAACGGGCGGATTCTAAGATCCAGTGGCGACAATGTGTGTAACATTTAAATTTATTAATTATTTATTTATTTAGAAACAACAATCATTATCTAGAGATGGGAAAGGTACCGACCAATCCCTTTGGCCCACAATCCGCGCCATTTTGTGAAAAGGATAGGCATAGGATTTCCAGTACGTAAGTTTTTGGAGAGGACCAACATCTAGTTTTTACTTATTTACAAGAAAACTACACAACTTATGAAGAAACTGGTTCAAGGAACCAAATAAAAACTTGAATCTTGACTCTCTTAATTAGTAATAATAATAACCTACGAATCAAAACATAAATCATTTCAATAGACCGCAGGGTTCCTGAGATCTCTACCAAATTATGTGCGAAACAGTGCACTTTTATGTTTTTTTATCGTAAATTTTTTTCGCAATCGTGTTTCCACATTCAAGGAATCAAAGATTTTTTTTACATTTTGTTTAATTGATGTAATTCGAGTTTTTTACTACGGGGATCCCATGAATACTGAGATCTCGGCCTAGTTTGACAACCAAACCTGCAAGTTTTGCCGCCCGTGATGTCCCATTCGTTCCACCAGTAGAGGGGTGAATACGAAAATAATAGAATGACGAAAATAATAGAATGAATGAAGACTTGAAGTTATAATAATTGATTTTTGAATAATGTAAACTGACGCTATGTATGTATATACCGTTCATCCCACCAATATCTATAGTGTAGTAAGCTCGGCAGCCATTTTTCATTTACCAATTTTTAGTTTCGTAGTAAATATAAAATACTTATCTACCTTATTATGAAAAACGGGGTTAAACCAAAACCAATGGCAATAATAATTAAAACGAAATGGATTCGGAATTCAATTACACCGTTATTTACCAGTTGTGTTTTGGGAATTGGTGCAATTACCGCGCTCTGTCATCGACGCACCTACGGTCTCTTGTGGTCTCATTAAAATTAAAACTTATTTCATTTTATACGCTTTTAATACAATACGAAAAAGGTTGTATATTTTGACATACTCCGCCAAGACCCACTAAATGTACACCATAAACTGTAAAGGAACCGTAAAGGAGTCCAGACGTACTCGTCTGGACTCTTTTACGGTTAGCGCATTTATCAAAATCGGTTCAGGCGTTTAGACGCTTTTAGGTAATAAAGAGTATCAGATAATGGGTTAAAAGAGTCTTGTCAACGGTGTACGGCGAATCGTCATTGTTATTAATTCGAAAGTACCTAACTCTGTCTGTCTGTTACGTTTTCACGTCTAAACGGCTGAACGGATCTCTGTGAAATTTGACAGAGAGGTAGATGGTATCCCGGGAATGAACATAGGTTACTTTTTGTCCTGGAAAAAAGCGCGCAAAGCCGCGGGCAGCAGCTAGTATTCATATAATTTATTGTGATTTTATGCATACAGGTAAATAAATAATAAATAAATAATGCGGTACACTTCACACTTCATCATCTAAGTGCACACCTTGTGTTATGGATGACTGATAAACTAAACTTAAAGCAATACATACTTATATAGATATTTTTTATTATGTACATAGAAAATACCCAGAACACCCAGAACAAATATTTGCAGATCTTACAAACATTTGTCCCAAGGCGGGAATCGAACCCGCAACCTCCTGCGTCGCATTCGGGCCTTCGCCCGCCGCGCCACAGAGGGCGTCTTACACAATGTATAAAAACCATGTCACGGTGCTACAATTATTATTGTTAGATTGATAACTTTGACTTTACATAAATAATATATTAGGTCCTTACATATGAAATTGGCGTTTTTCGTACTGGCCACTTTAATCACAAATTTCTCCTCTTTGGTAAGGAATTCCAAATTCAAATTTGTACAGCTATAGACTCATGTATTTGTGCTTCGATGATCGTCATTCATTTGTTTTTTTTCTTCTGTTTTTTTCTGTTTGCGTCACTCATTTTACAAAATGGAAAACTTAAAATATCGCATTATTTACGAGTACGAGTTCCGCCGTGGCACTAGTGCTGCGGAAACAACTCGAAGGGTGAATGATGTGTATGGCGGTCGTGTTGCAAAAGAAAACACAGTTCGTTTTTGGTTCCAACGTTTTCGTTCTGGAAATTTTGACCTGCAGAACAAGCCCCGTGGACGGCCTGAGACTCAAGTTGATAATGAAGAGTTGAAGGCTATTGTGGAAGCGGATCCATCGCAAACCACGTCCGAGTTAGCTGCAGGCTGCGATGTTAGTGATAAAACTGTTTTAATTCACTTGAAGCAAATTGGGAAGATTAAAAAGCTTGAAAGGTGGGTCACGAATTGACTGAAGCAAACCGGCAAACGCGCGTCGACTGCTGCGTTACATTACTAAACCGGCACAATAATGAAGGTATTTTAAACCGAATCATTACCTGTGATGAAAAATGGGTTCTTTACGATAATCGGAAGCGCTCAGCGCAATGGTTGGATCCTGGCCAGCCAGCCAAATCCTGCCCCAAGCGAAAATTAACCCCAAAAAAGTTACTTGTAAGCGTTTGGTGGACTAGTGCCGGTATTGTTCATTACAGTTTTCTCAAATCTGGCCAGACTATTACGGCTGATGTCTATTGTCAGCAATTGCAAACCATGATGGAAAAGCTAGCGGCTAAACAACCTAGGCTGGTCAATCGCTCCACGCCACTGCTGCTTCACGACAACGCTAGACCACACACTGCGCAACAGACGGCTACTAAATTAGAAGAGCTTCAATTGGAAAGTCTAAGACATCCTCCGTACTCCCCGGACCTTGCTCCAACAGATTACCATTTTTTTCGAAATTTGGATAACTTCTTGCAAGGGAAAAAATTCAACTCCGATGGGGCAGTCCAAATCGCCTTCAAAGATTTTATTGATTCCCGTCCGACTGGTTTTTTTTAGTAAAGGGATCAATGAACTACCTATAAGATGGCAAAAGTGCATAGAAAATAATGGTTCATACTTTGATTAATTAAATATATTATATTAAAAAATATTCGACTTTTTGTTCCTCCCATACAAAACGCCAATTTCATATGTAAGGACCTAATATAAAGAATTAATTAATTTAGAAATGTCATGTTTATAGGTATTGGTTAAAAAAAAAGAAATAAAAAATAATTGAATTAAATATGATTATTTAATTCAATTATTTTTTATAATTAATTTAATCTTATAAAACAATCGCAAATGAACGTAACATTGACGAGCCTAACGAGTTTGGATGTCGACGGGGTAAAAAACTGGTTCCTTGAAAGTGAAAACACGACGGAGGAAAAAAAATCGATAAACCCTGGAACCAAAACCAATATATCGACGAGGGGTAAAACCAATATATTGGTTATACCCCTCGTCTCGGCTCCTGGTGTCACACAAAGTGGGCCAGTCTGAAAACCAGGGCAAACCAGCGGGTTTTAAAAAACCTCATAGTCTTTTGTACCTCTTTTTTGCCTTGGTCAGAAGTGGTTTGGAATATGACAGTCCGATATGGTCCCCAAATTACAAAGTAAATATCAATGCAATTGAACGAGTGCAAAGAAAATGCCTAAGATTATTCATTAATAATCTTAGGCATTTTCTTTGCACTCCTTATATTTATCGTCACCTACACCCGGGCGCTCTACCTTGAGCTATGAAGATAGGGTTTAGCAGATTTAATGCTCAATCCTTGGAGACACGTCGCTTATGCTTTGACTTAGTTAACCTGTACAAGATCATGCATTCTGTTGTTGATTCTCCAGAATTGTTGTCGTATATTTCTTTAAATACTAAATTTAGCGCGCGTAGATCAAATTACACCAATTTATTTTATTTACTTATAAAAATAACATTTCATTTTATAACCCACTGTCGAGAATGTGTCGTCAGTATAATGAGCTATCAAAGGTGAATATAGAGATGGACATATTTTGTCCTAGTTTATGTAGTTTTGGTAAAACTGTTAAAGACATCCTCCATTTTAACCGCAGGGGCGATGAGTTTGAGCAACATAGCCACTGGAACGATTGTAATTATTAATTGGGTAGGTAGTAGTTTCCATTATTTTATTTTCTTTATATTGTCCTTCCTTTCTGTTGTCTACGTTAACAACAAATAATAAAAATAATTAATACATAAATTTCGTAGATGTTGAAATGTCTACTTAACATGTCTAATTATTATTTTTTGTGTGCATATGCACATATGTATATAGGTTACGTCTCAAGCCAGTTTGTATTTTCCTTGCGTTTCTTTTTGTGTTTTATTATTCATAAGTTCTGTAGTTTTCTTGTAAATAAGAAAAAACTAGATTTTTGCGCTAGTACGCCGTGTCAAAAACTTATGCTTTGTCCCGCTTCTATGAACGCGAAATCCTATGCCTATCCATTTCACAAAATGGCGCGCAATGCGCCCTCTTAAGACAATGTAGACAACTTATGTATAACATGACCACTATAATATGTTATCAACCTAGGTAAGTATTAGGTAAACTAGTACAGGTATCTACCGATGTTTTGGTGTATCTCATGAGAACTTGAGCAAACTACAGTAAACTACAGTAAATTATGTAAATGTAGATCCAAAGAACCCTTTCTTAGTTTCGCTTAGGACGCAAAGGCATTACGGCCCTTTCTTAACAGGTAAAGGGTATCACTCCTCTCAAAGGAGTATTGATATAAATATCATGATTTGTATTCATGCCCAAATATCCGGAATATTAAACTAAACCAAATATACCTTTGTCTTAGAATCCTTTTCAACTGTTTGCTGTAAACAAAACCAATCCAATAATAGACTGGAGCTTTGATTAATGAATTGAGGATCAATCACTTTTGTTCTTGCTTCAAGCGTTTTAATAATATAAATTAATTATGCTGGACGTTACACGAGCATTAAGCACTGAAATAAGCAGAGCTTGTATTTTGTAATCTTAACTTCTCTTCTTCGCACGCGATTTTCCAGTTAAAAGTCTATATAAATCCAGGTCTAGAACTACATACATATGTATATGCAAAATTTCAGCTATCCGATTCGTTCAATAGTTTTGGCGTAAGGAGGTAACAAGCATTTAATATCAAAACATCCAAATTTTCGCTTAGTGTGATGTGATGGAGCTGAACTGATAGAATAGATAAGTAGGTACAGGAAGATTTTGTTTTTTAAAGTCCAATTATACATACAAACGCATTAAATCAATAAAATATCTAGACGCAACATAAACATAAAATATACAGGGTGTTAATCAAACTAGTGCACAATACTAGAGGAGTTAATTCACCTGCTACTACAGATTAATATTCAGTGCACAAACCAAGCCGCAAGCTTTTTTATTTTCTGACTAGCAATGCCTTATTTGTGTATTAAGCCATCCCAAACTTGGCGATCTCGCCGATGAACTAGTGCAAAATACTGAAGGAGGTCCTTCATTATTTTGCACTAGTTTGACTAACACCTTATATTTATTTGCAGCAGAAACAATCATAGTCCAGCATATATAGCATTTCATAGATAGGTAGAGTAGGGAGAGAAATACCTATAGCCATATCTTGTCTTCTTAATCTCATTGTGTCTTAGTCAGTCAAGGTATTATATTTCCAAGTCGGTACCTTTATCGACTAAAATACAATACGTTCTTTTCGTCTTAGTCTAAAACACATTTAACTGCCGTAAAGTCGGTGATTTATAGAGCAGAGAACCATTTAACAGATCCGTTCATCAAAGAGTTTTACGTAACCCCAAATAACCTGTAAATAAATGAGTAGGTACTTTTATAACGGTTGGGGAGACAGTCCATTATGTTCTCGAATCAAGTTCTGCAATATTTATTAGTGAGGGTTAAGTTTCCCCCTGATAGTAATTACACTTCTGAGGGTACTGAAGGTCTGAATTTATATTGAAAAAGGTTGTGTGGCAAAGACCAGATGTCACTGAATTTACAGGATGGCGTTATCCATATCCATATTTATATGTATAAAAAAGAATCCTTATTTCCATTGGTCACGGCATCACGCGTGACGAACAGCTGGACCGATTTCGGTAATTCTTTTTTTTGTTGTGTTTTTTATTGTCAGGAGAAGGTTGTTTTGAAAGTTAAAATTAAGAAAGTTGACGCGTGACCCGAGAGCTGGTGGGTATCTGTCGCAGCGCATCATCATTGCCATACAGCCGTGCAATGCAGCCAGCGTCTTGGGGACGCTTTCGACTGTTATTGATATGGATCAGTTGAGCTACCTGTACAATGTTTGCAACAGTCTGCAGCTTAATTCTTTCAATTGTAATTACTAGTTCTAATTTGTTTTTATTATTGAATTGTAATTTACTTTTTCAAGAAGTATGCACGTGATTTGAAATTTAAGAAAACGTTACGACCATAATACCAATTTGAATTCAACAACGTTTGTCGGGTCAGCTGGCACTTAATATAAATTCAACAACGTCTGTCGGATCAGCTGGCACTTAATATAAATTCAACAACGTCTGTCGGATCAGCTGGCACTTAATATAAATTCAACAACGTCTGTCGGATTAGCTGGCACTTAATATAAATTCAACAACGTCTGTCGGATCAGCTGGCACTTAATATAAATTCAACAACGTCCGTCGGATCAGCTGGCACTTAATATAAATTCAACAACGTCTGTCGGATCAGCTGGCACTTAATATAAATTCAACAACGTCTGTTCGATCAGCTGGCACTTAATATAAATTCGAAAGCAACTCTGTATGTTTCTATGTCTGTCTGTTACCTTTTCTTGACTAAACGGCTGAACGGATCTTAATCAAATTCGGCAGGGAGGTAGCTGGTTTTTATTAGTATTTTTATAAGGTCTCATCTTAGAAGAATTAACGGGCAGTTGTTCGTACGCTGATTAATGAACGAATTTCTTGTCACGGGCTCTGCCTGAAAACCACGGCCCTGCCTGAATCCAGCGCAGTTTTGGGCAAATGTCGTATGGGGCGAATGGGTTTGGTTGTCAAACTAGGCCTAGATCTTAATACTCACGGGACCCCGTGGTAAAAACTCGAATTACATAAAATTCATTTTTATTTCTTTGGTTACTTGAAAGTGAAAAAAAATACGATAAAATAAAATAATGAAAGTGCACTGTTTCGCACATAATTTGGTCGAGATCTCAGGAACCCTGCGGTCTATTGAAATTACTTATGTTTTGATTCGTAGGTTATTACTAATTATTTGGTTCCTTTATCCAATTTTTTTATAAGTTGCGTAGTTTTCTTGTAAATAAACAATGTAAGTTGATTTTTGCGCTTACGCCGTTCCAAAAACTTATGCTATGCGCTCCTATGACCACGAAATCCTATGCATATACTTTTCACAAAATCACGCGCATTGCGCCCTCTTAATACTGTAACATGAAAATCGAAAGTAAATCTGTCAGTCTCTTACCCAAATGGCTGAACGGTTCTCAATTAAATTTGGCAGGGAGGTAAATGGTAGGTACCACGGGGGCGGACATAGGCTACTTAAAAAGCGCGTGCGAAGCCGCGGGCAGCTAGTGTTATTATATTTATAAGTACCTATCTACCTAGTACCTACTAGTAGTTAGTTGATAAGATTGATTTAATTATCACTGTTATTGTGACTGTTATCTACCTAAATATTATCTATCTCTCTTGGCGATCACAATAGGCCTTTCATGGCCGCAGTGACACGAAAGCCACCTAAAGCAAATAATAAAAAAAAAATTATCTATCTATAGTAGGTATATTATTATAAAAGGTATTTATTTGGTTTATTTATTGATTATTATTTTAATTTAAGTATGTTTATTATATGCATATGTATTGTATATAGCTACCTACTTGTAGTTTAATTGTCAGTTTATCTTGTTCGATTCTTTGTTTTTGTACCTATACATATATTATAGGAGAGGCGATGGAACAGGTAGAGGAAGTGTTTCCTCTACCTGTTCCATCGCCTCTCCTATAACTCTAAGGTTTGCTGGAAGAAAACTCTTTTCAGGGTTAAGCTCGCCTTTGTACATATCCTATTAAATACGTTCATGCTTATGTATTGTGTACAATAAAGAATTACAGAAATACAGAATAAAATATGTAGAGGTAAGTGTTTTTTGGGTAAAATATTTTTTCTCTTTCTTTCAAATGGTTATTTTCCTTGGCGAGTTCACATTGAGAAGAGATTTGATAAATAATTACTACCTGCAACCCGTGGTTTCACACGCGCTTTTGAAGTAGCCTATGTCCGTCCCTGGGACACCATTCACCTCCCTGTCAAATTTCATTGAGATTCGTTCAGCCGTTTAGGCGTGAAAAGGTGACAAACAGACTGACAGCGTTACTTTCGAATTTATAATATTAGTATGGAGTACGGATATGGATTATTAATTATATATATGGCGCTCATCAATAATAATTTATTTCGTACCTACATTACAAGAATAACACGCCATATTCGTATCTATAAAAAAAATAGTAACATTAAATTGTAGAAGTAATCATAAATTATATTTTATGTAGGTATAGAAAAAAATTAAAATTACACATTTATAACATTAAATTTAAAAGTATAGTTAGATAATAGTTAGATAATAATAATTATTGTATGTACAGACAGATTACAACATTTAGTCACTTTTACAGCTAAAAACTCATCATTAGGGGAGGCCTATGTCCAGCAGTGGACTAGTATAGGTATAGCTGATGATGATGAGTCATAGTCATAAGTGGCGCGGTAGGCGAAGGTCCGCCTGCGACGCAGGAGATTGCGGCGAACCCGCAACCTGCCTTGGTAAAATGTTTGTACGATCTGCAAATATTTATTTGTTCCGGGTGTTCTGGGTATTTTCTATCTATGATAAAAAATATCTATGTAATGTATTGTATTATGTATGACTGATATCTAGTACCCATAACACAAGCTCTGCTTAGCTTGGGGCTAGATGATGCTGTGTGGATTGTCCAGCATTATTATTTTTATTATTACAGTCATGAACAGCCTTCGAACAACCTCCTGAAACTAAACGAAAAGCAAATCCATGTAATTTCAGGTAATAATAATTTCCGTAAGGACAACCTCCCAAAGCAGCTCAAAACATTTTACACCTTTTTATTCCGACATACTAATTCAAATGGACGATCCCTTTTCCGAGTTTTTTTTTATATCAGATCTGTCTTTTTTACTTCCCCAAAAGGTTTTACGGAAAAGGTTCTGAGTGTGACATAACTAATTGTTTGGAACCCAAAATTGGTACGTAGGTACATAAAATATTCAAAATTATTTAATTTTAAATTCGATCTGAGACGAAACTGTCATTGATCACGGAAATTGGACGTACCAAACCAACCTACTTAGGTATATACTAGAAATTAGTACCTCGTAATTGGTTCCTATAATGTCTTCAGTTAGGTAGGTACCAATCCTTGTTTAACTTCATTTCATATAGATAGATAGATATACATAGTTTATTGTCAAAGAGATTACATGTTTTTGGTTAGTAGTGTCTTAAATCCTATGAAAATAGCAATAAGTATAAATTTGTACACACGGTAGCAGTTACACACACAACAAACAGCGGTGTCACCGTCCGTCCTGTCCGAGTGTAGCAGTGTGTGTAAGGCGCGCTGCGAAGTTGTACACACGTGATCCACGTGAATCACGTGCATCAGGCCAGTGACAACGCTGCGCTTGAGTTTAGCTATAGGATGCTCCTTTCCATGAATTATATGAATTCGGCGAGTAGTTATTCAACATACATTTTCTACAAAATACGCACCTATTAAAATAACTTTTTAGTTAAATAATAAACTCGAGCGCAACTGTATGTAAATGCAACTAAATAGAGCATAAATGTAAGTAAAATCTGGGGTACGTTCTCCCAGCGCCAGCGCTTACACAACAACTGGCCTGTTACAACTACACGCTAACACTCGCTCACAGTGAAAAAATGAATTCTTCATTCATTCACAAGATGTTGTGCAATAATTATAATGAACAAAGATTGCATTGCTGTGTCTTTTAGTCAATAAATCACACTAAAGTACGTCGTAGCAAGCACACGTAAAACGAACGCCCCGGTCCGACTATGACAGAGTTGGGATTGCACATAATTTGAGCCTTTCACTTTAGAGAAGTTTCCCCCTCATCCGCCCCATCTCCCCTTTTTTCTTAGATCGATGAAATAGAGCCCTTAATATTCACTAACAATTTCGCGCTATTCCCTTACCGATGAGGTCTAACATAATAGAATATCCTACTAAGATGCACACAGATGTATATCCGACAGTCATATTCATATCAGGTTATCTGGCAGAGATCGCTCTTGAGCGACAAGATCGTCAAATGCCACTTATTTTATATTATCATTGTTTCATTTGTTATTTGTTTCTTAATAAAATTATTTTCTTTTAAATTAGCTTTGCGAGTTTATTAAATGGATTTTCATTGTTATATGATCGATCAGTTTCTGCGTGATAATCCGGGACAGATTCAAATGTTCAGTTCATTAAGTACATTTGGCGTTGGCTTTAGCCAAACACTAACCTAATATTTAGAAATACAAGCACACGTTTTCGAAAGACATATCGGTTTCAAATACCTATATCCATCAGAGGCGAAGCTTGCAACATTCTTATATTTAGTAGCAGTAAACAGATGTCCCTAGACATAAAGAGTTAATTATCTAAGAATATCCAGCCGGTGCGGTGCGAGAATAGCTCCCTTGGGAACGCCGTGTCGTTTTATTTCCTAGAACGATGTTACTGAGATGATAAGAATTATTGTGTGATGTTTTTTTTGAGACAATCTTTATTAATGAATGGAAATAATCCCACCAGTTTTGTTCTTTCTGGTCTGTACCACACTTATGTAACTTCTACTAAAGGCTTTAGAGAATATTAAAATGTTAAAGTAGAATAAATATTACAAAATAAATACATACAAATAAAGGTAAGGTAATGTACTCAAGAAAAAAAAATGTATTTAAGTATTGAAATTTGCGATAAAAGACTGTACAATTTATTCTTAAGTATTCTTTACTTTCTTCAGAGATCGAAATAGCAATAGGAAGGTTATGTTAAAACTTTCTAAAAAAACTGCTTAGTAATTGCGTAAGGTTGTAAAACGGTAAGAACCAGGTGATAGGACGGTAGGAACCTACAAGGGGTAGGTTTAAAACTATGGTGTCCGGAATTATTTATTTAACGTTAATTTTATGTCTTGCAAGCATCGATCAAATGACAGATCTTACATAGATCTATCCTTGCAAGGCATTTAAGTAAGCGCTGCCAAACGAACACCAGGTAGAAACCATAAACCACCTGAGGTTAGCTTAGTATATTGTAAGAAATACAACCTTTGTTAAAGAATTATGGCCGTTTGTCCTCATATAATATCTAGAAAGTGTTTACGAGCCTATAGATAGGTTGAGTTGTTTTATGGAAGATATTTTAAGACTAGAAGCCCAAAACATTATACAAAACCCTTCCAAGTTCGTCCCGCCCGTCCCACGAACAATTAGTGAGCATAAATATTTATCTTGCAACATGTGTGCAGCCGTCATATTTGTTTTGTTAGGATTCAAACGATGTGATGACAAAAATATCCCTTTTCATCTGTTTGGATCCGGTGTTTTTGAATATCATATTCTCACGTAGATTGATACGTCAAATGGGTTTAATACTTTTAAATGTTTGACAGGAGCTTCAGAGTTAGTTCCACTTCGGGCCGAAATATTTCAAATCGCGCGGGGCAAAGTGGCTACTTTTTATCCCAGAAAAGTGCGAAGTCCGATCACAGCAAACGGCGCCAAACTGTTTCATCAACTACAATCAACTCGAGGCAGAAAGCCCATTAAAATATCAGAACGCGTAGGGGCTCTTCTCGATTGCGTCTACGAGAGACTAACAAACCAACCGACAACCGGGTAACCAGCCCGTCGCCGGCGGAACATAGCGGTAAAGACCGAACTCGGATACAACAACTGCGATTAGCTGTACTCGTTGCTGACCAACTCTTGAACTCATCCGATCACGCTATAAAAAGAGTGCTTTATTTTTATATTACGTTGTTAAGCATAAAATCTATTTAATATGCATAAATACGTAAGGCACTATTAGTATGGCGTGATCGGATGAAACATTTGGCGCCGTTTGCCGTGATCGGAAGCACCGTGATCGGTTGCAGCGTGATCGGGTGGGAACAACCCGTACGAAGCCGCGGGCAGAAGCTCTTAGGAATAATTCAAAGAAATATTATCCCATCGACCTTCGGCTATCTAGGTTGTTTCGTTTGGGTAGCCATGGCTACGTTTGGTTGACTTGACACATCGTCGTCCTTCCTCTTCATCTTAGCTTATTAATACCTACCTACTTACTATCATGGACGAACAATGCCACTGTATAATATATTGAGGGTAGGGTATATGTATTAACTTGGCTAGCTCTCCGAATTTTATCGACCAAACAACAATTCCAACACTATTTCGAGGAACGCCGTATATACTTTAAAATCCTCAGGAATCAGGGGCTCTGAAAGCTATAAATAAAGTCCAATCTATTGTAGCTGTCAGTTTGGACTTGAATGTCGTGGGGTGTAAAGGACTTGGGCAGCTGCGGTTTAGTTGTACAGTTAGCGAAAGATCTTTAGTTAAAGGTCGAAAAATAATGCTTTTTGTTCCTAGTTGCATTTTACCATAAGTGATAGGTAGAGTTATAAGTCTACCTTATAGGTACATGTGTAGTGTATGTATATCTACACTCACTGAAATTTCTAGCTACTTTAATTTGACAAAAATGGTTTACAAATATACATATATTTTTAATCAAACGTTGCTTATAAAGGTGTTTGTGTGATTACCAAAGTTTTTCTTAATGTACGGTAAACACATTAAAAAAAAAATGTTGATTCTAGCTTCCGCACTATAGGTATTGGTTAGAGACTTTGCTATTTGATGAAAGCCAAAAAATTAAAGGTTTAAATATTTCAAACCTAGGTTTGCAAACTTCGGAGTACAGAGGGTAATACTACAATTTTCGAGTTTTTCAAAATATTTTAAAAGGTATGTAAAATACAGAAATTTTAAAAACTTTTTTAAGATGTACGACGCGGTACTTGTCTACCTCACTCGGTGAGGTAGGCGGGGTCGGCCCCCTATTGAAATTATCCCCCTCTTTTTGAGCATTTTTCAAAAAGTGGTCTACTTACAGACTTCTCTATATTTTTCCTGTAAAATATAGATCCATATTTACAAACGCTACATACATTTTAGATGGATCGCGTTGCCAACTTCGGAGATAGGGGGAATGGGTAATTTTTCGACTTTTTTCCAAATATTTCAAAAAGTATTATACAAGCAGAATTTCAAAAACTGTTTTGAAATGTACAAACCGATACCTTTCATTTGATACCCCACTTGGAGAGGTAGCCTCCCCTTTTTGACCATTTTACAAAAAGTTTTCTACTTACAGACAGAAAAAAAATGAAAAGGCCCTTCCGTTTAGTAGTTTTGGCGTGAAGCGGCAACAAACATCCAAACTTTCGCATTTATAATATCAGTGTGATTCACATCACACTGAATGAAAGACAAGCAGCTCGTCTTCATCCAGCACAAGATCACCTCTTCAAACATCCTTGGTCAGGACCAAATAAATTTGCAATTTGAGATGCCTCATCAGGATGAGTCATCTCATATTGCAAATTTATTTAGACAAAATAGTCAACCATGTAATTTTACGACAAATCAAAGAACATCGAGAGATCTATACCGCGCAAATAAAGTGCCTCAACTGGCATTCACTTAGTATTTCCGCCATAACGTAGCATTTTGCCTTGCCTATATCATTCATGACGACGACGACGCCGGGGTACGATTGCCACTTACGAGCGGTAGTTCTGGACATACCATCACTG
Source organism: Eupithecia inturbata (assembly GCA_963662085.1). Classification (NCBI taxonomy): domain Eukaryota; kingdom Metazoa; phylum Arthropoda; class Insecta; order Lepidoptera; family Geometridae; genus Eupithecia; species Eupithecia inturbata. The sequence goes on along the minus strand of OY759194.1, from coordinate 4,794,114 downwards.
AATTATGTGGCCTACTTCCACGATAGAACGAATGATTTCCCAAATTCAATCAGAATTGGGTTTCTATTTTTATTTGAATATTTTCCCAGTAATCCTGCTGTCGTTGCTTACAGAAACACTGATGACGACAATGAGAACGTAAAGGAGGTAGGCAGGTAATTTTGAATGAAAGATCTCTTGTTAATGTTTTATTTTATTTTGTTCCTGTATTTGAGTGAGATTTTGAGAATTATAATTAATATTTCCAAGATACAATAAGTAGAGTATTTTAGACAAGCCTGCTAAGTAATTGGTCTATTCCCACTTCCAAGGAAATAGGCACAAAACTGGTTACAGCTACGATAAAATGAAATTGTACACACAAGCATGTAGCTGTATATTTCCCGTAATGGGATTCCACCTTAAATGACGTCTGAAAGCCGAGATTCCTGAGACTGTGGATCAACAGACAATGTAGGAATATGTTTTTATACCGGCTAAAGGTCGGCTATAAAATCTTAACCCGTTTCCTTTCTGGGATCTCGGGGCCCTGTTATTAAATATTTGCCTAAGCTGTTTATTTATAGTGGGAATTGCCACTCCCAATTACTTTATGGCATGACCAATATGAATTCCTTCCGAGCCCCTAGCTAAACTAAATCACTCTACGTAGAGTGTGAAAGTTTGGGTGTTTGGATGAATGTTCGTAACTTCTCGCCGTAACAGGACCTAATGAACCGAGTTTTCTTGTAATGACATGGTAACCTACTTGTAAAGACTTCCTATTGGTAGAAAGTATTTCGCTTTTTAAGACGAATGCCAAAAATGCCATCGAAGTTGATTAATTGATTTGTTTTTACTACACTATGTTTAACTTAAAGGTTGTTTGCAGCAATTATTGTTATTAATATTTTAGTAGTATTATTTAGTATTTTCTACCTACCTACCTAGTTATTTATTGAAAATTAGCTTCTGCCCGCGGCTTCGCTTGCGTATTTTCGGTACAATAAGTAGTATTATCTAAGTTAGGCTATATTCTAAATGTACTTACTTCAAACTTCATCTTGATCTGTTCAGTAGTATTGGAGATCTAAGGTAACAAATTAAAATTCACAAACTATCGGCTTTATAATATAGTTGGATACTCGAAAGTGATGAAAATTGTAGATTTTGATAAGTTATCTTTACTCCATACTCATTATTATAAATACGAAACTTACTCTGTCTGTGACGTTTTCACGCCCTACCCCCTAGATATTAGGATCTCTACTGAGTTTTGGCAGGGAGATAGATAATATCCCGATAAAGGACATTGCATTTTTATCCAGATAAGCGCATGCGAAGTCACATCCAGAAGCTTGTATCGTTATAGAATTATTCTCTTTGTTCCAGGTAAAGCAAGCAGCCGTGTCAATGAATTACCGACAGAATAAAATCATAATAAACCACGATAATGTCGCTCGCGTAGTGTCGGAAACAGCCGCCTAGAACAGTGTTGTGATGTTGCCAGTGCTTATAAAACACGGCATTGCCGACGATTCGGGTAGATATGAGTATGGGCCATAAATGTGAGTTATTCTGCTCTCGGCGTAGCAAGATGTTGCTAACACTGTACGCGGCTGTTCTTCTGTGGAGGATAGACTTTGTCGTCGAGAGCACGAAAGGTAATTATGTTATTCTATTGTCTTCTAGTTGTAGTGGACGTATGAGGGCTGAAATGTATTGTCTACAGGTCACGCCGTATCCTTATCGGTTTGACTACATGAAGCTTTAAATCAAATAATCTTTTTTGTTCAAAAGAGTTGCTAATAGGTGATACGCGTTATTTAACGCTGAATTTAACCTAAAAAAATTATGAACTGAATTGATACTAAATAAAATCGTGAAAAGGGATGGTATCTAGAGCTTTACTTCTGTATAGAATATCAGATCAGGTTTAAAATTCGATGGTAGCAAATCTTTGGAGGTGTAAGGTTCGTCGTCAAAAATATGGACACTCAGGGAAAGAGAGTGCAATTGTTTTTACGAGTACCTATCTTACGGACCTACGAAGAAACCATACCTACCTGTACATGTATACAATCCTGTCGTTCTTAAGGTAGCCTTACAGCTATTGCCTTAGATATCAAGGGAACCAATAGTGCTCTATAGTGCAATAGAATCCCTTTGGCTCGGTGGAAGTTTAGAAGCCTGTTTCATGTTGAAAGTGGCGTTACTTATGACACGTAGGAGTACTGTGATGGAGTGAGTGACTACGACGAATGGTTTTTCGAAAACTTGGCCTTATACAATAATAAGTTCGATGCCTAACAGCCAAAAAGGGCTAAGCGCCATTTTTTGGGAAATCGACTTATATATATGGTTGGAATCGGCTTTTTTTTCTGCGTCGTTTGGTCTAAGTATCATAGCTCTACGAAACACTTTTTGGCGCTTAGGCAGTTTGTAAATTAAGGTCCATAGCCCGATTTCTTCGTCGTAAACGACACATATTTAAGTGTCTTTTTTTTCTTTGGTGATTATATTAAAAGTTGAATCTAAGAATTGACACTTACGCTTTTTTGGCATGTAATAAAAATTTCTTGATTGGACGTTAGCCTGTCTGAGCTGGAAGTATTTTTTTATAAAATCCCGGTTAGGATATTTTGTCAGTTTCTTAGAAAAACATAATCGTCGTTTAGTATGTTTTGGCTGCATTTCCCGAGACTTTGTTTGTCGCTTAGCCTTATTTTCCCTGTCACTGGTCAATTTCTCTAAGAAGCTTAACATAAATTGTCCTAGTGACTCTCAGCAAACATATTGTCGCTTATCCTTTTTTTACCTCCCGATATTCAAACGAATGTGGTGGTTAGATTAAAAGGTATAAATAAAATTTACACTTACTCTAATTTCATGTCACGGCATTTGTCTGTTACCTAGTGCAACAAAAAACGAAAACGTCGGATACCCGTTTCATAAGTTCAAAACAAATGGGGTTATGAACCATCATTAAACATTTAGTGCGTAGGCGACAGTGGCACAAGCGCCAGGCGTGCACGCGAACCTTTTTGCCGTGCAAAGTTTGGAGTCTACTTGAAGCTTCCAGCTGTACCTTCCCACTACTGTCGGAAAGACTCAAGCCGTCTTTACCTACCAACTGAATATAAAAATGTATCATTTTTGTACCAAACTTATAAAAAGAGTTATCTAGACAAAGGAATTGACATTGTAAGCGAACGGGTGTTTCGATCTATATTCAACGAGAAGTTCAACATTGGTTTCCATGCCCCCAAAAAGGACAAATGCGTCAAATGCCTTAAATATGAGCAAAATAAAGGTAACCCTGATATAGAAGAAGAAAGAAAACAACATGAAAAAGAAAAAACAGAAAGTTATAAAAGATTCAAAGCTCATCAAAACATACACAAAAATGATCCTAGTACACTATGTGCTAGTTTTGATCTGCAAAAGTTATTAAATACTAGCATGCTGCTATTTTACTCCCGTAAATTAGCTGTATATAACTTTTGTGTATACGAAAATGGCACGCGTAATGCATACTGTTTCTATTGGGACGAAGCTAATGGAAAACGAGGAGCTAATGAAATTGCAACAATACTCAATAAATATATTAACATTATCGATGAACGTGGTACAGTAAAGAGTTTATTATTATATTGTGATTGTTGTCCAGGACAAAATAGAAATAGGATAATCTTGGCAATGTTACATACAACTTTGCAAATGTGCAAAAATATTGAAGCAATCCAAATATACTTCTTGCTCAGCGGACACACCTACATGCCAGTAGATTCTGTTCATGCCGTAATAGAAAGAAATTAAAAAAATAAAACATTATTCACGCACTTTCACAATGTTATACAGTATTTACTACGGCGAGACAAGATCCAGAACCGTACGAAGTAGAGTTGCTGAATTTTAAAGACTTCAATACATGGGATGTTGTCAGTGAAAAGTATTTCAAGGGAAATCTTACCGGAAAAATCAGTAAAATGCGTATTGTAATATTCAAAAAGAACAAGGTTTCTGAAATTGTTGTTAAAAACTCCATGAATGACAATGTGCAATCCTATTCTGTTGAAGTTCAACCAAAAACCAAAATTAGCCCCTCAGCATGTTATAAATCTCAACTGCCTATATCCAAACTAAAACAAGACGATCTGTTAAAACTTTGTCGAGATAAGGTGATTCCTCAAATGTTCCATGGTGAATATCACACTCTTACAACTGCTAATAATGTCAAGGATACTCTCCCCGAATCCGATATTGAAGACGGAGATAATGAATGAGTGGTTTTCTACTATCTTCATACAGTAAATTATAAAAGTCTTACGCATTTTCAACAAGACACTTCTTTTAAATTCTTTAAATATTGATTACTAATTGTGATGATAATAATTTTGATATGACTGTGTTTTCGATTACTTGTATTCTTAATAGTTTAGTGAGATAATGTTAATAATATTATAAGTACCAAGTATGTACCTGTTATTTGATATTAGTAGGATATGACTTTCATTGATCTCCAAAGATTTTTATATACCTATTAAGATATAAAAATTAGTAGTAGAGTTGTAAATACTGTAATTCAGAGAAAATATGAATTTGTGTAATTTTTTGTTATAAATATTGATTACTTATTGTGATGCGAATGATTTCGATAAGACTGTATTTTTGATGACTTGTATTCCTAATAGTTTATAGTGAAATATTTAAAGAAATATTTAAGTACATATGTACCTACCTGTCTATTATTTAATATTAGTAGAACTTTAATTGATCTCCAAAGATTTTGATAAGTTAACTATACTAACTAATAGTATTGTGGAAACGAGAGTTAAAATGTGAATTTGTGTCATTTTTATTATAAATAAAGACTGCTGATTTATTGTAAAAAGCTTTTATTTTCTGAGATGAAGTAACGAGTTACTTTTCATTATTTTGAAAGACTGAAAGACACAGTGTTTCGTCGATTACAAAAAAAGCCGAACGTTTCTTTCGAAAATTATGCACTTAGTACCATATTCCCTGTCCGTCTTTCAATATTCAATAACCAGTTACACCGTAATCGCCCCTACTTTATGTTATAAAAGCTCAGTTATGCTGCTTTTCTTCGACTTAAATAATACAAAAAGAACTGTTAGATCATTTAGGCTGGAAGTAAATGAAGAAGAGATTTTCACTTAAGACATTCTGGCTGTTTGTAAAATCAGGACCATTTAGAGGTAAGCGACAGTAGAGTTATATTTAAAAATAAATAGATGTAGGAAGACCTACCAAAACCACAGCCGACACCTAAATTAAATTTATAAATTGTTGAAAAATAAATAGATGCGGCAACCATCGACCACAATTGCCATTGAGTATGTAGTTACTGAATTATTTAGTTAAATAATTTAAATAATTGTTTCAATTGTAAATACGAGTTCTAATTTGTTTTTGTTATTTGATTGTGATTAGTTTTGTTAATAAAGGTATGAAAGCTCTTTAATTAATTTTGTGCAATACAAAACCTTAATTTTTTTTCGTATCAATCTGGTCTTTAAACAATGTTTCTGAATACAAGAACACATTGTTGTTCAACATTTCACATTGTTGTTCACATTGGTGCTCTTTTAGTTAACTACACTCAAGAAGTAAGTACATTCGTCATCATCATTGGTCTACAATATTAAATGAAGGATTTTTAAGTAGTGTTCGTTTGTCAGCACCTACGTAGGTGACCAGTAAGAACATACGACTGCTGCGCAGTATTGAAGAACGTGCGTCCCGGTAGATGGATATAACAGATCATCCACCTACATGAAGTTATTCAGTTATTAATTTTATGTTTAACTTCAAGAGTAACTTAAACGAAAAGCTTGATTCAACCCGAATGAAACCAGCGCAATGCATAATGTTACCAGTAAATTCAGAGTGCAAAGTTCACGCGATGTTGTATCTAGCTGTCTCAAGACAAATAATATCTTTCATGAGAATCGTCTGCTCTCAGGCGAAATTGCTTGGATAGACGGAATTTTCTTAGGGTGATGTACACGCTCGCTCTTATAACGCTTTTCCCAAAAAAGAACTAGAGAAAGAACAAAGGCGATAATATTTCTTATTCCCTTTAATTTGATTTACTATGCGGCAGACACCTATTTCGGTATCCCACATAATGAGTGTTTTGTTCTTATATTTCCGTGGGTTGCTAAATTGGTGGACGGAGTAAAAATAGGGCTTAGTGTGACAAAATAAAGACAAAATTTAATGATGAATGCGAAGTAGGTAGAGGCGTTTTTTTTAACGTGAATTGACCTACGTTTGGCCACACCGTTTGACCACTATCTCCCTGATGGTAAGTGACGATGTGGTCGACAACGTATCACGAAGGTCTCCTCCACAGCCTATATTGGTCCACTGCTGGACCAAGGCCTCCCCTGATAAGCGCCTTGTGGGCTTTTATCTCACGGGGGGTAATGCCCGTGAGATAATCAAGAAAGTCTTAAAGACCTATTCACTCGTATATGTCCTGAAGAGACCCTGGTTGAAGTTGATCGGAAAAACAGAAGCAGGCAGCGATTTCCAAGCCTTAGCGGTTTTGTAATACTATGTCTATTCTTGAACTATTTGTGGACTGGTTGAAATAAAAGAGTTTATTCGATTTACTTAGTGTATTCACTACACAAAGTACCTACAAGATAGGTATTACTTTTACGATAGTCAATAATCCTTAGTTAAGGATAGGTATGATCGCGGCAGAGGATTGAGGCTGGTGGTCACTCCTCAATGAGAAGTGACCACCAGCCTCAATCCTCTGTCTCTGACTGTGTCACTACAGCGGCATGAAATTCGTACTACGAATGACTTAGGTCTGTCATTAATGGAAGCTTTTATAAAATTACAAATAGAGCCAGCTCCAGTTGTCTAAAAACGCCTTTAGAAAAAGCATTCCATTTTATTTCACACATAAGATCTCCGGTTAAGACGAGGTGCTAAGTACTTACTGATATTGCAAAAATAATAAAAATAGGTAAGCGAAAAATGCAAGCAAGTACAAAATTGGTGCTTGTGCGAAATTCTGCTCAAAACTTTTAAAAGTTTTCGAAGAAAGTCTTGCATTTTTGTTGGCTGATGTATGAGAGTTGAGAAATAAACTATGGTTGGGTATTGAGTATTTTGTTATGATAGCTACTGTTCACATGTAAGGGAAATCGTCGTGTGTGTGTGATGAAAGTGTTAAACATATGTATCTATGTTTAACACTTTCAAACATAGATACATATGTTTAACACTTTCATCACACACGACTCAGGGTCGCACCGCCAAAGCTAGGCAGTCAATGCGTTGACTGATTCCTTCAAAAATAGCCCGAGCAAAAAATCACAAATGAGGATAATGCCAAGCCAAAAACTACAGGGTTCGATAAAAATAACAATATTTGTCCTTAAAACACTAAAAGTTTCTGAGCTCTGATACTATGGCACTATCTATGGCATAATGAGATTGTCCACAACTATTATTTTTCCTGAATATTTGGCTGGGAACGCCTTAGAGAAATATGACCATTTCTTAGAATCCATTACTTTTCTGGCAGATGTTTACTTACAATCTGTGGCGTATTGGGTTATGTGACCCAAAGGTATAGGACCAACATAAGAAGATTATTGTAACATCATTAAGATTTGATGTTACTATTAGTATTTTGACCTAGATAATCAAATAATAGAAAATTTTTTTAACAAGTATTTACAATTGAAACAATTGAGCTAACTGCAGACAATCTACAGGTAGCTTATCTGATCCATATCAGTACCAGTCGGAAGCGTTCCCAAGACGCTGAGGTACCTGTGATTTGTGCAGAGAGTTTCATAAAGTTAAATCCGTAAAGGTACTCCTAAGGTAAATGCTAGCTCGATCTATGTGTTTTATCAATAGTCAGTAGTGATCATAGTAAATAAGTGTCTTGTGATACATTATATCACAATTTCACAAAGGTCTGTGATATACAACAGCCAACTATGTAGTCAGTAAAACTTCTGTAGTAATCTGTGTATAATGAGATTGGATGTACATTTAAAAACAGAATATGCACATTACATAATAAGTCTGCATTGTACAATTGTTTTTTGTCTAGTATAAAGAAAATTAAAATTGTCTATCAGCCGCATCGAAACTTACCATCAGGTGAGATATTGGTCAAACAAAAGTCTTCTCGAAAAAACAGTTCATACACACTCGTACCTGCCTCATGTGCCTCAGAAAGCAATAGAAAAAGCTTCTTCCCCGTGATAAATATCATACTACTTGTAGCTATCCTGTGCCTTCAACTTTTATTGTTTATTCAACAACTACCCACATCCTTTTATGAACCTAACCACATCGTTGGCAGAAACATAAGTCGAAGTTTCTCTACATCGCAAAACGTCACAGGTTTGACGACCTTGTTATGTCTTCTTCACTTGCGTCTGCCGAAAATAAAGGAGAATGCCACAATATGACAGAAACGTGTCCTAAACTAATCTGGGCCCTGCTCTGATATTTTTGTCTACTGCAAAATAAAATGCTAGCTAGTGCCATGCCGTTTGCTTAATTTTTATTACTCAAAACACAAAGTAAACAAACTTTAATCTAAATAAGGTAAGTTTAACCCAAATAAAAGCTTAAAATTAATTAAGCTTTTTTTTTAAATTTTAATTTAATGAAGCTCTACAGACAAAAAAATAGGAGAACACCCACAGACATATCTAAATACTACACGAAAAGTGAGATTGAAAAGTAATATTAAATAAATATAATCTACCTATTAGGTAAATTATTAATTTTAGAATACATTTCACCGATAGCACGCAGGATTTCATTGATATTAATTATTATTTATTTTGTGTTATCAATAATGACTTCAATTAAAATTGCCACGTTGCCTGCGGTTTAATATGGATCCGAATTAGGTCCGACCTTCACCCATCTGTTTATTGAATGAAAAGTCAAACTAGCTGCTGCCTGCGGCTTTGCACGCGGTTTTTAAGTAGCCTATGTCCGTCCCCTGGATACCATTTACCTCCCTGCCAAATTTCATTGAGATTCGTTCAGCCGTGAAAAGGTTGATAAACATGAACACTAATTTAACTGGACTAGAGGTAAAACTTGGAATCACTGAGTTATATACACTACGTACTAGAGAAGCTATTCCAAACAAAAAACGTATCGCAACTTGCTGGATGTAGGATGACAGCGGGGGCCTGCGCGCGGGCAGCGCTGCATATCTAAGTCGTCTAACCAAACTATTAAAACATTCAGTGCTAGATCGCCTATAGAGTATGGTTTTAACTTGACGCTTGATACGTTGAGAAAAGATTTTACACTGCGCAGAGGTGACACAGTTTTTGTTCATACAGAACATCGTAAGTTTAAAAAAAAGTTACCAAAAAGTAGAAAAATAAAACAAAACGAATTGTTATGGGTTTATTTAAACATAAACAAGTTTACAATAGTTCAAAATCAACTCAAATAAGAAATCAAATATAATGTATTTTTGCAGTATCAAAATGCGCATGTCATCTTATTTTCTGAACATTGTTCATTATTGTTGATATGATGTACTGAAATGAAAAAACATGTTTTTTTTTTTATAATTTGATTGTTTTGTATCCCTTAGTTTTAAACTATTTTTTTAGTTTTGCGGGGGAATAAAAAATATGGGACCACCTCGACCATCCTATAAAACTAAAAAAACTATCCAAATCGGCCCATAAACGACGGAGAAATCGACGAATACATTTAAAATTTCGAAGTCGGTTAAAAATATCAAAGTAATTAAAACACTTTCTAAAAACACCGCCATCCATCAATTACATATTTTTACCTACAACCGGTTTTGAAATGGAACATCTGCAGTCTGCATGTTGTGTTTAGTCTATGATTATAATGGCGTATATTTATAAAAAAATATTTTCTATCTGTTGTGGTATTACGATATTATTACCTATTCATTCACATAATACAACTTACTTGACAACTGAATTAATAATTCTCGTTATTTACGTCCAGGTTCACATAAAGACTTGGATTTTCTTATTATTAGCGCGGCTCCATACGCACCCACGCTGCATGAATGTCGAAGCCACACTGAAGTAAGGTGTACGGATTGCAGTACAGTTCAGTCTGACAAAGTGAGTGTTCGGATTGCGCAATCTAGTGCGTAGTACATACATTATATATCGATGCTTGGAATAAAATTCTTCAAGGGTATCTATTTTCTTAATTTTTTTCACAACTGACTTACTTGTGTCAATTCGTACCACAAAACATTTTCTTCTCAATTCCAGATTAAAAAAAACATTACCAAAAAGTTTAAATATAGCAAGTGTCGCCCACCATGAACGGACATAACTTCCTAAGAAAATAAACTTTGATATGTCTATTTTGTAGATTTTATGTTTCGTTGTATTTTTGCACAACAATAAAATACACACATAGCATGTATTCTGCTGATTATTTCGACAACCTTCTTTGAGCAAAGTCGACATTTAAGGCCTACCCCAACAGGCGGACATTAATATTTTTACTGTCCGCTCTATGCGGTCTAAGCGGACGTTTCCTCCAATTCAATGATTATTAAATTACTCGCATTGTTTGAGTAAAGTACTATACAAGCCTCGGTCCGCAATGACTGCCCGCTGGCCACGATAAGCTGGCCTCAAGCTAAGCTTGCTATGGTCTCGGCCTTCATGCTTGGTCATCATTGCAGCCCCTGCTGTCCGTGCTATAAAGGCCTCGACTTTCGGTCTCGGCCTTCATTTCAGATTGGCCATCCAAGGGCTGCAACGCTGACCGCGCTGTGATGGCCTGGACCTGCACTACGCTTCGCTTCCAGCCATTTTCCGCCGCAGCCAGCATCCCACCCATTACAGAACTTGGACGTAATGTACTAATAAGCTTTTTCATCTTTTTCCATTACTATGATGGTTTTTGACTTTAGAATGTACAATGGAAAAAGGTGAAAAAGCTTATACTTATAACCGAATTACTTACCCAAAAAAAACTATTTAAGCTGGTTTATTTCACAAAAGTTTTCGTAAGATTTCTATGTAGTTTATTTAGGATTTTTATTCAACAAAACCTTTGAATGTTCACTTACAATGAAAACGTTTGCAGAACAAAGACCGTTATAACTAGTACGGAATAATTCAGGCCCGTAACTATGATAGCAAAGTGCGCGGGGAAACCTTGGGAATAGAATACGGGAAACAATAAACACACCCCTTTATTGGCCAACGTGGGACATCCGGCAGTAAACCGGCAGGAGTACCGATACAAATCTGAATTGTGAGGCAAGCATAAAACATTCTACTGAGGCAGAGTTGAAACACTTGTGGTTTTCTAGTGACCTGCCTACGCTGGAGAGTGGCTTGGCCCAAAGAAAACACGAAGAAAATGCTTACAATATATATTAAAGGAATTTAGCAGTGGGTCTGCGTTCGTTGTCTCCGAAATACGTTAGGTTCTTGGAATGAATGCCACTGGCCTTAGCTGGAGAGAGGTCCGACGCGGTAGGGCGACAAGTGGATCCAGATGAGAAGGCCGGCGGCAAGAGAAGTGCAGCGGTTAATGTTCCGTGGTACCGTTAAGGTTCTTCCCGGTGGTACCGTTACGGCTCTTCCCGGTGGTACCGTTGAGCAATCGCCGGAGAATGGCGGCTTCGGTTGTGTAGGGATAACCCGCAGGATGGAACCCTGGAATCCACGTCCAGACACTTTAGAAGTTGTCCGGTTTTGTAATATGACTGCCGCATCCTCAACTCATAGCGTAAGCGCAATGGCAAAAAGCATTTGCAGTAATCGATGATGAGGCAGTCATACAAATGAAATACTAAAGCTAAAACAATGGAAATGAAATAACGGTTTACCTACCTCACTAAATCGGTTCGATTGTGAGATAGGTATCCGAGTCAAGGAATTAATTACATGGGCGGAAAATCAATAAAAGATGTTAGAGTGATAGGTACGTAATGCGTAGATGTGATTTGTATAAAACAATTTACAATGAATAAAGAATGAAGGAAATGAAATGACAGTGAAATTCGCTAAAAGGCGGCAAGAGGTATTTGTACCATGAATGATAATTAATATAAGAAGGCGATGTGTAAGAAGCAAGCTAGATAGATGAACGTAAATTAATTTAATATCAGTTATGGTACATTAACGGTTAGATAGGTCATTGACCGTTACTTCGACTTACCAAGCCCACAACTTATTGCACTAAATACACACTATATAACAATAATGCAACACTCACCCGATATGGGGTTCACTATTTATAACAATTTAACTTTGAATTCTTTAATATTTAAGCAATTAACAATTAAAGGTGTTGAAAATTTGTAGTCCGCAAGTCAAGGAAAGGTCACCTCTGACTCAGTCAAAGACAAGCCCGCAGCGCATAGACGCACTGTTGCCAACTTATCGCGGAGGACGCGGTGCGCGGCGCGAAAGTTCAATTTAAAGCAGCGCGAACGGAATCGTTACATACCCCCCTTTTTAGGTTAGGATTTTTCCTGAGTAAAATCCAAAGCTAAGAACACTAGGTCAGTTTAAAATCCTTGACATGCCATGACCCTAAATTGTGTCCGGACATATCCTCAAGTTCATACACCAGTTTGGACTTCTTTGCTTTAATGCGACACTTAATGAATTTTGGGGCTAATTTCTTTGAGAACCTTTTATCCCTGTCGCTGAGATAGAATGTTCGCTTCCATACTATGTCACCTACCTCAAATTCAACTTTCTTACGTCGAAGGTTATAATGAGTACTGTTCCGGGAGTGAGACTTTATGAGGGATAGTTGTACTTTATCAAATATTTTCTGGAGAGTCCCCAAGTTTTCAGCGTAAGAGTCGCGTGGTGAAAATACTATATCGTTACCTAAGTCAGAATCAAGGTAGTGAGATCCACAACTAACTAATTCACGCCCGAAAACAAGAAATGCGGGAGTAAAGCCTGTGACTTCGTTAACAGCGCTGTTTAAAGCGAATTGAATTTTTGGAACGTTGATATCCCAAGATCGATGGTCGTTCTCAATAAAAGTAGAGATAGAAGTCACAATAGTTTTGTTGTAACGTTCGACGGTGTTCACCTGCGGGGTGTATAGTGGTGTATAGTGAATGTTAGGTATTTTGTAGTTAGCTAGTAAATTCCGCATAGTATTGCTAGTAAATTGCCTACCATTGTCCATAAGTAGTGTGCTCGGAATACCGTGCACCAAGAATATTTGTTCTTCTAGAATTCGAGCAATGATCTCCGCAGTTGCTCGCCGTATAGGAAAAAGCATACAGTATTTGGAGAAACAACAAGTAACTACTAACAAGAACGTATTTTGCTTCCTAGAGACAGGCAAGGGCCCTACCAAATCCATACTTAACATCTGGAATGGGCGATCACATTCTTTAGGCCGACCCATTGTTCCAAGCGTGGGCTGTGTTGAGTGTTTATGAGACAGGCAACTATCGCAATTAGATACAAAATTTACCACATCTTTATGCATGTTTGGCCAAAAGTATTTTAAACTTACACGTTTATGAGTCTTAAAGATGCCAAAATGGCCTGATGTTGGTTCCGAATGATTTTTATAAATGACATCTTGACGTGCTTCCATTGGTATTACCTCTTTCCATTCGAATTCCCTAGTTAGAGGATTCAAGGACTTCATGTACCTAAATAACCTACCGTTTTCCAAACGATAGTTCAAAAATGACGTGGGAGATTTTCGACAACCATCAAGTATATTTAAATACCAAGGGTCGTTGGTTGTTATAGAAGAAGGTGTAGTGGAGTCAATGGCAGCAACAGGAACCGCACGAGACAGACTATCGGGAACAACATTTTCGGAACCTTTTCTATGTTTGATGTCGAAGTTATAGGCTGATAGGCGTACGCCCCATCTAGCTAACCTTCCAGTCGGGTTATTTAGATTGAGGAACCACTTCAGAGAAGCATGGTCTGTGAATACAGTAAATAACTGACCATTTTCGAGATAGCAACGCCAATGCTCAATAGCGGAAAGGACGGCGAGTGCTTCACGTTCCGTTGCGCTGTAATTACGCTCCTGCTGTGACAGTGACTTACTCATATAAGCGATGACTCTTTCCGTTCCATCCAACGTTTGAGTGAGTACGGCTCCAATGCCATAGTCACTCGCATCGGTGTGTACTTCAAAGGGCTTGGAGTAATCTGGACATGATAAAATGGGAGCAGATACGAGATGAAATTTTAGTTTTTTGAAAGCGTCATCTGCTTCAGGGGACCAATCAAATGGAGGTGAATCTTTCTTTTGAGAAGTGAGTTTATTCAAAGGGGAAGCCAAAGAACTAAAGTTTGGGATAAACCTACGATACCAAGAGGCTGTTCCCAGAAATCTTCTGACCTCTTTACGATTCGTTGGAGCTGGGTAGTTCAGAATTGATTCAACCTTTTCAGGGTCTGGTTGCAGCCCACTAGAGTCAACAATATACCCCAAATACTTTAATTGCTTTCTAAAAAATTGACTTTTCTTAGAGTTGATCGTTAGATTAGCCATCTTCAGTTTTTGCAAGACATGTTTAAGCAAGGACATGTGTTGTTCGAAACTGTTTGAAACAACGATGACATCATCGACAAAGACAAATACTCTATGCTCGAATTCAGGCCCGTAAAATAAGGCATCTACTAGCCTCTGTTGAGTAGCGGGAGCATTAGTTAGGCCAAACGGCATAGATTTGAATTGGAAGGTTCCCCGAGAAGGAATATAAAAAGCAGTTTTTTTCCTATCATTTTCTTGAATTAAGATCTGCCAAAAACTTTTAGACAAATCTATGCTAGAAAGATATTTAGCATCACGCAGATTGTCCAGTATCTCTGATATGTAAGGGAGACTATACGCGTCTTTTTTAGTGATAGAGTTGAGTTTACGGCTATCTAAACAAAACCGTAACTCGCCGTTCTTTTTCGGTGTAAGAATGACCGGAGACGACCAAGGGCTTTCGCATGGCTCGACGACGTCTTCTTTAAGCATCTCATCCAGCTGCTCGACTAAGATACGCTGTTTTTCTGGTGACATTCTGTAGTAACGTTGTCGAATAGGAGGGGTGTCACCTGTGTCGATGACGTGCGTGATTAAATGAGTGCGACCTAGGCCTTGTTTCTCATAAGAGATGTCATGGAAGTGAGACATCATCTGATCGGCTACAGCCTTTTCTTCAACCGATAGATGCTCGTACGAACAGAGATTATGGATTTCACTAGGAACTACATCAGTGACAGCAAGGACAGTATCAGAGTCTTTATAATATGCGATACGATCTAGGTACTTAGGGAAAAGACCGAAAGTCCTCCAAAAGTCCATACCTAATATAAGTGAGTGCTTGATACCAGGTACCACAAAAAACTTTAGAATGTGAGTTTGGTCTTGAAAACCAACAGAAAGATTTAGAACTCCAATAGACTTAAGTTTATTGCCACCTGCAGCAATGAAGTTAATATTTTCTACCGGTTCTAGTTTGAACCCGGAGTCTAACAGATACTCGTGACTTCCGTTACCTAAGATAGTGGTAGAAGAGCCGGAGTCGAGGAGACCAATCAATTGCTTGTTGTTCAGATTAACTGCAACGTAAGGTCGAGATCTATCAACTACAGAGTTAGCCCGGATTGAAGAGACAGCATTGTAAGTAGAGAAAGAAGAGATGAATTTTAGCCAATTCTTCCATTCGGAAGGATCAACATTTTTATGCTGTACCCTACAATCCTGCCCAATTAGTTTTTTTGATCCTCTTTATCAGGTTCAGTGGAACTTTTTTTGTTGCAATCGGGGCAATCTGCAATACGAAAACCTTTCTTTCCGCATCTAAAACAAATTAGAAAGCGTTCCTTTTTGCAATACCTTAAAGAGTGATCAGTAGTTCTGCACCTTGGACAGTATTTAGATACGCCTGATTTGGACGCTAAAGCTGCTACTGTTTCCTCTTTCTGTATGGAGGAGACACCTGAGTTTTTAGTGTTTGTAATTGATTCGCTTTTACCCATATATGCGAACTCCGGAGCGATAGTGCTTGCAGACGCCTTTGGTGGTTCGTGAAAATGGGCAAACCGCGCTTGTACGTTTTCGAAACTGCGACATACTGATTTGAGAGTCTCGATAGTCCTAATATCCGGAAAGGCGGACAGTGTACTGGCATAACATGGCCTGATGTTGTGGAGCAAAATCTCTAATTTTTCATCCTCGGATAGAGGTTTACTCAACCGGGAGAACATGCCATGCATTATGGAAAGATAAATGGTTATGTTTTCCGTCTCACCTTGAGTTCGAGTTCGAATTTCAGCAGCAAGCCTGTAGTCATAGTCACTGCTGCTGAAGTCTTCAATTAAAAGCTTACACAATTCTTCCCACGTCTGGGCCCTACTTCTATTGCAGCGATACCAATGTAAAGCATCATTAGTGAAAATCTCGTAGCCCAAGGATAAAATTTTCTCATAAGAAATACCCCTAGATAGAACAAATTCTTCTACCCTTAAGATGAAAGAGCGCACACAAGTTTTACCCGTAAATTTTAGTTTACTAATGTCCGCAGCAGTATTTCGCTCACATGTCACGGAAAGAACAGGTGCGATTTGTTCAGAGGTCGCACTCAGGTTTGTAGGTCTAGGTTGGGGATTAAGTGGCTTTAGTGCAGATAATTCCTTGTAGAGGGTTTCAAAAGTGGAACGGCATGACTGATACCCACCGGCAATCGATTCGATGCTACTTAATCTATTAATCCTATGGTAAAGGTGGTGGAGTAACGTTTCCGTTCGTGAAAAAAGATTTTTATCAAATTTTTGCTTAAGTGTAGTTAAGTTGCCTTGCGCTTTTACTTGAACGTCATGGATTCCCATTAAATCCTTATCAGGTTCGAGGTAGGACTCAAGAATGTCCTCTGATGGCGAATCTTGTGCAAGTTGGATAATCTGTTTACGTAATTCCTGGACAGATCCACTATTGCCTCCGCGCAGCTCAACTTCATACTCTAATTCAGGCTTTTGTAGGGATAAAAACTTAATGGAAAACGCCATATTGAGTGTGTGTTGCAGTAAAGTTTCAAAACTACAATGATTGTAAGCAAGAACTTAATATTTAAATAGTCGGACCTAAATGTGATATTCAACTAAAACAAAACACTTATTATTATTAAAAATTAAAACAGCTTGACTAATAAAACTACCACATATAGGTAAGACATAGCATAAATCAAACTTAGGACTAAGATTTTTATAGCCAACACCAAAGAAACCAAAAAAATGCAGAAAGTAACGTAATTCGGAGACAAAGTTACCTGTATTGGGCGCCAGTGAAACACTTGTGGTTTTCTAGTGACCTGCCTACGCTGGAGAGTGGCTTGGCCCAAAGAAAACACGAAGAAAATGCTTACAATATATATTAAAGGAATTTAGCAGTGGGTCTGCGTTCGTTGTCTCCGAAATACGTTAGGTTCTTGGAATGAATGCCACTGGCCTTAGCTGGAGAGAGGTCCGACGCGGTAGGGCGACAAGTGGATCCAGATGAGAAGGCCGGCGGCAAGAGAAGTGCAGCGGTTAATGTTC
The DNA here is from genome assembly GCA_963662085.1 of Eupithecia inturbata. Lineage (NCBI taxonomy): Eukaryota > Metazoa > Arthropoda > Insecta > Lepidoptera > Geometridae > Eupithecia > Eupithecia inturbata. The sequence goes on along the minus strand of OY759194.1, from coordinate 4,776,550 downwards.
CGTGGTACCGTTAAGGTTCTTCCCGGTGGTACCGTTACGGCTCTTCCCGGTGGTACCGTTGAGCAATCGCCGGAGAATGGCGGCTTCGGTTGTGTAGGGATAACCCGCAGGATGGAACCCTGGAATCCACGTCCAGACACTTTAGAAGTTGTCCGGTTTTGTAATATGACTGCCGCATCCTCAACTCATAGCGTAAGCGCAATGGCAAAAAGCATTTGCAGTAATCGATGATGAGGCAGTCATACAAATGAAATACTAAAGCTAAAACAATGGAAATGAAATAACGGTTTACCTACCTCACTAAATCGGTTCGATTGTGAGATAGGTATCCGAGTCAAGGAATTAATTACATGGGCGGAAAATCAATAAAAGATGTTAGAGTGATAGGTACGTAATGCGTAGATGTGATTTGTATAAAACAATTTACAATGAATAAAGAATGAAGGAAATGAAATGACAGTGAAATTCGCTAAAAGGCGGCAAGAGGTATTTGTACCATGAATGATAATTAATATAAGAAGGCGATGTGTAAGAAGCAAGCTAGATAGATGAACGTAAATTAATTTAATATCAGTTATGGTACATTAACGGTTAGATAGGTCATTGACCGTTACTTCGACTTACCAAGCCCACAACTTATTGCACTAAATACACACTATATAACAATAATGCAACACTCACCCGATATGGGGTTCACTATTTATAACAATTTAACTTTGAATTCTTTAATATTTAAGCAATTAACAATTAAAGGTGTTGAAAATTTGTAGTCCGCAAGTCAAGGAAAGGTCACCTCTGACTCAGTCAAAGACAAGCCCGCAGCGCATAGACGCACTGTTGCCAACTTATCGCGGAGGACGCGGTGCGCGGCGCGAAAGTTCAATTTAAAGCAGCGCGAACGGAATCGTTACAGAGTTGACTAGCCGCACGGCAACGGCCCTGGAGACCGACAAAACGTAACGAACCGAGCCTTTATCCTTTTATATCCCAGATACATTTTTCTGCCAGCCGAAGAGGTCCTCTTGTCATCTGATAGATAGTTTATGTTGTCGCGCCTCGCCCTTTGTGAACCGGAAAGGTGTGCTGATTGTTACCGGAGACCGCGGCGCCGCGCCCTCCAAAAACAAAATTACAAACAACCCTGGCCGCGATACTTTATCCCGGATTTTTGCGTTTATCAAAGCGACTTTTGCCTCTAAAAATGTTTCTTTATCGTATACCATTAAATCAATCACGTTTTCAATGAAAGCGGCATTAGAGGGAAATCCGAGGAGCTTGCTTACCTTCTGCAAAAAACTCGGTCTGCGGGCTTTCCACTAATTCTGAATTTAAATGCATGAGATCGAATAGGTTCACGCAGCGAGTGGATTCCGCGCCGAGTTTTCCGATTGCCAGTGCTTATGTATTTAAGAGAAAAATGGGCCTTCGAGTTGTTTTGACAAAGGAGTGTTATCAAAAGAATCTTTCGAGAAGATTTACGGTCGTCACCCTTTATTTGCGTTGAGGACTGAGGTACAATATTTGAAAAAGTAAATTGAGTCTGATATCTCTAGTGTTTGGTGATTAAAGTGTAATTTATGGACGGTGTGAAAGTAACAGATGTGGGCTGATTCTGCGGCGTTTGAATAGAGGCGGGCTGTCGTTGACATAGAGTGGCATTGTGGTCCACCCCTTGGGATCGCAAAAAAGAGCTCCTTGTAATTGTTTGCACATTTCACGTCTCCCTCGGGTGGCACGCGACGACCCTGAGTACATTGATAGTGATGAGATTTTGCTCGCAGTTTTTATCGAGTTTAATTTAAACTGCGATGGAAGCGGGCGCTGGTACTATTTTGACGGCGTTCTTTAGAGAGTGCTGGAAGAACGGTGCATTGTTTTAATTGAATTTAAAAACAAAGACTTATAAGAGATTCAATTTCGTCCTTATGTAAGTTTAAATAGTTTGCATGAGAAAAGCTAAACTTTTAGTAACTATGAGAGATTATTGATAAAATTGGTCCATTTTACAATCTAAAAAATCTGAAAACTGTTGTGTACGCTATGACATTTATAACAACATACGAGTTCTATACAATTTTAAAGAAAATCATTTATCTTTACTTTTTATGCTTTCACATCGGAACATAGGTTAGGAAACTTTTTACTTGAATCTTCCAACATAATACGAGTTTATCGATAATATTATCGACACGTGGTTTACCTCATCTCTACCTAAAATGCACACGTGTGCATAGAGTCATCAGCGCCCTTGTACCATTGTTTGCAGTGCTGCGAGTGGCTATATCTGGAGTATTCTACATATGGCTTCAGAAGAGACGCGGAAATTTGTGTTTTAATAGTTGTTGGGGATTTAAATTTAATAGCGGGGTATTTAATGGGATTCATTTATTTTTAAAAGGTGTTTGGTCACATGGAAGAATGTTCGTTGGTACCATCTGCTGTTAAAGCATGTCAGTTGCGTAACTTTGAGGGATATCTGGTGTTGTCATGGACTAAATTATTTGTCTAAATGTAGTTTAGTGAAAAAAAAACGTGTTAATTGTTTTGTAAATAAAAATGAATCCAAAATAAACCAAAATATATGTTTCACAGAACTCTTACCTACTTACAAGTTTCATGAATTAATAACTTAAACATTTAGCTTTTCCAAAGCGCGTTAATAAACGGCACAAAATATTACAAAGTACGGTACCTACGTTATAATTTCTTAGCGTTGTAACTTTCCTCCAGACTGAAAAGTTCGACACAGTTTGTTACTCAGACATTCTTTGTGGTTTTTGCTTAGAATCACAAGTTGGGTACGAGTTCGTTATAAAATCTTTTGCATGAAAAGGTTTCGGTGTAGTGCACAAAAAGATTCCTCTAAAAGCTTTTTATAACCTGCGTTCTGAGTATGATGTTATCTCTTATGCTAACCTGCTCAGCTCAAATCCGATCTGAGCAGGACAGCATGAGAGATGACGCCATTCCGTAAACATAAAGTCATGCGTGACTTGAATTTACTTTTGGGCTCAAAATTTTCAAATCACACTAAAATATTGTAAACTCATTATTTGATGATTGAGCAAGCTTATAATTTTAATATATTTATTACTTGAGTTGAAAATTGATAACAAAATTTTTTTTTAATAAAATCTACAGTTTTCCTATTGTACAGGATGTAAGATTTTGAACGAATCATGTGAAATGATCGAAAAACAAAAATCACGTGGCATAGACAACTAGTCGTGTAACGTACTTCTGTACGTCACATACATACCATACCATCACCATGCCACGTAACCTATTTTCGATTCCACACCAAGGCACGCATAAAATGTGTTTGTGTTTAGATCACGGTGTGACGTCATCATTGTTAGGGCAAGGAATCTCATAGGTTATTGTGAATCACCCCCAGGATTGAATTCAGGCAAGGTTAGAACCTAACAAAATAATTGAACGTAACTCAAACCGCGGGGGGCACCGAGGGCATTAGGGAATTGATATTGCGAATCTGCAGTTCAACAGCCAATCCGTTTAGCACGTAATAAATCACCTCTAGCGATCCCGCTAGAATACAGGGCCGTATCAAGTTTCATCGATTTGGGCCCCAATTATTGTGACTGGCAGCTGAATGACTGTTTCTGAAAATAAGTCTTTACTAGTCTAACTAAATCAATACAATAAGTCACAATAAGTACTAGAATAAATAAACGCATTGGTTAGTATAACATTTCATCAGGATTGGAATGGAATATGTTTTCGATTTATTAACACAAAATTAATAAACAACATTTTGGGGAAAATCAAATGCCTCTAATGATTTCATAAGAGATATTTATAGAATTCACGTAATCATTTTACTACTCATAGGTAAAATAAGCATATCCATACTAATATTATAAATTCGAAAGTAAATCAGTCTGTCCAACTGTCTGCCCATCTGTCTGCCTGTCTGTCTATCTGTCTGTCTACCTGTCTGTCTGTCGGTCTGTCTGTCCGTCTGTCGTTACCTTTTCACGCCTAAACGGCTGAACGGATCTTTAAGAAATTTGGCATGGGGCCCTATGCCTCCCTAGGATACCACATATCTCCACTTTCTATCTCGGAAAAGAGCGTGCAAAGCCACGGGCAGCAGCTAGTATTATTATAAAATACTATTGTTACAAAAGAATTTTGTAATCAGTTGAGAAAAGAAAAACGAATCATACCCAGTATTCAAGTGAAAGATATCAAATAATACCGGTTCGTTTCACTTAGAGTTATTTCTTGTTATTTTTTACGACAAAGTTATCCAGTTTAAACAAAAAACCTTCTGTATCTGTTTATCTGTTTCTGCCACAAATCTATTTATTATGACACGCTTGTGGTCCCCCTTGGGAACGCAAAAAAAGAGTTCCTTAATAGTAGAGTAATAGTTTTAACACAATATTTTGTAGTTTGCCGGCGAGACCTCGCCTATCTCCATCCCTGCCCATCTTTCTCCTGTATTGAACCTACTACCATGGGCATCCGTGCGTATTGTCTGTACATCACACTCCCTTCTGCATAGCAGATGTGCAGGGAATTTGATTATCATGTCAGTCCCCGGCTCTGCTCAGGTTATTGTCGTTCCCCGGGGCATTAGCTATTGTTACTGTTTCTATCGATGTAATGAAACAGGTTATTTATGGTCCTGTATTGTTTCATACGTTATACGTTCCAGGGATTTTATTGTATTGTTAGTTCGTGTGAGGTGTTAATTTTGCGAGTCGTAAAAATTATGATTTATGTCTGCGTTGTTTTTGTTTGTCCGAACCTATTTTATTACTGCAGACAATAGAATAATTAGATATTTTATTCATTATGCTTTTAAGTTAATTATTGATGAAAATATCCTTCTGAAACGGCTTTGCTGTCTATTGGTAATTGGGCGTAGGTTTTCAGAAGCCACCATCGACAATATACTCGTTTTAGGATATGACTGATTAAAGGTTTCTCTTGTGTTGCATTCATTACAGCTACTTAAATGCCTAAACGATAATTATATCTATTCGAAACTTGACAAAAATTTGAAGTTGGCTTTTGCATAACCGCCCAATTGTTGATGGTTTTAGCACAAAGAACAAAACATAAAGACTAATAAATAAATACTTAATATAGTTATAGAATAATATTTTATTACTATATGCATCGCAAAAATCACAGACAAACGTGTTGTGAAGGTAGGTTACTTCTCTCTGTCGAACCGTGTAATATTTACCAAAAGCAAAACTCATTATGTAGCAGTTAAGCTTCTTTGTGGGGCTGACGGGTCGGCCGGTCGTTAGTAAAATGGACTGTTGTTAGTTCGCGACAATGAGGGCTATATATCAGCAGCGGGTAGTTGTTGGAACGAAAGCATGCGATCAGTGTTTAAGCGAAATGGATAGCGCGATGCCTGATGGCAAGTTTCGAGGTAGATGGATTAATGTCAATTTGAGGACCCGTATTAAAAATGCTCCAGTGCCCATCTATGGTCCGAAAGCCGAGCGTTGATGTCAAAACTGTAGCAGTTGTGAGGCCTAGTGGCGATCCAAAACGTCAGATCATATCATCAGCATAATACTAGTCCATTGCTGGACATATGCCTCCCTGATATGTGCCATGTTGGCTTTTATCATTAGCGTTGCTAACGCGATGCAAAGAGCCAGAACATGTTATGATTTTTAAGTCAGATTTAATTTGCCGGCTCGTAACCGGTTTTGAGCTGAATACGTAAAAGGAGTAATATGATAATAAATAATAAATAATTTATTATTTTTTGATTATTATCTGAAATAAATGAATACAATACAATACAAAAGGTAAGTTAAAAGTTAAGTTCTTAGAGCAAAATGTAAAAACGTCCGTAACGTAATACATCGTGTATGCAAAACGCCATCAATCTAAATATATGTGTCGTTTTTACAAAACGTCGTTGACGAAAGATGCAACTCAGCAGCATCAGCTCAATGCTTCGCTTCATGTGACGTAGCTATACACTGCTGCACGCAATGCTCTACTGGCATTAATGTGAAGCGATGATAAAATTTCTAATCAATAAAATACTACGTTTCAGTGGCAGCCACTCCGCAAAAGTTTCACAACCACTCTATTCACCCGTGATCTACGTGATCATGGAAACGCCTCGATCAACATAATGTACAAAGCTTCGGGTAATAATAAATATTCGAATAGCACACTCATTATTTGTATGGGATGTATTTGGTTTACGCGCTAAATTACTGTACACTCAGGTAATATGATAACATAAGCACAAAGTGTAGAATTGCTTACGGATGAGGGAATGATGGGAAATGCTGGAAGGTTATAATGTGGTTTTGGGATGAAGGGTCGAGGCTAATATGTTAAATTCCCTCAATTTCTACCGATTATCGAACTTCATAACGTGCATTTTACAGACGACCTGTTCTGGTACATCGATGTTATCCGTTAGGTTATTGTTATTTTTTAAATGGGCAATCTTTGTTCCTAAAGGGCCCTAACGCACCGGGATGCCACGGTGACTTCGCTGGCAACGTTTCCAACTTTTCATTCTGTATTGTATAGCAGCTAACAGACTTGATGACGGTTTGGCAACGTCGTCTGCCATACAATAGTTTGGATGTGTTGCCAGCGACGTCGCCGTGGAAATAGTGGAATAGGTGAAATAGGGCCCTAAACATTACCTACTTGCTAATACTCAGCAATGACTGACGGTCTTAAATTGAAATTTTCGCCCAGTGACTGTCGGAAAGACTTCGGACTCAACTATGTACCCAAAATCTCATCATTATCCGTGGTTCCAACCCAGTGAACACGCCGACTCCTGCCCCCACGGGACTATGACTAACCTAACCTTCAGATTTCGTTTATTATTTCCCCAACTCGTACCACGGCGCGTGCCGTGGTGGAATCTACGTAATTTATATCCCAATTCACGTGACTGACATTTACAACATAGTTCACATAAACTTGTTTGCTTCTTCATTGTTTTTATCGGAACTCTCGTATGTTTATGGACACATTCTAACCTTTAGTTTTTGCGTGGCTCGCAATTTGTATCGGATCCCATCAAGAGCTCACCCTAACGCCGTAAAAGAGGCCTTTCCTAAATCTCTTTATAGTATGAACCTACACTTTACTACGTATACCCTACGCCATATGTACTTAAGTACTATACAATGCTTATTTTACATTGCCATATTCTAGGATAGAAAACAAATACCAAAAAAGTGCATAATGCCGTTCACAGCATAACAATATTTTCAGGGCAGACAAGGAATATAATGTGGGGCGAACGTGGAAGAAATCATTTGAAAATTGTTCTGGCGGTTATGAATAATCAGTATATTAAATCCCATTTAAATGGAATTATTTAGTTTTGTTGTATACGCAGAACACTAAAACAATATATAACACAAAAAACAGAAATAAGATCTGGCCTGAAACGTATGTAGCCTGTGGGCGCATAAAAAATGATAAAGCATTTATAACAATGCGAATTGTAATTTATTAGTTCGGTTTTTACTTATAGCATTTTATTTTCACCGAACAACTACACTTATCTCCACACAATTTTTTTTAGTCTAGCTACACAACATTTTTATAACCATGTTTAGGGGAAAAATGTTCCATGTTAAGTCATCTCTTGACTACGACAGAGTGTTGAAACGTCGTCGTCGCGGTCGGGAAAAATTGGTAAATAAACGCGATAATTACCCGTGGATAATTTGAATTATAATAATGCTTAGGGGGATTCCTACCTTCAGTAGGCACTTATATGTACATACCTATTGCATGTATGTACATACATACATCCGATTTTAATTTTAGGAGTCAATGTCCTTCATCAAAAGTGTAGGATAATAGCTTTCTAAACTATTATTGTGTACCTACAAATGTTGTTAAACAAACTGATTGTCTCATCAATGTTGAACAAACTTAAGGAGTTCTGAATTTGCGAAATAACTTTCAAGGTATTTGTATGAGCAGAAACAATAAAAGCAACTAAAGCATACACAAACCTAAAACAAAATAAAACATAGAGACTACTATTAACGAATAGTTGTTTATTTTATATAAAGTAGGTAATTCAAGTGTATAAATAATCGATGTGACATCTATGTATATCCGTAAGGTAGGTATGTCTTTATTCGCATTGGGCAAAGACCAGCACAGAGTGGAGCCCACCCAACGATAGGCGGCGAAGTGGAAGGCCCAGGATGAGATGGCGTTACGAGCTTGAGGCACATCGTCCATCGTGGCAAAAAAGAAAAGGGAGGCAGTGGCACAGTAATGCTCAAAAACCTTTCTTTATTCATGACATGATACTGTCCGCGGCTTCATTGACAAAAAGTAAACATCAAAAGTAAACTACCTATCTACTCGTACTCATACTCGTATCGATTGAAAGACATCATCATCATCATCAACCTATCTTAGTCCACTGCTGGACATAGGCCGCCACCAATGAACGCCATAGCACCCTGTCTTAAGCTTGCCGCATCCAGCATCTGCCTGCAGTCTTTCGCAGATCGTCATCCCACCTGGCCGGAGGGCGTCCTACACTACGTTTGCCGAATCGCGGTCTCCACTCGAGAACACGTTTACGATTGAAAGTAAAATCTGTCTATTTCAAATGTTGAAGTCGGTTAATCACGTACAAATTGGACTGCAGGGTACACGTTGGCCTTAGAATATGAAAAAGAACACACATAATCCCGTCTATAGTCCTTTCTGTAGGTAGATAAATAGAAAGGTCTACGAGGTAATAGGGATGCCTTTTCCACATTTGGGCTGAAAAGCTTTTAGAGACTCATGAATTGAACAAGAATTCAAAGGCCCAGGTTAATCTGCCCGTTGTGCCCAAGCCCAAGCTCAACTTTTATCCCCGCGTCAATCATTCTTTGGACCGATTTGTGGACTTTAAACCTTTCCGATCGAATGATAATGAGAATTATCTATAGGAATTATCTGAAAGGCTTTTGAATGGTTAGAATAAAAAAAAAAACGATATTGCTGCTATGACGAATCAAGATAAAGTATACCTCTATAACGTCATTTGGCTGAGTTATTATAACTGAGTAAACTTTATAGATATTTCCGACATTTTTCTTTTATTTATAGTGTAGGTTGATAGAAGGAGGCTTTGATAGATGACGCGTCCAATAATGGACCATTCAGGGCCTTCTCTTGGGGCTGCTTACCTTCTCAACCTACCTACTTAATTATGAGTCCCTTCAATTTGGAGAGCTGACATAATTCGCCCGTGTCGCCATGTTGATTTTTAATCAAGTTGGGCCTTCGTGACTTGTGTTTCGAATTCTAGAGTTGAAAACATGTTTTTGAATTTCAACTTTGTGTTTTGATCAACCTCAAAGGTATCAGTATTCCCTGTCTCATTTAAAGACACACAGTCACAGGCAGCGCCATTTGCAATAGAATAAAAATCCTAGACATATTTTATTTACCTGCGCTTAGGTACATATTATTGCCATAGAGCTTAGTATATTGCAGTCTTACGTCTACTTTATCAAGCTGTCTCAGTGAATTTCACTCAACGTGCCGTAGAGACTTACACTACGTAATACACGTACTTAGCACCGTTGAGACCGTACAATTGACACGAGACAGTTTCTATAAGCAGCGTGATTGGTTTCTTGGCTGACAAAGCCGTATAGCAGATCCAATTTAACTAGAGAGCTTTGCAATATAACTCACATACGCTAATGGTTAGGTACCTTTCGGACATTTGTGCAAAAGACACATGCACGACGGACATTTGAGAAGGCATTTCTTACTTTTTAAACTTTCGCTATCTGTTAACATATTAAAGATTATTATCGGGTATTTGTCGCGTACCTGGAGCCAAAGAACGCCAGTGGGCAGCAGACAACCATCTTTCTGCCATATGTGAAAGGCATGACGGATAAAATTGAAAATATCTTGAAAAAGTTTTTAATAAAGTCGGTTCTCACCAAAAAGTTGCTCAGCTACTTAGAACACCAAAGGTGTAATACCTCTACAAATGCCAGGCGTTTACAAGATTGACTGCAGCTGTGGCCACATGAAAGAGCGCATAGCAGCGGTGAAAAGTAGGCAAATTAATATGTCGGCGATAGCTGGACACCTGCTAGACTCAGGAAGCAGCCACTAGATTGAGCTACATGACCCAAAATTTCAGACACGGTCAGTGTTGTGTGTCGTAATGTGAACGTGGACATTCCTGATTCTGAAGACGAATTGAGGGTAGTCGTGGATACTGCCGTCAATTCCTGGCTGTAACTTCGAGAACATCAAGTCGCCCCGTGGTCACACTCGCTGTAACGCGATGGAGAGGTGGGGGAAAATAAAATAAAAAGTACGCGATAAATACCCGATAAATAATCTTGACTATATTTCACACTGTTACCCGCGCAGAATCCACTTTGTTTGGGAAATGCATATTCAGCAGTAGACGTATGTGTGCTGAGAAAGAGTTACTCGCGCAAATGTCGCTCGCGTAAACGTCACTCGCACAAATTTCGTCTCCCGCACATTTTGTTTCCCCCAAATATCCACTCGAATAATGTCTTCTCATACAAATATCCGTCGCGCAAATTTTCAGTCGCTTAATTTCTTCACGCGTAAATGTTCGTCACGCAAATGTCTACTTGCACAAATGTGCTTCGCGCAAATGTACTAGATACACCACGATATGGATTGGGTTGAGCCGTCTCGATGACAGCTACATATGTGTTGCTAAATTGTGCGTAGTCTTAATCACATCTAAGTAATATAGTCGTCTTTGTCGAGGATATTCATGTGGTAACTTAATCATATACACACACCATCTCGTTGCTCTAAACTGAAGTTGCCTTAGTCGACGAACGTTTTCAGTCTGCCAATAAGCACACTGGAGTTTAACAAGGGAGGCGACTTAAGCTGACTATAGCTTATTTATAAGACAGTATAAATACAAACAGCGGCACTTAAATTAAACACACAGCGCTCTTAAACTGCCAAAAAAAGGCACTAGCTAGGTACTTGAAAAAGGCGGTTTAATTTGTGACACTCTCAAGCTAGTAAGTTTAAAAAAGCGAATAACTATTTTACCATGAAACTAGCATGAAACTAGTTAGTACGTAGATATTGTATGTATATGTAGTAGCAACGAGGTAAGTAATACTCGTAAGTATAAAAAGTGTCACGTCAAAATTTTCCTGGGTTCCATGAAAGAAAACGGAAGTTAAAATTTAAGCAAGTTGAAACAAATTACGACATATACAAGCAAGGTTTTCCTCTTGACGATGGGCAGACCTCGCGCCCGATGCGACCTTATTTATCCCCCAATCTGGAGTGTCGTCTATTTACTCTGAAGGTTTATCTCTTGATTGATAGTGGTATTCGGAAGGAGCTCGAGACCACACTATTCATTGCGACCGCTAAATATTTTTCTCGGTGTTTTTTAGGATGTATTTGGAAGTGGGTTAAACGTCTGCTAGTAAGTTTTGCTATGGTGAGAGTTTTTTATTTTGTTGGGTTTTGGAATAAAGATTTTAAGAGCACACATTTGCCGTACACATTTGCTGTTTTGAAACACGCGCGTTTTAAAAATCAAAATCTGGTTTCAAATAAAATGGAATTAGAAATTAGTTTGTTGCGTGTTTAAGTGTTGGCCGAGTCAGGGCGAGCCTTGAGCCGCTAAAGCGTAGATACATGCTGTCAAATCTTATAATCACAAACTTAAGCTGACGAACGGTGTGGCGCGGTGGGCGAAGATCCGCCTGTGACGCAGGAGGTTGCGGCTTTGATTCCCGCCTTGGGACAACTGTTTGTACGATCTGCAAATATTTGTACCGGGTGTTCTGGATATTTTCTTTGTATAATAAAAATATCTATTTATGAAATGTCTTTTATTAAGTATATCAGTCTTCTAGTATCCATAACACAAGCTCTGGTTAGCTTGGAGATAGCTGATGCTGTGTGGATTGTCCAGCATTATTATTAATAAACCCAATATTGCACAATATTATTATTATTAGTGTAATTATAGACGAACAGCTGAGAGCTGATATGTCTATATCCCAGTGCTTTTAACGCTTTTCACTACATTAGTTTGTCCGTTATAGTGGTCAGATTGTGCGTTCGTAACCAGTGGTCGAGCCTGTTTTTGAAGCTGTTCACAGAGGGAGCAGTTACAACGTCTTCAGGAAGCCAAGTCCAATTGTGCACCACTCTGTTACTCAAGAAGTGATGAGCATTATTAGTGTTAGAAGATGTACGAGTTACTCTGAGACTATGGCCTCTAGCTGATCTTAGTGGCTCCTTCAGGGTATACATTTTGTGTATGTCAGGCAGGTTGTAGGTGTGCGATAGAATTTTGAAGGTTTCAATTAGATCACCACGGAGGCGTCTATCCTCCAGAGTAGTAAGGCGTAGGGCGGCTAGTCTCTCTGGGTAAGACATTCGGCGAAGGCCTACAGCCTATTGTTGCTTATTTAGATGTATCGTTACGTTTTTTTTCAGAGGACACATGATGAAAAACCTTCCAAATCCCGCAACCCATTACACACATAATCACCCCATAAACTGAAAATGTAATCCGTTCATTTTATCAGATTTACCTATCGAGAATGTAACAGCTCAAAAGCGTCAGCCCAACAATTACCTGTACCCTAATAAATTGCAGAAAACCCTTAATTCGAGAGTTTCGTCGGATTTAGTTGGCACATTCTAGGCCCGGCGTAATGGCAGGTCTGTGTCACTGCAAATCGGCTCTAAATGTAAATGTATCTTTATCGGATTGGCTTTAGATTCAAAGTTGGGCGTTAGATTAGTTGGGCCGTGGAATATAGGGGCTCAGCAGTTTTAAGCATCCTCTGCTTTGTGGGAGTCGTGACCATTTTCCATTGAAGCAGGACTGTTTAAGATTGGGGCGTTCTGATTGTGTAATGTGAGACTTTTCCACAGAAATCTTAGCCACTGTAACCTAAGTACGATTCTTTTTAATCTTTCCCGTTACCAGGCGCCATATTGTTGAAAACACATAGCAACATTTCTAAGACAAATTCTGATGATAGTTTTTGTCACTCGATGCCTAGTAGATTATATATGAAAACATTTTTTTTTTCTATTACTTGTTGCGAATTTTCGTGCTATTAAACGTCAACGTCGTCGTTGCGACGTCAATTTAATACATTCTTTGTACAACGCTGGCAGCGTTACCTACGACCAATGTTGTACCAAATTGACGCCCCACATAAGTGGAATTCCCTTTCTCATAACAACTATAACACCATCTGTAGTAATGGCATCGTAAAAATTGTGAGAAACGTTCGGCAATCAGAGGTAAGATTAGATTCTACCAAACAGACCGTCCTCTTCGCCCGACGCAAGAATGGTCTGGAATGACGATAAAAAGGGTCAACAATATCTAAAAAAAGGGAAGGTATGAAGGTATCTTGTTAGCTGAGTATGAGGTCTATTTTCCTTATGTAAACCACCGCTAAGAAATGCCAGAAATTTCGAGTCAAATAAATTCAATCGTTTTTATTCACTCCTTTATTCTCTACCCAAAGTGAGTTGGACCTATTTTTGTTATTTCAGGTGAAGTAGAATAGGTACCTACTTATTCTATTGAAATTTGTTTCAATAAACTATTTACTTTTGTACTCAAAAGTGAAAACGTATTTGACGGGTTTTTTTACAATTAGACGATAACATCAGCAGATTTATCTAAAATATCCGGACAGCGTTCAAAGATTTATAGATGTATATATATATATAAACAAACAACTTTACGGGACAAACCACTTAAGTCTACACATCTTGCCCAACTTAACTTAGATATTTAGATAGATATTTATTTCAAAGAACAAAAGAACGTAGTTCACATAAAGAGAACAGTTATAACATTTGTACTTAAATTATACCAATTTTATAGCAGTAATAATTTTTAAAATTTAACTCTGTAATAAATTAATTAAACTTATAGTTAAAATAGGAATTTAGTACATAATATAGATTATAAATATTGAAAATAATATACAAATAGGTGCTATGGACTGCCAGTGGTTTGAATTGGGTTGCCCTACCTGCAGAACTAGTTGAGCACTGTATTTCAGCAGGTAGTGTGCTCCTCCTCGCTCCTCGTGATTCATAGTTCAAGTTTTGATTTAATTTAATTTGTTTAAGAATTTTTAAGTTCGGTATAAACCTAAACTGAATATTTTTAAAAAAAAATAATCAGAAAAATAAATGACTATTTATAAGAATTTTTGTACACAAAATATTAAAGATATTAAACATTTATTTTGATTAACAGCCAAATTTTAGTGACAGTTTTCTTACAATTAAAATTAGATTGAAGTGTATTTATTGTAAAGAAAAAGGGCCAAGAAAAGTTTCAGAACGACTCGCGAAATTAGTTTTGCGTGCAGGTATAGAGAATACTCTATCTTGTCTGCGTTTTATCAAATCGGCTTCATTTAATTTTCTATGTTGTCTCAATGTAATTCCAAATATAAAACTCTGTCTAACTGTGAGGATACCTGTATCTTTGTATAGTTCCCTTGTTGGAAAACGGTAGGGTTTCGAAAAGATGACTATAAGTATTGCTCTTTGGGCTCATTCCAACATGATAAGTGTGGATTTAGGACACCCACCCCATGAATTTATGCAGTATGTGATTACCGACTGTCCTGGGCAAGATACGTAGATAATAATTGCCGTTTATCACAAATTAGAAAAGAGAAAGAGAAAGAGTTTTAAATACATATATTAGTTTTCTGACTCTTCCTGATAATGATTTTACGTAAAATTTCCATTTTAAATTACAATCTATGTGTATTCCCATGTATTTGATTGTAGGAACTGAAGATAGATCTGGGCATTCGCAATTATTCTCTTGTTGTGCGCGATAACTCTTATTGTGCTTGGGGGAGGTTGCCCGTCGCTTCGCATACTGAAGGTTATATATTTTGTTTTTGAAACATTAACTTTCAGTAGGTTCTTGTTTAACCAGCTCAGGACTGTGAGGAATCCTTCGTTAGCATGCAATTTGCTTTCTTTCCAATTTCTACCATTGGTAAGCAAAACCGTGTCATCTGCGAAGGTAATTATAGTTCCATTATAAATTTTTAAGTCGCTCAGTCCATTAATATAAATTAAAAACAGAGTTGGGCCCAAGATACTCCCTTGGTGCATACCGAATTTAATTGTCTCTTCATTGCTTATGTGCTCATAAACTCTTACCGATTGAGTTCAGTTTGAGAGATAATCCATCATGAATTTATTTTGTGTTACTCATTATTTCTATTACTTTACAACATTATTCGAGTAAATGTTCTTTGAATCCTTTACATACGCGTATATTAAACCTAATGTAAATCGTATATCGCAATGCTGTGATCAACGGAAATTTTCTATTTTCGTAAATTATGTTTTTATTTTCTCAAAACATATTCCTATCTGAAATCTGATATCTATTACCCAACTAAAGAAAAACATTTTGCTCCAACCGCATAAGGGCAGGATATAAAATACCTCTTCGGCCATCCCAAACTGTTCAAACAAAGGCCATTCACAAAACAGTCGCGTAATACAAAACCAACATTTTACTGTCCCAACTAGAAGTGATGTTTGTTACGTTCGAAAACTTACCAAATTCGCTTGGAGAGCGCAATTTTATTTTTCTACCCACTCTTTACATATCTTACGTTTAATCCGAATCACATTTGAGGTTATGAAATAGGAGAGCAGGGACGTAGCTAGAACTCGTAACTTTTTTACTGAAAACGTAAAAACGTTACGAGTTCTAGCTACGTCATTTTATGCGAATTACGGATGTGGTTTGATATTATTTGAGAATCTCGAATAGCTATTGAGTAGGTACATAATATGTAGATCAAGTAAACACGTTTGATTCTTAAGCCGAATTTAAATGTGAACCTGTACTGAGTGGAAGGTGGCGGGTTCAAGTTCCGTCTAGGTCGTAAATTTTTGGGATATAATATTAATTCGTAGGATAATTTAGCAGCTTCGCACTAGCACATAAAACCTTAAGAAGGTTTGTGAGGAAATTTGATTTGTAGAAAATATGAACGTCGCCATTAGTTACTCTAACATTATGCTCTTTTCCAACCAATTAATTAATTTGAATAGGCCTCCTTGCCTGAGGTCAGCATAGTGACGTAAACTGTAATTGTAATATTGCGTAGATATAAAAAAAAACCTATTTTTTGTACTTGAACGATTGATATGGCTCTTTAAAACTTTATAATCTTGAGTTTTATGTAACTTGTGTTTTGTGTGATATTTTCGGATAATTTTATCTTTTTCTATGTGTGGAAACTGCTTAGCTTAATTTTTCTAATTTTAAGTGTATAATTTTCTAGTTCTAAAGCAAAAAGCTTTGCCTAAGATAAATAAATAAATAAAAAAAAATACATACTTCTTTATGCGCCCACAGCGTACAGAAACGGATTTTTGAAACAGTTATACAAAATTGAAAAAAAGGTTTACGGTCGTTGCGCATATATAGTCTTGTATTTTTGAATAATAGACAATATTGTTGCTGAGAATAATATGACGTTGGGAACGGAAGTCGAATGTAGCGTTCTGAATATTCTAAGCTAAGCTACTTGTATGGTAGTTTTCTGAATCCCTGTTGTGTGCATTGTCGGTAGACAGCGGGAGCGAATGTTTGATAGTTTTCAGCAATGAAGTATTATGTAGTTACTATCGCATTGGTTTCAGTAAACTTTTGCTACTGCTTTTCTCGCTGTTGGCTAAAATGCAGAAAAAAATACAGCGAGTCTTTTCCGTAGCGATTATTGTTTTTGATAAGAAACTTAATTAAGTAATCGATTGCAATACCTACAACAAACGATATTGAAGAAACCCACGGTTCGTGGAAATCTCGTAGCATTTAAAAGAAGTTATAAAAGAAAAATATGTAAACTACGTTGAGTTTAGAAAATCGAATTTCAGACAGTGACGTTGTGACGTGAGTTTCTCAAGAAGGTGTGTATTTTACGATTTTTGTAGGGTTTTAAAACTTTATTGTACTCTTAGGTTAGGTTAGGTTTTAAATAAAACGTATTCCTTCGTTTTATGTCGGTTAATAATGTTATCTGTTTTTCCCCAGTGGTGAAGAGCAGCATGCGTCATCAGACCACATCGCCTCTGAGCCGGGTGGGGCCCACGGTCTCCCTCCAAGCCGAACCTGACTTCCTTGGGCCCATTGAGAACGTGACCGTGGCCCTGGGTAGGGAGGCTGTGCTGACCTGTTCAGTGTCAGATATTGGAGATTTTAAGGTCAGTCAAAGTAAAACAAACACAGCCGAATTTAAAATACACCGATTTGAGAACCACCTCCTTTTATTAGGTAAGTTGGTTAAAATTATGTTTTTTGTCACTACTGTCTTTTTATTGGAAATAACTAACTAACAAGAATAGAAAGCCTATTTACAGGTGGAAGTAACGAACGTCACCTCAGGGCAAGTACCCGAAATACTCAAGATAGCAAACTTTACTCAAAAGAATCATTCATTTTTTTTTTAAGTCGGTAAATCTGCATATTAAATTTTTTTAAGGAATGTTGCTTTTGCCGGAATCGTACCTATTAAAAAAAAAACGTAATATAGTTTAGTTTATATTATGAGACCGATTGATAGGCCAATCATAAGTACAACAGCTACCAGCCTCACACCCATTAAAAAAATTGTTTTATGTAGATACGTAAAACAACTTGCCTTTTATATTTTTTTAACACATTAAACGACTACGGAGAGTCGATAGCATTGTCGAGTCGATAGAGCCGACACACGACATGACACACTTATTTATTTATTTTATTTTGTTTTATTTGTGAAATATACTGTACATAATATTTAAAACTTATGACGTTATTACCCGAAATACTGTATACAATTACATACAAAATCAGAACCTACCCGTATTACATACAAAATCCCAAATTTAACCCTAAAAATTTAAAAAATGCAGACATCTACATAATCTCATTACATAAATCCTCATCTACATAAATAATGACGTTATCAAAGGTAAATGTAGTCCACATTCTGAATGCATCAAAATTAAGTTGCCTTGTTTAGAAACCCGAAGCAGATATGCCAGAGTCAGATAACGGCTTTACTTGATCCTCTCTACCATAGAATTTGGTTGTTCCGTTATGTAATTTGTAAATTTTGATTTAATATCCTGTAGAGTCATATGGAAAAAAATCACTTTGACTTAACTTACAAATAAATAATGCTGGACAATCCAGCATCCAGCAACAGATTTAAATCCTGTTATTGGCTGTTACTGATATTTTTAAGTTAAGTTACGTTTATTTAAGAGAGCTGTAGATTTTGTGTAACCAATAAAAAAATAAAATAAATAAAAAATAAACACAGCATCATCTAGCTTCAAGCCACGGTAATGATATTTATATAATTATCATTACCGTGCCCAAGGCAGAGAGAAAGAGAGCAAAACATAGAAAGATAAATATTTTTAGCTTTTTGGTAGTTTGCAATAAAAAATAAGTTTTACGAATGTAATTGTGATTTTTTAGTACGAAATATTATCAGGAAATTAGGTATTTTATTTATGATAATAATTATTTAGAAAACGACCTATAGCATTCTAGGTAGGTGTTAAAGTAAAAAAGTGTTTATTTAAGTATGTATAATTAAGCCGAACTTACATTAAACGTTCAACTATGTTTGACGACCGATGTGGCGCGGCGGGCGAAGGTCCGCCTGCGACGCAGAAGGTTGCGGGTTCGATTCCCGCCTTGGTACAAATGTTTGTACGATCTGCAAATATTTGTTCCGGGTGTTCTGGGTATTTTCTATATATAATAAAAAATATCTATTTATGTTATGTATTGTATTAAGTTTATCAGTCATCTAGTACCCATAACACAAGCTCTGCTTACTTTGGGGCTAGATGATGCTGTGTGGATTGTCCAGCATTATTTATTTATTTTAACTCTACTAGGAAAGAAAAACTATTACCTGGAAGCAATAAAGCTGTTTTCCCATACAAAGTCCGATTCCTGTTAGTTTCGAGTCAATGAAATTGAATAGGGGCTTTTTCGGGAGGAAAACAATCCCAGTGGAGTTAACAGCATTTCAGTTACAGCATGCCCTAAGGCGAACTAACTGGCTATCTAGGTTCCAACCACAAAACCAAGCTAGCCTACCCAACATACACTGTGTAACCAGGAACTTGGGTTGAAATGAAACGGAACGTAATTTCATACTATTTCTAAACATGTCGACAACACAAGACTAAGGAAACACACTCGAAATGAATACAAATAAGTTTAATTGTTAGTAAACTGTTTTAGGGTACATTATAATAAGCTACCAACAACTTAGTTAGAATAATAAATTGTATTCATTTATTTCTGATAATTAAATCCATATTACACATATACAAAATCAAATAACATTCAAAATTACAGTCAATAATAAAAAATAAAAAGAAAATCACGTACCTATGTATATGTATAATTATGAATGCAATTATTTTATACTTAATGAATTTAGAAGATGAATAACATGAAGCGCCTAAGAACTATAAGAAATCACTTCGCATCACACAAAAAAAGAAGAAATGTGAAAGTTCGGATGAATAGAGGATGCATGTTTGCTACCTCTTCACGCCACAACTACCAAACAGATCGTACTGAAATTTTATATACATGTAGTTCTTAACTTGGAATAAGATATAGGCTACTTTTTATACCACAAAAAATGCATGTGAAGCCGCGCGAATTAGCTAGTTATTGACATAAAAACTTGAAAAATTACCTCCTTAATACGACATAGCGTAAAACGAACAAGTATACTATGTACATGTACATCCTCTACTGACAAGTAATTTTCTAAACCTGTCCAAAAGTTGTCAAGGTGAGCTAAAATATTAATGAGAAAGATGCAAACACTTTAAGCTAATGTTAAGCTCCCTAACGGAACTATCAGGTGGTGCCACACAGCTTAGGTAACGCTGAGGATTTAGATGAGGTAATCTAGGGGGTAGGTTGTATCGTTCCGTTTCGTTCGTTTTCGTACCGTATTAGGATGTAAAATATTTAGTAACAATTCCGCGTAAAACCTTTTCTGATAAGATCCAACAAAAAGCGATTCGCGTGCGCTGCACCGCCCGCCCTCTTACAAATTGACATGCCATGCAATCAGAGAAGGTAAAAACAGATTAGGCAGAATGGAAGGTGGCACCCTAGAAAGTGCCCATGGGTCTTACCTACTTAGTTCTTTAACACTTTGACTGCCACCGCACACGGCCATGTATGACATTCAGCTACTTGCTATGGTAAGGAGTGTCATAAACCTCAAAATAATATGATCGGTTCAAAGTTATTTCTCTTGAATTTGAATTGACGTTGACACGAGATTTAAGGTGTGTGATGCGTCATTATTTTATCCATTTCGGTAGCTAGCTAACCAATATCAATACTAAGCTGAAGCATAAACTCCTTGTTAGGTATCAGTTATTATTAATAGTAGGTGGGTTGATGCCTGAAAATCTCTGCCGATATACATAGGTATGCAATAGTATTATGTAGTAGGTGTATTTTAATATGTAAGTCAACTTTTATACTTTTTCATGATTTATGTACATCCCTATAATGGGATTATAGTTATTTCAAGAAGCGAGTTTATTTACGATGTACTTACTATTAAATTAATTTACAAGCACCTAAAACTACTATGCTAGGTACCTACTTCCTTATTTCTTATTACGTTATACAACATATGTATGTACTTTTCTTTATTATTAGTGTTATTTATGTTCCTTAACATTTTCTTTTTTTATACTTATGTACCTAAATAATTTAGTCGCACGAATAATTTAGTTTTTAAGTTTACACTATACCTTATATTAACGATAATTTGGGGAAGAGCAAGATTTCCTACCGTAATACAGTTTTAACTAGTACGGACGACAGTCTCCCGACCACGGGTAACACCACCTAAGAGAGAATCATGTAAATACAAAAACGTATATAACTTATAATTAATTAATTGTAACCCTTAACAGTGCCATTTTATTTTTGAAATAAACGTTTACGTTTATCGTACAGTTTAACCCAATTAAAATTGACAGTGCACAAGTATTTTTAGCGTATATTTAGCTTACATATTATGTAATCCCAGAGATAAGTCGTTATCACCGCGAATGTGTGTTCGTAAATAGACTATAGCATCAGTTGATTGGCGTTTGTTTTGGGTCCTTATATAACATGAACAGGATGACGCTTCTATTCATTTTTAGCTGGAAAAATCTATTAGGGTTAGTGTCGCTAGAACTTTTATTTCGCTATATTCTAGGTTCTACAAGTAATTTAGATACCAGATAAGAAGTTTTGCGCACTTTGTAAATCATTTGCTATGAATTTTTGATTCAATTGTTGTTTTGGAGTCTATCGACATAGGTAATGTTGATTTTAGATAAAAAAATATCTTAATTTAAAACGTTAGGCTTCATAAGACTTAGGCCAGGCAAGCCTAGCGATAAAATACAAGACATGGCATGCACATTACAAAACTTGTTCGCTACATTTCAAGAATTCGCGACCGCCACCCCGCCAAGCGTGGCGAATTGGACAGATCCTCCGAGCATTGACCTTTGGGAGAAGCAGTACATGTCTTGCGGTTGGGATGTTGTATGTAATATTCCATACGCTACCTATGTAACAAGACTCACATGTATTCAAGAACAATACTATGAGGTCTCACGCATAGGGCCGGTAAATCCAATTCTTTAGTGATTTCAAATCACTAAAGTATTGTTTATGAATTGGGTAACGCAACGTTACAAATCACTGATTTGTAACGTTGCGATTATTTAAGACGACCCTTACGTTAAGTAGCTAGACAGTATAGCTATGTCATCGTTCTCTAGTCACAAATATTTCTTCACAAATATTTCTTCCAGTTCTGCCAGTTTTGCTTTGTTTTGAGATTTTGTTTTAATTCATATTTAGCTTCTACGGAGACAAACTTGTTTTATTATGTTTGTGCGGGTTTTTATAGGTTATATTTATGTCATCCGCAAATGTGCCAAACAAAGACAACTTAGCGACAGAAAAGAACCAATCACAGACGCAGTGCGTTGTTCGCATAGTAAAATGTTGCTTGAGTATTGTTTGTGAATGAAATGGCCTATACCTACCACATGACGAACGCAATGAGAAATGCCTTACTTAGCACAGTATTGCTTGCTACCTTACATAAATATTGTTCTTGAATACGGGTGTTTGTCCCAAATTGAATTCTTATGAATCACTAAGCGGTTTTCCTCTACCTTCATCATTTGCACTAAGGTTCGGAACACGCTGCCTGCTGCTGTTTTCCGGTCAATTTTAAGCTGGGACTCTTCAAAACAAAAGCAAATACATATGTGCCATTTAGATCTTCGTGATACAGCTTCGGTCACAAGGTCACTTTCCATCACGTGAGATTGTGGTCAAACTATTTATTGATTATAAAAAAATATTATCGTATTCCCTTCATTAGCTTTTAACATGTCATTCATGAGTTTTTGTGAAGTGCCCGGTAAACAACATCGGAATAAAGAACCCATTTACTGTCTTTCATGACAAACGAGCTTCTTTCGTTTAGAAACGATCGATCAACCAGTAATGTCATTTAGGCGGACTCACCCTTGACAAAAAATAGTATCTACAGCTTTAGAACTGAAACTCGACTAGGTACACGTAAACAAGATTACACGTTACACCGCAAACGTTCTTGTCATGCTTTAAAAATGTGCGAAAAATGGAAATTTTGCTCTAGATTTTATCTTTTACATTTTGCTTGAACTGGGTAGAAATTGTCTTTTCGTACTAATTGGCTTTGCAGCCACAGATAATGTAAAACTATGTTCTAACTAGCTTTACAGATAGTGGAGGAAAGGAAATGGTGTTGTAGTTTCAGTTCTGTACGTAAGTTTTAATGTTCTGATTCTAGACTGACTTGCGAAACAATACCAGCCTCTTGCTATTTTGGGGCTATTATGAGTGGGCGCTTTCGCGACATCTGTGTTTTTCGTTCCAATTTGTGGCCTTTTGTAGTTCGCTGTTCTTTAGTATCTTTTAGATTTTTATTGAATGAAGAAATACATTTATCTTCACTCAGATAGAAACATAAAGACTAAGATAATAATAACATAATAACTGTTGTT
The DNA here is from genome assembly GCA_963662085.1 of Eupithecia inturbata. Taxonomy (NCBI): domain Eukaryota; kingdom Metazoa; phylum Arthropoda; class Insecta; order Lepidoptera; family Geometridae; genus Eupithecia; species Eupithecia inturbata. Next base: position 4,753,366 of record OY759194.1, on the reverse strand, counting down.
ATAATGTATGTACTGGACTATTCAATTTCTACGTAAAGTTCTCCCACGTTTCGGGTCGCGTATAAGCAGGCTGGTGAGCAATGTTATGTTAGATTAGTTGTAAAACGGTGTGGAATGGCTCTGTTTCAGTACATTAGGTATGTGTTTGGGTGTCTATGAGCTTTGGATTCTGGTCGATGCGACGCCTGTCATTATACGCGACCCGAAACGTGGGACAACTTTACGTAGAAATTGAGATTTCAAATCTTTACACACTTTCTCTTGTGAAAACCCATAGTTAGGGCATTACACATGTAATAAAAGATGGTGACTTCTATTTTCCCTTCGAGAAATTGTTACGTACACATTACGAAATGCACAAAAAGCCGATAAACGGCGAGCATCTTATTTTAGATGATAAATAGACACATACATCAGTCCATTACCTAGTTGGATATATAGTATTTCTTTTTTATAAATTCTTCATTGACTAAGAAAATTACTATTCAATAATAAAAACAAATTAGAACTAGTATTTACAATTGAAACAGTTAAGGTAACTGATGACTGTTGCAAACAATCTACAGGTAGCTCAAATGATCCATATCGATACCAGTCGGAAGCGTCCCCAAGACGCAGGCTGCATTGCCCCGCTGTATGGCAATCCTGATGCGCTGCGCCAGATACCCGCCAGCTCTCGGGTCACGCGTCGTATTTATTTATTTTTTCGAAAACTCAAGACCGGGATTTTTATTTTAAATTTTCCTGTATTCAGTATATTTTATTTTAAAATTTTCTGTACCTACCCTAATGGTTAGGTCCTTAGTTTTTGTTACGTTCAAGTAACAAACTAAGCATCGAAAAGTGCGGAATAAACACAATAACCGCTGACTTCCCGTTATTAGGTCTAACTGAGTAGGGTGTTTATTTGGTTGATTTTGAACAAAGAATCGAAAGAAGATAATTCTGACAAATAATTGATAATCAAGTTGCTAAACAAGCAATTTTCTTTTTCCAATCCCTTGTCAAATCACTGGTCAACAAATCCGTGTTCGACAAACTCGTCTTAATTTTTTCTGGTAAACAAAAACAGGTATTTTTTCGCTGTGAATATATTTTTAAAATAAACCAGTGGAGTGTCAAAGTATCTGCGAAGTATGAAGTGTAAAACCCTCGAGGATAAGTCATGTTCCCAAGTTCCCATCCCGCATTATCTCAAATATTGGATTGATCACAAAAATATAAGGAAAACCAAAAGAACTTACTCAGAAAATTCCAACTTTTTACGGTCATATTTTTATAATCTTGAGAGATCCTTTATATTTGTTCTTGAAGTCTCTATACGACATTGCTTCCTCTGTTGCTTAGAAACACGGAAGTCATTTTTTTTTTGCCTTTGAATCATGGAGGTCGTTTTTCATTTGGCCGCCTCGCGTGATACGGACAGACGGACAGACATACAGAGTTACTTTCGAATTTATAATATTAGTATAGATATGTAAGTACCTTTACCTAAGTAGGTAAAGTTATGTATAAGGTAAAAAAATGTTTATACAAAACCTATCCCAAATCCAAACAACCACTAGAAAGTGCTCAATTTGGCAATTAATTATTGAGTTGCGTAATGGGGAACAAAATAAGTAGCGCAAAAGGGAAGCCCCATTGCTCAACTACTCGCACTTGAGCAATCCCAGTTCCGCAAAAGGGAACTCGTGGATATTTCCTATAAAAAGCTGTCAAAAACCTGCTGGCTTCCGCCCCCGCCGTTCATCGACCATACAACCTAAAGCCGGGTACTGACCGGCGTTACGGAGCGAAATGTACGTGTCGTGTCGTCCCAGCTTATCGTTGACTCAGAAGATATAATAAACCGTCAACTGCGAGTCGACTCGCACATGAAGGGTTCCGTACCGTAAAAATCAGGCACCTTTTTCAAAGAACATTAAATTTTCACTTGTTTGGAGACCCCTTTGAATATTCAACTTTATTCTATTTTTAGTATTTATGGTTATTACAGTTGACGTTACGAGTTGATGTGTTACTTATTTATAGAAAGTTTCATGCCTACCTATTGTTGTTAAAGAGATAAGAGCCTTGACAAATTAAGTGCAAAAAAGGCAAAAAAACACGTTTTTTTTTATGGGAGCCCCCTTTAATTTAGATATTTAATTTATTTTTATTATTTGTTGTTCTAGCAGCAAGAGAAATACATATTCTCTGAAAATTTTAACGGTCTACCACTTACGATTCATGAGATAGAGCCCTGTGACAGACGGACGGACGGACGGACGGACGTAAAGGCGGAGGCTTAGTAATAGGGTTCCGTTTTCACCCTTTGGGTACGGAACCCTAAAAAGCAGTCGATCGTTTCGTACGCTGATTACAAAGATTGTAGCAGCGTATGTTCCGTAGGCTCATTAACTAATCCATGACCAAATGATCGTACCGGCTGTTATGATTGTGATTCATTTTATCTGGGATGTAGTAGTAGTACCGTTTCCACATACAAATTATAATCTCACACTTTAAAGTCCACTCAATGGAACAATAGCTAAATTTACACTAACTCAAAATAATAAATTTATAACATAAATAAAATACCCTTCGTTTGCTTCACCGCAGTCGGGTAAAATATCATAGAAACAATGTCTATTGTTATCCAAAAAATGCGGAACCATTTCCAACAAGCTTGTGTAAGGGATTGAAAGTATCTTCCTATGTCAAGCGATTACCAAGCAATCGACCCAGATACATTTAAATTAAGAGAAGCTGGATAAATGGGCGGATAAAGGAACTAAAATATTTGGTTCCCGATTTAAATTTGAATATTGTGAAACAGTAGTTTAAAATATAAAGTTTTTCGCATCTCATGAAATAACTATTATGAAATTTGTGCAAGTTACACTATTCATTAATACAGAGATGGGCAGGCCACACAAGGTACCTTCCACATAAAGATAGGTAGAAAGGTACATGATGACTGTTGATTAGTCCATGAACGTCATAGAGACACGAGTATTTGTTGCGTGCGTCGCTTTTCAAGAATTATTTCAACTAACAAAGACCAGAAGATACCGAAAGCTTGGAAACAGAACCTAGTTCTAAACGCGAAGTAATAAAATAAATCAAAAGCTGCTTCCCTTTGTCAAACTTGTCATTTCTATTTTAGTACAAACAGCTTCAGAACATAGAAAGCGCTCGTAACAATAAGTGTGCTGTAAAAATCTGACGTATTTTCGCAAATGAAGGCGGAAATTTTGTCGTTTACTTCAATTTGTTCGGCTAGGGACGACGAGGCGTCCCGTGCCCCTCCATCCGTCAAATTCATTTGCATATCCGAAGGCGTTATCTCATTACGATCTTCCGATTTCTTTTTCCTTGAATATTGTAATAATTCATAACTTCATAAGTCTCTTACAAGAAATCGGAGTTGATGGGGTAACGCTGTCTACACGCATTTATGAAATCATACTCTGGCAGCTATTGTCGGATTATCTAAATGTCTTAAGCCTCTTATCTTTGTGGTTTTTCATCAGCTACTCTTTAAAACAGGCGTAGTTACTCTCAGCCTTGGCTTTGTGTATTTATTTTTCATTAAATTTATATCGATTTTGTTGTCGTAATTATATTTTAAACCGATGTAAATTCAATAAAACAGAAAATTTACATTGCATTAAATAATTTCTCTGAGAAAATATTACTGAACATTTCAATTCGGACACTTGTTTACTGAATATTACATTATCTATAAAAAGCGAAGGTTTGGGATCTTCAGAATCTTTGCAAAGCTCTAGAGCTTGAGGGTATTTGAACCCGCCAATCTTTTGTTGGTTCTTGGTTCCCTTGACTACTCGGCTCTTCAAAGTAGCGAAGCAGGTACTTGTATGAAAATCACTCTGGTTTTATATTGTTAACGTTATTGAAGACGTTAAAATGTTGATGAAGAGTAACTAGACTTCATTGTCTACCAGACATTATTTCATGGACTACTAGACATTGAGACATTGAGGCTCAAGCTTCTTCAAAATTCTAGTCTCAAGCTACTCTGGGAACTTGAAAAGAAAATAAAAAAAACTCAAAGTGCTTTATTTCCTTTGGACCTTACAGGTCTCTTGGAAACTTGATGATTGATGACTGAAATTCCATACAAAATTTGTATCACTCGTAAGAAGAAAATAGAAAGAAATCTAAATCCAGAACCGGACATAAAACCAGACACATTACTCAAACACTCTTTCTTCGGCGGGAATCGAACTCGCAACCTCTGATAAATAGACGACTGAAACTCAGCAGTCATCTCCGAATAACAAAACGCAACTTAGATTTAAGTCGCAACTTTTTGTCAGATTTTAATTGTGAACTGTCAAAAATTCGCGACTTGTGACATATTATAGTCTTCTCAAAGAAACATTCCACCCGTCATAACGAAATCACTGCTACTAGCTCGGCGAGTCAGTGTTAGCTCATGGGAGCAAATTGCAAGCGCAGGTCTTTGTAGAGGAAAAAGCTGATCACGCTATTCAGTAATAGGGGTAGGTACGGATGCGGATTCACCGTTCCGTGTTGAACTGAGACCCTTGGGAAATATAGTCAGGTTAACTCCCTGCAATTTTTTAAATGAGATTGAAATTTGATGACAGCTGTTTTACACCGTTTTTTTGCGGCTCAGATATTCTCGAAATCTGTTAGCTGAACTTTGAAGTTCATACTTTCATTATTCTACGATATTCTAATTTATTGCACGCATTGTCAGATCAAAGTGATAATAAAGGCATTTAGTTTCAAAGATTTACTAGACACATTCACTGCCCAGCCTTTGCTGCGCTAGGTACTCTACATGCTCTATAACTTGCACATGTGCGGCATGGCACCCAATGTATTAACAAACAAGTTCGAAGTCTCTCGTAGGTACATATATGCGGGTTAACTATCTACGTACATCGCAAACAGAAATCGTAGTAAACCTGCTCATATTCATTATGAATTCAATAGTTTATATAGTAAAAAAAATAACATACAATTTAACGTTCTGTTCAAAAGGTAGTTCTGATTTCCATCTGCAACGCCATCGATATTAAAACTGTAAAATACATGCAAGCCGATTGTAAATTCATTTATCATGCAGTGTAATCGTATTTTCTTTCCATTTACGTAATAGGTACTTGTTCTCTACGTACTTGTAGCTGGAATAAAACACAGATTTCGCTGAACAATCGAGTGGATCAACATACGAAATGATATTGACATGTTCATTTTATGCCTGTTTTTGATTGTGTCAAAGGTTTGGTAGCTGCTAGTTTTGGAAAACTGACATGGATGTCAATAGAAGTTGGAATCGGAGGAGAAGTTCCGGTGGTGTGCCTCGAGCTACTTGTTTTGTGTCAGGACAGTAAAATTCATTTTAGCTACTTACTTCTGTGGCTCAGCGACCCAAAGTGGATCTTCGCTCCGACACAAGACTTAACGAGGCATCTCGGTTGTGAGCTGTCTCTCTCCAGCTATGGGGTCAAGTTTGCAGAGATGTGCATCGGCGAACCCACTAAAATCCAAAAAATAACACTCTGCATTTTTATGAAACCGATTGGTAGAGTCAATCTTATGAGTCGGTATGGATAGGGCATCGGTGATATTATCTCCTTGCTTGACCCGTAATCACTTCTAAATCATCAGTTAACTCTGCTCTGACTTTGACCCGCAAACGCATCCTACTTTCTTTTGTGGCAACCTGTATTATTTTCACCAATTTACCAGAGATTTTAATATTTTTCAGGATTGTATATAAGTTCTCTCTGTCCACGCTATCACAGGCTTTAGCGAAATCTACAAAAATATACCTCTGCGCATATTCCCATTTTTTCTCCATCAGCTGTTTTAGAAGAAATATCTGGTACACAGTACTTCGGTTTCGTCTAAACCCACACTGATAGTCGCTTATGACTTGTTCCGCGTATGGTACCTACTAACCTTTTAAGGAGTAGGTACTTAGGATAAATTTTAATCGGCTGTTGGCATGCAACACAACTATTCCTCTATAATTCCCGCATTTTTTTCGGCTGCCTTTCATACGCATAGGACAAGGAACACTGAGATTCCATTCCTGTGGTATGGTTTCAGATTCCCATATGCTCGTCAGAGGTTAATAGAGTTCCGACAGTACAGTTGTTCCACCATGCTTTCACAGCTCTGCCGGAAGCTGCTTGTCAACAACAGCATGTTTATTGTTTTAAGGCGCATGATCCCAAGTCTAACTACACCATCAGAAATAGGTCAAGGTTTTCTTTTGAAAACTTATTTTATAAAAAAAGAAAAAACGTGACTAGATATTCTGATAAAAACTCTAGGTACCAAGTTTCAATCTGATTTTGTTTCCCATAAGATCCACCACCAAACTGTGATCGTGCCAAATGATAATGGCGCACTCCCCCCCCCCCCCCCATTTGGGGAAGACAATCCAATGTACAGCCGTGGACGTCTTTCGGATGAAATGGTGATGATCCCGTCTGATTGAAACTTTCAAGTCCCCAAGTGTCACCTCCAGAAAGTCGAAGTCACATTGATCTTGCCTGAGTGATAAAAATGATATTTTTCAGACCTAACTCACGAAGTGTACGAGATCACTGTAATATTTATGATAGACTAGCTGCGCCCCGCGGTGTTACCCGCGGTGAATAAGTTTACTGCCACGGGAACACTGCAATTTTTCGGGATCATTAGTAGCCCATGTGCTAATCCCGGATATAGGGTAACAGTACCAAGTTTCAGCCGTTTGCGCAAGAAGAAGTAACAAATACGTACAAACTTTCGCCTTTGAAATACATGTGTGATACAAAAAAGCTTGTTTTATTCAGAGCACCGCTAAGTGCTACATGTTGCTAACATAGCTAAAGCTAACCTGTCACTGAAATTATTTATGAATCGATGTAAACGAAAACATTCAGCACTCAGAGGAGCTGGCTTAACTTTGTTTTCTGAACTTTTCGCTGGATCAATGCTAGCCAAACGCAAACTTTCGATAAACGCACACCAACAGAAATGTATATCTAGATATATTATAATATATCTAGATATTTATGTGTGTGTGGTGTTCTTCCAACATAAATAAGGTTCGTAGTAAACCCGCTTACATCCGTAATGAACGGTTTACTTTTTAAAGGTGCGCGTGCACTGCAGCTTTATGGACTATTAATTCATAAGTTATTTTTACGGACTGAGCCCATGAGCGATGGCATCAAGGGCGGGCGTAGTAAGCGCAGTGCTGTAGATAAATGTGTTCCTAATCATAATTTATTTATTTATTATTAGTTTTTCATGGTTAATAATAATAAAAGTTACATAAAAAGTGTGAACTATTTTTCAAAATGTATTTTTATATCTGTTTTGTACTTATTGTGTGAGGTGTTTGAGCAGCAAATAAATGATTGTCTATGTCTATGTCTATGAACACGCTGAATAAATTGAAATACTACTAAAAACTACAATCCGTACCTACAGAACAGAAAATTTAATAAATAAGAGATTCAAAAAATTAAACTTCATCACCATCACCGTGATGATGTTGAATACAGAAAAAACAGTATATATGAAGAGTACACATAATAAAGTAAATGAGTAATAAAAATAAGTAAATAAGTAATAAAGTTGTAAGCAAAAACAAAAAATAAGAATGGAAACCAAAAAGTAATCCTCATGCCGAAATTGCATCGTCCTCACCGGAGGGCGAGAAAAAGTATAATAGAGGAAAAGTATATAATCCATGTAGGATTAGCATATTACTGTAGTAGATGGTCCAAACTAAAGAAGGCATCATAACGTTCTCATAACGTTCATCTGAAACGTTGGCTTGTCGAACAGAATTTCTATTCTATAGGCGAACTACTCGAGAAAAAGCAGACTAATGATAATTAATTTCTATTATTTTTATGTACGTTGTTTGACTTTTTAATAACTTATTATTGTTTATTTCATTACAAATTCTGTATTGTCTCTACGTGTAATTAGAATGATTTAAGAACTTGTATATGCAACTTTTAAACGATTTATTTACTTACAAAAAGATTTTAACATGGTCATGACAATCGGCTTAATAAATAAATTGTGTTTCTGTATTTCTTACAGTTAGTGAAATCAAACTGTTGACGATCGTGAAACAAAGTAAATTGTTTTGGAGGAAGCTTATGTAAGCTGCTTATTTTAATTTTATGTAATGTTTTTTGGACCAATGTAGTGTGAATAAAGGGTTGTAAATTAAAACAGTAGAACTTCTGTAAAACTATACTTGATGGTTATAAAAATGCAATTGAAACAAGCTTAAGTGTAGTAAGTGACAACTAAAAGTTATATTACATTTGTATTTATATTAGCTTCTGCCCGCGGCTTCGCATGCACTTTACCGGGATAAAAAGTAGCCCATCTCCGTCCCTGGGATACCGTATACCTCCCTGCTAAATTTCATTAAGATTTGTTCAACCGTTTAGGCGTGAAAAGGTAACAGACAAACGGACACATAGACGGACAGACATTAGTATGGACTTATTTCAGGGAAAAATGGCTTCAATTTAACAGACTTTCAAATTGATAAATACCAGAAAGCTTATTAGCTTTTCCCGAATATGTGAAGGTAAGGTTAAAACACCGTTAAAAATCTATATTTATTACTAACTGCTGGCCGCGGCTTCGCTCGCTTTTTTCCGAGATAGAAAGTAGCCTATGTCCGTCCCCGGGATAACATTTACCTTCCTGCCTAATTTAATTAAGATCCGTTCAGCCGTTTAGGCGTGAAAAGGTAACAGACAGACAGATAGACAGACAGACATGGATTATTATGTGTTTCTCATTTCCATGATCTCGGGACATATAAAACTCGGTCTCGGTTGCATGTGTGGAGCCGAAGCCAACAGCACTATATGAGAATTAATCTAAAGGCGAGCGCTACTCATAGCGGGTGTCATCCTCAGTTGCACAATGTATCATACACTCGAAGTTGATATCCGCCAGGTATAGAGACTACACCTGGCTCAACAAACACACAGACACAACAGACAGGGCAGGGTCAAAGGAAATAAATAAATAAATAAATAATGCTGGACAATCCACACAGCATCATCTAGCCCCAAGCTAAGCTGAGCTTGTGTTATGGGTACTAGATGACTGATAAACTTAATACAATACATTACATAAATAGATATTTTTTATTATATATAGAAAATACCCAGAGCACCCGGAACAAATATTTGCAGATCGTACAAACATTTGTTCCAAGGCGGGAATCGAACCCGCAACCTTCTGCGTCAGAGGCGGACCTTCGCCCGCCGCGCCACAAAGGAAAATGAAAGGATTAAAAACCAGGTTATTGTGAAGGGTGGATGAACTGGGTATATGGAGAACGCCTGCGTTAAACATAGTCTCAAAACTGTTAAAAGCGGCAGATATCGTGGCTTGCCCAATGCTGGATGGGTTCCTAAAAATGCCGACGTAAATGCTGGAAAGGAACATTGTTGGCGCAAACAACTGTGGAGTGTCGACGATTTCACCATCACGAATACTGCCCGTGAGCGGGTTTCCTCGTTATTACGCCATTAAACAATGCACTTCCACCCCCGATTCTACATCCTAAGATGTATCTTTAGCGACTCCACTTAGACTGATCAGCGACGGCAAGCAAGAGGTGGGGATCTGGTTCTTTTGGGATGCCACTCCGCAAGTGGAGACTAGAACCAGGAAGTTCCCCGGGAGCACTCAGTAGCCGTGGTGTCGCTTCACCAACAGTTCGCCAGAACCTGCCCAGCGGTTTATATTATTATTATTATTTATAATAATAAGTTATTAATAAGTTATTAAAACGTGTTAAAGTATGGGATGTCCGCTCGCTCCAGTGCACCAGCACTTTTATACCAACACACCCTGATATTTCACTTGAAGCAACTTTGATTCTGATAATAATTTATGCAGCCAAGTTTGAACAATAACCTACACCCAGCAGTAGTTTCCTTGATTAATATTGCTCGATGAGCCTTTTTAGAAGAGTACTTAGGTCGGTAGGTATCTATTATTAGGAAAATGGTAAACTTGCGTTGGCTGTTAGTTCTAAGCTACAAATAGATATTCAATGTACGTTACGTCATATTAGTCTTGCGATTGGTTTTTCGACAATCATTAAAATAGTAACCTCAAACATTATTTTCCGCATATTTTACGGGACAACATTTTTTGTTTTCCTTTTCATCATTTGCCAATTCCACAGGTTTTGGACACGTTTAAATCACAGAATACAGAAATACCTGTAATCTGTGGTTTAAATAAACTAAAAATTACATGTCCATTGCCCGTGGCTTCGTTCACGAGTAACCTGAATTAAAGGTACCTAGTCTACGCGCTCCGAAATGTACAAAATACACATGAAGCAGATAGGTAAGTACAGAGAAATCGCAGATATATTTTCCATCGAGGCGTAAACATGGTACCACTCTTGGCAAAACTGGAATCATGTCGGAGCGCTGCTGATGTGTGCGCCGCGCGACACATGAACGCTCCAACGCGCTCGACGCCACTAGGCGGTTCAAATCTGTAAAGAGAGGGCCTTGCACATTAAGACTTTTATTTAAACTAAGCCTGCGGGTTTGCTTATTATGGCACCAGGATAAAGATTTATTAGTGGTTAAACAAGCAAACTTACCTAGCAAACGTCACAATGTTTGGCCATAATTATACAAATCTTGCATCATGGAAGAGATTAAACAAGATGTTTAATATTGATCGACATAATTTTTGGGGAGTTGGGGAGACATGGACTATATTACTCCGGTAGACTCAATGTTCTAAGGCCCTCTTGCGCCATACTAGGTTAACACGGTTAACTCAGAGGTAGAAGCTACTTTGGAGTTAAATTCAATTTATGCCGTACCATAAAGAGTTAGGGGTTAACTTCTCAATTCTTTATTGCACTAAATAAAACATACATAAAAAAAATAAAACTAGAGAAGGAATGGCAAAGGCGAACTTAACCCTAAAAAGAGTTCTCTTCCAGCAAACCTTATTGGGAGAGAGAGTGACAAGGTTATGTGGGTATCTACGTGTGCACAACATTCATACAGAAAAGAAAGTGGTTTACTTCTTAACTACATAATTAATAGACTACTACATATTATTACTACACTATGTCTATGGTACCTATTTCAATATACATACATATAAGTAAAATACAATACCTATGTTCTTAATATCATACAATAATTATATACATATGTAATAATATAATAAATACATAAAATACAACATAGTCATAAAGATAGGTAATGCTCTTTGACTTTGACCTTGAGATAAATTTTGAAATTTTTAACCCTCCGATGTAGGAGGGTTGAGTCGACTAATTCTGGGCTGGTAATGTCAAAGATATCAAAATTGAGATAGGTTAGGTAATGTTTCTTCAGTTCGTTCCACTCAGTGGTGGCTGGACTGGTTGTTGTGGTCTGATCATGACGAAAAGTTCATCGAATACATTAGTTCGGGTAATCATAGCAATAAGGGTATAGGGGTCAAGTGCAAGTCGCAAAATGAGCACTAGTGCATGTCGAAGAATGTGCAGATAGAAAAAAGTTTTGCTTGCAAATAGCGCACATAGCAGAATGTGCAGATAGCAAAAAGTTCTAGTTATGAGTTTAAGATTATTCGAAAATAAGATTGCAATACTATGATGCTATCATAGTCGCGCTGTAAGTACTACAATGCAATTGTTGTCAATCATATTTCTATTTATAGGTGAGTCACGTAATCGCCGTGTGTGACATCGTGTCGTGTATGCGAGCTTTCCGAAGCTTTAGAAATTCTGGATAATCCGCACTCGTTCTCGTATCTAATATTGAATTAAAATAAAGACGAATAGAATCAAAGGGACGGCAATCATTCATTTTTTTGTTAAACGTCCTAAATTCCTTATTTAGTCAGTACGTTTCGGATAAGCTTACGTAATTTCACTTGATTTCTGATCTTTTGAATTCACTTTTATCTGTAATAGTATTACCATTAGAGAAGCTTTGTGAGAGCGTTTGAGAAAATGCTTGAAGGAAAACAGTTAACATTTTATGAACTGTTGGTAATTTATCAAATTGTGTTGAATGAAGTACAAATACTGCGTATAGATTTAAAAAAAAATATATATTTATTTTACATGAGAGTAGGCATTACGAGTAGGCTTATCGGTTACAAAGTACCAACCCAAAACAAGCTTAGCTTACTTTGGGGCCAGATTCTGTGTGACCCAAAAACACAAGAACATAAACAAGATAAAAGTGCATACTTACAGTAATATAAAGAAAGACTAATACTTATATCCAACAATTTCTATTATAGCGTAAAAATGGTAAAAGTAAAACTTCATTGGCTGAGTAGAACATCTGTGTTTCATTCCTGTACAAAAATTATTCGCTAAAGCATAAAAAACATCAAATGGCTTTGTGGACAAAGTAGATATATCTTGTTCTCTTGTTCCTTGGGTGTATTTGACTAAGTATTTTGTCGTTGACTGTACGATGATAGAGAAAACATACATCGAGAGGAGAACGCCAACTAAAAATAGTAAAATATAGCGACAAAAACAGCTCAGGCCTAACTAAGTGTAAATATTCACACGCGCGATCAAAACTCACGCGGTCCGAAGTGCAACTAACTGAAACTGAATGACTTATTTTAAAATGGACGATACAGTGTCGTCTGTATGAACGTTAATCCGTCACCTGTTGGTTGAGTCGTTTGACTTCTTTTTACAGCTAGTGTCCAACCAAACACAAAAGTTGCCGGCGAGTTTAGAAAACACTGTAAGCTGCCTAAAATATTCACACACTGAAATGTCGCTCTAACCCACCGGAATGCGTCGCCGACTTTGGTGTGTTGACTCCATTAGCGAGTCAGTACTCGTCATTAATTCATTTTACGTTTCGTCAGGACTAACTTTTTAACTTTCAACAGGTTGCGTGGATAAGAGCAGAGGACCAGACCATCCTAACTCTCCACACGCGGCTGGTAACCCACAGCTCTCGGTACGCAGTCAGCAACGACTCCCCGCAGTTGTGGCAGCTTCACATCCGACCGTTGAAGGTGGAAGACCGAGGCTGTTATATGTGCCAGATCAATACTAGCACTATGAAGAAGCAGATTGGATGTGTAGATGTATTAGGTGAGTTTCTTAATCATCATCATCTTTATCAGCCCTGAGATGTCTACAGCTGCAGATGGGTCTCCCCCAAAGATCGCCACAATGACTATAGTTCTGTGCGACCTGCACCTATAAATTTCGTGACCTTCACCTGGTCGTCGTTCCTTTAAAACAACTATAAATACCGAAAAATACCTTTAGCTTTCTAAGCTTTTTCAAATGTGGTTTTCAAGTCTGAAGTGCCATAAGCACATGCATTGTTATCAATCAATAATATCTGTTAAAAGCAGTCAGTTACATACTTTAAAAAAAAAACATCGACATTGTCTATGGGATGCCCTTGTAGGCTTTTTTGACGTCCATGATAGCTTAACAATGAACCTAGTTAGTTTCAAAAAGTTATTTTCTTATTCTTTTTTGGCTCTGGCAGGAATCTATCATACAATGGCAGTCCTCAAACTTGATTATCTGACTCTCGCTACCACCAATTCAATTTGTAACTAAAAACAAGCCTTATTCTTGTACGTGACGATAATTTCAAGTGCTCCCATTTACTCTTGTAATAAACACAATATCTCTATTGTCTCTACAAGAACACAAGATAAACAATCTACAAGACTAGACACTCTTTGAATACATCAAGTTTTCTTTTGTAAAATGGAAAAGCTACGTGATGGATCGGTTTACATCGCGCGGTATAATAAACTATTTAGCGGTATGACTTTTTTCTGCGTTCTACAAGGAATGAAACTATTGGAAAAGTAATTTGATGAAAATTAAAAACCATTGTTTATAAACCCATGTAGAACACATATTCTATCAAATATTCTAAGGCCGCATCCTACTTGAGCGAACTTGACGCGATCGCGAAGCGGGGCGCGGCAGCCTAAACATTTTACAATTCCAAATTCAAAAAATGTTGGCGTTGCCGCTTCGCGATCGCTTTGAGTTCGCTCACGTAGTACGCGATGTAACAAACACACTGTGAAGACGCGCGGGCTCGAATACTTTCTCACTCGCGCATTGCAGCCTCTCGCTCTGCACCGATACCCACTAACACGCCGAACGCCGAGCGGCAGCGACAACTCGTCGATTTAAATCAGTTCAGTTATGAACGGACAACCTCTCGGTAATGGCTGTATTAGTCATAGCCTCTGGAAGTCCAGTCCCCTGATATAGCGCAGCCGGTCATACTTAGGTTCTCAGCCACTGCCTATTCCTTGGGATAAGTATTTCTATATCTTAGCTAGGCTCGACTCGCGAGGTACCTACTTAAAACGATTGCACTGAGTAATTTAAAAGTGATCGTATCTACTTGTACCTACCCAGGTACGCTCAACGGACCACCATAGCTACTAAGAGCTCTGAGAATTGTACATTGAGTCAAATACCAATAAACCTAATATAACAACCTAAAATAAACTTGTTGACGATTGTGCATTTTTCATCCTTCACCCACCCTTCACCAATCAAAGAACTAACTTTGTACTTTTGCAGTAGGTATTTGGGAATTTTAGAGTTTTTTTTGACTAAAAATCAACATAATATTTTCAAATGCTCCAAAAGTAGGTACTATTGAATCAACGTTTGTAACAACATTGATTCATAGAAAGTGATTTACGATGCGAATAATTATTTTTTTTCTAATTTTATTTGGCGTAATATAAATTGATCGCTTAATTTCAAAGCATTTTTTGTGGCATGGCTGATGACACATTCATTCTTGTATTTTGGTCTTGATAGCTCTTTACTTCCGGCGAAGGATCAAAGCAAAATGTTGTCTTAATTAATTTATGACAAGAAAAATTGCTTCTGATCTCGAAACGGTTTTTAATCTTGCTAAGTGAACGAACCCTTTTGAAATGTGGGATGAAGCTACTGACGTTTGGTTCTTACAAATTTATAATTGCTTGGCTACCCGCTTATAAATGACTGCTAAGCCATAGTGGCACTGGAATGGAAGGTGATTTGGATGAAGGAGCTTCGTGTGCTCTTCATATTTATGAACTTTGTTTCAACTGGATTGGCTGTACTGGCTGTCATTGCTTTGCCAGTGAAACATCGAACCAAGGACGAGATTTTTGGTTATAACAAATTTATCAATTGTCTTTGATTATAACTTTTGCATTTTCCCTTAATAAGTAGAGGTACATATATTTTTCTTGTTCGTATACTACAATGCAGTGGCCGAATTCTGCTAACCAATCGCTTTATTATGTCAATAGTATCGTTGCAGAATCGTCCATAGATGAAAAAAACTGTAGAGATTGATAGATTTGTTTCAACCTTGACACTTTTCATACGCGTCCATCTGTCGTTTCTTTCATCAAAGTTAAAATGCCACAATGTGTCCATTCTGAGACGATACCTTAATTATGGTGAAGCGATTATTTTAGTGGAATTCGGCCTCTAGGGATTGTGTCTGTGATCTCGGCCTGTTCAGAGAAGCTGACAAATTCCTCTTACACTAATTTACGTCACTCTTCCACCCACTTTTTGCTTTCATGAAGTATCTCAGCAACTACAGCAGCTAATTATATGAAATTTAAAATAATAATACATTTTGTGCGTCTGTACAGATTAAAAATTAAACAAAAATTAAAAAAAATTAAAATTAAAATTTTCAGTACAAATTGTGATGTCGAAATTTTAAACACCTACAAGGTCAAGTGGGGTATCTAATGAAAGGTATCGGTTTGTACATCTCAAAACGGTTTTAGAAATTTCTGTAGGTTTAATAATTTTTGAAATATTTTGAAAAACTTCGAAAAAATACCCATTCCCCTCCTATCTCTGAAATTTGCAGAGCAATCCATCAGAAATGTAAGTAACGTTTGTAGATATGGATCGATACTTTACAGCAAAAATATAGATAAGTCTTTAAGTAGAACCCTTTTTGAAAAATTTACAAAAAGGGGGGGCTACCTCACAGAGTGGGATATTAAATAAAAGGTATCCGGTTTGCACATCTTAAATCAGTTTTTGAAATTCCTGTAGGATACATACTTTTCGAAATATTCTGAAAAAAGTAAAAAAACTTTACCGTTACCAAACATCCATCTGAAATGTATCTTAAATTTTTTGGTATTCTTTATATAGCAAAGTCTCTAACCGGTACATGTTAAACGTTCGAAACCCGCGCGCGCGAGTCCACTCGCACTTGACGGATCTTGTTTATCTTATTTTACGTATTATATACATATACTAGAATCAATATACATTGTAATATATTAAAATATAATTGTAATTCTACATTTATATTTAAATAATTCTTGTTACTCAGAAGGCTAACTAAATTCATGTTTTTGAGAAAAATATAAAGTCTATGAATATTACTTAAATCAATTTTAGTTTAAGGTATCGCATGAAAAATTAATTTTAGTAAAATTTTTCGTGGCAGGTGTTTAGATTAAGGTAAACAAAACTACACTATATATGTAGGTACTTACTAAGGCTGGTGTTCGCCAAAATTAGTCGGTCAATTAGCAGCTTCGTCGGTTAACTTGACATATAATGTAAGAAAACTTCTGTCAAAAACGTTCATTAAAATGCAATTGCCCGGTCATCTCTGTTGAAGTTGTGTACAAAAGTTCGTATTAGACTAACTAGAAATAACAGTTTGTCCTTTGAATAATACATGCTATGTACCTGTCGGCCAGGATTTCTTATCAATTGTACACAAAAGCGAGCCCGCACAGACCGTAAGAAAATTACTGAAGATCACGATGATGATTTTGAAGTAACATTTCTTATAAACGTCCATAAATATGCCAATTAACCCTATTTATATGTTCAATCTATTTTCCGATGGCTGTAATTACGAGCCATGAGGAAAACATCAGGGATGGGGATTGTACTTAATAGCATGTGAAAACCCATTATTGCAGTAGATAGGAAACTAGGTAAGTTATTACTCACGAGGAAAGAAGCGTAGGTAAATGTGTGTGTGGACTTTTGATTGGAATGAGTTTGTGTGGCGCCGGCTTAGAATTTACACTACCCCTACTCTTCCCGCGGATGTCGTAAGAGGCGACTATGGGATATCCATCGGGGGTGGGCAGCAGCGCCACCTTTAGAACAATTCTACCACCAAACTGCGAGCCCCAACCCGCATGGGGATTATGGGCATTACCCCCCGTGAGATAAAAGCCAATAAGGTGCTTATCAGGGGGAGGCCTGGGTCCAACAGTGGACCAATGTAGGGGGATTGGAATGAGCGATATGAAAACTTGTGTTCCTTTATTTTTTAGAAACCTTTGTAATTAATCTATTGTTGATGTTGATGTCCTCCAAGCCAAATCTTTGGCCACGGCGGCGGCGGCCAGTCTTAACGGAGACTGGCCAGGTGCGCAGGACCTATAATGCCCAAGTGTGTGCACAAACACAGGTGCACTAGCTATTCCCTCACTCTTTTTTATTTCATATTATTATTACTCACTCGTATAATAAATCAGTAAAAATTTTGTGTCCTTACGATGGTAACTCTTAGCAGAAAAGAGAGGTTCTATAGAGGTATTGAAACAGAAAGAGAGAGGTATAGAGGTATAAAAGAAAGGTATACCAGAAGAGTAAAAAAATATAATACAAAATTACAACTGTAAAGATTTTTGTTTGTCTGTATGTCTGTTCGGGCAAGATGGGGACCATAAGCTTCTAAGGACTATTAAAGTCTTCAATGATCTAGAGTAGTTCATATGTATACGGGAGAAAACTGCTGTCCCGTTTTGCCCAGAAAGAGATAAACTATTATTAAGTTAGCCCGGAGTGTCCCACTCCAGGGCAAAGGTCTCCCTGTCTTTTATTATATAAATAAATATAACTTAATAGATTAAAGAAACATAGCATTATGACCCCCCGGCAAGTAGTGAGTGCTTCTCTATTCATACAGTCAATGCAGCGCGACGCTTAAACATTCAGTTGCAGCCACCACTACGATGAAGAAAATAATATTCTAGAATAATCTATAATGTGCATATAAAGGCAAATATCGGAAATGTGGATGAATTCGATAGTAGATGCCAACTCAGCGAATTGTCGACCTACTTGGCGATAAGCCGAGCGTACTAAACTTAGGTCGCATGATTACACAGGATTACAAGATATAAAGGTTCATAGGGTACATTATCGTATGTAATTTAGATTTTGGAAGGAAATGTGAAGTTTGAAATACATAGAACAAGATATTTGGATACTAAGTAGGTATAATAGAATCATATTATCTGTAATGTAACCTTAGGTGCCATAAAATTACATAGAACTTTGATAAAATATAGAATTCTCGATAGATTTTCATAACAAATAGGAGAGTTATTTGTGAGGATAACCAAAGTCAAGAAATAGGTAGTTTAAATGTATTTTTTTATTTTTTCATCCACAGCTATTTAAAACTAAACTATAATTATATTTAGTTTAATTATAATTATATTATAACTATAATTATACAAAACCTATAATATAACCGACAGCCATAAAAAAATTACATTTTACTAAATTAAAAACTAGATAACTCTTTCACACTAATTTCACTTCTATTTTGCCTTACAGAAAATTCTTTACAAAAACTCTACAAGCTATGAAACATAATGGACATTTTATCAACGTAAAACCATCTCAACTGGGAACCTCTTCAGAGAAAATGGTTACGGAAATATCAAACTAAGAGGAGCTAAGCGCGTTGATGGCAGATTTCTTAATAGTTGATGCCTTAAAAGGTCCCGATGGGGCCGGATACTGCAGTGTCCGGAGGCACGTAGTCAACAGACATAATAGATGGATCCGTTACAAATTATTGGGATGGTAGTTTCTGTACTAAGAGGAGCGTTGGGACGTTGAGAGCGTTTGTCATTGTTATGTCCATAGTTCTTATCTTTGATTCATCTATCTCTATATTATATAAAAGAAAGTCGTGTTAGTTACACTATTTATAACTCAAGAACGGCTGAACGGATCTCGGTGAAATTTGGCAGTATATGGTATCCCGGGGCCGGACATAGGCTACCTTTTATTCCGGAAAAAAAGCGTGCGAAGCCGCGGGCTGCAGCTAGTTTGTTTAAAATAATGCTTGATAAACTAACATTGATTGCGGAACATTCGTTCCTTGAAATAACGAGTTTATCGGGAACATTCCACTAAAATTTGTTCAATTAAAATATCCTGAATTTCGTCGACAGAGACAATGTAAAAATAAAAGATTAATGGTACTTGTTCAGTTGGCAGGTCTATTCAAGACATCATTTATAATTTTTATTAACTTTTTTAATCTAGATTTTATTGCTACTTTTTATGTGAAATTTGTATTTTTATTGTAGGTACTATTTCATTTTCGAACTTCATGTGTTATTCTATTTTCAACAAAAGCCAACCCGGTAGTGACTTTAGCATTCGGATACACGACTCTGATATCACGCATGATCTATGTAGCTGTCCGCACATAAATAAAGTACCATCAACAAAATACCTGGGTATAGTTATAGATCAAAATCTGTCATGGTACCATCAGATCGAAGCACTTAGCGCTAGAATTAGAAAATTGGTATGGGTGTTCAAAACCCTTAGACATATTGCTGCAGAACCACTGCTAAAGAATATACAGGGTGGTTTTTTGAGAAGGGCGGTGATGGCCAACTCTGAAACCACGAGAGTTAGGGAAAAGTCGTGAAAGGAGTCATGCCCTCGATTTATAAGAAAACAATAACTGCATATTTATTTTTTTCAAAAATCTTTTACTTTTGACGGAAATGGACCCGAGTGATTTTTGAAAAAAAATACACCCTGTATTATTAAACTAATCGATTCTGTTGCTGATAAGGATTAATCTTTGCAAATAAATGTATTACTAAAAATTAATGGAAATAGCAAATTTTTATATTTTACTTTTAGTACAGTACCCGGCGATAAATAATGCACATCGATCTGTGGAAAGAGACAATCGGTTAATTTCGGCTTCGTAGAGCGTTATCTCTGTCGCACACTACCTATAGACATAGACATAGACATAGACATATCATTTATTTGCCACTGTACACACAAGATAAATTAACAATTTAGCAAGATAACAATAAGATATTAAATACATATTCAAAACCAATGAACATCAACGATGCAATACATTGAAAAAAAATAATAATAATAATATGTATGTAGGTACAAAATAAGTAGGTAAATAATGTGCGCTGCAGTAGCAAATGGGTCAAGGCTCAGCATAATGCCAACTGTTATGAACAGAAGGCGCTGTTATTCTGCCTAGACCAGAACAAGAACAATCGCAGGACCCTGCGATTACAAAATATGAAACAGAGAAAGTATATACTCGCTCAGTTATGATAGTAGTGCCTTATAAGATGTAGATAATTTAATACATATGTGCATAAATAAAAATACAACGAGCAAAATAAATAAAATAAAAAAGTAATACTTATAATTAGGAAAATAATATTAATGTACATGCTGCGTTACCAAAATAATAATAATATAAACTCTAACATTTATATGGGGCATCGGAACCAGGCAACCCAGATTTTTGTTGATCCAAAATAACACATTTTATTCGTTTTCTAAAGGTGAATTTGGATTTTAACAGCCGAAGGGGTGGTGGAATATTATTCCAACATTTGGTTGCTTGGTACCTAAAACTGCCCCGAAACCTAGCAGTTATGTGATTAGAATAGTGCAATAAATTTTTATTTGGCCTAGTACTATATTTAGTGCGTGACTGATCAAGTTTAGAGAACAGATATATAGGGGTACCGAAAGTCAAAACACCATGAACCAGTGTGGCCATATGCAAAGCCCGTCGCGAGGCCATGTTAAGCGTTGAAGATGTGTTTAGGTATGGCGTGACGTGTGTTCGCGGCGGGATTTGATAGCAGAATCTACAGCATGCGTTTTGAATTCTTTGAATAAGGCGGCTAGTTTTGTATGCAAGACGCGGACCGTACACTAAATCCCCATAATTAAGTGTAGATAGTATCAGTGTTTCACATACTTTTACACGAATCTCTTCCTTAAGATAATGCCTGATTTTGTAAAGCAGTTTAAGTCTGAAGAAACAATTTTGTGCTAGATTTAAAATATGGCGCTCAAACCTAAGTGCACTATCAAATACTATTCCAAGGTTTCTGGCTTCACTCACTTGCTCTATGCGATGACCTAAAATATTTAAATCTAGGGTAACGTTGGAAAGTTTATTTAACTGATTTTTTGTGCCAAGCAGTAAAAACTTAGATTTAATACTGACGAAACATCACTGTCAGTCGTTGTTCAAGTGCGGTAGAGTGCGGTCGCGTCCAATTCAAAATATATATTGAGAGTTGTTAACACCCCCAAATTTAAATAATTTAAAGTTGTACTATGGCATCTTTAGGAAAAAGCCTCTTTGAGAGCACAGATAGTGAAATGGAAGTAATTGAAAATTAGAATTATTATTATTTTTATTACAATGTCTCATTTTAACAATAGGTATAATGGTGTTTATTATGTACACTGCAGCTGTAATTTTTCAAAATAATTAAATACGTAAACATAATGTGAACATGTTTTTTTTTATTTATTTTACTTCAACCTAAGCCAACACTTATAGAAAAATTGGTGTATTTTATACAAAGAATAAAAAATTATCAAAAGAAGCAAATCACAATTGTTTCAACAGCTCCTAATAGATACCGGACTGTTTGTATTTCGTGCGACAGAGATAACGCTCTATGAAGCCGAAATTAGCCGATTGTCTCTTTCCAAAGGTCGATGTGCATTATTTATCGCCGGGTACTGTATCTCAATTTTACCTAACTAATAAGTTGCTCAAAATGGTTTCCATTGACTCCAATGCATAAGTTTATACGTCTCTCTAGAGACTTAACTGCATTTGATATCATGACAGGATTTATCCTCGATCAAATATCAAGCAATGAGCTTTGTAAGCTCTCAACTGTATCGTAAAGAGCTGTGTAAAGTTCGTTCTTGACGTAACCCCATAGGAAATAATCAAGCGGTGTGAGATCGGGTGATCTTGCCGGCCATCTCACCGGACCATGAGTGCCAATCCATCTATCCCCTAAATGTTCATTCAGCATATCTCTAACCACACGGCTGTTGTGAGCTGGGGCCCCGTCTTGCTGGAAATACAGATCTAATTTAAAAAAATAGGCCTCCATCAAATCTTCACACATAACGACCAAAAAGTTTAAATAGGAGGTGAGTTTTCTTCCGTGTAAAAATAAAAAAGTGAAAATTAGCTATTTCCATTAATTTTTAGTAATACATTTATTTGCAAAGATTGATCCTTATCAGCAACAAAATCGATTAGTTTAATAATACAGGGTGTATTTTTTTTTCAAAAATCACTCGGGTCCATTTCCGTCAAAAGTAAAAGATTTTTGAAAAAAATAAATATGCAGTTATTGTTTTCTTATAAATCGAGGGCATGACTCCTTTCACGACTTTTCCCTAACTCTCGTGGTTTCAGAGTTGGCCATCACCGCCCTTCTCAAAAAACCACCCTGTATACACCATTCTAGCACAGTCGGTACTGTGTTACTGTATTCCAATTTGGGGCGGTGCGGCAAAGACAAGGTTTATAGAAATAGAAAGAGCTCAGCGAGCCATGCTCAAGGCCATGTTCTTTATGCCATACAGGTTGTCTACAAACACGCTCTACACTACAACGGAACTTCTATCCGTTAGGAAACTTTATATGCTCCACGCAATTTTGAGACTCCATAAATCCCTAACTTACAACCCCGAACATAATTTAAACAGAAAGAGAAATTATAAGGTACAGTATCAATCTTGTAAGACCCGCTTTGCTCAAAGACAGTATAGAACCCGATCAGCATATATTTATAATTCTATTAATAAGAACTTAAATATATATCCACTAAAATTATATGAATGTAAAAAAGTAATTATCAAATGGTTAGAAACAAAAAGTTATGAAGAGACGGAAGCGCTGATGAGATCCATATCATAATTAATCTGGGTCCCCTGTTGCTCAGACTCATAAGAGACTGGTTTCCTCAGGGGACCCATAATAATAATAATATTAGTCACCTATGTATATAAAATCCTATGCCTAACTTATGGTACATTAAAATTTTGATATAAAAATTAGACAATGTATAAACACATTTATTCTCACATTGCATTATTGTACACAAACACAACCTATAAACGCACATATTTACTATAGCTATAAACATTACATATTATTTATATAATATATTACATAATAATAAGTCTGGGTCCCATGTTGCCCAGACTCTAATGAGACTGGTGTCCTCAGGTCCACCCAAGACATCACAATCATGTTACACAAATCGCACATTTTATCTTTTTGTTCTTAAATAAACTAGACTAACTAATAATAATGGCTACTTCCCATTTGGTAAGCTTCCCATTTGGTAAACCTCAAACTGTACCTACTAAAAAGTTGCGTTTGGTAAACATTTTATATGTCATACATTCAGTCCCATTTCGTAAACATTTAAGTAATGACATGTATTGTTTCCCATTTGGTAAACTTTTAATTGAAATGGGTACAGTCAAGTAAAAAATCAAACACGAAACTGATGATAATATTGTCACATATATTTTTTAAATATTTTTGATCACAGGTACATTGAAACATAAATAAAAGTAGCGCTTACAAACATTTTTTTACAGTTTTACTAAGATATAAAGTAAAATCAAATTTAAATTAATTAAAGAAAAATTACAGCTCAATTTGACTATTTCAATGACAAGTTTTATTAGTGCCTAAATTTTTTTAACATAAAATAATATACATGCTAAATCAACTAAGTATAAAATATGAAAAATCAACAATCACAGATTTGGTATATTAACATAAAAAATCAGACTACACTACTAATTTAAAAATCAATAAAAAATATAAAGTTATACAAGCAATTCTAGATGATTTGTTCAAAGGTGTTTTGTATAAAACTATAGAATAAAGTCAAATCAACTTTTTGTTAAATCAAGAAAAATCACAGTTCAATTTCACTATTTCAATCACAAGTTTTATTAGTTCTAAAATGTTTTCATAACATAAGATATTAACATGCAAAATCAACTATAACATATATAAAATAAACAATCACAGATTTGGTATATTAGCATAAAAAAACAGACGACACTACAAAGTTAAAAATCAAAAAATTAAAAAGTTGTACAAGCAATTCTAGATAATTTGTTCAAACATTTTTTTATAAAACTATAGTCTATAGTAAAATCAACTTGTTTTAAAAATCAAGAAAAATCAGAGTTCAATTTGACTATTTCAAAAGTTTACATGCAAAATCAAATATAAAAAATCAACAATATACAATAATCATCGATTTGGCATGTTAACAAAAATATAGACTACAATGTTAAAAATCAATAAATAAAATTATACCTCTAGAGTAATACAAGCAACTCGTGATAATTGGTTCAAACAAATTTCCAATGATATTTTTCCACTTTTGTAATCGCCGAGTAGATTGTTAATTCGTATATCATTTTGGATGGACTTTTTTCTTCGTTTTGATATAGTTACTTCATTGTTATAAAATCTGAAAAATAAAAATTGTGTGAATTAAAGAATATTGTACGTATTTGACGACCCTGTTGGCGTAATGGTCACCATTCCGGACTGCCACGCAGATCCCGGGTTCAATTCCCGGTACGGTCAACATCTATGTGATGAGCAAAGTTGTTAGATGTGGTCTGGGTGTTGGATGTTTGTATTTATATGAAGTATTTAAGTATGTATATGTAGTACATCAGTCTTGTTGGTATTAGTATCCATAACACAATCTAATAAATAACTTACCATAGTACTAACCGGCCGAGTGTGAAATGTGCCCTGATATATTATATTATGTATTTATTACACGTATCGCCTAAAAATACAGTTTATTGTAAGAAAAAACAAAAGTACCTTTTCAGAAGATTTTCATAATGTTCAATATTTCCTGCTATTGTTTCGAAAAATAAAAGAGTTGATGGCTTTTTTCCAATTTTGCTATTGAAACTCCGATTCCAAGATTCCATAAGGTTTGTCGTACGGTGTCTTTGTGCGTAGCAGCACCAAATATTCACCATATCTTCATTTTCCAACCACTGATTCACAAATTAATCATTGAAGTCCGTTAAAGCTTTTTCTTCAAAACTGTAACAAAATGAATTCGTTGAAGATTAGTAAAAATACTTAAAATAATACCTACATTATGATTTCTGACGCATAAAATAAAATATGTAGCGCCTTTCCAAAGCGGTGGTAGAAGAAAAATCCAGATCTAAACGCGTTCATTTAGATATTTACTGCAAAATTAATTTACCTTTGACTCATAAACTCATAACGTATAGCCAGCCATCGTTTATGTCTTCCCGTGGTAAATGTGCAAGAGCCATGCATAGTTTGACGTGATTGTGAGATTCTTCATGTTGCAATAAGCCAAGAGATTTTGCCTTTCTTAATAGTGCTCTGCCAAAATGAACAAAACACCCTTTGACAATAACGTTTGGAATCGTCTTTTTTATTGCATTTATTGGACCTTTTTCGTAATCCAAGGTCATCATTTCTGCTGTCCACTCTGGTAAATGAGATTTTAGTTTGGAAAACAGCCTTTCATATGTAGGTTCTTCTTTATTTGTTAACACTGCGTAAAAAAATGGTACAATATTTGTTCCAGTTTCTGTACTTCCTATGTCTCCGTGTATAACGTAAAGTTGAAGAAACGGCTTTGCACAACATTTGAACGTTCCGTCTGCAAAGTAGTGACGGACTTCATTTAAATGTCCAATTGCGCTCTTTGAAGCAAACACAATAATTCTGTCACCGTCGATCTCATCAAACAATAAATTGTCTTTAAAACGGTCAGGTACGACAATTTCTGTAGAGTTAGTGTGTTGAGATTTCTTGATGCCCAGTTGTCTATTTCTGTATCTATAAAAGCTGCTTTTAACTTTGTCAAAATTTGGTAATTCTTGTATAATTTCGTAACCATCATCTTTCAGCTTTTTAGTACATACCCTGTATGTAGCTGGAATCGGCTTCAGATCGTCACATATGATTTTTTTACATTTTTCGACAGCTACTTTCACTTATTTTTTTTCAAAATTCGGAATGCAAGAATTGCAATGAGCAGTTTCTCTTAAAACATGGTTCCTATTCGAATTCAAAGTTACACTTGCCGAACACCCGTCTTTTCTATTTACACAGCGCCACCAACTTGAGTCCTTATTATTTTTCTGTTATAAACAGAAAAATAATAAGGACTCATCATATTGATATCCACCACGTAATAAAATTTCACCACCTCGTGCACTATTAACAATTTTTAATTTCACTGTACCACTAGAAGATCCCGCATCCGACATTGCAACGACCTTGCACTATGCATAACACGAGTAAACTGATAAGGAGAATCCTGTTTACAAATATAATTTGGGCATACTTATGTCTATTTCTTTCACACCTTTTATCTAAAACGATGGTAAAGACAATAGTAACCAGTTCCCTACCTGAGAACCCGCTCGGTGCTTCTTTTGCGGCACTTAGTATTTTGACAGACTTTATAACGTTTTTTTTACATGCTTCTTGATTAGCCGTTCTTTTTGACGATCGAGATTCTATTTCAAGACTTTGAAGTATTTCAAAACCAATATCTCATTTCAATAAGCAATTGTCTCTGACTGTACCGCACTAAAATAATAATACAAACATGGTTTACCAAATGGGAATAAATGTATGAAGTAACAAATTGTTTACCAAACGCAACTTTTTAATAGGTAAAGTTTGAGGTTTACCAAATGGGAAGCTTACCAAATGGGAAGTAGCCATAATAGATGATAGATTTTGCTACTTTTGATATAACTATGTAGATTCAAAATTAACTTTTTCTTATTTCTTTATGTTTGTTTGTTAAATGAATTATGTCATCTGTAACGTTTGATATAGAAGAGCGAGATCCTCTAACACAAGTTTTGTATACTTAAATGAGGGTCTCAACTATCGAATAACTTATTGTAAACTTGTTACAGAAATAAATATTATTATTATTATTTGAATTACTTAGTGTAAGTGGTTATTTGTGTCTTTGTGTTTTCAGTGTCAATTCAATTTATTTGATTAATCAGAACGGTCATTATAATTAAATAAATAAATTGAATTGACATTGAAATGAGTAAGACTCTATGGTTTTATGAAAAAAATATGGCCTTGGCATTGATGCAGGCAGTCAAAATAGAACAAATAAAAGTTAATAATAATAAAATATTCAAATAGGATTAATATTGTTTTCTCTTGTTTAAAAATCACGCAAAAAACCAGCATCCAACTCCGCTATAAGATCATGCTCTTTATGATACATTCCTCGCTCATTCTTACTTGATTACCGTGTTCATATCTAATATTATAATTTGTATACAAACTAAACTATGTTCCTTCCTAATGCTCACTTGACAGGGGAACATGTTCATAGTTATTATCAGTACCATTCGTCTTCCACTGCGTCTGCGTCTGGTAATGGACAAAGCACATCTGTAAAGTACTGGTACCGCACACGCGACTCCGCTTCAAATTAGTGCTGATCGCATATTGTCAGCTTGCTGTCCACTCGGCAACACCTAGCAAGAAGCTTGCAGTTCATAAACGGTCGGCAAAGAGCCTTCTGATTGTACAAACATGCTTTAAGCAAGCGGTCTACACAACTATAGCGCGCGGGCCACTCGTTAGTTTTCGCCTAGTTCAAGCGAATGGCTTGAAGTAGGCGAAAACCAACGAGTGGCTAGGCTGCGGCAACCTCACTTACCGCGCACTGTCTGCCAAATCAAGCTGTCACTGTAATACATGGGTATCTAAAGACAAAGAAAATTACAATTCAATAATAAAAACAAATTAGAAGTAGTATTTACAATTGAAACAATTAAGCTAATTGCAGACGGTTGCAAACAATCTACAGCTCAACTGATCCATATCAATACCAGTCGCAAACGTCCCCAAGACGCTGGCTGCATTGCCCCGCTGTATGGCAATGCTGATGCGCTGCGCCAGATACCCACCAGCTCTTGGGTCACGCGTCGCGTCGACCAGACGCTCAGATAACTTTTTAAAAACCCGGAGAGCCACGGTACCCCACGGACCCAGGGTCTCGACCCCAAAGGGAGCAAAATTATCTAAAGACAACTTTTTTAGCACCATATTTGAATGCTTATTTTTGTGCCGTACGGTAGCGGTTTGGCCCATGTATGCTTTAACCTTAATGGCTACGTGCCATCACGTACCATTGCTGCATTGAGTGTTTTGTTCCTTGCCCCGCTCTGATTTACGGCCGGCACATTTCCTCCGTGAGCTAGATATAGCTTGAAGTTACACAGATTTACGTTAAATGTTATTTCATTTTATTATTGTCGTTGGGAGTTTGAATCCGGCTTTTGGTGACCGGTTTACCGTAATTACGCTTAGTTTACCTATTTTCCTGTTCTGAAGTTTATTATTATCTTATTGCAGGAAGCTTTACGTGCTTGTTTCTCCAAGGGACTCCTGAGCATGTGAATAAAAATGAATATAAGACCACGATGGGATGATTAGACGAGGCTTAGGTGCACTTCTTTACCAACAATTCTGCTCTTTGCTGATTGTCTCTGATATACATTATATTTATTCAAGTCTTTGTTCTTCTGTGAGGTTAAATAAGTTTGTTTTTCCTAACTTTACGCGTCTTTGTCGTACGTTCTGAAATAAGTTGATTTTGTTAAATTCGTTACAACCTTCATAACAGAGAAGTTCGAAACGTATCATTGTCTGTGTCATAAACCAACTTTTAAAGAGAAATCTGTAGGACCTGCGGCAAATCTGAGAAAAAAATGTGTTTATTTACAAATAAACACATTTTTTTCAGGATACATCCTGACATCATTATAACAAAGAGTGGTAAATAATACGCCTCGCACAGCGAAATCCACGGATGTCGCACATTTTCCGACTTTCATGCCGTCTCAACGACCTTCCAAGAAGTGAGCATAATGGAGTTTGCTCGTGACAGGTTATGCGTCGCAAGGTGTTTTGATGAAAGATTATTGTTTTCTCGGATTCTAAGGAAGGTGGGACCTTTGTATTTCTTGTTGGGTTATAAATATAATAATTGGAAGGTATTCAGGATTTAGGGCTTTGTGTGTTGCGGTATTGGTTTTCCTTCTCAAATTATTTTTAACCGACTTCAAAAAAAAGAGGAGGTTCTCAATTCGGCGGTACGTTTTTCTTTTTATGTGTGTGTAGCGGCCTCTAGTAGAAGTTAGCTGAACTACAAAGCTAACGTCAAAATTTGCGCTTAAAAAAGAAACATCGAAAAAATCTGAAACTAGTTCCTCTAGAAGTCGTTAGACAAAATTGCAGAGTGCAAAAAGAATATAAATCATAGATCGCGCTAACGCATGTTTCAGTATTCTTTATTGACAAAGAAAATTACAATTCAATAATAAAAACAAATTAGAACTAGTATTTACAACTGAAACAATTAAGCTAACTGCAGACTGCTGCAAACAATCTACAGGTAGCTCAACTGATCCATATCAATACCAGTCGGAAGCGTCCCCAAGACGCTGGCTGCATTGCCCGCTGTATGGCAATGCTGATGCGCTGCGCCAGATACCCACCAGCTCTCGGGTCACGCGTCGCGTCGACCAGACGCTCAGATAGCTTTTGTTTCAGTTACAGTTACAGCTGATCATATACGAGTACCCAACGTCAACTGTTGGTCGAAAGACCCCGGGCAAGTGGACCAGCTGGGTCGGCCCGGTCCAGAGGAGATCTCCCTCTGTCCCTATTTGGGAGAAACACTATCTTTCCCCGCAAATGTGTATTAAACTTCATATCTCCGCCAATGGTTAACCGATTTTGCTGATTCTTTCACTATTGCATAGATATAGATCTTGAGGTGGTTAAATAAAATTGTTTCTAAGGGATTACTATTTATCCCGTCAAGCGGATCTTGTTCACAAGATCCGTCAAGTGTGAGTGTGACTCGCGCGCCGAGGGTTTCGAACTTTTGTCAAGTATACCAATATGTAGTATAGGTACCGGTTAGAGACTGCTATTTTATGGACTTAAAAATTTTAGGTACCTACATTTCAGATGGATCGCTCTGCAAATTTCGGAGATAGGGGGAGAATGAATATTTTTTCGACTTTTTTCAAAATATTTAAAAAAGTATGAAATCTACAGAAATTTCAAAAACTGATTTGAGTGATACCTAATAAAAAACTGATAGCGAATGAATTTGATACCCCATCTTGTAGGTCTTTTTTAAAATTTCGTCTTCACAATTTAAAGTAGGTACTTACTGAAAACTTTAATTGAAATTTTTCTTTTTTTTTTCATTAAATCTGTACAGGCGCACAACATGTATTATTTTAAATTTCAAGTTAATTGCTGATGTAGTTGCTGAGATATTAAAGACGGAAAAAAGGACAGCAAAAGCGAGACGAATAAGTTGTTTTTAGGGTATCGAAACGATCGGTTTTAACATAATACATTTAAAAAATCACGACTAATAGCTACAGCAATTTTCACATCTTCGCCAATTCTTAATAGATTTTGATAATTCTTTCGTTGTTTTGAGATGGTCCCATAAAAATGTGATTCTCGAGGAATGGACATGATAATTTATCACAACTACTGGTAACTTATGGTTTCCATCACAACAAGAAGTTTACTTTGAAAAACAAATTACAATGTTGACGATAAACATTTGTCCAGAGGCGGGAATCGAACCCGCAACTTCCTGCATCGCAGGTGGAACTTCGCCCCCTGCGCCACAGAGGTCAGGGGAATGTAAATGAGTCATAAGCCTCTTCCACCTACTGCTAGGAATATATCTCTTTGTTTATGCCGCTGTGGAATTATTAGATCAAAATTACGGTGTCGCAGAAAAGTTTTTTATTTTGTCAAGAATAGATTAAAAATAGTATAGTTTTGTTCCACAGTACCGCCAAACATAGTAGACGAAGGTAC
Source organism: Eupithecia inturbata (assembly GCA_963662085.1). Classification (NCBI taxonomy): domain Eukaryota; kingdom Metazoa; phylum Arthropoda; class Insecta; order Lepidoptera; family Geometridae; genus Eupithecia; species Eupithecia inturbata. The sequence goes on along the minus strand of OY759194.1, from coordinate 4,722,248 downwards.
GAGCAGCGACCTTGTGTCCCAGGAGGGGCACGACGCCAGTTTATCCTGCAAGGCTCAAGGGCGGCCCTTGCCCCGGATCCTCTGGAGAAGGGAAGACGGCACCAACATTCAGCTCCGGAACGAGTTGGGCGAGCTTAGGAAAGGTAAGAACAGCTTTATTTCATTATACTTTTTTGATGCTTGTATGACTGTGCAAAGCTCGAATACGAAGTATGTTTTTATGTTTTTCAGATTTTTGTACAATATGTTAAACATCGCGCGGAGACACACGCGCTTCGTTCTGGCTTGCACGGAAGACCAGCGCTACGGCAGGTTCTCCCTTCCATAGCATTCGCTGAGTGTTGGCCATTTTTGTTGTTATCGTAATTGATTGTTCCCTTTTTACTGTCTGAATTGTGCAACAAAATAAACACATTTTTACTTTACTTTACTTTACTAAAGTAAAAAAATTGGTGAGCTCGATACACTACTATCATGCATAAACATACAGAGAAGAATGAGGCTGATATTCCGTAAAAATTGTTTTAGCCAAATCTCTCAAAACCATTTGAAAACTATAATCGAGTTCGTATGAAACTATTCAATCGCTGTCAAACTATGAAAAGTAATTCCTCTGTATCCGGTATAGAGGCGCTGCAAGACGCCAGAATGCATCGAACGCAACGAAAATTGTTTAACCCATACATTAATGTTGAGATTAATGTCATTCGTGTCATTCGTGTCAAATGCCTATCACAGCATTGTGTATTGGAGATATATATGTACATTGATTTACACATTTCCTGTTCTTACCGCGTAGTGGAAAAAGACACGTGCTTTTAAATTTTAGATCTCATGTTTTTGGCTCTATCATTTCTAGTTTTAATTGGCCTACGGTTGCCGAAACAAATAAATGCTTTGATAATAATTATGCGCCTTATAAACCCATTAAATAGTTATGGATTTAAACATGAATCTGAGTAAATTGCACCACTTTGTATTCCTGTGTAAATGATTCAATCATAAAGCATAAATAGGCTCAGTAATTTTCAACGTAGAATGAATAGCGACACGCCTTCTCCAGAGTCGGATGTGAATATTCATAAAGTAATTGTTTGTAACAGATGAAATTGGGCAGACTCCTCGGTATTATAAATGGTTGCGACGGAATCGATTTACGTGCTTCTATAATAAAGCTATACGTTTTTCCACATCTACGCGAAAAGTAAAAAAATCGACTGTGATGTAAGACCTGCCATTGAGTTACGAGCAGTGTTTTGAGACAATGTTCTGGCGATAGATGTCTAAAAGAATACCAGTCTACTTAATTAAAATTGCTAGTATTAAATTTATTGAGAAATCTTACTTTCAAATAAATTTAAATAAAATAACTAAATACCTAAGCTTTTTGTTTCTAAATCTGACAAAACATTAAAATTAAATTTTAAATAAATAATTTTAATAATTGTTCGAATAAATATAATTAAGTAATATGTCTTTAGTTCATTCATAATTGGTAATTTAGGTAAATAATACGTTTCTTAACAATAAAAACTTTCACCTAACATGCATTGTCATTATCCTTTGATGTCCTTTGATCTACGTGTGGAAGGCCCCAAGTTTAAAGTTACCTACATAGTTTAAAATTATGTTCTCTAATCTCTCGTAGTTTTAAATCTATCTGTATAATCTCTTATCTCTTTGTTTTTCCATTTTTCCTAGGTCATCCATAACTCATCAACGACCTAGCCTCAAAAAAAAAAATGTTTATTTGCAACGTCAGACTTACGCTACGCAACTCAGACTAGGCAAAACAAATTAAATGTAAGTCAGGACATCACAAAATGAACTCTGGATATCTATGTAGGTTACAGAAAGATCTAAGTAGCTGGTAAATTTGAGTCGACTCTACCTGCCAACTTGCTCGCTGGCATTGCATGGAAGTATGCCAACACGGTGGCATTGTCAGCTTTCAACAAAAGCTTTCTCAAAAGACCTTAACTCACTCGTCTTGAGATACTAAATACCTTATGCAAGAACCTTGCAATGAAACCAAGTTACTTTAGTTTCTCGTCGTTGTTTATTTTCCAAGTGTTTAATTTCCGTTTGTATCTGTAAGTAACTCTGTCAGGGAAGTTATTCACTGGAGTATTATTTGGTGTAGCTTTATTTGTTTTTAAAAATACCGTGATTACGCAGAAATTTCAGAACGTATTTTTACGCAGTTTGTAAAGCTTTAATAACTCGATAGGCTCTATTGTGAGAGTGTTTTTGACTCGAAATTGTTTACGATCTGACGTTTTACCCTTTTCCCTGATGTTTTTTTTTCAGATTTACAGGGCTTTTAGGCCAACAGCAACAGTACGTCAACCCTGCTATTCTTGATGTAGTAATTTGTGTATTTTTCCGCAGTGGACATGTACATGGGACAGACACTAAACCTAACGAAGGTTGAGCGTCGGCAGATGGGCGCATACCTCTGCATAGCTTCCAACGATGTGCCCCCATCAGTCAGCAAAAGAATAATGCTTAGTGTAAATTGTAAGTAACCAAAATATGTAGTTATAAAACTTCAAGAAACAGGTGGGTAACCGCACTGTCTACCTATCTTATAAAGTAGGAAAAATATTACAAATTATTTGCTTAAAAACCAATTTCGTAAGATGATATTATTTAACTTGAAAATTAAAATGTTTACTTTGACAGCTAGTACAGTATTAAATTTATATTGAAATCTATGATTGACAGTATAATTAAAAAAAATAATTCATTAATATCAGAAGAGCACATGGAGCATTGGTTACGTCAGAGCTGGAAACACCTAATGGATAAAAAGTAAAACATAATAAAAAGAAACAGTTAACATTTATCATAGTGAATGGCTGTAAAATAATGTAAATCAAAGCGGTTAAGCTAGATAGCCCATGAAAGGGAAAATACTAATACTAATTGCGTAATCTACCTACCCCTAACAAACTTCGAAGACAATCTCCTAGGATTACGATCTAGTTGAAACTAGTCTATTGCATTGCTGAGTTTCTGAATGTGTGTTAATCCTCTATGTAGGTTCTCGGTGCAAATTGATTGCTGTCACTTTACTTAGAGGCTGTTTCACAATTTGCACGTAGTCTTAAGAGAAACTGCTACGTATTGTTACAGCATCAAGATAATTGAATGAGATATGGGGTAGGTAGATAAGGTGAGTACATGGGTAATAAATAGCCAAATTATGTATGACAAAACTGTACCGTCCATTACACGCTAACGAAGGCGAGTCGAAAATGTATATGTGATTTACTTTTTTCATGCACATTTAAATAAAAACTCGTTCAGTAGTTGGTATAGTTCGAATGATAAAGTAGATTCAGCCATTCCTCAAACCTTTTATTTAATTAACAATCATTTGTAGTGAATGGCCTTTATTAACAAAGAAAGTTACAACCTAATAATAAAAATAAATTAGAACTAGTATTAACAATTTAAACAATTAAGCTCAGACTGTTGCAAACAATTTTGTTATAATTTATAGTTCATCATCATGAACCTTTATTAGTCCACTGCTGGACATAGGCCTCCCCTAATGAGCGCCAAGCGCCCTTTCTTCAGCTTGCCGCATCCAGCATCTGTCTGCAGTATTTCGCAGGTCGTCGTCCCACCTGGCTGGAGGGCGTCCTACACTACGTTTGCTCGCGTTTTAATAACATATTTGTAATATTATAATGTAATTGATAATATTTGTCCGAATAATTATTAATAATAATAACTATTTGTACTATGATTCCTGTAGAATATAACATTTTGTGTTGTCAAACATGTTTTTAAGTTTATCACATTAATCATCATATCAACAGTCTGTAAAGGCTGGCTGGGTGGGCTAGTAATAGCCCACTGCTGCACATAGGCCTTCCCTGATGTGCGTCCTATTGACTATTTTACATAATGAGATGGATAATTAAAATTTATTTCATTTTCGATATCGAGTTATAGTTAGATTTGATAAATGATATGGTACATACATCAACATCAGCAAAACCTCACAGGGTTTCTACAAACCCTAGAAATAGCTCCTCCGCGCTGATGCCATGCATCTTATTTTAATCGTTATTATTTTTCTGTCAACAGTTTCGCCTACAATACTGGTAGCGACCAAAGTGATAGGAGTTCCTACAAGTGGTCACACCAAACTGGAGTGCTTCGTGGAGGCGTACCCGCAGGCTATCAACTACTGGCTGAAGAGCGGGGAGGAGATGATTCTTTCAGGGTACGTTTGTGGTATTCCCTCATCAGCACACAAACATCCACTGATTACTAGGTCTGACGATTTCTTTTTGTTACTTTTTTATGTCTTTGTTATTATTATGAGCTATGTTTTTTTTTCTACAAGCACACACATGTATTTTTTTTTGTTTGGTAGCTCCTGTTGCCCGGACTCTTATGAGACCGGCGTCTTCGGGACTAACAACCTGAACACACGGTATTTTTAAATAGATTCAAATTTTTATTACAGATTACAGATTTTTATTTATTTATTTATTAATAAAATCGTTACCGATTTCAGTTATTATAATAGTATATCATTTTCAATTACTATTTTATCACAGATCATAACATCACAGCTAGATTTTCCAGATACCTTTTAATAATGTAAATGGTAAATATTCTAGGGCTTTAAATATCCATCCAGTGGATAGCTTCGATTCATACGCAGTCATCCTACATACCTAATTAAACAGATGCGAATCGCAAACAAATTACATTTTGGCAACTGCCTACCTATTCAGTGTTCCGGAGCCGCGATAAAATCGACAAAACGTATTCCGATTTTCCCGATTGCAGCTTTTGTTTTATGACATATTGTATTGTGAAGGTTAAAAACTGATTTTCGTCATCTCGCATTGATCGAAAGCAATTGCATTCGAATTCGAATTAACCTTTATCACTGGTTTTATAATACTATACTACCTTCATAGAGGTAGTATTTTGGTTTCTATGTCTAAGGTAAAGTCATGTATATAATGTATTGTAGTTGTCGAGCATTAAAATACAATATAATACAATACACTTTATTGCACACCGCAATAAAAATACAAGAAAAAAGATACAGGAAAAGAGAGAAAACAAAGTTGCACAATGGGCGCCCTTATTGCTAAGAGCGATCTCTATCGAGCATTATTTATTATCTTTTATTTATTTTATTGTATTTACCATTCAGATCTTACCTAACGTCTGACCCACTGGTGGGTAATAAGGCCTCCTGAAATGTAGGTAAACCCCAACGTAAAGTCAAATTAGTTTTTTTTCTAATTTGAAAAATGCTCTACTTATACTTATATTACGCCTACGACTATAAAAAAAAAACAAGAATAAAAAAATCAAATTATTCTGAACTTATTTAGAACTGAACTTTTGGTTCAACAAGGGCCTGTATAATCTCAGAGCCATTTTCAAGTTTATGAGGCATCAAATTCCTTTAACCGCGGTGCCGATTTAGATGATCACTCTATTAATTTTATTCGCAGCCGAACCGTAATGGCGAGTTGTAATAATAAAGTTAGGGGGAAAATGTAGATTATCGTTGCTAATAGGTACCTACTGCAATGAAACCGGTTCACTGGCGTTACAATTTTATTGTACCAATGAGACCGTTTTGTTCAAATTCTACTCATGTAGTTTTAGTGTGCAGTTACCTTGCTCGAAAATAGTATTTCGAGCTGAATATTAACGTATTTCGTATAATTGTATAGCCAGTTCTTATTATATTTTTTTAATGAAGTAGAATTATTCTTCGACATTTATTTCACCTCTTGTGAAAGCCCTACTGTGAGACAGCTGTGGCCAATTAATCACACTAGATGGACGTATGTTTGTTACTTCTTCACGCTAAACTACTGTACGGATCGGGCTCAAATTTTGCTTAGATCTAGGTCTAGACCTGGAAATATACACATACGATTTTTTATCAGTTAATATTTTGTTATAATCAGTTCTCAAGGGATAGATAGATAGATAGTTAGAACATACTTTATTGCACACTTATAACTAAGAAACAATTAACAAAAAGAAACAATTATAACAAAGTCACCGCCAATGACAATTGGCTGTCTTATCGCTCAAGAGCGATCTCTGCCAGACAACCTGGTACGGATAGGATCGTTGGAAATACATGGGGTAAAGATCTGTTTGCATCTAATAAATATTGTACTGCTTAAAAATAAGTACCTATTAATATACTAAAACATAAATTACAAAAAAAAAAAAATAATAAATACAAAAACACCTTCTCCTATAAATATAAATATATTTACACCTGCCTGTTCAGTGAAAGCAGGACAAATAGTGTTCCTTTACCATATCTTTGAAAATTGGTAGTGACTTCGCACACCTTACAGTAACCGGCAATGCGTTCCACAGCTGGACAGCCCGGACAGTAAATGAGTTGCCGTATAACGAAGTAGAATATAAATAACCCTAAAAACGTTTCCATACATACAATGCATGTGAAGCCGCGGGCGTAAACTATTCATTCGTAATAATAGACGGAATAGACCGGACAACTCTGCTTATCTAATTGCTAAGCAAATTTATGTCATTATCAACTTACTGTGTCCGGATTAAACATAATTGTGTCCTAGTTCAGGCTAATAGGCACATTGATATTAAATTGTTATAAAGTTTCAATATTGTTTGCGATTTGATTATGTGAGCTTACATTTCCAACCATTCCAATCATTTTAATCTAAAATCAATTGCAGAACTCATTATATTATATTATATTAATTTTACGTGGTTTGCTAGAGTTTAGTCAATTAGACTAACCTTTTTTCGCACGTAGGTTTTCCTAAATTAAATTATGTAAATGTTGTCTCGTTTGTTTAGTTTTGTTTCGTTTATAAACCAAAATGAACTGTTTTCCCAGAGAATACATTCATTGTATGTATATTTCATTAGTCAAACCACCCCACGCTCATACCCTAATATCATTTTCAACAAAGACAAAGCTAACGAACCAAAACCAAACTTACAGACTAATATATTTTCTCCAAACCAAAGGCAAATCTCATTTAATTCACTACATACTTACTAATTGATCCCCTTTCAGAGGCAAGCACGAAATCTCCGAGGAGCGAATATCACAGTACCAAGTGCGGACTGTGCTGGTTATATCAGAGTTCAGTACAGAGGATGCGGGCACTTACACATGTGTGGCCACAAACACGATGGGCAAGGCGGAAGGCACTATTCGACTGTACGGTGAGTGGGCCCTTTGCATCTATTTTATACTCAGTTGTAGAATTCTAGAACTTTTTTGAGAACAAAGACACAACGAACACTGAGAATTTTTTTGACTTCTCATCATAAAAACTCACTCGCATTGCCTTCAGTTATTCCGTAATCATGGCGCATGAAACTGTGCCGAAATATTGAAAAGCTCAAAACTCAAATTATGGAATATTTCCCCTTGTAAATGACTTTAGTGTTGACCACGATGGTTTTAAAAGTTTTACTGGTATCATTGTAGCACATTGCAGACGTTCAAAATAATTTTTGGATTTTAATGCTTTTCTTTTGGGTAATTCATCATTTGATTCATCTGTCGTCCTTTATCGAACTCGAATTTAAACCTTGCAATTATTTATTAGTTGTAGCAAATAAATACCAGTCTTTATTAACAAACAAAATAACAATTCAATAATAAAAACAAATTAGAACTAGTATTTACAATTGAAACAATTAAGCTAACTGCAGTCTGTTGCAAACAATCTACAGGTAGCTCAACAGTAGCATAATTAATAATAGAATTGTGGTTATGGTCAGCACCATACTTGCCAGTTAAATCCTGTTTTCACCGGAATGGAGAGGTGATGTGTGAAGCAGTCTCGAATTCACGTTGTGATGGTTATTTCCCTCTATACTTTATAGGAAACTGGCTGATACAGTAAAGAGAGAAAAATACCGAACGATTGACTTGTGCCCCTTAGGTTATCGGTTGGTCCCTATTGCTTCGGCTACTTTTTATTTTATTTTTTATTTTTTTTTATTTTGGTTTATTCGGAGAATAAACAGTTGTACACACTTTATAAATGAACTTACATAATAACTCACTGCTTTTATACATCACGACAAAAAATTACAAGTATTACATCCTGATTTCCACAGCGTGTGGGGCTGACCCATTAAGGACTCCGTTTAACTCACAAGGGTAAACTGCATACTTGTATTTCCACCAACAAATAGTCGAGCGGAAAGGTCTGAGCGAGCAGTACCTAAGCGTTGAAATAAGGCTCCGCTCACTCATCTCTCTCATTTTCCTTTTGCGGTGGAAATCAACACACAAAACTCTTTGTTGGTAGAAATTTCAGCCGATTTTATTTAAAAGTACTTAGTCCTGCTCGCCTACCATTTCCCGCTCCCCTTCCCTGCCCTTCCTTCCTTTTTCTTCCTTCTTTCCTTTTCTTTTCCTTCGTTTCTCTTTCGCGGTGGAAACCTGGCGACGGCCAACGACGGCTTAGTATGGGCGGTGACTATTGAAGGTTCAAGAACCTTACTGATGAACAGCTGACTTAGGTTTGGTCACTGACATAAAAATGGGCTAGTTGGGATGTAAGTTTCATGCTCTTTTTTCAGTAAACAACCTTGAAACCCGGAAAGTGCTAGAACCAAAAAATGTTAGAGGGACGACCCCCTTTCTGCTTAGTACACCAATAACGTGGCACCTTGTATATTGATATGGACCGTAGAATAAGTTAATAAGATCTATACTTATCCTAATGCTGTCTGAAATAAATGCAATGATTATTATTACAGAGTGCTCGAGTTATTTTAAATTGAATGTCAAGTAAATACGCGTTACTGCGTAAAGCTATTGCCGTATAATAGTCAGATTTGATAAAAGATAAAAAAAAATACATTTTATTTACCCAAAAAACATAATAGCATAACAAAAGTAAAGTACATTAAAAGGAAGGGTAAAAAGGTGTCCCTAACTCAGCATTTTGCAGTATTAGGCATTTGCCCAATACTGCGCTGGTTTTCAGTTAGGGCTCTTACGGAGTGACGGCACAGTAGGTAATTAACATTATTACATTAACGATATATAAATAAATACAACGAGGATGGTACAAAACATGATTTACGGAACATTGAACAGAATATAATACAATAAAAAGATTACAGATACACTTAGGAAAAACAAGCTATAATTACACTCAGATTTATGCTCACTACACCAACTGACTTGTTTTCGTCGCGACACTGACAAGTGTGCAAACAATGATCTCATGAGCGCATTTGGTATGAAGCTTTTAATTTTTTTAGTTATTTCGAAATTTATCACAATACACAATTGATTACTTTTTCACACTGACGCAACGGGTAAAATTGGCGAGCATTGTTCTTATATTATTTCAACCAGATTCAATCTAAAACCTATACTTCCCATTATTATCATCACCAGCCCATAGTAGTCGACTGCTTGACAGCCTATTTTCAACAGCCATAGCCAGCAGTCTCTCGCAGGTCGTCATCCCACCTGTTCGGTGGCGTCCTATACTACATTTGCCGAGTCGCGATCTCCACAGAACACTTTCCACACAATAATAACCATTTCTCGAATAATAATATTCTATAGCGACCATTGCAGCAATTTGTACTAAATACACATGTGCCACAAGCAAAGGCGGTACGTTAGACAACTTGACCCCTGAGACTCGTAGTATAAATGGCATAATTTCCCTTTGTGTTCATGTAGGTCCTGTGACTAATAGAGAGAGACCTCGTTGCCTAGACTGTTCTTGGCTCTTTCTCTGTGTCTTAATTGCTATCTTTCGTTGTATTGTTTTTGTTTGGTGAATGGAAATTAATTAGAAAATCGGTTTTTATTGAATTAAAATACTTTGCCACAGCGATTTCCACAGTGCTGAAACAAAAATCACACCAATTTTTATTTGAAGTTGCTGGTCTTTGGTTGGTTGATCGATCATCTTACTCCTCGAAATGATTATTTACATGTTTTAAATAAACTTTAGTCGTGCCCATTACAGGGCAGAAGCTTCCTGTTACTTCCACTTCCTGTCTTTGTTTATTTTAATCGCTTCTTTACCATTTCTGGGCTTACATCTTAAACTAGGACTGGCTTATGCCAGTTTCTATTCTGTTCGGTAAAGAAAATCGAAATCTTTTACTTTCGCAGAAATCAAAATAACTACAACGACCACGACGACCACCACGACAACCACAACAACCACCACTACGACCACGACACCAGCGCCGACAACCACGGAACCACCGCCACGTAAGTAAAACCTATAGTTATGTATGACGATTACTCAGGGTAAAGTAGGTACTGTAGTCGCCTCGATGCCCCACTGCCACAAAAACCTAACTTTAGATAATCACAATCAATTACTGGTAGATTAAATATTAAACCGATTTTTCTAGCTACATTATTAAGCCTATACAAACTAGATTGCAATTTTCAGAAGTTGGGTTCTGTGACAATCGGGCGCGTATCCCTGCAGGGGCGTCTATCCTTACTTAACCCTGCCTCTCAATAAAGTATTAGGTAGGTATAGTTACTAAACTCATTGCTACCTCTATACGATGCGTGGATCATCATTATTGTTAAGGTTAAGGAGTCTGCATGACAAAGACGTCAGCCGCGGCTAGCGCCTACATACAATAAAAAGTCGCACAAACCCGCCAGGCAGAGTCGGCGGGTTCAGTGTATAGACTCCATTATATATCCCTTCAGTCAGAGAAACTTGTTACAACGCCTCAAATTTTTAAAAAACTTTGGGAGCTTCAATATTGATTACATTAATGATCATTTCAATTTTCAGTATGGTAACATTTTTTTATTATTTTGTGGAATATTTAAAAGACGAAAACTTTTGTCCAAACAGGTTACGTGGCACCAATTCAACCGGCAGAGCAAAAGTTTTATACTCCTGACATTTCAACGTATAGCCAAGGTAAGAGCAGTTTTTGCTTGTGAATCATTTGGTACCAAATGTATGGAAAGACAATATACAACTATAAACCATAGTCTATATAACTTTAAACTATCTCAGATGGTAAACTTTAAAATGGTCTTAGAGAAACTGAATATAAATTTCGATCACATAAATAGTTTTACCACTTCATTTATAAATCAGCCAAAACCTACACAGCGTTTCAATTAAAAAAAACATGAATTCAATGATAGTAATGTCTTTTTCAAACATGTTGCTAAGCAATGGTTATCAATGATAACCATTGCTTAGCAGCATGTTTGAAAAGCATTACAGCCACTTTCTCAAAAGGACAACTTTTGAGAAAGTGGCTGAAAGATTTGAAAACTGATAGGCTTATCAAAAAATGCCTTTTATGAGTTCCTCGAAACCAAAAGTGTTGATTGGCAGAAGATTTTGATCAACAATTAGATAGCCTGGTCAACTATTATCAACAACCAATCACAGAATAGATTTTCCATTTATTAGATAGTTATAAAAGAGGAGGATCTGCGTTCGAGAATCCAGCATTTTGTATTATTCTACTTTGGTAAGGATAAACAACCACACAAATGTCTGCATGATTTAACAAAAATATTTCTACAACAGATACCATGCCAAACGTGATCGAGCAGTCCGTTCTCGACAACAACTGGCTACCGACTGCAGAGTCGACCGGCTCTACCGCCCATCGGACCTTACCTCTCCCCACTATCGCGCTGCTATCAATGTTGCCATACGTAAAAAACATTATTACTAACCTGCTTTCTCACTCTCTAGATATTACTCATAATAAAAATTACATCAATGCGAGGTGATAAGTAACAGCTGTTTTATAAGAAAAAACTGTTTATTTTATAAAGTGTCAATTTGAAAAATAGTCAGGTAAGATTATGCGAGTCTGATAAGACAACTTTGAACGTGTTTGCCTAATTTATTAAAAAACTCCCCGCGTAATATTAAAACATAATTATAATAAAGCATATCATACAAAACTATGTAAAATAATACCTTTTATTTATAAACGCTTACTTGAGCTGAAAACAACACTGTAGAACAAAACAATGTTTTCTTTACTTGTGTTTACGTTAAAAGTACACAAACATTATCCTAACGTCAGGCAACGTTTATAAATAAAAGGGTCTATGAATAAAATGTATATATTTAATACTAAGTTAATAATAAAACTGTAAATTAAAATGAATTCTGTATGTACGTAGAGATTATGTATCATTCAGAGCTTTGCAAGATTGAATGTGTGTTTTCATATAGCCAGATAATACCTACTTTCAATTCAATGTAGATAATTAAAGATGCTCATACAACACGATATATGACTGGGTAGGTGTGAAAAGTTTGAACGGGATTGTTGTGTGATTTCATTTTAATGTTAAGAAGACATAATAATAATTTTTCTCTCACATAAACTACAATTCTACAAGAACAATACATTCAATACAACTTTATACCTAAGCCTGCGTTTTTGTCCTACACACCAAGTTCGGCGACATAGCCCGGCGGGTTTGTGCGACATTTCAGTGTGCGAGTATTGTCGGCAGACAACAGTGTTTAGTCAACTTGTCGGCAAGCCGCCATACAATATATTACAATATGCACGGTTTAGCTTCGATAACAATTATCAATAAAATCATTAAATTTTCAATAAAAAATATAATTGTTTTATTAGACATTATAGCTCTGACGAAATATTAGTCTAGTAGGATCCAGCCCTTGAGAGTGTTTCATAGAAAAATAAAATAATAGATACGTTTGTAAGTTTACACTGAAAGCCCAACCCGCCGAGCTGTATCGCCGACTTTGATCTGTAATCTCCATTACAGTGACTGAGCTAAAAATATTTGATGTACTTTGCAAGTATAACCATCATTAGAGGCTAGTATAGTAACAATTATTTTGTAAGGTCCGTGTCCCGGTCATGTAACCCCTTCCAACCCCTATTATTGTTGTGTTAACATTAAGCGTTATTTAGTTTTAGGATGAACTGTTGTAAATGTTGCATAATATACATAGTTATAATTTAGCGAGGTCAGTTAAACGTACCTATGATGTAAATAAATAGTTATAAATAAAACAAATGATTTATAATTTAAAAGGTGTTTTTTTGCTGAGTTATATCGAAGTAATTTTACCTAACTAGCTTTTTTTCGCGGTTTGGTGTCGGTTTTTCCAGGATAAAAAGTAGTTTATAATGCTAACACAGGTCTAGAACTAGTATGCAAAATTTCAGCCCGACCCGTTCAGTAGTTTTGGTGCAAAGAGAAAACATCCGAACATCCAAACTTTCACATATTTGAGTGATTGGTGTGATGTGATTCGTGGTGGCTATAGTCATCAGAACTAGGTACATAATACCATACAGCCTATTGCATTGGAATTTCAAATAATTTAATTAGCAAGCACCCAAGTCCTTGGTATTAGTTGATTGAAATACCGAAGCATGCATCAGTACTTACGTTACAATTCTCGGCACGCACTTGATGCGTTGTCGAGAACGTGATTTGAAGATTATAATACTTGTATTGGCACACTAATATCGTCTATTGCTTGATATAATCAAAATTCGATATCCATACTTGTATTATTTCGAAAGTGAGAGCAACTGTGTGTACCTTTTCACTAATAACATCCACCTCCACCTCCACAGCCTATATTGGTTCACTGCCGGACTCAGGCCTCTCCTTGATAAGCGCCTTGTTGGCTTTTATCTCACGGGGGGTAATGCCCATAATCCCCAGGCTGGGCATGCGGGTTGGGGATCGCAGTTCGGTGGTAGAATTGTTCTGCAGGAGGCGCTGCTGCCCACCCCCGGTGGATAACCCTTAATCGCCTCTTACAGCACCCGCGGGAAGAGTTGGAGTGGTGCAAATTCTAAGCCGACACCACACAGCAACTCACTACTAAACAGCGGATAATCTATCTATTCCATTCACAGCCGGATGCTGGTACGCAAATGGTCTGTTCACGTCGTACGATGAATATCCCAATATGATTAGATTTTTGTCTATTAATTCGACAAGATATAATAATGGCCATACGAACAGGCTGTTAGTGAATACTTGCTTTTACTATGTTCGGTGCTCATTAGCTGCGGCGCGGCGGCGTGGCAAAGTTACACGTCATTCTTAATCTGGAGGTAATAAAAAAATGAGGATGCTAAGGAATATGGTGGGCGCAGAAATTACCAGCCTCGCAGAAAGAACCAATGAGCGGTCTTCTGACTCACTATTGTTTGTCTGTCAGGGCACGTTACCTAAATCCTGTCTGCTTACTTCTTTAAGAAAACAGTAAAATAAGTTTACTTTGATAAGAAGCAGGTAAGAAAATAAATAATTCGCCAAGTGCGAGTCGACTGGCACGGACCCGTTCGTGTTCCGTACCGTAAAAATCAGGCAACTTTTTCAAGGAAAATCAAATTTTTACGTGTTCCGAACACGTTGACCCCTTTTAATAAATTAAATTAAATTTTGAACTTTACTATATTTTTGGTATTTTTTGTTATTACAATTGAAGTGTTACTTATTTATAGACAGTTTCATGTGTCTACCTATTGTGGTTCAAGAGGTACAGCCTTGACAAACAAAGAGCGAAAAAAGCCAAAAAAAAAACAGGTTTTTTGTATGGAAGCCCCCTTTAATTTGAATATTTATTTAATTTTATTAATTGTTGTTATAGCGGCAAGAGAAATAAATACACATTCTCTGAAAATTTCAACTGTCTACCTCTTACGGTTCATGAGATAGAGCCCTGTGACAGACGGACGGACGGACGGACAGCGGAGGCTTAGTCCCGTTTTCACCCTTCGGGTACAGAACCCTTAAAATAACTACTAGGACAAGCAGAAGACTAATAATAGAAGTACACTGTACTGTAGACACACCTGCTACGAAGCTACGCCGTAGCAGCTCTACATCGTAGCTACTAAAGTCTACGGTGCTACGAAACTTGATTATGTCTGATTTTGTAAGTGAGAACCAACTTTTTCAATGGTTATGGTTTTTATACTATTTCCGCACCGAGTGGAAATATTTTTCAAGACTTTGCCTAGCAGCCGAAGGTGAAATTGTTAGCCTTCTACGAATCCTTTTGGTGAGTAGCTAATACAAGAAAGGAAGAAGATTTTTGACAGTTTTTAATGGACTTTTCCGAGCCACGCGCGATGTTTCCCCCGAAAAATGTCAAAAAATTGCTCACGCTAGCGAAATCGCAGCCAACATTTTGTTAGCGTGAACCACAAGCCTACACGAAATGAAAAACAAGACAGGACCTAAAAAGCGAGGCCATTTTTCACCGAGCAGCACAGCTTAGCATAAGTCATCAGTATCTATGAAATGAGAAAAATAAATCAACAAGATAATATTCTGTGCAAGTGTGAAACCCTCGTCTTTCTTATTTATAGTCCTGTCAACTTCATGGTAGCGTAACGTATTATGGCAATACGACTCTTTGTGATGTAAATTTTAAGGACAAAACAATTTAAATATTAATTAATTTATCGCATCAAATACCTACCAGGCTGTGTCGCGTAATTAGCGGGGATGTAACGTCTTTCATGGGAAAATTTGAAGCTATCTAAAGCCTTGTGTGGATGGAAGAACAAAGGACGGAAATACGAAACTTTGTTTGTATTTGCGTGTCGATCGTACAAGGTGCCTTTTTCTTAGGCTTATTCCAGTTTTCCCTCTAGTCAAATCCCCCTTAAGGGCGAAAACTGGAATTACCTTTTCTGCCCCTAAAATATTTCTATATTTCGAGCTTAACCCATAATCTGCCAACAAATCTTAGTAACCTTACAGTGTTTTCCTATATAACTGGATTATAAAAATGTCTATATTCTTTATTAACAAAGAAAATTTAAATAAAATAACAGAAACAAATTAGAACTAGTAATTACAATTGAAACAATAATTGAGCTAACTGTAGACTGTTGCAAACAATCTACAGGTAGCTCAAGCTCAATTGATACATATCAAAACCAGACTAATGTTATGGTCAAGACTACTTTAAAACACCGTTAGAACCAAAATCTATCAAACCCTTGGCTTATTTAATTTTCCTTCAACTCTGATAAAAAATATAGAATGTTGGTACTGTTCAAATCAGAAATTGTACTCAAGGTAAAAATAAAGGTCCTATTTATTTTCCCAACAAAAACAACTTGAATCTTTGATAGTTTAGCAGGTTCATTCAAATCACGAACTGTTTACATTTATCCAACATTGTTTGTGACGAGAACAAAGCTGAGATTTTATCCATGTACTTTGCAAAAAATATAAGCATCTACTAGTACAGTCGGCTCCGAAAATATGTACACACTACCAAGTTTTAATTTTTATACTCGTGAGATATCAAATAAAAGTACACTCAAACTTGTTGTTGTACGTTGTTGTATTACTTTCATTTTCATAATAATAGTATTCAACGTAATTTTGTACACAACAAACTATTTAGTCGAATTGAAAACTTTGGAGTGTTTATATGATTTCATAGCTGACTGTACAGTCGGCTCAAGCTTAGCATCCGTGCAGATGAGTATAAATGAGCTGATTGTCTTTATAGTACAATTTTCACGTCTTTAGGTTTACCGGTTAACTATGTATACCACGCAGCGAAACCTGTATTCGCTATTTGTCCTTTCCGTTTCTGTGGACTCGTATCCAGTAAGTATTATTATTAAAGTCCAGCAAATATTGGTGCCTGGGCTCATGAATTTGCTGAACTAGCAAATTAACTAGGTTCTAAAACTTCATGGCATCTCGTTTTTTTTTTAGAAACGGTTGATGTTGTGTGATAGCGATTTTGATCTGACCAACAGTTGGTAATATACCAGGGCCAGGGCGATCTGCGAAAGACTGAAAGCCAGCTGATAGCGCTATGGCGCTCACTAGAGGCCTATGTCCAGCCGTCAACCAGCGTGGGCCGATAATGATGATGAGGATCAAGTAGCGACGGCTTAAATATCAAACTTAACCAGAAGTAATATTGTTTTAGAGGTTATGCATACAGTACAGGTCAGATCACAAATTACGAAGTTCTAAGCTTCTATCTAAATTTACTTTATTATACTTTGCAGACGCAATAAATAACCATTCTGGGTTGTTTAGAAGTTTTAGTTGCGGAGGTTTATAACTTTGTGTATAGAAAGTAGCGCCCACATCGGATTTATATTAAATCCGAACTAGATTTATAATCGTAACTGTAGTCTCGTCTTAGATCCATCAGATGATCCGCACTGGCCGCATCAAACGGATTTACAGAGCGTAATGCCGGGTGGTGCGTCTACTGTAATTGCAGCGACAGGGTTGCCGACGCAACCGCCATCTGCTAACGAAGATTCAATTAATCGACAATCCAAATGACGTAATCTGCACTAAACGGATCACCAGCATTGCTGACAGTTCGATGCATCCGCTCCAGTCCGGATCAACGGACGCACTTGTATGGCAAACAATACAAAGAATACTAAATTCCGTTTGATGCGGTCTCTGCGGATCGTCCGATGCCGGCAGGAGAATGCGCACCCTAAGTCAGTAGCTACATGCACTTAGATGTACCTACCCACAGTATAACTAGCTTTGGAAAGTGATAATCGTAATATTAAGCAGACTTAGATCCGTATTATAAAAGCTTGCTCAGTCATTGATCTATGCGTATGAGTCACGATTTTCTCAAGCAAGTCTTTCAAAAGCGTTCCTCAAGCATATATCGATGACTGAGCATAGTTTTATAATACGGGCCCCAGATTTATGAATTAGCTTTTTGAGTAGATTACCTGAAACTAGATTTCACCTTTGTCCTACGCTTTACGGCGAATCAATTTAAAGTATCTAATTGTGATGGACATTGAATGAAAAGCTTTTACTAATAAGGAGTGGCATTGCGGCCTTCGGGGCACGTTTAGAAACTAAGTAAAACAAACTAATTTTGGTCAAAAGCAATGAATAATCAAATAAGACTTTAACAATCAGATATCACTTAGGGATACGTGACGGGTAATTACGAATTCATTCAGCTGTGACCAGAGTTTCAACAACTCAAAAGCCTAGATTTTTTATTAAATATTGTGAGATGGCTTCTTTCATCTAACCTTTCAGACGCAATTTATCGAGGTTTTTATACTAACAGCAAGTTGTACAACAATTCGGCAAGAGATTTGATCATTGATTAGTTATGTATATGTCGCAGAGGACAAAAGTCCACATAAAGTATGAGTCACGCTACACCGTGTCGGGTCCGAGCCGTAGCACGGTCAACAAATGTTACATAATATTTTGTATGGACACACTCACGCTATACCGATCGGCAACCGAGTGATGGCCGGACAACGGACAACGGTCGGAAACAACTCGGGCCCGGCTCGGCTCGTTGCATGAATACAGTGCCGCCGAGCTGCGCCCGAGCAGTCGTTGCTATACAAGTGCTCTGACGTTTTGTTCGATTTTTGCTCGGATCGGCTCGGTGACCGTGCTACGGCCGACACTCGTCTCGGACCCGACACGGTCTAACGTGAGTCATCCATAAGACGTAAAGTTCAGTTTTGTACAAAAAAAGTCAACTCAACTGCCGGACAAAGGTAAGTCCGATCGTCAAACACAGTCCACCATTATTAAACATTTGAAAAATAAAAACGATTGGATTGGATTCATATGGTCATTTGGTCATACTGAATCTCTTCAAAAAACAAAGTAAAGAAAACTAAACAAACCAATTCCAACTGTAGCTACGAGTATGTAGCAAATAATTTTCAATATTTAATGTTGTTTCCAACAGATTGAATGTCGTCGGTACAAATCTCCCTGGAATCGACTGCAAACGTGTGTCGCCGACGGGCAACCTAACCTTTTTAATTCAATAGTATATGGCTCTGGCAGTGACGTGGCTAAAAAGCAAAGAGCATTCCCTTCGAAACAGATTTAATCGGTTCTAGAAACTACATACCTAGATATAAAAATAATAATATTTATTCATATTAACAAGTTTACAATAAGTTATTCCACAGAAATCTGCAAAAATTCAGATTTCTGTGAGTTATTCGACAGTTGAGACCCTCATTTAAAAACAAAACCTGTGTTAGAGGACCTCGCTCTTCTTTAACAAACGCTACAGATATTTTATGTAAAAGGGGTTACTTAATCGGAACAAAATTGGAAGAGAACGTTTTACGATAGCATCATCTTTGGAGTAAATCACAGAACTTCAAAACAACTTTTGTTTTGGACAGTTTTAATTCATCATTTAATTTGTCTCTCGTTCGTTTTCGAACTTAAATTAGCACCTTCTTCACTGCTCGCACGTGTGCAATTATGCGTTGTTGTAATTTTGTTAATAGTGGTAACCTTGTTTTTGTCTTGTTGTTGCCTTGTTCATGCTTGGTTTTGATTCAGTCTTTGTTTACAAAAAATATCTTGGAATCTAGAAATAAGTATGTATTCCTTTATACCTTTGCCTTTTTTGCGTTGGTATATTCTTGGCTGGTATATAAACTATGATCGCCCTCGTATCGAAATTGTTAGTTTTTCATGTAAGAGTCTTTCCCCCTCAAAATGTGACAAAAAATCGTCATTTGAGACAAAAGAGGTAGTATAGTAAGACCTACTTCAATCTGATTTGCGTTTGAGTATTCAGCCGTTTAATAATTTTAGAGACGGATTGACAGAATACGATCGAAAGGAAGTAGAAGTTTAATTTTAATTGAAAATTATAGGTACATATGTATATTATCTGTATATAAAGTTTATTTTGATAATATACTATTATTTGAGGGAGTAGTCCAAATAAAGTTCGCGTCTACAGCTACGGCTCAACCAAGGTTCCGATTTTAAGGCTGTGCCTAACCGCAAAAGGGACGGGTAATTGTTCTATATGTTTAGACTGGGGTTGAAAAGGGTTGCTGGTCAGTCATTTATTTATGCAGAGTCAATGACGCATCCCATGACCTATAATGCATGTGATGCTTGGACCTTTTATTTTATTTAGGTGCAATATAACCCTTCTGGTTTTGTTTTTGTGGCTATTTTCGTTTTCAGTGACCTACATCCCGTGCTGGCCCTACTAATATAATCCTCTTCACTTACTGTCTAAATATCGAACCTTAAAGTAAGATTCATCTTTTCAATAATAATTATAGTAGACTTGTGTGTCCCCCAGATAGGCCAAAGCCTCCTGGTCCCTCATGCGATATGATCCTGGGCCAATTAGACCTATGTTCGCCCTATCGAAGGTGTCTTCACGATGATATGACATCGATCATTCAATCAAGTACGTTGTTCGTTTATACATTCTTCGCTTCCTCGATATGCTGCGATGCGTCACGCCGCACGTTGCGTTATAAACGTTTTTATTGGACTGTTTACGTGAACTTACTTGCTTACTTAGAAGTACGTGCATCTAGAACTCTTAATTAAATGATTCAGGGTAGAGTTTGATATATTTAATACCTCAAGAAGGAGCTTAGACTATCGACTATAACTTGAAACTTCCAAACTCTTAGTTTTAAACAGTTTTTAAAAATTTTGCGGGATAGATAATTCCACGATAATAAAAATTGTATGGGACTACATGATTTTCTATACAACGGCAAAATAATCATCCAAATCTGTTAATAAATGACGGAGAAATCGACGAACATAAAAAGAAAACATATATACAGCCAAACACATAAAATCCTCATATTTTCAAAGTCGGTTAACAAAATTACTTTGTTTTACGGAGGCGAACCTACCGGGTTTGGTTGTCAAACTAGGCCTAGATCTCAGTACTCACGGGATCCCCGTGGCTCATATCTAAAATTATTTTCTTTAGTTTCTTGAATGTGGAAACACGATTCATAAAAAAATAACGATTAAAAAATGTATTAATATAATCGATTAATTTGGTCGAGATCTCAGGAACCCTGCGTCTATTGAAATAACTTATAAATCAAAACATAATTATTAATTAAATGGTTCCTTGAACCACTTTTTTCAGCTGTGTGGTTTTATTCTAAATAAGCAACAAAATATTTTTACTCTAACGCCGTTCAAAAAGGTCCCTATCCTTTTGACAAAATGGCGCGCATTGTGCCCTCTTAACGAACTAAGTAGGTAAGTCTCAAAAATAATCTAGTGAGGAAACCCGCAAAAATTTATAGCTATAAAAGGGGAAATGTCACCCAAGGGTAAGAAAAATCGCAATATCATTGAGTTAGTGAAGAAATGAAAGTTTTTCTCGAGCCACAGATGCATGTGATAAATGACTTTTATCGTCTCTAGGAGTCAAGCTAGGAGTTAATACCTAGTGACGGTAAAAGTAAAAGTCATAAAATCTAGGAGATTAAGCGGTACCTATTTACATTATTATAGTCAAGTGTGTTATCGATTTAGGGATAGAAGACCAGCTCTCTGTCAATATTTATTATTTGATATGTAAATTCAGCACTAGTAGCTTCCCTTAGTCGGTTCTTATGACATTACTAGTAGCTTCCCTTAGTCGGTTCTTATGACATTACTAGTAGCTTCCCTTAGTCGGTTCTTATGACATTACTAGTAGCTTCCCTTAGTCGGTTCTTATGACATTACTAGTAGCTTCCCTTAGTCGGTTCTTATGACATTACTAGTAACTTCCCTTAGTCGGTTCTTATGACATTACTAGTAGCTTCCCTTAGTCGGTTCTTATGACATTACTAGTAGCTTCCCTTAGTCGGTTCTTATGACATTACTAGTAGCTTCCCTTAGTCGGTTCTTATGACATTACTAGTAGCTTCCCTTAGTCGGTTCTTATGACATTACTAGTAGCTTCCCTTAGTCGGTTCTTATGACATTACTAGTAGCTTCCCTTAGTCGGTTCTTATGACATTACTAGTAGCTTCCCTTAGTCGGTTCTTATGACATTACTAGTAGCTTCCCTTAGTCGGTTCTTATGACATTACTAGTAGCTTCCCTTAGTCGGTTCTTATGACATTACTAGTAGCTTCCCTTAGTCGGTTCTTATGACATTACTAGTAGCTTCCCTTAGTCGGTTCTTATGACATTACTAGTAACTTCCCTTAGTCGGTTCTTATGACATTACTAGTAGCTTCCCTTAGTCGGTTCTTATGACATTACTAGTAGCTTCCCTTAGTCGGTTCTTATGACATTACTAGTAGCTTCCCTTAGTCGGTTCTTATGACATTACTAGTAGCTTCCCTTAGTCGGTTCTTATGACATTACTAGTAGCTTCCCTTAGTCGGTTCTTATGACATTACTAGTAACTTCCCTTAGTCGGTTCTTATGACATTACTAGTAGCTTCCCTTAGTCGGTTCTTATGACATTACTAGTAGCTTCCCTTAGTCGGTTCTTATGACATTACTAGTAGCTTCCCTTAGTCGGTTCTTATGACATTACTAGTAGCTTCCCTTAGTCGGTTCTTATGACATTACTAGTAACTTCCCTTAGTCGGTTCTTATGACATTACTAGTAGCTTCCCTTAGTCGGTTCTTATGACATTACTAGTAGCTTCCCTTAGTCGGTTCTTATGACATTACTAGTAGCTTCCCTTAGTCGGTTCTTATGACATTACTAGTAGCTTCCCTTAGTCGGTTCTTATGACATTACTAGTAGCTTCCCTTAGTCGGTTCTTATGACATTACTAGTAGCTTCCCTTAGTCGGTTCTTATGACATTACTAGTAGCTTCCCTTAGTCGGTTCTTATGACATTACTAGTAGCTTCCCTTAGTCGGTTCTTATGACATTACTAGTAACTTCCCTTAGTCGGTTCTTATGACATTACTAGTAGCTTCCCTTAGTCGGTTCTTATGACATTACTAGTAGCTTCCCTTAGTCGGTTCTTATGACATTACTAGTAGCTTCCCTTAGTCGGTTCTTATGACATTACTAGTAGCTTCCCTTAGTCGGTTCTTATGACATTACTAGTAGCTTCCCTTAGTCGGTTCTTATGACATTACTAGTAGCTTCCCTTAGTCGGTTCTTATGACATTACTAGTAACTTCCCTTAGTCGGTTCTTATGACATTACTAGTAGCTTCCCTTAGTCGGTTCTTATGACATTACTAGTAGCTTCCCTTAGTCGGTTCTTATGACATTACTAGTAACTTCCCTTAGTCGGTTCTTATGACATTACTAGTAGCTTCCCTTAGTCGGTTCTTATGACATTACTAGTAACTTCCCTTAGTCGGTTCTTATGACATTACTAGTAGCTTCCCTTAGTCGGTTCTTATGACATTACTAGTAGCTTCCCTTAGTCGGTTCTTATGACATTACTAGTAACTTCCCTTAGTCGGTTCTTATGACATTACTAGTAGCTTCCCTTAGTCGGTTCTTATGACATTACTAGTAGCTTCCCTTAGTCGGTTCTTATGACATTACTAGTAACTTCCCTTAGTCGGTTCTTATGACATTACTAGTAGCTTCCCTTAGTCGGTTCTTATGACATTACTAGTAGCTTCCCTTAGTCGGTTCTTATGACATTACTAGTAGCTTCCCTTAGTCGGTTCTTATGACATTACTAGTAGCTTCCCTTAGTCGGTTCTTATGACATTACTAGTAGCTTCCCTTAGTCGGTTCTTATGACATTACTAGTAGCTTCCCTTAGTCGGTTCTTATGACATTACTAGTAGCTTCCCTTAGTCGGTTCTTATGACATTACTAGTAGCTTCCCTTAGTCGGTTCTTATGACATTACTAGTAGCTTCCCTTAGTCGGTTCTTATGACATTACTAGTAGCTTCCCTTAGTCGGTTCTTATGACATTACTAGTAGCTTCCCTTAGTCGGTTCTTATGACATTACTAGTAGCTTCCCTTAGTCGGTTCTTATGACATTACTAGTAGCTTCCCTTAGTCGGTTCTTATGACATTACTAGTAGCTTCCCTTAGTCGGTTCTTATGACATTACTAGTAACTTCCCTTAGTCGGCTCTCATGACATCCACAGGCTAAGTTGGCGGGGTCGTATACACCGCAACCACCACGGCCAGTGTCGGTAACTATTTTGTTTTCAAAGAGAAGCTACACGAACTTCGAATGACACACGACGAACAAATAATACAAGAACCTACAAATTGAGATTTAGAGCGCATTTTTGGTCGACAGACGGAGCGGGAGTTGACAGTTTTTAATGGCTCGGCAAGCAAAAGTTCTTTTCAAAAATTTGACTCCTACAAAATTTTAAAGGTACCTAACCTTACCTAGTTGTTAGATGGTACCAATCCAACTCTAGTTTAGCTCCAATACGATTTCCTACAATGTCAATGAATATCATTTTTATAATAGGTAGGTTTTCGAGTACCTATAGACCAAGAGTCAATATAAAGATAAAGATTAATTCTATAAATAAGTCACACTTCACTGTAATAACCATTAACTAAAAATATAATAAAGTTGAAAATTTAACAAGTGAAAAATTTTGATGTTTTTGAAAAAATGCCTGACTTTTACGGTACGGAACCCTTCGTGTGCGAGTTGACTCGCACTTAATTTTAATTTTCTTTATTCTGGACAAAACACAATAGTACAATGCAGACTTATTACATAATGTACTTATTCTATGTCTTTCTAAATGTACAACCAATCACATTATCCACAGATTACTACACAAGTTTTACTTACCTACTACATAGTTGGTTGTTGTATAAAGGTAGCTTAGCGGTTATATTAATGCATATTTATTTTTATTTTTGATACATTTTAGAACAGTAATTTTAACAGTAGTTATTTTTATTTTACATTTTATTAAGAAAGAGATAGAAAAAAGAAAAGGGTTAAAATTTAATTGTTATTACTTTGTAAAAGTTGTAGAATATTGTTCTTAAAACTAAGTTCAGATAATAGAAACTTGGCGGTTTATTTGTAACAGTGCTGTATGCGACTAGGCACACAGAGTCTGTTGTAAGTCTGTTGCAAGTTAAAGTAATTTTCAGTAACATCTCTACTAAGTGTTGTGGCCACGAAGCCCTGGTTAATTTATTTTTGTGATACGCGAAGCGAGCATTCCACCATCATTTATCTTTTTCATTTTACAAGGGCGTGACTGGGCGAGTTTCACAATTTAATTTAGCCTGAGGTTTTAATATGCGTCGCTGAATGTAAAAAATTGCGGTTTTTAGGTGATATAAGAAAGCGGCTAAAGCCAGTTGCGTTTAAATGGACGGATTACCTCTTCTAAGTTTGATAGTTTCCCTATTTACCTAAAATGGTCGTTAAGCCTCTTGATTAATATAAGAGACTAGCTGTTGCCCACGGTTTCAAACGCGCTAAACAGCTTATGTCTGTCCCCGAGAAACCATTTACCTCCCTGCTAAATTTTATTAAGATCCGTTCAGCCGTTTGGGCGTGAAAAGGTAACAGACAGATAGAGTTACTTTCGAATTTATAATATTAGTTTGGATAAGTAACCCCCAAACGCAACATTGATATTGCGAGCTGTTTCTGCCGCGTTAATTCCGCGTCGGAACTCGTAATCAAAAATCACTCGAATTTTCGAAATATCCATCTTTCTTGTCTAAGCTGTGTGTCTACCATGAGTTTTAACAATCTATACTCGCTAGCGACTGTAGTTAAAAAAATGTATGAAAACTTGAACAGCGCCTCTAGCGGATAGTTGGGTACTAAAATGCGCGGTACTAATATTTACGTAACTACTGTAGTAACGTCAGGCGATCTAACTGTGACAACTCATGGTAGACACACAGAATAAAAAAAACAACTGAAAGTCGATAATCAAATGTTTCACATTTTTTAAAAGAAGAACCTTACAGGTACCATGTGAAAATAGTTTTGCTCAAAAATCTCAAACCATGAAGGTTCTATGTATGTCAATTCGAAGTATCTATTACAATAAAACGGCAATTTCATACTTTAACCTCTGTTCGACGCATATCTCTTAATATTTATATGTATTATAAATAACTATTTTTTTATGATGGGAAAATGCTGTTATCTTACTGTTTATATAACCAGTGATTCTGATTGATGCATAGCTGCATGATTTTATTGATGGATCTCTACTTTTGCCTCAAACATTGTAATACCAGGCGCATTTAATTATCGTACCATGCGAAAAGCACCGGAAGTGCCATTTTTTCAGCACTATAGCCTCTGCAGGCTATCAGACAGAAGTTGTAATCGCAACAAAAGATACTGTCAAAAGAAAACGGAGCTCTCGGTCAAAGCGCAGCCCAGCTGTGCAGATAAAATAATATTGCATAATACAGCCTTCGTTACCTCTTTGAGACTCCGAGGATTGCTATTGCCTGGGACTGTATAGTTCTCACAACTTTGTTGTAGCTGACAATGGTGCTAGGGACGTGCATTTTATAAGAAAAAGAATCAGCCTGTATAACCGTAGGCTGCGTTATACCAGAACCAATCAGAGAGAGAGAGATAGAAGAGAAATATAATAATAAAAATTTTAACGTATTATTTTACTTTTTATTGCTGATGGTCAAGCGTTTGCGTTAGCGTAACTCCAAGATAATACTCTAACGGGAAAACAGACGCAGGATGCTCATTCTACTCTTAGGCCAACCTTATTAAGAAAGAAGAGCACAATTTTTTGGTTCAGCACTGTGAATGGAGGGACTTGAACCCCACTGCTGCCACGGGGAAAAAAGGAACGTGGCATTATTAACTTATTTTGCAATCCTAATACAATGTGAGAGGTCTTAAGAATTTCACTTATAGGTCTTCACGTATAGGTTTCACTTATCAGGAGCCATGTTAGGACGCCATGCATCTTGAGAGGTTGCTAAGACAATACTATCTTAATTTAGGTATCACACTTTATGTATGTAAACTTAATTTCTATAAGAATTGTACACAGTTAATTATCTAAAATCGAGGTGGATTTTAGCAGCTAGAGCAGTCGGAACAGCAACAGCGTTGAACGGCAAAAAAAAAACTGTGCTCTGTTAGCCCCATGGATTATTAGACATATATAGAGGTAGGCATATACATGCAATCTATATTTTAAAGCCACGATATGTCCATTTTTTTTATTCGCTTTTAATAGCTCATTATACATTATATTGTGTCCTGCAATCTATATGAATTTAAATTGTAATATTATATTCTTACGCCTATAAAGGCAGGTTTTGGTAGTAGTAACGATAAAAGTTATGAATAAATGAAATCTGCAATCTTATTAAGGCATGCGTTTATCTAGCAGTGGAATAGTATTGAGCTGGTGATGTGATGTGCGATATGAAGAATCAGCTAATCTGCCACACTAAGTCTTGTCCCAAATCACAATCGAAGTTCGAAGATGTAGTTTTTGTGGCCACAACAGATAAAAGTTTGTCGTAGATCAGAGGCGTACCGCTACCCCATAGTACAAAAATGTGCATTCATATATGGACATAGACATAGACATAGACATATCATTTATTTGCCACTGTACACACAAGATAAATTAACAATTTAGCAAGATAACAATAAGATATTAAATACATATTCAAAACCAATGAACAATATGGGCTCGTAACATTCAGATTAATTTCGTATGGACGGCATCATATAGTTTAAAGAACTTTATTCTCATACAAACACATGGTTTACTTAAAATGAGATACAAATGTTTACAATATTTCAACTAACCTTTGGGACCTATAATAAATTATAACTTAATATTATCTATACCTAACTAAATATTGTTTAACTAAATTTTATAAACCTAATAATATTTTATAAATTGTAGACATTATGACAACTAGTAGGTAGGTACTTAGTTAATTATGAAATAGGTAAGCTTATATTACTAAATGGTTATTATTATTTTTTCTTTCATGTAATTATTATTATTATTTTAATGGTATTTTATTTTTGTAAGGAATGTTTGTGAGGTAATCTATTGCATTGGGTGCCTGCGCCTGCAAAGATAGATTTGATGATGAATAAATAAATAAATAAATAAATAAATATTTTGGTGTTGCTAAATATTAGATAAGTAGGAATTTTTATTAGTGTTTTGTTACAAAGTATGTACATGTAGTTTAAGTTTACTTTTCAAGGAATTCAATTTAACACATTCCTTTATGTTGTTTGGAAAATCGTTAAATAATGTAGTGGCCAGTGAGCCGTCTGTCATATGACAGACAGCTCACGGACCACTCGTTTCAAGCTTGTGGGAAGCCATTTTGTCACTTTGTGATGTGCGGTAGTGGCGTTGGATTAATGTGCGCAGAGCTTAATTGGTGCCCTTTGTGCACAAATGCGATATAATTGCTTGAAATCCCTGCTTTTGTAGTGTTTTTATAGTCCGATATTATATTTATTAGCATACCAAAGAGTCGGCAAGGGTTGTAGAGCTCTTTGTTACTAAGTCCAGGGAAGTACCTACTAGCACCAGGCTTTTTTTGTCGCCTACCAATATTATTGTTTCGGTTTGGAAATTTTATAATACACGTTATCAAAATATGATGGGATGACATTGTCATAGTAAAAAGATCGGAATTCAATAAGTACTTACCGTTCCAATCGAAGTAGCGGCAAGGCAGTTAAGCTGGTCACACTATTCGTGAGAAATATTAGGAAGTAAAAATAATTACTAACAATTCCGCTTAAAACCTCTTAAAAGTTGCAACAAATGCAATTCGCGTGCACCGCCCGCCCCTCGGACCAATAATCATACTGGACAGAGCCTTTTTGTTTTAGGCGTGTCCGTTTTTCGTTAGTGTGCACTTGCAGGTTTGTATTAGTGTGCGTGACTAGAGAAGTGACTTTGCTGTCGAGCCTATCGATAGAATAAAGGCAAATTAATAAAAAGAGTTTTAATATTATTAATAATAATAATAAAGATATTTATTTACAAAATGGTACAGGTAGAATATACAAAGTACTATGGATACTTATAGACTATTTAATTAATAAATCCTAACGATTAGGTACAGATTTTTCGTACACACGTACTTGTAGAGAACCTATACGTGTAAGAGATAGTGACACCTCGCTCTAACTAAGTTTACATTAAACTTGTATTTAGACACGAGGGCTCAAACCTCCGGCTACTTTTAGGTTCATATTTGCTTTTACCGGGATTGTTACCGCAAGTAAGATTTATATTAAGTTTTAATTGTACAACCCTTACTATTAAATACTTATAATAAATGCTTCTAAGTGAAACTATCTGACTAGCAGATCTTGATTTTTGCCACCTATGCTACTCAACAAATCTAAAGACTCTGTTTCAATAAGGTTCGTGCTTTTTAGATCATTTATGACGTTTAATAATGTTGTATTCTTTTTATCGAGTCTACGATTCTTTTCTCTTAATTTTTTAATGGTCCTTAGTCTCCTCAAAGCCACTGATCGAGATCTTGCTAGAGATTCTAAAACTCTCACTGCACGCCTGGGTGTTGTAGGAATGTCTTCCGTCTTCACACCACTCTCTTCCATCTTCCTCTGTTTTCTAGGAGTAATACATTGAATATCATCTCTGTGCTGAGGTGGTTTTTTTTTCTTCACTACCTACAACATTAATTTTGAAAATCCATTAAGCTGACTAAACAATAACCTAAAAAAACAAAAGTTCGCAAGCAGTGTATTTAACACTAGGAGAGTACCTATTATTGTTGCGGTTAAACCTCTCATTGATAGGTGTAAGTAGTTACAAGATAAAACTAACCGTTTTATAGTATACTGGATATCCTTCAAAAATCGTTGGTACTGCATCAGTTTTGAGTTTTTTGATTGATAAGCCAGGGATATAACAGGATTCATCAAAATGTCTCGAACAAAGCCTGGAATATTTTGTAGGCTCCCAGTTATCACGTCTAACAGCTTTGATCCATTCACTTCTTATTTCTGGGCATTTAGGGAACCTAAAAATGAATGGTTAAATTTAAAAACATGACACTAAAATATTATCGATATCAACTAAACTTGATGGTAAGCGCCTCACTAGTACAGATGCTAAAATTGTCTTGTTACTTTTTATTGTTTTTAGATATAAATTTCATCTTATTCACATAGGAACATGAACTAGATTGTTGAAATGCTATTACTAAATGTTATTACTGGTTTTTCTAGTAATAAACCTCATTACTTTAGCATTAATATTCATGGAAAATGTTGATAAAAACTTACGTATGAAATGACAAGTCCGGGTCTTTTACTCCACCTTTTGTGGTTCTTGATGAACAGGACACAGCTGAACAAGACATATTTTCAACATTTCAATGCAATGAAATGCTAGAATACGGGAATTTCTTATAATTTCTAAAAGCTCTCTATGCTAACCACAATGTTTTGACCGACTGACACGACTCACACGGACAGTGCGGCGTTGCCAAACGTCCACCAGCTTTCTCTTTTACTCGTAGCTAGGCTCCGTGGGATAGACAAAGATACATGATCACTATGGTGTTACACTGATATAAGAGCGACAACGTCTCATGGCTCTGTCCAGTATGATTATTGGTCCGAGGCCCGCCCTCTCATGAATTGACATGCAATGCACATTTATTTATTTATTTATTTAAAGGAAAACCAGCAGCACATACAAAAGCTTAGAATTAGGAAAATAAAAACAGAGGGCTATTAAAAGGTTTTCACGAGTAAGAAGAATAGTAGATACATAAAAAAGTGTGAACAAGCAAAGTGAACAGATCACCTACAAAATTACAATCAACTTAGTACACACAAAGAAATAATATAATAAATGAGAGAACAACAAAAGAAAAACTAATTATAATAGCAACAAAAATGCAACAAAAATGCAACAAAAATGTTGATCGACCATCCGCACTAAATTACTCGCATGCCAAGATCGAGTCATCCTCATCATCCTCGCCGGATTCTGAGAAAAAGTCAGAGCTCAACCGCCGTCTCACGGAGTTAACGCTGGAACAGAAGAGGTCCAGATCGATTTGCTTAGAAAGTTTATTAAATTGGTCGCCAACTCGCCACAAATAGGAGTTCTGACGATAATTCGTTCTAACTATCGGTGTATTAATGATTTCGTTAAATCTGACCCTTTTTCGGGGAACATTTAGTGATATTTTGTTCAGAAGTTCGGGGCAATTAATATGGTTGTTTGTGATTTTCAGCAAAAATAGCAGGTCGCTAATTTCACGCCTTTTGGTTATTTTGTACTAGTTTCTGCCCGGGGCTTCGCACGCGTATTTTCAGTATAATAAGTAGCCTATTATCTAAGTAAGGCTATGCTCTAAATGTACGCCAAATTTCATCTTGATCTGTTTAGTAGTTTTGGAAAACTTAGGTAAAACAATATAAAATTCACATTTCACAAACATTCGGCTTTATAACATTAAAAGGATGGTCGGATTGTGTTGCAATGGATTTCCGCAAAGTAACGCCTGAATCTATTTTTTTTTTGTATTCTGTTTGTTTTCGGCACTAAATTTTTAGTTTTCGCCCCATTTTAATTACGATTATCTATAACAAAATAAATTTAAACAATGAGCAGCGAAAATAGTATATGTGACACATACGAATACATCTGAACCGGGTTTGTATCACTTCGGCCCGCGAGACTCAATCAACATGCTGTTCTCACATTCCATCTTGGAAGTAGGAAGTACATACCAATCGGTTCATGCATTTCAAAATGTGTTGTATTGAGGGTAACATCGAGGATCGCCCAGTCGGGATATGTACCTATCCTA
Organism: Eupithecia inturbata; assembly: GCA_963662085.1. Classification (NCBI taxonomy): domain Eukaryota; kingdom Metazoa; phylum Arthropoda; class Insecta; order Lepidoptera; family Geometridae; genus Eupithecia; species Eupithecia inturbata. Next base: position 4,690,672 of record OY759194.1, on the reverse strand, counting down.
TCCTATTGTCAAAAAACCTTAATTTATCAATGCTTTATTTTAAGTTTCAATTGTTTATTGAGTGCATCTTGATTAGCATTGCCCTATTGTACTGTATTGTATTGTGTGTCTTTTTATTATTATTTGTGTACTTTACAAGGGTGGCATGTTCACATGATTGAACAAGCCCTAAATAAATGATTAAAAAAAACATGAGTTCTGTAGGCTACAATTTAAAATGTTGATCTTATATGTGGCAACTCATGTATTTATTTGCAAAGATAGGAATAAAACCTTTAAATAAAAAAGGTAAATGTTTATTGAAGCCTAACACCAAGGCACCTAGATACACTGACTTTGCCCCACTATTTATAAAATTTTAATCTTGATGCATAATTTGTAATACCAAAGTAGCGATAGTAAAACTGAGTGGATTGAAAGGCATCTGCAGGCTAATTGCTCTGCTCGTTATTTAGCGAGCTTGTAAAGACAGCAACACAGTTGAAATTTCCTTCACAGTTATATGACAGCGGCTTCTCACACGTCTCTAATCACAAGCTTTGTGACTATTAGCGATCTATGGTCTAATATGTACTCGTATTTGTGCAATTCTTGAAATTCAATTTGTCATTTGGCGTCAAACGTCCGAAAAATAGGCTTGCGAGGTGCGGATTATCTCCTTCGAGTGTTGTTACGAGTATATGGTTGGAGGACACGCATTACTCATGATGATAAAAACGATCTGAAATGAGATTGCATGTTAAATAGAGTATTTATAACGTAAATTTTTTTTCTTATGATATTCGCGACCGTGTTGACTGAAACGTCGTCATTTGTGCGTTATAGCATCATTATACAAACATAACTGAATAAGCTTACACCTTATAAACTTTTACTGGTTTTACGTACTTCGTAAATGGTTGATTAATCCATCTTCGGTTCGTAAGTTTAGCGTGAGCAGAGTAGCTCTCAGTTTAATGATATAATAAATTTGCATAAGTATCCCCTTATAAGCAGTAATTTCAAACTAAATAGAATTCTTGTTGAATTTCCAACTCGCAGCATCTATGATTTATTTATTAGATAGTTCTCTCCTAGCAATATGTTGGGATTGTGCGTAGTTTCATAAAAATTGGTACAGAAGTCATTTAGTAATTTAATATTTTAGTTGTAGGTAATGTTCTTTGTTAATTGAAACAATTGTAAGTGCTAGTAATAGACGTTTTATTATAAGTAATGTTTTCGTCAAAGTAATTCTGAAATTTTGTGAGTCAGTATTTATTTATTCAAGGACTGTAACCACAGAAATCTGAATAATATTATTTAGATTTCTGTGACTGTAACATTTTCCTCCCCTCTTTCCACTAGTCCCACAATTAGGGTACAGTCCATTTATGACTCTAATATAAGGTATTTTACAAAAAAGTTTTGCTTTATGTTTACCATGAAACGAGGTAGGGAACACTACATCATGTCATACTTCGCCAGGTATGACATTTCGAGACACAACGGTCATGTGGGTGACACAAGCCATCGACGCCATCGGCGAATGAGAAGACGAATCTATTTACTGGTGTTACCAGTAGTGTAAAATCGTAATCCCCGAGCTACTTATATTACCTGTACCACAGAACGTATCTGATAAAACTATGTGGTTTTCTATTAAACAATTATTTATCACAATAACGTAAACGGGGGCCGTGGAAGTACTCCATGTGGGGGGGGAGTCTAATTTTTTTGATCAACTTCCTCCACCTCCCTTCTCACCTTCTAATTTTATAATTGCGGTGCTAGATAAACGTCTATGAATATAAATAAAAGCTAAGCTAAAGCGAAAAAAAAGCGAAGCTAAGACGACGGCGAGCGAAGATAGCTGCAGCATTTTTGCGATTTTAGTCGGCGATTAACAAAAGAGTTAGGAATACAAAAAAGATTTAATGGCGAGCGGCGTGGGCCGTCGCCGTAATTTATGTAACGTTTTCAAGTGGGCACAGACAAGATCAGAAGAGTATAATATAGCAACACATTTCACGTTAATTTGTCGATTAATAACAGAATAGGACGAAAGCAGGCTATAGAATTAACGGCGAGCGAAGCGTTGTCATTGTCACCCCTGCTTGGTGCTTGCTTGGCGTAACCAAGCGAGCACCAAGACGCTGCCAAGATGGCACCCCTCAAAGCTTGGTACCCAGGGCGGACCGCCACCCTCGCGTTTTTCAGTTTTCGAGCTTGCTATTTTTTTTTTGTATTTACTTGTTATTAAATGTAAAATACGGAGTGTAGGTGAATTTAGCGTTAGTTTGTATGTTTACATACAGCCGGTATAGAAAATTTTATAATTTTTAAGGTAAAAATCGTTGATCCTGAAGATCCTGGTCAGGGTAATGGGGCAAACTTATCAAATTATTGTATTGTCATCGGTCGTTGATAAATGTGCAAAGTTTCAGTTCAATCTGTAGTTCTCTCAGCCCTCCCGTTTGATTTTGGGGGCATTCCCCTCCCCCCTGCAACCCACTTCCGCAGCCCCTGAACGAAAATCTCTTTAAATAAAACTGTTTTGACTGATTATCTACAAACAAAATTGACAGTGACGTGAGCAAGTGTCACGCCAGACCTTGTTTTTAGGGGCACTTGATGGTCTCGCTTTCTCTGTCCTTTTTTCCGACTTTAATATCTCAACAACTACAGCAGCAATTAATATGAAATTTTAAAAAACAATACTGTTCGTGCGCTTGCACAGATTTAAAGAAAACAAAATGACAAAAAAAATTAACATAAAAATAAAAAATTGCAGTACAAATTGTGGTGTCGAAATTTAAAAAAAAACCTACAAGGTCAAGTGGGGTATCAAGTGAAAGGTTTCGTTTGTACATTTCAAAACAGTTTTCGAAATTTCTGTAGATTTCATACTTTTTGAAATATTTAGAAAATAGTCGAAAAATTACCCTAAATGTATGTAACTTTTGTAAATATAGATCTATATTCTACAGGAAAAGTATGGAGAAGTCTGAAAATAGAATTGTTTTTACAAATTGATAAAAAAGGGCAATAATTTTTAAAAGGGGGGGGGGGGGGGTAGGTTACCAAGTGTGATCAAATAAAAGTTATCAATTTGTACATCACAAAACAGTTTTTGAAATTTGTGTAGGTTTCAAACTTTTCTAAGTATTTATTTCTCTTTATTACGGAAAAATATAGAGAATTCTGTAAGTAGAACACTTTTTGAAAAATGGTCAAAGAGGGGGGAATAATTTTCAAAAAAGGGGGCTCCTCTCCGAGTGGGATATCAAATGAAAGGTATCGGTTTGTTCATCTCAAGACAGTTTTTTAAATTCTTGTAGGTTACATACTTTTTGAAATATTTTTACATAACTAGAAAATTTTACTATTACCCTTTATTCTCCGACGTTTGTAAACCGATACATCTGAAATGTAACCTTTAATTTTTAGGTATTCATTAAACAGCAAAGTCTCTAACCGGTATAGTACTTAAAGCACATACTTGGCAAACGTTCGAAACCCCCGGCGCGCGATTCACACTCGTACTTGACGGATCTTGTTTTATCATGGGGTACTCTAAGTTTATTATGTAAAGTGGAAGGTCTCTATGTATTGTCTTCTTCCATGTTCACCTAAGTGAATCTCTAAGTAACAAGTGACCTCCTTGATAAACCATATTAACTGCACTAAGCACATGGCTTACGGTATTAAAGCTGACGTATGCAGAACAAGACATGGTATTACAGACTGTAGACGTGAAGGTATACTAAGCTTACCGTGCTAAATAGTGACAGACAATTATTGTAGCTATATGTATAGCTAATGCAGAGCTCAGAGAAATAATTCTCATCCATACTAATAACTTCGAAAGTAGCTCTTTCTGTCTGTATTTCTATCTGTCTGAGTGTCTATCAGTCTGTTACCTTTTCACGCTTACACGGCTGATCGAATCTTAATGAAATTTGGCGGGGAGGTAAATAGTATCCCGGGAACATAGGCTACTTTTTATCGTGGCAAAACGTTGAGAAGCAACCAGGGTGGGCATTAAGCCCACCCTTTGTACCTTAAAGTGCAATAAAGTGTTAAAATAAATAAATAAATAGAAGCCGCGGGCAGAAGCTGGTAGTCTATAATCAAGGAGTAGGTAGTCAAAAAAATTACCAAGAGCGTACAAAAATCCGTCCAAACTTTCGTCCTTAGCAGAGAATATATAATAGATAATACTAACATATAGAATATCAGTTTCTGATTCTGTGTATAGAATGGACCGACACTCCTCGCCCTCCACCTGACCGAGCTTCTTCACCCCGCCGGCCCCTAGTCGAGTTCGGTTTGCGTTCCAAATGCACCGGATAACGGCGCACTCACAGATGCATATGGAATATAATGATTTTGACAGATGACGCCGATGGTGCTCGATGTTTTTATTTGTTTGATCATGGACATACGAAATTTATTTTGTTTCTAGCGTAGAACGAGAATCTAGGCTTTCTCAGTATACGGTTTTGAGGTTTGATTTCACCTTTATTGACAGAAAAATACAAATGTCTTTGAGTTATTTTTCAATTATCTCACTCGCACTATAGAGGTATACATGTAGTGTCTCTGGACGTCACACACACAGTTGCGCATGCATGTGCCGAGACGCTGATTTTATATGGAGAAATGATCGATTTTCCGTGGTGTGCCCTTAGTATCCTAGCTCTATGCTTTCGCCTTTTAGTAGTGTAAAACACCTTATTAGTACTTACGAGTTGTTTTCACATTGCCATTTGATAAAGGGGTCATGCGTTCTATTCTAACGCATGTTACATTATATTCCAAGTGACGACCTCTGTGGCGCTGTGGGCGATGGTCCGATGGTCCGCCTGCGACGAGGTTGCTCGTTCGATTCCCGCCTTGGGGCAAATGTTTATACAAAAAATATCTGTCTCTGTAATGTAATGTATTAAGTATAGCCGCTCACAATACAAGCTCTTAGCTTGGGGCTAGATGATGCTGTGTGAATTTTCCAGCATTATATAAGTAGCATTCATTATTTAGTTATTAAGTTTTAATTTTGTCTCAATGCGAGATTTACGTAGATACATGCGACACCTTTCTTCATCACAATTTTATAACAGAAATTTTAGCTATTATTGCAAACATCAAAAATCCAAATTGATTTATCCTACAAACGAAAAACACTTAAATAACCCAATAGAGCTGCAACAAAGCTTGAAACATCTGCATAATTAACTGAAGTATAAAACTTGCGCGGGAAGACAATTCCAGTTCATTACCGTATTTGGATCCTAGTCAAACACTTAGTGTGCGGTCGATGCGGGTGCACTGGTGGAAAGCGTAGGTTAGCGGAAAATTAATTCACTTTATTGCTACGTAGTTCTAAATTATTTAGAACTATGTAGCGATAATGTTTTTGTTTAACGACCGCGTTAAGTCTGATAACTAGCCAAAGAAAATTTTGGAACTGCCGTATTAGCTTGGGTACTATTAATAATAGTCAGTCATGCACCTTGGCAAAAAAACTTACGAAAATGCTTATCTTAAAACTTTTGTTATTTTATATTATATATAATAAATATTTTGAAGAAAAACATTCTTCAAAATATTCGAAAGTTTTGAAGGCCTTGAACCTGCAGTTCCCCGTAGTAGTGGCCCGTCGTAAGCAACTTTAGATAAATTTTTTTTTGCTTCAGATACTGTAACAGCTTATGCATCATCATGATCAATGGTCTTTAAATCCATCAAAGATGGATTATGCAGTGTTCGTATTTCAAAACTTTTTATTATGTAGATGACTTTGTACTTGCCCTAACTTATTGCACATGTGTAATAATGCCTACGCTTTTAAATATCAAACACGATTAAAACCTTCCGACTACCCTCACGAATTATTCGGTCAAAGGAAAACACGCAGCCGGAAAAATAAAAGCACTCGTAACACAACAAAGCAAACACAAATATTCCTAATCATTAGAAAAAAGAAAATGTTCATATAATGAGCTCACAAATATCCTGTTATGTTGCTGAAAACACGAAACCCTTGAGAACAGAAAACACAAGTGATCTCTGTATTTGGGGGCGCGTGAAAATCCAAGTTCGTCATCGAGTGTGCTCCAAACGATGGAAGAGGATGGTCTAATAGGGTAGATGGTATTAGTTAGGATTAGGACCACTGATTTGATGGGAAAAGCAAAGTCAAAGTCAATGTCAAAAACGCTTTATTTTCATAAATACAATAAATGTACACTTAGAAAAGGTCAAATTCTTAAGAATTAAACACTGACACGGAAATAAAGTGATATTCAAGTGACTGTCCATAGATTAATAAATAAATAATTCTGGACAGTCCACATGAATCATCTGGCTATCAGAGTTTGTGTTATGGAAAATAGATGACTGATATACATAATACATTACATAGGTAAATATACATAGATATGCATCACATATATACATATTTTTTATCATACATAGAAAATACCCAGAACAACCTGAACAAAGATCTTAGTAATTTTTTTTAGATATGGTACGTTCTCCCAGCGCTAACTTATCAAATGGCCTGTATTATGTTTCAATTAAAAGCAAAGACACGCTATTTCCAATCTATTTCAATACACCTACCTAATGAACAACAAAGAGGGAAAGACGTACCTAGACCGAAGTGCGACCGTGAGAACAATACGTACGTGAAACGCGAAAACGTGGTGCGACGCCGCCGCCGCGAGCCGGTCCGACTACGACTGAGGTGGGATCTATTGACTCTACAAGTTGCAATTTGATTCTACTTATCAAAATTACACTTTTAAGGCCTGTTCGATTGGGTATGCTGTAATCTCACAACTAAAATACTCGATGGAATACCGCGACTCGCGCGAAACCGAGCGCGAAATCTAAGCAAAATTTACCAAATACCGTGAAGATTTAAACAGATATTTTTTTGGCTCTACTTGATTCATGAATTGATAATGCTTTTGAATTCAGAATTAAAAATTCACTAATGATGCTTTGTGTGCCTGTAATAAAAACAAAAGAACAAAATTGAGTCTGCTGTTGTTTTTTTGAAAGATTTGCATAATCTGTATGCCTACTTAAGTAGGCAAACGCCTGTTTTCCATAGAATATTTTTTTTTCGATCAGGCTAGAAAGAGGGCGACGTGAACGCAACGGCGCGGCGGCGATAACGCTTCCATCAATACCTATTTCATTTCACATAACTAGCTACGCCCCGCGCCTTCGCCCGCGTGGAAATTGGTTGCACATCCCCGAGGGGTAGTCTTGTAAAAATAAAAATAACATCATTATTTACTTTATAGTTTACGTATAGTTTTGAGTGAATCGAATCAAGGAATAATAATTTTCCATAGAAACTTTACCACCCTTTTTAACCCCCTCAAAGGTTATTTTTTGCTTATGTGTTATTATGGAACTTAAACTATCTACATACCAAATTTCATCTAAATAAGTTAAGTAGTTACGGAAATACGTGGTAACAAACATTCACACGAACTTTTGCATTTATAATATTAGTTTGATATTGATAACTATTGAATAATTTGCATAGGATTGATTTGACAAGGCCATAAATTGTTCATCCACTTGAGTTCACGTGATATTAATTAATTGCCTGTCTCATTGCTTTGGGTTAACCGTTGCTTAATGATCTGAAAATTATAATAATACAACATTATTCGTCAAATCAAGAGATGATTTCAGCTAACTATAAGCCTAAATGAATGGAAAAGAATGTTTTACTACACCTGCTTGGAAAGTGACTAATTCCTTTTTCGAACTTGAGGTAGAAAGTACGTCATTGCAGTCGTACTAGAATGCGGGTCGAAAACTCTTTGGAATTTCATTTCTCACGCGTTTGCCGGGGGAGAATAATGTATGGACATCCATTTCTAACATATTATTTTTTATAATTTTCGGAAATTTCAGCTAAAGAGCCATGGTTAATTTCGCTAAAGGATAAACTAAAAAAAGTTTTTACTCAGAGTCCACCTTTATGGTATTGGTCTCTTACGATAGCGGAACAGTAATTAAAAAAAAGAACCAAGTGCCTGAGGCATTCGCGGGAATTTCTTCTAAATTTACATTTGAGTTAGGTAATTTTATTAATTCTAAAGAATTTCATCGAATGACAGTGAAGATTCTATGACACTGCCAGTAATAAGAGAAATTGGTCAAGCAGTGATTGAGAACCCGAGAAATTCAGAAATAAATACAACAAGACTTATGAACATCTCGTGTATTGGAAAAACGAGAAGGAGTGCAAGTTCTTTTACGGAAAATGATTTATTTTCCTCGTAGGTGTAGTATAAAGCACTATGTATTATGTGCGATTCCTACCTCGTGTGTTTTGACAAAATGACATACTCGACAGGAGTCAGTCACCTCGGTGAACAACGTTCTATTTTTTTAATTTTTAATTATTATTAATTTAATAATCATTCTGGCAGAAGCTGTGGAACACAGTTTTTCCACACTAACTATTCTAAGTTTCAAAATATTTATGTACGATTTGAATTTCTTGAAACCTCAAATCAATGGAAATGTCCATTATATCACCTCAATTACATCTAATTCTGATAACTAATCGCTCACTGTGACAATTACATCTAATTCTGATAACTAATCGCTCACTGTGACAATTACATCTAATTCTGATAACTAATCGCTCACTGTGACAATTACATCTAATTCTGATAACTAATCGCTCACTGTGACAATTACATCTAATTTTGATAACTAATCGCTCACTGTGACAATGGTGTCGACGCAGAATCACGACGTAGAATCCTTAGATAAAAACTTCAAATAGTGCGTAAGGTGCTATTTGCAAGGAGAGATTGATAGAACGGTTCTACCTCTAGACTGGATTTGACCTCGACACTTTTGATATGCGTCCGTACATCTGTAGTTTCTTTCATCTAAGGTTATTGTACCTTAACGTGTCTATGGAGGCGATTCTGCGACGTTACCATTGCATAGTGAAGCGATTTATTTAGCAGAATAGGGCCTCAGATAAACGTCCACTTAAATAAAATTCTCAAAAGATTAAGTTGAATTTTCCAAACAATAGAACTAAGTGAAAAGCGGGACGCCATTGTAACCAAAATATGTGAGACAGTTGTTCGGAAATTGTCGGAATGCAGCGAAGGCGCGAATATCTGAATACGCCAACGATATACGAAGAAACTTGGCTTGCTATTTTAGGACTTATCGCATTCTAGAAATGGAAACTCACCGTCTTTTGTTTATTTGTAGATAGTCATTTGTCTAGGTTTCAGAGTAGATTGCGAAAAATTCCAATTACGAATGACACTTTGTTACTACGTACACGTTCGCTTAGTTAAGGGCATATTCTGGGAATAATATTATTAATTCGAGAATGCGATCCTAAGCAATAAAAGCACATAAAACGTTTGCTTGTTTTGTGTAAATAATAAAACCAGACAAAGCAAAAAGGGACGATTATCTAAGAATAAAAAAATTAGGAAAATCTTGAACATGATTTTTTAAACAAAATAGGAGTCCTTGGATTATATGAACATCCTCCGTTCCTAGTTTCCGTGTGAATAATAAAGTAATGCGGTGGCTGGCTACGCGCCCGCTGCATTCGCCGCCAATGGAACTCTAATCATCTTATTATTTCTTACTGTTATAACACGGACGTGCTATGATCGAATACGGAGCTTTTGTGAAAGTTTGAATATGAGGCGAGGACGTCATGAATGCCAAATGTGTATCAGGGGCACGTGTGTGGACTGTTGGTTGGATTTGATAAAGTTTCTTATGACTCACTTTTGTTGTTGATTGTAGGACCACTAGGATCGTAGAGAACGGCATGATAGTTTGGAGCCCAACAGTGGATTAAGTGTGAAGTTCAAATTTAAAATATTCTTTAAAATCGACTCGATAATATCGGATAGAGATGAATAAACACTGCTACTCCATTAATAAACAAAAAGTGCGATTAGTTAGAAAAAAAGCATCATTCATAATGCGAAACTGACATGCTTAGAAAAACGTAAACTCTGAACGATCTAACGCCATTTGTCCACCGCTACCGCCAACGAAACGTCACAGATAACGAGATGATGGCTACGAAGTAGCGATACATACATTTAGGTGCATTTACTATGGCCGCCTGTCCACCGCACCCGAGCGCCGTCATCCAGCCGCCGAAGATATGAGTAGTTCGGCGCGACCACTAGAACTCAGCCTGAGATTGTGACGGGCTGATTTTTTGTTTTAAGTCTCCTCTTCACTATCGGCGATAATCGTATAATCGTCTGTCATTGGCAAAGTAATCATCACGATCATCGTGAAAGCATCGACAGTTCTCGTCATGCTGCCGCAACTTATCGTGAAGTACTTATAACGCTCTTGCGATGTATCGTTCACGTATTAGCGGATGAATCCATATTTTATTGCATCATCTTCGCCTTCGAACGTAGAATAGCAGCAGAAGCAGTTGTCGCCAGTTCAACCTAGCCAATCCTGAAACGCGACTACCACGAACGACAGCTAGAATAAACAAAAAGCGGTGGACACACTCGATCGCCGTCACGCCATCTTGAAATCGGCCTAAAATAATATCGTTATTGGACGTCACGGTGACTGCGGCGGTAGAATAGAAAAGAATATTTATTTTGTACCTACTGGCTAAATACAAAGATGTTCATGCAAAATCGTCGACAACATAACATAATAAATATCTAAATAACATAGCTGAAAGAAAATGACGGTAGGTATATAATCAGACAAAGCCTTTATTTTCCGTGCTAGTTTGTAACTGTGTTACGGCAAAGTAATGATTCTTATCCTATAAAAATACAACAACAGGAGGACAAACGGCGTAAGATTTGAAAGTAGCCGTCATTGTAAATTTTGTTCAGCTTGAAAATAGCTACCCGCGTCCAAATAATTGTGTGATACGTATCACACATACCTATTGTAGATATAAGGTTTTATTATGTTATTTTTTTAAGTACAATAAAGTGTTCATTCATTCATTCATTCATTCCTATTGGAGCCGTGTACCAGAGTTCGAACATCTCCTTGCATGGTCCTTACGTTATTCCTGTGTGAGGTTATACGTTGTACCCAGGTAGGTATACATATCATGTGAGCAAAACCTCGTGCTGAAGCTAGTTCGAGCTAGATGTAAACCTTGTCAAAATTTTGGTGAGTAGGTTCGCGTTTATTTATATACGTGTGATTGTAGGTAGTTTTTTTTTAATGAATATTCATTACATTACCCGTTGCTCCCATTGTATCTCTGTGCCACAGAAATCCGCGTATTTTGTACTCCAAATTGAATAACAGATGGATCCAGTTTTTTCAACATCACGAGAATAACCGACGAATGTGGCCCTTTTATTTTCTCGACTTTTTGTCAGGATTACGCACTGCTGTGGTCAATCTGATAAAAAATAATTCAAAATTCATAATTCAAAGTGCTTTAATTCCTTTAGACCTTACAGGACTCTTGGACACGTCACAAAATTCAAATTACATAAGTAAAACTAGAAAATAAAGTGATCACTTAGAAAGTTAAAGCAAAGAAGTGAACAAGAAACCTTTACCTTGTTATGTTGTAAGTTTTCGAGTTGGAGCAAAACTTGTCCCAAGCTTTCTGAGTTATTGAAGTGGCCGCCGTGAGGACTTTTTGTCACTACTTTCACTAATTGGTCCTCTGAATAAGGGATGTTCCTGTGTTCATTCGGACAATACAAATTACTATCCAAGATACTGAGACTACCGTCATTTCAGTGTTTAAGATTGTAAATCAAGACGCTCTAACTTTCGTGAGACGTTGGGAATACTTTTCGTGAGACGTCGAATGAGCACGTCTCATCACGTATCATTGATAATCAAGTCTGAATAATTAAGTCTAATAAAATCACTAAGTATACTTACATTTATCACGATAATTATGGATTTTTCTATTACTAAGCAATTGCTACATCATCTAATAAAATGAAAAAATGAAAGGATTGAATGATGAAATTAATTTATTCAACGTAAAAAAAAAAATATTTCAGAATGTGGTTACACATTCTGCCTGTGTTCGAGAATTCGGATGCTAATCAAAACCTACAGTGTGTAATTTCCTTTCATTCATGCGTCAAACACTCTAGCTAACTGGTTATAGCGTCAAAAACCCCATGTTCTCAATGCTCATTGAAACAGAAAACTAGAATTAACCGGATCAATACGGTTTTAAGGTAGATAAATGACTCCTGTAAACTTCCTCCCCTCATCCAGATGGTAACAATGTTAAAAGCTGTCTAAACTGCAATTCGTTAAGACAACGATGGAATAATCGCATCTTTCTGCCACTTAGATTTGAATTCGGGATTTGTTTGATAGATCTTTTTAATTTAATGGAATAATTGGGAAAAAGCCACATCTCATCACACTTTTAAACGAAAAGTTTACGAATATTATTTAGGTTTGTAATTAGTATGTCTCTCAAAGTCACCACTGTATTTGTTGTTATGTCTATGTGTATTATGTTGTTGTGTATATTTCTATTTTTATTTGGTATATGTGGATTAAGCTTATTTTAGTTTGTTATGGTTTGTATAAGTTTTATATTTGATATTAGCTCCGCCATCCTTTGTCGTCTCTTTTAAACTTTGGTTGCCTAGAAGAATCGCTTTAAGCGATAAGGCCGCCAATTCTGTTACCTTTTACCATAATGTTTTATATATAAGTTCTCTGAATAAAGTATTATCTATTTATCTATTGGGCTGTTTGTGTTCTAATAACAATTGAAAAAATACCCCAATAAAAAAAAAATTTGCAATGGCTTAGTTGGGAATCGAATATTATGTGCGAGCAACTTGTTTGCGATGCATGATAGGTGTTTTTGTAACTTGTTAATATGTGCATGTCACTAACATCCGTGTGTTATACACTCAGTATGTTCTTTTATTACCTTCGATTTACCACAATCTCATCTGGTAGTAAGTAGCGAGTATCGTGAAGACACCTAGGAATGCCCTCTTAGGTATAAAAACTTTATTAACAAAGAAAATTACAATCAAATAATAAAAACAAATTAGAACTAGTATTTACAATTGAAACAATTAAGCTAACTGCAGACTGTTGCAAACAATCTACAGGTAGGTCAACTGATCCATACCAATACCAGTCAGAAGCGTCCCCAAGACGCTGGCTGCATTGCCCCGCTGTATGGCAATGCTGATGCGCTGCGCCAGATACTCACCAGCTCTCGGGTCACGCGTCGCTTCGACCAGACGTTCAGATAACTTTTTAAAAACCCGGAGAGCCTCGGTACCCCACGGACCGAGGATCTCGACCCCAAAGGGAGCAAATGTATAAGCTCTGTCTAGTCCTGCATATATGCGTCTATTGAGATCCTCAGCCAAATCTGCCGCCGCACCAGCCCTCACGGATGTCCTCGGAAGATGGAAAGGCGCACAGGAGACGGGCACGATCCGCAGAGCTGGAGCACGTTTGTAACAAACAATGCCGTTTCAACTCATACAGAGGCCCGTCGAAATGACGTTGTGATAAAAGAGATGTGGGGGAGCAGCATTGGGGCAAGCACTACGCCAAGCCGTTCGAGCTTCGTCTAAGAATGAAATTATGAATTAAATAACAAACAAGATGACTTTAAAATTTTTCCAACTAAAGAACTAGTGCTGTAAACGGAAGACAGAAATGCTGGAAGGGCTACACTTGAAATTTTGCGTAGTGTAGTTACATCTCTGAGGTTGTATTGTAATTGGCAAAAGAACAGATATGGTAGCGAGTTTTTTTTTTTTTTTTTTGTTTTATCAAATAATAAGGGACTTTGTCGCTAAGCGACCACATCGCCCTATTTGGGTATCAAACTTACGTATAAAGTATACTTACTTATACAACAATTTACTTAACAACAAGATGGACAAAAACTTGGTCAATAACAGATAAACTAACTAAAAAAAAATTCAAGTTCTAAATCTTAGTCGTACGAATAATAAGGTTGAAAGAAAGGTATTGTCGATTTTATTATTATATCGCTTTCAGTGTCCAGTTTCAGCGGTGTGATCCGCAGGAGCGCGCCGCGGCCGCGCGGTTAGATACAACCAGTGCTAGAACCACATCTACGTCATGGGCAATGAAAGTTTAAATCGCAGAAACCATTTCATAACAGAACAGAGCTTAAGTTCCCCAGAACTTGCTTAAGTAAAGATGAAGCTGAGAATGCATCGAAGTTACTTTGTATCGATCACTCATTAAATATATTATCTTCGCTGTGCACCAATTTACATAGCGCTAACTTTACCGGAACCCGTTCATCGCCTGAAGGCGGAAATATTGGATTGAAGCAAAAAATAATAAAAATAAAATATTTAAATAGTTTATTCAAAATAACTTAGGACTAAATATTCCATTACATCATAACCGTGACTAAAATTTAGATGTTTAGGTTCTAAATTTTAGTCATTTTTATATGAGTTGTAAAAAGGTTTACGTATACAGTTATTTATTTACTGGGAAAAGTGTTCCTAATGGAAAAAAGAGTCTATTGAGAACATGACATTACTAAAAGAAGACAAGGTATATTTTTACATTGCGTATTCGATAGCTGAGCTAGATTACATATACACGCAAACACGTACGCTTACAGATACATTCCCAATGTCCTGCACATTGTAATCAATGACAGAGATACGGAGACGTACTGTAACTGTAGCGTGGAAGAGACAACAGACTCAAACAAAACAATAATCGGGAATTCCTCTCTGCAGAGTGCGTCAGCTAGACGTAGTTTTATCGTCTCGTGCGCGGTGACTAGGTACCTTATCTTCTCCTTTTGTTGTATCAATGATTGAGAAAAACTTTTATTTTTTTTTGACTAAATATGTCAGTCATTTATTCGGCTGGCTAACTGTGCATTTTTACGTTCCTAACTTCAAAATAATATTAACTCGCGTGTTTTATGGCCCCCTGGCCCCCTTGGTGTTTAATGTACTATTCTGGCCCAGCGAACCGCAAACTCGTTGTTTTAGGTAAATTATGGCAACAATGATTATGTAATACAGTTCCAGTTACGGTAATTATGCGACTAAATAGGCATTTTGGGTTATACAATACATAGAATGACTCAGTAGAGTGAACTATACATTAATTAAATGTATTACCTACATAAGTTATTCAATTAATGTTTTTAACCTTTAACCAAACATTGATGGCTTGCCATGTGGCTGGATGAAACCTCCAAAGAACTCCATGGCAGTTCTATTTAATGTAAGTAGGTACCTTTATACTTACTCGTGCACAGGTGTGGGACACGTGGGGTAGGGTTGCGCGCGCTTGCTTTAGCTGAGTGTGCGCGGCACTGTACATGCGTGGTTAGAAATTTAGAATAAATGAGAACTCTATGTATGTAAGAACAAGTTTGAATGAGAGTGGGAGTATTTGTGTGTGTGTATGCGAGACCCGCACCTGGTAGTATGGGGCAGAAATGCCCATCTGGGCACAGAGGTCGACATTCGCGGCTCCAACTGTGTCTGTCCTGTCTGTGCCCCAATCGGGGGGAGGAAACGTGAAGGATGAATGGGGTCGTCGAGTGTGTGGAATGGTGGGCTCGCCGGCTATGTATGGGAGGAAGAGGGGACGCCAGTCGGGCCGCGGTAGGTTTAAATGTTCCCGTAGTTCGGCGAAAATGGAGAGAGGGAGAGGTTTTAGTGGGTATTACGTCCTCATCAGGACGTCGAATCCCACATAATTCTGGTCCTCCCCAGAACAGTCTATTCGTAAACAAATTTCATCGGCCGAGAATAAAAAAAAGGTACCTTTATACTAGGTTCCTAGTATTCCTAGTACCATTTATATTTTTTGTAAACAGGTGGGTTACAAAGTCAAAGAAATATTGGTGAAAAATATTGTATTATCGGAGCAAATCGCAGAAGTTTTACTTTTGGTTTTGAAAGCTTTCATTCATCACTTCATTCGCCTCTCGTCCGTCTTCAGACTAGAATTTGATTTTTTTTCGCTGCGCGTGTGCAATTAATTTTTATGCTGTGTGGTGTGCTCAGAATTAGCACCACCCCAACTCTTCTCGTGGGTGTACGACACCCGTGGGGCTAAGGGGCGACTAAGGGATATCCACCAGGGGCGGGCGGCAGCGCCCTCTGCAGAATAATTCTACCACCGATCTGCGATCCCCAATCCGCATGCCCAGCGTGGGGATTATGGGCATTACACCCCATGAGACAAATCAGCAGTGGACCAATATAGGCTGTTGAGGTTCAGGTTGAGGTGTGCAATTATGCGTTGCTGAAATATGTGTTTTTGTTTTTACTCACAACCTGTCATTGTTATCAGTTTTCGGTAAGTATTCATTCATAAATTTCTTTGTTGACATAAAACATCTTGGGTGTCCGGATCTTGGATCATCGACTGTCCTAGAGACAGTATATGTACTTAAGTATTATCTCATCATAAGCAGGAATACATAGCTCATATTTGTCCGAATTACTGAAGTTATACGAAATAACAACCACTTTTCTCAAATAACTCCAGTAAAAGTCCAGCCGTACCGTTTAATCGAATCTATAGAAAGTTCTTTGTAGAAAGTTTAAAACACTAGTTTGATGTAGTGGTATCCGCACTACTTTACTCTTTACTAAGGGACGTGTTTTGAAGTAGTTGGCACGAGTGGATCTTTTTTTTTTACCTACTTGGATCTTTAATGATTAGTGACGTGTCTTGGATCGAACAAGGAGTTAGGTTATTATTGACTGTAACCGACTGTAGAGTTTAAGCAAGAGAAATACAGAAATGCATTTTATTGATAAAACCAATTTACATGTAAATTTTGTATGAAGATAGTTATATGGAATCCTACAAAATCTTATTGAAATAACAATTTACAAATTACAAAAATAAAATTAGTTACATAAAATCAAATAAATTAACAACGAATTGTTCACAAAAGGAAATATAATTGATAAAAATATAGTTCTCTAGTAATTCGTTCACAGAATATAAATTCTGCTCGACAAGCCTTCGTTTTAGTCTTAATTAAAAACAAGGTAGACTGCCATCAAATGCGACAGAGTCTTGTAGTTTGTTGTCAATACAACGGGAAATGTAGATTACAAGAAAAGATGGAATTCCTTTTTACACCGAACGCTGACATAATAAAAACGACAAAATTTAATTTAAAAACATTATTTTAACAACAATCTATCTTTGTTTGCAACAGTCTGCAGTTAGCTTAATTGTTTCAATTGTAAATACTACTTAGTTGGAAAGAAATAACTTTATATTGGTCGATTTAAAATGTCGTCACATTGCTTGGGACTCAATGTTAAAAATTCAGAGAACAATAGATTTCGTATTGCTGAAACTAACCCGTTCCAACTTGTTTTTATTATTGAATTGTAATTTTCTTTGTCAGTAAAGAATCTGTTTTATAAGGTGATAAAACAATCTAATTGACTCCTAATTATTTTTACTAAACTTGCGTACCTACATAACTATAGTTTTGTAACAGTACGTGTTGTCCCAGTCCTGTTTAAATAATCTGTTTTATTTACCAACTTTATAATTTTTACTTACTTAGACTAGACAAGTAGGTACATACATACTACTCACCTTAGTACCTACATATTTTTACCAAAAATAACCTCGGTCTGCTTTCCACTTGTTGTTACGCCCAACAGGGTTCACATTGTGATACTTAAAATATAACCTACCAATTAAGCCAATGTGATGACAACAAGCTAGGCTGGGCAGTGTTCGGGAAACTACGTCGAGTCTTCTCGTCATCCATAACGCAATGCTTGAAAAAGAAAGTTTTCAACCAGTGCGTCTACCTGTTATGACCTACGGAGTTGAGACGTGGACGCTCACGGTAGGGCTGCTCCACCAGCTCAAAGTCGCTCAGTGAGCTATGGAAAGAGCTCGGAGTTTCTCTGAAGGATAGGATTCGTAAAGAATATCCTATATATAATATAATCCGACAGAGAACCAAAGTTATTGACATAGCTCAGAGAATTAGCAAGCTGAAGTGGCAGTGGGCTGGCCGTATCTCACGAAGAACCAACAACCGCTGGGGTAAACGTGTTCTCGAGTGGAGGCCGCGACACGGCAAACGTCCCTCCGGCCAGGTGGGATGACAATCTGCGAAAGACTGCTGGCAGATGCTGGATGCGGCAAGCTGAAGACAGGGCGCTATGGTGCTCATTGGGAATATGCCTATGTCCAGCAGTGAACTAAGATAGGATAAGATAGAACAGTGGATAAGATATGATTGATGATGATGATGACAACAATATACTGCGTGGTGCCGGCTTAGAATTTGGACCACCTCAACTCTTTCCGCGGGTGTCGTAATAGGCAACTCCTTAGTCGCCTCAGGGGTAACCTTATCCCTTGATATCCACCGGGGGCGGGCAGCAGCGCTCCCTGCAGAACAATTCTACCACCGAACTGCGATCCCCAACTCGCATGCCCAGCGTGGGGATTACGGGCATTAGCAAGTGAGATAAATGTCAATAATGCGCTTATCAGGGGGAGGCCTTAGTCCAGCAGTGGACCAATATAAGCTGTGGAGGTGGAGGATGACAACAATAAATATATTGAGTATTGAGCCAGCAGGTTCCTTCTCTATATTTTTAATACGAGTACCTCACTCATCAATCTGCCTGCCAAGTGTGGTGATAAGAGTCATTAAGCAGTGAACTTACGTGTGCTGATGCGGTAGAGTATCTACCCATTCGAACATGGTGGCGTTAAATTTAAAAAACCAACTTTTTATACATACCTACGGAATTTACGTGGAATCTGTCGGGAACATTATTTACATGATGCCACGAAATTGAAGCACCATAGCATGGAGCATAACATTTTCGATACCTCCTTTAACCTAATTAAAAGGATTACGTTAATTTATATTCTAAAGTTTCAGCGGGGGTTGGGATAAATTAAACACAAACAAGATTGTTTTGTACACAAAACAAGAAAATCTTTCGGTACAAGAAATTATTCATTAACTTTCCTTGAAAGTCGGTGAACCACACGACAAGAACAATTTGCAACGAAATATTTATCAGCAATATAGCAAAAATATTGTCAAAATATTTTAAATATCTCTAGGAATGTTTTTACAGTACGGCACCTGTACTGCACAGTACACAGTAAACAGTGCACAGTAGTAGTAGTAGTGTGTACACAGTGCTAAGTATGGGCTGTGCGCATTATCTTACGAATACTTTCTCGTTTTCGAGTCTTTCCTATAAATTTAGCGCCTTGAAGCGCCCCTGCCGGATCGAGGGGAATAACTTTTCGTAATATGACAATCGATCCAATAGTTTCTTAAAAACTCGACGATAGTTTTCGAATTATTTTGAGTGATTTGTTGCACTTTGACATGACAGGCGGCAGTCACGTTCGCGGCATTAATATTATAAAAGTAAGTATATAGGTAGAGCACTAATAACAGCGCTTGGTCCGACTGAATTAAGTCCAGGGACTTACTCTCAGTAGTGTACGGAACGTCGTCGTCGCCTCTGACACAAGTCGGCACCAATCATAACAAAAATAAAACTTACTGAAACATTAATAGAAATGTCTTTAATTGTTGCTTTAAGAAAAATAAGAACACACGGGAAAACATTTTATTCGGTAGTACTTACAGCTAAAATGATTGTCAAAAACAATTTTCTACTTATTATTATTTATTATTTATCTACCAATGGTACTACAAATTACTACCAATCAATTTAAATTTTCAATGTAGGTAGGTATGGTATGGTACTTACACCGAGTCTAAGTTTTTCCCTTGTGAGCCAAGTCTACCTCAAGCCCTTATGAGCGTGCCAAGTCTACCCCAAAAACGTCAATCATAGAGGTAAAACACGCTTCTGTCACAGTAGAGGGATAGTGTTACACAACAATTCTATTGATTTTGAAGGCAATAATGAATCTATATGTGAGTTGACAAGCATATAACTTCAGTGCTTTCACGCACACGAGCGCACGTATACGAATAGGAAAATGAGACGTATATTATTATGTCGCATTTTTTTGGCTAAACCTCGTTTGTGTCTACTATAATTCTGACTCTGATGATTTCTTCTAAGACGTTAATGGTTCTCGATTAATTTTATCGTAATTTTATTGTGTCCTTTGGTACTAAGCGTGCAGATTCCCTGAAACCGGATAGGAGGCAGAGCTCAAACTGGACGTTTTTGTATTCCCAATTATGTAATAAACTGGTATTGTTATGGATCAGTTTAGTTACCTCTACATTGTTTACAAGAGTCGGCAGTAAGCACAACTGTTTCATAATGTATATACTAGTTCATAATTGTTTATGTTCTTTGATTGTAATTTTCTTTGTTAATAAAGCCTTGATTATTTTCGTTTTATTTTTAAAAAAAGTTATAAATAACTGACTTAAAATTATTCCATCGTTGGTCCAAACTAGAAAAAGCATGTAAAACTAGGATAAGCATGTATCGTGGGGACCTCCTTCCTTGGGTTCTTTACAGAATACAAACGACGCTGGCACTTTCTCAAGCAAACTCTACCCTATCGTCAACATTTTATGTAACTCCGCACAATACGATTTTTGATAAAAATGCTGTTAAAAACGAGTGTTGTTTATTGTGGGAATAAATAGAATCGATAAAAACCGTTATCAGAATGCCAATGCCGAGTTTATACATAAACCAACGCTACTACGGAAATTGGAACATAAATTTATCTGTTTTACTTTGTAATTTAAACATAATTACTTCACAATCTTGCGATCTGAACAATGGTTTGCCGAAAACAATTTGGAAATTTATTTGGAGCCCTCTGATATTAATAATGATGTTTATTTATTTATCTTAGTTACAAGGAAACCAAATCTGCCGAGTGATTGGCCGTGTGCTTGGAATAATGGGGTCATACCTTATGTATTTGACTATTTTTCTATGAGTAAGTATGTACTTACACAACTAACTTTAAATACATTAATTTGTACTTAGAGGGACAGTTATTTTCTGGAGAAGCCTATATAAAGTGATTTGAACGATGGACCAAATTAAATGAAATGGATTGGAAAAAAATGGAAGAGAGAAAGGTTTTTCACGCGTAGACCCGTGGGCTTATTCACGCTCTATTGTTATCGTAATTTCTGATCTTTTACTATAACGTGTAATAGAAAAACAAATCACGAACATAATGGCAAATCGTGACATTGATAATGCAGCATTATCAGGTTAAGGTAAAAGTCAACTTGTACCTACCTACTTACACATTACCTTATCTAGCTCAGTAAAGAGCCGGGTAGGTACGGCATGCGGCAGTCTCTAGCGGCTATTTAATCCTGGGTTAGCATATCTATGCCAACCCAGGATTAAATTGGGAGAACATACCATATCTACAGATTTTACTTATATCTATAAGTAAAATCTGTAGATATAGTATGTTCTCCCAGTGCTTACTCAACAACTGGCATGTATTACAACACACGCAAACACTCTCTAACAGTTACATTTTCAATATTGTGCAATAAATATAATGAACAAACATGAGGCAATGATTTAGTCTTTCAGACAATAAATCACAGTTGTACGTAGTAGCAAGCACGCATGACACGATCGCTGCCGGTCTGACTATGACTGAAGTGGGTGGACCTAATTGACCTTTTTGAACCTAATTTGAGCCTTTCACTTTCGAGAGGCTAGTACCTCATCTCCCTTTTTTACTTATATCGATGTGTGCTGCTCAGGTTACAAATTGTCAAAGATCATAGTAGTTTACGTTATAGTAAATAAAACTTCGTTAAAAAAATATTACTCTATGAAAATCGAGGTTTTGGTAACTTTTCTCTCCACAGGCCCAAAAAGACTGACAAGTTTAGTCATTAAAGGCCACAATTACATTCAACAGCGATCATGTTTGGTATTCCAAGAACAGAATCCAAAAGAAGCGGCAAAGAAAGGAAACTTCACATACCTATTCTACACATACTCCGAAGTTCTGGAGAGTTGTTGCCTCCAGTTTTTTACAAAGCCGACCGGGAGGCGGGTATGTAACTTTTATAATTTGGAAAGAAGCGTCTATTTCATTTTTCTGAATTATTTCGCTTGAAGAATCTTTAACAAAAACGTAAGAAATTCTAGTCTAGGTTGAACTTAAGTCAGGTCAGGTACTACAAAACATAAGAACCAAGAAGGCAGGGCAGTATTGCATAAATTTGAATCCTTTTTTACGTTCTTTAGTACTTAAAACCTGTGAAATAATACTGAAAAATAAAACACGCGTGGCATTAACATTGAGTAACAAAAAATAAGGTACTCAGGTCGATGTTTTATGTTAGCACCTCATTCGTCAATGAATTTTGCTTTAAAATAGCTGCCAGCTTATCTAATATAGTTATGAGTCTGTTGTTTATTTTCTTTTTATTATTTCAGTTGGTTCTAATAACTCCTGTCTGCTCTCTGCCGGCTGAAATAGGCCACGCGACTCTACACGGTCTTGGCCTCGGCCACAACAAGCACGACACCTTCGTTGACCACTTCATGAAGGCAGCCCTGTTCGTCATCAATAACTGCACAAAGGGCATGGCTGATGATTACGAGTACAAAGATTTAATGTAATACTCATTTCATTTAATTTCATTTACATTGTGTCGGAAATTACACATCGATACACAGATAATACAAAACGGAGAATTAGAGTACAGTTTCAATATTAAATAAATTGTAGACAAAAAGAAAAAAAAATACAAACCATAATAATAGTGCTAATCAAAATATTACTCAAATGTCCAAACAATTAATAATCAAGAATGTCAGATTGAAATTAAAAATAGCATATTAAAAAAAAGTATTATTATTATGTAAAATATCAAAAATGTTCATAAAATTATGTCAACTATGTTACCTAAATGTTAAATTATTATCATTACAGATTCTCAGACTTATGTTTGTCTGCGCAGAACTCATCCTACTAGTTTCTGCACAGGCTTCGCATGCGTTGTTTCCATAGAAACGTATGTTAGTTATTATCACATCATATATATCACATAGCAACTGATATAAGGGATAAAAAATAGCCAATGTGGTTATTCTAGGCCTAGAACTACCTACCTGTATGAAAGTAGTTTTGACTTGAAGAGGAAACATTCAAACTTTCGCATTTGTGATATAAGTAATGTATGACGTAATGTGCGCTTTTACGCAGAATATCCGTATTATTAATACTTGATTAATAATACGGATGATGATGCCATCGGCATTAAGCCCACCTTTTGTATACTTTTGTTAAATGTGTGCAATAAAGTATTTAAATAAATAAATAATGATTTACAGGACCGGTTTTAACGGAGTCCGTCCCTGCAGTACGCTATAGGATACGTTCACACAGCAGTCCGTTTCGCGTTTTTCTTCAGCGATGGCGGATGTAGTCGCATGAGCGAGTTCACACAAATTACTATACTCTGTTCGCCGAAACAAGCTAATAGGGAAATCATAGACTGCACGTTATTGGTCGCAGATAACGAACAAAGGGCACGTGCACACTGTGCACGCTGTATGGCCAAAAGTTAGTCTTATCTGTCTCTTGTGCGGTGCGGACGTGATGTAGTAGAGCCTGGTATGGATGTTATGGATAGGAACGTAGAAAATATGGCAGAACGTTTTATTATAAGCTTGGAGTATGATTCAGATTCAAGTGAATCAGAAAGTGAATAAATCTGTAACAAAATTTCTGATGTTTTATTTTTTGTACACTACCCAAATTAAACAAAATATATATTTTTAGGTTCACAGTATCATAATAAGTAGGTCAATTATTAATAACCCACTCATCCACAAAACCCCGTGCGAATAGCTAGTGAATAATGTAAGTAATAGTTTGAAGTGAGCAATCTAAACATAGCTTTACATTTTAAAATAATGGTCACTCCCACTGACCAATCTTAGTCTATCACGCTAGTATTCCCGTCCTTTTCACTTTCACACAATTGTGCAAGAGAGCGCGCGCTATATTAGCTTGTCTCCGTGAACAGAGTATAGATCTGGAATACTGTCATGTGTGTGAGCTCGCTCATACAACGCGTGTTCAAAAACACCTATTTTCTTCGTCGCAAGTGTTTCGCTGGTGGTAGCCACATAATTCTTCCTACTCGAAGAACATAGCTGATCATTATGAGGAAAAGGATTTATTGAACACTTCTAAATTTTATTTATTTATTTGGCAGTGGCTTAAAATAAAACATATTTAAAATACAAGCATCTTAGAGCGCTCGCTCACGGCGACTTTTTGTAGCGATGCTGACGCGCGTTTACATTGATACAGTCGCGATTCTGTTAGTTAGTGAGTGCGACAAAAAGTCGCCGTGGGCGAGCACTCTTAAGTCAGGTAGTAGCGGATCGAATCTTGCGGATGTATCCGACAATGTTTCTCCTACTAGGAACAAAACATATTTTCTTCGATTATCTATGTATGTGTGATAGAACTTGTAATCTGATTTTATGGTAAACCTTTTAATTATTTCCTCCTTGATCTTATAGGATCATCGTTTTTAATTTGCCTTATTGTAAGAATTTCAACAAAACTGTTTTCTTTAATTCGATTCTAAAGATCGTATTGATAGATAAACAAGCTTTGTATACCTACCCAAGCTTTCTACCAAGATACGTTCTCGTATTAGAATGCCTCAGGCGGTCAAATAGTGGCTAATGTTAGCTGACCCCTTATTTCCCGCGAATTGTATGAACAATGAAGAAAATGAGAAAACACTGCGGGTTCTAGATGCCTGGCTTTGTTATTGTCCGATCATATTGCTTTCCGTCGATAGAGCGCTATGTTAGCTCTTCTGTACGTAATACAACTACATAATAATAAATAAGGGTATATTGTCATGAATACTTTTAGCTTTTTCAAAGATTGAAAACTGAAAATAAATAATAAATAAATATTGCTGGACAATCCACACAACATCATCTAGCCCCAAGCTAAGCAGAGTTAATAATTTTACAATTTTAATTACATATCGTTAACTAAAAATGTTATTAATTTGTTTATTATAATGTTGACTATTTTTTCAATGATAAACTTTAGTAAATTCTAACGTATTGCATATCTTTCCGTCTGATATATTTTTACATACCGACTACGGTCAAGCATGTTGATACACAAAATGTATTTACCTGTTACCTTACTTAACACATGTTTTGACAAATAAAAAATCTCTATCATTATTGACTGGAATAGAAGAACCGACATTAACAGGAAAATATTAAACATTATTTGGTTCAAGAAATCTTTGGTCGAGCTCAGAGTTAAATTATGTCAACAAATCTGAAGAAAAAAAGAATTCACTTGATCGGTGTCGAGATAAAGGTGTACATATTTGTTAACAATATTTATTGAAGCAAGGATTTAAAATCGACAAGTGCTTAAAATGAGGAAGTTTGTAAACAAAGGGATTTTTGTAAAGAAAACCGTGGGTGGTTTTGTTTACAAAAAAATCTCCTTTGTACATATGTTGATATAAAATATTTTAATGTTGGTAGAAAATATTTAACGACACTAGTGCCGTTAAATATCAAACCAAACATTGCCAAACATTGTGAATTACGAGTTCACAATTTTTGGTTTTGAATACATTATATGTATAATTTTATACATCATTTCATTAGTCTCACGTCGGTTTTCGAACTTGAATTGAACGTTTTTTTGTAGCGCGTGTGCATTTATGCGTTGTTCAAGTTTGTGATTTTAGTAATTATCTTACTAAGTATAAGAAGGTCATCTTATATTTTCTGTTATTGTTATCAGTTTTTGTTAGGTTCTCATTCATAATTATATCTTCGTTGACATTGAATATCTTGGTTTCTGGAATCGAGTACCTACATTATAGTATTTTTACATGTGTCTCTAAGAATATTTTCCTACGATGGTTGGCTAAATTATATGGTACATTTTTAAAAGCTGGCGCGATCCTCTTTTTTTTTGTTTACTAAGGTCTTGGATTTGTGAGGTCAGCGTGGACAGTTGTATGAAAAAAAAAGCGTCAGCTTTAAAAAAAAATGTATACAACCTGTTTAATCCAATTTCTTGAGTAATAAGCTAGTTTGGTACCATATTTATTAGCTTGTTCATGGTGACAGTAAAACTTGTTACAGTCAGTGAATGCCGACTAAATTGGGTTTCTTTATGTCTGTAAGAAGCCAACCTGAAAATTTGTAGCAAAATATTAAATGTTTTGTGGGTAAAAAGATTTTTGTATGGTCTAACTAAACGAAAATACATGTGGGTGTTATTGTTTGTACTATCTTTGATAAAAATTGATTTAATTCAAAACTCTAAATGAAGAATGAATATTGAAGAAACTACGAAAAAAAACGTAGTGCCTACCGAAATAAAACACATACATACAATAAATTAATAATTAATTAGCTTCTGAATAAGCCTAATTTCAGAAAATTTATTAAAAACGTCTGTTCGATCCATTTCGTCCAAATATCCCATCCAACTATCCACTTTTCCTTCCAAATAATCTACTCTTGCATTTCATTTATGACTCTTAAATAAGATATTGACAATCAACATTTCTATAACCTAAAGTTTTAGATTTACCTGAACTTTGAACTTTGAAAGTATGATTGCTTCCTCGGCCGTGGCGGTCACAGCGTAAGAATCGACCCCTCAAACTCAGCCTATGGATGTCGTAAGAGCTAAGTGAACCTACGTGGAAGGGAAGCGGCTTCCTTCTATGTATTCTTATGACCTCCACACTACACCACACCAATCCACGTGCCATCGATATAAGTAAAATCTGTAGATATAGTACTTTCTCCCAGCGCTTACTCAAGAAATGGCATGTGTTACAACTACTCGCAAATACACGCTAACAGTTACATTTCCAATCTTGTACAATAAATATAATGAACAAACATGAGGGGATTGCTGTAGTCTTTCAGTCAATAAATCACATTAAAGTACGTTAGCAAGCACGCGTAAAACGTGCGCCGATCCGACTATGACTGAGGGTGAACATAATTGCACCTAATTTGAGCCTGCCACTTTCGAGATGCTAGTACCTAATCTCCCCTTTCTTAATTTTATCGAAGGGCAAAATGCCCCGTCCTCCAACAAAAACTAGGTTTAGTTAACCCGCTTACATTCATAATGAATTTGTCAAAGTACGGATGTTTTTATAGTAAAAATCACCTTTGTTTTCGTAAGGCACGTTTAGCAGTTGACGTATGTCTGCTGATGAGGAAGTGTGATGCCTTGGTCCCGTTACTTACTAAATAAAGTGTGTACCTTCATCAGAACAGAAATCGTGACATCGTTCATTGAATGTGTAATTTGACACGTCGCAGGTCGCCGCGACTGCGTTCATTAGTCGACGGAAGTCGTGAACTTTCCAAACTTAATTATGAAAAGGTTTTGAACATTACCCGACCAAGATCATGGGTTAAATTTTCTGCTTTAATTTTTAGACGATTCGAAAGTAGGTAAAGAAAGTATTTTCCTGCAAGAGTTTTTGTTATTTTAATTACTTCAAATTTAACTATAATTTGATTGCAACATTATCACTTATTTGTTTTATATAGGAAACGTAGAACACAGGAACAACTAGATAACTTGTTCCTATAATTTAATCTAACAATAAATTCCCATTTTCTCTCCATCGTAAAACTTCCAGGACGTTTTTTTTAAACTTCAACACAACGAATACAATAAAGTAAAATTTTCAGATGCACGTTTGCACCAGAAAGACATTTACATTCGACCTTACCCATTTAATTAGAAGCTTATTTAGGAAGGCTAATAGGTTCCGAGTAACTTATACGCCATAAATAGGTTAACGTACACGTAGACGCCTATATAATTACATTACATTAACCGACCCTCGCGTAAAAGCCAACGACTATCCGGCTTATGAAAACCGGAACCGTTTTCTTTTATTGTTATTTCTACTTATATTTATGAGGTGACTCATTACAACACAAACCAAATCATAAGCCATCGCGTCGGCGCGTCAGCTTTTCCTTAATTTTCCTCTTCGTTGGTTTGATGCGCACTGACAAAATGGGGGATGGCGCCATCGATCTAAGCAAAAAAGGGGAAATGAGGTACTAGCGTTTCGAAAGTCGAAGGCTCAAATTAGGTCCAATTAGGTCCACCCACCTCAGTCATAGTAGGACCGGCGTACGAGTTACGCGCACGAACGCCGGTCCTCCAGCCGGCCGGCCGGTCGGAGTATGTCGTAACGTACTTTCGTGTGATTTATTGACTAAAAGACTGCGAACACGAGGGGATTGCTCCTCGTGTTTGTTCATTACAATTATTGCACAAGATTGGCAATGTAACTAACTGTGAGCAAGTGATTTTATTTAGATCTATGGATGGCGCAGAGGAATTGTTTTGAGGGCATCATTGCTGGCTGTTGCTTGTTTCTACTGAGACAGGAGTTACGGGTCTTACATATGTACCTACTAAATGAAGGGACTTTGTTCTTCGTAATGTCAAAAAGCTGTAGGCTATAAACTGTTTAGATTTCGTGTAGAGAGGTGCCATGCTATGGTGTGCGACATACCGATCTAACTTAATTTTTTTGCTACGAACGTTACCACTACCACCGGGTCCATTATCGAACGCAACTCGATCACGACACACAACACTGACGGTATTAGAACGCGACCCGGTTGGTGCTTTAGTGTTAAGCGTGATCGCCACTGGTTGGCGCGAGATTAATTTTTTTTTGTGGTTTTTAATTTTTCTGATTTTTATAAGGAATAAAACTAACGGATATTTAATTTGCTGCAAATCGTTAACCATTTTCTTTTCTATTAACCTATGAAAAAACTAACTTCGATTCATTGTTATTTTTAGAGCATTTGGTGAAATAGAAGATTTTGGGCTAAAAATCAACATTTTCCAAATGCTCCCAAAATACAATTGAATCGAAGTCAGCTTTATCATGGGTTCATATAAAATATTTTACGATTTGCGACAAATTACTTTTTCGTGGTATTATTCCTTGTAGAATGCAGATGCAAACTAAAAACCACGAAAAATTTGAATCTGGCGCCACCATGATAGATTTAAAAGATTTAACGTAATCTACTATTGGAGATTTTATTTTGTTTCTCTAGAGACCTACTTCGAAGAAACAACCTCCCCTTTGCCAACCAATAGCATAAGATAGTGAGTGCTTTGGTTCTTAAACTGTAAACTTCTAACTTCTTCAATAATAAATAAATAAATAAACTAAAAACTGAATGCGACGTTATGTGATTACACGGCCAATACCTCAGACACGAGTATTCCGAAATAGGGGAAGCACTATGCTAAAAGGTAGTCTTAGGATCAGAGCAGAAGAGCGATCGAACTTCGAACTCGTAAGAGTTCGACCCGCTTAAAATAAAATAAAAAAATATAGTTAGAAAGCATTTAGAGAGGTGGTTGAGATCAGGTCAGAAGCACCCGAATTTAAATAGTGAAGATGGTTTTCGTCTCTCTTCCGCGTGGGATCCTGTGACGCCTTGCCAGCCACCTTCTGCACCCCTGGCAGACCATTTTCAAACCTACATAGACCGTCTAACTTTAAAAAAAATACCTACATATGTTCCAGTCATACGGGATCAAACGAAGTAGGTAGTAGGGGGGTTCCAATCTGCTTCAATTGGCTCTGCTCTGGTAAGTGGTCGTTCTTTAATCGGACAATAGTTTCGTAAGTTAACTTGACGTAAAATGTTTAGATAACTTGTGTCAAAAACGTCGATCAAAATGTTAGTAACTGTCCAATTAACTTTATCTTCCGTGTAAGTTTTTTTTTAGGTTGCGTTAACAGCCAGTATATTTTTTCGATACTTTCCCCGCTCACCCCTCGCACACCTTTTTAAGCTTGTAAGGTTACTGGCTCTCGGTCGAGGAATAGTACCACTGACGTTTGTATCCTTTCTATTTAGCTATTCAGTCTGAGAATAGCTTTGTACAAAGGACTTTTGTTAACAAATATAAAGTTTTTGAGTTTTGGCTAACAATGTTCGAGCAGCTTTGAATACAAACAATGTTAGCTGTGTCAGATGCGCAACGGCAAAAGGTAATATGTACCAACCTAGATTCGTTAAACTTTGTTCAAAGTTCAACCAGTGCTAGTTTAAGTTCTTATAACAGTGATAAGAGAAAACGACGCTGCTTATATCAACTCATAGTAAATCTGTTACCCACTTTGTTATTCCATAAAGTCCGTGATAGATTCAGTAGATAGTAGATAGTAATAGTAATAATTTAAGTAGTAGATTGCAAGCTAAAGTGTCAGTGGGCAGGTTATATTGCTCGCAGAGCTGATAACCGCTGGAGGAGTAAAGGTTCTCGAGTGGCAACCGTGATGTAACGCGAAATGGAGTGTCGGGAGACCAACCACAAGATGGACCGACAACATTGCAACGGTTGCAGGGAGTCGATGGTTGGAGGTGGCTCAGCCGCTATTTGTGCCATCGTATAGAGGAGGCCTATGCCCAAATGTGGACGAGTGTACCCTGATTATGATTCAAATTAGGTATCTATGTACCTTCAGGTAGTCCTATGCCATTGCAGTCGTACGACTGAGCTGATGAGACCTACCTGCAAGTACTTACTAGTTTTATGGTTGTTTATTTTTATGACTTCATTCAACCAACACTATCAACTTCAACATGAAATGTCAATTTTGATCAACGGTAAAACCAAAGGTCCTATGATCCGGGTTAAACCCAGTTATAACTGCTAACTCGAACCCACTTGTACAGTTCAAAGCTGTACGCGGAATGCGGCAAAAAATCCAGCTCAATTCAGGCCAAACTGACCGCTGGCCGTTTCATGTTTTACTTTAAATCTGTACCTGTGACCAAATGAGGCAACGCGTAGGTTGGGCCAAATTGGATTCATCATTGATTCAAAGAGGTCAACCCGAATGGATTCGAGCCTTGTAGCATGTGAATAGCAGCCTTACAAATTATGTACGAAACAGGTCTTATTTACGCCACTCGTGTGCGAAGTGTTTTTTAGAAATTTTTGTAGGTTTTACACGGATTTTGTGTTTTGCTAGTTTGTATTTTAGAAGTGCTTTTGCTAGAGTAGTATGCTTTTGCTGAATGTTTTAGTGGTTAATAGCTAGAGGTGAGAAAAAAGTACTGTGTCACCGTAGGAAATACGACACACTCTACAGTTTTAGAATATTTTTTGTACAGGGTGTTGTTAATATTAAGCTACTGTTTTCTCTGAGGGTTACTAGGTATTTATCTTCTTAATCCGTTTTATTATCAAATGGGTTAATGAAAAGATTTGTTTGAATCAAATTTCAAATTATATAAATAACAATAATTATAACAATTTGATACCTACCTACCTACTGAAATGGAAATATTTTAAAGCACTCATTACGTGGCTATATATTTTATTTATCTAGCTAATCATATTCAGGTTTTTACAGTGGCAACATTTTAAATTACTCGGCGATCCATATTCACGTGAAATATTTGAATATCATACCAACTGAATAGAGCAAACTAGGCCGAAACATTGTCAAAAATCACTGCTAGATTTTACTGTATTCACCGGCGGCGTACGGAGTAGCGGATTGGCCCACCAAAATGTATTTCCGCTCCAGAAGGAAATGTGATTATGTTTCAATAACAAACCTATCAGGTATTGCTCGAACGGAATAAAAAGTATAGCGTGAATTTTGCTGGTATTCTGCTACAGAAAACAGAAAATTCTGTTTGTACTCAACACGAGGGGTATCGATATTTGGATTAGGGTAAATAAAGTTACCCTTTAAAGTTACCTATTTTAACCGCTTTTTTAAATTACATACATAATCGAAATTAGAAATGTAACTGTTTTCATTCATATTTATAAGAGTGCTTGGTATGGGCTGTGCGCATTATTTTACGAATACTTTCTTCGTTTTCGAGTCTTTCCTGTACTTTTAAGGCCTTATGAGCGTGCCAAGTCTACCCCAAACACGTCAATCATAGAGGTAAAACACGCATCTGTCACAGCACAGGGATAGTTTGACTCAACAATTAATTAGATTTTGAAGGATAAATCTAAGCGTGAGTTTATAAGCATATAACTTTAGTGCATTCACGCACACGAGCGCACGTACATATACGCATAGGAAAATGAGACGTATTTGTCGCATTATTTTGGCTACACCTTGTTTGTGTCTACTATAATTCTAAGCCAGATTAGTGGGTAGTGCCATACTCCCCACGCTGGGCATGCGGGTTGGGATCACAGTTCGGTGGTGAATCTATTCTGTAAGAGGCGCTGCTGCCCACCACCCGGTGAATATCCCTTAGTCGCCTTTTACGATACCCGCGGGAGGAGTTGGGGTGGTATATATCTATATATATATATATATGTATATATATATATATATATATATATGTATATATATATATATCTCTTCTTAACTTTTTTCGTTATGTTATTGTGTACATCGGTACTAAGCGTACAGTACCAATACCAAATTTCTAAAAAAGTATTTCGTCAATTATTTGTACGAAAAGGTAAACAACACAAACGCGTAAAATACTCACTTCTAAAAACAAATAGAAGGCACTCATTATCACCGTATCAGGCCTTCATATATTAGCAGAAATTATGCAAACAGTCAGTGATACTGGCGTCATCTACACGTATCTCGTTTGTCATGATAATCTACGGGAAGTTGGTACCATTTCAATTTACATATTATATTCTACTGATTTAGGATCCAATTATAACTTCCGATACGATTTTATACTAGTCCCGATTTCATTAAGCGCCCGCGCGGGCTTGTTTTTGTTTGAAATTACTACTACAATATTTACGTAGCTGACAAATGGAGATCTATGAGGAGTATTCCCAAAAATAGGGCTAAGTAATCAATAAATTAAGCAACGCCTAAGTACACAATAATGAGTTCAGATCTAAGTACAGAAACAGTGAGCTAAATACGGAATAATGAGTTAAGATTTTTAGGAATATGTTGGTCAAAGACAGAATGTGAAATTTCCTTAAAATTAACAGACGAATTTGCACTAAGCCCAGCCTGATTTTGCATTACTGGTGAAAATGGAATACTTATAACGAATATTTTGCTTTCTGTTTAGCAGGATTAATAAAAAAATAGACAATTTCAGGCAAGTTTTTGAATTTATTCCGTCAGAATAAAATATTCTAAAACCTAGTCGTGTCTCTGTTTGTACAGAATCCTACACTGCGAACACATACATACATTGCATTGTTCTGTCGAGAAAACGAGTTATTCTGAACGAAGGTTCCCCACAGTAATGGAAACTTGCTGAATTCTAACAATACATGCCTCATCGTAAATATGCTTATTGTGTTCTACTTGTGTTTGTATTGAGCCTTTAATGTGTCCATTTAACGCTTAACACACCATAAGCAATGAAGAATTATCGTTAATGGTGTGTTAAGCGTTAAATGGAATGCGACAGAAAATAAGATGTTTATCATTTTGAAAAGATGACATAATGAAGAAACAAAGATAAAGGTTTATTTGGAGTAAACGATAGAAAACAAATAATATAATGTAGAGCAGGCATAGGACATGTTACTCATTGGGGTAAAATTAAACATAATCAGGTTTATGTGTAGAGTCCGTGTATATGATAAAATATCTTTTTCATATTAATTTTTCATAGATTTCAAAAACAGTCGTACAGATTAATCTGATACATAACAGCTGAAGGTACTTTGTAGTTAATCAAAAACGTAACTGAATTCAGAAGTATAAATGAAATAAGTAAATTAAACTTGAAAATCTGCAGTCTTGTAACTTCGTTCTAGTTCTTAAGTGTGAAAAACAGACTAACAATTTATTTTGGTAGTCTCGCTTCCTTCATTACTGACTGAGAGACGAATGCAGTGAGTGGAAATATCGTCAACATAGCGTGGATCTTCCCCTGGAATTACCAGAATCTCTATTTCTACTGGAGATTATTATATATATTGGAGATATTGGCGATTTTTCTTGAAATAAATATAGGAAATCGGGGTGAGCAGTTAAAATGTTGTCAAGAAGATGATGGAGTCTACACACCAAAATCAGCGAATCAGCCTGTCGGGTTGGTGTGACATTTCAGTGTTAGTTCGGTCGAGATAGATATTCAAGCTAACATAAATTCGCATAAAGCTAAAAATTGGTATGAATGTTAGGAATATCACTATGAACAAAATGGGAAAAGTTGATCCCATGTGTGCAAAAAAAAAATATATTCAATGTCAAATTTCGCAAAACATAGTTTTTTTACATTTTAAAAGAAGACCTAAATTCGTGCCAAACGGTAAGTTTTATCATAAAAATACCCAAAAAAAAATTTAAGATCATGCAATTTTCAACAAAAATTATCCAAGCTTAAATATTATTTATATTTAGAATTGCTTTAACTCAAAAATTGTGATTCTTAGGAAATAAGTGAGAGACCATTTATGTCACAACCTTACCGTTTGGCTGAAAAACAAAAAAAAATATTTGCAAACTTTGACCTTGAATAAATTTGTTTGCACACGTCGGATCGATGGTGCTTTCGCCCTTTTTGTTTATAATGGTGTCCTTAATGTTCATACTTATTTTCAGCTTTATGTGAATTTATGTAAGCCTACCCCTTATTTTCGGGCTAATTTAATTTGTAGGCAGCCGACAGTGTTTTGTCAATTTGACAGCAGCCGGCCGACTTTGGTGTGTAGACTCCATAAGTGTTAATTAAGTAAGGTTGAGAGATTGTCTATTGTTTTCAATTGAATGCGAAAATCGTTAAGAATTGAGGAAGGCTTTTACCCATCCAACGGACAAAATGCTGGTTAAGAAGATTAAGAAGATGTTTCATGTTGACTGTGTTGCTCATCATCATAATTTTCAAATTACTTAACGTTTTTCCACTGGCATTTCCAGCATTAAAAAACATAAACTCATCCATCAAAAGTATTTTCAACAACATTGTTTTCAAGATCTCGTGAAAATTTGATGACATACCCACGCTAACGTAGACGAATGAATTGTAACTTATGGTGAGAAAAATACTGCTGTCTTCTCCCAGGGATTATTAATCAAAAGCGTTTGATACGGAGAAAATACGAAGTTTCCTTTTAGGGAATGTTTTTTTGTGAAAGTGATGTTTTCTGTTATGAAGTTTGATACTACTGTGACGTTTCAACGGCTCTTTTTTTACTTGAATAATGACCAGTGCAAATATATTTGTAAAAACGATATTAGCTTTGCTAAATTAGGCCTTCAAGGCCAATTAATCGCAGTCGAGACGAATAAAGTTCAGTCGTTTCTTTAGTTTTTGCTTTGATGATTTTAATACTTAATACAATTCTCATAATTGTAAATATCAAATTATACTACCAATTCAAGGTATTCCTTTGATGTCAAAAGTATAATTTTGTTTTGTTAAGTCTGCAGGTTTACCTTCTAATATAATACAGGGTATAATATTATCATTATGCCGCGTCACCTAATAACATGTTCATCGATATAATGAGAACCTCCCACGCCTTTCAAGATCTCTCCCACATTGTAATTAAAGCTGAGCTCAGAATTAATGAACCTTTACGATGATTCTTCAAAAACGTGGAATTTTTAAGCGCTTCTACAAGATCCAATGAGCAAAAAACGTGAGAAGATTTGTTTAACTTGGAAATGGATTTTCGCGGTGAGCAGGAAACTTTTCGCTTCATCCCCCGTAATACTCTGCATTATTCTAATATGCTTTCGGAAAACATACCTTAAGAGGGCGCAATGCGCGCCAATTTGTGAAAAGGATTTTTCTTTCATAGGAACGGGTCAGAGCATACATTTTTAGAACGTCGTAAGCGCAAAAATCAAGTTTTTGCTTATTCACAAGAAAACTACACAACTTATGAAGAAACTGGTTCAAAGCACCAAATAATTAGTACCTAATATATTAACCTACGAATCAAAACATACGTAATTTCAATAGACTGCAGGGTTCCTGAGATCTCGATCAAATAATGTGCGAAACAGTGCACTTCCATGTTTTTTCAATCGTAATATTTTTTTTTAATCGTGTTTTCACATTCAATGTAAGTACCAAATATTTTATATTTTAATTATTAAATGACTTTACTGATTGCTATCGTTTAGGCGTTCGGTAACCACTGCGCAAAATTCTTCTAGGTGTGACCAATTCTGCATTTATTCACTTCTTGATGTACCCAGTTCTAAACAAGTCAATTTCTGGATTTGACTCACCGCACCGCCAAGCGTGGTGATGAAGGCAAAACCCCCCTAGTTTGGGGGAAGCACGTTTAGCAGACGATGAATGTGTGCTGATAAACAGAGAAGATAAAAGACTAATGACCTATCAGAAAAGTAATAAAATAAAATAATAATATATGTTTATTTTATAAACAGAACTAAACATACACAAAACATACTAAATAATACTTATAAGAAAAAAGTTAAGTCATATTCATCACTACTTTCTAACGCTTAGATTAGAAAAAATCGTTGTTGAAATGTTACATAATATTTTGTGTTTAAAACAAATTGTTTAACAAAATATACCTATTTACAGGCTTTTTATAGTCAATAGGCCTTTGTTTGAGGTTGTAGTAGTGGCGATCTGCATGGCCGACGATGTATCACGAAGGTCTAGAAGACACCTACTCACTCTTGCTTAGAAGAGACGTAGGTTGTAATTAGCCTGAAAAACAGCAGCGGGCACCATGTTCGAAACCTTAGGTACCAAGGTATAGAAGTAACAAAGTTGTGTCAAGGCTCTATTTGTTTGAACAGCTTAACATATTCGTAAAGCTTGACAAACTACTCTTGTTTTATGACAATGAGTTACTGTTTTAAAGTGCTTACTGCTTCCTCAAATAAGATTAGTGCATTGTTGGGCTACTGTAGTTAAGCTGGCCAGGGGAAGCGTTTGTCATTCTCGCAGCTTTACTTAAGCTACTACAAGTTTTGTACGGGAAAAGGCACTTGCCAAATAACATGGTCTACTAAATATTTGAAAAGGCGCTAAAGTGATTCAGTGCTCACCAAGTTTGGGTCTTAGAAATTCAAGTCGTCCGCTTGCAAGATGGGTTGACGATATCATTAAAGCACAGGGTGCAGATGGTTCCAAGAAACACAGAACAGAGACTAGTATGAGATAGCAAAATACTGAACGGAATAAGTGTTCATAAGTTTTAGTAAGAGAACGAGATATTTTACAACTGCTTAGAATAGAATAGAATAGAATATAAGTTTATTGCACCATCAATACATTTATCAAACAAGAACTTCATACTAACTATATCTAATGTGGCACATTCAGCGGCCTTATCGCTAACAGCGATCTCTTCCAGGCAACCTTTGGATGGATAGGAACGGTACGTATTGAAGCTGACGGTGGCGTAATTGATGAAGTATAAAAATAATAGATGTAGTACTTTAAAAAAACCGCTTAACTATATGGACAACATATAGTTACTATTGAGAAATTATTGGATAACTGTCATACTACGAAAAGTAGTTCTTCTCAGTATCCAGGCACGCTGCAAGGCGATAAATGTATGGAAGGTAACGAAAACTTTTATAGTTTACGTAAACTGCAAAACTCGTACTAAGAATACTGAGTAGGCTGGCATGAGCAAAATATGACCTATATAGTTCTCAAGACTTCTAATAATAAGTATAAGTAATATGTAATGATAGTAATTACCCTCAGTTTTCCAAATCTCCTGTAACTTTACACCATAATTTAAGCCTACCATCACTCCCTTCTTAATTCTGAAGAGTTACTGTGTTATAAATCAAGTTAATCGTGGCCTGACGTCGGTGGACACGGCTCGCCGTCACGGGAAGGATTATGTTATGAGGCGACGGAAAACCAGACTCATTTTTACCACGTTAGTTGACAGGAATTTGCACGTAGATTGCTTGCGCTTAAAATGTGCATTGCAGAGAATCATTGCAAGGGACTGTATGATCTATACCTGTACCTACTTATTGCGAATAATCCTAATCTATATATATAAAAGAAAGTCGTATTAGTTACACTATTTATAACTCAAGAACGGCTGAACGGATCTCAGTAAAATTTGGCAGCGTGGTAGATGGTATCCCGGGGCCGGACATAGGCTACCTTTTATTTCGGAAAAAAGCGTGCGAAGCCACGGGCTGCAGCTAGTTTATTATAAACTAATTTCTGCCCGCACACGCAGGCATCACACGCGTTTTGACTGGATGAAAAGTAGCCTTTTGTTATTCCAGGGCAAAAACTTTATCCGTGCAAAACAAAACACACTTTTCAGTAGTTTTAGTGTTGTCTCATAACAAATACCTTCTTCACATCCTTACATCTTCATAAACTATCGCCTAGTATTAGTAAGATGCGGAAATTTCACGTCTTTGTCACAAGACGGCGCCGAATCTACTGAACCTGTTTATTAGTATTCATCGATGTAGGTACTGAACGAATCAAGCTGAAAGCACCGCAGTAGAATTTGAATTTGTAATAAAATGTATGCTACCAAAAGGTAGCAGAATAAAAATCCCGGTGATACCTCGGTTTAAAGAATGTATTCTCATAAAGAACTATTTTGCAGTTCACTTGTAATGAGACTGTACTACTTATTTCTATGAGAAGGTTAGCGCGCTCATGCTTGATTACTACGATATTAACTCGATGGCTCGCGTAAGCCCTGATACGACTCGTCTTTAACATGAATGGGTAAATAGAATGCAAGCGTACCATATACTGAAGTATGCGAAGCCGTGGGCGGAAGAACAGCTAGTGCAAAATATTTGAACTTGATTTATAACAAATCAAGCTTAAGATAGACACGTTTGCAGGATACCGTAAGTAAAGTTTTTTATCATTATTCTTGTAAGAATAATGATAAAAAAGATGTTGTTGTAACATGTTTTTTGCGTGAATTTTATCATGATAGCTCGTAAGCTATCATGATAAAACTTCACAACTGCTTCACTCAACAACGAAATTTTCACTCACCAAGTTTGTCAATGTTGTTTCTAAAATGAAAACTTAGCGAAATACGAATTGCCTGCTTAACTGGGGCTAGTCGAGTTATATTTCCACAAGTATTTCATTATGCAAACTCGCGAGTAAAGAGAATGTCTTCTGCCATTTCCCGCGAGATTTTATGTCATCGCGCCGCTCTATAGTCTATAGCCTTTTATTATCTATGGTTCAATTTCAGTTCCGATGAAATGAAATGAATAAAATTGCATTCGCTCATTCATGTTTAATTTAAACAATTGAGTTTTATGATCATTCATTATTCGGTAATCATTCTCGATGGATATTGGAATTACGTCCGTAATTTTAATATGCACTTAGTCGTCTGGAACCATTGTTGACCAGGATTTAACTGAACGAACATGGAAAGGATAATTTATATAGTATGACTAGTTTCTGTCCGCGGCTTGTCACGCGTTTTTCTCGGTTATTTTTTTATGTTTATCCAGAGCTAGAACAACATCTATGTAAAATATGAGCCCGATCTAAAAAAACAAAACTCCAAGAATTTGAATCTTCTGGGTACTGATTCTATAGGCTCATGTTTAATTAGTAGTAGTATTCTGTGTTCAAGGAATCAGACCTTTAGTGTAATCTATACTAATAATATAAATTCGAAACTAACTCAGTATGTCTGTCTGTTACCTTTTCACGCCTAAATGGATGAACAGATTTCAATGAAACTTGGCAGGGAGGTAAATGATATCCTGGGGACGGACATAGGCTGCTTGAAAAGCGCGTGTGAAGCCGCGGGCAGCAGCTAGTTAAGAATATATTCAATAATAGAAAACGTGGCATTTTACTGTTGTATGTATTAGTAGTTTTGTCAGAATTATAAAAAAGTAACAGTGTTCTAGATTATTATTAACTTAGTAATATCAGTTTGTTAGGTTTGAATTGAGCTCCTTTGCGCTGGACGGACCAAATTAAGGCTATGGCCTAACTTGGATTGCGCGTTCGGTTCTCGTCGCGATCGCACGCTATCATTGACTACTCCGTTTTCACCCGCCGTTGAACTAGAGTAGTGATGGGTTAAGGTGCTATACCCCTGAACAAGAACCCTACCAAAGCGCTACAATAAAGAAGGTAGTTAATAATACCCTTCCTATCGTCATCGAATTTCAAGGTGAATAGAACCTTGAAACGATTAGAGATACTATCAAGAAGTATTTGAATAAAGAAGAATTTCGTAAAATCGTGCTAGTTCAATGGTCCTCCGCTAAAAACCACCAGCAAGTGAAGGATGGTCTAGTAAAAGAGAACGTGGCCATCCACACGTTTACAAGGAAAGACGAAAAGCTCCCCAAAGCTGTTATAAAAGGCTTGCCGAAGTTTACTCAAGCTAACCTTCCTGCAGAACTTGAGTCACTTGGATTCACTGGAGCCACGGTGTCCGAACTTAAAACTTTTCATGCATCTGAATGTCCGCCTGTATTAAACCAGCTCCCGAGCGGTTCAAATATGGTCAGGTTCAAGCAGATCAAGTATCTGTTCAGCTGTATTGTGGACATCGAGAAATTTAAACCTATCAAGAAGCCAGGTACTCCAGCTTTAGATGCCAGGGATTCGGCCATGCTTCTAAGAACTGCAACAGGCAAGCTCGTTGCGTCAAGTGCGCACTGAATCATCCTACTTGGGAATGCCCTAAAAAGATAGGGAAGGACCCTTGTTGCAATGGTCAAGAAGAGCATTCTGCAAATTATACGAAATGCAATGAGCGGCTGAAATACATGGAGCGCATAGAGACCAAACGCGAAACTACACGTAAAGCTGTAACAGCTGACAACACACGGTCAAAACTGAGTGGCCAGAAAACTTGGGCACAAATAACCGGGAGCAGAAACATGGTACCAACTCAGGAGGTGCGCCCTAAGCCACAGTTACTTGTAGACTTTCCTGCTAAAACTCAGCGAAC
Organism: Eupithecia inturbata; assembly: GCA_963662085.1. Taxonomy (NCBI): domain Eukaryota; kingdom Metazoa; phylum Arthropoda; class Insecta; order Lepidoptera; family Geometridae; genus Eupithecia; species Eupithecia inturbata. The sequence goes on along the minus strand of OY759194.1, from coordinate 4,649,731 downwards.
AAACATCAAAGAGAGACTGCCAACCCCAAGCATCTCAAATGAAAAGTCTACGCTAGACTTCGAGACGAATGAAATGCTTGAGATCTTATCGACCATACAGGCAATCAAGCAAGACTTCAAGATATGTAAAACCTTCATGGATAAGGTCATCCTAATAGTGACACATCTGGGTCACTATGTCTAGTTGCCATGATTTACGTTTATTGTACTGGAACGCAGATGGCGTTCACAAGAAGCAACAAGAACTTGCTGAACTTGCGGTGAGTAAGCTTAGAGCTGATGTCATTGCACTCTGCAAAACTTATTCAAAATAAAGCCCTTAAGTTAACGTACAGTACACCCTTTCGAACTAATCTTCATAAACTACATTTGCTCATAGGACTACCAAAAATTGACGTTTATATTTACAAGCTATCAGAAAAAAATTATATTCATAAACACCCCATCAGTTAAAACCAACTTGTTAAAAATTTATGTAAAACTCGCAAATTAAAGTAACATTTCATTCATCGATAAGTATAACCGATACAGGCTACCCCATCACTTATTCCTAGAGTGCAATGAATAGGCCGCACCACTCGCGTGAGTTTGCCTAGCCCGCTGGCCGTTGCACGCACGCCAAACTCAGCCGTATTATCTAATGAAATGTCGGGTGGTATTGGCGTGCGCGCAGCGCGCTCGTGCTGTGAGCTTTTGTGTGTGTGTGACTAGTCCATGATCGCTACAACAATGCAAGTTCTTGTCGCTTCTTTAACAATCTACCCGAATTGCATTATTTTCCGTTACTAATTTTTTAACAACAAGTTTATAAAACGTAATCGCTAACTCTAAAGCTTACATAGGAATTGTAAACCCATATTGCCAACACTGTTGCCATGTGTAGAATTCGCCTTTGTTTTATTTATATTAAGATCATTGCTATAAGTTTTTTGTTCCAGTAAAATGCTTGGTAAACGAATTAATTAACATAGCTTGTAGAGCTAGGATTAAAAAGGAAAAAAATGTAAACTAGCTTACACTTTCATACTGTACACTAGCTTCTTTCATAACATGAAATTTTAATACAAAAAAAAAGGAACCATGGGCCCAACGGCCTTGAGAACACAAAATAATTATCTGTAGCCGTATATATAATTTGTTTTATTCGTGAAATGTTCAATTTGTGTAAAATACTTGACAAATATTTGAGTGAAACAAATATACTCAAACTCAATGGCGTTTAGAAGAAATAAATATCCATATTTCGAATTTTTTTTTATGGGTAATTAAATTACCTACTCTCATTAACCACTTAAGTAATGTACAACAGCATAATTATTTGCCATAATTTGTATTGTCTTGAGTTTTTCAAATACTCTCGCTCTAATATCAGCGTGATTTTCAGAGTACCTACCTAGCCTGTGTTGTAATCTCCATAAAACCCAGGAAAGTCCTATAAAATAGCTCATTTATCGCAGCCAAACCCTGAGGCTAGAGCTCATTTATAATTAAAACGGTGGAAGCCACCATTAAAATGCGTCGGCTAGGGAATCATTCCGGCGGTTTTATGTGACGTCGGACGTGGGACAAATAATTACGCAGTGTCCATGCATGATATGTCGCGAGTCCCAATAAATCATGATCGAATGGACTTTTTACTATATATAAAAATCTATGCTATTTCGATTAGTTTGAAGAATTCATTATGAACGAGATCTCCAGCGCAGTGCATGCAGGGAAGTGGAACGCGCGCGACTAGAGCCGCACTCGCCCTGATTAAGTCCCTCGTTATGGGATGAAACGTTACCTCCTCCTGCTAGCCTATAATGGTCCACTGCTGGACCCAGGCCTCCCCCTGATAAGCGCCATGTTGGCTTTTATCTCACGGGGGTAATGCCCATAATCCACACGCTGAGCATGCGGGTTGGGGATCGCAGTTCGGTGGTAGAATTGTTCTGCAGGGGGCGCTGCTGCCCAGCAGCGCCCCCTGCAGGCATACAAAAATCTATGAACCGTTTTAATGAAACGTTAGTGTTGTTCCAATACACACAAGGTTCGTAGATAGTTGTCATATCATTTAATTTTATTTATTAAGTAGTTAATCCGCTTACATTCATAATGACAGGACTTTTCGAAATTCTGTAAAGATGTAGTAAGAAACAGCAAGAACAGAGTGGGATGGCACGTATGAAACTCTTTCGAATTTAATTCAAATACATTTTATTTACATACTACATACATGTTGGAATAAACGAACGTTACCTGTAGGGAAAATAATATTAAAACAAGTGTTTTATTTACATTTTTGTAAATTCGATTACCTGCAAAAGCAAGTAATAAAAAAAAACAATAACTGCAGTTTTGGCCATTGTAAAAATAAAAGATTTGTTTCTTTCAGTAAAATTTGCTACCTTCAGTATTTCGGGTGGTAACGGTCGTTTATACTTTGACAAGGATAAATCTAAGGTATATCAATAATTCTGAACATTTAATACAAATAAATAAATAATGCTGAACAATCCACAAAGCATCATTCGTTTCAAAGTAAACAGAGCTGTGTATTATGGGCATCCAGCACATGTTATGGATATGTGTTTACATAAAAATATGTAACGCTGGGAAGTCGAACCCGTAACCTTCTGTAACTAGGCAGACCTTCATCCACTGTGATACGAAGGGCCTCATCACGGATATTCAATACGTAAATTATTTACCCGTGTACTTTTCTTCAACAGCAAGCAAAATCGCAATTATCGACATAAAAAGTAGGTCATAAGACAAGTAGGTCTAATTTACTCGCATATTGCTAGATTTCCTTTGTCGGTTGATATTCTAACGTACTATTAACTAAAATACGTTTAGTTGTGTGAGCTTAGTTCTAGGTAAATTGATGTTGACGGTAATCCTGCTTACACAATCAGTTATGTTACTCGTAACTAAGTTTACTTGTTCTGCATTGCAACCATCAAAGTACATTAAGCCGGCTTGGTAAATAACGGTTGATAAATTTGAATAATAATGTTGTATTTTTAAAGTTGGTTACAATCGGTTAATCTCCGAAAATACAGATAGATTCTCAAAAATATTACATGTTTTCTGGTAATTAGAGTCTTAAATCCTAAATCAGGTTTATCAAGAAATTCTGGTTCTCTAAAAATTGTAATGAAGTTAATTTACACGTTAAGATAATGGTAAGCAGTTACGCACACAAACCCAGCAGAGTGAACGTCTTGTGGTCGGGATCGGTTTAAAAAAAAATTGTTTGTTAAAGGTACATAGATTCCAGCCCCGGATTTTTTCCCGTCTACTGATATTTGTTCCGGGTGTTCTGTGTTTTTTCTGTGTATTATCAAAAAATATCTTAAATATCTAACTACATTGCAATAAGTATATTAGTTATTTTAGTATCCATAACACAAGCTCTGCTTAGTTTCGGGGTTGAACGATGATGCTGTGTGAATTGTCAAGCATAATTTATTGTTTATGGTCTACATTATTTCTGAGTGCTTCTTTTTATCTAGATACTACCTACAATGCGAGCATAGCCACGGGCTTGTATATATTATAAGTATATAGTATAAAGTGCTTTTAACAAAACAACTCAACCAGGGTTTTATCAACCGACAAAATGATGTTATCAACATAATAAAATCAAAATGCAGTTAACTTTAATGGAGTATATGCGCGTGTAATATAAATTTGTTCGCTGTGTATTTTTAAAACTCTTAGGAATATTTTTTATATATTGAAATATGAATTGATGACATAATATTAAATAATTACCTCAAGCTCGCTTACCGCGCGGTGTGGTGTATTTTGTGCTGTCTCTGTAAATTTATACCTAATGATATCGAGTTTAAGTCCACACTCGAATGATAATTTTTATGCTGTGTAGCACTTGTGCAGCTCATTTATGCCACAGAACTTTTACAGAACCAACCAAGACCTGAGAACTACATCTATGCAAAATTACAGCCCAATGCTTCAGCGTGAATAAGTGACAAACTTAAATACAAACGCTGGCATTTTTATTACCCGTTATACTCCTTTCACGCACTTATTTTCTTTTTGGTAGTTCGACTGACAATCAAATAGTCATGTCCTAATGCTTTATCGATTCGATTTTTCAAGACAATCGATTTTGTTTTGTTTTGACGCTGCGCTGACCGTACTTGTCATTAGTAGGGGAGAAGGAGGCACATTAGGACACTTTTTACATAATAGGTCCTAGATTTTTTGTTTTTAAGTTTTTTCTGCATATTATGCATATTTGTATTTTACCTTTAGAATAAAATAATAAAATAAACATAATAATTGAGTAGAATATGTAAAGTTTTAATTTTAGTAAGCCATTGACAATGTCCCAAACTGCCCCTCTTGGGGGGTAGTTTGGGACGCTACTGGGGCACTTTAGGACTTGTGATTTAGATGGCCATAATAGTAATAAAAACTTCCTTACTTTTCAAACATGCTTATTATTATTAAAATGTATTTGTTAGGAACTATTAAATTCTTCCATTATCACAATAAAATTCGTACCTGAGATCAATCAAACTTACAAAATGTAAAATGCAATCACTCAAACAAGCAATCATTAAACATTTTGAACATTATCCGTCATTTCTTATTAGGATAAATTACCCGAGCTTAAATCTTGAAAAATCGAATCTAAAAGTAAGCATCCCAGCAGTTCTGGAAGTGCTTCCAGCTTCATTGGGTGATGGGAGCTTTGCCAGGATGTCCAATATCGACATCGTCCACTTATCTTCTTTTTCGGGAAAGAAAAATTCATTGAACCCTGCCTTTTTTTTCATAAAATTAACTGTCAGTGTATTTTAAATTTTTTCTTCTACTTTGGTTACAAAAGCCAAAGCTCTGTCCATATTTCTTAACGCGCATTGAATTAAATAAAAATCCCCAGGTTTTATGAGTTCCATTCTGAATTCTGGCACTTCGTCCATAGTGACGTCTTCTTCGTCAGTTAAGACACAATCAGTGGCACTGTGGACAGAGTAGTTAGTTTGGTCGGAATCCAAGTCGAAAACTTCTTTTATTCTTTTAGCTTTCTTGGGTTTCAGTTTTGCCACATTTTTTTTTTATTTTCGTAGTCCTGATTTTTCTAATCTTTTCGGTCTTTCCAAATAAGCTGCTTAAACTTCATTCTTCTCTAGTGTTCTGTTAAAATTCGCGATTTCCCTTTCTTTCTACCCTTGGTTGATGTCTGTCGAGGATATGGCATTATTATTTCAGGTATAATGACCGAGTCCGTGATAAGACTGTCGTTTGACTCTTGTGTCACATTCGGTGGTTTATCTTTCATGGATTGAGAAGCTTCACCAGCAGCAGGCGGCATCTCTGTGTTGATTTCAGATGCGGGAGGTAATATTGCGTTTGTGATAGGATCACAATCGATTGCCTTCTTAATATCCTCTTCATTGACTATGGTTTCCCTCTTTTTCTTATACTTGTTTGCGAACCATTTTTGCATCGGTGTTAAGCAACTGAAATAAATGAAAACTTTAAATGTTACTAAAGGGGCACATTAGGACATGTCCTAAAGTGCCCCCTAATATGTGTCCTAACCTTCCCCAAGGTACCATTTAAAAAACTTTGTGTCATAAAACAATTTTTATTTATTTTGAAACTAATACGTTTGGCTCTATCTATGCAAAGATACCCAAACTTAACAGAAACTAAAAAAAACATACAATTTATGCTCATAATGAGCAAATAAACACTTACGTAGTCCAGATGAAAAATTTACACCAACCGCCGAAAATCCCGACCTGCTAATAAGTCAGCTTGACAGCTGACAGCGTGGCGAATGACATGTGATGGTTTGTAGTAGTAGTGTTGCCATACTAAAAATTACTTTTTTGCCAAAAAAACGTGTATGGTTTTGGAAAAATCTCAAATGTCCAAAGGTGCCCCTGTCCTAAGCTACCTCCTTCTCCCCTACTTACCTAATACTATTATTTTCGTTTAAAAACCTATTGCCTGATATAATATAGAAGCAATTACAGTGCGGTAGTTTATTGGCCGTAAGTAGAGTGTGGGCGCCGCGCCGTTCTTCATTGCCCAAGTAATGTGACTTGAAGGCTTTATTTTTATTGCTTTTACAAGAACAATGAGAGCTAGAAAGTATACTCTTAGAATGTTATTTATTTCGCCAACGGATATTTTATACCAGGTAGGGCGTTCGCAGGAGCTCGGGAAGCAACTATGGCGTTGGTGTTATGTAGCACCACGGTAGAACGCGTAGAGATCAACCATTATGAAAATGTACGCCCCTCCAAAAAACGTGATATTTTCAACGTGTGAGAGGAAATACTTATTGCATCACTATACTTGTGTGCGTGCTGCAACTTTACTGGCAACATGGACTCATCCGCGCGCTGAGAGGTCAACTAATAAAATTGTGCGATCAGTCCAGTGTAGGCATTGTATGGCGGGGAGCGCGCTCTTTGTTTGGACGACACGTGCGCTCTGTCGCGCGTTAGGCTCATTTATGCACTAGTTGGCCGACATATCCAGCTGTTCTTTCGGGTTATTCCCGCTCGTCCCCACGCTTCGTCCCCAGTGGGGACCAATGGGAAGTTTACTTCCCGTTGGTCCCCATAGGGACCTGGGGGAAGTTTTTCAGTAGCGTTCGTCCCCATTCAAATAATATGAGGATAATTTGAATAAAATCATACTATGTTTTGTAATCAACTTTTATATAATATTTTAATTAAAAATTGTAAACATATTATAATCAACATTATAAAAAAATTGTTTTAAAATTATAGTAACTATACCTAGAAACATACACTAGAGAAACATATAACACGTGCTTGGTATAACTTAAATAGGATTTATAAGAATATCAGTCAGTATCTTATGGTATTACAATATAAATTTGTACGTTTTTTTTTATTAAAAAAAAATACTTAAAAATCAACATTATAAAAATTTGTTTTAGTTATGTAACAAACACACACTATAGGTGAATATTAAAAAGTTATGAAAAACGGCTTAAATAAGATAAAATAAGGTATCTGCTACGCCAAAACAAATAACAATCTTAGGTATTTATAGTATACGAAAATATTAATATTATTAAATATTATTGCATGCAAAATCACAGTTGGAAGGAAGTTCTTTGTCTATTACCTATAGTTTAACACGCTTAGCTCTAATTATTCACATACCATACACATAATATTAGTATAAAATTACAGTTCGGTAGGTACACATTACTATTAATAATTATCATGCAAAATCACAGGAAGGGGTAAGTAAGGGAAAGGTAGCAGGTAGATAGACAAACAGGTGGATTAGTCTTGAGAGCTCTCGTTCCTATCTCCTGAGTAATAATGGAAGTAATTCAGTTAGTGGTATCCATTTCTTGAATTGCAACTCTTCGCCACGCATACACTGGAGCGGCCTGCTATAGTACTTACCGCATTGCATTCCTTAGCCTTTGAATCACAGGAAGGGGTAAGTAAGGGAAAGGTAGCAGGTAGATAGGCAAACAGGTGGATTAGTCTTGAGAGCTCTCGTTCCTATCTCCTGAGTAATAATGGAAGTAATTCAGTTAGTGGTATCTATTTCTTGAATTGCAAAAGTTTGCGTGTAATTGATTCATTATAATTTATAAGTACGTAGTGAGCGCGCGTATTGAGTGATTTGAGTGAAATATCGAACGAAGAGTTTACAATTTTTTATTAAAATATTATATAAAAGTTGACTACAAAACATAGTATAATTTTATTAAAATTATCCACATATTATTTGAATGGGGACGAACGCTACTGAAAAACTTCCCGCTGGTCCCCATTAGGGACGAAACGTGGGGACGAGCGGGAATAACCCGTTCTTTCATAGTGGTACCGCTTGCGCCGGTGACTGAAAAACCAATGACAAACACCAATTTATGTGTATTATGTCTATAAACCTTATTTGTATGTAAGTGTAACCGCGGTGGAGGGGCGTGCACTTTTAGAATGGTTTATCTCTACCTATCTATGTCATATTTTGTAAGATTTTTAAGGTTAGTATATTAAGTATATCTTGATGAATTCGCCAAAAGTGGAATTTAAATTCAACAATAAACATCAAACAAATTTGTTCTAACAAAGCCTTTGATTTAAAAGCTTGCTCAGTCATCGATCTATGCTCGATCTATGCTCAAGTATAGCTTTTCTATGGCATAAGCCTTACTCAAGCATAGATCGATGACTGAGCATGCTTTCATAACACGAGCCTAAAGACTGTGCCGCAATAAAACTTTGTGCAGTAAAATTTAGATTCATGTGAATTTATCACTAAGATTACAGTCATAATAAAGTTAAAATGCCCATCTTAGTAATCCTATTTCTTAAACATGGAATTTCCGCAAACTATTCATGCCCCGATATGCTTGCATTTGAAATTGCTATTGGTATGCTAATCCATCTGCTAGCGAATTGAATCACACGCAAACGCCTGGGGCTTAATATTTAAAACAATATTTTACATATTGTAATAGTGGAATATGAAATATGCTACAGTTATCAAACTAACAGATTGGAAAATACTAGTTTTGATTGGAAATTTTATATAGATTAATGAAGCCAGAAAATAAAAAAAAATCGACAATGTTTCAAAAATATTATGTTTCGACTTTCGACCCGGTGTTTGTGGTTAAAATATTAACTGCTATTCTTATAGCTAAAGTTTAAAATACACTTAAGTATCTTAAGTTCTTCAAAACATTACCCTAAATTAAAGTCAAAATAGGTTTTTTGGTATAATAAGTACTTATTATCTAAGTTAGGCTATGTTCTAAATGTACGTCAAGCTTCATATTTATCTGTTTCATCAGTATTTCTATCAGTAGATCAGTAGTTTTAGAAATAGATAGATAATACTTTATTGCGCACTTAACTTACAAATAATTTACAAAAGAATAGTTAAGAAGAAGCGACAATTGGCGGTCTTATCGCTCAATAGCGATCTCTCCCAGACAACCTTGAAATAAATCTTAGGTAACAAAATAAAATTCACATTTCACAAACTTTCGGCTTTATATTTTAAGAAGGTGAGGATGCATCGAAGGCTTTAGGCATTTTCATGATCTTTTGAAAGATTTTCAGTGAACACTGTCATCATTTTTTAAAAGCTGGTTAAGCGCAAGCGGGATCATATTCAATTCAAATCGTCTCTTGCAGTTTTACGATGACTTCTCGTAATATTTTTTTTTCGAAATAGTAGGTATTCTGCCTTGAAATAACTCTTAGCTATGAACAAAGTAGGTCCGCGTTTATGTGCGAGTGAGTGAGATACAGACAAATAACGCAAGGTTTTATATCGCATCTCTTTTATACGTGGCTCTGTACCTCTGGCCTTTTAGTAGTAATGATCCCACTCAAGGTTCACTTCTAGGCTTGTCGTTTGGTAGTTTACAGGCGGCACGGGAAAGCTTTTTCTACATCGTTAGGTAGATTCAGGTGAGTAGGTACACACTGTAATCTTTAATGTAATCTGTGTCACATCGTCATCGAATACAAATCGAATAAATAATGAATTCCTTCAACTTCACTAATTTAAATTGCAATGGGTGACGATGTGATTACATTTTTGTCTATTCTACCCTAGACAACAATCCCTGTGCTTGGCCTACTGTAATGTTGAAGTAGTTTCAAGGTGACAGTCTCAGCCGCGGGCAAAGATCCGCCTGGGACACAGGAGGTGCCGATTCGATTTCCGCGCGGGTCTAATGTTTGTATCACATCAATATATAATTTGTTCCGGGTCTGGGAAGTCTCTATACAGGGTTATTGCTAATTTACTGACACTTCGTGTACTGCAGGTTATGCCCATCATCTCGAACACGTTTGTGAAGACGCCAAGTCCTAGTTCTTAAATTTGGTATTGGTAGTAGGTATCCCCTTCATTCAAAAATCGTTCATAAGAAGGGCTTTATTTAGAACTAAACTTATAAACGGCTCTGCTCTGAATTAATACTGAGTGTGGTAGTAGGAGATCGGTCTTTAGTAATTAATCGAGTTCTGGACAAACAAATATCAAATATTAATTGATATTTGGAACGTGTTTTTACGTTTTATATGGGAAGCGATTTACTTAAAATTTTAGGAATTAATACTTGGTGTCTTTTGCGAATGTGTTCGTAGTGATGGATAAAACCTGCGGTTCAACAGTGTCAGTGAATTACCAGTAACCCTGTGTAGCAGTGGAAATTGGTCGAGAGAAAAGAATCAGTCACGTAAGTACCTATAACTCGAGCTCTGCTTTCTTTGGAATAGTGTAAACAAAACTAGCTCAATTTTATTTAACTTCACAGTTTGGTGATGCAAAACGGTCAAACTAAACTGTCAGCAGTTTGGTAGGTATCGATTTTTTTGCACGTGGCAATTATTATTATGAAATAGATGGGAAGATGAGCAACTCAAGCCTCAAATATAATGAAATGTATACGTCATTTAATACTACGAAGAGGCTATCGTCTTCATAAAAATAAAAATGTATTTCAGTCACGATTGCCATTTAAGGTTTGACGCAAACGGACCACTGACCACAGCCACCGGTGGCGAGCGACAAGCTGTTTACACGCTTTTTATACATTTTGTACAAACTCGCCGCACGCCGTCGCCGGCGGCGGCCACTTGCTACTGCAGTGTCCGCGACTCACCACTTGATGCCGCCGCTGCGCGCCACCGGAGTCTGTCGCGTGCTTCCACGACTGCTGCAAATGTGGCGGTAGCGCGCGACAGCCACCGGTGGCTTTGGTCGGTGGTCCGTTACCGCCAAGCCTAAAGTAGGAAAATATTTCTCACCCCTCTGATTTTTCAACTCAAGCAAAATTACTTCTTGATTTTTCCGACTAATAACTTGAACACAGTAGAGATGAAACTATATATAAAGGTTCTTAATACAGTCTTGGAATCTTATTTGATTGTAGCTTAATCAATAGCACACCATAAAGCTTCACAAAGTCTGTTGATGTGGTCCACGTCAAAAGACTTTGTGAAGCTTTATGATTCCACTGATCTGCAAGCCTTAGAAATCAAACGATCCCTAAATCCTCGTTCATCTCTGGCACTTACTCCAACTTTCTGTAATTCTGTAATTCTTTATTGTACACAATAATACATAGCATTAACTAATGTAATAGGATATGTACATAGGCGGGCTTAACCCTGAAAAAGAGTTTTCTTCTTAAGTGCACAAACAATGGATCGAACAGCAGATAAACTGACAATCAAACTAACAGTAGGTATTATAGCTATATACAATACATATTATATGTACATACTTTGGAGTTCAATGGCAAAACAATTCGCGGCTTCTTCAAACAGTAGCAAAAACACCCTCACGTATTTTTAGGGGTAACCGCGAACCGTCAAATCCCTGTAAATCCGCTCAACAAGGCGTAAACATACTTTTTTTATTGAAACAAAAAATACATTTTCTTACCGAAAATGTCGTAACACATTTATGAGAGCACGCTGCTCACCTCCGGGGCTACGAAGATTTAACATAACATCATAAAAAATATTTTCCGAAGCTTTACAGTCTTCACGTAAGCGTCAAAAAGTTGTTTACTCAACTTTTGATTGCCTTCTTTACTCAGTTTGTTTATATTTTTTACTTAGAACGAAATTATTATGAAACTTTTTTCGTTAAAGGCTCAAAGATCCATAAATGGGTTTAGGGGCCCAGTTTTGGGTTTACTTAAATTTGTTTACTTATGCGTTCGATTTTTATTAGCCTTCTCGTATTTCTTATACTTGTTTGAAGAGTTTTGCCCCTAATGGAAACCTGAAATGGAGTTTCCTAATAGCTGCTGAGGAGGGTGGAAAATATTTATTTGAAACAAACTGGCTTGAAATCATGGTATTTGTAAGTCGGGGGAAATGTTGGTGTCGGTTTCAGGAAACGAGCTGATTGAAGTTTAAAACAATTTAACAGATTAAACTTGACATCTTTGCCCAGCAGGTGGGCACGGAATGAAAATAAAAAGTTCAAATATCAGCTTGAATTTCTTCTTTCTTTTCGATATAAGGTACAAAAAACTAAAAAAACTCGCAGAAACCGCTTTTTAATTCCAAAACATTATTTTCATTGAAAAATGAACAATCGGCTACTTACTAGACCAACCCACTATAAATAAAGTGATCAAAAAGCACTGCATTATTCTACCGAACAGTGACTCCAACTGCGTCCCGGCACAAGTAAACAAACAAAGCAATAGAAAAAAAACTGCTGTAAACGTTTTTCCAATCTAGAAACAAACTAAAGTCGAACAGTAACTCTTTGTTGAAAGCAAAATGGTTGCATTGAATGCATTGCCACAGATTAGTGATGTAAAACACCACTAAATTACACAATTTCCTTATTTGTTGGTGTTTGAACAGTTAAGTATTCAACAATAAGGCATTTTGTTTGTATAACCTTAAGTTTCACATGGAAAGCGGTCGGGAGCGGACTGAATTTCGCGGCGAGCATAGAGGCTCTCCAGGCCCTCTTTTCGGCACGCGAGGAAAATAAGCTTTTTGCTGCTACCTAGATTATTTCTGTGTATTTGATTTTCGCTACGCGATGGCACGTGCAGTATGTAGCATTATAATTTGACTTGTGGGTCGATTACCGCCGTGAAGCAAAATTGTCATGATTTGTAAAGATTTCATGCATGGTTATATAAACCTTTAAGAAGATAATGAAGAGTAGGTAAACATTTTGACACAAGTACAAAAAATATAAAACAAACAAACGGAAAACAAATTCATATCTTTAACAAGCTCACTATCATATATTATAGCATATATTAGTCCACTGCTGGACCTAGGCCTCCCCTAATAAAGTCAAAGTCAAAGTCAAAAACTCTTTATTTCCATAAATACAATAAAAGTACACTTAGAAAAGGTCAAATTCTTAATAATTAAACACTGACACGGAAATAAAGTAATATTTTTGATTTCAGTCGCTTCGGTATGTAGACTAAAGTAATGAAGCGACGAAGAAACCTTTAGCCTGTTAGTTAGTTTATTTTTCGAGTTGGAACAAATCCCAGCGCCATAGCGCCCTGTCTTCAGCTTGCCTCATCCAGCTGACTTGACTTGACTTGACTTGACTGCAGGCAGATGCCTGCAGTCTTTCGCACAAGCTCACTGCTAAGAATTTATTCTAACATTTGTAGGTTGAGACTTGAGACTTACCTACGTACTTATTTATGCGCAAATACTCGTTTTATGGGGTAAAAGGGTGCGGTGATATTGTATTATCATTCCAACAGATATAAGGCGTCTACTTAAATTCGAGCCCCAGGGCAAAAGCAATAAGCTAAAACGCACGATTCAATTTGCCCCTGATAGCTAATTTATTTCCCCTTCCCGAATCATAATCACACGATGTTAGCGATGATGATGATAGACCTCGGAGGAGAAATGGTACAGATCGCGTCATAAAAACGGAGAACCGTCGAAAATCTAAAGAGCGGCAATCGGTGCTTTAAATCTGTTTATACAAAACAATGTCGTGTTAATTACACCGTTTATTACTCAGAACGGCTGGACCAATGTTAATGATCTTTGATTTTTGGGATTTCGGAGGTAAATCCAAATCCTGAGTAGCATAATTACTAATTGCAAGTTATGAAAAAATCCCGAAAAGTCATGGAGAAATTTCGTATTCTCATAAATTTTTTGTAGGTATGCAACGCCATCTCAGATTCTAAGATGGGACGAATTTTGCCATGTCAGCTAGTTTATGTTTATCTTTTCTGTTTTTATCTAACTTGGTGTGCAATAAAGAGTTTGTAATGTATTCGCTCTATAGTAGATACCTGGAGGAGATGGCGTAGGACCGTGTGGAGTGGCACAAGAGTTTGAAGGCAGATGCAGTGCGGTGGCAGCAGTGGGTGAAGTCAAGTAGGTGTATTTTAATAATAATAATAATAGTCATTTATTTCAGATAAAAATAAATCCATATAATAGTTAGTAACAATTGTCTTAATAATTATGTTAGTTTGTCATAGGAGAGTGTGTCAGATATTGTTATTTGTTTAGTGATAAATATATAATATAACAAGTGTATGTAGTGGTAAATAATAAGGCTTTAAAAGGTATTCAATAATAAAATGTAACAGGACTGATTTCCTACTTGTTTACCCGCTCTAATTCAAATACTAGTACAAATCAGTTCAGTTAAATGTATAAGCTGTAACATGTGTATCCAATGGTTATAATTTGTTGAATTATAAATATTACAATATAATAAGTGTTTATTGTGGTAAACAGTAAGTTTAAAAGATATTCTGTAATAAAATGTAACGGGCTTGATTTCCTATTTGTTTGCCTCTCAAATTCAAATACTAAGACAAATCCGTTTTATTTAATGATTAAGCTATTTCATATTGGATGTACTAATTATCTTATTTGTTAATTTATATTTAAGAACATTTGTCATGGATATTTTATCATATTAGTAGATATTTCAATGTATTTAGTTATGAAATGATGTGTCAAACCGCAGTTTGACGGTATCACTCGAAATGTAACGAAGAAACAAGTTCGTTTTGTTGAACCAATGCTATAAATAAGAAAGCCAGGCTGGCTGGCTCTCTCACTCTGTTCTGAACCTGTAAGCTGAAAGCATCTCTCATTATGGTAAGCTTTTGTACATTGTAGCACCTTTTTCTAGATGTGTCCTAGCTTGTTTTAGCTTTGAAATTGTTGAAGGTAAAGTTTGAATTGGAAATGTATTCTTTTAGAACGTTCTATTTCTATGGTTTAATGCTTCTATTTATATACAAACATATATTAGACACATAAGTGATTATATAAATGTGCTGGTGGTTTCTTTTTCACTTCCACCAGTGAACAAAAGATTGAAGTGAAGAGAAACTCGATAACACTTTACTTCTTATTTGATAGTAATTAAAGGTTGATATTTCACTTGTCTATCTATGTGCTTATTTTTTAAACCTAAAGAAATAAAGTTATTGACTTCTGACTTCTGATTTCATTATTCTCAATTCCCAAAATGTTAGGTTGCATAGTAAGGTAGGCAATTCCATGATTCTATCGAATTAAGATAATTTACTAGGTAGGTAAAGCCCTTCAAATCTAACAAGTGCAAGTCATTTTACAAACACAGCAATGCTGTGTTTGTATAGCGGCCCATCTATGTAGCTTGTCCGCTATTATCATCAGTTAATGGACATGTCATTCCTACATGGTCTATGTAATGGGTACATAGACAGCCCCGAACTAACAGCTAGGATTCTCCGTTTATGGGCCCCTAAACGACGCACACGACATACCAATACAAAACTCTTCGCCACTACAAAATTTTCGACTAACTATGCTCATTACTCTATTGTTAACAGGCTACAAGGACTCTATAATATTCAATTTCACACCACTGACATATTTCATGTCGGTAAGGTGGCATTTAAAATAGATGTTTTAAAAGTTCTGCGGAAGGACTCTGTATAGAGTTGAATAATAGTTTTAGTAATTGTTTTTCTTTTTCTTTAAATATGTACATATATAAGTAGGTATTGTTGGTATATAATTAAGTAAAATTTAATGTCAACTAGCACTAGACTAGGCAAGTACATATATATATGTATTTAAATTTATTGCGGTAGGTTAAATTATATCTATTTGTCTAATTGACTGTTTTTTAATAATTCTATATCTTGTATTTTGTTTCTTGTGTTTTGTTTATGTTAGACTGTCGGTATTTTGTAAGTTTATTTTGTATAATGTAAATCTCTCATTGGCCGTAAGTTAGGTTATTAAGGTTAGAACTGTTTAGATATAAGGGCTGTTGATTTTGTTAAACAATAAAAATAGAATAAAAAATAAAATTTTCTCTCAAAGTTGGTGATGATATACTTTTTATTATGGTTCAGGTTGAACTTTTGGTGTTGGCGTGAAACTCAAATTTTTATTGTGTATTTTTTTTTATTTACGACTTGCGGCAAATTACTTTTCCGTTATTTTATTCCTTGTAGAAAGCAGAAAAAATACAAAAATATACAATCTCGCGTCCACACGAAATGATCCACCTTAATGTAAATTTCATCACGGTAATAATGCGAAAGTTTTTATAGAAGTTCGGGTGGATGGACATTTGCTAGTTAATCCTTTACATGTCTGAATTTGCTGAGCGGATAGGGCTGAAATTTTGAAGAGATAGATAATTATAGATTGATAAGTAGAACTATGTGTTGATCTAAGCTAAAATTAATTAAGTTTTTCATGCTTTTTAACACGAGCGATAAATACGAGTAACTCTTAGCGATAAAACAGCTATGTGATAGCTCAATTTGACGAGATGTATCTTTGTTTATTACGTGCAATTTTTTTTCTTCATTTCAACCGAAAAACTTCTTCAGTATAGCTAAGTCCGGAAATAACACGAGTAAAGGAAGAAGAAAACATTAAATTTAGTTCCAGTGCACCGTTATTCTACGACGTAGCACAAATCGTTGCACTACAACAACCTACAAACAAACAAAGCATGCAGGATACTGCAAGACTTAAATAAAAGTAGAAACTCCTACTCGACACTGTTAGCGTTACAAAACATCATGAATCTACGAAGTATTTACGTAAGTACAGTTAACGATAAAAATGGCCGAACAAGATTTACTTTCCGAACGCATATTAGGTGTAACTTTTTAGGCCTACTATGTGGGCAAACACAGGTGCACTCTCTATTCCCTCACTCTCATAATCCGATGGAACAGCAGACCGACCCGACCGACCTCTCTACGTAATAGATACACCTAGCCGTAGCAATCGCAGCATAAGGCAGTTGTCACACCGCCGCCGAGGAAGCGACTAACTATCGGCTAATAACTCAATCAAGAAACGTACAATAGATATACATTCCGTTTAAACAAAAGAGATCCATATATTTACACTGACGGCGAGGACTCACTCCACTAGTTTGTCGCTGAGCGACAAAAGTTATGTACTTGCTCAGCGTGAACGCTTGGCGGTTAGAACTCACGTCAAGAGACCAAACAGCGGTTCGCACACTCGCTTATAGCCAAGCGACAGGACTATCGGAACTACACAATCGCTTCCCGCTGCTCGCCAACTCGTTTCAACTTACTAGCTCTACTTGCTTCTCGTTCATCGTCGGCGGTGGGACAACTGGCTAAGATTCGACCCCTATAACTCAGCCCGTGGTTGTCGTGAGAGCCTACTGACCTGCAGGAAAAAGGACAGTCGCTTCCTTCTGTGTATTATTCAACACGCCCCTGCGATCACCTATCCGCCTACAAAGGTTGTTGATTGTAGTAAAACCCCCTCTGTTGACAGATCTTCAGCAATAGTTCTTGTTGACTGTACAGAAAGTCTTTGCAAAACACTAATGGCCGGACCATGTCACTATGTCCTATAGTAACAAACTGCCTCGTAGACTACTAGTTGGCATCTGCGAATCGAGTCGGCGGAAACTAAGAACGAACAAAATCAATAAGGCTCGAGCAGCACATGCTAAGCCTACACTCTCGAACCTAAAGATGGCTGTTCATGATCACTCTGATCCATTCAACCTGTTAATCTCACCATTGAATGAATCAATTAATGAATACATTATTGTACATATCCTCTCTCCAGGCAAGCGACCCAAGAAATTTTATAGAGAATCTAGATATACATATTTATATAGATATTATTAGATTCTCCATAAAAAGATCAAGAAATTGGCGAAAAATGCGGCATCGACAGCCGCGCGGTAACCGCGCGTACGCGTACTGGCAGGTGACGATTACGCCGCGCGTAACTCCTGCTGGTTGAGAAGATAAAAGAAACCAAAATATATATCTAAATTTAAAACATAATTAGTACAATAGGCAGCCTTAACGCTGAGAGCGATATCTTCCAGGCAACTTTATTATATTATACTATTAAAATAGTATAAAAATTATAGACACAGTAACTGCATCTGTATTACTTTTGATTACGGAAAAACGCAAGTAGGAAATAAAACAACAAAAATAATACTAATTTATTCTATTGAATATTCTGATTCCAAAAATAATGCCTGAGTAAAGTCTGTTATATAGCAAAATGTTTAGCTACAATGACAAAATCGATTACAAATTCTTCATAAACAAAATTGATTACAAATCGATTCGGTAAAGCATTAGGGCATGACTATTTTATTACCCCCGGTGGATATCCCTTAGTCGCCTCTTACGACACCCGCGAGAAGAGTTGGGGTGGTGCAAATTCTAAGCCGGCACCACAGCACCACACACAGCAACAGTACGGAAATGCGCTAACCAATTACACCACGAGGTCAAAGGACGTAGGAGTAAAAAAAGAATTGGGTAATTATTTGATTCCATAGGTATACCAGTCCAATCTTTTATCCAATCTCTGGTTTGCCTTGTTACGTTACATGGATCGGAGTGACCGAATATGTTGTTACTTTTTAATAGTTCTGAATTCGAACGATGATATATTGCTTATGAAATTTCCGAGTGACCCTCTTTCGGAATAAATCAAACATGGATAGGATTACCTTCGCTGTATTTTACGTCGCATTCACAGAAGGGCCATATGAAATATGGTGTACTTAGACTAAGTAAGGCACGAATGATGAATTATTTATCATTTCTATATGACACGACAAAGAAAATATTATTCGGGAAATATATCATGGGAAATTATGTTTTTGATAGTGTTTATGAGGGTCGCCATCTTTCTTTGCCAGATGGTGTTCTAAGTGTTTTATGGCAAAACCTCTAAGTAAACTCACCCCTTTGGTATCGACTTTTTTGTGCATTTCCCCATTTAAACTTCTTGATATGTCCCCACTTTTTTTGCTCTACAAAATCTGGACCACTAACAAAGCCTAGAGTTTATCTTTTAACGCATTCACTGCCCAGCCTCTGCGGGCGGGCCGCAGCTAAGAGGACTTGCAGAAGTACATGACATGTGCTTCGTTGGCAACGAAAGGGTTAAATAAAATCAGTAGGTAGGTATCTATTTTGTAAGCATTAAACCTTTTACCTTTGCAGTTTTTCGATTACTAATGTGGCGTTCATAAATAGGTGGCCCCCTCGACGGGTTGCAACCCGTTTCGTAGTTTCATTAGTTCTGGTTCTATTATATTAATTTTATTGTTTTGAAAAGGACAACTTGGTATCTCCATGAAACCGAAAAATACTATAGTTGTAAAATATTTCTA
The DNA here is from genome assembly GCA_963662085.1 of Eupithecia inturbata. Classification (NCBI taxonomy): domain Eukaryota; kingdom Metazoa; phylum Arthropoda; class Insecta; order Lepidoptera; family Geometridae; genus Eupithecia; species Eupithecia inturbata. The sequence goes on along the minus strand of OY759194.1, from coordinate 4,630,552 downwards.
TATCAAAAGAAGTTGACTTCAAACCTAACAGAGGGGCTACCTAACGATGAACGTCACTGTACATAATTTGTATTTTAAGCCCAGCACTGCTGTACCACTGCTGGGCCAACGCATCCCGTTTCTTGTTACACTGCTCGCAATATAATTCACGATAAGATAATACAAGCCAGTTAAAAACGAGAAACGTTCGGTGTATATAATCGTCAGTTTACGATGCCATCACGGTTCATTAATTCCTCAATAATTCAAACAATGTGTAATAATATATTGTTATTTCCTGTGCTCAGCGTTTCTGCACATAAAATACCATGTGACAGTTATGAGTCTTTATATTTTATCGTTGTAAGGCAAGCGACTCATATTTATTATATTATACACAAGCACCTAGCAGAATTGAATCCCTTAATTATTATTCTTCATTGGTTGTCTAAGAAGACCATCACCATTATTTTCGTAGAATGTATTTGGACGTATACGTACTCGTACGTACACAAAACAACGGCAAATACTTAACTAAACAAGACAAAAAAACTAAAATTAATTAGCAAAAAACTTAATTTTGGATAACGTCTTTGTTCTGAGATTTGGTATCAGTCATTAAGGGTCGAACCTAACAGGTTTGGTTGACAAACTAGGCCTAGATCTTAGTGCTGATGGAATCCCCGTGGTAAAAAACCTCGAATTACATAAAATAGGTACCACATTTTTTGTTTACTTGCTTGAAAGTGAAAACACGATTGAGAAAATACGATAAAAAATACATGAAAGCGCACTGTTTCGCACATAATTTGGTCGAGATCTCAGGAACCCTGCGGTCTATTGAATGTACAGTTTTGATTCGTAGGTTTTTATTTATCTGGTTCCTTGAACCAGTTTATTCTAAAATTGTGTAGTTTTTTGGTATATAAGCAGAAACTTGATATTTACGCTTAAGTATTCAAAAAACGTATGCTCTGTCCCGCTTCTATGAACGCGTAATCCTATTCTTATCCTTTTCACAAAATGGCGTGCATTGCGTCCTTTTAATTCGCTTACTGTTCGATTCTGCTGATAATTTGAGGGTAATGTTACATTGCCAAGCCAAACTCGACACAACCAGTATTCATGTGTCTTGAAACAACCGCTTTGGGCGCCAGTGAGTGTAGACATTCTTGTGAAGATAGGTGTAGGACGTTTTATTAACAATCAGTGAACTTCTCAGTGAACTATACAGTGCTACAGTTTCGTGTTGTGTGTGACTCCCACAAAGCCAACCAAAAAATTCAGCTGGATCCAGGAGATATTTGATGCCCTGATTTGAACATTGTGTCACCTGCAACAGCGATAGCTGGTGTGATACTTCCTCAACATCACCAGAACACAGCATAGCAGTTATATATTATCACGATTCTCTTATACTTATTAAAAAAAAACTCCTTAAGCCAAAACCTTATACCGTCAGCAAATTATGTAACTTATTGTTAAATATCGCATACTTCCTTTTATTATAATTTCTTTTTGATCTAACTACGGTTAGTTCAAGATTGTTTAATCCACTAAATTGTGTGAGGTCGCTAATGAGGCCTTGACACAATAGCGTAGTTACCAGATCTAGTTAGGTTCAAATTTACTGTGCTAGTGCTTGCGAGACTGATATATTGGTGTCGTTGATAATTAGTTTTCACCAGCTAGTTTAAGCTAAACCTGATTTACTTACCTACCTACTGTCAAATTACACTGATATCTCCCATGCCCATTAAAAGGGTCATCCGGGGAGATTGGCCATGTTTATGGCCATGTTTATGGCCAATCGCCGGTGTAAACGTGTTCTCGAGTGCAGACCGCGACTCGGCAAACGTAAGGACGCCCTCCGGCCAGGTGGGATGACGATCTGGGAAAGACTGCGGGCAGATGCCAGGGCGCTATGGTGCTCATTGGGGGAGGCTTATGTCCAGCAGTGGACTAAGATAGGTTGATGATGATGATGATGATGATGATGGCCAATATCCCCGGATGACCGTTACGAAAATACTTATACTTTTAAAAAAACATACATCCTGACGGGATGAAGCTAATCGACGACGAAAATTTTAACGTCAACGTTAAGATATAACCTAACTCAAAGTCAATTGTCGTATTACTCACACATGTCCTTTTTTTGCTCGATTACAGTAATTCTGATTTAAAGTTACAAGGTTTATTGTGAGTATCATAAGTATGATATTTAACGTTATGTAACATAAGTAGCAGAGAGCCTGGGGATCGCAAAAGGTTAAAAAATTAAAATGAAACATTCTAATTGAGTTTGACATAAGCGATATAATGTCAAATTTGACGTTGTCAGCTTCATCGCGTCGTCGGTTGGCTCCATCCAGCCAGAAAATTGCATGTATTTGTTTTTGTACCATGGAAACTGATATCGTTTATAACCAGTCTCCCCAGATGGCAATCCATTGAATGGGAGATTTTACCGTAATAGCACAGCTGTTCCTGTTTCATTACCTACAACTTGTACAAGAATTTTCAAGCTTGGTTAAAATTAAATAAACTTTACTATGAACTTCAATGAACTAAAACTTACCTACCTATTGCTTAAGAAAAGCTTAAACTAATATAAAGTACTACATAAACATAAATTACTATTACCAAGGCAATAGGTAAATTCGTTCAAAAAATACCTACCAATAAAATGTCAACCACTGTATTGTTTTTTATTTATGCACCTACCTACTTTACAAGTAAATTCGCCAAAAACACCAGTACTCTCATGAAAGCTGCTTATCGTTTTTATAACTAGGAAAAGTTTGACTCAACTTTGAACTTATGCAGGCAATGCAGCTTAGTTCGGATCATGGTACTAATAAGTAAATGGGGGCCATGAAGTGCCTATATTTGGAGGCGGTTGAACTCGATAAAAATGATTAAAGCCAGAATTACAGAAAAAGTGACCACGTATTAGTTGAAATAGGTATCATAGACATAGTGTAGTAATAATTATGTAGTAGTCTATTAATTAAGTAGTTAAGGATTAAACCACTTTTTTTCCCTGTATGGATGTTGTGCACACGTAGATACCCACATAACCTTGTCTTCTCTCTCCCAATAAGGTTTGCTGGAAGAGAACTCTTTTTAGGGTTAACTCGCCTTTGCCATTCCTTCTCTAGTTTGATGTTTTTTTATTGTATGTTTTATTTAGTGCAATAAAGAATTATAAATTATTAGTTCACTCAACACCCTCTTTCAAGCAATCATTGACTGGACTAATAAGCATTTGTCTGTGTGTATTACCATTCATCTGTTTACAGTCTGTTTTTAGAGGATTCAGGGAATGGTTTGATTAAGTGACCATTTTTTTTTGGACTTGCTGTGCAACCCTATGCGCTTACGCACCGAGTAACGACGGCTTATTTTTTTATTTATTTTTGTATGTATTGTTTTTATTCTATTAAATTTGCAGGTGTGTGTGTAATGAGCGGTGCTCGGCGGGTTTGAGTTCTTCTTAAATTACCATTACGTAACATGAAACAATCTCCTTATTCCATACACGTCCTATTACATTCATTATTTAACACATTTTTGCTACTATTGTTTTATTCTTGTTTTAAAAAAAACAACATCCGTCAAGTGTGTGTGTGACTCGCGCGCCGAGGGTTTCGGATGTTTGTCAAGTATACCAATATGTACTAATAGGTACCGGTTAGAGACTTTGCTATTTATTGAATACCTAAAAATTAAAGGTTCATATGTATTGGTTTGCAAACTTCGGAGTATACTCCGAATTTTGCATACCCTCTATAGAGGGTAATAGTAAAAATTTCGAGGTATTTCAAAGTTTTTGTTTTGGAATGTACAAACCAATACCTTTTATTTGATACCCCACTCAACGCGGTAGCCCTCCTTTTAAAAATTATTTCCCCCCTTTTTGTAAATTTATCAACAAAATGTCTACTTACAGGCTTCTCTATATTATTCCTGTAAAATATACCGGGTGCGGCGATTGAACTGTCCGTCTCTATCTAACTGTTTTAAAATTTGAACTACTGAATCGAACGCCGCCAAAATTTCAAATGTTGGTCTTTGACATATTCTTTATCATTATTTGAAGTGATTTTGTTGTGAGAAAAACACATACGAATTTAGAACAATGAATTTAAAACGAAATTCAGTGATTGCTCTTCATTTGGGGGGAAAATCGAATATTGAAATACATCGAGCGCTGCCAAATCTTCAATTGAACGAGAAATTTGTGCATCGCACTATTCAACGATAAAATGAAACTGGTAGCGTTAAGAAACGCTACGGTGGCGGATGACGCTGTACTGTAACAGGGCCAGCAGTTGTTGAAAAGGTGCGTCATCGATTAGACAGAAATCCAGCGCGCTCAGCAAACCAACTTGCGAAGGATCTCAAGGTGAGCGATCGCAGCGTTCGTCGCATATTAAAGGAAAAGCTTAAAGTCAAACCATTAAAAAAAAACCTTTCTCAGGAACTCACTGCTTTACAGCGTAGCAAACGGTTGGATCGATCGAAAGAGCTGATTCGCTTGCTCGACTCTGGCGAGCTTCCCAACTTGGTGTTTTCAGATTAGAAAACTTTTTGCGTTGAACAGTTTTTAAACAAACAAAATGACCGTGTTTGGTTGAAGGGACGTGTCAGCGACCATTCAGACGAATTGCAAGTCACTCGACGCCAAGGAGCCGACCGAATCATGCTCTGGGCGGCGGTGTCTGAAAAAGGCCGTTCTCCGCTTGTTTTTCTTCCAATGGGTCGCAACCAAGTCAAAATAAATCAACAAATCCATCAAGATAAAGTCTTGCGACCAGGTCTGATACCGTGGGCACGCAACACATTCGGTTCTGAGCGTTGGACTTTCCAGCAAGACTCGGCACCATCGCACAGAGCAATTGGATCGCAAAATTGGTTAAAAGCAAACGTTCCAGTGCTGATCGACCGAGATATGTGGCAGTCGTCATCACCCGACTTGAATCCGTTGGACTTTCGTAATTGGGGTGTTTTACAGGCCAGGGCCTGTGCTAAAAAACACACTTCGCTGGAAGCGCTCAAAGTTACTCTTACGCGAGAATGGAATTGTTTGAGTGACGATGTCATTCGAGCAGCCTGCGCTTCTTTCAGAAAGAGACTTTAGCTTGTAGTAAAGGCTAAAGGCGGTTTTATTCCTTCGGAATAAGTGATAATAAAACTTTGAACTTTCTATTTTCACATGCCAAAAGTGTAAAAATAAATATTGAAAATTAACAGAAATATTTCATTTTCACATACGGACAGTTCAATCGCCGCACCCGGTAGATCCATATCTACAAATGCCACATACATTTTAGATGGATCGCTCTGCAAACTTCGGAGATAGAGGGAGGGGAATGGGTATTTGTATGACTTTTTTCCAAATATTTCAAAAAGTATGAAATCTATAGAAATTTTAAAAACTGTTTTGAGATGTAAAAATTGATACCTTTAATTTGATACCCTACTTGACCTTATACGTCTCTTTTAAAATAATGACATCACAAATTGTACTGAAAATTTTAATTTTTATCTCTTATTTTATTTTCTTTTAATCTGTAAGTACAAGCGCACAAAATGTATTATTATTATAAATTTCAAGTTTATTGCTGCTGTAGTTGCTGAGATATTAAAGACGGGAAAAGGCCAGACAAAGCGAGACCATAAAGGTTTCGAAATCGATCTCCAATCCCTAAAAACAATCTGATCTACTTTCAATAAATAGGTCACCAATAGCTTTTTTTTTGCATGACACCTGAATGCTCGTCTTTCTTTAAAAAAAACAATCATGGCAGAAAGATACCTACTGTTTGACAGCTGATATACCGTGACATCAAGTCTAGGTATTTCAGCTCTCAGCTGGCTAGACCATTTGGCAAACTTTTTCAAAACCTTATAGCATAACGTCCCTTATCCAAACTACCTCCTCCATCTATATATATATATGCATAGCTCCGTGACCTCTAACTAACCTCGGGTCGGGTAGTTAAGATGCGGACAGTTGAAACAGAGTTTCCTTTAGAGTAATATCGATTTTCCGTCTTATGCAAGTACGATAAGTTTCAAATTCAGTTGCAAAAACGCAACTGTTCACCAATTACTAGATAGGAAGAAAAAAATTGGATAATAGTAGGTAGTTTAATCTGATTTCAGTCTCAAATGAGTAGGAAAAATTAAATGGGGATAGACGCCGTATTCTCAAAAAAACTTTAAAATCAAATACTTATTTTATGTTTGTACGATCTGCAGATATCAGAGAGGTGAGACTATTTGACGTTAGAGACGAGACGTGATCGTGACGTCTCATTTTTCCATACGATTTGTTATAGTAGCACCTCTATCTGCGGACAGGGAACTACGCAAATCCCATAATAAAAAGAGACGTCACGATCACGTCAAACCCAACCCTCAAAAAAACAAAACCCAACCCTCTGTTGCGGGTGTTCTTGGCGTTGCTAAGTACCTATAATAAAAAATATCTATCTTAATAATCGAATGTATTAAGTATACACCCGAACTCAAGCTTTGCTTAGATTGGGGCTGTGTGAATTGTCCACATTACTTTATTTAGACCAATTGTCCCTGTTTTATATAATGATAATATATAAAACAGAGATAATATAATGATAATTGAGAGATAATAGGTATAATGATAATTGCCACAGTGGTCATACCTACGTATCCCATTGTCACAAAACCTAACTTCTAAATGACGCCATCGAGTATACAGCTGGGAAATCAATAGGTCCTGCCTGCTTTATACAAGCACATCGTTCACTGCCAAACATGCCTCCCCGAAACTAGGAGTGTTTTGCCAAACTTACCACACTTGCCAGGCAGATTGGTCATCGAGTGGAGGTGTTCATTATATACAAAAGGAAACCGCTGCCGCTTACTCTGTTAGGTTTCCTTTGTAGTTAGTTAGATAGATAGATAATACTTTATTCGAACTTATATGTAAAACAGTATGGTAAAAAGTAACAGAATTGACGGCCTTATCGCTTAAAGTGATTACTTCCAGGCAACCAAAGCTTAAAAGAGACGACAAAGGATGGCGGAGCTAATTAGAAATATCAAATACAAAAAAATACAAAAACCTTTATTAAGAACAGAACTTAATGTGTAAATATAAAACTAATACAAACTATAACAAATTAAAATAATCCTATAAATACATATACCATATAGAAATATACACTAATACATACAAACACTAATACAACAAATACAATGGTGACTTTGAGAGACATACTAATTACTTACATAAATAATATTCGTAAACTTTGCGTTTAAAAGTGTGATGAGATGTGGCTTTTTTTATGTCAATAGGTAGATCGTTCCATAGTTATTTAGTTAGTTTCCTTCTCTTACGACATCCTTGTCTGAAAAACAGGTTATTACCTAGTTCAGACACACGCATTGTTTAATTTCATTAGGATATAGAAGGGCTGAGTTGGAGAGGTCGATTCTTAAGCCGCGATCGCCACGGTAGTTTACCAGTAAAATCAAAAGTAAGGATTTTTGGAAATTATGCCCCCACTACTACTAGCCATTCTCAGTATAACTCAGCAGGCCCTTGGCTATGACCTTAATTACAATTCGCAAAAAAAATTACATTACGTCAGTGTAGTCAATTTTGGACTAAAAGTATTGCCAAACGACTTTTCAACATAGGAACATTTTCCTAAAAATCTGGAAAATGGCACGGAAATTGGAAGCGATGTCAACCGCAACAAGCAGCGGTTCGTATCGTGTGTAAATGTAAACATTCAGTAGCAGACCTCAAAGTGCATCTTGTTGAAGCTTTTTCATCGCTTTAAAGCGCTTTAGTGCTCGCTTTGGATCGTGTGGTTATTTTTCACCGAACGTTTCGGTCCGTAATATCCGTCTGGTATACGATAAGCGCAGGTTGTTAATGTCTGTTTACTCTTCCCACATTTTTAGGTCCCATTTCACCGTTTGCTGCCAAAACATAGATCAACAAAACTAAGTTCAGCTTGATCGAGTTCAAATCACGGTTCCCTGTATCGTGTGACATGGCAGCTCTTGAACTCGGTTTAGCGCTTGAACCAGATCAACTTTATGTCGGTAAAAACTCGTTTATGGAGCTAAACAGAGTTAATCTTATATGTATTGACTGCGTTCAAATGCAACGATGAAGTTAAACCTTAGACTTACAGCGCAAATCTTGGAGTGTACTAAGAAGTTTGTACACTTCGCAAACGCTAAATTCATTTCCGACGAAGAAATCAGAACACTAATTCTTAAAAAAAAATTGTACCATAATTTTTTCGTAAGTTAGTCGTACCTTTCTGCGCTTTTAATTCAAAATCTATTCACGTTATTATCTATCATCTGATCATATTATCTGAGTTTCAGTACTAAATACCTTCATTTTTAGATTACGTAAGCCAGCTGTACCAGTGCTTTAGTCTTTATTACTACCCTACGACTGAAATATTCAAGAATTGAGATTCTCTTTTGCATCTTACCCTCGGCTTACACCTCCATAATATTCCCGTCTCAACTCTTCGGGCATAATACAGAGCAATATAGGATTATAGCCATCTCTCCAGATATTACACATTTTCCTTTGCATACTCTTGATTTTCATCATATTTTATTTCATGAGTTCAAATAACGAGCGAACGTCCGTTATTGAGTTATTGTAAAGCGTTGGGTAAATTCGGTAAAATGTATGGTTCATTTGTTATTAGGACATCATGTATTTATTCAATTCATTTGTTGAAATTGGGTTTAAAATTACGGGCATATGCTTACAGCGTCGCAGAGTGACATTGATTTTATATTTTCCACCTACAGCTATTTGTTATTTATTAGTAGGTAGTACGTCTATGCATCTATGTTTGAGATTGGCAAAACCTTAGATATAAATAGCAGAGTACCTACACAAAGATGTTTTATCGAGGATCACAACATGAAATTCGACTTTCAAGAGTCGTAAAATCTGCATTAGACATTGTATTTATTCTATGCAAATGCGACACGTAAGCTACGCATGCCTTGAATTTACGGCCGCGCCCGTCTTTCCTTGTGTCGTACCACCTTGAAAGGGCCTACTCACAAATAGGAAAAGCAACTTCTTATTTTTTGAGGAATATTTGCTCCGTAAACATACAGTGAAGTGTTTGCGCTTTATTCTTTAGTGCCATATTGTTCGCTAGGTTTAAAGAAGAGCTCAGTAACATTGCAATAGGTTGACACAAGCTAAAGATTTGTCTCGTAGATACTTAAAAAAAAAACGTTATTCAAGAAAGTAAGTACTTTTTGTAAATAATATTCTAAAAAAGTAATAGAGGTACAGATTCATAAAGCTTCAGTAGATCTTAGATCTTCAAATATGATATCTTATGTCACACAAAAGGTACTCCAACAAAAGACTGGCCAACAATAGGCTATTGAATGTATCTCCAAAAATCAAGAGAACTTCTAAGATACCTTTTTTATCAATAGTCTTGTTGTATGAAAATATACTTATTTATCGAGAAATGTAACTATATAAATTTTCGGTTGACATATTCTGAGACTGAAGATAATTAAAACTTAAAGTAAATATTCTCCAAATGTACTGTGGGAATAATATCTAGGAGTAAATAAAATAAATGATTTATTGCCAAACAATTTCAGAAGTTCAAAAACAATTATTCAAACTCAGAACTTATTTAATTTTTGAAGTTCATTTGTCAAAACGATTTGTTTAATTTAAATAGTGTCGTCATTTAGTGATCTTCAACTTTTATGAGATAGTTGCTTAGTTTTGAAATTTTTATTGAGATTTATTACAAGCTTATAATGTACTATTCATTTTACGGACCGGTTGTATGTCTGTTATCAAATCTTACAAGTTAAATTTGACCCACTTTCCGGTTTCTGATTGAATTGAAATTTGCCATGCATATCATTTGCTCATACATCATTTGCTCATATCCTTTTGACATCATAATTGAGATAATTATTATTGTTATTTTCTGATTAATTGATCATTATTTTTTTTTTTAATTTGTAATTTTACTAACCATTCTCAATTTTAAATATGTTTTACTAACAAAATGAATACTTATGTCTGAATGAATTAATTTTTAATATCAATTTCAATATGTTAATAGAATGAAACGCACTTCATCATAATGATGATGAATCTGATCTGATGGTGGAGCCAAACTTTGTAATACAACGACGCAAGTCCTTGAGTTTGAGCTCATTTGGTTCGTCTTGACAAGTGCTCTAGTCCAAGATGATATTTAGGGTATATCTGGTAATGAAGCCTGGTAATGGTGACACTCTAAAAGCATGATTATATTTCTAAAAGAGTTAGTTTATGAAAAAAACACTAAGTAGTGTATATAAATAATTACAACAGGAAAGGAAAAGCTTTGGACTTAAGGAATGTAGAGTAGCATATTTGCAACAAAGAACCCACGAAAATTAAATGGAATAAGTGATTTCTCTGGAGATAATTTCATTATTAAAAGAAGATAATTTCTTAGAGAAAAGTCCATACTCGTATATTAAATAGAATAGGACGGCAACACAATAATAGAAATACATACATACACTCCAATTACTACGTTGTACACATAAATAAAGTTTTCAAATTATTTATTCTAATGCGGCATGTCTCAGAATAAATAAATAAAAATACGAAGGTAACTGTAGGTAACAGTTGCGTTCGTATTTTTATTTATATTGATGACTAACTTGTTTGTCAGAAAATAGTGTATAGTAGACTAATTGTGCAAAACTGAAATAGTTGTTTTTTGTTGTCTTCCGCAAACCAACACTGTTGTGCCTCATTGATTTTGGGTAGCCAGTAGTTTTTCTGGCCATAAAGCTATAAAAGTTCAGTGCAAAGTAAAGTGCCGTTTACCACGTTACGCAAGTCACTCTCTTTTAACTTTGGCACGAATATTTGCCAAATGGTCTTTGCAAATCGTCCATAACGTAAACTTTTCCCCCTTCGGCTCTTTCATGAAGAATATTCAATTTCTGTGACATGGAAACATTCTGCAATGTTTTATCTGATCTCTTATATTTTCTGGCTGACTGCTTTTCTGGTTTTACTAGAAAACTTGTAATTTTATACATTCCAGCTAAGTTGCTTTAGCAAGATGATTTAATTAAACATGGTGCCACGTAACATTGTGCACTAAGCCGTAAGGCGGTGGGGCTTCCTATTCGTGTTCTTTTACACGCACTCTTGCATTATTTAACATTATAAAATATTTAACAAATGTTTTCTGCTTGTTTTTTCAGCAAAACCAGTGTTTTGTCATGAAATTAATACAAAAAATTATGTAAATCTTTGAAATATCAGAAATATATATATAATGAGAACGAATATGTAACAAAAGATTTTTTTTTTTTTTTTTCAATAAAGTAAAAAAATAATTGTTGTACAAAAGTTGATCCCTTACGGCTTAGTACCTACAAAATATTTCGTATTACTAGTGAAAACTATGTTTTCCATTCCATAGACATTTTCAGTAAGAATCTTACTATGTCCCGCAATAGTGGCATCCCAAAAAACTGCCCATTGGATCTGCTGGCCAGACCCCATAATTAAAATATTAATTTTCTTTCGATTAATTACTTCCGTTGTTCACACCCACACTTCCATGAATTTTAAAATGATTTTTTGGTTTCATTCAACGAGACTGAAAAAAGGGCGGTATGACTTTGGGTCTGCCAAAATAAAATGGCTTACACCGTGCATAGTACATGACAGCCCTTAGTGACAACCCAATAAAAACCTATATTCTTAAGTAAAAGATCCGCGCCATCTATTGAGTACTAACGTAAAAATAAAAATAGATATGAAGATTTATTGACACTGCAACATACAATACAAAGGTCACAATAAAAAGGTACTTGCATCATAACATGCTCGTAACACAGAAAACTTATCAATTTTTTTCTGAAAATGCCTCATTTTACAGTTTCCTAGAAAGACTAACAATAAAGATAATTTAAGCTTCGCTCATAACAACTAGTGCGCAAATACTGCTGTAAACAGAACTGCCGAAGCTCTGTTTTAGTTACTAAGATATGAGCTTGCCAAGAAACCCGGTGAGCTCATTAGTGACACTAAACTGGCGTAACTCGCGACAATTAAGCAAGATATATTATTAAACCCACATGTAATTACATGGTCAGGATATGCGTTAATTGTATGTGATTATTTTGCGTTTAAACGCAATGTTTTAACCGTAAGGGACGTCCGAAAGGAACTAATTAGAACTTTACTTTTACTTGTGAGGGCGTAATGCGCGCCATTTTGTGAAAATAATAGGCTAACACACACAGACATACGACAGAGCATACGATTTTGGAACGGCGTAAGTGCAAAAATGAAGTACGTATTTATAAGAAAACTACGCAACTTATGAAGAAACTGGTTCAAGAAACCAAATAATTAGTACTTAAGTAATTAATTTTGATTCGTAATTACTTACGAATTAAAATATGATTCATTCTAATAGACCGCAGGGTTCTGAGAACTCTACCAAATTATGTGTGAAACAGTGCACTTTCATGATTTTTTTAAAGTAATTTTTGTTCTCAATCGTGTTTTGACTTTCAAGGAACCAAATAAAAAATATGATAATATTTTCTTGTTATTTTCATTGCACACAAGTTATAACCGGTGGTATTTGGAAAATACAAACCTAAATCAATCAGCGTTGAACATTATTTATCTTGTCTTGAGGTTGCTTCCGACTGGTATTGATATGGATCAGTTGAGGTACCTGTAGATTGTTTGCAACAGTGTGCAGCTAGCAATTGTTTCAATTGTAAATACTAGTTCTAGTTTATTGGTTGTAATTTTCTTTGTTATTTATTCAAAAGATCCAAAACAGAGTGCACCTCTGTTTTACATAAAACAATTCAGGGAATTTACAATTTTTGTGACAATCCCTTGATTGTTCCTATTTTTAGAAACTGAATCTCTGCAAACTACACAGGTACATCCAAAACCGCTAACATGAAGAACTGTTGACATAATACCGAATCACTGCGGGTTAATAATTATCTATCTGCATATCTGCAGGTTTTACACCCTAACGAGCTTTATCAGAATACTAAGCAGTTAGTATAGGAACACCACAGAATAGCCATCAGTTATTGGTTATTTAGGCTTGTGGTAGAGGCTAGTTTCATATGTAAATTTACCTAATTTCAGAGTCGATAATTTCGTCTATTGTGCTTTGTAATTTTGGAGGGTGAATGACAAACAAAACTCATAGCGGAGAATGGTTTTTAGCTGAGTTTTCATTTTAGGAGATTACTTATGACTAGACAGGGAAACTAACGATACCTAGAAACGATAGAACACTAGAACTAGTAATGAGTGTTTGAAAACAACGTTATTAAATTTTCTGGGAAATGTATAAATAGGTAAGGTAGGGGGTTACTACTCCGGCAGCTAGGAAAGGATTAACAAAGGTTATTGTATGATAAATAAATAAATAAATTGTTAATTATAGAACAAAAACAATAGTTACATGGTTAAAAATGAAAACGATGCCATCTGCAGAAGTTTAAAAAACTGTGTCGCAGATTACAACGCCCTCCTCCAAATTCAAAGTAGACAGACTTCCAAAAAAAAATAGATGGTGCTTGCGAAGCTTTTTCAGAATTTATTCAAATAATTTTATAATGATGAATGAACGCACATTAAAATTAAATGAAGGAAAGATATAAATGTGTTTGTCTACATCAAACTCGCAATATAAGTAAATAATACTGGACAATCCACACACCAACATCCATCATCTAGCCCGAAGTTAACAGAAGCAGAACTAGTGTTATGGGTACTAGATGATTGATATACTTAGTATAATACATACACAGATAAATATTTTTTATTATACATAGAAAATACCCAGAACACCCGGAACAAATATTTGCAGATCGTGCAAACAATTGTTCCAAGGCGGCAATATGTTTGTAGATTAACTACAGCAACTAAAGCGCTGTTTCTCATTGCATGCAACTCTGAGGAACTGGCTGAGTCCACATCGATCTAATCCCGTCTTCGAGGTCACGTATCACATTCGCAACGTTTCCGGCGAAATGGTGTCGAAGAATCTAGAGTTGGGGCCACACCAGTCTCTTGTCTCATATTAGACAATGTTATGTTTTTACCATCACCTTCACATCAGCCTACACTAGACCACGGCTGGTTATAGGACTCTCCTATTAAGCGGCTGTCATAATCCTTACGCTGGGAATGCGGTTTTTATTATGTACAAGCCTGTAGCTTCGCAGCGTTTTATGAAATAAAATGTTGCCCATAAGTTATTCGACCTCCTGATTATTGTGTGCGCCATATTTCAGCTCTATCCATTTAGCAGTTTTGGCGTTGTCTTTGGCCAAACATCTTCATAACGGCACAAACCTTCTCCATTTTATTATGAGTAGGATTTGATATAGACCTTTGCATGCTGCATGCAGCATCTGCCTGCATGCATCTTACAGTTTATTTGTTTGTTCGCTGTATTCAAAGAGTATATTTTATTTACCCAACTGTAGTCGGGTTTTTGGGAGATATGGCCTTTTCAATTTTCTGTCGGATAGTTTCGTGACAGATCTCTTGCTACAGAAAAACTCCGTGCATTTCATAAGTACCTTATTCTAGCGCAATGTGAGCCACTTTGTGAAAAGGATAGGCGTAGGATTTGGCGTTCATAGGAGCGGGACAAACGTACAGTTTAAGCGTAAGCATACGTTTTTGGAATGGCGCAAGTGCAAAAATCAAGTTGTTGTTTGGTTACAAGGAAACTACGTTACATATTATTATGAAGAAACTGGTTCACGGAACCAAATAATTAGTAATAACCTACGAATCAAAATATAAGTAATTTCAGTAGACCGCGAGGTTCCTTTGATATCGACCAAATTCTGTGCGAAACAGTGCACTTTCATGATTTTTTTACAGTATTTTTTATCTCAATCTTATTTTAATATTCAAAGCCAAAATTCACCAATGGCTTTTTTTGAATTTTATGTAATTCGAGTCTTGTACCACGGGGATCCAGAGAGTACTGAGAAATAGGCCAATGAATGCCAATGATGATGAAAACCAAACCCCTTGACTAAGCCGGGGGTTTGCCCCTTAACTATGCCGTTTACATAACCACACAATGACTATATGCAGAGAATCTTGTACATAGGTTTAAATCAGGTGGGAAAGGACGCCCCGGTCTCATTGTTTTTTTAAAAGGTTATATCTCAGATCACATTTTATGTAGGACATCGCATTAGCCAGCAATACTTTTTTAGTTTTTCTCTTATTAAATGGACACCTACCTATTATTTTAATTTATTTTTAAGACTTTCTTAAGTGCAATGCCTATGAGAAATAAATGAATTAAACTGAACCTGCACCCCATGAGTCTTCACAGAACTGATATATTCTTTTTAAATTCACTCAAATAACGTTAGCGAACTGTACAGAAATCTTTACCTTTTTATTTAATCTTGTATCTTTCAGTGTGTCAGTTACCTAAAATCAACATGCCGGCAGTGAAATTGTTTTTATGGATTCGATATTCTTCAATTTCAATTCGCATTCCGTCCGTGCTCTTATTCGGAGAATCAATTTGCGTTCCGATGAAACCGACTTGCGGTTTTCTTAATGATTTATTCGGCAAAATAAAAATATGGTTGAAAGATTTAATGAAAACATTCAATATATGTAACATTCTGCTCTTCTATTTTGATTCATATTACGTTACACGAGTTATTGCAACATAGGTTTTTGAACTGTAGCTACTCAGTGTTTTTCTTGGATGTCCAGAAGTCATTTGAAAGAATGGACAGTTGTAGCTTAGTAATTAATTTAATTAATTAAATATACAAGACATTTCTCAAAACATTTCTTTCGCAAAATCTCAAGTCACGCGTGAAAAAATATATCGGGTTTTTAAAATTTTTTAGGTTCTTCAAGTAAATTAGATAGCAGATATGAAGTTTTTCGTATATTGTAAGCTATTTGCTATTAGTATTTGCTAAATCAGTCATCACCAATGTTATAGTGCTTGCAACCAACTCTTGTCCTGACTCCCATTTAGAAACGGCCAGGAGACGGGCACCATCCGCAGGGCTGGAGCACGTTTGCAAAAACAATTCCATGTCAACTCACACAGAGACCCGTCCCATTGCCGTTGGGACCAAAGAGGTTTTAGGGGAGCAGCATCGGGCTAGCACTATACTAAATCCATCGAGCTGCGTCTAAAAATGAAATTTTGAATGAAATTCCAGGTGGGGCTAAACGAGATATTGTTGAAATGAGTACCTATACAATACAATGTTTATGGTACCTATAGAATAGATAAGTGTTTATGGTAGAATGTGTGACAGATGTCGTACAGATCTTGTAACTGCTGAATAAAAGATGAACACCGAATAATTACCTTTTTATTTCCTCCATGCTGCGAAAACCTCAATAGGTTATGGGCCCAGGCCCGCTCGTGGAGGAATAATACTCGGATAAGAGGAAAGTATAAAAAATACGTGAAAAATCACGGAAGGTTGAAGGAAGCAAAAATACGTGAAACGTCACGGAAGATTGAAGAAAAAAAAGACTAACGAAGTAAAAAAAATGGAAATATCCAAGATAATATTGGAAGGATCCAGAAATTGGAGTGTCTGGAAATTCCAGACGATGGTTCTCTTGCGGGGCCAAGATCTGATGGACATAGTAGACGGGACCTCAGAAGAAAGAAATTCAACAAAAGATGGCAAAGCC
This sequence comes from Eupithecia inturbata, assembly GCA_963662085.1. Taxonomy (NCBI): domain Eukaryota; kingdom Metazoa; phylum Arthropoda; class Insecta; order Lepidoptera; family Geometridae; genus Eupithecia; species Eupithecia inturbata. The sequence goes on along the minus strand of OY759194.1, from coordinate 4,613,781 downwards.
CAATCTATTATTGCTACAAGAATCAATGAGCAAGTCATTACGCACATTATGTGCTGCAACACGGCAGCGGAGATGTGGAAAAAGCTGATAAGTATATACGAGAGGAAAAATGAGACAAGTAGACACATAGCTCAGCAGAGGTTTTTCAGCTACCAATACCAAGAAGGGACACCAATGTGTGAGTTTTTGTCCAAAATTCAAGAAATACATAACCAAATGAAACTGATGGGCGAAGACGTGTCTGACAAGTTTGTGGTGACAAAAGTCTTGATGACCTTGCCAGACAAGTACAGGCACTTTGTGTCAGCCTGGGAGTCAGCCCCAGAAGCACAGCAAACCTACGACAATTTGGTTAGTAGACTTCTATGATATAAGGATGGAAGCGAGACAGGGTGAAAAAGATCTGCAGTCGTCTTCAGCTTTTGTGACAAGACCAGTAGATAAGAAAAATGTAAAATGCTATAGATGCAATAAACTGGGACATTTTAAAAGTGAATGCAGGAAAGCGCAGAATGATAAGAACGATGCGTCCCAAAGTAACAGTAGCTCGGAGAAGAGATGTTACTTTTGTAAGAAGCTTGGACACTTGAAAAGTGAGTGTTGGTTCAAAAATAAAAAAGCTAAAGAAAGCAAGGCGTTTGTGACGCTAAGAGGAACTTTGGATGAGTTGGAAGAACATTATTTACAGTCGAGATGGTTGGTGGACACAGGTGCAAGCGAACACATGTGCCGAGATAGAGATTTGTTGACATCCTATACAACTCTAGACCATAAATTTGTCATTGAAATGAAATGAAATGAAATAGCATTTATTTGCATAAATATAGGTTTGCAATGGTGGTTTTACAATAGAGTTTCACTATATTTGACCTTTGCGTCGTGCAAATGTTTAAACTTAAAAATAACTATGAATAAAGAATAATAGATTAAATAACATTAAGTAAGTACTATAATGTCAAAATAAAAATTATGTGCATTTAAATTTCAAATAATCACTTATATTATATAAACAGTTAACACAAAGCCAGTTATATAATTTACGATTAAATTCATTATCTGTCAGTTCTCTCATTTCAAGTGGAAGTTTGTTATATAACTGTATGGCCATTGTGTAACAGTTCTTTTTACACATTTCTAGTCTAAATTGAGGCACCTTTAGTTGTTTTTGTACTATTTTTCTTCTGTAAACTTTTCATCCCTCTCAAACAATGCTATGTTATTTCTGACAAATTTTAGCATCTCGAAAATATAGAGTGAAGGAAAAGTTAACAGTTTATGCTTCATAAATAAAGGTCTACAAGAATCTCTCCGTTTAATGCCAAATATGGCCCGAATACACTTTTTCTGCGCAACGAAAGCTCTCTGAGCATCCGTTGAGTTGCCCCATATTATGACGCCATATCTCAAAATAGAGCAGACATGACTATGGTAAACTGTCAATGCAGTTTCAATATTAGAGAGGTCCTTTATTCTTCTCAGTGCAAATATAAATTTATTAATTTTCTTACACACATTATCAATTTGTTTCTTCCAATTTAAATGTCTATCAATAATAATTCCTAAAAATTTTATGTCAAATACCTGCTCAATATCACTGTTTTTGTAATTTATGTAAATTTTATCTTTAATATTATTGTTATACGTGGTTGGTAGCATGAATTTAGTTTTTGTTGTGTTATTTTTAAGTTATTTTCATCTAGCCAATTAATTACGTCATTAAGAGATTTGTTCCCTACGCTCATAGCATTTATAATAGATTTTTCTTTCGTCAATATTGTAGTATCATCAGCAAACATGATTGTGTACTGGTCAGTAGCGCTTGGTAACTCATTAATATAAATAATAAATAGTATGGGACCTAAAACACTGCCCTGTAGCACACCGTGGCTAATAAAAGAATAAACAGATCTGAAGCTTTCTTGTGTATTAGATTCAGAAGACATTTTTGTTATTTCCGTGCATTGCTTTCGTCCCCTGAGATAACTTTCTAACCAAGAGTATGCAGGACCCCTTATGCCATAGCATTCCAATTTATCTAGCATACGGTCATCGCAGACCATGTCAAAAGCCTTACTCATGTCTAGAAAGATGGCGACTGGGATTACTTTCTTATTGATTGAATCAAGAATTTCTTTGACAAGTTTAAAACATGCTAGAGTTGTCGATTTCTTACTTATAAAACCATTTTGTTGTTCGCACAAAACTTTGTTTTTTTCTAAAAACACAACTAATTTTCGGCTCATTACCTTTTCAAATATTTTCGAGATTATTGGTACTAGTGTAATGGGTCGATAATTCCCAGTATCGGATCTAGAACCTTTTTTAAATAGAGGTTTGACTACAGATAGTTTTAGACCTTCAGGAAATACACCGTTTTCAAGAGAAAGATTGACCACGTGTGTAAGAGGCTCTAGGATATAACCGATATTTTGTTTGAGCAGTTTGGTTGTTATCTCGTCGTAGCCAGCAGAGTTTGTATTACGTAAACTCATTGTTATTTTAAGTACCTCCAAGCAAGTCACCGGTTCAAGATAAATTGAGTTAACTACTCTACTTTTATTGTGCTTATATATATTATTGTGCTTATTCTTTGTTGTCTTTTCATTGTTGGCAATGTTTATAAAGTGTCTATTGAAACAGCTTGCTATTTCAGCACCGTTGGTTATAATATTGTCTCCGTCAACTATTTCCTTTATTTCATTGTTAGTACATTTGTCCTTAAGTCTGTCGTTGATTATTTTCCATGTAGCGCTTTTTTATTAACTGCACCTGAAATATATTTCTTGTTCCTATCTTTTTGTAAATTGACTGCACACCGTTTTAATATTTTACTGTAGTTTCTATAAATGTCCCTATCTTTCTCTGATTTAGTTTTGTAAAATACACACTGCAGATTTCTTTTTTTATCAAATGATCGTTTTAAGCCCTTTGTGATCCATTTTGGGTTTGATGAGTTTTTGTTGATTTTCATTTTAATCAGTGGAAAACACAGTTTATACGCTAAACAGATCCAGTCATGAATCATTGAGAAAGCCATATTAGTGTCCGTTTCTAATAACACATCCGAATAAAATAACTGGCTCAAACAGTAACTAAACTTCTCCATATTTTCAAGACAGATATCCCTTCTATATACGAACCATTGCTTTACCATATGAGTATCAGCTTTAATTGTTATAGTTTGACCAGTATTATGATCAGATAAACCTAATTCATGTACTTCACCTTTGACATCCTTTATATTACTAATAATGTTATCAATACATGTCTTTTGTCGGGTAGGTACGTTTATGTGCGGTTTCATTTTATAATTGTATAATAAATTAATAAATTCATTCCTCATTTTACTTGTACTTAAAATGTCAATGTTAAAATCACCACAAATTATGTTAAAATATTTATCTTTTAAGTCAACTCTATCTAGCATAATGTTTAGATGTCTAAAAAATATTTCTATGTCAGAATTTGGTGTCCGGTACATACACAATACATTTATATTCTTATTTTTAAGCTTTATACCACATACTTCGAAATGTTTTTCAATTTCTATACTGTCCAACCAAATTATACGTTCAAACTCAATATTTTGTTTTACCAGAATACAAACACCACCTCGTCTTTGACTTTGTCTAGAAAAGCTACTTGCCAATTCGTAAGACATAAGTTTCAGGTTGTCTTCGTCACCTTCTCTTAGAAATGTCTCACTTAAGCATATTATGTCAACTACAATATGTTTATCTACTAGTAAGCTAAGCGCCACTTCTATATCATCTAGTTTATTTAAAGCGCCAGCGATATTTTGATGCACTGATCGCGCATCCATTGTAGGCAATGGATGCGCGATCAGTGCGCAGGGCCGCGGACAGGTGACAGGTCAGGTATTTGATGGACAAAAATGGATTGACACCACCATCGACAATGTTCTGTAGGTTCCGGACTTGAAAACCAATTTGCTGTCAATAGCATGTGTCACAAAACGGGGCTATGTCATTGTGACGAATACAGTTGTAAATTTTACAAAAATGAAAAACTTTGCGCGGTTGCCGATAGTAGCGGCGGCATGAACAATTTGTATGTATTGAATATTCGGTATAAATGTGAGGTGGTGAACTCTACTCAAGTGGTCCATATGGAAAGCTTGAGCAAGTGGCACGAAAGGCTTGCAAATCAAAATCTCCAGCATGTGAAGGGCGTACTTTCAAAACAAAACATATGTACCTGTAAACACGGATTGTGTTGTGGGACAGTGTGACGGTTGCCTGAAGGGAAAACTACATCGCCAACCCTTTGAAGCTAGTATCACCAAAACGTCGAGAACATGTGAACTTGTTATAAATGTCAAAATATATGACTACTAGTGCCACCTACATTAAAGTAGTTCATTCAGAGGATAAGGTTTTTTAGTCTATGAATAAACAAGTTGCTTCAATCTGTTCTCGAAACGAGTCGTTTTATTTTAGGTTATGGGCCCAGACTCATACAATCACAGTGAAAAACTATTTATCGCGTTTATTGTCAGAATTACCAGTGAGGTGGACAATAGACAGTGTGATTAGACTAAATAGTGCGTGGTGAAAATAAACTCGTAATCTGGACATTGTTTGGACAAAGCATCATGGCGTCTAACTCGAGCTATTTAGTTAGCGTACCCAAGTTAAAGGGTCGCGAGAACTACAACGAGTGGTGTTTCGCCGCAGAGAATTTTCTGATATTGGAGGGAATGGTTAAGTGCATAAAACCAGAACCTAACACGTTACCAGAAGCTGCAGAAGATGCGAAAACAAAAGCCAAATTGATTTTAACAATTGATCCGTCCCTATACGTTCACATAAAGAGCGTCAGTACATCGAAGGAGCTATGGGAAAAATTGAGAAATTTATTTGATGACTTAGGATTTACAAGAAGAATCAGCCTTTTGAGGAATCTTATATCTATCAGACTTGAAAATTGCTCATCGATAACTTCTTATGTAACACAAATTGTCGAAGCGGGACAGAAATTGGCGGGAACAGGCTTTGGAATAAGTGACGAGTGGATAGGTTCTATCATGCTGGCTGGATTAAGTGAAAAATATATGCCTATGATAATGGCCATCGAGCATTCCGGAATGTCTATTACAACGGACGCCATTAAAGCTAAATTGATGGACATGGAACCGGAAAGTAGTGAAGTGAATAATGCATTGGCATGTTTCCGCAACCAACCTAAGAAAAATAACAAGTCTATGGTTCGAAAAGATGGCGCGGCGGGTGCGCAGAAATCGACATCTGTCAATGGAAAATCAAACGTCAAATGTTATCGGTGTAATCAGTATGGTCACTATCGCAATCAGTGCAAAAACACAGAAGAATCTTCAAAGAAAATGCATGAAACTGAAAAGAAATCCACTAATGCATTTAGTGCTGTGTTTTTCCATGGAAATTTTCAAAAAAGTGACTGGTTTGTAGATTCGGGTGCCAGTTCACATTTGACAACAAATCAACATTAGGTGATCGATGCGTGTTATTCAGGATTTACAAATGAAATTATGGTCGCTAACCATAACAAATTACCAGTGCTGTGTAGCGGTAATGTTAGAATAACGACGTCAACTGAGGAATGTGATTATGACGTAACTATTGAAAAAGTTTTGTGTGTGCCCAACTTGACGACGAACCTCCTGTCAGTAAGCCAATTGATAAGGCAAGGAAATAGGGTTAATTTCACTAACGACGGTTGTCAGATATTTAACAAGCAGAATGCTTTAGTTGCTACCGCTTCAATCATAAACGGTGTATATAAATTAAATACTCCAACTTGTTTATTGGCTTCAGTGGTTGAGTCTCCAGAGTTATGGCACCGTAGATTGGGCCATGTTAATAGTAACTACATGAATAAAATGCAGAATGCTGTGGAAGGAGTCATGTTTGATGAGAGGGCTGATATTAGCAAGATGAACTGTGTTGTGTGCTGTGAAGGAAAACAAAGACGCTTGCCTTTTGCTCATGAAGGCAACAGGAGTACTGAGTTACTGAATATAGTACACAGTGACATCTGCGGGCCCATGGAAAAAGTTTCTCTTGGAGGATCAAGGTACTTTCTTCTTTTTGTTGATGACTACAGCCGCATGACTTATGTTTATTTCTTGAAGAACAAGAGTGAGGCTTTTCAATGTTTTAAAGAATATAAAGCAAAAGTCGAGAATTTAATCTCAAAGAAAATAAAGATACTTCGTAGTGATAATGGTGGAGAATTTTGTAATCAAGATTTTGATAATTATTTAAAGACAGTGGGAATAATTCATCAAAAGTCTAACCCCTACACGCCGGAACAAAATGGGCTTTGTGAGCGTATGAATAGAACAATCATAGAAAAAGCCAGATGTCTTTTGTTTGAAGCAAAAATTAACAAGGAATTATGGGCGGAAGCTATTAATACTGCTGTATATTTACAGAATCGAATTATGAAGACTGGATTGAATAATCGTACACCTTATGAGTTATGGACAAGCACTAAGCCGAACCTTAGTCACATTAGAATATTTGGCAGCACTGTCATGAAGCACATACCAAAGGAGAAGAGACATAAATGGGACAAGAAATCTGAAAAGTGTGTTCTAGTAGGCCATCCCGAGGATGTTAAAGGATACAGGGTGTATAATCCTGTAACGCGGGCAATCACAACCAGTCGAGATGTTATTATTATAGAAAATAATCCTCATCAAGAGAGTCTTATTGATGTGGAAGAGACAGATGTGAAGCTAGAAGTAAGTCAAAATCCAGTGGGAGATTTGTCAGGCAATATCAGTGAGCTGGATGACTCATTTACTTCTATAGATAGCACTTATGAACCCGATGACACTGTTGTGCCAAGTGAGGAGTCTGCAACATCTGACGAAGATCCTGATATAAAAAGGATATTACCAGTAAGAGAAAGGAAAATACCTGACAGATTTGGGTTTATTTGTGCTGAACAAAGCGAACCTGACAGCATTCAGCTGTCTTTAGAAGAAGCACTTCAGGGACCAGAGAAGGAGCACTGGCAGCAGGCTGTGAAGGAAGAATTGCAAAGCTTCGAAAACAACAAGGCATGGGAAGTTGTTGATGCTCCAAGTGATGGTACTATTATAAAGTGTAAATGGGTTCTAAAAAAGAAATATGACAATGACAATAATGTGCGTTATCGGGCAAGGTTGGTGGCTAAAGGGTGTACACAAAAGTATGGTGTGGACTATGAAGAAACATTTTCTCCAGTAGTTCGTCATACTACATTGAGACTATTATTTGCGTTGTCAGTTCAATTAAATTTAGATGTAATTCATCTTGATGTAAAAACAGCCTTTTTGAATGGGGACCTGGATAAAACTATATATATGCAAAAACCTATGGGTTTTGTATGTTCTAGTGACAAAAAGGTTCTTAAACTAAAAAAAAGCTATATATGGACTTAAACAGGCATCCCGAGCATGGCATAAAAAAGTAGATAACTGTATGTTAGCAGATGGCTATGCTAAGTCTAAATATGAACCATGTTTGTATACAAAAATTGTTGGTAATTGTAAAACCATGGTAACATTGTATGTTGATGATTTTTTTGTATTCTCAAATGATAAAAAAGAAATGAAACATCTTAAAGACATGTTGAGTAATAATTTTGAAATTAAAGACCTAGGATGTGTTAAAGAATGTCTAGGCATGTCAGTTAATTTTGATGAGCAAAATAGCACTGTTACTTTAAGTCAAGAGAAGTATATTGATCAATTATTATGTAGATTCAACATGACAGAATGTAAGACAGCTGATACTCCGATGGAGGCAAATTTAAAGAGTAAGAGAGAAGGTACTTCTAATTGTCAAAATCCCTATCAGCACCTTATCGGGAGCTTAATGTATTTAGCTGTCCTTACTCGTCCTGATATAGCTTATCCAGTGTCATATCTAAGTCAATTTAATAATTGTAATAGTGAAGAGCAATGGATTTATGCTAAAAGGATACTAAGATATTTAAAGAAAACTAAAACTGTAGGTTTGAAATATTATAAAACTGAAAATGTTCATATAGATGGCTTTGTTGATGCCGACTGGGGTAGCAATATTAATGATAGGAGATCTTATACAGGTTTTTGTTTCACTTTGTCAGGAAGTGTCATATCATGGAATTGTAGTAAACAAAAATGTATTGCTCTTTCTAGCACAGAGGCAGAATATGTGTCAATTTCAGAAGCCTGTAAAGAGGCAGTTTTTTTGAGAAACTTACAATATGAGGTTACTAGAAAAATGTATAAAATAACTTTATATAATGACAGCCAAAGTGCTCAGAAACTTTTAATAAATACTGTATTTCATAATAGAACAAAACATATTGATGTTCGATACCATTTTTGCAGAGAAATGATAAGAAATAATATTGTTCAAGTTAATTATTTATGTACATCAGATATGCCAGCAGATTTACTTACAAAAAGTTTGAGTAGTGTAAAACATTATAAATTTATGAATGCTTTGGGTATTGTTAAAGTTTAGTAACTGTATTAAGAGATTTTGTTGTTTAGATAAGATACATTTTGAGTGGGAGTGTTATAATACACGCAGATGTTTGTGGGCCAATGGAAGTTGCATCAGTAGGAGGTGCACGGTATTTTTTATTGATCAAAGACGATTTTTCGAATTATAGAAGCGTGTACTTCATGAATGCAAAGTCAGAAGTAAAGAGACACCTGGAAGATTTCATTAATAAAAGCGAGAATATAACAGGTAACAAAGTTTGATATTTTCGTAGTGACAATGGGCTAGAATTCATAAACAGAGATGTTCAAGAGCTTTTCTCTCGTCGTGGCATTGTACATCAGCCTACTGTTCCGTATACGCCTGAACAACAAATAGAATGGAAAAGCCGAACGAGAGAATAGAACTCTATTGGAAGCGAATAGATCTATGTTGTATTCTAAGGCATTCCCTAAAGAATTATGGGCTGAGGCGGTAAACACAGCAAGCTACGTACTTAATAGAACGGGTCTGAGCAGAGACAAACAGTCAACGCCATATGAGGTATGGACAAATGGACAAAAATTTGATATACATACGTGTTCTGAAAGTCTTTGGGTCACCAGTATACGTCCATATTCCCAAACAAAAAAGAACCAAATGGGATTCAAAAGGAGAGAAGGGAATAATGGTTGGATATGGAGATGACACCAAAGTTTACAGAATTTTCTGTAAAAATAAAGTTGAAATCAAGAGAGATGTAGTATTTCTAAAAGAAGTAAAGACACAAAAAGAAAAAGATTTGATGTCCTTGAATAGCAGAGAGAATAATGAAGGACATGGGAGTGAGATTGGTGAGAAAGTGTGTAGTACTACGTCTGAGGAACAGTTGACATTAACAAACTCCTTACTTGCAGAGAGTAGTGCGTATGAGCCTTGCACTAGTGACGAATCGAGTAGTGAGCCATGTGATGAAACACCTCGGAGACCTCAGCGGACCAGAAAACAAACTTCGTTCTTCACTTGTAACAATGTGTGTTTAGCAGACAGGTGCGAACCGTTGACATATCAGGAAGCTATGAAACGAAATGATGCGCCAGAGTGGAAAAAAGCAATTGAGAAGGAACTTATGACGTTAGAGGAGAATAAGACATGGATAGATGCAGAAAAGCCAGCAGATCAGAAGGTAGTGAGTAGTAAGTGGGTATTTAAAATTAAGAATAATAATAACCAGAAACAGTATAAAGCCAGGTTGGTTGCACGAGGTTTTGAACAGAGTGATAAATTGGATTATAATTTATAGATTATAAGATAAATTAAGAGCAAAAAAGGCAAAAATATCACGTTTTTTTTATCGGATCCCACTTTGATATTTATTTTATTTTTATTATTTGTTGTTCAAGGCCCTGGTTAGACGCACGGACGGACAGACGGACGGACGGACATACGGACGGACGGACGGACGAACAGCGGAGGCTTAGTAGTAGTGTTCATTTTGACCCTTCAGGAACGGAACCCTGAACAAATCAACTAAATAACTAGTGCAGTACCTAAACGGAACGCTGGTAGCTACACTTGAAATTTTGCGAATATCTAAACCTCCCAATTTGACAGGCAGGAAGGCCTGAGACCATACCTGGTTATCCAAATTGAAATTCAAAACCGATGACGACGATGTATTTGTTTATTATGTCAAGAACTCGCTGTGTTTACACAGTTGACTACATTTTAAAGCATAAGTACGTAAATTTAGGTACAAATAGACAAAACCGAATAACTGTAAAAGCCATTATGACTATTAATTTTGAGCAGTCTGTCCGAAGTTTAGTTGAAATTTTGTATTTCCTCGTAAGAATTGGGGAACCAAGCAGTCGAAGTTAACATTTATCTACAACTGTAATGTTAGGAGTCAAACTATTGAATTTTCCAAATGACATTGTTTTGTTCTACACAAGAGTCCGAAATAAAAACCCCTTTGTCGGAATTCATCTGTGATGCTTATTAGACCATCAAAAACTGTGTTCACCTCTCAACCTAATGTTCCGTCGTCCAATACCAAACAATGAGCTTGGATTGGGGCCTTTAATCCTCCAGAAGGACTTCACCTGCATGGCCAAACCCCCCCACCCCACTGACAGACCTTTTAGATGTTGTGCAGTCACAGCATCCAGACCGCTGGCAGAGCCACTTTGGAAAGACATCTAAATAAGCACGTCCTGGCTGGTTGTACCCGTCCGACACGACGACATCATTCTCTTCAGGTGGATCGGGGAGTTGGATAACCTCAGAAGCCATTCTGAGGGTGGATGCTTACTATCAAGAGATATGAGAGTAGCATCATCATTTGGCGCTAACGTGTAGTTTGAGAACATTATGCGAGACGCACCTTTGATTTTAATGGGTTTTGAACTTTGTTGTGTCCTGATCAACAATTTAAATAGGCTGCCCTTCGCGTGCAGTGTACCTAACACAATTTTGTATGATCCTAACCATGATTGATACTTGGTTGGCCAAATCTTTCTTTACATGCAGTACTCTGTAAGAGGAACTAATAAATGCTGTCAATTTCGCTAGGTGTCTTGATACAGCATTCCTACTGGCCTCTGGGAGAGCGGAAGCGACAGAGATGCACCTCGAGGAATACGTTTTAAAATATTCCTTGTAGCTTTGTATTCACTCAGAACTTTCCAGAGGGGGTTTCTCAGCCGTATAATCCGAATTTCGCGTTGAATTTTCTACCGCTCCTGCAAACGGAGCAGATAGCGGGATAATGGGATCCTTATGAATTCTAGTTTGATGAATTCTGAGACTTCTTTGTCACTTGAAAAAGCGAGACCGGAGACATCGTGTGCACACATATGTGCCACAATAAAACCTAATCAATAATCATTTATTTCGTACATTACAAGAATAACACGTCATATTCGTATCTATAGAAATAAGTAGGTACGTTAAATTCTAGAAGTAATAATAAATTATATTTTACGCATAGAAATTATTTAATATTATACATTTTTAACATTAAAATAAAAATTATAATTAGAGAATAGATATATAAATATTAATATACACAGATAACAACATTTAGTCACTTTACAGGCTAAAAACTCATCGTAGCTGTAAAAGCTGTTGTCAATAAGCTAGTGCCTCAGCTTGTACTTAAAAGATGTCAGGCTTGTTGCCTCCATTACATTTTTAGGAAGACTGTTGTACACTGTCGGTCCCATTATGCGCGTTAACTTCCCAGACTTCGCGAAAGTACGAGGCAGGTTGGTGAGTTGGTCCGCTCGCCGAGTATTGATTGTACTTGTGAATGTCGCTATTTTTAGTGAAGACTTCTAAGTTACTCCTTACGTATACCGCTACCTGGAATATAAAAAATATTTATTTTAGAAGATTACAATAACAGAATAAAACAATTATAACTAGAATATACACTTACATCTGTTTCTTAAAAATCTAAGCCGTCACCAGAAAACTGAGTGCCCAGAATGCTGGCAGCATTGCCACTTTGAATGGAAATGCCAATTCGTTGACCGAAATAGAAGCTAGCATTAATATATAGCTTAATATATAGCTTGGAATATATATATTAGGTCTTTACCTATGAAATTGCCGTTTCGTATGGAATAAGTGAAAGTACTTATTTTTTAAACTTTTTTATTTCTATTATTCAAAGTAATCACCCATGCAATTGACGCATCTTTGCCAACGCATTGGCAGTTTATTGATGCCCTTCTTATAAAAATCTGCTGGACGGGAGGCAACAAACTCTTCAAAGGCATTTTGTACTGCCTCTCGGGAATTGAATTTTTTACCCACTAAAAAGTCGTCTAAATTTTGGAAAAAGTAATAGTCGGTAGGTGCAAGGTCTGGTGAGTATGGCGGATGAGGGAGAGCTTCCAACCCCAGCTCTTGCAGCTTGGAGACTGTCTGTTGTGCAGTATGGGGTCACGCGTTGTCGTGAAGGAGCAGTGGGGACGACCGATTGACCAAAGCTGGTTGCCGATGTGCAAGCTTCTCCATCATTGTCTCCAGTTCTTCACAGTATGCATCTGCAGTAATGCTCATGCCGTTTTGTAAAAAGCTGTGGTGAATCACACCCGCACTAGACCACCAAACAGTGACCATCATCTTTTTTGGGGTCATTTTTGGTTTAGGGCATTGCTTTGGTGCTGAACCAGGATCTAACCAACTTGCTGACCACTTTCGATTGTCGAACAGAATCCATTTTTCATCGCACGTAACAATTCGGTTCAAAATTCCTTCATTTCTTTGCCTATTGAGCAGCGCGAGGCAGGTCTCGACGCGTACGTTGCGCTGGCGATCGTTAAGTTCGTGGGGCACCCATCTATCAAGTTTTTTACCTTGCCTATGTGTCGCAAATGGATCAAAATTGTTTTGATGCTAACATCAAAAGCTGCTGCTAGCTCAGCTGTAGAATGAGTTTCGTCAGCTTCCACAATCGCCTTTAATTCATCATTGTTGAAGTCTCCGGACGACCACATTTTTCAAGTCAAAATTTCCAGAACGGAACCGGGAAAACCAATAACGGGTTGTGCGTTCGTTTGTACAGTTCTCTCCGTAAACGTTTTTGATGTTACGTGCCGTTTGAGTTGCGTTGTTGCCACGACGAAACTCATATTCCATAATTAGACGAATTTTTAAAGTATCCATTATGACGAAAAATGTTCAAATGTAATGAAAATACAACACTAATCAATAAACAAAAGACTGAGTTTGTAAAAAGAATGTCATGTTTTTAAAACAAAATTAATTTGAATTTAGAATAAAAAGCCATTCCAAACTTTTTTTCTATTTGAAATGACCAGAACTAAAAAACGGCAATTTCATAGGTAAAGACCTATTATATAACTTACTAATGTGAAGATGCTGCACCTCTGCAATAGTAACCTGGAGTAGGTTACTATTGCAGAGAACCTACTCCCTCCAGAAAACTTACAAACTAGCCGTCGCTTCGCCACTTACTTCTCTCACAAACCCGCAATATAGCAGTAAAATCAAGCTAATCAGCCACAAAACTTCAAACCGTAAACCAATACAAGCTGTCGCTTCCAACAGTCTATATCCTAAAGGCATTACATGACTTCACGTCCACCAAGACAAGTCGACGTAACTTCCGGCAAGTTCCGCGACTAAATTGTCCATTTATTTGCTAAATTAGTAGAACTTGTTCTTACGTCGCAACTAAAGCGTCTTAACTGCTTTATAATAGAGGCTTTTCTCTTTGCGATGCTCGATGAAGTTCCTCGTAGTTTGCAAGATGAGCCGACGGTGTTGAATCACACTTTACACTAATAATATAAATGCATAAGTTTCGACGGATAGATACGAGTATATAGAATTATTGTTGTCTCTTCACTCCAAAACTACTAAACGATTCGACTTAAAATGTTATGTACCTAGTTCTAATTCGCGAAAAATGTCAAGGCTCGCTTCGCTCGCCATTAATTATACTTACAATTGTTCGGAGTTGAGGACCGGAATATCGTGTGTGCAGTCAATATGCAAAACACTCCAAAAATTTTAACTGAACCATAAAAATTCGGGGCTCGCTCCGCTCGCTGATAACGTCTAGCTAGTTGCTGTTTATTATGCGATTTATGTTACTTTTTATGCAGGAAAGACGCCGGCAAAGCCACGTGCATACGCCTCTCTCTTTATATATTTTTTGAACCAGCTTTTAATCATCCATTTTGCTTCTCATCCAGACTATGGTAGTAGGGAGAATGCGAACGTTCCGTGAAAGCACCAATGATAATATCATCGGTGCTTTCACGGAACTTACGTTCTTTAAAAATCTTAGTGGAAAATACTTATTATGTATTTTCCACTAAGATTCTTTTGAATTTTTCAACCAAGGCGTAAGCCTTGGTTTAGAAAAAATATCTTGGAACTACATAGATCCGAGTACAAACTCGTAGCAGAGTCTACGGCGTAGCAAAATAGCTACGACGTAGCACATTGCTACGCTTTGTGCTCGTTTGCTACGAGCACATAGCGTAGGGATGTGCTATGCTATGCAATCACTGCTTTGTAAATAATGGGATCTAATTAATGTTCTAATTCTTAGCTTGGAAATTACTTAGTTCTTTTACGTTGTTGATATTTCTCAGTGACGGGCAAATCTAGTGCTCTTTATTTTAATGATAGACAGTTAACAGGAGGGACCTACTCTGGGGGCGAGTGAGACGCGGCGAGTCAGTATAAATTATCTCTAAACTAGTTTTGTGTAGAAATTCGGACGCTTGTTATTATAGATATACTTGTTGTTCCTGGATAAAATGTAGCCTATGTCTTCCCGCAGAATCAGTATCTCTCATTTGTCTGTGTACTGCATCAAGCACATACCCATTGGGCATGTGCTCGATGGTGTACTGTGACTTAAATCTATCTCCTTGGATTGAGGAGAATTTTATTAAGATCCGCTTAGCCGTTTTGTTGTGAGATTGTTTACTGGCAGAGTTATTTTGCATTAAATTTGTAAAATTAATAATTAATTATAGTAGGAAATGTGTTTTCCACTTTCTCATAAGAAAATATAAGACACTTTTAAAACTATTTCTAATAGGCAATTAATAATTTTGCTAAAAGCCAAGTAAACAGGGAATAGGTCACATCAAAGTACAGGCAAAACAAACCTGCCGCAAACAGTTTCAATTTAAAGTAAGAGAAAGAAGCATGGTAGCTGTACCATTATATGAGCCACGGCAAAAGTTGCCCTCACAACATGAAAAATGCATTTAGTTTTAGCGAGTACAAACTGTAGACCGCAGAGAACATAGAAATACGTCTCTTTGCAATAGAGATGCCATTTCATAAAAAAAAGAAGCGACAATAGTAAAATAAAATAAAAAGAATTTGGAAATTAAATTTTATCTCGAGGCTTCTTGAAATTTTTGTTCCACTCTGAGAACCACTCTCAAATAATGAAGTGAGCTTTATTACTCATGTGATGTTTTTAGCAACTTTTTAACACCTACCCCCTACCTAGTGATACGTGGTAACGTTTTAGACTGCCCCCTCACCCCATACCCAAAATCACGTGTATTTATTTGTAGCAAACTATTCAAAAATATCACAATATTTTGTCTAAATACCTATAATCTAAGTTCATTCTTGTAAATTTAGCACCGATAAAGCGGAGAATTAGCGTGATAAAAATAGCTGTCAGTCCGGTCGCGCGTTCCACGAAAATATATATACACGTGTTAACTTACTACACCCCCTAGTGCTATTTCGTGATTTTTTCCGAAACCCTTCCCCTCTTTTGAGTCTTTCGTAATTAATGGCCGACACCTTAGCAAATGAAAATTTTTGGATGGTATATTAAAATGACTTATTATTCCTTTATTTTTAATTGAGTAAACTTTTTGAAATGCTATTTCTAAAATAAGATACGCATTCTTCAATTACTTTTCACCAGCTTTAACCAGTTTCTGAAATCACTAGCGCTTCTTAAGACCCAGACCAAGACTCCCGAACGAAAGGTGAGCACATAGGTAGCTAATTAATGTGCGAAAGGCCAAGCGCGTGTTAATCCCTGCTCTGCGGCGCACCGCCTATTGGAAGACCCGACGCGCTGAGTATTGGAAACGTCATTCCTTTTGTTTGCTGTGGCCCGATAAACTTTCTACCCTGATTAAATTCTGCTTTAGAACAAAAAGCTTTTTTAAGAAATAAGTTCCGACGTTGTATTGTAGGTATATTTTCTTTTAAAATTTGTATAGAAGTTACGTTCGTGGATGTATAAAATGTGAGTGAATTGTGGTGATTAGTACCTTAACGACCTTAAAACAAAAACCTGTTGGGTTACCCTCGCCACAATATCTTATTTAATTTAAATATTTTATATTATATCGTAACCGTAAACGTCAATAGCGGTTTTGAGTTGAACATCGACAATGACAAACTATATCTAGTTCTCGTGTCATTTGTTTTTTTTTAATATTGGTTTGATAAAGGAGTCTGAATTCATGGAACACATAAAAATTTTGACCATTAATCAAGTTTGCGATTGGAATCAAGTTATTGCCGTCGAACTTTAACAACAGTCGCACACCAAGGAACTAAACACAAATAAAACCATCGCACATTGCGCACGAAAGCTATAAAAATTATATTTATGACAACGTAAACTGTCAAATGAATATATGAGCGGGAAAATTCGTTTGTCGCTTGTGCTCGCTAGTTGCATTGGGTACAGCCGTGGTAAAAAATGGGACCGAATGCCGCCCGAATTCAATTTGGTGCACCCGTTGCTAGCACCATATAGTAAACTACCGTAGCTATCTATTAAATTTGTTAACCTTGTTGACTTTATTATGGAACATGTTAAAATAAGGCGGTTGGTTAGTTTCTGCTGTAGGGATAGTTTCTACGTAGCTTGTCTATGGAGATGTAGTTTACCTCCAATAAATATGATGAACTTCGTAGCTGAGTTCATAAAATATCCACATTTCGCCAAAAAATTGTACAATAATAAGGCCTAGATAATAAATTTGTCAAGTAGGCACTCTTAGGCAAAACAAGTATTATTTTTTTCTTCTCAATTATTCTTTTAAGGCCACTCCTGCGAAATATAATTATTTGAATTGTGATACTTTCGTTTTAAAAGTGCCAAAATGAGATTTAATAAATCTGACGAGAGTTCTCTTGATTCGTATTTATTTAATTATCTGAATTATTGAAAAGTAAAATGAAAAAACTTCAAAAGAATAATTGATGATAAGTTTCAGCCAATACAATAAAGATCCTTGGAATTGCGTATATTACGAAAAATATAAGCCGATTTATTTTCAAACGGCCGTTTGGTGCCAGCTTATAATTTGCACTACCGAATTTTTTCCCGCTTGTGTCGTAAGAGGCAAATAACGGTTCACCGGGGGGTGGGCAGCAGCGCCTTCTTCAGAACAAGTACACAACGGAACTGCGATCCCCAACCTGCAGGATTATGGCAGTGAGCGTGAGGGGCACGCTTGGTAGGGGCGGCCACCAGTGGACTAGCATAGACTGTAGATAGATTTGTAGGTAAGTTGGAAGTTGCAGATCATGGCATTCCCCCCTAATGAGCCAATAATTACCCAATATAATTAATCAATTTTAAGAACTAACCCTTAGTTATAAGCCGACTAACACATTGGACTGTAAAATTGTCTTAATAAATAAATGGAATTATTATTAGCTTATCAGGGGATGCCTCTGCAGAGAGGCATCCCCTGCCTGCTTGTCTGGTCTGTCTAACCTAACCTAACCTAACCTATTTTTTTTTTTAACGTTGGGAAATGCTTTATTGGATATTTTCAGGCCCGGGGGTCCCGAAGATTATATCGGACTACTGATACTGACTAAAACCACCACGTGTGTTCTTATTTCGCCATGCGTCTGGGCCGCAGGGACACGTTTGCACTCTTCCGTAGCCCAGATGGCGTCGGCCCGCAATCACGGGTCTCTCCTCGATGTTACAGAATTGGAGATCTCAGACACGCCAACTCAGTGTCGCGCGGAAGTACAACGCGCGCGCTACCACAGGGCACTTTATTGTCTACGGCATAGTCCCCCGACTCTGCCGCCAGTGCTCCTGTTAGGGGGGTAGGAGATGGGCATTGAAGAGCCTTCTCATACGCCCGGCTCTCTGGCTGCGAATTGGGAGGATAGAGAGTGCCTCCCTCTCACGCTCCGCAGCCTCCTTCTGTGACATGACTTGTTCACAGACGGCCAACGCCACATTCCACGAACTCTCCCCTTCCAGCATTGATTTGATCAATGCTGCAAGTGAGAGCTCGTTTCCCACCACTGCAGCGAGTGCGTGGCGCTCGACGGCCCAGGCTGGGCACGCTTTAAGTGTGTGCCGCGCAGTATCCTCGTCGCTGCCACAATGATGATACTCGGTCGTTGGTTCCCTTACGGCTATACGGCACATGTACTTTTCGAAGCAGCCATGCCCAGTCAGCACCTGTACCAGTCGAAAGGAAAGCGACCCGTGTGCCCTGTCCAACCAGTTCTCGAAAACTGGACGGACAGCTTCGATGGTCCAGCAGCCGGCCCTTGAATGGGCCAACCACCTTTCCCTTCGGACCCGTCGGATGTGCAGCTTCCAAGCGGGCTCTTCGCCCGGCGGGGGAGGATACTGCCCTCTGAGACGGAATGCCACGCGCCACTCGGTCGCTGCATGGCTCTCCGCCTCTAAATCCCATGGGGGGGACCCCGCCAGCAAACACGCCACCTCATAGGAGACGGTAAAGTACCCGCAAATGACCCTGTGGGCCATCACTCTCTGCGCTCGTCGCAGCATAGCAATGGTTTTCTCTGTCAGGGACGCTGCCCATATGGGCGCCCCGTAAAGTGCCATCGACCGTACCACACCCAGGTACAGACGGCAACTACTTGCTTTGTGACCCCCGAGATTGGGCAGCAGGCGCTTAAGTGCGCCCGCCGCTCCCATCAATACCTAACCTAATATATAATAAGTTCAGAAAAACAAGGTCAGTTTTACCTTCTAAGCTGATCCCGCCCTAGACATGACATTGGGACCACCATATCTGTCACGTTCGTCAATGCATGGATCGGTAAATCTTTCTCCGCTTATTCTCCACATTCGTATACGTCGATCGTCACTAGAAAACTTCACCTTACACACATCCGTAAAAAGCACCTTACGCCATTCCTCCATACCCCATTCGAGATGCTGACGTGCAAACCGTAATCAATTTGCACGATGATCCTTGGTCAGTTTATTGCGAGTTACAGGCCTTTGTGAACGTTGCTGGTCTTCGTGCAAACGATTCCTACAGTACAGTAGGTCGCACGTACTGGTCTTCCTGAGCGGTGGTAGCTCGAATGCTTCCGGAGCCACGACGCCGCGATACACTTCCGGTCTCCTGATACCAGTTCCAAAGGTTTTAGATAGCCCTTCGTGAATATCCCAGCTGTAAAGCCACGGAACGTTGCGATTGCCAATCTTCTACCATCATTACGGCTCTGGTAGCAGAAGCATTATCCAAATGGCGTCACATTCTTGGCATTTTACGGCAAAATGATCAAATTACACGTTTAACTTCCGAAAACAACCGTATTTGTCAGTAGACTTAGGTAAACTAATCTGGAATCAAAAACAAACCAAACCAAACCACCACCATAACCAAAACTCTACCCACTTCACGATATGTAAGACTTTTGATGTCTTACATATCGTGAAGTGGGTAGAGTTGTTTACCATACAACACTAGGGATTACGGTATGTAATCCCTAGTGCTACACTTGAGAACAAAATAGCAAACATAAAAAATAATTCTCGTAGCAAGGGTCAGCAAAAAATGGTCTCGAAACAAAAATACTCGGGTGGCCCTTATTTTATTTCCTAACATAACCTAATCTAACCCTTTTTTTTTAAGTGGAGGAATCCTCTTGGATACCGTTTTTTCGTAAGGGGCGAAAGAACGGTTATGCCGGACTCCTACCGGCTAAACCCACCACTGTGTTTTCTTTCGGCACCTGTTTGCCGGGCCTACGGGCACACTTGCGAATTCTTCCGCTGGAACCTAACCTAACCTAACCTGATATATAATTAGTTCAACGAAACGTTGGCTGTCGTTCAACTTCGAGCCATTCCGCCAAACATCGGCGAGATTATTTGTCGTAACATTTCACTACTAATACATTAAAATATCTTCTAATACGGTAAAATATCCATGACAAATGGTCTTCATTATAAAGTTAACAAATATTATACTCAGTACATCCAATTGAATGCATTATTGAATAGCTTATTCATTATATAAAACTGATTTTTCTTCGTATTTGAATTTGAGAGGCAAACAAATAGGAAATCAAGCCCGTTACATTTTATCATAGAATATCTTTTAATACCTTACTGTTTACCTCACTATCCACATATTATATTAAAATGTTTATTATTCAACAAATTATAAACATTAAATACCATGTTACATTACAGCATATTCATTTAATGACACTGATTTGTCCTACTTTTGAATTTGAGCGGAGAAACAAGTAGGATATCAGGCTTGTTCCATTTTATTATTGAATATCTTTTGAAAATTTATTGTTTGCCACTACATACATTTGCTATATTATATTTATTTATTTATTAGTAAACAAATTACAATATCTGACACGTTCGATCCCGTGATGCTTTGAGAGATTTGCAAATCTTCTTTTAGAGGTAGAAAATGTTTTTTTTTTATTATTGATCGGAAGAGTATTACCGGCTGGTAACGCTCAATAAAGTTATTAATAGTACATTACGTCCAAGTTCTGTAATGGGTGGGTTGCTTGCCGCGTCTCAAGATGGCTGAAAGCGAAGCGCAGTGCAAGTCCAGGCCATCACAGCGCGGTCAGCATTGCAGCCCCTGATGGCCAAGCTGAAATTAAGGCCGAGAGCGAAGGTCGAGACTTTTATAGCGCAGGCAGCAAGGGCTGCAATGTGGTCATTGCAGCCCTTGCTGTCCGCGCTTGGTAGCTTGAAGGCTGACACCATAGCAAACTTAACTTGAGGCCAGCTTATCGCGGCCAGCAGGGCTGTCATTGCGGGCCGAGGCTTGTATAGGTAGTGCTTTACTCAAACAATGCTAGTTATTCAAAAGTCATTGAATTGGAGGATTCGTCGCTTGAAGAGTTCATGAAAATTTATTAGAACGTATCATGTTTTACAATTCATCGCGATACGTTTTTGTCAGTTTACCGCATTTTATTTTTTATTCTAACCAGCCAGTAAAGCTTTTACTGCTTGCATAAAACCTATATGCACCTAACTATTATCAAAACAATATAGAATTCGAAATTCGAAAAACATTACGGACCGGTAATAATATTACTGTCCGCCTGTTCGGCTAGGCCCGAAAGATCGACTTTGCTCAAAGAAGGTTGTCGAAATAATCAGCAGATAATGTTTGAGTAAAGTTGATTATATAAGTATTTACATTAAGATAACTTGCAAAAAACCTTCAGGAAACAATTAGGTCGGTGAATTTATCAAAATAATAAATAATAAAGAGGTCATGAAAGATGAACAGCAACTCTCAATTTAATTGTAAAGTTGAAATTAATTTCAGGCCACGTTCCAAGATAAATTGCACTTTGTTTCTGGTTCTTTAATTAAGTTACTGCAGCATCGTCCAGTTTTTAACTTCGGTTAAATGTAATTGCTAAACGAAATTACTTCCGATTTGTTCATAGGGTGCGCTTACACTGACTGACTGTGTGACGTGACGTATAGAAATCGACCATTATCATTGGTTCCAAGATCAAATCCCGCTGGATTCTGATTGGTGGATTCCCACACGTCTCCACTCCACTATTATCCACTCCACTAAGCTCAACATCTTTCCGCTGGCAAGAAATCAGCTACGCTGTATTTTAAAACAAAAGCTTAAAGATTTCAACTGATCACATTTGACCTACCAGTACCTACAGTTTTTTTTAAACTTTCGTGATTTGTTAGTAAATGATTATTTACGATATTATTTTTCTGAAACGTTGAGGAAATAATAACAAAGTAAATAAAAACGCGATACATACCCGATAAATAAGTTTTCTGTTGTTTAAAAAATAACAAGAATTTGATCTTGTTATTTTTAAACACCAATAAGTAAGATCAAAATGATATTATCATATTTCTTTCAGTAGAAAATTACTCAATCACAATTTTACAATATCGAAATGATTCTATGAAAGATATAAATCCAAGTTTAGAATAACACAAAACAATTAAACCAACTTTGTTAACAATTGCGATTTGTGATTAAATAGAATTGAGGCAAGGTAGCTAAGCTTAACTAGGTTTTACCTGCGACTGCTATGCTTTTTTTGGGAAGAACCTTTTCAAACGCTGTATACTGTGGGCATCCACCTTAAATTCTACGTGGTCAAAGTGGTGTTGGCACGAAGCATGCTTTTAATTGATGGTTGTTTTACCGCGTGAAGAGTTCCGAGCCGGTATCTGAGCCAAGTCTCACCAAACCACTGCCTAAGTCGATTCCACATTATGTGAACGGAATACTGCAAATTCATTACAGAAATCCGATGAAGGAAAACGAGAAACGTGAACCAATTTTGTTCTAGACCCTGGATAGAACTCCTTTGTCCTCTCAGATAACTCTTTAGATTTATATCTTTAAACTTATGTGTGCTCGTTAGACGAGTATTTTAGCGAAAATATTATACAATTTAACTATAAGTACTTTTATTTCCACAAACCACTAAGGGAATTTCTCAGACAATATATATGTACATACTTTTGAAAATTATTTTAACTTTACTGGAAGACGAGGCCCTAATGACGGAGAGAGAGAGAGAAAAACATTTATTAAACAACTCAGTTACAGCTCAAAGCAGAAATTTATACAGACCTACATAATAGCTTACTAATAAATAAAAATAATGTCAAAATAAATAGAAAAGTGTAGGTAGTAGGTGGCATAGTGCGGCGGATGCGTTCGTGGAGTGAGGTTGTGCGTTGCTTCCGAGATCACGCGTGTGTCGAGGCTGTGAACTTTGTTTCTTTGTGCTAGGTTGTGCTGTTGTTTGGACTGTGAGGAGTGAGGGTTTGTGGGGTCGTGTCTGCGATGGACGCGGCAGGGAGTGCCAGGCGCGCTGGCGCCGCGTTGGCGGGGCCGTCTGGCGCCGCTGTGGCGGGGCCGTCTGGCGCCGCTGTGGCGGGGCCGTCTGGCGTCGCTGTGGCGGGGCCGGCTGCGCGCGGTCGGGCGACGGGCGCGACGGTGCTGTCGCCAGCTGCTGCGTTGCCTGGAGCGGAGGCGGTGGCGGGCGCGTCGGCCGCGCAGCCGGCGTCGGCTGGACGCGGCCGTGCGGGGCCTGCCGTCGCCGCCGCTTCAATAGTAGGTAGGTTATGGCGGTCCTCGTCGAAGCGCCGACATGTAGCGGCGGAGGATGGAACCGACGGTTCGTGGAACTCGGACTCGGAGGACGAGGAGCCTGGGTCCCGGGGACCGTCGAAGGTCTCCCGAATGGTTACGCGGGCGAGTAGTGCGGCAAGGGGCCGTGCGCGTGTGCGTAGGACCGCGGACGAGGCGAAGGGGCTCAAGCTCCACGCCAAGCGGGAGGTGGCCGACCTGACGGCCCGATACCGGCGTTCTACGCCGACTGCCTCGGTGACTCTGTCGCCAGCGGAGGGCGAGGACAGCCCGGCTACAGCGGCCGTGATCGTCGAGCGGGCCGCAGCGGCCGTTAATTATATTACGGAGGTGGGACGCAAGTCCAAAAGCATCAAGGGGGAGCTGCTCGAGGGCCTCAGGAAGGCGACCTCTGCTATTATGCATGCACTGGCGGAGCTCGCAGCTCGCTCGGGTACAGAGGAGTCTCGCTTGGTGGCGGCGGAGAACGCCCAGCTCCGTACCGATGTGGCGGCGCTGCGGTGCGATATGGAGGCCCTCAAAGGGGAGCTTCAGAGGGCGCTCTGCGCCGCCCCTGCTGCCTCGGCAGAGGGCGACGGTCTAGGCCGGGCCAGTGTGGCCCAGATAGGTGCCATTGCCAACGCTCGGCCTGAGCCCGTAGAGGAGGTGCGCCTGCGGCCGCCACTTGCGGCCGACAGACGCATGTCGTATGCGGCGGTATCTGCGACCGGGCGCCCTGCGCGTTCTGCGCTTCCGGTCCCCATTGTGTCGGATCGGGCCGCCCCGCTCGCCCGGGCCCCCGCACGTGCGGTAGCCCCTACTGGCGCTGTGGCGCGCTCGGCGCCTACGAGGGCTGCGCCTGCCGGAGTTTCTGTGCGTGGTGCGCATCTTGCTGGTGTCATGGTACGTGGGGCGGGGCCGGCGGGGCCTTCTATGCGGGCTGGGCTCACTGGCACGGGTGTCGCGGCGAGCGACGTGTCGTCTGCTGGGGCCGCCACAAGGGTGGCGCGCCCTACCGCGGCCCCGGCATGTGCTTCGTCGCGTGCCGCGACCCATGCGCATGTTGGACTGCCCAGCGGTGCCTCGGTGCGCGTTGCGCCCGCTTCTATGGTCGTGCTTGCTGGGCACGGCCGAGAGCGCCGTGCCGCAGTCGAAGAGGAGGAAGTCATTGATGTCGGTGACAATGAGACCCGGCCTACCGCTGAGGTCGAGGCGACCTCTGCACGACGCCGCCGGCGCAAACGTGGGAGGAGGCAAACGATGGCAGGGCGCCGCGAGCCAGATGCGGAGTTCACGGGGCCCGCCCCGTCCACTGCCCCCGCCAGGGAACCGCCGCAAGCACTGCCATCCAGCCAATTGGCCGCGCGCAAATTGCGCCCGCCGCGCTCTGCTGCGGTGGTCCTCACCCTGCAGCCCGCGGCGATGGAGAATGGGGTGACGTACGCACAGGTGATCGCCGAGGCGCGAGCGAAGGTGGACCTTGCTGCGTTGGGCATACCGCGCATACACTTCAAATGTGCGGCTACCGGGGCTCGCATGTTGGAGGTGGCGGGTGCGGGCGGCGAGGCTAGTGGCAGGGCGGATGCACTGGCCCGTCGACTGGCCGAGGTACTCGATCCGGGGGTGGTAAAGGTGTCCAGGCCGGTGAAGTCCGCAGAGCTGCGGCTGTCCGGCCTCGACGAGTCTGTCACCGCGACAGAGGTCGCGGCGGCGGTGGCGCATGCAGGTGCGTGCGAAGTGGCCGAGGTCACTTGCGGTGTTGTGCGCCCCGGACGTATGTTCGGGACATTTGCGGTCTGGGTGCGGTGCCCGGTGCTCGCCGCCAGGGCGATCCTTCGGCTGGGTCACCTGATTGTTGGGTGGGGGTCGGCCCGGGTGGAATTGCTTGAGACGCGGCCTCTCCGGTGCTTCAAGTGCCTGGAGCCCGGCCACACCCGTGCGCTCTGCCCGTCTGAGGAGGATCGCAGCGATCAGTGCTACCGCTGCGGTGAGGCCGGCCACAAGGCTGGCACCTGCGTCGCCAAGCCGCGTTGCACCCTGTGCGCGGAGGCGGGCAGGCCTGCGGAGCATAGGTGTGGTGCCAAGGCGTGCACTGCACCGGTAAAACGAGGTGTACCAGTGACTAGCGGTGGCCCTAGGGCGCCATCGCAGCCCGAGTGCCCAACGACCCCCGGTGCAGGGGCGGGGCCAGAGGCAGGTGCCATGGACACCGTGTCTTAGATGGCCACATGCAGATTCCTGCAGGCGAATCTCAACCACTGTGCACGGGCCCAGGACCTGTTGATTCAGAGCCTTGCGCAGTGGCGGATTCATGTGGCGGTCATCGCAGAACCCTACCGGGTCCTGCCGTACGGAGGCTGGGTGGGTGATGACGACGGTTTAGTCGCGATTGTCACCCGGACGGCTGCCGGGGTGTTGCCGCTGGAGCGGGTGTCGAGGGGGAGCGGGTGGGTTGCCGGGGAGGTGGACGAGACGCTTATAGTCGCCGTTTATTTCTCCCCGAACGCCCCGCTCGCTCGCTTCAAGCAGTACCTATGCGAGTTGGAGACGCTGGTCGCCGGACGGCGCTCACGCCATGTGCTCGTCGCCGGGGACATCAACGCCAAATCGGCGATGTGGGGTTCCCCGGTGACGAATGCGCGCGGCAGGAAAGCGGAAGACTGGGCTGTGGCGGGTGGGTTTACGGTACTAAATCACGGGGGCGTCAACACGTGCGTGCGGCGGGCAGGCGGCTCGATAGTGGATGTCACGTTTGCGACGAGTGAACTTGCGCGCCGCATCACTGATTGGAAGGTCTTGGAAGGGGTGGAGACGCTGTCGGACCACCGGTACGTACGATTCGATGTTTCGGCTCTTTCTGCGGCTCCAGTGGACCCGTGGCGTCCCCTGCCGGGTGACCCGCCTCGCTGGGCCCTCGGGAAGATGGACCGCGGCTTGCTGCTGGAGGCCGCAGAAGTGGAGGCCTGGGCGTCGAGGCCCGTCGCTGGCGTTGGAGAGGTGGACGTAGCAGCAGAGACCGAGTGGCTTCGTGGGGCGTTAGAGCGCGTCTGTGATGCTGCGATGCCTCGGCTTGGGCCCAACGCCCCCAGGCGCCGCGTGTATTGGTGGTCGGCGGAGATCGCGGCGCTGCGGGTCGATGCCGTTCGTGCGAGGCGTGCGTTCACCCGTAGCCGCCGCCGCCACATCAGCCGTCGCGATCTGGAGGAGGAGGACCGCCTATACGTGGCATACAGGGAGTGCGTTGAGGCCCTCTCCTCCGCCATTGCGGCGGCCAAGAATGCCGGCTTCGAGGAGCTGCTTAGTTCGCTCGATGCGGATCCGTGGGGGCGCCCGTACCGCATGGTGCGAGATAAGTTACGGCCGTGGGCGCCGCCGCTCACACAGAGCATGCGGCCGGAGATGGTAGACCGGGTGGTATCTCTGCTGTTTCCGCCCGCGGATGATTTGGTCCCTCCGCCAATGGAGGGACCGGACGGGACGGAAACAGGTGAGGAGGACGACAACGGCGAGATCCCGGAAGTGACGTCGACGGAGCTGGGGGTGGCGCTGCTTCGGCTGCGCGGCCGCAGAAAGGCCCCTGGTCTCGACGGGGTTCCAGGGCGTGCGGTGATCGTGGCACTCGACCCTCTCGAGGAGAGGTTCAGGGCACTACTCAACGCGTGCCTTGTGCAGGGCCATTTTCCTCGGCAATGGAAGGCTGGAAAACTCGTCCTGCTGAAGAAGGTAGGTCGACCGGAGGACTCCCCGTCCGCCTATCGACCACTTGTCCTTTTGGACGAGGTAGGCAAGCTCTTTGAGCGCATCGTGGTTGCTCGCCTCGTGCAACACTTGGAAGGAGTGGGACCGAACCTCGCCAACGCCCAGTACGGATTTCGGCGTGCACGGTCCACCATTGACGCGGTCCGAAGGGTAAAGGGGATGGCGGAGGACGCGATTGCTGACCGGGGGGTGTTACTGGCAGTTTCGCTAGACATAGCGAATGCCTTTAACACCCTCCCTTGGGCTTGCATTAAGGAGGCCCTACGGTACCATGAGTTTCCGGGGTACCTGCGCCGCATCATTGGTGCATACCTATGCGAGAGGGAGGTCCGGTATCCGGCGCGAGAGGCATGGGAAGCCAAGGCCATGACGCGGGGTGTTCCCCAGGGTTCGGTCCTCGGACCCACGTTGTGGAACATCGGGTACGATTGGGTGTTGCGAGGAGAGCTGCCGGATGGTGTCAACGTGACCTGCTATGCGGATGACACGCTGGTCACTGCCTACGGTGCTGACTTCAGCGACGCGGCCGATCGCGCGACTGCGGGAGTGGAGGTCGTGCTGGAGCGCATACGGCGGCTGGGCCTGGAGGTGGCTCTGCCGAAGTGCGAGGCCTTGTGCTTCCGCGGGCGGCGGAGGGGGCCACCGGCTGGTGCTCGTGTGATGGTGGGTGGGGTTTGGATCGAGGTTGGGTCAGCAATGCGCTACCTTGGCATCATCCTCGACCCCCGCCTAACATTCTGCGAGCATTTCCGGCGGCTCGTGCCACGACTCGTGACGACGTGCGGCGCCCTTGGCCGCCTGCTGCCAAACGTCGGTGGACCGAACGCGGCCTGTAGGCGGCTCTACGTGCAGGTGGTGCGATCGATGGCGCTTTACGGGGCGCCTGTGTGGGAGGACGCCTTGGGTCGAGTAAATAAGGGTCTCCTCCATCGGCCACAGAGAGTCATGTGTCTCAGGGTAGTGCGCGGGTACCGCACCGTCTCTTTCGAGGCGGCGTGTGTCCTTGCTGGTTGCCTGCCATGGGAGTTAGACGCCCGTGTGCTCACCGCGGTTTACGACCGTGTTGTGGCGCACCGGACAACGGGGGAGCCGCTGCCAAGGGAGGGGATGCTACGCTGGTGCATACAAGCGCGTAAGCGTCTCCTTGTTCGGTGGTTGCGAGCGCTGGCAGAGCCCACCGCTGGCAGAGACACCATCGACGCGGTGCGACCGGTTCTCGAGCGGTGGGTGACGAGGAGGCATGGTGTCCTCTCCTTCCACCTTACGCAGATCCTTTCTGGGCACGGGTGCTTTGGAAGGTATCTGTGGAGGGTGGCGGGGGCGGAACCCACGCCAGAATGCCATCACTGTGAGTGTGCCGAAGACACCTCGCGCCACACGTTGGTAGAGTGCCCGGCGTGGGCGACGGAGAGGGCGACTTTAGTCGCAGTGGTAGGGGCGGACTTGTCACTACCGACCATTGTGCAGTCCATGGTCGACAGCGAGAGGGCGTGGGATGCCATCTCCGCCTTCTCGGAGGCGGTGATGACTGCCAAAGAAGAGGCGGAGCGTATCCGAGAGCGTGACCCGGAGGCACGCCTCGGGAGGCGTGCGAACAGGCGGCGGACGGCGGTTGCCGGGCGCCGGGCGGCGGACAGCCGGCGCTTTCCGCCCTGAGACTGCCCTTCGTGCGCGAGGCATAGGTAAGGCCTCGGGCTCGAAAAGAGTGAGGGGGCTGGCACAAGTGTATGCGCGAGCGTGGCCCCGAGTGCGCCTCGTTAGATGGTGCCCGCGGTGAGGCGGCGGAGATGGATGGTGCTGTAGAGACGGGTGTCAACCGTCGTTACGGTCACGTATTGAGGGCGGGTTGAAGGGTAGGATTTGGGGGCTAATTAAAAGCACCCGAACACAAAGAGATCTTCGGGCGCGAGGCCTCGGGGAAAGGCCTCTGCCGCTCGAAGAGGAGAGGGGTTGCTGCCGTACCAGTGACACGGCACGGCGGCCGCCATGAGGAGGGATAGATGTGATGACGTATGAGTGGGCCATGAAGCCATAAGGTTTTGTGATAGTGAAAGGTGACGGATAGCGCGAGACACGTGGGACGCAACCTGCGGTACTCGTGCACAGGTGTGGGACACGTGGGGTAGGGTTGCGCGCGCTTGCTTTAGCTGAGTGTGCGTGGCACTGTACCTGCGTGATTAGAATAAATGAGAACCGTATGTTAGACAAGTTTGAGTGAGAGTGGGAGTATTTGTGCGTGTGTATGCGAGACCCATACCTGGTAGTATGGGGCAGAAATGCCCATCTGGGCACAGAGCTCGACATTCGCGGCTTCAACTGTGTATGTCCTGTCTGTGCCCCAATCGGGGGGAGGAAACGTGACGGATGAATGGGGTCGGCGAGTGTGTGGATGGTGGGCTCGCCGGCTATGTATGGGAGGAAGAGGGGACGCCAGTCGGGCCGCGGTAGGTTTATATGTTCCCGTGGTTCGGCGAAAATGGCGAGAGAAGGGTCACCGGAGAGGTTTTAGTGGGTATTATATTACGTCCTTATCAGGACGTCGAGTCCCACATAATTCTGGTCCCCCCCAGACCAGTTTATTCGTAAACGAATTTCCTCGGCCGAGAAAAAAAAAAAAAAAAAAAAAAAAGGTAGTAGGTGGCATACCCACCCACATGAAACGAACGGACCAGTTTACACAACAAGAACTTATAATAATGATTAATGATGGGCATTTCCATTGGCATTCATGATGGGTTTGTCTATAAATGTTAGGGTATTCACATAGGAAATCCGGTGTTGTTAAAAACCTTGAGATGTGACCCAAAAGAACTATGATGTTTTATTGTTACAGTGAAGGCTTCGTATACATATTTTTGATGTCAGATTTAACCTATCATATTTTACGCCCAGAGACCCATTCACGGGTGTGACATCAAAATACATCGCCGAGGTTTTTCCTTTGATTTATAAAGGTCAAAGAAAAAGTGTTTTTGTTAAATTTCATCAAGCACATCTGGATTTTGTGATGTGCCAAATCAGTTTAATATTTTATTTTGGGCCTTTCGGGTAGCTAAAGAGATGTAAACAAAATATTGGGACAAATACACCTGAAATTTTACGGTCGCTAATTTAATTATTAGTAAGGTTTTCCGCAAACATTTAAAGATTTAAATACAGAAATATTTATTGTAAAACTGTGGTTTATAAGGTTTATAATAAAAATAGGTTTTAAAAGATAAAGTTACATGTTTTTACAGCTTATCCAGGACGTACAATAATATTAGATAAAGCTTTACAAGACTTGAATTACAAAAAATAGCTAACTTGCATAATTACGTGGTGAATTCACTATAACTCTTATAATATTCTTTAAGGTTATAAGACACTTTTGATAGCAACCATTTTCGTAGGTGGTTTTAAATATAGTAGTTTTATTTAATTAGCGTAATTTCTATAGGATGGTTATTATAGATTTCTATACGTTTGTGCATTTGCTCGTTAACATTTATTTGACTAATAAAGCTAGCTTGAAGATTTCATTATGAATGTAAGCGGGTTACCTACGAGTCTTGAACGCTTTAGCTAAGAACTTCTTAGCGAATGTTCCTGAAAATGTTGTTTTAATTAATTCAAATTGTGATGAAACCTTTTCAACTTTAAGGTAAATTTCTAGGTGTTCAACAACAAATAATAGATATTCCGTAATTTAAAATCGATCGTCAACTCAGAAGGGTGGACAGGTAATTATTCTAAAGAAAATTGAACTCTAGAGTCATTTTACGTTTCGTTAAGTTCGGATTGAGGTGTTAAATAACATCGCAAGATTGATTGGATTTGCTTTCAATTTCAGCTAAAATGTTCTGGTTTGAATTACAATTATCTTATTCCGTGAAGTCAGTTCCAAGTATAGCGGTAGGTACGAATGCCTTTTTGAAAATAATTGTATACGTAGCTCATTTGTAAAATTAACGATTCAATGTTCATCGAATATTAAATCTACTAATAATATTCAGACACATTACATTTATTTCAATTCAAAACCTAGCTCCAAGTTAAACAGTTAATACAGCTTAATATGCGAAATCCCGTACCGTGTCCCTGTCTCCAAAGTGAAAGCAGATAATTGCATAGGGTTAACTTCCTGTCATATAGGAGGGCCGTCTGAAACGATCAATCGGGTGTCCCGCCCTCGTTCAACCCCCAGAAATTGAGTTAGCAATGCCAGTATTTCAATTTAAATGCTATAGCTAATTTTCCACCCCTGTGAGCGACGACACCTTTGAATTTATTAGTTCCAACGCGCCATGTTGTATTAGTATCTCTTTAGAGCGCTGTACGTATTTTAGTGGCTGCGAAGTAAATATTATGTATTTTGATCATTGTTGTTATATTTGTGGTCTGTAATAAGGATGGTAAGCTAAGGTACACTACAGCATAACCAGACATTTTTCGTTACCGCATCTCTACGCTTAAACACAGCAAAGTAAAAAAAGCACCCTAAAGTTCATAGAAATAAATACTGTGAATCACAATAAATATCAAAATAGCCTAAAAAATGGTTATTTCATGTTTCTAAATCTATGTGGTATACATAGTATTCATCTAAACAATTTTCTTTTCACTAAACTAGTCAAAGTTTCTCAGAAAATAAAAATACCTAGCTGTAACTGGCTTCAAATTTTAATTGCCGGGCTGAAAGACTTCGGGGAATGTGATTTGATTTCTTTGGGAAACTTCGACTTGGTATTTATTTAAATGGACTAATAAAATTGAATTCATTGGATCGGCCCTTGACTCTTGCTATTTAAATGAGCAAAATAAGACTCCAGCTCTTTGTTTTTTTTTTAAGAAAAGATTTTGATAGCACTATAAATAAACTAGCTGTTTAATATAGAGTATTACTACCTAGAATCTACCTGGGATGCCATTAAATTTTGACTAAAATCAAATTATCTTACAAAGGTGAAATTTGTATCAAATCTCCTGAATTAATTATTAATTTAGTGAATTATAACGTTATTCTCTGCTCATTTTATTTCATCATTTGTGAAGATTCATTAAGCTCGATTTTCATGTTTTCACTATAATTTTCCATGCGTTAATGAGAACTTAATTTGAGTTCTGAAGTCCTATATAACTATCTAGTACGTATCTAGGTTGAATAAACGTTTCATCACCTACTTAATTAGTTATCGATAATTTAATGCCAAATGTGTGGCAACACGCTGTAACTGTCGACACTAGACAAACCTTCTATGGTTTAAAGTGTCTTATAAATAATAATAGAATAAGTTTTGATTAATAAAGAAAATACAATACAATATCTTAATTGATTTTGGAGATATTCGGATTAAATTAGTGAGGTTTGTTATTGTTATTATAGAACGTAAGCCCTCGCACTCGGGGTGAGTTTTAGTTATTTGATTTCTTACAAATTAGTGAGGTCTGCTAAGCTTGGGTAAGTGACAACTTAACTTTACGCTTCATATTGTTAATACGTTGTAACAAATTAGACTAAGAGCGTGCTTAGTTTGTAAGTTAAGTACCTACCTAGATACTTTGATCATATTTTAACTGCCATTGAAATCCATACATTTTATGTATACCTAAATATATTTTATTTGTAAGATTTTGCGTACTGTACAGAAAAGCGTGCGTACTTAGGTATGAAACGAAGTGGGCGATTCCAGAACTGGTCACACCTTTACAAAATGAAGGCATTTTACAAAATGGTCACAAAACGCCTAAACGCTATCAAACATTCATTAAAATATTCATTTATATATTCAAACATTAAAATTGAAATAAAAATACTCTTCAACCAATGTATCTCTAGGTATCTGTGGAAAACATTCGACTTCACCCTTTTAATGGGACGTCGAGGCTCCGGAATACAAGCGACACTTGTCTTCAAGATATTCAACGTTGGCTGACTTCAGTGAGATACTGGCGAGAAAATTCCAAGAATAAACCAGAACATTTGAAACCTCTTGAGTTGGAACGGTAGCTCTCGACACATACAAAAGGAGAACCCTCCAATTTGTTTGAAAATCACCCCAATTTAATGACATTATTTCTATCCTTCCGAGACTGTTAACACTTGAAATAAATGAGCGCCACTCGCAAAGAAAAACTCACGCATCATCAAAGATACTCTTGATTCAGATTTCGAATAAAACTTATTATCTCAGTTGAATTCGTAACCATAAAGGTTTTTTATTTTATGTTGGTAAAGTTTAATAGTTAATTAATAAAGTTGTACTGAGAAGTCTTACATTAGTAAATAAAACTAATTAAGTACTACGATTTCTCAACCTTTTAAATAATTAACATCTAGGATTATGAACTAAAAATGACATAAAAAGAAATCTAGTTTAATTCTTTGGGTTGTAAATTCACCAAAAAAAGAGCTAAGCGAAAACTTTAGTATTATTTCTACTTCCTTAGAGCTCTAGAACGAAAAGCAAAAATTTGTACATTGTTATTTTTAGAACGTCCTCGTTCACTGTCCTTTTGTTAAATCGCAGTGTAGATAATATGCAAATAGGTTGTGTTTCAATTTGTAGCATTGAAATGGTTTGTTAGTTCACAAATTGCAGAAGAAAATGTGTTCTCGAATAAACCACTGTGATATTCCAAAATTCCATTAGAAGTTGCTTTATTTTAAATTTACTTCTATTCCTTCGAGACTGTTTATACTTGGAAATCATAACCCTTCTTTGTTAGTAGTCGGGTAAAAATGATCTGCCTTTTTCCCTCCGATACGGGTTGGTGACATATCATACAACAGTCTGCTGTCTACTTTTCATATTAGCGATTGGTTCAAGGCTGATTATGGAAGTGTCGTGATTATGCGTTTGATCTTTTATTCTTCCGCTTTATTATTTTATTTTGTTTCATAATTTTTTGAAATTATTTCCTTCTTTCGATGTTTATTTGATTTTTTAGATTGTACTATTTGACTAGCCGAGACATTTCTGTGAAATAGTTATAAATGAATTGAATAGATCGGTAGAATAAGGACGAAATAACACTTGTTTTCAGTTTCTTGGTAAAGTGGTAGCTGTGTGAAATGTATTGCAGAATTTGCATAATCTGCCCTCAGTTTGAAACGCAAATCGCATCTTCGAGGTTACAGACCAGCCACGCCACATTAGCATAAAATGTGTAATACAAGGTAAAGCCGACATGGTACAAGTCATAGAAGTAAAAACAAGTTTGTTATTAAATAAATTCTGGCAAAGGAAGCCTTTAATGACAAAGAAGATTACAATTTAATAATAAAAACAAATTAGAAATAGTATTTAAAATTTAAACAATTAGGCTAACTGCAGACTGTTGCAAACAATCTACAGGTAGCTCAACTAATAATCAATTAATAATTATTTATCGGTAAATAAATAGTCATTGATTATGTTAACATATCGCAAAAATTTTAAAAGTTTTTAGTTAGTCATCATAATGAAGGGAGATTAGAATAACCCATACTAATAGGTAGTATAAATTCGAAGATAACTCTGTCTGTCTATCTGTCGTCTGTATCTGTCTGTAACGGCTGAACGGATCTAAATGAATTGTGCAGGGAGGTAGATGGTATCCCGGAAACGGACATAGGCTCCTTGAACAGCGCGTGCGAAGCCGCGGACGGTAGCTAGTGTAATATAATAGAAAAAAACATTAATTTAATTTTATTAAATTAAACACCACCGGTACAAAAAAAGTATAAAATAAACAAACGGAAAACAAAAACGGTATAACATGGATTAGAGCGCTCTGTCGCTCTTTTCTAATGGCTTGGTTAGGTAGATGTCGGTACACAAAAGTTAACATATCTGGTGGCAACAGGGTGTTCTATCCTATTGTCTACATCCTCGCTTCTTTGGTTTCCTACATTAATCATCATCGCTAGTATTTTTGCATCTACGAAAGATGCTTTAATTGGCATCAGTTTAGTTGAGAATCACCTGAGCACTTTCATGCAATAAAGTACGACAAACGTTCGTTGAATTAGCTGACAGTTTAGCAATTAGTAATATATTTCAAAGTGCTAAACGCACTAGCGTTTAGCACTCTGCCCGCTGCTAGCCACGAGAATAGTTTCTGACACCTTCGCAGTCGAAGGAATCGGCGTATTCGGCTTCGTTTTGGCCATTCCTTGGACTTCCCCATACAATAATCGTTTTTCACCATAGCCCCGCCTAGGCTCGTAGCTTGGCCCGGTGGTTAGTTGCAGGTGTTGGGCAGAAATTTTACGTGAGTGGTTTACTAAAGAAATCACGACGGGCGGCGGCGGGCGTGTTTAAAGTCGACGTAGACGGCGGCGTGAGATGGCCTGTGAAGGAAGACTTACTCACTTAATGCGAGGCATCTTGTTATTAGATGTGGTATGTTTAATGTATTATGAAGGTTTAATATATTTTGGTTTATTACCAATAGTAAATCATCAGTATCATTTACTACCCGACTTGACACACTCCTGTGTAGTAGACCTTCAAATTCTTCTTCCAACACAGTAATGTATCGTTAATTATTTTAATTTATCAATTAAAAAATAATAAAACAGCAATTTATTACTCAGGTTTTCTACGTATTTACCTACGTGAGTACTAAAAGCTACTAATCAGAACCTATAAAATAAAAAATACTTCATTAGCATTACCTATTAAAATCTTACTTTTAATCTTTATTAAAACAAACGTTTTCTACGAAACGAATCCTCATACGAAGTCCTTATTAAATATCACTTTTCATTTAAATTGGGTTTAGTGTAATATAAATAGGTAGTACCTACTTGGCTTCAAAATGACGCAAAACCACCCGAGTTCTAGTTTTTCATTATAAAAGCGACTCTCTCATCACGCACATAAAGCTGCCAAAGCAGACTCTAGCTGAATACCTAACACCAAATCTTTTATGCCCAAAATGATATTTTGTCTGTAAATTTACGCCGGTTTGAAGCTTTGTGTTAAACTCGGCCTAAGCTAACGGTTTCATCAGTTTTCATTTCGAAAAGTTATTTTTTTACACTATGTAAATTTATTAATTTCTAAAACGGGCGTATACGTAGTAATGAGGAAGTAGAAGCATTGTTGGGTTCACGTGCTTCTTAACCATATTCATCCTATTAAAGACTTTCTTTAGGTATATTTGTCTAGTAATCACATTCTAAATTAATGTTAAATACACTAGAGTATAATTACAATCTAGCCATAGAATTGGCTAATGGGTAATTTAGTTTTGACTTATTTTTATAACAACGTATTACTAAGAACGTGTCCATTGGCACTTTTCTTATTGTCTCTATACTTAAGGTGAAGACACTTTGTTCATGTGTTCTTTAAGATAGCACTTATGCACATACACTATAATTATCACTACACTAACTCAAAAGGTTTTGTTCTTTTGAGCCTTCTCACGATGTCCGTGTTGTCGAGGAGCTGGATTGCCTCGACGTTCACATGATGATGAAGCCTCTGTTCGTGAGCCTCTGCGTATTTTTGTATGACTGTGTCGACAAATTCAATATTTAGGTCCCGATGAATATCGTCATTTCTTACGTACCAAGGAGCATTAACAATTGACCTGAGTACTTTGTTCTGGAATCTTTGTATGATTGCTACATTTGTCCTTTTTGTACAGCCCCAGAGCTGTATTCCATAGGTCCAGATTGGCATGAGGACTTGTTTATATAATAGAAGTTTATTGTGTACTGCTAAAGTAGAATTTCTTCCAATTAGCCAATACATCTTTTTGTAGCGGATCTCTAACTCCTCTTTTTTCTTTTTGACGTGAGCTTTCCAGCGTAGCTTCGCGTCTAATGTCATGCCCTTTAGGTATATTTAAACGTTAAACATTTTGAATGTTGCAAAGCTTTTCCGCGTAACAATTTTTTTATATAATTAATCTATTTATTAGCTATGGCTGAAATATGTATCTACCTACATTCTGAAGTTAAAATAAATATATTAAATTAAAAGCACGTAGAAAAAGTTGTGAGTATCTTATCTTATCTTAGGTATCTTAGTTTTCTTAAGAGGATGTAAGTCTATCTTTATTATTGTGTTGGGTGTGTGTTTGTTAAAGCGCCTTCGCTTTGTTTTGTAAGAATCTAAAAGGTTTCACTACCGCCCTTAGCTACTGACTCTTTGAAATTGGATATCATTCCCTTTTAGAATAGCTAGCCCACCCCTGATCCATTCCAACAATCTTTGGTGTATTCGATATTTGCACCCTTTTGAAAGAAACCTGCAAACAAAACTCGATTTCAAAGATTGATGGATTAAAATTGATTGCATCAGTAATAGGTAACACACAACCAATAATTATATCAAAACAAAAAATTTACGTTACGTTACGTTACGTTACGTTAATAAACGTTTTGTAAGGATTATTTGAATTGAAAGGCAAAAGACAAGCAGAAACTTTATTAACGTAACAAAAACGATAAAATTACGATTAATTGTCACAAATAGAAGGGACAAACTTCTTTTTGTTGTGAGTTTCTTTCTGTTCCCTTCGCAGTCAAGCAACATTTAAAACGGAAACGAGAAAATTTAGGGGTTTTTCATAACGTTGTTGCCATTAACAGAGCGATAGAAACCAAAATCCTAAGAAGAAAGGAAGAATTCTGAACTTTTTAAAACAAAGTTGGCAGTTCCCCCATGAAAAATAATCTCAGGGGTAAAAGTGGGATAAGAAAAAAACGTTGAGGGTGGGAATTTGAACTTTTTAAATGAAGCTTCCAGTTTTCCCTTAAAGAGGAATTGTCAATGGGAAAACTGGAATAAGGCAAATAAAGTCTGTTATTCTCTATATTTTTATCAATCTTCCAATAAAAGTAAGAAGTTTCAAGAAAAAACTTTTATGTATTTATCAGCCCTGTATCTGAGTTTACTAGTAAACAAAAATATCGCTTAGCACATTTACACACATCTGGCGTCAAAGTAAGCAAAGCTTGTGTTTTCATGTATAACAATAATAATTCACACACCATCATCTAGCCTCAAACTAAGTAGAGTGTATGTTATTAGTACCTACTATAAAAGTGCTACTAATTAATTTTAACAGAACATTACATCGATTTTTTTTATACCTACATAAAATCTATTCATATCTGCACTGCAGATCGTATAAAGATTAATCTCGTGGCGGGAATCTAACCCGCTTGCCTGGGGATAGGATTCCTATCCTCAGGCAACATAATTTGGGTCGCGCCACGCTTTTGGGCGGTACTGGCAAGCGACCCAATTTGGGTCGCGTGCCAGGCTCTGTTGTAAAAAAAAAACTCCAACCAAACGGTCGGAGCAATCTGTTGGAAACCGATACTATGGATTAAAAACAACCTTGAGGCCACACCACGCCAAAAAAAAAATTAGAATAAAACCTTTGTATGACAAGCGACCAAAACTCGGTCGATCTGATGACCCAAAATGGGTCGCGTGCCACCGGAGGTAAAATCAATAAAAACGTTTTTTTCTAATTGATCTTGGATGGCAAGTATATTGTTTAATGTATGTATTCTATGGTAAATGTAACGTACTACTTGACAAAAGATCTAAGTCAAAAACAGAAGATTTTCGTTGTAGAAGCAAATTAATGAAAAGAGCGGCGAGGCCCGGATTCAAATTTCGTTTATTGCTCGCGGCCTATTTATTTCGCATATCTCAGAAATGAACATGTACACTGTTGAAAGATTTATTACAAGTAGCCGACTACCAAAGCTGTATGTAAACATAAAAAACAACTCAATAGAGCTTGGCATTCGTCATTACAGCCACTTGACAACGGGTTTTTTGCGCTACGTCAGAATTCTCAAAAAGATTTTATGAGCTCCTTGTGTAATCAAATTGTTTGGGAACGTACTGGTTTTTGTATCTAATGTAACAATAGACTGTCTAACTTTCGATTGTTAATTAATGATTAATACATTTCGTACTTCTAAATTGGAAAAAAATATATATATATATATACAAACTTTCACCGCGATTTTACAAATCCTGATAATCTTACTTTACGTGGTTATCATTTAAATATGTTTAAATTTGTAGGAAATTTTATTGAGAATCTAGAGATATTACTAGGTATTCCTACAAAAAGATCTAGAAATCAGCCTAAAATGCTGCATGCGCAGCATGCTGCGCAGCATGCGCAAACAGTATCTGCCAGGACCTAACTTACAGCGCGCGCAGGTCGTGCCAGGTGAGAAGCCGCGTCGCAGGCGTACTTTCGCCGCTGCGCCACAGAGGTCGTCATGTAGGTATGCATACCAGATGACAAATATACACCCCATCGGGGGTTTATGTTTTTTAGCTTGTTTTATTTGTAAAGCAGTATAAAAACAAATCTCCAGTTGTGTTTCCTCCAATCCGAGCAGCACACTCCGTGACCACAATCTGCGAAACTTTGTCGTGCCGCTAATCCCCAGTTGACAAGCGACGCTTCCTTTTGAAATGAAAACTCCAACCGGAGCTAAATAACATCATTTGGTGAGTTTATTTGACTTCAAACTTCATTAATTAATTTATCTACCTACTCTTTATTAGGAAGGCCCCTACTTAGACGATTAATAATGAATATGGTAGTAATTTCTTTAGGATTTAAGGCACTACTGACCAGAAAACATGACATGTTATCTTTTGACCAATTACCATCTAGCATCGATCTGTGTAGGTATCTTACACACTTATTCGTAGTACGATCCATTCCTACCCTTTTATTCATAATGGTCTGCTAACATAAAAGGGCGCAATGCGTGCCATTTTGTGAAAAGGATAGGCATAGGATTTCGCGTTCATAGGAGCAAGACAGAGCATACTTATGAGCGTATTGATTTTTGCGATTAATCGCAAAAATCAATTTTAAACTTCTTTACAAGAAAACTATACACAACTTATGAAGAAACTGCTTCAAGGAACCAATTAATAGTAATAACCTACGAATCAAAACATAAGTCATTTTAATAGACCGCAGGGTTCCTGAGATCTCGACAAAATTATGTGCGAAACAGTGCACTTTCATGATTTTTTATCGTATTTTTTTTCTCATTCAAAGAAACACTTCCTGGTTTTCAACAAACATTTCCTGGTTTTATGTAATTCGAGATTTTTAACACGGGGATCCCGTGAGTACTGAGATTTAAGCCTAGTTTGTCAACGAAACCCGTTAGGTACGCCCTTAAAGCAGCTTCTAAGCAGTGTTTCTTCACACATTTCTCACTCTGATTTATGAACTATTAAGATTGAGGGGGTTAACATTCACAACAGTGTGATAAACAGTGTTAACTCGTAAGTCGGTCATCTATTCAACCGCAAATGAAAAGAAGCGGTTTAACAACCACCCCGTTTGTCCAATAAAGCGTACGAGCTCTATGTATGTGGCCTCTATGGCAGTTTTTGGTCCAGTCAAGAGAAGAGGAGCTATCACCTTATCGGCATAAAGTTGACCTAAGACAGGATACCTCACCCGAATGGATATATCACGCTGGACCAGGAAAGTCCTAAAGGCTAATTGATGATAATGATTTAAATGCGGGTTTTGCTCCCTTGTACAAATGATACCTCTGTAACATATAAATTAAAAACATTTTGTTCATCAACGTTATTTCTGATGAATTTGCCACCATTTGTCATCGCAACTGAACATCAATAAGAGTTTCAGTTTACAAATTGCAACGTTTCATCGGAAAATACAAATTTTCAGAAACTATATTCATTATGTCGATATTTTGAAAGCTGCCATGTCATTGCATAATTGAAACATCAAACAATGTTATACAATTAAATTGCAATCTATTCAAAACAAAGCAATCTAGTAAAATTGTCATTTATAATCGCTGCTCCTGCTGCATAGTTTTTGTTTTTGAGGTAGTCAGCCCACAAATAAATATTTTTGTATTTTTATATAACCTAATCATATAATCTAGTCTAATCAGTTGAAAGGGATGCTCACAAATGTAGTTAAATTGACTATTTGAGGTAATAAGTTTCCGTTAAAATGAAAGGCAATGTGTACTTTACACATCACTAAACACCATTTATAAACTGGTTTATTTATGGTGTTTTCAGGCACCCATGTATAACATAGTGCCTGATACCCTAAACCCTCTTTTCATTCAGCTTCTTTTCTCTAAATATTGCTATAATAATATTATATACTAATAATTTTTTTTCCGTCAACGTCAATTCGGTAAGTGGAATAACAATTTCACAAGATATTTGTTGCGTAGATTACGTATAAACAAACGGCTATTAGAAAAAAATCTAAATCTTCTGTTATGTGGGTTCCTTATCTCACTAACACAGTGTTCAGCGAGCCACTAAACAGCAATGATACAGTAAAAGGCTCAAAACCTTTGTACTCGTTCGTTTGTTCATAAAAGTTTGTGTACTTTACAAGCACTGCAAAGTTAGAATGCGAAAGGGAACTCGGTCGTTTGTGTCGAGACTATACCGCGACCTTTTCCGTAATATTTCTAGTTTACTGCGATAGTTTTCAGCCAGGCCAAACAATGTAAACGCGTATTTTGTTGAGCAAACAAAGGGAAACGTGGTCACTTTTCATGAGTGGCCTAGCTGTTAAATAGTTGCACGTTGGTCGGTTATTTGAGATGGGGTACGGGTCGCTACAACGCACGTGGCCACGGGACTGTTACTGGCGGACATTACCTAGCCGTTTCACTTTGCTTTATGTCTGTGTTTACGTTAAATTTAGAGGTAATTAGGAAAACTAACTATATTTTTTAATATTTTACGGTATTTGTTGCTGCCCAGCCTCTTCGGGTTTAAAATGTTGATCAAGTACCCTGACTGAAGGTTTCGCTCACTTGGTGCTTTATAACGCGCTCACTCAGCGATAGGTATAATTTTGAAAAATAATTACATCGCTATCAGACCATTCATTTCAGAGGTCACACATTTTTAAACTTTACCCCTTTAGATTAGAGTTTATATTTGACGTCAGCGTATTCGTCAATTTCTTTTTGAGCCACACTATAACGTATGTTAACGGTATCTATGCGAAGTAAACTTGTCGAGAAATCTTTGGCTGAACTGCAGCACTATTTCCGGAACAAATATTTGTAGAGACTTTTGTTTGAATTGTCCTCTATTTGAACCGATTTGAAGAGAAACTCTTACTTATTTTATTGCTAGTAAAGTACAATAGCCCGCGGCCTCGCTAACGTTTTAGACGATGCCAGAGTAAAATATACAGTAGTATGTAGTAGATGTGGACGACCTCAGTGGCGCAGCGGGTGAAGGTCCACCTGCCACGCAAGCAGTTTCTGGTTCAATTTCCCGCAACGAGAAAATAGTTTGTATAATCTTCATCTTGTGTACTTCTTTTCGGGTCCAGACCCAAAACAAATATAAAAGATAAAACACCCACTCAATGTCAAAAAAAATAACTATTGTATTGTATACACACACAAGCACAAGCTCTGATTACTTTGGGACTGGACAATGCTGTGTAGATAGTAAAATATTATTTACAGAAATACAAAATGGAAATACCGTCGTATTAAATTTCATTTTACAGTTCAAATAAACTGTCGATGTACTGATTAGTATAGAAAAAGTGCTTTTGTTCGTTGAAAATAAAACAGATGGAGAGTTGTTCAACTTCAAAGAACTGTGCATTGTCCCAGGTGTTACTTTGAAGAATAATTCTAAGAGACGTTTCACAACACAACATGTAGCAAATATCTCAAAATACTTAGAGACTCAAATATTACGTTAAAATTCAAGAGAATGGTTGAAGGTTGTCCAAACTTTGATCTAACAGAACTTGAAGGTGAGTAGAGCAGCCATGATCAAAGTGTGCTCCGCAAAGCGAAGCTCTGTAGGGGCTTTGCGAGAATATAGTCATTATTAAAAAATATTCTTTTGAAAAACGAGGTTTTATATGAAATTAAACATTATAGGACAGTTACTTTTTTATAATTCCAATTGCGAAACGCACAGGCGGAACAGGCGCCACGTAATTTATTTTAGGGCTCAGGGATTTACCAACAGTCTGAGTAGACTTCAACTTGGGACGTCAAACTTAGGTGTCGAAGTTATTTTGCTGTCTTATAAAATATTTCAATAAGACGGCGTTCAAATCCCACTACAATGCTTGTAACCGCCGCAAAAAGCCCTTAGATTTTTACATACAATGGGTACGATTGTTTGATAAGTTTTGTCTTAGGTTTATCCAGTGCCGTAGGCAGAGAGGATTGTGATCTCGGCGGCGGCGCAGATAAAAGCTCAGCTTTTGTATTACGGCAATGCTAAAAAAATCGCGGCTTGCTCCGCTTGCCGGTTACTGATATTTCTCTCCGCTTATATCTTTCAGTTCCCTTAAAAAAGTTTAGGTAGGTATATTTATTTTGCTGCAATCCAAAAATGGACACTTGATTCCCTAGTCTAGCCGTCATAACAGCGTGTAAAATTTTTTTTGCGATCTGCTTGTCGATCATTTGGTGTTGGTTCTTTTCTGCAAGATTGTTGGATTGTAAAATTATG
Source organism: Eupithecia inturbata (assembly GCA_963662085.1). NCBI lineage: Eukaryota > Metazoa > Arthropoda > Insecta > Lepidoptera > Geometridae > Eupithecia > Eupithecia inturbata. The sequence continues at coordinate 4,570,185 of OY759194.1, read as the reverse complement.
TAGAGACTGAGTAACGGCAATATTATTTCAGCCTACACTTAATTAAGAAATGTGTAAATTTGTCCCTTAGGCATTATTATTACACCGGAGCTCCATCAAATATTTTGATTCACAAAACCCCGGTTTTTAAATTTACTCGAACCTCACTTTAAACGTGACGCTCGATGTTTTGTTACAACCTGATTTCAACAACCAACGAACATTTTGTTGATACATTTTTTTTTTTTTTTTTAGCAAAGTCACGAGCGCGGTGCCGGGGGACGGCGGCAGGGAGTAAGGTGCGCGGGCCGAGGGAAAATGTGCGCAAGGTAGAAATCAATATTACAGGTAAATGCTCACACGCCGCCGCGAGCATTACGTCGAACACATCGTCTAGCATTCGCAAGAACTTTATATTACAGGGAAATACTTTAGGAAACTGAGCATTTGTCTGTACCATTCGTAAGAAAGTTACACTACATTGTGATGCTCTCAAGCAAATGCTCTAATCTAAACTCACCTTTAGATTTCATTCTTCTCATCTTAGTTATTATGAGTATTTGAGTATGTTATTTTTGAGAAGCCTAGCAGATAAGAAACACTTGTATCATATAATACTATACATGATATCACTCATGCGATAACGGATCAAAAAACAATTGAAAGAAGAAAAGATATTTTATTAGATCAGTTAGGCTTTGTTATCATACCTAAGTACCTATTTAAAGCTATTGGATAGAAATATATACATTTACTTAACTTTTCTCCAAAAAGTCTATGTTTGTAAATGTAAGTTTAATATCCTTTTTAAACTTACATTTACAAACATAGACTTTAGCCTTTTGGGTACGTTTAACCTTGAAAATATTACACGAGCGAGTGGAACAGCCCAGATAATCTTATTTTATAGCCACGTGAGCTGGAGCTGCGAGAATATTACCCCATCTCGCCTATACCCCTGATTATACTCATTGTATTATAACGAACGATATTCATTCAATACACTTATGTTGTCGATGATATGAGATTTTTTTAAGATTGCCTTAGATCAAATTAAATTGTGGAGAAGTAATACAATTTTGATCGTGCTTACGGCTTTGTAAGTATTTACCCTTAATACAGCCTGTATAGGCCACTATAGCTAATGGTTTAACATTTCGTAAGCGAGAGACTCGGCACTCGGTTGGATCAGGTATTCGATGATAACTTCATATTATTTAAAATATACCTAATCTAATTTTGTAGTTGTTTTGATATCGCTCATGCGTCGAAGTCACAGGTCACAGTTTTCAACTGCAAATGCGTACGGCCGCAAGGGCTCGCTATTGTATGCAATTAATGAGCCATCCCGGCCGACGGAGTCCAACCAAAGCTGTTGGGCCGACGATTTTAGTGTATAGACTCCATAATGCTAGGCACGGCTGTGAGCGACACCTGCCCAGTAATCCAATTAGTGTATAAGTTCCATCACTATTAAAAGATAAGAAATAAATTATTTTTATTTTTTTAATAATCCTACATCTCAAAATGCTTTACTGCAACAATAGGTAATCGATTTTTTCGACGAACAGTAGGAATCGAGCAAAAGGAATTAAACGTCATCGAACAAAATTCCAAACTCCAAACAGCTCTGTTTCAAGCTCCAATAAAAGTCAGTGTCGCTCTTCATAAACCGTGGCGACGCAGCTGTTAATTTAATTTCTCTGTCACACGCATCCGCACTCGGCGAGTTGCATTCAAATTTCCTTGTCAGTAAGCTGGCAGCCCGTATTACAATGCTTATATTTGTATATTTTAAATATATATTTCATTTGTTTAATAGTTTAAAATTTGACGTCTGAGAATTGCTGATTAATTGCTTCTCAACTCAGCTTATCACATAAATTCGCATCAATAAAAGGAGAGTAGGACGCAACTTGCCCATCATAACTTTACCGGCGAGGCGCCTTCTGCGCCCGCCAAAAGCCCGGTAACGCTGTCATGGCCATCTGCGGTCAACAGCATTTTAGTCCTTTAAAAAAAAAAAAAACTAGTATGGCCAGATGAGTATTTTTTTTTTTTTTTTTTTAATTTTTGTTTGCTTGGAAGACAGACAGTACCTTGATAAATAAAGAATACATTAAGAATTTTCTTAGACAAGTGAAGTGTTCTTTTCCTTTAGCTGACCCCGTTCCGCCAATGTTTTATTGCAGAGAATAGGCCTGCCTGTGTGTATTGATCTCATCTTGCCTGATGGAAGATGATTCCTTCATATATTTGAGGATATATTTAAAGTAAATAAGATTATTCGAAGATTAATTATAGATTCTCAAATAATAATTAAAATTAATATTACAGCTACTATTAACGAAATATAAAATCCTAATGAAGAAATGTCATGAAATATAAGAATCAGGATAATAGATAGATAATCTTTTCATCTCCACTACCCCTCCACTTATTCCTTTTTTTTAACGTAAGAGCGGGTAATAATAATTTTAGGTATTCTACTGCATTTCTCTCATGCGTGTACCCAACCCTATTTTATTCGTCTTTGTCAAAGCACAGAAAACACACCCGGCTATCCCATTTCAAATTGGATAAAATCGAGGTTCACAGAATTAGTTTATTCATGAAACTGCGGCCGCTAGGGATAATATATTCCGATGTAGTTATTGTTTACTTGTCACTAACTAACCGTGATTTCCTCACAGTGGGCGCACGCGTTTACAAGGATGGATGGGTTCGGGTTGAGTATAACCGCAACCGACACAGATTTAGATCCGGGCTTATTATCATTTTTTACTGATCTTGTTATGACGATGGTCAGACGACATTGTGCTATCATTTTGGGTTGTCAGTGGATTCAGCTGGCGCTAGCTAGATCGTATTCTTGACAAACTAAAAGTTAATGAATCAATGAACGGTGGAAATAGTATGAGTTATCATATCACTCATACTATTTCTCATACATACTCACATACGAATAAATCTGAATCGACCTAAAGATTGCCTGTAGTGGTGTAATAAAAATGAGTTGACCATCCACCATTCACACATATACCATTCACATATGTAGGTATGCCACGAAATTATTTTCCTATTATAATAATAATGTTTAATTAACACTCTAAAACGCAGCCATCGGGTACATCTAGATGATGTAAATAAAAAACCAGGATAATTTTGATCACCTATCAAGCAGAAAGATAAGGGCAATGATAAGGATGAAGCATTTTAAGAACAGTTATTATGGCCATATGTTAGCTGTTCATAAAATTATTTTGGTTCTTAACAAGGTGTCCTTTGAATTTTCAAAGGCCACCTTGTGCCAGGCAACGCTAAAACATCTTTCGTCTTATGATCTTCATCACCTTAACAGGCCCACAAAGGCTAATTGCTGAACATAGGTCTCTTCCATACGACGACGCCACAAATGGCGATCCTGAGCCGCCTCCATCTATCGACTCCCCGCAATGTCCGTCGAGAGGATAGTCACCCAACACTCAGTTTCGCAGTCATTATCATTGGTAATTAATGCTGATGATATACCATGCAATGGAAATCAAACAGTTCCAGCAAGTTAACACGTGACATATGCTTGTAGTTATCTACGTATGTATGTTATCGGTTGACATTAACGCGTTTAGCGTTCCTAGTTACGAAGGTATGTAATGATTGCTGTTCTAATTTATGAGACAAGTGGATTAGTATGGTCCATGTGCAAATTGAATAAAAGTTACTCGGTTGCTTACAGATGCTTACTGTCAGCAAATCCAGCTATGGTTTGCTTAAAGCTGGGTACTGACTGGTGTTACGCACAAGAAGAAGAAGAAGAAGACTGGTGTTACGAGGCGTAATATACCATTCGCCGCGAGCATGAAATGTTACGCCGCCGTGTGCTGAATTCTGTCATGTTGCTCATTGCGAGCGCCTTCTTTCCACATTCCGACTGCACGAAAGCTCGCCACAGCGAGCGTTCGTGCAGTTGCACACAACAACGCCCCATGACGCCGGTCAGTACCCACTTTTAGGTGTAAAACAATCGCGTATTAACTTGTATCCCCTGACGAAAACAAAAGAGTTCCTATCTGTCCCATCCCATTGTAGCTCCCAAACAAATGAACCGATTTTGATTTAGATTTTTTTTTTAAATTACTTGATTAAGCTGCTATTCTGCGTCATAGTAAGGTAGGTACACTTACCTACTTTACAAGTAGATCAGTTCTAATGCTATGATGGATTTCATCTCTGTATCTACCTGACTTTCAATGCAAAATCGTTGGGGAGTTTTCATGTGGTTATGTGTTAAATTATCTTATTTAATGGGTGCCTAAGCAAGCAGTTGAATTATTCCAAATTTCGCTGTTTATTTATTATGATAATAAATAATTTGTAATAGCAGGGAAGGGTTACTTCCAACCCTGGACAATATTTTCCTATACCCAGCATAGCGTCTTCGAAAACCAGATTTATTACATTACGCTGCCAGCAAAGTCATATTCATGCAACAAAAAATAAACAACAATTTATTGCGAAAAACAGCGAAGGAAACTGTTCTAGGTAGGTCACAGTAGACAGAATTACCTTCTGTCATCTGTGAGGTAGGTATACAAAAATAAAATGCATTTGCAATTTGCTGAAAAATATTAACTTTTGAAACTGAACTTCCATGTTTTTCTCGTCTCCACTTTTATTAGATACGAGTAGATTGAATATCAGTGACTGCAATCATAACAATAGGCGCCTACCAGTCCGCGAGCAATTAGAATGGGATTGGACCATTTCGAATTGAAACAAAAGTAGTCTGAAATTTAGTTTGATAAGATTCCATCCTATTTTAAAAACGTGCGGATTGTATGAAAAATACGAAAGATAATATTTAATTTGAGAAATTTGATCGGGCGGTCCATTTAGAAAAGATGTATTATTAAGAACCTTAAAAGATCTAACAGGACTCATGGACACAACGGAAATTTCAAAAACTTAGGAACGTGACTCTTAGATTTTTTGCTCACTTCAATCTATATGGTTAAAGTGAACGAAATATTTACCTTGTTAGGTTGAAATAATATTAGGTAGGAGAATATCAGTGGCCCGAATCATAACAATAGTATAGTGATATCACACGTCTAGGTTCTAGGTCATACCAGTTTCCTACGATGTTTTCCTTGCCAACAGGCAATATATCAACGATTTATGTTACTTACCTCGCCAACGGGGACTTAACCAGCTTCTGCAGTAAGTTGCACTACTGCTAGGTCTAATTGAATTTTAAAACGAAAGAGGTTTTATTGCTTAGCTTAGCTTTGCTTAGCTTAATTGGCTAGGACGACTTTTTTAAATTGTGCTTAGTTCAAAAATAATGTTAAACATTTTTACATAGCAGTTTCTTTGGGGGTTTTGCATCTACATTATCTGTTTATATAAAACAAAGTCGTGTTAGTTACACTACTGCTTTTCTTCATCGTTTTCCATGTTTTCTAGGTGGCTATTTATACAATAAGCTATCTAAAGAGGAACGTTTGCGTGACTTTAGCTACTTTCAACTAAAATCTAACATCACTAAATTTCTTAAAAACCTTTCGTATGATAGTACCGAGGACTTGCTAATTGTAATTAAATAATTTAATAAATAATACTTAGCTTAATGTAATTATTCGCGTAATCCATTTCTATTTTAAAAACCTGTATGTTATTTTAGATTTATTATTTAATGTTATTTTAGTGACTATTTACTTAATTGAAGTTTAATATATCAATTTTAAATTTTAGTTTATAAAATAATTATAATTATGTTGACTTAATCTATTACGTATAATCTTTTGTAAATCTTTCTATAAAAATATTTATAACAAGATTAGAATCATTTATTCTTTATGTAACCAAATCTTTAAAAAAAAAGAAATAATGTTGTATTCTATCGTTGAGGACGTCACCATTATTTTATAGTTACGACATTGTACGGGGAGCACAGCTGGCTATAATACAGACTTTTTAATCTAGTTTAGGCAACTGAGGCTAACATAGTTATTAGTTAGTTATTTGGATACGTAATGTCAGACAAATTGCTATGTAATTATTTGTAAAGATTCTTTTTGCAATAAACTATTATTATTATTGTTACTATTTATAACTCAAGGACGGCTGGATCAATTTTAATGATCTTTGATCTATTGGTTTTGTCTCCGTCCTGAATAGCGGAATAGCTAGCGAACTTTTAATATATTTATGATTAAAAGATCACGAATAAAAAATATACTTAAAGAAAATTAGATTTCTCATACATTTTTCGTAGGCAACTACGCCGTCTCTGATTCTAAGGCGGAACGAAGATTGCCGGGTCAGCTAGTTACGAATAAATAAATCGTCAAGTGCGAGTTGAACTCTCGCACCGAGAGTTCCGCATAATTATAAGACCTTTCTTCTTGCCAAATTTATTATTCTATGTCATCGGGAAATACCCTATAATATTTGTGTGCATGTCATTCCTTTCAAATTTCAAAATATTCGGGCTAAATATTTTGATTGCACTAAGAAGTTTTATTTATATCATGGCTCCGAGAGGTTACGGACTTGAGTATTCAATGTTAATTTTAACTCGAAACCTCCATGCGGTTCTGAGAAAAGGGGGTTGACAGACGGACAGACGGACAACAAAGTGATCCTATAAGGGTTCCTTTTTCCTTTTGAGCTACGGAATCCGAAAAACAAAAAAAAAATAGCCAATGAGCGGCGTGATACACTCACTCATACATTTGAATTTACATGCTGGTCATGGCAGAAGTGGCGTAAGAATCAACCTCACCAACTCAGCCCGTGGATGTCGTAAGAGTCGACTAGAACCTATCAGAAGAAGGGCAGCAGCTTTCTTCTGTATAAATCTTTTAAATCCATCATGGTTATTAACACTAAAGTCATTTACAACTGGATATTTACCATGATTTGAGTATTGAGCTTTTCAATATTTCGGCACAGTTTCATGCGCCATGATCACGGAATAACTGTGTTCTAATTACTAACACTATTATAATATAACTGTTATTCCGTGATCATGGCGCATGAAACTGTGCCGAAATATTGGAAAGCTCGATACACAAATCATGGTAAATACCCCGTTGTAAATGTCGTTCGCCGTAACGCCTCCACTGCGGTCACCTATCCCCCTGCCAAGCATGGTGTTAATAGCAAAACCCCCCTTGGTGCCTCCAAGGGGGATTTGCTCCTCCTGTTCTTCAGTGGACGTATGTGTAATTGTGTATTGACTGATGAGATATTACACAGCGCCATGTAGCACCAAAGTAGCTGGAGCTCATGATAGGTAAGCGTTTTATTATGTTTCCACTACCAACTGAAGAAGGTTCTTCACTTGGTATTTTTTTATAAGTATAGTTAGTTTATTAAAGATTATTTATCGGGTATTTAACACTTTCATAGCATAAGATGCAGATGTCCTTCTTCTCCACGTCCGTGTAGCGCCCTGGGGGGCGGGGCGCGTACTTGCGGGTAGCACCTCTGAGCAGTGAATGAGTTAGCCCAGCCTCGGCGCGGTGCGACCCGCAGGAGCGCGCCACCGCCGTCACGTGTTGGCGCTGACTGACATGTGTATCTTGGGCCATGAAAGTGTTAACGTAGGGAAAAATAAAACAAAAGATACGCGATACATACCCGATAATCTTTAAGTTAACAGATCGCGAAAGTTTGAAAAGTTTTATAGTTAGTTTGTGCACAAAACTACAAGGTTAATCCTTCTAGTTTTGTGCACAAAACTTTTTGGAATAAGCGGTTTCATCTGGCTCGGGATAAGAAAGAAGCAACATATCTTTTGATTGTCTTAATTGGTCCAAAAACAATACAAGACGATCGTATTCATTTGGGCGAATAGTCCAAATGAATACGTCTTCTTTTTTGTTTATAAAAAATGGGGCTTTATAAATGTAAAGTGGATAGGTAGCACTAATAATGGGATATTGATTTCAATAGATGATGTCATTCATGATAAGCCGAATTGAATCTAACTTATATCTTTAATCGCAAGAAAATATTACCTACTCATCTACTTTTTCCATCAAAAATACTTGGTAATCTTTCGGTGCCAAATTTAAAGCGGCTAAATTGGCTCAAGGCCCAAATTTCCAGATGGGCAAATAAGCAAGCAAATGAGCAAATAGTAATATATCTTGCAGATGTCCAATTCCAGGAAGCGTGAAGCGATTACCGTCCCTCGTCATGTCAATTTAGAGCTAAGTTAAAAGTTAACAGATCAAACGGGCTGTCCCATAATATACACATCTTGTGTGTGCTCTGTACAGTCAGCTACGTAGACATCACATCATCACACAAATATAATAAATGCGAAAGTTTAGATGGATGGATTATTATTTATTATAGATTATTTACCACGTACCTTTTGTTTTATTTTCCCTACGTTTAAATGCCCGCTAAATAATCTGTAATATGTTAACAGACTGCGAAAGTTTGAAAACTTTACGTATGTATTTATTAAATGAATATTTCTTGCTTTCACACGTCAATATTTTTAAAAGGAACCGGCTGAAAAGTTGTATAGATGTAGATCTTGACCTGGATGTTATTCCAGAGTCGTGAGTTTGGTTTGTCGCTAGTATCGAGATGTTATCGAGACGTTCCATTTCTGACACACACTCTCATAATTTGACGAGCATTTTCGTTCATTCAAACCCGCGCAGCTCGGGGGTTGAACCAATTTATTTTCGTCTGTTATATGTTATTTATCTGGAAACTTGTTAAGCGATGTTTATAAAGATAGAAATATAAATTGCAATATTTTATTTGTTTCATCTTTCTACTCTCCTCCGTAGACCGTGACACGTTCCCGGAGACCCCGTCGACCCAATCACTGCCGCTAACCCGGTGGTTACTGTCGGGGCCGGTTACCTTCACCAGTCCCGATTCCCATTCGCACACAACACACCCGACCAATAACCGATCTCACCGGATGCAGGGTCTAATAATTCCTCGCTTCCGGCCCCACGTGCATTCGTGCACCCTAGGCGAAACCTCCATTTCCTCTTCTAGCATCTGGCGACAGCCCAGACTGAGGTTCGCACCTACGTGGTGGTTCTTGTGCGTGTTGACCCAATCTAATTTTACCGGCGAGGCGCTCTCTGCGGCCGCCAAAAGTCCGCTAACGCTATCATGGTCATCTGCGCCATTATAGTCCTTTCGTAAAAAATAACAATTATTATATCTTTCTATATTCAGGCAGGCAATTTAACTTTTCCACAAAAACCCTAACCATGACTGCAGTGCAAGACAATAATATAACCAACCAGTCAAATTTTTGCAGCTGACAGTACAATGTTCACTCGATTTAAAATTTTCAACCGTAAATTGGTCTGCAAAAGTTAAAATTAGGAGGAGTGGCATTAACGATATAACCGAATTACGAAAAGCTAATTACTGACATGAAACTCTACCGCAAGTTTTAACAACGCTTGGTGCTTGGCTGATGAGAACAGCTCCTACGCTTTTTAACCGAAATCGAAAAAAGGAGGAGGTTCTATTAATTTTATGTATGTTCGTCGATTTCTTCGTCAATTGTGGATCTATTTTGAAAGTTCTTTCCATATTGTATAGAGAATAATACCGAGGTTGTCCCATAAATAACGTATTCCCGATGAATTAGTATTTGTCTCGCAAAACTTAAAAACATTATAAATCAAAGGCATTCGAAGTAGGTTTAAGTGTTTTCAAATAAATCAAATTTGGTTTTCAAGTATATCATAAAGTAATTTACTATATAATTAATTAATTAGTTGTATATTAAATACTATTATTATTATTTATTGTCAATATTATGTTCTATATTGCTTACCTTATTAATTTTGACTTGTAACTTGGCGTTATTAATAAAGAATTGTATTGTATTTTATTGTATTGTTGTAATTTATTGGAGTCTACACACCAATACCCCCAAAGTCGGCAGGTCTCCAACAAGTCGATAAAACACTGTCGGTTGCCTACAAAATTCATACACTGAAATAAAGCACTAACCCACCGGGATGTGTTGGACACTTTTGTGTTTATTATAATAATCATCTGTGCGCGATCAGTATCGGATGGAACCATTTCTAACTGAAACAAGCACGACATTTAGTATGCCAAATTTAAATCTTAGTAATCGGATTATACCCGAAATGTTAACTTTGACAGAGGTTTCAGTTTGCGCGAATGATATTTTTACAGTTTTTTACCATCATGCTTGTTTGAAAATTGATAACGATTGGCACATTGGTTACGATTGATAATTATCAAAGAAAATAGTTTATATCAATCAACATTTTTTTTTGCAAGCGTTTCCTTCATTTAGCACTGGCACTTTATTGGATGCCGTAACTTTCCGTATCGCAATAAGTCTTCGGTTGGGTGCAAGGTGTTACGCGCCTCATCAATGCTAGTGCGGTACTGCTGTCGAACAGCTTGATCATCACAGATTATCGTGTACTAGGACCGCCGCCGCCCCGTTATATCTCGAATCTCGTCATGCCAGCCTTAACGACATCATCCGGCGGGCCTCTGCCACCGCTAACGTACCAGCTATTCTCGAACCGAATGGTCTGTTGCGTGACGATGGTAAGAGGCCCGACGGCATGACACTAGTCCCATGGGGGTTGGGAAGGCCCATTGTCTGGGACGCTACATGCGTTGACACACTTGCGCCATCCCATCTTCCGAGGACATCCGTGAGGGCTGGTGCGGAGGCAGATGCGGCCGAGGATCTCAAGAGGCGCAAATATGCAGGTCACAACAGAGCTTACACATTGCTCCCTTTGGGGTCGAGACCCTAGGTCCGTGGGTTACCGAGGCTCTCCGGGTTTTAAAAAGTTATCTGAGCGTCTGGTCGAAGCGACGATGCGTGAACCGAGAGCTGGTGGGTATCTGGCGTAGCGCATCAGCATGGCCATACAGCGGGGCAATGCAGCGAGCATCTTGGAGACGCTTCTGACTGGCATTGATATGGATCAGTTGAGCTACCTGTAGATAGTTTGCAGCAATCTGTAGTCAGCTTAATTGTTTGATTTGTAAATATCAGTTCTTATTTGTTTTTAGCGTTGTCTTCGGCGAAGTATCTTCACAACGCACGCACAAACTTTCGCCATTATAATATTAGTAAGATAAAAGTAGTTGGATAAGAATCAGACTAGACACGCTGTTCTAAAAGAACTGGCATTCATCGTCGTATGAGAGAAACTGAGCATGCATAAGTCGAATTAAAATTGGTTAATTTATCAAATGAAGATACTAAGTTACAAGTTTGCACAAAGTCTTTAACTTCTCAGTTTAGTCTTATGTTACTCCAGGTGATATTACTCCTGGGAGCGTTGTGAGAAAGAAGGTAGATTATTTATGGTAGGTAAATGATTTAATCCTGAAACAGTTTTTTTTAAGGTAAGAGGTACAACTTGCAGAGGGAACAAGCGAATGTGTTTGTTCGAGTAAGATATATCTAAACCGAAATAATATGATTGATGTCCTATAAGCCGAATTTCGGGCTTGGCGACGAGTCTCAACGAAAACTTGCCATATACGAAGGACATATTAAATTATGCCCTGCGCACATGGCAGGTCTTCGTTCTCTCTTGTGCCCAAGTGTGTGGGCACAAGAGAGAACGAACGTGTGGGCACAAGTGTGTTATGATGTAATATTGTTCGCTAAAGACAGGACGCAATGACGCTCATTTGTAAAAGCCTTTGCCCAGCATTGGACTTGCATTGCAAAGGATTGACGATAACGATGATGATATTGATGATGAAAAAAACTTGTAAGTAAAAAAAAGTATTAAATTATTTATTTTAATAAAATACAAATAACATACAACATTTAAAAATAAAATGGTTAGCGTGTGCTTTAAGAGCGAATCATACCATAGCGCTGGTCTCCCGTAACGACCGTGGTGCCTAAGGTGACTACGTCATACACATATCTAAATAACCTACTAATACCTTGTGTTGGAAGGTTCTTCATCAGACCTCATCAGACCTCAATTACTACTATCCTACATGAAGGTAATTCATGAGGTAATCAAATTAGAAGTGAAAATCCGTCTGCGATTTCAGGTCACTCCAAATTCGTAAAACAAACACGTTTCCATCAAATGTTTACAGCCAAAAGCTTTCAACTCGTAAATATTTTAAACACCTACATAGGTGCCATACTACCAGACGCAAAATAATCTTTAGATACCTACATCCAACACAGTGTCAGTACCAATGTAGCGTTTGTTTCTATACCTACGTACAGTTTCGCGATATTTTTTTTGTTGGTCTATAAACAAGAATAAATAAGCTACTACCGAACCTGTTAACTCGAAATTTAAAATAATAATAAATTTTGTGCGCTTGTTGTGTAGATTACAGGTCTAAATAAGAAAAAATTACATTGAAAATGAAAATTTTCACAGTCCAATTTTAAATGGGATATCAAATGAAAGTTATTGATTTGTCAATTTCAAAACCGTTTTTGAAATGTGTCCAGGTCTCATACTTTAAAAAAAATATTAAAAAAGTGGTCAAAAATTCCGTTCCCGTAATTTTAAAAATTTAACCAAAAGGAATAAGGTAACTGAAAAAAATATCAGTTAATGCCTTTCCAAAACATTCACAAAAACTTCAAAACATCTATTTATTTCCTCTTACCCCTATTCACAAACCTATGTTATACCGTGCCATAAAAGTCCGAAAGAAGCACCAACAGAAATTTAAAGTTTTACTTTTCCCTGAAAAAGGAACGTTCGTTCCTGAACGAATGAATGAGGTATAACGACCACAGTTAGGTTATTTATGAGTAACGAGCCTATTCACTGGCACGGCGCCTCTAAATGGAGATTTATGAAACAGAAAATGTCGGATAACGTACGTCTTGAGTATAATTTGTAGAGACCGGGTGCCGGATTCACATGGACTGTTTAAAATCAGGGACCTATTCAGGTGCTGATATCGAATGGGGATAACAAAGACATTTTCCGGGAAGCATCCATCATTCGATAATTCCGTTTGTGGAAATCTATTTATTTTTTTATCAAACAAAATCCACAGCCTAAAATTACTAATTAATACAGGATTTAGTTTTTGCAAAATCTATGAGATAGCTTTTAAATTCTTGAAACGAACTACTCGACCCTATCGATCATCACCTCAGTCATACTACCTCTATAGTCAGACGTCTCTTGCTTGATATAAACCGCAACCAAAGATCGCCACAATCCTCCTGCACCAGGTTATCGGTCCACGTTGTGGGGGGGGAGCGTATTCTGATAATCTGATGCAGGTTTGTGGCGATCTTTGAGTGAAAGGGAGTCTATATAACCTTCTTTACTACCGTAGAAATGCTGTAACTTAAACTAAATACAACTTTTTGTATGGGTATGAAATACCGACAGACACTAATGAATAACTGCAAGAATACTGAAAACGCAATTTTAAAAGTTCGTGTACTGTGCAAACCTCGTTTCTTTTCTCAGATATTTAAGTCATCAATTTAAGTAAACTCTTGCAGTTAGAATTTTCCCCTAAAACATAATCCTGGGGCAAAACAACCTCCCTGTAGCACTCCCTGGATACCATGCACTTCTATTTGTCATAACCCCGTTACGTATTGACGTTCGCAATTGAGATACGACTACGCAAACCGAAGCGACGGCACGTTTTATTGGTCCACTAATTGAAGTATACGGTGCGATGTTGTTCAGAAGTGGGGGTCTGGGGATGCAGGTATCGTGGGGGTTTTGATAAGAAGTTTTACATTGGCGAATCTAGCAGGTTTGGTTTGTTAAACTAGGCCGAAATCTCAGTACTCACGGGATTCTCGTGGTGAAAAACTCTAATTACATAATATTCAATAACTTTTTTTGGTTTATTAATGTGAAAACACGATACCGAAAAAAAAATACGATAAAAAAATATTATGAAAGTGCACTGTTTCGCACATAATTTGGTCGAGATCTCAGGAACCCTGCGGTCTATTGAAATTATATTTTATATTTTGATTCGTAGGTTAGTACTGATTATTTGGTTCCTTGAACCAGTTTCTTCATAAGTTGTGTTGTTTTCTTGTAAATAAGCAAAAACTTTACTTTTGGGCTTACGCTGCTCTAAAACGGTTCTCGCTCCTATGAACGCAAAATCCTATGCCTATCCTTTTCACAAAATGGCGCGGATTGCGCCCTCTTAAGGTGACTTGACTTTTAGCCCGATTCTGGTTAATGGTCTATTATTATAAATTAACATTTTGTGTGACTTTATTAAATTAGGTATAATTAAATAACGTTGGGCTACCCTAGACTTTTTGGAACAATCTGCAATTAGCTCAACTGTTTCAATTATACCTACATACATACTGTATTTACAGCTAGTAAATAGTATATATTACATGTAATTATCTTTGTTAATAAAGTATTTCCTATTTATTAAAAGCACGTGTAAATTTAATTATATTCTTTAACTCTATACTTTTTTGGTATTCAAGGGATTTTGATTGTTTTAGCTAAGGAACCCATTTAGGTACCAAAACTGTTTCATGTTATTCATAGCTCACTACCTGCTGCCCGCGGCTTCGCTCGCGCTTAAGAAACCTATGTCCGTCCCCGGGATACCATTTACCTCTCTGCCAAATTTCATTGAGATCGGTTCAGCCGTTTAGGCGTGAAAAGGTTACAGATAGACAGACAGACACTTTTAGTTACTTTTGAATTTATATTATAAGTATGGATAGCGTCATAGGTTTAAGCAACCTGTTATGCCTGTAACGATCAATAAATAAATGCGTAAATTTGTAATTTGATTTTCTCTGCCTGTTTGAATCAAAACAATGGTAACAACCATTGAGCTATCCAATAACAACAACAATAGTCCCAATTAAAGGCATCAAATAAAATTAAATAGCAAACATTTGTCCAAAATTGCCAAACCATAAGCCGAAAGGGCCCAATTTGCATTTTATTAGCATGAGATCGGAATAAAAATGTGTTTATACTTGGATGAGAGCGAGATGGCCCTCCCATAAAGAGATCGAGTGGCAATACCGGCTAAATAGCTATATTGTTGAAAATCGACGTGCTATAGATTGACCTCGGTTACAAAAGCCCTACACAAGCAAAACTCGATGTAGAATGTTTATAAACAAACCACGACCCAAATAACTTAAACTCACTTGCTTGTCGTCGAGTTTCAGATATAATTGTAGGTAAGCAATATTTATGAAAGGAAAGATCTCAAATCGATTCGAACAACGAGTCTAGAGTTGCATAAATCTTAACTAAATATTTACGATTTCGAATAATAATTTATTTATTTATTATTTAAAGGAAAACCAGCAGCTCATACAAAAGTTTAGAATTAAAGTTCATTTATTAAAAAAGTGACGTGTAGCAGTATGCAGTATTCTTATACCGCAGTTTTTTAGCATCCTATGACAAATCCTTGCATTCTTGTTAGAAATTTCATAATTTATCATCTAAAAAGTAAAAATTCATTCAGATTAAAGTGCTACGCGAAAATCTTAAAACAACACATCGTTAACATATGCAACAACTAGAATATTAATATTAAACGTATATGACTCGTATCAACTTATATAAGAGAGACATGAAAGTCACGAGTGTGATAAGTTTATAGAACGTCATAAAATGTTATAGCTACACTTCCTGGAATAATTATGACTTATTTATCACTTTCTAAGGTGAAATGACACACTTAAAATGTCATAAAGACAAACTTCATTGAGAATGCAAAAGTTTTCAAAGAATAGTGATTCACATGATTACGATTGCGCTAAAACAGGCAGTCACTTGTCTGTGTTTATATTCTGAGAGAAACATATAAAATTTTAATGTTTTGACACAGCAGCTGGCCATTTTGTCTATAGCCTTTTCTGGATCTAGAACACTAGTTCTATTAAGATATATTATAGGTACCTACTTCAGAGTACTAAGTATCTCATATTCCAAACTTAAGGATACAAAGATCCAGAGACAATAATTCACACACGTTGTAAGCAAAACGATTGTATAAGTAAGGAATAATGTTTACTCAAAATAAAGAAACATATTTTCTCGGAATCTATTTGTTCCATTTATGTATGGACTAGGTTCGACCTTGGGTGAATCATGAACGTTACCATGCCCAAGCCTCACAATACCGTAAAATACGTCGAAAAACATAAGATAAGACGAATAAATCTGTCCACTACATCCATAAACCTAATATAAAACGAGACCACGGATAATAGATCTAGATAAATTGAAAAGGGTTCTATAAAATATATTAGCCATAAATAATTCTTTGGCAGGCACACTAAACGGTATCCATAGAACTGATAAAGGATGTAGCCTGAGTACATAGACCGACAGACGGTGTGGGCTTTATTACCTCGGCAGTACAATTACTGGTGCTAAATGGCTTATGCCAGTTACTTATGCAAGTCTCTGGCATATTAACTCTAGAGGTAATGATTCTACTTGAGTTGTTAGCTCTTCTAGATTACTTCTCAGCACACAGTACCGGAATTTCTCTTAAGGATAGGACTCGTAACGAATATATCCGACAGAGAACAAAAGTTAACGACATAGCTCAGATAATTAGTATTCTTAAGTGGCAGTGGGCCGGCCATATCTGGCGAAGAACCGACGACCACTGGGGTAAACGTGCTCTTGAGTGGAGACCACGACTCGGCAAACATAGCGTAGGGGGCCCTCCAGCCAGGTGGGACGACGACCTGCGAAAGATTGCAGGCAGATGCTGGATGCGGCAAGCTGAAGACAGGGCGCTATGTCGCCCATTAGGGGAGGCCTATGTCCAGCAGTGGACTAATATTGGTTGATGATGATGACGATGATACAGTACCTATGCCCACAGCTGATCGTGCCTCTCTGAAATGGGGAGTTTCCGATAATCACCACGCTTAGCAGATGGTTTGGTGATCACAGTAGCGTGTTAAAAATACCTACACAATAGGAAGCTGCTTCCCTTGCTCTGGCGTTCGTCAAGATATAAAGTGGAAATTCAAAAGATAATTAACGAAAAGTCCTCGTAAAATATTTAACTTATCAACTAGTTTCTGCGCGCGGCCTCGCACGCTTTGTTTCTATCGACACGCGCTTACGTTTCTATAGAAACAAAGCGTGCATTGGTGCTTACCTATAGTGTTTGAATGTAAATAATTAGTAATTCTCTATTTTGCACTGACACGAGTCTACGTCGAGAATCCAAATATATAGCCATAGGATTTATATAATCGCAACGCCCTTGATATTGCAACAGTAAATAATATCGTTCGCTAAAAGGGACCCCGTTTATCGGCACCCTTACGTTTTATGCGACGATTATGTCATTTTTATGATCGCTCCAATGCTATTTGCCAATTTTTATTGACCAACAAATAGTATTAGCTGTATAAAAACTGAATTGTTATACGTTTAACAATTTGGAATTGAATGTGGTATTTGTGTGTTGATTGAATGCCTCGCCTACCAAAATAATGTAGATTGCGAACCGACATTATTATGCGGCAAGCTGAAGATAGGGCGCTATGGCGCTCATTGGGCCTCCCCCTATGTCCAGCAGTGGACAGTGGGTTAATGATGATGATGATTATTATGTTAGCGAATGTTGACTTTGATTATTTTTCAGGCTTCAAATAATGAATAATAATCTGCGCACGTTTTACTATATTTTCTTAATAATTATGGTTTCGTTAATGGCAGAAGTACCTAAGAACCTTTGGATATAGTTTAATCGCAATACTTAAATAGGTATACAGAAAATAAACAATGCAAATCAGCAAGTCGATGGTTGTAGCCTCAATACTCAATATGCATATTGTTGTCATCACTTTGGCTTAATTGGTAGGTATATATAAGCATGTATCACAATGGGAACCCTGTTGGGCGTACACAACAAGTGGAAGGCAGACCGAGGTTGGTTTTTATAAAAATATGTAGGTACTAAGGTGAGTAGTAGGTATAGGTACCTACTAGATGCCTAGTCTACGCAAGTAAAAAAAATAATTAAATTTTTGATTTTTATTAGTCAGTTTTTGTTTATTTTCTCATTTAAAAATGCATTTACGTCATTGTACCATTTGTCAATTCATAATTGTTTTAATTTATTTATGAATAAGGAATCGGATTGAATGTCTTTCATTTCGTTTGAAAGCTTGTTGTACATTTTTATGGACATTTTATAAGGGCCGGTACTGTGCATACACAGGTTTGATGAAGCTTGTATTATTTTGTTTTTGTCTCACATAATATTACGGTGTTTATATGTAGTAAAGTAAAGTAGTTGGTTTAATGGCACTTAATACTTCGAGCTCTAGTCTGGACCAAATGTAATCCATTCCTTTCGCAAATAAAGATTTATTTACGTTTTGTATCTCAACACGCAACGTAACTCTACGGTAACAATCAATTTAACCAGCATCTTCTCATCTCGCTATCGGGAATGTGTACGGTAAAACCGCACTATTCTCTCGCGTCACCATTTTTACTTTATAGTAGCGATATCAAAGCACGCGTGTGGAGCAATGTCAAAAAATGCGGAGAGTTTGTGTACCTACCTTCGTAAATATTTGCGGCAGGCAACTTTACAAGCGCCTACGTCACAATCCATCAACGTCTAGAAAGACTTTGGAAAAGCCATAACTTAGCTAAGTAATTGAATAATTCACTCTTCACTCCGTTTTATAGGGACTTGTGAGATTTACGCGGCGATAGGCACAGAAATATATTTAAATAGAAGCAAAGAGTTCGCCGATTCGTATTGAAAACGAGCGTGTAACATTTTGCATAGGTACACTGGTACGTCACGAGTATAACACTCGTGATGGTGATGGTTAGTGATGTAAAAAAACCCTAAATTACACAATTAACGTTTTAGGTGGTGTTTGAACAGTTAATTATTGAACAAGGCATTTTGTTTTTATATCCCGACATCACACGTGGCAAGCCGTCGCTCGGGAGCGGACTGAATTTTGCGGCGAGCAAAGAGGCTCTCCAGCCCCTCTTTTCGGCACGCAAGGTAAATAAACTTCTTGCTTTCTTAGATATATTTCTGTGGTGATAGGGAGCTAAGTGAGTAAGCATAATATTATCGTGCAAATATTGTTAGGTAATTATTCTGAGTAGATAGGTCTGAAATTGAATAGTCTGATTGTATCAGAACTAATTACTTAGCATCTCAGCTGTTTCGATTCAATTAATGTTGTTTTTATTGCTTCTCTACAGGCGTGCCCCGTCGCGCGTCGTCGCGGGCTTGCACCTGTTATATAACACTGATTCGACTATAACATCCTGCGAGGAAACCCAATAATTGCAGCGTGCAACGATAGCCCGCTTCGTTTGACATTGTAAAAACAACTGACAACACACAGGCAAAAGGTTTCTTCGTCGCTTCTTTACTTTAGTCTACATACCGAAGCGACAGAAATCAAAAAGATCACTTTATTTCGGTGTCAGTGTTTAATTTTTAAGTATTTGACGTTTTCCAAGTGTCCATAATCGCCATTTATTGATTTATGGAAATAAAGAGTTTTTGATTTTGATTTTTTGATTGATCGGAGTGAGCGAAGCGAACAAAGATCTCAATGGCAGCTTGGGTGATTTGGCTGTATGGTTAAATAGTCACTTCGACCATATCTGTCCAACTGTTGATCCGATTTGCGTGAAATTTGATAGATACAGACATGACTTGTGAAATGAGCTGGTTTCTTTGTAAGGCCTAATCCGTCTAGAGGTTTTTGAGATAAAGGGGTCCAAACAGGATTAAAATCAATCAATTTAATCAAGTCACTAAACTACACTACGCTCAACTACACTACCTTTCTCGATACTAAATTGCATACCACACCTACTTAAAAGGAATATTTACTCAGTAATGTTGTCTTTGATACCCTAGAACCAGTTAATCTTCTGACTATTCGTGCACGGGTACCCACGACACGGGCCATGAGCCTAGTGTGGGGCCGTAGCCAATCCAATAGACATACACACGTATTATAGTTAGCTCTTTAGTTTTAAAATTTTTAATATGTATGCCTTATTGTTAATTTTGAGCTACCTGTAGATTGTTTGCAACAGTCTATAGTGAGCTTAATTGTTTCAATTGTAAATACTAGTTCTAATTTGTTTTTATTATTAAATTGTAATTTTCTTAGTCAATAAAGATTGTTAAAAAAAAAATTTTTGTTGGTAATAAATAATTTAGTATTATTTTTGTATTTTGTTTTTGTAAGTGGGGTAATTAAGAAAGGTATATATTTGAGTACATATAATTGTTTTTTTTTCTAGCCTGTTTAAAGAATCTTAACCATCTCACAAGAGCTCCCATTTGGCAGAGATTCTGTGACTTCGTAGTTCTTTTTTCAATGGCACCTTTTTATATTTTTGAGTAACATTACTACCTGCTGTCATTTGTTTTGTTTTGAATACGAAATCGTATAGTACCAATGAGAATTGATTTAGCACATAGAACATTACAACAACAGAATAAAACAATTACAACTAGTGTACTAGTTGTAACTTATATATATTCCTTAAAAATCTAAGCCGTCACCAGAAGGCAGAGTGCCCAGAATGCTGGCAGCTTTAGCCACGTTGAATGGCAATGCTAATTCCTTGGCCGAAATAATTTTAAAAATAACTACAAAATTGTTAGATATTTAGCATATACCAGACGAACCTAACGGCGATATAGTTAGGGGCGAACTACTAGTACTTTTTACAATGTCGTACTTTACTCTGTCCCATGACTAAAACAGAATCTTGTTGAAGGTAATAACTTTACGGTTGAATATACAACGAGATTCGGTTTTCGGTTAGTCAGGGAGCGCTGTAACAACGCTCGCAAACGAATCTTAGAATGTTACATTACAGACGAATGCTCGTGATGTGGGAGCACCTTGGTTTTAAAGATACAGACACTTTTGTTGCTTTGACACCTTAGCTTGCAGGATTACCTTGCGCCTGTCATCCTAAAAACCAAGGTATCAACAAGTAACTGGTACCTACAGGCAAATAAATTCCTCCTACGTCAGTACAATTGCACGATCGCTTGAAAATCTCGAAAGGTCGCAGCTAAAGCCAATAATGTCGTTGCTGACCCGAGGCCACTGGTGACATACACAAAAGAGTCACGTATGGGACCCGTACCAGGGCCGCTTTCAAGGTAAGATGCTGGTAAGGTAAGGCTAGCTAACAGCACGGGGGTAGCATGAATATAATTAATATGCCCTAAACAAGGTTTTAGCGATGTGGTTTAGGCCAACGGTCCGCCTGCGACGCAGAATGTTGGGGGGTCGATTCCCGTCTCGGGACAAATTTTTGTACAATCTGCAGACATTTGTTCCGGGTGTTCTGGGTGTTTTCAATTAGTAAGTTTTATATTTATTATATCAGTTAACTAGTACCCCCATAACACAAGCTCTGCTTAGCTTGGGGCTAGATGATGCTGTGTAAATTGAACAGAATTATATTAAGATTGTTACCTTTTCACAAAAAGTACTGAACTGATCGGGCTGAAATTTCATCCACACACAAACACGGAAAACACGCGCAAAGCCAAGGACTAAAAAAACTAACAAAATAAAATCTGATTTATAAACATTTTGTTTCACCTGTTAAATTACAGGTCGGTTCTAAAGCCGCCCCTGCCAACACTTCAGTTGGCGTACCACGCACGAGCTATGTTTGAAACTTGTTTACGGTTCAAACCGATCCTGAAGCTTTCCTTTGTGAGTGAAGAGTCACTGAACTGGTGAATCTTATATCACAATATGACTTCATTGTAATCTCGTGGAAGCTCCTATGATGCTAGTTAATAAGTTATTATCAATTTTATTACAACCGCTCAGCTGATGGCTTTGACATGATAAAAGATGGAATACTGTTTCAAACTTTCAAACTACAAATCGTTTATTCGCTTAGAACATGGATATGAGATAAATATACAGTTGGTCGTAAGATACGTACAATGTGTTACCATATTCTGCTTATTCTGGTGCTGTTCTGGTATGTTATTCATTCTACTCAGATTATTTTATTCGGAATTACTAGCACAGTTTTTTACAGGAAACAATATCTTAACCCACATTTGTTATGAATATTATAGAAAAAATATTATAAATTATTAAAAATATATAATTAAAATATTATAGAAAAAAAGAAAACTCTTTTATGCGCACGTTCACAAAAAAATATCTCTTTTTTTGCCAGGTTAATAAAAAAACAATATTGAATTAAATAATGTCAGAAATTATAAGTAAAATTAAGATATTACATGTCAAGAAATATCATGAAATCTGCAGAATTGTTACACAGTTAACAGTTTGTTTGTTTATTTTGACATTGTCAAAATAAAGGATAAAATACATACACAGATAGGATAAAATATTTTTATTTAAATGAATGGTCTCACGTAGGTACGTCCTTTCTTCATAAGTCCATTCTCCTCTAAGTTAAACTCTGTAATATATTTACATAAAAAAGTATCACAACATAACATACAAACCAGCGAAATTGAATCCAGCTCGGCAAACAACTGCTCCCAGACCAGCCGTTCGTCCACAGTCAGGTAATGATGTCAGGACTTACTGGGGCTATTAATTACCCCCTCTCGTTTGGAAATAGAAAAGTTAATACAGATTACGTTACTGAAATCATTTGAGAAATTATTTATACAAGCGCGTGTATTAGAAATACCTTTCGTATTTGAAAAAAAATTGTCTACTTAAAAAATTAAAATGGTTGTTTTTACTTTTGTATTTTTACTCCGTTTTCCTTATAAGTGTTAATTTTTGACAAGTTTATAGACTTTTCGGCTACATGTGGTATACCGTTGTAATAAGCGATGATAAGAATTTTTTCCTCGATCGCTTTTCGTTTTTTTTTAAACGATGCAAAGTTGACCTTCTTGACAATTTGTTTAACTTTGAGAGCTTATAGCTAATTATTTACTAGTTCTTTTTAATGAATAATTCCTTCAATAGACGAAGGATACATCTGGGACCAAAACCAAATAAAAATTCAATCGAATACATGTTCCAAAAAAAACTGTAGGGGTAGAGAGTTAAAATTTCGGAATACTTAAAAAAATACGTAAAACAGGATTCAAAACAGTTAGGGTCTTCTACTTCAATTTGTATGTTACAAATAGGTCCACCTACACATCCACTGAGTTTGTCTATCCTTTGACCAAACACCCTGTATAGTAATGTGTTTTCAGGAAGGTCTTCGCCCACCAGCAGGGAGCATTGGTGGATATTGCTGTCTACCGAAAACGCATTCGTAGGATCCAACGAGTTATATACTTGTTCTTGGTAAGGTAGGCACGCAAGTAACGAATATTCAGATTTTCCCTTAGCCTAGGATTCCCACTGTTGGGTCACATTTCATTTCATATATAAATGTGGTAATTAATTCGTCTATCTATGGTATAAGCCTCCTTTCGCTACTGCCAGCTTATTCTGTCCTTTGCTGTGTGGTGTGTGAAAAGCTAGGTTTCTAATTGGTTGATTTTCATACCAGTGTAAAATCTACCACCTAGGAACCATTGGTAACGACGACCTGTATAAATATGATATTAACAACATTTTCACAGGTTTTTAATATTATAGTGCGTAAGCCCTCACACTCGGGGTAATTTATATTAAATCAAATAATATCCCAAACATTTTTCGACTTCAACGGGACTTGGGAACCCGCATCCTGCCCTCAGTACGGGAATGTGCTAACTACACCACGAGGTTAAGTGACGTAGGAGTTGAAAAACTTTGGGACTTCCTTCGGACTCTAGCGCCGTTAGCTCCACCTACAGGGGAACATTAAAGTTTATCCAATCCTGTTCAAAGACTAAAGTTACATTTAGTTCGTTTGATGAGAGGTGTTGCGTTGCTCAATTCTAAGGTTTTTATTATTTAGTGGCAAGCTGAAGACAGGGCGCTATGGCGCTCCTTGAGGGAGGCCTATGTCCAGCAGTGGACTAAGATAGGTTGATGATGATGATGATGACTGCGTAAGCCCTCACACTCGGGGTAATTTATCCAAAAAGAAGTCGAGAAATGTTTGGGATTTTATTTAATTTGTTATTGACAACCGAAGCCAATGTAGGTAAGTGTCTTATAATATACGATATGTCATGTTATTTGGAAGTTTAAGTTAAACTTGATTAGGTTTTACTAGTAACAATACAGGCTGGTAACCAAATATATTAATGCGTTGGATATTGGTCCATGTTACAAGGTAAACGGAAAAATAAAGCAAAAATTTTCTGTTCGGTAGAACATAGTATTAGCTACTTAATTTACGTCGTTTGTGGCTTCTGCAAAAGCAACGTGGTACAAATCTTTTCAATAGCTTCTCTTATTTATTTGCTACTAGTTTATGCCTACGGCTTCGCACGCGTTGTTCTATGGAAACGTTTAAAGGTTATTTCCATGCCATGGATACTGGTTTATGGGATAAAACATAGTAACGTAAACTATGTTTTATTTGAGACCTAGCACCTACTACCTGTATGCAAAATTTCAGCCTGATCGGTTCATCAGTTTTGGCGTGACGAAGTAACAAACATCCATCAATCCAACCAAACATCCAAACTTTAGCATTTATAATATTTATGTGAAGGGTGATTATACTCTGCGTGCGGCTTCGCACGCCTTTTTCAGGATATAAAACATATGTATATCATGTAAAACATGATTTTTTTGTAGTTATAATTTATCTGGTTCCCAATATCTGTGGACCAGAGGCAGTCCACAACTTTTAAGTTTCAGTCCGATACGTTCGTAGAAGTATTGACGTTGTCTGGTTACACATCTTTCTATTTCACAAACATTTGCATTTATTTGAAGATGTGAAAATCAATTATTTGTTGGATGTTGAACTAATTCAAATAAAAACCGTCTAGAGAGCAATTTATTTATAACAAACACTTTGAGCTACTTTAGAAATTTTGCGAAACACAATCTTTTTTTCCATTATTTCGCGTGACTCAGCTGGCCCATGACCACCACCGTATCAAGGTTATTATCCCCCTGACAAAAATGAATGTTGACTCTCACTCAATTCTCGCTAATGGAACAGCCTAGGTGATGGTGTCCCTTTGTTCATTACCGGACGAATGCGTACTGTCAACGGTAAAGTTTACTGTGAGCCTTCAGTAAAGTGGTAACTTTTTTTCAAAATACTTATAATTATGGAGTGCGGGGAATTCTAGACACTTTATTTGATTGGTTTCATAATTAATTTATTGTTTGTGAATCAGGTAATTTTACAATCGGTACATAAGACTTATTTTAGATCGCTGAATTCTGCCGCTTAGGCGTGCAAACATTTCATCATACATGTGAAAACTGACTAACAATCAAAACGTTTTTATTTGACTTAAAAGCATGCAATTTTATAATTTATTTCCAATATTATCACTTCTAATCAATGCCAATGTACGAAATTTAATTAAAAATAACATAGTTAATTAATTAATGTCAGCTGGTGATGAACATGTCAAAAAATTAAATAAAAATGTATGATAGCAAATTTAAATAAACAATGTCAAACATTAGTACAGTCACTAAATTTCATAATTTGGATAAAAATGTTTTAGTTTCAAATTAAATAAAGTAATGATCATTTCATAACAAGTTCAAGTCGTTTATATATGAAAATTTCAAACAAGACGGTCATTTAAAAAATCATTCAATGTATAATAAGCCTTATCAATTAGAAAATTATTAAGTTTTGCACTAAATTGGTTGCAGGACAAGTCACGAATAACTTTTGCGATTTTGTTAAAGATTTTTGGTGCCATACAAAACACACTTGAACGCAACAACTTTGGTCTGCATCTTTGTTTTGCAACTTTTTTTTGCAACTTTGCTTGAAAAAAACTAAAGCTGACTTGGAATCCCTTAATTTTACCCTGTTTTTAAGTTTTGTAGGACAGAGAGTAATCCCCTTAGGAATATAATTTTTATGGTCCCTCGAGATCACTCTAAAAAATTATTTTAATATAAATAATAGTAAAATAATTTTTAAAATTGGTCCATAATTGACGGAGAATTCGACTTACATACATAAAAAAATATAATAAGTACATACAGCGGAACATAGAACCTCCTCCTTTTTTCGAAGTTTGTTAAAAATCAAAGAAAATTACAATCAAATAATAGAAATAAATTAGAACTGTATTTATAATTGAAACAACTAAACCAAATTATTAAAAAAACTCATTTTTTTGTCCAGAATACCCAAGGGTCCCGCAGGGGACAGCAATCGTTATGTATTCATAAAAAATAAACATACAGTCAAATTGAGAATCTCCTCCTTGTTTTGATGTCGGTAAAAATGGACAAATGATTATAACGTCTACTCACCTAGGTACATTTTATTTTGTAAATACTTACTACACTATAAGTGTTTACTTGAATACATCACGGCCTGCAAATATTTGCAGTGGGCATTGAACCTGCAACTTTCTACGTCTCAGGCAGAACCCACTGCGGTAAAAGAAAAAAAACTATTATTTTCTGTCTTACCATCCATTAAGACAAATCACACAAGGAAATAAAAAACTACGTTAATGATTATTACTTTGTTGACTGTACCTTTCGACAGTGACGCGATTAATGTATGTACTGACATTTTCTGATGTGCTCTCAGTTAATGACAGAAAACTATGTAAGTTGGTAAGATAGGTTCTACACGCCTGGCCGTAACCGTATTGAATCTATCTATATAATATAAAGAAAGTCGTGTTAGTTACACTATTTATAACTCAAGAACGGCTGAACGGATCTCGGTGAAATTTGGCAGCGAGGTAGATGGTATCCCGGGGCCGGACATAGGCTACCTTTTATTCCGGAATAAAGCGTGTGAAGCCGCGGGCAGCTGGTAGTATAATATAGAAGTAGGTATAGGTAGAGTTGGCATGAGCATAATTTTACGATTATGGATATTTGACACAGTAATATCATCCCGTGACGCGCAGCGTGTCAACCTGAAACATTGGAAAAATCAAAGTAAACAGACGGACGACCGACTAACTCACACTGTTTTGTCACACTGATGTGAAGGCAGAAAATATAATTATAATAATAACCGTGAAGGTTAATATGAAGAAAATTTCCTCAAGGTAGCACTAGACTGAATACGAGTATATTGAGTATTGAGACTAGGTTTAGCTATAAGTGTGTATAGAAAAGGAGTTCGAAGATGTCCCTACATCGGTCATCATTTTGTTTTTATTTCAAAATTGCCGTCCGCAATAAAAGTTATAGTATTATATTAGGATAGAAGACACGACAGAAAAAAAAATAAAAAATGTCTTAAAAATAATGTCTTATAGCGTCAGGTTTCTGCGATATTCACAGATGAAAATGACTATAATGCAGCTACAAAATGCTGGAATAATATTCCACCACCAATCAAGGGCCTGAAACATATAAATACGTTTAAACTTAAATTAAAACAGTTCCTACTCCGTGCTCAGAAGGAGGAAGAAAGTCTTAAAGATAACGATATATCTGTTATCTGAAGTATCTTATTATAAGTGCTCCTAATAGGTACTAAGCGTACTACGTAGTTTTATACTTAGTTATTAAAATCCTAATTTTCTTCACAAAATTCACTTTACTTTTGGATCAAACTTCATTTCTATTCGCACTATAAGTAGATAGATAGATAGATAAAGGTTTTTATTTAAGACTTCAGACACACTTACATATCAGACAATAGCAATTAAACAGGATGGTAGTAAAAAAGAAGCAATAACAAAAATACAGTTGACTAAGTAATAAAAACAAATAATAACATAATAACAATCTAAGTAAAATGTCTGTGTGTGCTGCAGTACGTCAAAAAGGCAATGGCTCAGGGGAATATTTTGCTCAAGAAGCAAAAACACTGATTTTCAGCCATAACCCATTGAGAGCAAGCAGTAAGTCGGACTAATTCGCACAGTCATTCGCAATTTTTGTCTATAGTTTGTCTTTGCATCGTCGCTTTATGGTTTGTATACATGGCGTAATTTGTTCGGCCTGACTATCCCAGAATATCCACAACATTATTGCAATATTATTTTATACATTTTAAATTGTTTACTCTTATATTTAGGTACACTCATAAGTTTGTATGTTTTTTTTTAAGTATTTTGTTTTCATGTCTACAACACGCACCTGGCGATAGTGACGTGACACAATCCCTCTGGTCTTCACTGAAAACCAGCGCTGGGTGGACACACCAGTGTGCACCCAGCACAATGCTGGGTGAAGGCCGTTAAACACTGCTACGCACAAAGTAAATTTATTTTGTGTGTAGGTAGTATTAATTAGGATTCGTAACGTATACATCGACAAAGTTATCGACATAGCTCAGAGAATTAGCAAGCTGAAGTGGCAGTGGGCTGGCCATATCTCGCGAAGAACCGACAACCGCTGGGGTAAACGTGTTCTCGAGTGGAGACCGCGACTCGGCAAACGTAGAGTAGGACGCCCTCCGGCCAGGTGGGATTACGCTCTGCGAATGACTGCAGGCAGATGCTGGATGCGGCAAGCTGAAGACAGGGCGCTATGGCCAACATAGCGCCCATTGAGGGAGGCCTATGTCCAGCAGTGGACTAAGATAGGTTGATGATGATGATGATGATGAGTATAAATTAACATAGTATGAAGGCTTATTGTGTATTGTAGATTTATGGTAAATGAAAATATTTTCATTCATTCATTCACTATATTTTTTCTTCGTATGTGTGTGTGATCTCAGAATTATATCATAGAAGATTTGTTATTTGTTCCGAATATATAATTTATATTGTGATTTTTTTCATGAAGAGCCCTAACCTCGTCACCATTTAGTTTTATGTTTTTAAAATCGCGGCGCACAAAAAATGTTATAAATAAATGCATCCAAAAATCTTCAAACCTCTTTTTTGTTACAGAGCAGTGTGAAGGTAAGTCGGTAGTCCTTTGTAAAACATTTAAAAAGTAGGTTATTACGAATTTGTATATCCATTATTTATTATGAGTCTGATTTATATGGAATTTTCACCACAGAAACATTTAAATGTAATTACATTTTATTTTGAAATTTCTCGTTTACGGTTCTGATGATGTCGTGTGAACGAATGTAGTTTATCGATAAACATACTAGGTAGTTATTAAATCACAAAGTCTAGTTTACTCCATCATAAACTTGAGAGCAATAAAATCGCACATCCGCACATTTTTACTTAAAAGTTCAATTTTTTTTTTATTTGGAGCTTACAGCAAATTAAAATCAAATTAAATTAAAGTGCATAATCTAGGCATTCGCAGAACTGATAAAGGGTTGACATTTACCTTTAAAAACAACTCATTAGCAACAAAACAATAGACCCCCTTATGTCGCTCGATCCAGATAAGGCCGGCGGCGGGATTTATCGCAGGTATAAAAGAGTGCATATTGACGGAATGGTCATCATTTGCATACCAACGTACAGTGTGAAAGGTTCTCTATTGATATTGGCTTCAAACGGAACACGAAAATGGATACTACACCAGAAGTAGCCGCTCAAGTGGTTGCCCTTGTTGAATCGGGGCTTAAGCAAAGTCAAGTGGCTCGACAATTGAGTTTGAGCCGATTTACCGTTCGGCGTGTATACCAGAGGTATCAAGAGACTGGTGGCTACCAACGGCGACAAGGATCGGGCCGTCCCCGTGCTACAACAGAGCGTGATAACCGCTTTCTTATAACGACATCTTTAAGAAATCGTCGTTTGAACGCAGTTCAACTGGGCCAACGACTTCAAGAAGTTCGTGAAGTAGAAGTTAGCCGGTGGACAGTCAGAAGACGATTGAGAGAAGGTGGCCTGACTGCACACAGGCCAGCAAACGGGCCGAAATTGACCCCAGCCCACCGAGAAGCCCGCCTTCAGTTCGCTCGAGACCATTTGAATTGGACCGAAGAGCAGTGGAGTGCATTCCTGTTCTCTGATGAGTGCAGGATGTGCTTGCATGGCAACGACGGACGGGGGAAGGTGTATAGAAGATCGGGAGAACGATTTGCCCAATGCTGCATAACAGAACGTGTCGCCTATGGCGGTGGATCAATCATGTTTTGGGGAGGCATGTCTATGGAAGCAAAAACCGAGCTTGCCTTCATCACCGGACCGAATACTGGTCGCCAATCAAGAGGATTGACTTCCATACGATACATTGAGGAAGTACTCGAGAGCCACGTCGTACCTTTTGCTGGGTTTATCGGCGAAAACTTTCTGTTTATGCAAGACCGCATACTGCTGGCATAGTGATCGAGTACCTTCAAGAGGTGGATGTGACCGTTATGGAGTGGCCAGCTCAAAGCCCAGACCTCAATCCCATCGAACATCTATGGGACGAGCTGAAAAGAAGAGTTCGAGGCCGAGATGCTCCTCCATCGACTCTACAGGAGCTGCAACAGGCGATCGCAGAGGAATGGGAGGCTATTCCTCAAGACTTTATCAAAAGTCTAGTAATATCAATGAAAACACGGATGGAGTCAGTGATTCAGGCTAGGGGAGGGAACACTCGGTATTAATAACAAACTTTAAATTAATTTTATCTTTTAATTTCATAACTTTGACACCAATACTTGAATAAAGAATTTTTTACTAAACATGCATTTTTGTTATTGATCCACAAAAGCATTTTTATGTAATGATTGAAAGACAAATCAGATACCACTGGATAGGTATTAAAATAGACTATGAATCTGCATTACAGAAACATAATATTTTTTGTTTTTTTTTTAGTTATGTCAAAAAATCATGAATGTGCGATTTTTTTGCTCTCAAGTGTATTTCAATAATTTTGCAATGATGCTAGAAAATATTGGTTTGTTTGGTTAATTTTACAGTTTTGTTGTTATCCGTGCGTGAGTACGTGTTACTAATGCACCCTGCATTAGCATTACCACGAAACATGTGTACTAAGCCAAAAGGGGGTGATTCTGGGCCCCGAGGGGATCAACTTGTAAATAACGCAGCAGAGGTGAATGGTATCCCGGGGACGGACATAGGCTACTTGAAAGAGCGCGCGAAGCCGCGGTCAACTAGTCTTTTAAAATAGCTTATGATAGGTATAAAATATTGTACAAAAGGTTTTAAAATAATTAAGAATAAGAAGGCGGTGGCGCTAGTTTGAGGCATCATCATCACCATCATCAGCGCGTAAACATCTACTGCAGAAACAAAGGCCTACACTGCTTTAAACCCCATTTATCCAGGACGTGGTGTACCCATTGGGTATAGACGACTAACGAAACTGCATCTCTCTGTTTATTTAAGACGTAGTTACTTAACAAACTGATTGGTATGAGCCAGCTTAATTGTAAACATTGGGTTTACTGCCTCGTCGCGAGCTTCCATTTTCTTTTTATTAGCTGCAATAAAACGAAACAAAATAAACGTTCGGTTTTCGTCCGATACTTATTGTACCTACTGTGATTGTACTCGTACAAAACAAAAATTCAAATTGTTGTCGTCTGTTTAGTATTGTTTTTTTATGCTTATTTCTTTATGAAATTGAGCTTAACGAATACATTCTCAACATTTTCAGTAGTTAATTGTAGGTAACTACTCCACTTTCCTCTACAATATTTTTAAAAAACTAATTGAACGCTTTTCTTGTAAATTGGTTGATAAATTGTTGGGGAATCGCAGGATAGTCATGGTCAATATCCATAGTTTATAGAGCAACTAGCTTCAACCCGCGGCTTCGCTCACGTTCTACCTAGACGTAACCTAAACCTAGCACTCATTGATAATGCAGCCCTATGAAAGATATTTCAATAATCCGGTTGTTTCGGAGAAAAGCTACAGAACAACTAACAGCTGGTTGTCAGTACGTCTCGATAATTAACTAAACAATTAACATCTCCTGTCAACGTCAATTTGGCGAGAAAAGGAACTAGACAAGAGATTTGATCATAGATTAGTTGAATCGGCGTACAAAGAAGATGTTTAGTATGACTCGTGCATTGGTTTATATACAATATTATATCCATCGAGCATTTTATACAACTATATATTTTTGTTTAATTATTTATTTATTTTGCGCCTTGGAACGCGTCTACTGGATATAGGGGAACTATTTTACTTAGTTCGACGGCGGTTGAATAGTTTCAAATGAACTTGATTATAGGGTTTTGAAAGATTTGTATTCGTCTCATTCTTTTTTGTACGTGTAAGCGTTAAAGAAGTTATAGTCTACAGAGCTCTCGAAAACGTTTTTCGTAAATCGTATAGTGCACATTCTCATACTAAGAATATAACTCTCGAATAACGCAATTATGATTTGAGCAGTTTTCATGTGGTGTCAGTATTCAATAGAAATCTGTCAAAAAATCGTATTATGAGATCTGCTTCATCAATGCAAATATGTAGGTCTCGACAGAGCCTACACAGTTGCTCCCCTTGGAGTAGAGACGAAAAAAAATTTCTGAGCGTCCTGTCGAAGCGACGCGTGACCCAAGAGCTGGTAAGTATCTGGCGCAACGCATCAGCATTACTATACAGCGTGACAATGAAGCCTGTATCTCCGGGACGCTTCCGACTAGTATTGATATTGAACAGTTAGTAGATTGTTTGCAACAGTTTGTTTCAATTGTAAAACTAGTTTAAATTTATTTCTGTTATTTGATTGTAATTTTATTTGTTAATAAAGTCATGGGTGACATGACATTGGTTTTTTTATGACTTAGGGGTAAAAAAACCAATGTAATGTCACGCAACTTATTGCGCATCCACCGATCCGATATCCGATTCTTAATAAGTTATCGGAATCGGAGTGTATTCAGCGTACATGGTGTCGGTATTTACAATATTCCGATAGGGTGCGTCCACTGTTTTCGGATTTTGCATCGGGAATAGAGGTATTTTTAAAGCGCTCGTGTTTGCTGATGATGGCTTTCGCAACAATATATTTATAGTGACGAGGATATTGTAGCAGATGACGTCATCGCCAGAATTACCGGTCTCTGGCGTCGGTCGGTATCGGATAATACGCCAATCACGTACACGCTGTACCATAGAAAACAATACAAAGCAACAAATCCTTACGCCCCGTACGCTCCGATTCTGATGTAGTACGTACACGTACAACTTTAGAGTTCATTAAGTTTTTGTTTTATTTTATCAAATTGTACAAATCTAACTGGCCTTGTATAACCTAACCTATTTTATTAAATGGTCAATAAATACAAATATGCAAATCTGACGCGTTTGAGTATTTGAGGATAACTCTAAACTTCATGCAAATATATAATTAAAGTAGCAAAAGATACAAAGATAAAGATAAAGACAATCTTTTACCTATCTTTGATATGTCGGAAGCAATTCCTAAAACGTTTGCCATATTCCAGCATGTGTTTGAGGTCAGAGAGGCGGCGTGATTGGCTCGATTTGTCTTGGACCTTAGAGGAAGCTCCCAGACGGGTACAAATGGTAGATTACTGGAGTTCCTCAGTGCAGACAAATGTCGCATCCACTCTGAAATGAATGCTGAGTAAGCGGACAACGCTGTTTTCATATAGAAGCTGAGTAAAATTTAGATTTAAAGCAATTTAACTCGTATTTTGATTAAAGATCAACATGGTAAACAACTATACAGGGTTGTACTCTAATTACGTATCATATTTAAAAAGCTTTAGAAAATTGCATTCAATTTAAAATTATCTACTTATGAAAATCATTGCTAATTACCAAGGTATTTTCAGTGCAAAGCTGAAATAGGTAATAAACTAGTACCTACTACTATTATAGGAGTATTTCTGTGCCTTCTGTGATGCGTGATATAAATCGAGTTGTACCCTTTTTGTGATTTTTACATAGAAATTATCAGAAAATTTATTACGATTTTTTGGGTCTAACTCACGTGCTTCTATCTGCTATAGTTTCGGAGATAATTTGGTGCAAAGTGATATAACTGCCATGATATTAGCAAAAAAATCGTGAATATAGATATATGTCAAGTTGTAACCCTTTTAAGTAATTGTTCCACACACTGGTTTTCGTGCTTTGTGGTATAAGAGCGTTTATATTAATTTGCACATTTTATTTTTCAGTGTATTTATCGTGAATATTGATATACTTAGAGTTATATCACTTTGAACCAATCTTTCTCTATACTGATTAGGGTACAATACAATAGAAAATAATCTGATTTTTGGGGTAATATGTTTATCATTTGTGATGTGTGTGTGTTTGAGCAACAT
Organism: Eupithecia inturbata; assembly: GCA_963662085.1. Classification (NCBI taxonomy): domain Eukaryota; kingdom Metazoa; phylum Arthropoda; class Insecta; order Lepidoptera; family Geometridae; genus Eupithecia; species Eupithecia inturbata. Next base: position 4,535,971 of record OY759194.1, on the reverse strand, counting down.
TGTGTTAGGAACATATTCTATTAGTTATTCGATTTTTTTAGTTCTTGTATATCAGTTTACACAAAGACAACTTATAGGTGCAACATAATTTAACTGTACTTGTATCACGTTAATTTTAACACATGTTAGAAATAAAAAAGGTACAACTTTCAGGTTTTTAGTGAGTTACTTTAAAACTACAATATTTAACATAAAAATTCCACTGCACATTGAAAGTGAATGTGTTTATTTATAAAAGAGGGTACTTAAGTGTAACCTAGCCCACTTAGTACACGAACTAGAATTTCGTAAATCTGGTTTTTGCTCTCCTATAAAATGTTGTATCATTTATCACAGGTGGTACAGAATTTGATTTGCCTTTATGACAAATTGTTTTGAGTTAATATTGTGGTCAGGAAACTATACCTATATAAGTTTGTATGAACACGCCAGCGACAAGCAAACCCTGAAAGCAACTCTGGGTAGGGATCTATCACGTTCATTTAAATGACAATGGGACTTGCAGAACGATTTACTTTGTTCTAGCGATGTATCTACTCGCGTTACACCCACACTGTGTGCTCGTCTGCTTTAGACTGGATTAGGAACCACAGTGTTTAGTTTGAGGGCTTATTATAAGATTGGCAAAAGTTCAGTTGGTAATAATGATTGTACGAAACTTTATACACGATCTAGGAATGAAGATAGTATATCAAGGTCTACCATAAAAATAAATTAAGTAAAAGTAAGTAAGTAAATCCTTTATTTACACACATAAAGATTGGTAAAATATAACACAACTTACATATAAAAATTGCGAGTAAAAACAATAAGAAGAGGCACCTCTTTTACATGTGCTAACCCCGCCGCTGAGTTCCTTTTACTGAATTACGAGTACAATGACATAGATAAGCTTAAGATGTCGTTTTGAACATCTTTTTTAATATTTTCTACAGTTTTTATACTCTAAAAGTCTTCATAACTCTACAATTCTAGATAACTCTTTGAGACTACGGACAACTCTATCATCTAGAAGATTACAAAATTCTACAATTTACGACCTGAAATCACAAACGACCTGAAGAAAATCAAATATTTATTTTAAACTTTGCCTCATGTTTTGTTGTTTTTTATCTTCTATCGTGAAAATCCTTCGAATTGTAATAAACCGATTACTTGAACTCAACATAAAAGTTGCATAGAGCGCGCATGCAGCATGTAATGGATGCAATGAAATCCTTAAACCAATGTGTGGACACCGTTTTATTGCTACTAAAGTCCATTTCACTATTGATATCAAAGCACTAAGTTAATATAAAATGAGCTTGCTAATATCTATGGACATTAATGCTCTGTGTATTGTCATCGCCAATAATTTGCCTAATGTGTTCTAGGATGATTTGGCAATGCTGTTGAAATTATGTTATGTTTGTAGAGTACAAAGGCATACGTATTTGCAAGATGTATATCAACATCATATTAAGCCTGTTCCATTATATTATATCCATCTCTTGTTTTGCATATCAATCAGCAGTTGAATATTACATTTACGTGACAAAATATGGCTTACGACTAGACTTTTCGTTCAGAGGGTTAACTGTGGTACCTGATCAGACCAATAGCTGAACGGATTTGCTACGGATGCGCGTTCCCGAGCTGCTCAAGCATAAAACCAGTCGCATCCCTCAGATTCTCTATTCCCGCTTTCAGGTCCCATTTTTCCTTCTCTCAAATAAATACCTTGGTCCATTTTCAGTAACGTTGGCGGTGATAAAAACTGTGGCCTGCGACCACGCACTCTAAGGCGTCTATTAGGGGAGGTGCAACAGTGGACTAATTTAGGCTGGTGTTGTTTTTGACTTGAATTTAGAATAAAAAAAAATCTTCGTCCAACTGAAACGACAAGATTGAATATTATATGTAGGTGGGGACCTATAGATATTGCGATTCCATTTACGATATTTTAAGTGCTTACGAGTCTAGTTTTAATATAAACCTAGGGCATATTTGACTGTAGAGTACGATTTAGTAGCAATGCTTTATCGCAGCTTTATAATGTTTGTGCGAATGCTCACCTCGGGCCAAAACAGCGGGTCAGGCTATGAAATGACCAAAATTACCTAAAATGTACATGTATTGTGCTTATTTGCACTCTGTGGACCATTAAAACCCGAAGCAGTTTGTTCGGGCTGCTTTACTAAATAATATTAAAGTCAGGGTCAAATTTAAATATTTGAATGTAATATTTGAGTTCAAGTCAATGGGGAAATCAGTTTTCATAGGTATTTATATTTTATATTTATTTATTTTAAAACGTTTACTTATTTTACATTTTAACATTCTCTTAACCCGTCAGGATTTATGCAGAATGCATTATTCCTCGGGTAAGATACAATTAATAGTTATACGTACGTACGTGCGAGTATGTACCTTATAACTATTATATTTATTTTATAAAAATAAATATAGGTATGTTCATGTATGTTCAATAAAATGTTCAATAAACATTACGCAATGTTTTAACGTAAGTAGGTATTACCACAAATTATACATACAGATATACTATATATATATAAATAATAAATAATAAAATAAATAAATAATGCTGGACAATCCACACAACATCATCTAGCCCCAAGCTAAGCATAGGTTTTGATTGTGTCATAACGAGTTTAATTATATATAACAAGATAAAAAAGGTACCGACTATTTGTAATTATTATTTATTTATCTTCCTAAGCTATTTTGCTTACATTATTTAGGTATTAATTAGTTTAAATTTCATTATAGCAAAGAGCTTTATAACCAAATCATCGTCAGGATTTGAGTGCGTTTTGAGTAAAGGTAAGAATTTTTGACGAACGCGAGATATCTTTCGAAAGCTGTCAAGATGTCGCCTTCTACTGCCCTCCAAAATGAAGGCTGCTCACATAGCGTTAAAACGCACTGCTGTCACAGGCTGCAGAGGTATTTTCCTCCACAACTGGAAATCAAATTTACAAATCCATTATAACAATACTAATAATATTATAAATGCGAAAGTCCGAGTGAATGTTTGTTACCACGAATATCCGTAACTACTCAACCTATTTAGATGAAATTTGGAATGTAGATAGTTTAAGAAGAAAATTAGTTGAGCCTATGTGTTATTCTAGAACACTAATTTTCAAAAATTAACCTCTCAGGGGGTTAAAAAGGGTGGTAAGGTTTAAAATTATTACTCCTTGGTTCGATTCACTCAAAACTCGATATAAATAAATTATAATGATACACGCATTTTTTTTTACAAAACTATCCCTAGAGCCCGCGTGCCACGGCTAGTGTTAATTATTGGTATGTAGGCATAGAAACCTAATTTCAACCCGAAAATCCGGACAAAATTGCAGGCGACCAGTCGTTTATTACCGCTCCCTTGTTACCACACGATGTATTCACGAACCTTTATAAATATGGGCGATACGGTGTCTCTGCCAATAATGGAAGCCGCACCACATCGGCCCATCAATTATGTCGTTCGCGATCTAACCCACTGTCCATCTGCTTGCCATTTGTTAACGTCGCACCGAGGCCAATGTAACCTTTACGCAATAATCAACTCTACTGTGTGGTTTACAAAAAGCAAAATAAGGTTTGTTATCTAGCAGTAAGTGTTGTGATTCGACGTTATGGAAACCACATAGGAACGCTACGTGGTGTTTTTATAAAAAGAGTTACTCATAGGGTAATTTAGATCCATAAATTCAAATCAACTATGCGAAAAGAAAAGTTAGTGAAAAGCTCCCGACACACTGTGTATAATATTTGTTATTTATTTATTTAACAAACTACAAACAGTATGTAAACATTATGATTTAATGTTAAGACTAAAATATGTTAGACCCATTTCGTAGTCCACGGTGTAAACATTTGCGTTTATGTCTGCCAGTGCCGATATAGCACAGTTGAGACTAGTTTATATTTTAAATACTAGAAATACATTTTATACTTAGAAAGTTTGTAATAATGGTAGGTTATGTTATACATGCAAGTTAGGAATTAAGTTAGAGCAAAGGTAAGAGCATATTAACTGCTCCGGAAAGAATGAATATGACACCACTTTTAAATTTAGCAGTAGTTGTTGCAAACTATTCATACAACTAATTAACAGGTATTTATTTGCTATTTTTCAATTATCTGTATTTTTAATGAGCTCTGATCGCGTAAAAATATATTAATTTTCAGTAGAATAATTTATTATGTTTTGACTATGATTGTCTATGAATTATCTGATTGTTAATTATTTATTCTCTATTGTATTATCCGTGATTATTTTGATTATTGAATATTTCAACTATTTGAATCGCTAATATTTAGTATTTGCACACCTGCTTGCGGGTTGAATACATTTGACACCACTCTAGTTATAAAATCTGACATCAACCTACCTGTAATAATGTATTCTATAAATAAATTGATTTGATTTAAATTAAAAAGCTACACTGTTCACGATCGAACATTTTCTTAGTCACTTGTCAAAAGCACACAAAAAGACACGCTCACGATTTCATGAAGTATTGCACGAATGTGAGTGTAACTTTCAAAAGTTTTGTTCAGTAAGATCTGAAGGGAGTTTCAATAGTTAATTTCTTACTTGTCTATGCTTTCATCAGAATAAATTCAGTCTTGGTGACAAAACAACCATTAATTAGGATGTTTGCCGAATCATTGTCGGACCGCACGGTGACTACGCGTTTGTTTTTTCCGAGGTCTGGAACTAATGATGGTTTGATTACTTTTTTATTTAGCTAGTGAGTTCTCCGGGCTTTGTTTCCGTGGCCAATTACACGTTGACATGATGTATCCTTCTAAACACAATTTCACACGTGCTAAGTAAGCCAAATGATGCTGGGACGTGTGAGTAGTTATATCATGTTCAAAATATAAATCAAAAGGCATGTTGTTTTTGTATATTACGTACCTTTATTTTTAAATTTCACTTATTTTTATAAAACATTGTGTTTGACTATATATATAAATTCTTTACTCTTTATTCAAAATCACCTTTATCATATCCCAGACATCAAGATAAGCTGACTGATTAACATGTACTTATGTATAGCTAAGTTGGTAGGTATGTATTATATATTTTCCTTGTCGAAAGGGATAAAAATTATTGATAATTACCAACTCTTTAACGTACCCACATAATGTATGTAGTTCTTAAAACATACATTATGTGGGTACAACAGTTATCTTAAAAAGTGGTTGTCGCAATATTGAACCAAAACGAAAAACTCAAAACGCCTTTATTTCTTAAATATATACAATAACTAGCTGCGCCCCACGGCTTTGCCCACGTGGAAATTGATTGCACACCTATGGGTAGGAGGTGTGCAATCAATTTATGTAAAAATAAAAAAATACATACATCATTATTTACTTCATAGTTTTTTGTACCGAGTTTTGAGTGAGCCGAACCAAGAAATAATAATTTTCCATAGAAACTTTACCACCTTTTTTAACCCCTTCAAAGGTTTATTTTTGAAAATTAGATTAGCTTAAGTGTTATTCCAGAACTTTAACTATCTACATATCAAATTTCATCTAAATAGGCGTGGTAAGAAACATTTACACGAAGTTTCGCATTTATAATATCAGTACGATATCACTTAGAAACCAGTTAACTATCTTTTCAGAATGCAACGTTTAGCAGCAAACCAAAATGCTTGAAATTTGTTAGCATATCAATCCCACCTGTAGGTACAGACATCAAATAAAGCAATGCTTTCGCAGGAAATTCCCAAATGTTGTTTCTGACAGATGCACCCAATTTGCGCTTTTCCGCGGCAAATAGGGAACAGCATTTTTAGGTCTTTTACAAAGCAAGAAGTTTCTATTTTACCCTCCATCTACCTATAAGTTATGTTTCTTGTTGCATTGATACGGTGTAGCAGCGTAGCACTGCTACGACGTAGCACCGTTACGACGTAGCACCACTACGACGTAGCACCGCTACGACGTAGCACCGCTACGAAAACACGTAAAGTGTTGTCAAGGATTCCAATTTATTTTATTACAATACCTTTTTAAAATAAAATTCACAAACCTGCCCACGAACTTCAATTTATTTCGTATTCAGAAAGGCGGTAACAGAAATATAAATATGAAGATTTTGCTACTCTTGTTTGTTTTGTACATTATGAAGTATTAAAGTTACGAAACAAGTGAAAGTTACAAATTTTCACTTGTTCGGAGACCCCTTTAAATTTTCAATGTTATGTTTTTTAGTAGGTATTTATTTATTATTACAGTTAAAGTATAACTTGATTATATAAAGTTTCATTTGTCTACCTATAGTTTAAGAGATACAGCCTTGACAAATTTAGAGCAAAAATAGCCAAAAAAATCACATCAATTTGTTGTATTATTTTGTTGTTATAGCGGCAAAAGAAATACACATTCTCAGAACATTAAAACTGTCTACCTTTTACGGTTCATGAGATATAGCCACGTGACAGATGGACCGGACGGACGGACAGCGGAGGCTTAGTAATACGGTTCCATTTTCACCCTTCGGGTACGGAACCCTTAAAAAACACTACAACAAAACACAAAATTAAACAAAAACTGGTTAATTTATCTAGTTTTATTTCCATATCAGCAGTAGACCTACTGTTGGCCGAAAGCCTTGTTAACGTTAGTCTAAAGTACAGTTGGAGGATGTTACGGTTGTTAATTGAATCCTTTGTCAATAGGAGCAGAACCTACCGTTCAGCCCAATAGTACTTGTTCAAAGTTGAGTTATTGCGAAATCAGAATATTTTAGCAAAATGGTAATGAACTTTAATGCGGAAATTGCTGAATGATCAATAGGTATTTAATTATATGTGATCCGTTGGGAGTAACTCGATCATTCATTTGAATGTAACATCTCGTGTTATTTTAACCTAACATAACCTAGGTTAGGTTAGGTTACCAATTACGCAATATGCGGTAACCTTTGTTCCGAGGCAGAGAGCGTGGCGTCGGTGCTATAGAGGCGGAATCGAGAGCTTTCAAAGGTTAGAGTGTGTTTGTATTTGATTGGCATTTATGTACTGGATTTGTATTGTGGTCTATATTATGTATTTGATTCGTATTGAACTCGTGGTATGATTAGGATTTAGATTGGTTTCCACGTCTGTGTATTTTTTTTTTTTGGAGTAAAAAGTCATATCGGCATTAGGGTTAGTTAAAATTATTTCAGGGGTCTGCTCAAGGATGGGAAGCATCACTAGATTCATCTGGGGTAGCTTTAAAGGTATTCTTTGATTGACAATTACATCGGGTCGAGCCCCAGTCACGTCTAGGGAACGCTTCCAAGCTTGATAGCGAGTAGGCAGACTCTGTGACTCAGTAAGCGGATTGCCGCTCGAATTTATGCTAGCGTGGCAAAGTAGGAACCCGTGGCATTAGTTAGTGGGTAAGGTTTGAATGTAACTATAGAAAGGTGAAACAAAAAAAAATTGAAATAAAGGAAAACATAATAAATACGCTTGGAGAATGAATTAATTTATAATGGTTATATTATAATGTTAAGATAATTTAGCGAAATGTACCTTAAGAATGTAATGTACTTTTATTGTAGTTCTTGTAATAATAAAATTTTATAAGCTTATTTTTGATGTAGTTTTTGCATGAGATAGAGTATGTGTGAGTGATGAGAGGGAGTGTATGTCTGAGTGAGGTTTTGTGTGATTATTTGATTGCCATGAATTAAAAAAGCAAATGTAATATATTAAATTAAAAAAATTGTTTGTAATAAAATTTGCATCTGTATTTTAATAGATCAAACTTGAGTTCACACCTTAGCAAATCAATTATTTTATTTCTTTATTCTAATACTCACAGCGAATTTTTTTGTTTAAAAAATACAAAACATTTTTTTTTTCTGAGTTTATGTAGCAACGTCCTTTTTTGTTATGGTGGCTATCTATTATTTAAAATTAATATTTTTAAACAATTTATTTAATTTTACAATGCGGTTATAAACTAACATAAATTTTACTAAGTTGGACAATAATTATTATTGTCCAAATCAGTAAAATTGATGTTTAATGAAATGATTAGTTTGCATTGTAAAATTAAATGTTTAACAATATAAATTTTAACTAATGAATATAAAAATTGTTTTAAGTCATATTATCAAAATTTATTGAAACGTTAATAAACTTAATTAATAGTTATTAAATAATTAATCTCATATCATAATCTCAAATAATATTTCGACAAATATAATTGGAGTTCACAAAAAATAAGGTTTAAAATGAAAATAATGTATACATATCTTGTATAAGAAACTTTATAATATTAAAATAAATGAATGTAGCAATAAAATTATTAAATTAATTTGATAGAACAAGAAATATTTATTTTAATAAATATGCCCTTGCCTTTTATTCAAATTTAATATTACAGAAGTAGCTACTAATTTAAATTAATGAATGAGATGAGGACTGAAGGGAAATATAAATAAAATTACGAAGAAATGAAGAAGAAAAGAAAAATAACAATCATGAACAATTTTTTATTGTATAGAATTTAACAGAACATACGAAATGTAGGTATGGCGAACAAATGATAAATGATAATTAATTAAACACAATAATGTAAAGAAATGAATAAAATCAGAACGAAGGGGAATTCAAAGTAAAGAATTGAACAGCCATAAATGGAAAATAAATTGCAATGTAACCAACGGCAGTTCAAACAGTATAGGGAGTAGACTACCTAGCATTCATTATTTTGCTTCTTATAAAATCAGGTTAAAACGCCACAATATAGAAAAATATAGCAAAAAATGATGGCGATAATATTTTAGGAAAAAAGAAAAAAAACCTAACCTAACCTAACTCATAGTTATTAGTATTAATTATGTCATAGTTATAAATTATGTCCTCCTAGCCAAATCATCGGCAGTGTGTGCTCTGACTATCATAATTCGATGGGACGGCAGTCCGACATGATCGGGGAGAAATAAAACAGTACTATATTGTACTATTGTAAGACTGCAATATGTAAAAATATTAAAAATATATCAGCATCATAAAACTCATTACATGTTATTTCTTTGTTTTATTGGTAAAGATTTAATCTCTTGTTCATTGATCAAATTAAATCTCTTCAAAATCAGCGTATCTACGACACATACATATGTTCGAAGTTTATTAAACTTTTGATAGGTAAAAGTATGCTCGAATGACTCTAAAATAAATCCTATAACCAGTAAATGAACCAGAACTTTTCCACGTACCATGATGTCTTACACCCAACGATCTTGTAAAGAAATAAAACAAATACAATAAATACATAAAAACAAGAGTAAAAGGCGAGACCATAAAAAATCCACTAACAAGGCATAACCAAATCCACGATATTTTACCTTACGCTACCTCCAACGAGAAAACAAAAACCATTTGAAAACACAGCGAACTCGCATTCCCCCAAGTAAAGTAAATAAACGAGTAAAAGTGAGATGTAAGCATAACGCGTCACTGCTAAATTCTCGTCTGATATAAATAGGTCGAGATAAGAGTGAATAAGTTTGAAGTATCTGGGTTCCTTTGTGGTTTCTGTATATAAAAACATTTTATACACCATTATCAAATTCGGTTCGGTATAGAATTTTATTTCTCATAAGAATACATATTCGTTTACAGAGAAATACAGGATTATCCTAAAGTAACATGTGTGGAGTACGGACTTAATTATGCTTTGAGTAATTTACTTAGTGTGTTATTTAATACAAACGTCACCACAAAGATCCATATTTGAAAAGATTACTAAACTACATTATGGAAATATTTAAGGTTCGCTGTTTTTACAATGCCAGTAAAATTAATAATGAAAAGTTAGAAAATAGATCCAGGCGTTACTTTGCGGAAATCTATTGTAAATATAAGGACGAAAGATATTTAGTAACAATTTCGCGAAAAAAACCTTCTCCAATAAGATCTAAGAAAAATAATGTAAAAGTAGCAACAGCCAGAAACCTTAGTTGTAAATACGAGTTCTAATTTGATTCCTTTGATTGTATGTTTATTTAAATTTGATGTTATGTAATAACTTTATTTATATATTCGTTTTATATTTTTTTTAATAGAATGAATAAAATTTCGTTCATGGCTAATGTATAGCTATTCGCTGTTAGCTATTTTCTAACAAATTATGATTTAGGCTAGGTGTCAACCTAGCCCGAATCATAATTTGTTAGAAAATAGCGTTTAATATAAGGGTACTAACCGGCGTTACTGGGACCAAAGCTAAACAAAACCAAAGCTTTACACAGCGAGCTTTCGTGCAATCAGTACGCACGAGCAACGAGACGGATTCTTGACGTTTAGTGCTCGCTGCGAATGGTACATTACGCCCTGTAACACCGGTCAGTACCAGGCATACCTAACGTTCACAGAAGTGTAGTTGATAAAGAAAAAGCCTAGCGAAAAGGCAGGCTTAGTTACCCAATAGTGGTGAAGCCAAATTATTTACACAAGTCAAAACAACACGATGCCTAAAATAAAGACTAAAAATTGGCTTAAGTTTGGCTTTGACAGAACTATTTAGGTACGGAACGCTAAAAATAAAAAAAACAGTTGAATTTATGTGACAAAACTCAGCTGGTAACTCAATATTTGTCAGCGAAACTAGAAGTTCCCACAGCGAGGAAATAAAATAAAACCTAGAGAAGCGAACAACATTGTAAGGTATCGCGGGTCACGCGAATAGATATTTTGTTTTGTAGGATTCCTGTATGATAAGTTACTTAATTATTATTTTATTAAGTAAATATGAGCTACCTGTAGATTGTTTGCAACAGTCTGCAGTTAGCTTAATTGTTTCAATTGTAAATACTAGTTCTAATTTGTTTTTATTATTGAATTGTAATTTTCTTTGTCAGTAAACATTATATTTTATTACGCGTGGGCCCTTATGCGGATTGAAATGATGGATTGAAAAATCACAATAAAAACCTTTAAAAAAGATCTGTTTTAAATAATAACTTTAAATAAACCTTATACACTGGATATAAAATATTAATAGGTACACTACCATTTAAAATGTACAGTATCCCTATTCTATATTTTTCATATTTTTATACTGATTTCAAAATTGGTTTTTCCTGGAAACAGCTGAATCCATTCAGGTCTTTAAAGAAAAAAACAATTTTCAGAATAATACTTTGCGTTGCTAATTGCCTATTTTATAATATTTATTACATAGACCAGCAAGTAGTTCCTACATTTTATATTTTAACAACAATGCATGGCAATGCTGATGCGCTGCGCCAGGTAACCGCCCGCTCTCGGGTCACGCGTCACGTCGACCAGACTCTCAGATAACTTTTTGAAAACCCGGAGAGCCTCGGTACCTGGCGCAGCGCATCAGCATTGCCATACAGCGGGGCAATGCAGCCAGCGTCTTGGGGACGCTTCCGACTGGTATTGATATGGATCAGTTGAGCTACCTGTAGATTGTTTGCAACAGTCTGCAGTTAGCTTAATTGTTTCAATACTAGTTATAATTTGATTGTAATTTTCTTTGTTAATAAAGGCCATTGCCCCTTAAAAACAACACTGCTATAACTGAAAAAACTGTAAAGTCACGGGCCGAAGCGATATACAAATAAAGTTTTTCCCTCCCTAAATAAATTAATCTACCTTAATTAAACAACCAAAACATATTTTTAACAGCTGTCTCATAAAACAAGCCGTGACAAATTCATCTGCAAACAATGGCCAAGGACTGTTACAAGGCCATCAGTTTTAATGGGAGTCGTGATGTGGTACGTTCAGCTTTTAATTTACCACCATGTGCACCGTGTTTTAAGGTTATAAATTACAGCTGATTTCAGACAAAAATAGGTAGGTATAATAAAACCTGAATGTACATCATAATTTCTTCCAATCTTTTTTGACTTTATAACGGATATAATAATATTATTTGTTATATTAGGTCCTTACATATGAAATTGGCGTTTTGTATGGGAGGAACAAAAAGTCGAATATTTTTTAATATAATATATTTAATTAATCAAAGTATGAACCATTATTTTCTATGCACTTTTGCCATCTTATAGGTAGTTCATTGATCCTTTTACTAAAAAAACCAGTCGGACGGGAATCAATAAAATCTTTGAAGGCGATTTGGACTGCCCCATCGGAGTTGAATTTTTTCCCTTGCAAGAAGTTATCCAAATTTCGAAAAAAATGGTAATCTGTTGGAGCAAGGTCCGGGGAGTACGGAGGATGTCTTAGACTTTCCAATTGAAGCTCTTCTAATTTAGTAGCCGTCTGTTGCGCAGTGTGTGGTCTAGCGTTGTCGTGAAGCAGCAGTGGCGTGGAGCGATTGACCAGCCTAGGTTGTTTAGCCGCTAGCTTTTCCATCATGGTTTGCAATTGCTGACAATAGACATCAGCCGTAATAGTCTGGCCAGATTTGAGAAAACTGTAATGAACAATACCGGCACTAGTCCACCAAACGCTTACAAGTAACTTTTTTGGGGTTAATTTTCGCTTGGGGCAGGATTTGGCTGGCTGGCCAGGATCCAACCATTGCGCTGAGCGCTTCCGATTATCGTAAAGAACCCATTTTTCATCACAGGTAATGATTCGGTTTAAAATACCTTCATTATTGTGCCGGTTTAATGTAACGCAGCAGTCGACGCGCGTTTGCCGGTTTGCTTCAGTCAATTCGTGAGGTACCCACCTTTCAAGCTTTTTAATCTTCCCAATTTGCTTCAAGTGAATTAAAACAGTTTTATCACTAACATCGCAGCCTGCAGCTAACTCGGACGTGGTTTGCGATGGATCCGCTTCCACAATAGCCTTCAACTCTTCATTATCAACTTGAGTCTCAGGCCGTCCACGGGGCTTGTTCTGCAGGTCAAAATTTCCAGAACGAAAACGTTGGAACCAAAAACGAACTGTGTTTTCTTTTGCAACACGACCGCCATACACATCATTCACCCTTCGAGTTGTTTCCGCAGCACTAGTGCCACGGCGGAACTCGTACTCGTAAATAATGCGATATTTTAAGTTTTCCATTTTGTAAAATGAGTGACGCAAACAGAAAAAAACAGAAGAAAAAAAACAAATGAATGACGATCATCGAAGCACAAATACATGAGTCTATAGCTGTACAAATTTGAATTAGGAATTCCTTACCAAAGAGGAGAAATTTGTGATTAAAGTGGCCAGTACGAAAAACGCCAATTTCATATGTAAGGACCTAATATATATTTAAATGAAATATTAATCCATTAACTGCACAGCCACCGCTACACGGGGCTGGTGGAGGACATCTGCGTCTAGGGCCATGACAGTGTTGATTTACCGATCTAAAAAAAAAAAAAATTTGCTTAGCGTTGAGTTTCTGATATTGTTAGCATTATATAATGAAGTAAAGACTTAAAATCGACTAAGAATGTTAGTTCCGTTTAAAATACACACGGCAACAAAGTGAATTTTAGGTTAAGTATGGGGTAGTATTATAAAATCTGTGGTATGGGTGATTTATTATCAAACATTTCACATCGAATTACAGTTAGAATTTCTGGTATGTATCACCACTGAGGCGCCTATCCGTAAACTTAGAAACTTGATAAACTATAACCGAAAAAATCTTAACTACTGAAAATCGCTAAAAAAGTATTTAATGTTGTTTTTAAATTTTAATTTAGCTTGTTTCTAGGCTACACTATGTATTTAACCTATCAAAACTAGATTGCAATTTTCGGAAGTTGGGTTTTCAACAGTGGGCACAAACCCTTTTTGGAGATAAATCCGGATTTACCCTATCTGTATTTTTTGAATACACCAGTTGCAAGTATATTTGGTGATGTGCGCGGGAAACCGTTGTAAGCGGAAAGCGGTCAGTATAGATGTAGAGATCTTTCAGGAGGCTTTTGTCCAGCAGTGGACTTATTTTTGGCAATAGCAGTTAATTGATTCTGCACATGTCATAACAATAGGTGTGGTTATTGATAAACATAAGCGAAGCCTCGACAGATGCTTATATCTTTGTTAATAGATTGGTCGTTCTATACCATAATCAACACTAGCTTGTTCTTCAATGAGATAAATCGACTATCAGGACTGCTGCACGTGGATTCACTTACTAAGCAACAGCCTCCTTATCTAGTATGAAACAGTAGGTAATTACGTGTTCAAAATTAATATGGCTATAGCCGTATTCTTAATTAATTTTGAACACGTAATTACATACTTTTTCATCCTAGACGAATAAAAAATTATGTATTCGTAGTAATATGGTCTAGGAAACTAAATATTGCAATCTTATAGAATTTTTGTTATGGTATTCCACCGAAATTAAACAATAATGTATGCACTCTTTTTAAAACGATTAGGTTCAGAATAGCCATATTTTGTATCGAATTTTAGAATTTTTATTTTGAAACTATTTATCTCATACTTTTAGACAAATTTAACTTGTGACTTAACTAATTGCGATGTCAAGTCACTAAACGTTTTGTAGTTTAAAGTTATGCAAACATCCAAACATCCGTCCTAATATTTATATTGGCACCATTTCTATATCGAAACAAGAAAGAGGTTTATAACAAAGTGTGTTTACAATCATAACTTTGAAACTAACATCGTTATTTCATTTTCACTCTAGAAGTGTGAACAGAACAACTAATTTGTAATAATCAAGTGTCTCTGAATAAGTTGGCCAATTTAGTTTAAACCTTGAGTTTGATGGAGGGAAAGGAAGGTCTTGCAGTGGTCCAGCGATGATGGGCAAATTTTATAATGTATCTTTTTTACAAGCTGTTATTGAAATTGCCCTGTTAGTGTGTATGTATGTATGTACAAACGTATGTGTGGGACAAGTCTTGCAACAGAATTTAAGACCAGTTGTCCTTAACCGATTGAGCTGAAATTTTGTATACTTATGTAACTAGTGACTATCCACTCGCTTGTCCGCAAGCGCGCGCGGGGGGTGCTCATAGTGTCCTGAACGTTTAGGTTATTGCGCGGCGTCACTTTAACAACGCTCTCATTACATATTATTGTATAGCTCTCTATCAAAGCAATGACTGTTTTGTAAAGTAGATGAACAGAGGCACACAACACAATGTAATATTTAACTCTAAATGGGGTAGGTATTTGATAATAAACAAAAGAAAAATAAAAACTGTTATATTTTACAATGTTGCAGTGAAACTTTTTGTCAATTTATACCATAACAAAGCCCCATCTGTTAGCTTTCAATCGACAAGAAATTTATGACATTGTCCTTAGAATGTTTTGAATTACCACAAAAAGAAAAAAATTAAGTAAAAAATTTCAACGAGAGTCACCCGCGCTCAAATAAGGCCAAATAAAGTAATATTTTTGATTTCTGTCGTTTCGATATGTAGACTAAACTAAAGATGCGACGAAGAAACCTTTAGCCTGTTAGTTGTTAGTTTTCGAGTTGGAGCAAATCCCGCCCCAAGCTCTTTTAGAAGATAATCTGATATTTTATAGTAATCCTTTTTGCACAGGAAGGTTTTGACAATTTGTTCACAGTTTGTTTTGTGACATCCATTTCGCCTGATGGGCTTGATGTGACCGTTAGACCTAGTTCCACGAAATCATCAGTAACAAAAATTTTAAAAAAATATTAATAGGCTCTTACCTAAAACCGACAGTATTTTTTATTCTATTTGTAATTAATCTTACTTGGAGATGGGGCCAAGTATGCATCCATGTCTATAAAGCCTGATGGCTTTATAGACATGGATGTATCACCACGGTCATCATCCTAAAGTCACTGAAACAAACATACGATTAAATATTTTTAGTAAGCAGGCATCAAACCAAAATTCTCAGTTACTTAAAATGTTTTCATATATAGAAATTGATTTTGTGAAGATCCACGCCTCGTTGACGTCCACGACTTCGTCCACGTCCTCGTCCACGTGCTCTTCCAAGCCCAATGCCACACCCTTCTTCCATATTATATTATTCTTAAAGCAATACACGCAAATTGCAGTAAACATAATGTTATTTAACATCACCATATAAAAAAAGATTTCAATGTCATGACAGTGAAGTGACAATAGTTTTTTTTTATATTATTGGCAAGTACAGTAAGCAGTTTACTTGCCAATAATATTTAATAATTTGTTGGTGCTAAGCAAGCACTAAGCGCCAAAAAAAATTTCGTACCACTTTTTTCTCAGTTATTGATGATGATGATGTTAATTAACAGCCTAAATATATTTTTATATTATTGGTAAGTAAAGTGCATACCTACTTACAATCAACAAAAACATTCGAACCGCTTTTGTCCGAATAATAAAAACAAAACGGTACTAGTGTGTATAGCGAGCCTTATTTTTCGTAAGATTATGACGCCGGATATGATTTTAGCGGCCGTCGACTTGGTAAAATGTTCATAGCACATCAAAAACTTGTTAGACTTATAAACGAATAGTGCCAATTCGTTCGTAAATAAACAAGCTTCATAGATTTGTATTATGATTTAAGAAATATGCTATAAATTTAGTCGTTTTAGCCATGTTCGTGGCAAATGACCAACGAAAAGTTCAAACTTTTTCGAAGTTTCTGTTTGTTAAAAAAGTAATTATTTACCAATACGCTTAAAAAATATACAATTGAAAAGAAGGTTAATTTACAAACAAAATGATATATTATTCATATAGGAAACCAATAAATAAATGTAATTACAGATCAAAAACACACTTCCACTCTTTCACCGAATTTGCGCGGAAAAAGACTGATTTGAACCATAGACTAGAAAGTAAATTAAGGTCTGTCATCGAAATCTTTTCGCAAAGTATACGTAACTATTCAACAGCTTGTCAACTATGACAATAACATACCACATTGGCCAAGGATTGGCTTTGGAGCAACCGAAATAGACATGTTGCATCCAACATTTTCAACGCCATTTTTGTGGCGCGGGACAATCAAGCGTTTTTCTAATTCGCCGATTTTGAGGCGCGTATGATTGAGTGGCTATGCAATGTTATCGTACCATCGAGCTGGTCTGATGATGCAGACAGAAGATCAAGGCCATAGGAGCTTTTAGCAAAGTGCTTGGGAGACAACCCAAGCACTTTGGTAAAAGCTGGTTTGAAAAAAGCTTTTTTTAAATATTTATATTATTTATCTTTGTCTTTCCTGCCCTGGCTCAATCATAGATAGCGCACAGCCCACTATGCCGCTAGTTGTAGTGGCATGTTTATAGGGTATCTTTGTTTTAGAGGGTACGAACAAAATAGTGAAAGAGAAAACGAACGGAACGAGAGACGGAAGATGTACTACCGTCTCTTAAAACGACTTAAAAACTAAAACCTGATAGCTTAACTCCAAATGCCCGACTACTTTCGAGTAAAATTCTCCATTTAGCATCCCCAAAGCAGCGGCAATAAAATGCACCGTATAAAACTATTGAACATTTTGTACGCGGAAGTCTCAACCAAAAGAAAATCCAAGTTACCATCCCGCAAGCCGGGGCGAGGACGTGCCCGACTTGCTAAATAGGCGTTTACCTGCACGCCTGCCCTCATACATGCAGAGTAGATCCTCATATTGCAGCGTACTTTGCACCAAACAGACTGCTGGGTACATTTTGATTTTCATATTCATTTCATTTATTGTAATTTTATGCATAAAGGTATTGTTCTTAGGTGTAAGTAGTCATAGTGGGTACACAATGCACAGAAACCCTGTCAGGGCGCTACAATTATTTAGGTCCGCTCTTGTTAGATTGCTAACTTTGATATTTCATATTTATTGAATGAATGTCATGCTTAAATTATGTATTGGTTATATAAGGCAAGAGTAAATAATAATTGTATTGAATAAGATTAAGATTTCAATCTAAAAAAACGATCGCAAATTAATGTCAGATTAGGAATAGTCAAATTATATCAATTTCATTTATGTCAGGGTAAGTAATAGTAATAAATGTGTCATAAAAAGTAGATACCTATGCCTATTGTGTACAAATTGATAATGACATCCACATAACGTCAAATAAATTCAAATAAAATAAACAGGTCCAATATGTCGTGTTTAAGTATGTACTTACTTACTAACTTAATCTGTAGGTGATAGTATGTCGCTATATAGCAAAGGTTCTTTGGAAAAATGTTGAGACGTAAGTAGAAGATGTGCACGCATGTGATAATAAGTGACTACTGCACGTGAGTTTGCGCACACACTTGTGCACTATCATGTGCACAAGTGTGTGTACAAGTGTGTTTAGCTAGGAGGACATCGTCATCATCAAGTGACCATTGACATCATGAACCATCGCCTAGAAGATGTAGATATTCTGTTACTATTTACTGTACATAATAAAACATATCATGAACTTATTTAATAGGAAATGTACATAGGCGAGCTTAATTCTGAAAAAGAGTTTTCTTCCAGCAAACCTTAGAGTTATAGGAGAGTCAGGTAGAGGAAGTGTACAAATAATTAACCATACAGCAGATAAACTGAAAATTAAACGAATAGTAGGTACATACAATATACTATACAATATATATTACTATAACCTATATTACGACATTGCTATAAATAAAATGTATAAAGATTTAGCTTTCATATGCTCTGCTATAAATAGGTATTGCTTTGGTTATATCCTCCACGAGGGATTAAAATATTATCTTTCTGATGTGATTGTGATGCTACCCGTCGAAATACAGTATTTACTACCAACATCAGCTCTTCAAGGCAAATAAAATCTTTCATTCATTATATTCTGTCATATATGTCATCCGACTACCAGTCAAACTATTTAAATCCTACAAAAGTGTATCAATCAACCTGTGGGATATTCCAAATATTTTCGTAAGTCAGCCGTCGAGTCCACTCTAATTAAAATTTCAATGTGAATTGAAGGGAAATATTTTCAAAAAGGACAATCGCGTCGAAAATTAACAGATCGCATTGATCCCGTGACATTGGCTCATGTCGGACACTTGAAACAAATTATATGCTTTATACCTACAAAGCCAGATAAATACAACTAGTGAAGCAATCATTTTATCAACCTGTCATCCTGAGTCATTAATAAATATGCATATAATAGCGAGCCCGCAAGGGCCGTACGCAAAATAGGTTTATTAGGGTTTTGAAATAACGATTTCAGAACTAAGAAAATCCATCGCTCTTAGATACGTAAAGCGCAGAGTAAAAGACTCGAAATTTTCCTGGCTATCGTTCCATCATTGATGAGCGGTGTACCACATAGATATGATAATATATGACCTACCTCCTATTACACCGCCCCGCCAAACCGAAAATCAAAACTGTCTGCGATACGAGTAGGTACTTTAACTACCACGTCCAGCTTGGGTGTCCGTTCTATACTGAATTCTGTGATAGGTCTGTCCGTTGTGAATCCAATCTGAGTAAATTGTACCTATCCATTTTGTATGCGAGGTGCTTTGGCGTGTATCAACTCGTCGTTTTGTCTCAATGATAAAACAAATGCTGAGAGCCTTTTTGCTAAGCCGGGATCTTGCTATTTATTTATTTATCATTACAGATTCCACCAGCATGGTGGATCGACATGAGTAGGTATTGTCGTAAGTTGCACCTCGCGCATGACATGACTGAGGTGTATGGCAGAAAGGTAGAGAGTTTTGAGTTTAGATAGATAGGGAGCGATTCTATGACTATACTAAATTTTTTTTTGCCTTGTATAGTTTAACACAGTTTATGTTCTATTGTTATTCGACAGCTTTCCATCGGTAAGTGTGCTCTGTACCATTATTCAACTTAAGTATCCTAAAACCGCGCAACTTTAGACTAAATAGCCATCTACCTTCTGTTCAACCAATCCTGAGGTAGAAGAGACCATGCCCATAAAGAGGTTAAATTCATACAGACTAATGTCTTTATGTATGAATAATATAATATCATTTTTATAGATGTTTCGTCTTCATAATATTTGCAGAATCAACAAATTTCTAGCTCGATGAAAATTTAATTAAAACAAAAAATAATCGAAACAACATTATATTTCACTGTTCTAATTCCTGAAATTGCAGAGTTAATCGTGCATGACCGAAACACAAACCGAATCATCGGACATCGTTCAATGATTCAATTTGCTCATTAGTGTACTCTCATCGATGGTGTTTGGCGATGGGATAAACCCACGCGTATTTACCTAATCGGAACTACTTGGGTGCAAAAAATTCGTACCTATAGCTACAACAATTTGACTTTCAAGCGAATTTTTTTAGATTATAATTTCTTATAGAGTCGACAGGTGATCGGAATGCTGGCTTCTATTTCAGTCAACGAATTAGCATTGCCATTCAACGTGGCAATGCTGCCAGCATTCTGGGCACTCTGCCTTCTGGTGACAGCTTAGATTTTTAGGAAATAGATATTAAGTGTATATACTAGTTGTAATTGTTTTATTCTGTTATTGTAATCTATGTGCTAAATTAAATATACCTCCGATTATAATTTTACTGCACAATTTAACTACCATGAAATTAAAATGCACACGTAAGCTTATGTGTCACTCAAAACAATACAATAACATACCCCAAAATCGCTCGTTACAGGTAAAACCGCTGGCACATACTTGTCGTAGGTATAAAAGGTTGCGTTTTAAGGTTAATCGCCACAGTCTCCTCCGTAAACCGAGACACGTACTCGGTGACCCCGTAGACCCAATCACCGCCGCTAACCCGGAGGAGACTGCAACCAGTCCCGATTTGCTTCCGCACACTACACACCCGACGAATAACCGTCCTCGCCGGATGCGGTGTCGAAGAGTCCCCCCCTTCCGCCCTTGAAGTGCATTCGTGCACCTAGGCAAAACCTCCATTTCTTCTTCTAGCATCTGGCAACAGCCCAAGCCGAGGTTCGCACCTAAGTGGTGGCTCTTGTGCGTGTTGTCCCAAACTAACTTTACCGGCGAGGCGCTCTCTGCGGCCATCAAAAGTCTGGTAACGCTGTCATGGCGGAAAAATATTCTCGCCAGGGGACAAAACCAATAGCTAGGATCGGGAGCAATGGGAATATTCCCGATGATCTAGAACCATAATAAAATTTGGCAAGAAGCAAGGTCTTATACCACAATTAAAGGGAAAAATCCAAAACCACTAAATTTGTGAGAAAAAAAATTTTTTATTCTCTCTAATGACCAACACCTATAGGGTACTTCCCGTTGACCTAGAACCATAAATTTTGCAAGAAGCAAGGTATTATAGCACAAATTAAGGAAAAAACCCGAAAACAAAAAAATCATAAAATTTGGCAAGAAGCCAGTTATAACTATACGGAACCCTCGGTGCTTGAGTCCGACTCGCACTTGACGTTTTATTTGGAACAGTGTTGCTAAGCAGGTAACCGTCCATCGGTGGATCAGAGTGGACAAAAAAGCGGAAACTGATCTATTAGTCGATCTGCAAAGTGGATCAGAGTGGAATAGGCATCCAGAACTAGCCTATTGACTGTTTCTACTTGATGCTTACATTGCAAGTAGATGACCAATTTGATGTTGAGTGGTGGCCATCGTCCGTCTTATGAGAGTTTATTTATACCTCGCCTATAATTTCTACTGTCTCAGTTAAGAGCGTTTACGCCTAGCGCGCGATGTGTATGGGACTGACTTGAAATGATTTGCGCGCAGCGTTTTAAAGTAGTTTTAAAATATTTACAGAAAAATAATAACAACATATTAATTACAATTTTAAATGTATGATTTTAAAGAAGATGCTCTTCTTTATTGGCAAGCTATTGTTATATTAAATAAAATAAGGTATATCGGTGAAAAAATCATTTAAAATTCGTAATAATTCACATTTTTTGAATTTGAATTTCTCGTAGTTAGGTACCAAAACCAAACATCTTTTTAACTATTTTTCCAAGGATCTTATTGATTGATTATTATTTCTTATTCATTAGATATATCAGTATTTTCATAATATTTTGATCTTCGAAACTGAGGCTAAAAGGGAAATTTAGAAAACCTCTAACAAGTTATCTTGATAGAACGCGTACATACTATATTAATTGAAATATTTTCTTAACTAACTATTTGGAAAACAAAATTTTCTAAAATTATTATTAATTAACATATAGTGTAAGATAAGTGGTTCATGTTATTAACGGGTTTGAATAGTACTGTTTTTGAGCCAAACTGCGCATGTAAGGCGTAAACGCTCTTAAGTACTTGTGCTTGCCTGATCAGTCCTCTACTAATACACGCTAACAGCAACCTTAAATTCCTTCTTGGTGAGGTATATTAAAACGGACATCAACATGCCATAATAATTCCTTCCCTTATAGCGAAAATTGGGAAAGCGTCTGAAAAGCATACAAAACTTTGCATTTATGAAAGTTTTTTGCAAGGTAGAGCTGTAATTTTGGCATCCCAAGGAAGATATTCATATAAAAACGCAAAGCCGATAGAGACGATCGTAAAATTTAAATCCTTTTCCGTATTGCTACACTCTCCATTCTAAAGAAAGTTTTCGACTAAACCTGAAATATCAATGGCAATATATGCGTAGGTATACTGTGAACGAAAAACAGTGACGTTTTATTGAATAGCCATAAATAACATAATCTACCTTCTTGCGCAGTTGGGTAAAAATACAGGACCTTATCCCATTGTGAACTTAGTTAAATCCCCCAAATTACATTTCCTGGCATTTGTGACTTCGTTTTGTTTTGGATAATCAACTACACCTATAGTCAAGTTACATTCCTCAATTTATCCAAAATTATGAACATTATGTTGCTGATTCTACGCAGCACTTCAGTAGACACCATTCTTCAGTAAGTGTTCCTTCGAAAAAAGTGGTTAAGATCTATTAAAACTAGTTAGTTTGGCATAGAAGTGGCCACGTTTACACTAAGAAGAGTTTATCGTGATACTAATATTTAGTTGCCTAAAATATTAAAAGTATTTGTTAGATTATAAAGAGACTGACCAATTTTTGCAATTAAATAGAAAATAAGAAAGGAAGACTCTATGACAGGATGTATCCTGCCATAGCGCTGGTTTTCCTTACTGCTGAGTGTTGGCCATTTTTGTTACGGTGATTGGTAATCTTTTGCTATAATAAAGAACAACATACTTTGCTTTTATTTTTTTGCACTGCATATGAAAAAAAACTTAAGAGAATCAGACCTAAATTGAATGGTGATCTAATTATTATTCAAAAGCGATATCTATCAGAATACATGAACCTATCTATAATTTTCGATGGCAGAATATACTTTATAAATACGCAAACGGTTCTAAGACGCACCCACAAAATTTAAGTTCTAGACTCCTAATTAGTTATTAATATACGTAGTGAGTACATAATATTTCTTCATCAAGCTAATTTTAATTTGTTTTAATGTACTCTTTGTTATCGTTTAGATACGCGTTGTTTCTTTGAAGACTGCTTTAAATTAAAACGTTTAATTAAACTTACTTGTTTGAGCAAAATGTTCGCTTTTACCGGTAAAAGCCTATAATTAGAGAAAAGATTTTGTAGCCAACCGTAAAATATCCATTAAAATTGAAAACTGGAGCTCAAAACAATTTTCATTGAAGCAATTAGCTCCAATGTAGCCATAGCTATCAACTTAAAAAAAATGCAATTCAAAAATCCCTCTCACACAAAACTGATTTTCGATTGAGCTTTGCTTACCTGCCAATTTGTGTATCTCTTTTTTGAGCACAATAACGGAGTAAAATATCTATTTTTGTTCTTTGCTAATTTACCCAAAAGCTGCCAACATAGTTTAAAAGATTTAGGCGGGGACCCATCATACCGCTAAGGGAAAAATAAACCACAAAATAAACGAAATAAATAGCATTAAAGTCGTGCGTCCACTGCATTGGAATCGGAGCGTACACAGCGTACGCGGCGTCGGAATTTACAATATTCTGATAGGGTGCGCTCTTTGCTTTCGGTTTTTGCATCGGGAATATAGGTATTTTGAAAGCGCTCGAGTTTGGAATCGCAGCGTACGCAGCGCGTATCCGCAACAATATCCTCGTAGAGACGAGGACAATGTTGCGGATGACGTCTTTGGCAGAAATATCGGTCTCCTTTTTCGCCTGTGTACCTCAAAAATATATTCGAGCTCCTTCATTCTTCTAACTTTCTCTGTCTTAGGTCATCAGATAACTTACTTCTCAAGTTTCCCACCCATTCCCAACCCTTCTAAGGCAGCTCTTTTAGTGTACAGGCAATCATTGGAACAAACTCCTGTCGCTACCAGACTGGCTCCTTCTATCAACTCTTTCAAATCCCAACTCAAGTCCCATTTCCTATCTTCAGCTGTCTAAACTGTGCTTCCATTCTTTCTTATTCGCCTTAACCTGTAACTTTGATGTTTTTGTAGCTTAATTATTAGCGATTAGATTAAATAATGATTATCTCCTTTTGCAGAATTGTCATTATGTAATTTGTTTGGTTATAGGTATATTTCTAGGTAATATTATGTATGTATATTATCTAGATATGTATGTATTTGTATTCTATGTAAGTATTATATTGATAAAAAAATAATGTTTGCTCCTGTAACCTGTGCACTACCAACTCTTAATTTACATAAATCTTTAAAAGATGAGGTTCTCTGAAAGAAATTACTCTAAGCAATAAGGCCACCTATTGTACGTTTTTCTTGTTTATTAATGTAGATATAAGATATTTTATTTATTTTATATGCACAATAAAGTGTTCATTCATTCATTCATTCTCTGGGCATCGGTATCAACAGATAAGCTGGTCCAGTCCACGCTGTACCATAGAAATCAATACAAAGCAACAAAGCAACAAACTTACGCTGCTCCGATTTCGATCCAGTAGACGGACAGCTTTAGGGGGCCCACGATGCACATGAAGAACTACCAGCGCTGCGCTCCATGTGGCTGCTGCGGCCAGGCCCTAGTGGGCCTGCTACGGGTCCGCGGCAGTGAATGTCTTGAAATGTAGATCGATGCGTTATCGGCCTTCCAATACAATACAATAAAGCTTTTAAATCTATCATGGTTAATCTATCATGGTTGGTTACACTAAAGTCATTTACAACGGGATATGTGCCATGATTTGTGTTTTGAGATTTCCAATATTTCGGCACAGTTTCATGCGCCATGATCGCGGAATAACTCAAATCATGGTAAATATCCCGACTTTAATACAATAGGTACAATACAAATACTCTTTATTGCACACCAAGATAGAGAAAAATAGAACAGAAAAACACAAACATAGAAATAGATGTACAATAGGCGGCCTTATTGCTAAGAGCGATTTCTTCCAGGTAACATTTGGATGGGCACGTAACTATTGTACAGATATAGACGGTGGCGTATTATAGAATATACATAACCAAATAGGTACTGATATATAAAATTGTAAATTACCTCTAATACTAAGTATAGACAATATATACATAAAATATATTAAAACAGATATAAATTTATACTAACAATTTTTTAAAACGAAGTGAGAATGTGTTTATATACCATATAAACACATTCTCACTTCGTTTAAATATAGGTAGGATTTGGCTTGTCTTATTAATAGTGTCATGTCGTTCATGTTTAACGGTGTATACCTGCCACCCAGTTAATAGTTATGTAATTATAATCCTCTGTTTATTGGCCATATTATACTGCGGGGACAGAGGTACGAGGTCTAATAGATTAATAACTACAGGAGTGGATTCAAAGGAGGAAAATCTAAATTGTATTTCTGTTGTAACGAACCGTTATCCGCAAAATATTTATTGTGGTAAATAATTAGCTAAAAGTTTTTTTATCGATTAAAACTTTTCAAATTATAATTGAAATTAACTCGCTGGTAGATTTTTTCACGCCTCGCTGGGCAACACTCAATTCAGCTTATCAAAAGTGAATGAACACTGATTTTGGATTTCTCTTGGAAAGTCTCCAGAATTAAAAGTTACTCTATGTTGGAAAGTATCAAGTCACGTCCGCAAGCGATATAGCATTTTGTGAGTTTCATATTATAAAACCTACCGCACTAGCTAGAATTTAATTAAATTGTTGTTTCCCATTTCTAGGTAGCAACACCAGGAGTAGAAACAACTTCCTGACTAAGAGACACCCCGAGAATTTACTGCCACCTAGGCGCTATCAGATTGGTATTTTGAATGAACTCCATGGAACAAGGACCGCACTGAAAGCGCGCTAGTTTCTTGATCAGCATCCGCCCCGGCCCTTATCAAACCATCCAGTCCTACAGGGAAGTACTCCAACCAAACGTCTGCGCAACCGAAACTTAAGCAGGAATCAACCACGACCTCATTAATGCAATAATGATTCACTTCTTATTAAGTGAACTCATTAAATGAGTCAGCAATTGAACGACCACAATCTATGTATCTATCTATACTTAACCTAAGAACAACAGTACTTACTGTATTACTGATATACATAATACATTTACATAAATGGATAGTTATTTTTTTTACTATACATATAAAACACCCAAAACACCTGGAACAAATATCTGCAGATAGTACAAACATTTGTCTTGTGGCGGGAATTGTACCAACTCTGCCTCGGCGTCGAAGGTTTACTTTCGACTGCTGCTGGTCGCCAAATTGGTAGATAGACTCGGGACTCTGAAATCAAACCATCATCAATCATCATAGCAATTACGGCTTTGGCCGCTTTGACTTGTGTCTCCAATGGCTATTTGTGGCGTCGTATGGGGGAGGCTATGTCCAGCAATGGACATTTGTGGGCTGACGAGATGATGATGAGACTTGTCACTCCTGCCGCCTGTGCTTGACGCAGAGTTAGACCAAAGAAACGCTGGTATGATGACTTGGAACTCAGAAAAGAAAAGCTGGCAGAAAATAGTACCGAACCAAAGAATACATTTATATATAGGACAGTTTTCGGGGACTGCAAAGACTCTTAAAAAATTACTTAGAGTATTTCTTGAGTTCACAAAACAGAGAATAAATTATAATTTATATGTATAAGATTATATAAATTCTACCGACTGGATGGTGGACTGGATATGGATCAGTTGAGAAACCTGTAGATTTTTTGCAACAGTCTGCAGTTAGCTCAGTCGTTTCAATTGTAAATACTAGTTCTAATTTGTTTCTATTATTTGATTGTAATTTTCTTAGTTAACAAAGGCGTTTATTAAAAGAATAAATTTTAAAGAAAGGACAGGAACAGAGGACAGGATCAGAAGGGTTCGTAATATCAGGTACCTATTCTGAATCACCTTGTTTTATACGCTAAGTTTTGGCGTAAACTACCTCAACTCAACACTTAATACCACCAGAGGGCACAGATAATGTAATACTAAACCCGGAGGGTATCTTATTAAATTATTATCTTCTAACTTTCTACGTTGACTTCTGTGAAATTCTTTAAACAAGCATTAAATAGTCAAGTTTCTCCATGTAAGTAGAGTAGGACCGGATAAAAATGTGCCTACCTAACCTATAATGCTTTATCCGACTTTTGCTTATTATTAGCCACTTATTCATTAGGTCCGTAGTTCAGCTTTCAGCCTTTTGAATAAAACATTTATTAAAAAACCCCTTTTTAGACACTTGAAATCAATCTGTACGACTGGCAGTAAAAATCATGTTAAAATCGTTAGGTTAGGTTAGTGGTATTCAAGCTTTCAGCCCCCTGAGTAAAACCTCCAAGAAACCCGTTCTGACATTTGAAATCAATCTTTAAGACTAAAAAAAATTGTCAGGTTTAAATTGTATTAAAAACTCTAAATTCCATCATTATCTCGACGACTCTCTTTAATACCTAATAACTTAAATATTCAACATATTAGTATATTATCAACAGATTCAAAGTTTATTTTCTTCGAAAACCATACAAAGCTGAATGGAGTCAACGTTGATATAGGTTTGTATAATTATATATCTTGAAGATTGTTTACTTATAAGCCCTTGATAGAATCAAAATTCAAAAATTCAAAATTCAAAGTGCTTTATTTCCTTTACACCTTGCAGGACTCAACAAAACTCGTAACAAAAAATTCAAATTACATAAGTAAAGCTAGAAAATTAAGTGATCACTTTAATTTTTGCTCACTTCAATATTTTTAATGTAAAGCAAAGAAGCGAAAAAGAACCTAACAAAATAAAGGTTATTTTGTTAGGTTGTTAGTTTTCGAGTTGGAGAAAAACTTGTCCCAAGCTTTTTTATCCTCTAGATAATCTGATATTTTGTAGTAAGCCTTTTTAAAAAGGATATGTTTTAAAATTTGTTTGAATTTATTTATTGATATTTTTTTCAACTCATATGGTATTCTGTTGTAGAAGCGTATAATTGCCCTTTAAAAGATACATTAATCTTGTGTAGCCTAGTTGTGGGCACAGCGAGTTCATTCTTATTTCTAGTATTTAAATTATGTATGTCGCTATTTTTAGGGAAGCGATTGATATTCCTACAACAAGTTTTCATAAATATATTGACATGGTACTGTCATTATGTTTATTTCTTTGAATTTGTAATCATTTGAATATTAATCATGGGCTTATAAGTAAATCATCATCATCACCACCTAGTAAAATATCTTAATTCGATAGAATCATGGAATTGCTTACCTCACAAAGTTATATTGTAATGTAGGCAATTGTTATATTGTTATACTACATAACTTATTATTAAATAAATTACAATATCAGACACCATCGTGTGAAAGGTATCTAACCTCCTGTGGTATGCGGTGGATCCTAGTTTACCGATCACTTGCTACAGCTAAAAAAAATGCAAAACGATAAATAAAATTCACTGCTTTCAGCGTATATTTTTTCCTTATAGCCGCAAAAACAGTCAGTATTTACCTTACTCCCCTCTCTCACCGATTTCATACTTTTTATGCGCTAAACACTACGCACAAACACTAGACACTAATCCTCGCACGCAAGTTGGTCACCTATACGGTGAGTGCATTACTAAATAGTAAATCCTAAATTATATGTAAACTTGGTGAACATCATTGAAAGCAACGCGCGGATGGTTCGTCGCGACACACGGATTTACAATTTAGCTCGAGGGAGCTAATTGGATGCAGGTAACAATGTTTGCGCCCGTGAGCTCCAGCCGGGTGTCCTCTGTCACTCTCTATTTAGAACAATCTATCCTAAGTTACTACCTCCACACTGTTTCTGTTTTCTGATTGTTTGTTATATAGTTTTCTTGTCCTTGTGTCGAAATAAATGTTTGTTATATTTTATTTTATGTAGATACTCGTACGTACTCTTGAGAAGGAAGCCAAGAGGAGGATCCTGCTAGGCCAAACGAACCACGAACGAATCCAGCTAAACGAAAATTTTCTATCAGTGCGACCTACCCGTCATGACCTACGGAGCTGAGACGTGGACACTCACGGTAGGGCTGGTCCGCCAGTTCAAGGTCGCTCAGTGAGCTAAGGAAAGAGCTATGCTCGGAGTTTCTCTGAAGAATAGGATTAACTAATACATCCGACAGAGAACCAAAGTTATCGACTTAGCTCAAAGAATTAGCAAGCTGAAGTGGCAGAGTGGGCTGGCCATATCTCGCGAAGGACCGACAACTGCTGGAGTAAACGTGTTCTTGAGTGGAGACCACGACTCGGCAAACGTAGTGTAGGACGCCCTCCAGCTAGGTCTACGACCTGCGAAAGACTGCAGGCAGATGCTGGATGCGGCAAGCTGACGACAGGGCGCTATGGCGCTCATTAGGGAAGGCCTATGTTGATGATGATGATGAGATACGTACTGCGACCTATAAATTAGAGAGCACGAGATAAACACATTACATAAAAATCAAAATTCTTTGTTTGGTTCCCTGAATGTGAGAACACGATTAAGAAAAAAAATACGATAAAGAAAATCAACAATAAGTGCACTGTTTCGCACATAATTTGGTCGAGCTCTCAGAAACTCTATTGAAATTTCTTATGTCATGATTCGTAGGTTATTACTAATTACTTGGTTCCATGGACCAGTTTCTTTATAAGTTTTGTAGTTTTCTAGTAAATTTGAATATAAAAATTATAATAATTTGATTTTTGCGCTTATGCCGTTCCAAAAACGTATGCTCTGTCCGGCTTCTAAGAACGCGAAATCCTATCTATGCCTATCCTTTTCACAAAATTGCGCGCATTGCGCCCTCGTAAGTTCTAATTATAGCTAAAGTTAGTACATACACCCCGTTGGGCACAGCAATTTACTATTTTGAATTTTGTATTGGCACAGTGCTGCCCTCTTTTCCTGATATACACACATCAACATCGTCTAGGGATATTTCATATTTTCTCAATTTACTCAAAATTTGTTATAAATAACATGCAACATGTATATATTTTTGAAAAGCCCGTTTAGTAGACTAGACCTTCGAATACAATAGAAATATTTTTATTGTGTAAATAAAATTTTATTCAATATAAAACAAAATATGAAAAAATTTTACATTTAGGACTTTGTGTTTTTTTAAAAAAAATGCAAAATTATGCGAAATTTCCTGTTTTTTGGAATTATACGAAAAATCAGTAGTCAGTAAAACCACGCATGACGTTACAAACGGTCCTGCAACGGGTTTTCATGCTTTGAATCAAGTTATCAAAGTCTTGCTGCGGGATATTGTCCCAGGTCCTACTAAGATGCAAAAAAAGTTGCTCTTCAGTTGCGATGTTTGCAGAAAAATGGTTCATAGCACTTCTTTGGAGCATGTCCCATGCATGCTCTATGGGGCTTAGGTCTGGCGATTGCGCAGGCCAGTTTAAGACCGACACGTCGTGCTCCTGCAGCCAGCTGGTCACCACTCGCGCTGTGTGCGGACGGGCATTGTCGTGCATGAGCGTGAATTCTTGGCCCATTTGTAGTCGATGGGGGTAGACTATTGGTACTAGCACCTGATTACGGTATTTTTCAGCGGTCATGGTGTTTCTGATCCAAACGAGATCTGTTCTTCCACCAATACGTATTCCCGCCCAAACCATAACTGTCCCACCACGGTATGGATGGACTTCCTGAGGGTGTTGCAGACGGCTCTCACGACCAGGAACTCGCCATACACGTACTCTTCTTGAATCGGGATGGAAACCGAATCGGGACTTATCGGTAAACAGCACCGCAGACCACTGGTTCTCTTCCCAGAGGAAATATTCAAGAGCCCACTCTAATCTTCGTCCACGATTTCCTCGGCGTAGTGCTGGAGTACGAAGCGGTCTGCAAGCATGAAGGTTGGCTTCATGCAGTCTTCTCCTCACAGTTTGGTCACTCACCAGCAACTGGTGCTCTGACTGGAGCCTTTGAACCAACTGCATTGCCGTAACATTTGGTTGTCTTCTAGCGGAAACTTGCAAAAATCGGTCTTGTCGCTGGGTGGTTATGCGCTTCCCGCCGGGTGTCTTTCAGCCACTTCACCGGTAGCACGATAACGTGACCATAACCTTGAGATCACGTTTTGTTTTGTTCCAATCTCCTCAGCAACACTCAGCTGAGTAGCCCCAGCATGGAGCATACCTACTGCCCTTAACATTTTATCTCTAGTTAAATGGCGCCGCCGCATGATGCATTTAGTAGTATAAAATCGAAATTAATTGATAACGTGTTTTAAAACTTCAATTTGACACAAAAAATTACCATAAACTATGGAAGATAAATTGTAACTTTCGACCTTCGCTATAGCAATGCCGCGCAAATCTTTTGTTTTTTATTCATTTGTTCAAATTCAAATTTGGAATCATTCAAAAAGGTCTAAAAAATAAGGTTTTTTCAAAAGATTTTAAAACCGGCCAGTATTTTTAGAGTTCAAGAACTTTATACAAAATATCCCTAGACGATGTTGATGTGTGTATTATTTTACTCACCGTTTAGTATCCACGCGCTGAGATGGAGGTGTCGACTCTTATGTCGAGGCTAACACGGCTTACTTTATTAAGTAGGTATTTTAATTATTAGTCAAAACTAAATGGTCGTTGATTCCACATTATACGAAATCGATCAAAATGTATTTTTGAATTTCGTCAGATGTGTGTTGTGTGAGAGAGTCAGATGTGTGAGTGCAAACCAAACAAAAAAGTTTAAATTTGAAATTGAACTTGGAACGGACACCGCAAGAGCCCTCAATACAGTCAGTTACAAAACTTACAGCAAAATGAACTGCATGCGTGCTGTTGCCAACTGGTTTTATTGTTATATCTACAATATAATAAATAATGCTGGACAATTCACACAGCATTATCTAGCCCCAAACTACATACAATACTTACGCATCCACTGGATCAGTATCGGAGCGTACGAAGCGTAAGGAGTTGTTGCGTTGTATTTATTTATGATACAGCGTGCACGGGATTGGCATATCTGCCGATACCTGTAGGCCAAGCACGGGGATTGTTCTCTAGGGTAGAATAGATAATAATGACATCGCATTGTCATACATTGCGTTCATTATTGAAGTTGAAGGAATTAATTTCAAATAATTTACGCATTCGAAGACAAAGTGACGTAATTTTTCTCTATTCTACCCTAGAATCAATGCCCGTGCTAGGCCTACTGAGCCAGAGACCAGAATCTCTGCATATGACGTCATCCGCAACAATACCTTCGTCACTACGAGGATATTGTTGCGGATGACGTCATCGGCAAACCCGAGCTAGCGCTTTAAATGTTGCCGATGCAAAATCCGAAATCACTAGACGCACCTTATCGGCATATTGTAAATACCGACGCCGCGTACGCTCCGACACATCCCATGGGCGCGTAACTTATAAAAATATCACAAAAGATACTTCTATGCATTTCATGTTCTAGAAGTGAAACTTCAAAATGGATGTTACATTCACAACTCGGACGGCACTGAAGCTGCTGAATTATTTAATTACTTTATATGCATCGAAAAATCGACAGCCGTACTAATTGTCTCGTAAAGAAATATACTTTGGAAACTGTGAAGTATTGCGATGGCACCCGAATTTATTGAACCGAGTTTGTTTTTAATATTTTTGCTATAGAGTTGTTTATCGACCGCATCGCATTATTGTCCTTTTAACCTGATTGTGATGACTGAATACTTTTGATTATTATTAGATAATATCTAATTATCTAATAATAATCAAAAGTATTCAGTCATCACAATCAGGTTAAAAGGACAATAATGCGATGCGGTCCCAGTAGGTTGGTGACCGGTTATAATAGGATTGACAAACTCGGTCCCATAGGACAGCCTCTACACTAACTTGCGGCTAACAGAGATAGGATAATTATCTAACTGACTAATTTAATCCTTACACCACAGTTTAAATAGACATAGAAAACGGTTAAGTACTAAGTTTTGGAGACTGCTTACTAGTATACCATTGAATGATGAAGGCTATATAAGCTCCAATCGGAAGTATTGGCGCTATTTTGGCAAGACTCGCCAGAACGTGAAAACTGCTTAGTGAAATGAGTTTTTCCTAACGTCTCACGAGAGTCTACTGTTCCCGACGTCTAACGCGTGGCTATGCCCAGTTTGTCTCTTGAGACGCAGTCCTCAACATTCTGGAAAATAATTGGAAAACTAAATGTTAGGGTTCCATTATGTTTAAGCAGAGTAGAGGTGAGTTAAAAAAACAATAATGAATGTCACAACGTGAGCTAGCCATGCTATCGGTTGCATTCCCTCTCCTACGTTTACCAACAAAAGATTGAACCGTTGCGTTGTTGCGCCGAGAAAAAACAAACAAAAGGATAAAATAATAAACCGCCAAGTGCAACTTGACTCGCACACGAAGGGTTCCGTACCGTAAAAATCAGGCAACTTTTTCAAAGAACATAAAATTTTCACATAAGAGACCCCTTCAAATTTTCAACTTTATTATATTTTTAGTAATTGTTGTTATTATAATTGAAGTGTTTATAGAAAGTTTCATGTGTTTCATGTGTGACAAGAGGTAGGTAGGTAGGTGTTTTTTTGGCTATTTTTGCTTTTTGTTTGTCAAAGCTGTCTCTTGACATACAGCTTTCACAAACAAAGAGCAAAAATAGCCAAAAAAATACGTTTTTTGTATGGAAGCCCCTTTTAATTTGGATATTTAATTTATTTTTATTATTTTTTGTTATAGCGGCAAAAGAAATACACATTATCTGAAAATGTCAACTGTCTACCTCTTACAGTTCATGAGATAGAGGCCTGTGACAGACGGACGGACAGCGGAGGCTTAGTAATAGTTTTCACACAATAAATAAAAATGTTGAGAGAAAAAGAAAAATCTATGTAAGCTTGAACGCCACAAAATAGACTCTAACTCATCATATGGGTTGGTTAAAGGTACCTACTTGCAAGCTAGCCACCAAAGATGGTCTTCCGTTAGAGCCATTCTGTTGCCGAAGTAAAAAGATACCTTTGTCTCTTTTACCCCTTATGTTATTATGGGATTCATCATGAATGTGAGCGAGTTAACTACGTTTATTATTGTGATGTCACCATTTCTATATTTCCAATTACTTTAGGCAGTTATCCTCCTCATTAATTTGAACTGGCTGGCACTATTCGTAGAAACGTCGGAGCAATCAGGAGACACCTTGCCCCTGCGGAAAACTAGTCGAGTGTGCGATTAGACTCGTCTATGTTAATTGCAATAGTCGAGCCATTTCGTGTCTCTTGGCTATTGTCAACCAATATTATAATTTCATGTTTTTACACTAAAAACTAACTTGGAATTCCTATAAATTACCACTGTTTTGTTAAGTTTCTCGGGACTAATAGTAATCCATCGAGAATAAAATGGATACGGGATCATCCCGGAATCATTCTCTGTAATTCTGTAATTCTTTATTGTACACAATAATATATAAGCATGAACTTATTTAATAGGATATGTACATAGGCGAGGTTAACCCTGAAAAGAGTTTTCTTCCAGCAAACTTTAGAGTTATAGGAAAGGCGATGGAACAGGTAGAGGAAGTGTACAAAAACAATGAATCGAACAAGATAAACTGACAATTAAACTAATAGTAGGTAGCTTTATACAATACATAGCCATACTTAAATTCAAATAATAATCACTACAATCACACACTCTAAACAAAATCTATTATCAAAATCGGTCGAGAAATCGGTTAATTTACATAAATAAACCGCCATGTGCGAATCGACTAGCACACGAAGGGTTCTGTACTGTAAAAATCAGGCAAGTTTTTCAAAGAACATCAGATTTTCACTTGGTTGGAGACCCCTTTAAATTTTCATCTATATTTTATTTTTAGCATTTGTTGTTATTACAGTTGAATTGTTACTTATTGATGTAAAGTTACATGTGCCTGCCTATTGTAGCTCAAGAGAAAATGCCTTGACAAATCAGGAGCAAAAATAGCCAAAAAAACACGTTTGTCATATGAGAGCCCCTTTATTTTTGATATGAATTTTATTTTATTATTTTTTGTTATAGCGGCAAGAGAAATACACATTCTCTGAAAATTTCAATTACCTCTTACGGTTCATGAGAGAAAGCCCTATGACAGACGGACGGACGGACGGACAGCGGAGGCTTAGTAAAAGGGTTCCGTTTTCACCCTTCGGGTACGGAACCCTAAAAAACATATAAAACAAAAGGTGGTACCTACTCAGTTATGAAATTCCGAAAATGTAAACTACAAATAACAAAAAAACTCCATTACGAGACTCAATATTGCCGGCGCAGGAGGTTGCGGGTTCAATTCCCGCCTTGGAACAAATGTTTGTACGATATGCAAGTATTTATTTTCTATGTATAATAAAAAAAATTCTATTTATGTAATGTATTGTATTAAGTATATCAGTTATCTAGTACCCATAACACAAGCTCTGCTTAGCTTGGGGCTAGACGGTGCTGTGTAAATTGTCCAGCATTATTTATTATTTATTTACTTAATGGAAAATATAGATCATCAAAACCAAAGTAAAATACCTGGATTCTGAATTCGAACTAACTAATACCATTAGAAAACTTTTACTTTACGACCTCTTTAGTTTTCCAAATTTTAAAACCCTAAGGGACAATTCACACGTACCACAACTACATCACATCGCAGCAACAAAAAGTGGTTTGGTAAGCAGTGGTTACGTGTGAATAGCGTCGCTTCAGCTTTTTGCAGTTACGTTGTGATAACTACAAAATGTCGATGTGGTTGCATTGACGCTAGTAGTTACGATGTGTCCGGCGGCTAGTGCGCGGTGTCGCTGGTGGTTGCATTGTGCTTGCGAATTAGACGGTTAAATGTTGTCCGTGTGATTAAAACTATTAATTTTCAAACAAATTAGCACCCGACCACGTGTTGTCGTTGTTGTGTGGTTGTAGTTTGGTTATGGTATGTGTGAATTGTCCCTTAGATGTTGTGACACCCACCCGAAACTAAGCGCCAATTAAACTTGGAAATAATTCCATTTTCGAAATATAATCTAACTTGAGTCAGTCAGAACAGTTTACTACACTGAATTTGACTCGTAATTTACATACATTACAACTTTTCGATAAGTACCTTTATTCGGATCTAGAATCCAAGGCATTTTTTGTAAACCAAGAGACTTTTACATTTTATTTTAAGTAATTTTTTGTAATGTATGCTTTAATTTTTTGTAATTTTTATTTTAGGAGATTTTTTGTAAACAAAGAGGTCTAAGATTTATACCTTGGTGGCAGTTTGTTAACCCTATAACTTTAACCCTAGGTGAACGGCGATTGAAGAAAATTGGAAATAGATTTTCACCAATTCGAGGAATGCGAAAAAACTACTGCATTTATTAAGATTTCAAAAACGCGAATGGTTTTCATACATACATTTCTTTGTCAACAAAACATATCTTCGATTATCTAACCGAGAATACCTATAAGGTCTAGGACTCCTGTAATGACTTTTACAAAAATAACGTTGTTTTCTGAAACCATGAGTTATGTCGAAAGTTTAGTTTGCAGAGGTCATTTATTTTTCTGATACGATGAGCGAGAAATATGAGTTGGTAAAGCTGCTGGTTAGAGTAATGGACGGTTGCTGTTTGAAATGGAGTCTTTTAGTCTATGTAGAAGGAAAATTTCAGCTTAGGTATCTTATTTATATTTTTTGTCTAGCTTCTGGCAGCTGCTTCCAATAACATCCTTAAAAGGAAATCTCTTTATCTTTATCTTCAAAGGAACGTAATCTATGTATTCCAGAAATTTTCTGGCAAATGGCTGGTAAATCTATGTTTAATTTCATTCCCATCCAAAGATTTTACGTGAAGGAGGAACAATAAAACCAAAAAATCAAAACTTTCGCCTATATAATATTAATTGTTCCAAGTAGGTGCCAAATAGGAGTAATTCGATCTTTCATATTTTTTACCGACTTCGAAAAAGGAGGAGGTTCTATGTTCGGCTGTATGTACGTTTTATATGTATGTTAATTAATTTCTCCATTAATTATGGACAGGTTTTGAAAATTATTTCGCTATTGTGTAGAAAATTCTATTGAGGTTGTCCCATAATTTTTTTATTCCCAATAGATAAGTATTTGTCCCGCAAAATTTAAACAGTGTAAAGTTAAAGGATTCGTAGTCCTTTATTAGTTTTTTCAAAACAATCAATTTATATGTTACAAGCTAATTCCACATAAAACTACATAAATAAACTATAAAATCCCGCGACATCCATTTTGCTCTGAACCATCGTAATTATTGAACGACTGCACCGATTATTAATCAAACATCTAAAAACATTCAAGATGCCGACATCTTTCAAACATAACATACCCAATTGAAATCGGATCATCCTTTATGAGCCCAGGTTGCGTTCAGTTTCTATGGGTGAGATCCTACGATGGCACTTACGATGCTTCCTCCACCCCCTCCACCTCCACAGCCTATAACGTTCCACTGTTGGACCCAGGCCTCGCCCTGATAGTCACCTTATTGGCTTTTATCTCACGGGGGCATTACCCCAACCCGCATCCCCAGCGATGAGAATTATGGGCATTAATAATCCCCATCGCTGGGCATGCGGGTTGGGGATCGCAGATCGGTGGTAGAATTTTTATGCAGGGGGCACTGCTGGCCCCGGTGAATATCACTTAGACGCCTCTTACTACACCCACGGGTAAAGTTGGGGTGGTGCAAATTGTAAGCCGACACCAACCAGCTGTACGCTGCTACAGAGACAGTAATTTACTAATTCAGTAATGTTTATTCACACAAGACATGGTTCATAAATACATTGGTGTAAAAGAACAGGAGCTGCATATCTCGCCCGAGTATAGGCACGTGAATATTTTACGATTTAAAACGTTAAAATCATAATGTCATTAAAGTAATTAAATTAAAAGATGCAAATTTTAATAAATTGTAGGTCAGAACTTAAAAATATGGTAATCATTGACAGAATAAAAACAATTGTCAATTAATAAATTAAATAATTACACACGTAAAAAGGTACATACTTTAATTTTATAAAAGACACGCTAGGCGTTTTCAAGTTTTTCTTCAGCCAAGGTCTTCAGCGGATAGTCTTTATTACTCCAAGCATCAAAAGAGCTATCGCGATTTTGATAAATGAGGTATCAAAATACTCGTCTAGTGTGTGGTTCTTAACTACATTTTGTAAGCTTTTGCCTTCTCATTTGGCGAAAAAAAGCGAAAAATATATTCATTCAATTACTCGTCAAACATTAAATTTCATGGAGACAAAATATTAGTAAACAATACATTCGTTGAAGCAAACCAAATTTACCAATTCAATTGCAAATGAAACTGCATAATTGCAAGCTGATTGGCTCAAAATTAGTCGGTACTTTCATACCTATTGTTGTTTCTGATTGGTTAGTACGAGATTTCACAATACTAAAACGTAGAAAGTTTTCGTTTACTACCGCTGACTTGTCATAGATGTACCTACTGCTAAAATACAACAAATTACTCAAAATCATTCGAAAACTGTAATGGATTTCTTATTTACTATTAGATCTCTGTCATACTATGAAAAATAGTCCCACTCAGTTTCTGGTAGGACCTTGCAGCGCGCAAGGCGCTAAATGAGTGAAGGAAACGATATTTTTATCATTTTCAAAACTCATCCTAAGGCATCTGATCCCATTTGGGTCATTTATTGTAAATGCCATTCAATGTCTACTGAAAGCCGTCTTAATTAGATACATCATGATTTCAATGCGTGTCTACTTGTATGGAGTATTCAATTATTGCTAGTTGATTAATCACATTGTTGCACACCCCTTAGGGGTAGTTTTTGATCATTATTTACTTTATAGTTTATTACGAATCACAAACTTGAATAACCCAAAAAAATTATTGAACACATTTTTCAGGTTTTTTTTTTATTTTTCTTGAAAATGGGGTAACATTTCCATGAAAAATAAAAAATAACTGGAAAATGTGTTCAATAATTTTGTATTATTAGTATTCTCTGTAAGTTTCAAGCTAATTAGGCCATTGATTAAGAGTTACAAAAAAAAAACCGCAATAACCTCAACCCTCATTATACCCTTTTTTGTTTTTTTTTAAATTCCTGTAAAAATTACACGTTTTTTTATTATTATTTTCATATTTACAGAAAATTTCAGGTCAATAGCATTACGCATTCAAAAGTTACAGACATTTCAGTATGGAGCCAAATTACGAATCACAAACTTTAATAACCCGATTTACCCCATTTTCAGGAAAATTTATTAAAATCCTGAATGTTCAATATTTTTGTGTATTTAGTAAGTTATATTACTATTATTATTATTAATATAACTTATTCTCTGTAAGTTTTAAGGCCCAATTGGCCACTGGTTTAAGAGACACAAAAAACACCAAAAAAATAAACTTCAAACCCCCTTTAGATTCCACTTGAATTTCCTTCTTAGCGGGAGGTTGTGTAGTAACAGGTACCTGCTTTTTGATCCGCATGCCAAGCGTGCGCTGCGGCTTTCAGCGGTATTCCATCATGTATGTTAGAGATGATAGGATTATCCCTTTCATCCCTATAGTTCATCGTTCACCGTACATGCCACCAAACTATAGAATACCTTACCTACCCCAATAATACAAGCTAAATCTCTCCCTATATTTTAACATAATGGTCTATGAACACTTTCTTACTTCAATTTTCAATAGTTAATATCAATTTATATATGTATATATACTATACTTAGTATATATTTACATTTATATATAAGTATTTGTTGATGTATATTCTATCTATAATACGCCGTCGTCTATATCTGGAAGAAATCTCTCTTAGCGATAAGGCCACCCATTGTGCAACTGTGTCTGTGTCTGTGTTTGTGTTTATCTGTTCTTTTTTTCTGTACCTTGGTGTGAAATAAAGAGTAGGTATTTGCATAGTATTGTATTGTATTACCGCATCACTCGGAATTCGTTACACATCCGCCCTGGGTAGCGGATACCGCGTACCTATGTCGGAATAGGAACCGAGCCGAACGCACCGGCCGATGGAATTAAATTGAAACTAATTTTGACAATCCAGTGTCACACTACAATACAATTTCATACAACGAACATACAATTTCATTCAATATTCGATAGCTTCAGTTTCTTCAGCACGTACGACTCAGAAATGTATGCGTTTAGCTTTAAGGTTGTCGCATACATAGACCGCACCGCCCTAGCACCGCTCCCGCACAGCGCCCACACACCTCTGCCTCTAAGACACAGTGACACAGTGACAGCGAGCAGTGAGCTCGCTGTGCACGCACGCTCGGCAAAAAGCTGTATGATCGTACAACTTGCTTCAAGTGAGCTTGCACATGGCTACAGGGCGCCACTGACTTAAAGCTTGCGGTAAGCAAAGCATAGCGTGAGTTGAGTTAATGACCCAACACTTCGTACCAACGATGAATCGATAGCGTCAATCAATGAGGTTAGGTTGCAGAAAGCTCGCTTACTGCACGCTGGCTGTTTTTCAATGCTGTCACTGTAAAATGTATCCAAAGACGAGCTTAAACAGCAGCAGAATGGTATGTGTGTGCTATGTCCTTTACGCTTACGTTCAATTTCGTATCGGAAAAGTATGTAAACTTTAGCTTTCGAACTAGAAACTTCGATAGTTCAACATCTTTGCCTCTCGTAACTTCGACAAGAGCAATATATTACGTCGAAGGCCTTTTAAATCGTAAACATCGAAAACCTCCAAAGCGAATGAACTCATGACGTTTTTTAGTATTATATTCTTGCGAAATAGCCGCATTTTGTACGAAGAACATTATATGTTCTACTTTATGGAACCTTACGCACTTTACGGTTACCTGGAACGTGGTCAGCCGTTCGGTTGGCTGCAACCAAAAAAATGAACGGGAAAATGGTTTTTTTCGCACTGTGATGCGGCTGCCCGTAACTTGGCTATCCGCTCAGTGCGCACGAAGCCTAGGGTTACCTACTTAGAATATTTAGCAAATGGAACCGCTTTACAAACTTTACACCAAACACGCCTTTCCGATTTTGTAGGGGAGGTAAACACGTACAGCTCACAGAAGCGGTATTACGCTCACATTCGCAAAAAAAAATTGTTTACCCGTAGGTAAACAATTTTTTTCGTAAACCCACACTAAACCAATGTAGTAACACTAACAAAAAACACGCACACGAACAAAGATTTCATGTTACTAGACGTCAACAGAAACAAAAACTAGTGCTGGGAAAGTATTCCTACGAAGTAAGACCGATCATCATCATCACCAATGAAGACAGAGATTATTAGTAAATAAAAATGAGAGCCAGGGTGATTGATAATATATACCGTGCCAAGCATATATTCGAATGGTTTGTATGTATGTATGTAGTTTTCGGAGGGGAAACGAGTTAGTAAATCTTTTCCATTTGCTAAATATTCTAAGGGTACCTACGCACTTTACAGTTAGCCGGAATGCGGTCAGGCGTCCGGTTGGCCGCAATGAAAAATATGTACGAGAAAATACGCACTGCGATGCGGCTGCGGACCAACCGCTCCTGTCTCTTGGGGCGCTGCGGCACACCGTAATAGTTGGTTAACCGTAATCGTAACCGCATGCAACTGACAGCCGGACGGCTGCCCGTAAAGCGTCTATCCGCTCAGTGTGCATGTAGCCTAAAATGTGCCTGTTATAAAATATCGGGATATAGCGAGAGAACATGATACTAATTAAAAATGTTTCGTAGGCTTGCTAAAACAATATTCACGTTAAATCCATGCAATCAGTTTATTTTCCCAAAATAATATGACTTTAAAGTTTTGAACACGAACTCAGTCGACTTTGATTTTTTTTTTGCAGTAGATGCTGGATGTGGCAAGCTGAAGACAGGGCGCTATGGCGCTCATTGGGGGAGGCCTATGTCGACTAAGGAAATCTAGCAGAGATCAGCAGCTTC
The DNA here is from genome assembly GCA_963662085.1 of Eupithecia inturbata. Taxonomy (NCBI): domain Eukaryota; kingdom Metazoa; phylum Arthropoda; class Insecta; order Lepidoptera; family Geometridae; genus Eupithecia; species Eupithecia inturbata. The sequence continues at coordinate 4,493,662 of OY759194.1, read as the reverse complement.
CTCCTGTGTATTTTAACACCTACTCTTATTATATATAATTACTATCTATAATTATTTATTCATTTGTTTGATTGCCAAGTAGCCCACATAAGATGCACAGAGATCTTACCCAATGTGCTATCCAACGATCTATTCTAGGTTTGCTCTCAAGCGATAAGATCGCCAATTGCCACTCATAATTGTTTTTTTTTTTGTGTAATTTGTTTCTTTATGTTATGTTTTTAAGCGTGCAATAAAGATTTCTGTATATTCTATCTAGCTCTTGCAATAACAGATGGGATTTATTTATCACAACCAATAATACTTAAAAATTTCGAATGATCCAAAACTAAATCTATTCAGACTAAAAATACATTTATTTGCAGATAATCTTAAGTGATGGTAAATACGGCCTAATAGCAAATGAAAAAAAAAATATTTTCACCACCCTCGCTCGAAAACGGCAACTTTGCTGCTCAAAAACAGTGAGCAAAATCAGGTTTTGATCACATGTGGAATATAGGACTCAGGAGAATTCAACTTGTTGAAAAAAGTAATTTAAATTCAGAATGCTGTACTTAAATTTTATGTTATTGATACTCTATGGTCTGAGCCGAAAAAAAAATTAAACTACGCGATCTGCACCAGGGGAGGTAAACTTCCTCACTGAAGGCATCGCCATTTTTGTGTGTACCTTGACACTTGGCTTATGAAGACCATTCTTCTAGGCGGACAGCGCCATCTCTAAATAATCTACCAAAAAACAGATTCGGAATTTATATGGGACTTGCACCTCTGTGAGCTGCACTGATTTTAGCTTATCGTAGGGAAGGAGGTTAGACAGCGTTCAACCTTCGCAGTAACGCATAATTTCGTTCGTTCATGGTTTGAAGAGGTTTATAGCATTCGTACCCTCCATGGTTGTTGACCAAAACGAGTTCCTAACATACAACCTCTTTTAAAAATTAAAAAATATTTTCTTGCTAGTCGAGGTGAAAAATTGTATGTTGAACTCGAGAACAAATGTTTTTGATTCGTGCCTTTTAAATCCCTCACTAGCTCAGCAGTCTACTTTAGAGCTACTCGCTACGCTCGTACGTCGCTACTCCGGACTGCTTCGCTAGCTCGGGATTTGATAACGGCACATGCAACAAAAATCGTTTTGCTCACTTGTTGAAAAAGTAACTATTGTTGCTTTCTAAAAATAACTTGAGAAAAGACGCTAACCCATTTTACCTTCCATCGCAGTCAAGCCAAAAAACAAAGTGCCTTATTTTGCAAAATATTATACTCATTGTGTTAGATAGCCTTCACAAAATATTTATCTCACGTACATTATTTATTATACAAAGGAGTATTATAAAATATGTGCTAAAGATTATATTTTGATTGACGTATCGGCGGCGCGGCAGACGCGGCGTCAGAATCGACCCCTCCAACTCAGTCCGTGGGTGTCTTAGATTGGTTCCTTTGCTAAAGGAACCTACCAGAGGAAGAACAGCAGCTTCCTTTTGTGTATTTTAACACCTCCACCGCGATCATATACGCAAAACCCCTCTTGTTTGGGGGTGGCACATTCAGCAGTGGACGTACCTGTGTGTGCTGATGAGGATTCTCGTTGTGTATGAAAGTGGAATATGCCGCCAAGTGCGAGTCGACTCGCACACGAAGGGTTTCGTACCGTTAGAATTAGGCAACTTTTTCAATGAACATCAAATTTTCACTTACGTTCGGAGACCCCTTGAAATTTTCTACGTTATTATATTTTTGGTAGATATTGTATGTTGTTATTACAGTTGAAGTTTTACTCATTTATAAAAAGTTTTATGTGTCTATCTATTGTGGTTTAAGATCAGTCTTGAGAAACGAATAGCAAAAATAGCAAGAAAAATCAAGTTTATTTCATGGAAGGCCTCTTTTATTTGGATAATTATTTTAATATTATTACTGTTACAAAGGCAAGAGAAATACACCTCTGAAAATTTCAACAGTCTACGTCTAACTGTTAATGAGATATGGCCCTGTGACACACGGACGGACGGACGGACGGACAGCGCAGGCTTAGAGCGCTTGTAGACGTCCGTTTTTTTCACCGGATAACGGACCGTCAATAAACGGCTATCCTTGTATACATATTTTTTTTACCGGATGGATGTCTATTTTTATAGCACTCTTGGGTTTTGTCCCACAGTACAGGCCTATTTTCAACCAAACTTATTAACAATTCCATGTCAACATCACCCATTTTTAAAAGAACGCAGGTAGACGGCACTCATTTAACAGAAAACAGGCAATACGTCCGGCAGCGTCAACACGCACCTATACACTGGCGTGGATGACCGCCCTTTCTTACACCGGACCGGTGTCCGTCGCGCCGAGGGGAAGCGGTGGTGCATCCGGCGTAAATTGTTCGCCGGACCGATGTCCGGTGCATGTACACACATTCATTATAATTCATACACCACCGCGAATCCGGCAAAAAACATGGTCCGTTATCCGGTGAAAAAAACGGACGTCTACAATCGCTCTTAGTAATAGGGTTTCGTTTTCACCCTTCGGGTACGGAACCCTAAAAACTGTGTTCTGGAATGGTTACAAATCCCATTTATGGTAACGTAATCGTGAAAAACTGGAAATTATTCAATTATTAAAAATAAGTATCGTAATACGAAGAAATGGAGGTCGTATATATTGCTTTTGGCTCGACGCCACGCGATATGAACTCTGATAACACAAGCGAAAATATTATACGGAGCGAAATAATCCGAAATAAGTATTTAAGTGGCCGACTAATTTCATTTTCATTGTTACACAGGCCGTGACTTTTTTGCTATAATTTCTAGTTCATTAGTTATATTTATTTCACTTACTTAATTTCCACACATGATACTAGGTAATTAATAGAAGCTGTAATTAATATCACTGCAAATAAAACATTTTGTTTTGTCATTAAATCAACTTAATTGACGTTTTGGATATTGTAGGTACCTCAAAGTTGGAGGGATCCCGGTGCAGGCTGCTAAGGTGAGCACCTTAGCAGCCTGCACCGCTCGCTTGAAGCACGATCCACGATTTGCGGCTCTTTGCTGACCATGCTTAGCCATGCTTGTAAAGACCATGTTTGGAGAACAAGCTTCCTGCCAGCCGTGTGGGCAGCTAGCTGACTGTCAGTTGTCAGCGGGTAGACCAGCGTGGCCAGCACGATTTAAGGCATGAGTGTTTATGCTGCGTGGAAACGGTGCGGTCTAGGTTAGGGGACATTTACGTACCATACTTACCTACATACCAAAATAATAACAAAAAAATATTTATCCCATCACACAAATATTAAAATGTGAAAGGTTGGATGGATGCCGGGATGTTTGTTAGCTCTTCATGCCAAAACAACTGAAACGGATGGACTGCAATTTTGCATTCAGGTAGTTGACGTCTGACTGTGTACTGTGCTTTTGCGCGCGGAGGCGTTATATTTATATTTATATATATACGTGTGAGATATCCAAAGAGGCTTTCGATTGAAATATAGGCACTGCGTGCTGATGTCGTACCGAAAGTTTACTGACTAATCAGAAAACGGCCTTAGAACGCAATAGCTGGCAAAACTGGCGAAATATAGCAGACTACTATGGTATGACTTTATTCTTGCTTTTTAGCCTGGAATAAAACATAGGCTACTTTTTGTCCGATATATCAGTTCCCATGGGATGGAAATAACCTTATAACGTTTCCATAGAAACAAAGCGTGCGAAGCCGCGGGCAGAAACTAGTGAAAATAAATATTTCTGGCAAACTGGTAGTTTCAAAACCAATAAATCATTCGGTATCAATTCCACTGCCATGTTAATTAAGGTATTCAGTCTGTTCCTCCATTCATCAAGTTCTAAGGCAGTACCTTCACCAGTCTGGGTACTAATAGATGTCCAGCTCGTTCTGCCATGTGCCTTCGATCTTTGCGCAGCAATTTGTGCCCAGCAATAGTTGCTTCTGCCGCGGCTTTGCCCGCGTTTTTTCGGGATAAAAAATTGCCTTAAGAGCGCTATCACACTGGCGAGATGCAAGCGTGTCCAAAGCGAGGCGAGTATGCAGCGAGCGCACGGCGAACACGCCGGAACCACATCCACGCAGCGAGCTCGCGGCATGCGATCCGCGTTTTGAACAAAAGTTTTTTTCGGTGTTGACGAGCTCTCGCTGCGCTGTCGTCTTGCTGTGGAATCGCTTGCAAATCGCCAGTGTGGTAAGTCCCTTATTTTACTCCAGGCCTAGACCTACATACATCTATGCAAATTTCAACCCTATTCGTTCAATGGTTTTGCCATGAAAAAGTAACATCCATGCATCCATACTTTGCATTTATATTTAGTGTGATGATATGTGTGACTATAAGTTTAAAATTACAATATGTGTCTCTTCAAGACAAGCGTAAATAGGTGATACACCGTCGGCAATATTGTCACTTTCCAGCAGGTGAGATTGTGGTCAAACGGTCTATTGTATAATATTTGAAAAAGTATGGAACCTATAGAAATTTCAAAAACTGTTTTAAAATGTACAAGCTGATACCTTTCATTTGATACCCCACTTGACCTTGTAGGTATCTTTTAAAATTTCGACATCACAATTTGTAGGTACCTACTGAAAATTTTCATTTTCATTTGAATTTATTTTTCTTTTAATCTGTACAGGCGCATGAAATGTTTTGTTATTTTAAATATTAAATTATTTCCTGCTGTAGTTGCGGAGATATTAAAGACTGAAATAAGAACAGAAAAAGCGAGTCCGAAATCCTGGGTTTCAAAGCCGATCTCTGATCTTCGAAACCCAAAAAAAAATATCCCATTTCATCATTCGAAGCAACTTTCATACATTTATTTACTACCAACCTACTAATATTTTAGTTGTCAGTTTATCTGCTGTTCGATTCAATATTTGTACCATATACCCGTTCCATCGCCACACCTATAACTCTAAGGTTTGCTGAAAGAAAACCCTTTACAGGTTTCAGCTCGCCTATGTACTTAACCTATAAAATAAGTTCATGATAATGTATTATTGTGTACAATAAATAATAACAGAAAAAGTTTCATTTCAGGGGAGATGATTAGCGTTTAATGACAATATTCCTAAAGCGACATCCTAGCACATATCACGGTACATTAAATAGGTTGTAATCACGTCATTGTGCCATCCATATCCAGTTTGCGGTAGGTCTGTCTATTCAACTTAACTTAATCAACAGCTTGCTACTTAACTCGCTTTTGCCGTTCAAACGACATTATCAGCTTAACTCGCCGATGACGCAAGTTAACTCGCTACTGTACCTATTGAAGTGTAAATCGGCCTTAAGAGACTATAGAATGAGTGGTCGAGAAAGCTCAAGACCGTGAAAGGTTGGTGTTGAATGAAAAGAGAAAAGTGAGTACTGCTGCACGAATAATTTATGAGTACACGTAATTCACGTGTTTTCCATGGAAACGTTCAAAGGTTATTTCTATTAAATGGGAACTGATTTATGGGAAGCGTATGTGTTATTCCATTCTTGACCTACATCTAAGCATATTTCATCCCGATCCGTTCAGTAGTTTTGGCGTAAATAAGTTACTAACATACATCCATCTATCAATCCATCTAAACTTTTATGATAATATATGTGATGTTGATAATGATGACGTTCCAGCTGATTTTATACTAACTCAGTACATTATGGTGTTGTTTTATACCCTTTTTAACCGACTGCGAAAAAAGGACGAGTTTCTATGTTCGGCTGTATGGGCTTACTATTTTATTATTGGCTCGCTATTTTATAGAACACTAGCTGCTGCCCGCGGCTTCGCATTCGTTTTTCCAGGATAAAAAGTAGCCTATATGATACCATCTACCTCTATGCCAAATTTTACTGATATCTGTTCAGCCGTTTAGGCTTAACCTTTTTAAGCCTAAACGGCTGAACAGATGTAGAACAGACATACAGACAGACAGAGTTACCTTCGAATTTATAAGTATGGATGATACCGAAGAGGTTTAGTCCAATAGAAATTTGATTCCCGAGGAAGTAGTATTTATTCTACAAAACTTAAAAACTGTGTAAAATTAAGGGGTTCGAAGTAGTGTTTTGGTTTTTTCAAAACAATCAAATTATGTACGCTCTATGATGGTTTGCATGCCTAAGTATTTTGCTTAAGGCACAATTGCATTGCCAATAATAAACTATTGTTATAATTAATCTGGATATAACGAAGTCATTGCATTGAAAAATTACAAAGCTATTAATGAATTTTAGATTTAGATCAATAGTTCCGAAAATTACCAACCCTACCTGTTATAAAGAAACTTCATAATTTTACATCTCTGTATTAAAATAATGATGTCCTCCCAGCCGCTTTTTTTAGTCACGTTTGCCAGCCTCGACTAGCCATCTGCACATGACAAATTTTAGAGCACAGCGTGTGCGTTTACACAGGTGCACTCTCTCTTCCCTCAGTATCTTAATCCGATGGGGCGCCAGACATGACCGGGGAGAGGTTAGTCGCAGGACAAACCATAACGTGCCTTCCGAGCCACGGGGGTGTAACACCGCAACTTCTAAAACATCAAAATTGTTGTTTGGAATTTTATAACAAGAACAATTATTAACAGTAGCAGCCCTGAGTCAGGAAGTTTTATTATTAAACTTAACGACAAATTACCACAAATATAACTTTAATTAATAAATATTTTAAATCCATCATGGTTATTAACACTACTAGTGGTAACGTTCGTAGCAAAAGACAAAAAATGAGGGTAGATCGGTATGTCTGCCAATAAAAGCTCACTCGCAGTGCCTTCAGTTATTCCGTGATCATGGCGCATGAAACTGTGCTGAAATATTGGAAAACTCAATATTCAAATCGTGGTAAACATCCCGTTGTAAATGACTTTAATTTCAATCAAATCAAAACCGTTCCTACCCAAGTTACGTATTCCTATTCGCTCACAATGAAGCGCTGTAAATGACGCAAATTAGTTTTAGATACAAAGCATCGTTGTAATTTAATATTGTGACAAATAATTCACTCGTGTGGATAACCAAATACCAGCCTCAAAAGCTATGAATATTGTGAGAAATCAAATATTAATAAACCTAATGAATATTTTATTTAAACCTAGCTACGCACGCGTTTTTGGATGTATTAGTGCCCAGAACTTTTTAATTTCCCACCAACTTCTCACGATTCTAATTTCACATCTTCAGCTTAATAATATTAGTATAATGAATAGAAATGATTTCTATGTCAAAATTTCCATCCTGCTGTCCGTATGTTGAATGGCAGAGATTGGACCATGATCCAAACGGTTTTTCAAAAGGCAATGCCTTGGTTTGCAGTGACTGCATTTTTTTATCACAAGAAACGATATCTTCTCACTCCCTTAATTTCACGAACATGTTGATGAGCCATCAAACTATTTTAAAATGTATATGCCTGTTTCCTCCTATGTATTAATAATCTAGAGAAGATAATAACCACTGGATTAATGGCAACCCTACTCATGAACAATCTAATCACGGCATTGTGATCACTCGCGCAATAATTAGCTTTGTTGTTTCAAATTAGTAATAATAATGGACGCATAGTTTGATCTCGTGCAGAGAATGCAATCGACTGAAAAATGCGTGAGCTATTTCATGTCATACGCAGTCTATTGTTGTCGTAATTGCTATTGAAATTGCCTTGTTGAAAATACTATCTTAAACAACAATCTAGTAGTAGCTCAACTGATCCATATCAATACCAATCGAAAGACCTCCAGACGCTGGCTGCATTGCCATTGGCAATGCTGATGCTTAGTTAGTATAAGGTATTTCTTCTTCTTTTGAGAAATAAGTAGGCACTTAGGTACTTAAGTCAGAATTTATATCATCCCCCAAAATTCCTCTGGACCAAAGTTTACTTAGTAAAAGCCCCGTCTTATCTGCGTCCAAACGTCCAAACGCGCAGTCCAACTGCGCATTCCTATCTTCATTAAGTCAACGATTGCACGAGCCGCGCTTCCGCCGTCTACACACACGTTCTTGCTGCGCAAAACTGATTTGTGTAGGCACGCTCGCAGGTAAGACGGAGCGTGTGGCCGGGCTATAATGTTAACATCGAGACTACGGCCCGAATTATGAAAGCTTACTCAGTCATGGATCTATGCTTGAGAAATACTTTTCTATAGCATAAACGTCACTCAAGCATAGATCTATGACTGAGCAAGCTTTACGAGTTTAATATCATATGCGTGTGCTACGATGCTACGAAAGTGCTACGAGACAGCTACGAAAATGCTACGAGGGAGCTACGCATCTTTGTACTTTATATTTTCCGACTGGTAACGGTCAAATAGACATTATGTTGTGTTGTGTGTGGTCATGTTGTTTGGCTTCGTAAAATGAGTAGATCATAGAGTGCCGGGTGACTGCAATGCTTAATATGTGAATATTTCTGTGGACAGCCGAAGCAGATTTTTAGTACTTTCTATTTTTGATTTTTGGCTACTTTCTATCTCAAAAAAATCGTACGTAGCCGTGGGCAGCAGCTAGTAATACAATACAATACAAATACTCTTTATTGCACACCTAATAAAACAGAAACACAGAACAGGAAAATACAAATACAGATTACGTTGCACAATGGGCTGCCTTATTTGCGCTATGAGCGATCTCTTCCAGACAACCTTTGGATGGACAGGAAGCGATAGAAGAATATTATTAATTCGAAAGTAACTGTCTGTCTATCTGTCTGTCCGTCTGTCTGTTACCTTTTACACAAGGTGCCGCAAACTTCCACTGAATAGGTACTAGCTTAGGCTCTCACTGTCTACATATATACCTACGCGTAACATTAATTCCCCATTAGCCTGTGCATTGGCATTTTTGCCTGTTTTCAAAACATACCACAAATTTACTAAAATTCTTTCTCCTCATTAATATTGTACGGCGCATTTTAAAAAACCAATGTCTATATGAATATCAGTATATATTGTGCAGAGGATGAGGCTTTAACTCTAGTGACAGCTCAAGTATGTTGTATTTAATATTATGTTTGTTCTGTTTAAAACTGCTGTCTACTTATTGTTATAAATTTAAACCAACATGTCTAAATAGTTTCTGTATAAATATTATAATCTTAGATTTATTTATTCATTTTTTATTTTAATTTTTTTCTATAATTATCCTATTAGTTAATAAGTAAATTACTTAAATATTGTTTTTGTATAAATGGTAAGAGCGGGGTCTCCCAACACAAGCAAATTTTGCTTAAGGGGCGACTCCAGAACCTGTGTGTATAGTTTTTTAAGTAATTGCAATAAACATTTCTTATTTCTTAAATATCAAAACAAATACCATTTATTGATTTTTTGAGTAAATATGATAACTAACTAATATTTGAGTAATGTGCTTTTAGTTTTGCGAAAGCAGGTATCGTTATGGTATTGCAAAACGTACTAGATTTGATATCAACCCATAGGCGTGGCCATGGCTTGCAAATTACGCCCTCTGCGATTAGAGATCCTTATGATGCGACAAAGTCTTTTTTTAGGGTATCATATTTAGATTAGATATTCTACAGTTTTTTTTTGAGATTTTTACTGTGGTTTTGGCGAAATGTAATTCGTTACCATGTTCAATATTAGCCCGCGAAAGGTTGTGCCTAATTTATCAATAACCCTGTATAGCTATTCTGTAGTACGGCTTGCATCTGAAGACCCAAAAATAATACTGTAAAACCACGCACAAGTTAGACACGAACCGCTCTACCGTTTGTGTAACGTAGCAATCTGTCAGTTCAATGGACAGCATATTTTACGAAAACTAGCGAAACTTTTTGAACAAAGCTAACAGAACAAACTCATTGGAGTAAATATACCGGTTTTGTACAGGAATTAATAGTTTGTGAGCTCGTGAGTCGAGGGCAATTTGCGTTAATTCATATTAAACCTATGTTAGCTGAGCTTTAGATATTGTATCGTTTTAAATAATAAATAATAGTAAAAAAAAATAATGCTGGACAATCCACACAGCATCATCTAGCCTTAAGCTAAGCAGAGCTTGTGTTATGGGTGCTAGATGCAGTCATCTAGTACCCATAACACAAGCTATAAAATATACTACATATATAGATATTTTTTATTATACTTAGAAAATACAGGCGGAACTTCGTCCGCCGCGCCACATCGGTTGTCAATGGTATGCTATTATCGTGATTAATGTCTAAATATTAAAGTAAAAGAGTAGAGCAGCATTTCATTTCCTGTTTGTGATAGAGTAATACGAAATATTTAAGTGAAGAGATTCAACTATCACTTTAAATGATATTGTATGTATTTAGATCAAAATTAGATTTGTGCATGTTAAATAAATAAATAAACAAAAGATTTTGATTCTGAGTCTAAATTACTTGAAACTAAGTCAAATTCAGGCCATCGGGAATACGCGTTTATAAAACAAGACTGATTTGAATAATAATGAACAATTGAAAAATAGTATGCAAAGAAGTCAAATTGCAATAATTCGCGTTGCTTTGTGTAAAAAAGGGTCAAAAAGGCTACGAAAATATATATCTACTTAAAACTTATTGTTTTAGACCAAGCTACCGCCTATTTTTTTAACTAACGTTACTTCTGTGTAGAAAGATCAAAAACCTCAAGCTCTTAGACTACACTGTATAGAGACGAATTACCATCGTTTGTTTCGGTTTGCTCCCATTAACCCCAAGATACGCAGGGCCAGTTCTCCGTCCGTCACGAACTAATCCGGCTGGCACATGGCGCTTCCAATAACTTGAACTGATGTCAGGGTTAAAATGTAGACCTTTGTAGATCGTTTTATTGGTCTTCTAAGACAAGGCCGGACCGAGTGGACTCGTAGGAATCGCTTCATACGAGTGTAGGATAATTGTTGATATGAACATAGTTCACTCGGATCATTTTTAACTGACTTCAAAAAGGAGGAGGTTCTCAATTATTCTGTATGTTTTTTATGTATGTTACTGGATATCTCCACCAATGGTTAACCAATTGTGCTGATTCTTTCGCTATTGTATAGAAAATGATCCTGAAATGGTCCCATAAAAATTGTTTTCCCGAGGGATTAGTGTTAATCCCACGAAACTTAAAAAACAACAATATTTTTGAAGAATCACGACTAATGGATTCCATGGCAACGGACGTTAGTTCCATCCATCGTGTCATCAAACTAAATAAGACTTGAATTATAACTAGATGTCGCCTTTCGGGAAATTAAACTGCGCTTTCGAAGTGTAAACCCAATGTTTACACACGTGAACATAAATTAATCCTATTTACCGGAATTTGAAGTCGGTTTATAGTTTTTTTAAACACGCCAAATTATCTTAGTCAACATTGAAAATTGTCATGAGACGCTTGATTACTTAGACGCCATACTCGTATACAAGCTAGCTCGGAAAAGTAGAACGCAGTTCGAGACTACTTAGATCGGACACCGTCGTCCGAGTGCGCTAACCAATGAATATCAGAAAAGACTAGTACCTATCTGAAGATGCATCAGATTCCTCCATATACTTTACAAACCTTCCCGCTTTAAATTTGATTTACTCGATGAATGCGTTTTGTGTGTTAATAATAAGCGTTTAATAATTTTTCCCGCAATATGGTGACTTTCCTCAGAAAATCACCATGTTGCGGGAAAAATTGGTTGTTGGTTTGAAGACCAAAGATCCTATCACTACGTTATACAACTATCTTTGCTGATAACTGATAGAAAGCCTTCTTTGCATATTTTGCTATTATTATCATTCAGTTTTATTACTCTCAATATCTTTTAAAACGTTATAGATAGGTGCTTATAAGACATGCAATTAGTACACGGTACGTAAGTACAGAACAACGCATCGCAATACAGTTTAATGTCTTTGTTATTAGGAGAAAGCAGTAACAGACGGTAATTAATCGCAGGAATTCGTATGGAATGTATAAATCTAGCTAAACATGTAATATGATTCCCTCGACTTTAATAGTTTATCTCCAGAGCAATCCGAAAGGAATAAAGAACAAACGTCTCGAAACTAAATTGGGAACGTAATAAAACAGAGGCGGCACGCTCAAGCCGTTCTCGTTGGAAAGAATTGCTTATGACGGAATCGCAAATGCATTTTTCGTGTCCCAAAAGTGCCACCGCCGCCGCTCGCTAGAGTGTTCGGCCCCACGGGAGTCCAATACAAAGTGTTGGGACGTAGGTGGAAAAGTTAAGCGTACCTTATCTAATTCAGTCTTCTTTTACGGTATTACTGAGAGCGAAAAAATTAAGTTTTCAGTAATTGGTTGATATTGTGAGGGTATTTTTAGTTTTTTTTAAGGTTTACCGCTGTGATCTTTGGACAACTTACTTTTAAAAATTGCTTTTGTGTCTATTTTTGTGCCACACTATGATGGATGGATGTACTGTTAAATTATTTTATTAAGTTTTGATTAAATATCTTTATATTTTATTAAAAATTGTACATGTTTTTGGTGGGTCCAAGTCCATAGTGAATACCTCAAGAAATTACTTGTTTGATTTACACATTCTGCTTTTCATAGTTTCCTAGATCAAACCCTTTTTAGGGTTTCGAAGTTCTGAGATCGGTATTCGAAACCCTTCCTTGTGGTCTCGGTTTTTCAGTCCTTTTCTCCGTCTTTAATATCTCAGCTACTACATCAGCAAATAACTTGAAATTTAAAATAATAATATGTTTCGTGCGCTTGTACAGATCAAACGAAAAATAAGGAGAAAAAATTCAAATTAAAATTTTCAGTAAAAATTGTGATCTAATAATTTTAAAAGAGACCTACAAGTAAGTGGGGTATAAAATAAAAGGTATCAGTTTGTAAATTGTAAAACAGTTTTTGAAATTTGTGTACTTTTTGAAATATTTTGAAAAAAAGTCGTAAAATTACCCATTAGCCCCGCTATCTCCGAAGTTTGCTGAGCGATCCATCTAAACTGTATATAGAGTTCGTAGATATGGATTTATATTTTACAGGAAAAATATAGAGAAGTCTGTTCGTAGAACATTTTTTGAAAAATGGTCAAAGAGTGAGGGAATTATTTTCAAACGGGGGCCTACATCACCGAGTGAGGTATCAAATGAAAGGTATTGGTTTGTACATCTCAAAACAGCTTTTAAAATTTCTGTAGGTTTTATACTTTTTGAAATATTTTGAAAAAAGTCTGAAATTTTACCATTACCCTCTATACTACTCCGAAGTTTGCAAACCTGAAATGTAAGTACCTTCAAGTTTTAGGTATTCATTGAATAGCAAAGTCTCTAACCGGTACCTACCGGTACCTACCCGGTATAGTACATATTGGTATACTTGACAAACACTCGCCCTTGACGGATCTTGTTTGTATTCTTTGATCAACAGCGCTAATCACGCCAACTTTTAAAAGTAGGCAACTTTCCTTCCGGTCCTATTCGAAATTCAAAACTCACTCGAAGATATTCCAGTAAAAGTGTTCCGGAATGGGTTCCGGAAGTCAAATTCAGTCCATTTAAAGTTGCCGAATTTGCATTTAGAATACCGGAAAGCTAAAGAGTGTCGTCAAAACTGAATCACCTATCTTTAAATAAAAGTTTTAGGTTTTTATAACTCTGCAGTTCACCTCTATTTAGTTAGGGGATTATTTTATGTCAGTTTTGTTAGGGGATAAATCAATCTGAAGAATACGCTAATAAAAGTAAGTGGAAATCCGAACCTCAGAATGTCTACAAGCAAACAGAGGTCGAGCATAATGAAACTGGTCATTTCCTTTGCGTGCTTACGAAAATAAAAGGTGCAGACTCGATCTTCTATATGTGAACTGGCTTGATATCAATCAATCAACCCGCTAAAACTATCTATGAGATACTCATAATGTAAATCAATGATATTATTATGAATGTAAGCGGGTTGACTACGAAACTAGTTTGTGTTGGAAGACCACCATGTTTCATCCCTTAACGAGGGATTACGAAAGTTTGTATAATAAAATGAAATAATAGCAAAAAATGTCTACCGAGTCAAAGTACAATAGAAACATTCATTATTACCAAGAAACAAAATACATAACAAGAAAATAATTTCAGGAGTTTTAAAACTACAGATATTTTTGCACGATTGTTGTAATCATTTTAAAAGTACCTATCTATTTTTAAAAAATACACTTTATTTACTTATAGGACGTATTTAAATTTGCAATCCAAAAAAGCACATCAACGAATTTGCTTCTTTATCATCGACTGTACTGTAATAACCCAGTAGGTACATAAATAGGAGACCGCAACCTTACTTATACAAAGGAAATGCCTACATAAGCCGGAACACAACAGAGTTGCTCTCACGTTTGAGTCCTTTAAATAAAAGTTCCCTTTATAGGCTTAAACGTCCGTTTCTTAGGGCCTTGTAAATTGATATTGGACGCGACGGCAAAGAGATTTCTAAATTACCTTTTCTACTTTTTATAGCTTTAAACTTAGGCTGTAGTAAAATTGTGAAAGTTTTTAAACTTTTTTAGTTTTGTTAACATAATTAATGATTATGTATCGGGTATTTATCGTTTTGTACAAAAGATACAAATAAAAAAAAGCCCTATTGTGCAACTGTTTCCATGTTAGTGTTTTTTTGATCCGTTTTTCTCTATCTTGGTGTGCAATAAAGAGTATTGTTATTGTATTGTATTGTACAAAAGGTACGCGAAAAATATCCGATAAATAAGTATTAACAAGAAAGTTAATTTAAGTTTATGTACGGTGGTTGGTTGGTACTGTATCTCAGGGGGTAGACACCTTACTACGCCAGCCTCCTTGACCGGCAACCAACTCTACTTTACATGATTGATTGTGCTAAGATGGCTTTATAACCTTAGTTAGGGAGAACTCCAAACATTGAAGGTTACTGACCACGAGCGGCATAAGGGGGGAGGGGGTAGTAATAGTCATCAATTTCAGAAAAGGCTGTGGCTACCTCCATTAGCCCGTATTTATTATGTAATAGTTTCTTAACCCCCACAATGAACTCTCAAAAATTTTGAAGGCTCGCTCTGCTTACTGTTATTTATTTTTGCATACTCTTCTTAACTAGTTTGCCACTACTCGAAAAAGTTATAAAAATTTAGACGGCCTGCTGCTTTCGCTGTTTTATTATCTTCGGTATCTTTTTGTTTATCGCTCGCTCCACTCGCCATTATTTATATTCATTGTATTTTACCTACCCCGCAGTCTTCAAAATTTTCTAGTTCGCTATATTTTTTTTTTTGTTTAGGTATAAAGAAAATTACAATCGACCAATAGAAAAAAAATTGGACTAGTATTTACAATTGAGCAAAATGCAGACTGTTGCAAACAGTATACAGGTAGCTCAATTGTTTGTTTGTTTTTTCTCTTGCTTTTCCCAAAACATCCAAACATCACAAAAAAAATTACGATTTGCACAAAAAAATGTATTATGGACAAGTGATGATTTAACATCAGATCAGATAATAATAGACATTACGCATTTATTTAATAGACAATAGACATTACGTTATTAATATTGATTCCAGCGAAAAGTCTATGATTGTGTCAACGTTCTACTCAAGCGTGTCTTGGTATATCAAAAGGTATCTCATACAACTGGGAACGATAGATATTTGTAAGATTTTATAAATCCCAAAATGTTACGACTGTAATGCTAATAATTTGAATTGCTGTTCGTTGGTAAGCGCTTCACTTCAGGGTCCTATTAGTACAGTCAATGAGCGCCCAAAAGAGGTGGTTGGGTGGAAATATCAAAAGCAGAAAATTTGACTTCGGAACTTGCCCTAGGGTGGGCCTAGGGCTCATCTCACAGTGGTGGGGACTTTTAGTATGTTTGTCTCTTAACTAGTCCCAGCAAATATCCGAAATCAAACTTTCTGCATTCGACATTTCCATCCACAATCCTTCTTCACCATAACAATGATATCGTCTCAGAGTGATACATTTTGGAATTTTACCTTTGGTGAAAGAAACTACAAATGGAGGGACACGTGTCAAAAATGTCTAGGTTGTAACCATTCTAGAGGGACGCCCTAAATACTCCGGGACATGCCTCGCCCTTTCAAGGGACAACAAGAAGGATCCGTCCAAGACGGTTGATCACCGACAGGGTAGCGATCGAATCCAACCGAGAACCCTCAACCCCGTCAAGTGCCAGTGTGCCGTCAAAAGGATCGTCTGGTGACGAGTGGTTTGACGACGCTTTGGCACTAAGGTGAGAGAGGAAGTATCGATGGGTTTTTAGTTGGTATGTCACTAACAACTAACACTCTGTTAGTAGCTTAATGGAGAGCCCAACATACCCCTCTAGCCCTCCTCAGGCTAGAGGTAATGCGTAAGAAGCATTTTCCATCAGAAAAAATAAAATGTTGTAACCATTCTACAGAACGGCTGCACCATCGATCAAGGTATCCGCCGGCCCCCATAGATTCACAATACGTACCATGAAACCGTGTGTATCAACAGAGAAACCATTAACATGCTAGACTACGATTTCAGCTAGTGTCATTTTAGCACTCGTACAGGAAGCATGCCTTGCAAAATCTGACAGCTCGCATCTTCTTTCTAAGAATAAGCTCATTGCCCCGACCCGTGCTCCCACCAGACGCAACTACCTAAAGCTGCATGTTCCTACCTGTGCGACAAATTATCGTAAAAACTCTATAATAATTATTCGAATTTTATTTCGAAAATTATTTTCGAACTACTCTCTTTAACAGCACTTACAGCACGGATGAATTCGATGTCTTTACATCCAGACTTATTTACAAAAATAATTAACACTAATTTCTTCGGCATAATACGACCACCTTCCTAATCTTAACCTATATACCGCCTGATACTGCTATAATTTAACATTATTATTATTTTTTATTTTATAAATCATATGTATATAAACATAATGTCTTACTAACTACATGGATGGTAGGTACAAAAAAATTAATTGTAATACTGCGTAGGTATAAAAAACTACAAACCTATTTTTCCTACTTGAACGATTGATATTATGGCTTATTTATTTATTTATTTTTATTTATTTATTTATTTAGTTACATATTTACATTATCATTACAGTGCAGCACCAAAGCGATAAGGAAATATAAAATTAGATACAACATACAATAATAAAATTACATCAACTACAACTTAATACTACAGCTTAAACTAAACAAATTTACTTATTAATTACTATGCGTCCCATCCAAAAACTTTAAAACCGCATCCCTGAATTTTGGCAAGGACATATAAAATAAATCAACATCCTCATCTGCACGTAAACTATTAATAGCGCGAAGGGCCCGTGTGAACGGGGACTTGCTTATTAAAACTTTATAATCTTGAACTTTCTGCAACTTGTGTTTTTGTTTAATATTTTCTAATAATTTATTCTCTTTCTATGTCTGAAAACTGCTTAGCTTAATTTATCTAATATTAAGTGTTAATTTTCTAGTTCTAAATCTTTTTTTTCCCTAAGATATATAAATAAATAACAATGGCAAAAATCACACTTCCAAGACATAAAAAAGGCTGGGATTCCCTATTATCAGGAAAGGTTTAATTCATTTTTACGACTCTAGTGTGCTATTAGCCCATCCTCAAGAAATCAGCGTTAAAAATTATTTTTTGGCTTGCGAAGTCAAAACGTTATGTTTTGACTTCGCAAACCAAAAAATAATTTGACTTTGACTATGTTCTAAATTCATGAATAATAATAATTTTAATAATTTATTTCAGGCATCACAAGACAAGTACAAACAAAATAACTTAACTAGGGCCCATATGATAAATACCTTAGAGACTAATTATAAAAACTTAAAAAAGTTGGTCGATGACGTGCGCGCGGTGTCGCGTAACAGCCTTCCACATAACATCCTGAACACGACACCCTTCGGACAAAATCCGCTATCCATAAAAGTTGAGAGACGCTCCGTCGGCACTCTCATCATAAATAAAGCAAAGTTCACATTACGGCGTGACTCCAACTTCTCGACTCTCATTTTGATGTCTGTCGCAGGTACTTCACCACATCCTCGATTGTCACGGCGTAGTAGACGCGTGTCACGTAGAGTTGCGTGGTGGGTACTTCGGCACTTAACGGGCATGGGTGCCCCGATGCGGTCGGTGCGGCAGTTCCGCACTGATTGTGACAAGCAGGTTTCCTCTTCTTCCGCTGAACACGTACAAAACCCCATCGGTCCTTCGCAGGACCCGGAGGCACAGCGGCCCGGCTAAGTTCGCGGTCTCTCTGCTTCCTCTCCTTGTGAGGCTGTTGGCGAGGATGAATAGAGAGGCTATTGTTTTTATATTTTTTTTTATTTTATGTGTTCGTGCGTATATTCAAGGTTCCATGTTATTGGTGTACTAAGCCGAAAGGGGGTTGATGTGTAGGTACCCTATCAACACTTAACTGATCCGACAAGTGGTTTTAAGTTTTCATAGTAGGACAAAACCTTTACTCATACGCTTAGAAAAATCACAACCCTATCACTAATACAAACACATGTAAGACCGGCCATTTTACCAACAAAATTTTAGGGTTCCTTTAACTATGCCGCATTTTTGTACTAGATTTACCTTAGTTTATAAGATTTATTTATTATTTTTCAAATAAAGAATACATTATTTCTAGCTAAATATAAAAGGCTCGTACGTAGCACTTTTTAAAATATCGCGAATTTGTAACATACATAGTTATGTATGTTACCAACCTAATGAAGATTATTTATCGGGTATTTATCGCATAACCTACGCAGGCGTACCTACCACGAAACAAACATAACTACCTACAGATAAACATTAAACATTTTATGTTAAAATAATGGCTTAGAATAAAAATTTACGGAATCACTGTAAAATTGTCGTGGGCTAAAGAAAAGCGACAGCCAATGAGAATGGTCAAAAATCTTACGCCGCTCGCCCGCTGGGTCGTGACAGTCAATGAGAATCGACAGACGATGACTATTGAAGGTCAAGAATCTTGCGCCGCCCGCCCGTTGGGGCGTGACGGCCAATGACGGCTAATTATGGGCGGTGACAATTGAAAGTTCAAGAACCATACTGAACCATACTGACTTAAGGTTGGTCACTAACATAAAAATGGGCTAGTTGAGATAAATGTTTCGAGGTAATTTTTTTCAGTAAAAACCCTTGAAACTCGTAAAGTGCTAGAACAAAAACTGTTCGTGGGAGAGGAGTGGACCACCCCCTTTCCGTTAAGTACACCAATAACGTGGCACCTTGTATTATTATAAAAATACTAATTTGCAATTATTAGTGGTTCAAAAATTTATAAAATATTAGCAATAGTTTTTTAATTTATATTTAAATAAATTAAACAATAAAGTCTTTTACGGTTTACAAGCAAAACCGCGGTATAAAGCTAATATTTAAATAAAACGCCCACGTTGTTGTAGCGTAAAATAAGCTTTCATACATGTAATATTTGTTAAAACAACGAGCCATGAAATTAAATTGAATCCCCGGCCAACTAGCCAAGTCTCTCCGCGAGATTATACTAATTCCACTTATCGGTGTTATGTTATGCTACAGTCGACATTATTAACATATAGATAAAGTTCTTGTGTGTATTTTTATAATAAAATTACACGATAAAGATATTTTTTCTGTTCTTCTTCTTCTTTTTAGCTTTTCCCGACCAGTAGACTGGTGTAGGTCCTTCAAACTCTTCCATTCCCTTATATTTTGGGCAGTTAAGGTCCAGGTGCTGATGCTATCTTTTTGATGTCGTCCTTCCATTTCATTTGTGGCGGTTCCACTGGTCTTTGTGTGTGGTCCCACTGGTCATTTTTTATGGGTCTGTACCCGAAGTGTCGTTAAAACGGAACCTTAGTAAATATTTTTATTTTTAAACTTACGCATTCTGAAAACATTTTTATAAGTATTATTTAACGGGTGTTTATCGCGGAACCCTATTTCTAAGCCACCGCTGTCCGTCCACGCTGCCACAGGGCTCTCACAGGCTCATGAATCGTAAGAGGTAGACAGTTGAATTTTCAGAGAATGTGTATTTCTCTTGCCACTATAACAACAAACTATAAAAATAAAATTAATATCAAACTTAAAGGGGGCTTATATACAAAAACAAGATTTTTTGGGCTATTATTGCTCTTCGTTTGTCAAGGCTGTATCTCTTGAACCACAATAGGTAAACAATTGAAATTTTGACAGCGTATGTACTACAAAAGACGCAATAAAAAAAAATTATAAATAAGGGAGCCAACATCCTTAATACCGAATACCGAAGTTAAGCGATGCCGCCCGGGGATTTTCTGGGCAACTAAAAGTTGAACCTAAGTAAAGTCTTTTCAAAACTACGAACTATCGTGGATAAGTGTGGTCTCACCCTTATCTGGCGCAGGGCATGAACCAATCCGTTGATACATCGCATACAAATAACCTTAAAGTCCAACTGTGTCATAAAAGTCACATCTTTGTGAATAACGAGATAAGTTACAAAAAAGAAGTTCGCCTTTTCTGCTTGAGTTCACTTTTCCATAATATTTTATGATAATTTTATTTCAGGCTAAATGCACACGGGTGCCTTAGGCTGTTTTTCCACGGACCGACTGGAAAAGTTTAAGAAGTTACAAATTCTTATATTATTTGTAACGAGAATGACCTTTAATTATTTTTTTTATTACTTTTTTCCGCTTTTCTGTGACTACGGAATATAATAAAGCGTCTTTGACTGGTAGGTATCCTTATCAAGACACACACATCCACAGCCGAACGTGCCTCCTCCAAGCAAGGGAATGTTGCCATAATCACCACCTTATAATAAATAATAATAATAACAAATAAATAAATAAATAATGATGGACAATCCACACTACATAATCATCTATAATGGAAATAGAGAAAGAAAAAGAGAGAAATATTGTGTACCAGAGGCCTAAACACATGAAATATTGCTTGACTCTTGTCTTCATCTGAAACGTTCAGCCTGTTTTACGAACAAATATAAATAGTGAATCGGCGCAAAATAAACACACGCGAATGTTGGTACACAAGTGTCTGCCTTGGGTTTCCTTGTGGCCAGTAAAAAAGGAGTTTAGTTTGTTTAGTTTCTATTTGGTTTGGAAAAATATCGGGACTAACGAGGGCTTCGATATAAATATCGAGCTGACAGATTACGTGTCTATGAAATATTGCATTCTTTCATTCAGTCAAAGAAAATAAACGCGTGGACGAAGTATAGGCGACTATCCCTACTTTACTCTTCTCTAGAGTATTTTTTTCGTCGGCAATTAGTGATTTGCGATGTCACTAAATCGATGTCGAATTCACTTTTGTGCGGTTTTGGTATTTTATTCGTTCTAAAATTCTTTATTGACAAAGAAAATTACAATTCAATAATAATAACAAATTAGAACTAGTATTTACAATTGAAACAATTAGGCTAACTGCAGACTGTTGCAAACAATCTACAGGTAGCTCAACTGATTCATATCAATACCAGCCGGAAGCGTCCCCAAAACGCTGGCTGCATTCCCCAGTAATAAATAGGTTTAAAGATCTTTATTTCTCATAAAAACCTTACAGTTCACTTAAAATTAGATAAATTTAAACAGTTAATGTGTACTAAATATAAGTTTATGTAAGTAAATAACTCCTGGGCTCTAAGGCTTATCTTAGATTATTACTCATAACTAATTATGTTATCTTATAGTCTTATATTTATAAATCTCTCATATTACTTAATGCTCTGTACTTTTCAATCGATTTTTTTCATAGGGAAATGGTGAGCGATTTTCGACGACCGATGTGGCGCATCGGGCGAAGGGCCGCCTGCGACGCAGGAGGTTGTGGGTTCGATTCCCGCCTTGGGAAAAATGTTGTACGATCTGCAAATATTTGTGCCTGGTGTTCTGGGTATATTCTATGTGTAATAAAAAAAAATATCTGTATAATGTACTGTATTAAGCTTATCAGTCATCTAGTACCCATGACACAAGCTCTGCTTAGCTTTGGGCTAAATGATGCTGTGTGGATAGTCCAGCATTATTTATTTATGTAAACTACTTCCCCGCTAGTTTTTTGACGTGTAGAAAGCAAATTTTTTGAAAAAAACTTAACAATTATAATTCGTACTGTCGCAAATCGTATAAATTTTGCCCAGAGTGCGAGTAGGCGCTAATTTCGAAGTTCGTGCCTTCGGCTTCCTCGGCCCAAGAGGCCTATTCTATTTCTCCAAAATACGCAATCGTTTGTTTCGTTTTATTTTTTTGTGCAAATTGGTACTCTAAATCCATGTATTAAGAGTACACCAATTGGCCGAAATGCAACACGCAATTTCGTGTTGGATTAAAATAGGTGAGAAATTATGATTACCGCATACACTGCCCAGCCGCCTGACGTTGGTGCAGTCGGACATGTGCGTCTTGATCCATGAAAGTGTTAACTTAGATAGTTATAGTAGAATCAGACGGTTCTATTTTCGTTCATTTTCGATTTTCATTCGGCACTTTTCACTCGAAATAATACGTTAAACAAAAAATGAAACAAAAGTGCGGAATTAATTCATTAAAGAATCCAATGATTTTGGAAATTTTCATAAGGCATCTTCCATTCCTCTTCGAATGAACGAAAAATTAACAGCCTGAACGAATAGAGAAAGTTCACTCGGATTCTGCCATTTTGTTTTGAGTCCTCTGGCAGAAGGACGTCAGTTTGTTGGTCGTAGCCAAATGGTTTTCAAATGGAACGAAGTGATTTTAGAAAATATACAAAAATCATCAATCAGTTATTAGTTCTTTCAGCAATGTATCTGAAGCTCCCAATAAATTTCTTCTTGCAAGCCATAGTCGCACCGTCAACGTTTTCTATGCTTCTGTTTTGTTAATTCCTTGATTAAATTATCACAAATTAAACGAATTCCAAGACGCACGATTTGGATGGCATTTTTAAGACAAATAATAGATGAATGTTTATTTCTGCTTCATTCCAGCTAAGACGTGTGAGCATGGAGTGAAAAAAAAATTAACAATTCACTCGAGTGAACCATCTTATTCCACCTACCTACCATGCGTAGTTACTAATCTAAACGAGGAGTGCGTTTACCTTAACACCATACACAAGCATTCATTAGGTAACAATAGGCATACAAAAAACTGTTAAGCAAACATGCAGTCACAGTGCATCTGAATGTTAGCTGGTTCACTTTAGTATCCATACCTGACAACGGACGAGTGGGCTGGTAATTTGCAAAAGGCTTCCGGCAGAAACCTGTTCAGGAAATTCACCACAATACAACACAAATACTCTTTATTGCACACCAAGATTGAGAAAAACAGAACAGAAAAACACCAGCACAGAAAAAGTTGTACAATGGGCGGCCTTCTTCTTCCAGGCCTTTCTTTTACCTTTGGATGGACACGTAACTATTGTACAGATATAGACGGAGGCGTATTATAGATAGAACATACATAAACAAATACTAATATATAAATGTAAGTAAATACTAAGTATAGACAATATATACATATATAAATTTATATTAACTATTGGAAATCGAAGTAAGAAAGTGCTCATAGACCATATTTTTAAGTTAGGAGATTTTTTTGCTCGTAATGTAAGCTACCTATTATGAATTGTTATAATAAAAACAGCCTGTTTGTGTGAACGGTTAAGTCTGGATTCTTAAAGAAAAATACAAAATAATAATAATTATGCTGGAAAATTCACAGCATCATCTAGCCCCAACCTAAACAGAGCTTGCGATGTGGTTAAGGGACTGGCTAGATAAGTGACCATATTAAATTACACAGATATACCTACATTTATTTTTTATTAATCATATAAAACACCCAGAACACCTGGAACAAATAACTGCAGATCTTACAAACATTTATTCCGAGGCGGGAATCGAACCCGCAATCTTCTGCATGCGCCCGCTGCGCCACAGACGTCATCGATATCTTTAGCAATATTTTAATCAAGATTTTTACTGAGGCTTAGTACCAGTGGACAGACTTGAAAACGACGACGAAAGTATTCATAAGACAATGCGCACCAGCCATACTAAGTTCAAATTCAATTGAAATTAAAATTCAAAGTGCTTTATTTCTTATAGACCTTACAGGACAGGAAATTCATAAGAAAAACTAGGAAATAAAGTGATCACTTTGATTTTTGTTCACTTCAATCTTTTTTAAGGTAAAGTAAATAAGCGAACAAGAAACCTTTACCTTGTAAGTTGTTAGTTTTCGAGTCCTCTCTAGATAATCTGATATTATATAGTAAGCCTTTTTACAAAGGATATGTTTGACAACTTGTTTGAATTTATTTATTGATAATTTTTTCAACTGAGTTGGTAAGCACTCTGACCATTTCATGTTTAACGCTGTATCACACAATATAAAGCGCTTTTGTATATTTAGGACGCGGTGGACTCCTTTATACATGCGCTGCGCCGATTCTCACCAGCTCTCGGGTCACGCGTCTTGAAAATACCCACGTTGTAGTTGGCCGGAAAAACTGATACAGGCAAATGATTGATAGAGCTGTTACCATTTAAGCTACGCCACTATCACAATCAGCTGTCTGCTTTGTAAACAATGCTCTTACGGGCTATCGAAACATACCAAGAGTACCCATATAAGCGATCTTCTTCAATAAAAATCCATAGTTCTTTAGTGATCTGACGAATGGAAGACGTAAGGACAATGCTGTGAGTGTTTTATAATCATAGTAATAGAACGACCTATCGATGTGTGTGATGACAGATGTTTGTACGATCTGCAAATATTTGTTCCGGGTGTTCTGGGTATTTTTTGTGTAATAAAAAATATCTATCTAGAGGTATGTACATATGTATTGTATTAAGTTTCAGTCATCTAGTACCCATAACACAAGCTCTGTTTAGCTTGGGGCTAAATGATGCTGTGTGGATTGTCCAGCATTATTTATTTATAGAACTCACTATTGGGTACGTACTCGTATTCTGCGTGCTCTAATCCAAGCCGTATCAGCACACATTATCTACGTCCACTGCGAAACATGCCTCCCCAAACGAGGGGCCACAATCACACACTTGGCAGATTGGTTATCACAAAGGACAACCAGATGGAAGAGGCTGCCCTTCTTCTGGAATTTTCCTAAGTCAGCTCCTACGCCATCTACGGGCCGAGTTGGAGAGGTCAAAGCATTCGGCGCGTGAAATTTTGATATTTTTACACGACTTTCCAAAAAAGTGGTATATTCAGGATTCATATATTTATTTGGCTTAGAATTTTCACCACCCCAACTATTCGTGCGGGTGTCGTGAGTGGCGACTAAGGGCCACCTGCAGAACAATTCTACTACCGAACTGCAATCCCCAACCCGCTTGCACAGCGTGGGGATTATGAGCATTACACCCCGTGAGATAAAAGCCAATAAGGCGCTTATTTATTAGGGGGAGGCTTGGGTCCAGCAGTGGACTAATATAGGCTGTGGAGGTGGAGGAGGAGGTATTTATGTGAGTTTGTTTATACCAATAACTTTTAACAGCCTGAACAAAGTCAAAGTATAACCTTGTCCCTAGCTCCCAATAAGGTTTGCTGGAAGAGAACTGTTTTTAGGCTCACCTATGCCATTACCTCCCTAGTTTTATATTTTTTAATATAAAAAACTCGCTTTTCAAAACTCACATCATTTAAAAATGGAACATCCATACTAATATTATAAATTCTCTGTCACCTTTTCACGCCCAAACGGCTGAACGGATTTCAATGAAATTCGGCAGGGACGTAGATGGTATCCCGAGGACGGACATAGGCTACTGGAAATCATCCTCAATGGCATAAGGTAGTCCTTTATAAATGAAAATAGACAAACGTTCAAGTTCACGATTCAACATCCGTTCCTATTCTCTGCATTGGTACTCATACGATTGTGAATATTTCAGTAGGTACTTAGGTACCCTCATGCTTGCCTCTCGACTCAGACACCATCTTGTGTTTGCGTAGCTTGATTTTCGCGCTAAGCTTTGTTTGTGTTGTTTTAGTGTGAGAAGCAAGCTTAAACTCCAAAAGATGTGATATATGTCCCAAGAGTGTTTGAGGCATTAGAATGATTTTTACGTAAATTTAAACTAACATTACTACTATTCAAGCTTTACTCTTATTTGTTTATTTTCCTATATCATTATTTGATGCAATCTTCATTCCTTTGACCTTTTTATCGTTCATCCCAATAATTTTTCCATACTATCTTTCTTTGTATTAATCTTCAATTCGCTGCAATTGTATTTTGTATACTTTTATTCCCATTATCATAATTTTCCCATTTCATCCTCATATACCAATTCGCCATTATTTTATTCACATGTCACACAACAATTATTGTAGTGTAGTATTCTACACTACATGGAATTATATTCCGATTAAATTGCCTTTGGCACAAGCACAGAGTCCATACAGCTTAACGGGCACTTGAATTGCATTGTTGAACCTCATCCTTAGTTCAAACAGAACCATTTACTCTACTAAAACAATAGTTATGAAGTAAACAGGGCTAAGCCTATACCAACAGCAACCTGAGCCTCCCAATGTTTGTACAACAGGCGTAGTTACGCTGAAGGAGTTGAATTAACATACAAATTAACGATAGCTCAGTGCAACACCTTTGTGTTGTAGATGAACATGTTGTAGATGAACATGGTTCTATTAAGTTGTAACTAAAACAATTTATAGGCCATGAAATTAATTTGAGTTTGATATTTTACAATACAAAACGTCTACTTCAGCCTTTTTTTTGTTTCCACGAAACTTTTTCCATCTCTCCTAAAAAGTGAGAAACTAGTTTAAAAACAATAAAAACTAAAGTTTCGTCGTAACAATCCTCATGTTAGCGCAACGTCGCAAGTCTCCAACTAAAAGTACACTCAAAAACATTTCAGGAGGCGACGAAGTGAAGCTTGCAAAATTGCGTAAAGCGCTGTAACGAAGCTAGTTTACGAAGATTGTCTAGAGCAGTACACCTCCGAGGCTCGGGAGCGAAACTACTCAAAGTGCAGCACACTTCCACGACGGCTAGACAATGGATCTAATGAATACTCTCCGGCTTTTGCTGTTTTGCACCTCCGTGCTCTCGGGATCGCGAGGTAAAATCATTTGAGTTATTACCTACGAAGCAGCTTAATGTTGGTAGCGCAAATTATAATAATTGTTTTGCAAACGGTTTACCCGTGTCTAGCATGATTTATGTGGCACAGTAAGAATAGAACGTAGACATTAAAAAAACAGAAAAACAAAAATCATCTCTACATATGCACATTCTATAGCATTTTGGTTTGAAAGTTAGCAGTTACAAAACGAACATTTAACAGCTTCTGGTTATTAGACAAAAACTTAATACAAGGTCCTAATTTTTTTTACTTTCAGGTTGCCACTGCAATCGCAATACGAATTATGGGAATCAGTCAGTTAAAGTAAACAAAACATTGATGCTTGAATCAAAATTACTGAATCGCAAGCAGGTCCTTTTAAACGTCCACAAAGACTCTCGAGTTAGGGGCAAAATGGAGAAGCATGTGTTCCAAGACTCTCACTGCTTAAGATGTATCAATTGTATAGATCGGGCCGTCATGGCCTCGGGAGGCCGAAGACAAATTACAAGAAGAGACAGACAACCAGATCAAAGACTGTACGGATACAACATGAAACGACACAACGACATTGACCGATATAAACGAAGCGCAGCTGATGGTGTCAAGAAGGAAATCGAACAAGGAAGGGCTTTTCTAGCCACGGTAAAAAAATACACAAAAAATAAAAAAGTTTACGCGATAGAAGTAAAAACTACGAGTGAAAACGTCCCTGGAGATACTTGTCATTATTATAGCGTTAAAAAAACCCTTGGCTGCGATGACGAACACAGAACGCCGAGGAGTAAGAGGACAAACAAAAAGACGTCTAATAAAAGGAAAAAATATTCAGCAACTACAACCGAAACTGTAAAAACATCGTCGGTTAAAAGCGACTACAAGAAACGACGAGATGTTGAAAACTCTCAAGGTCCAGAAAGCTATATGCTATCTATGGAGGATTTTTACTAACCCTGTGATCAATTCTAAACTGGTGTTTTATGTGTGACATTTTTTGTGATGTTCCAATAGAGGCGTTTGTGATATATTAGAGCGAGTCTCGCAAGGGGCCTATCTGGGTAGATTATAAATACAACGTACCATACTTACCTGATCATATAATTTTGTCGTAAAACCATGAGTGTACAATTTTATATTCATTCATTTTACGTTTTGCGACTGCATCATTCCATGAATTAGGAAAGTAACTTAATATAAAATAATGGGTCTTTATTGACGAAGAAAATTACAATTCAATAATAAAAACAAATTAGAACTAGTATTTACAATTGAAACAATTAAGCTAACTGCAGGCTGTTGCAAACAATCTAAGGGTAGCTCAACTGATCCATATCAATACCAGTCGGAAGAGTCCCCAAGACGCTGGCTGCATTGCCCCGCTGTATGGCAATGCTGATGCGCTGCGCCAGATACCCGCCCGCTCTCGAGTCACGCGTCGCGTCGACTTAATAAAATAAAATAAAATAACCATCATGGAATTAATTTAAATAGTTACATATTTTGTCTCGATTGTTACTCGTTTATTTCTCGATATCGTCTCAACGACGAGACGTTCCATATGTGTATGGGGTTTGGTTCCATGCCTCTAACGTGCGATCATGGAACACATGGAACTCTAGAAGGACGACTCTGATCTGTGGATTTGTATTGGTTTTCGCTCAGTCTGTTCGATTCAAATGTATTCGTGAGAGTATTACTCATACAAGCTCATTCTATTTCCGCCGCTCATTGGTTCATTTTCTTTGGTTTTTAATTCGTAATGCAGCCAATGAGCGGCGGAATTAGTATGACTGATATACCTACTCTCGAATATGCAAATCTCGTTGTTGCTTGTTTTTTTGCCCTTATTTCATTCAAGTCTAATATACGAGTAGGTTGATGATGAACTATGCTTAGGCATTGCAAAAAATTTGTGACGTCATATTTACGTGAGCATGACACCTGTTACCTTAGCCAACTTGCAATGATTTTTGTTGGTTTGCTATTGCATACCACTCCTACCGAACGCTACGCCCAACTGAGTCAACTATACGTAACACCCCTGACAGGTTCCAAGTCGTCATTAATTGTTTCAGGAGCGCGAGCACGGACTTTGATATAGGGCAAAACGCACTGATTTTGTCTCTGTTGCAGATTAAATTTGGCAAGAACGGTACATTTTTGTCAAATTTCATAGACACTAGACCAAAATCGATGCTTACCGATCCTTCTCCAAAGTCTATGCTCGCACTCCAGTTTTGTTTTTTAGCATAAAGCTAATGAATAACAATAGCAGCCATTCTCTACACGAGGCTTACGAACGATTTATGCAACCAAAGCAAATAAATTAAAGTTTGAACGTTGTTTGGCAAGAAAGCATCTACTTAGCACTAAGCTTGCTGTGCACTGCGGCTTTTAACAGCACAATCTGGAGGACTGACTTATGGAAAACCATATTTAGCAGCATGACAAACTCAATTTTGTGCGTTATAAGGTGATCACAATAAAATGGGTCTAAAGATTCTCGTTGAGGCAACACTACTGAGATGCCGAATCGCTGTATATCATCTTCAAGGATAACTTGAGTGGTTTGGGCATTGTTAAATAGAGGAACAATGCACAATACATAAATAACTTGTAATATCATTGGTATAAGTTGCATAGATTGAAAATGACTTCCACTATCATACTGTCGCGCTTACATCTCATTTGATCAAATATAACCTAAGCGGGACAGCATGATAGAGGCTGTCATATCCAATCCCAATCATTATTTACGCGAATTACAATAAGTATTTTCTGACTCCGAATTTGAATGAGGGGAACATCTCCACGGAAGAAGTACGGATTAGAATTACGAGTGAATCACGTCGTGCCAAGCAAATACTTAACAAGCATGTTGGTCAAGACTATGATCCGTCGAGGTGGTACACTTCGTCCCCAACTTAGTCTGCTGAGTCCAAAGTGCCAGATATTCTCCAAAAATTATTTCAAGCTACAGCTAAGGTCCCATCAAACAGAAATTCTTGCAAAGTACATTGGCTTTCGAGACTTTGTCTTCGTTGTTTATTATTTCTTCGGCTTTGTTGTGCAGATTCTAAAACTATTACTACAAATTTAAGTTCTATAGTTAAGTTAATAAATGAGTCAAATACTTATGGGATGAAGCTGTTCGCCGTTAACACAGCTGCACTGTAGCTACCCAGGAGACAAGTGTTCCAACTCCATTGTTACATGTATATTTTTTAAATAAACATTTTTGTATTTGTATTTTGTACAAGCTGCTGCCCGCGGCTTTGCACGCGCTTTATAAGTATTCATGTTCGTCCCCGAGATACTATTTATCTCCCTGTTAAATTTCATTGAGATCCGTTCAGCCGTTTAGGCCTGAAAAGGTAACAAACACACAGGCAGATAGACAGACAGAGTTACTTTTGAATGTATAATATTAATAATATGGATTACAAGAAACTTATTAAACACTGACAACCTTTGTAGTGTAGTTGCCGAAAAGCTGAGAGGCAAAGGTTCAATTCCCGCCAGGGGTAAATGTTTGCATGATCTGTAAATATTTAACCGAGTCCAGGTTTTTTTAGTCTTATTATGTGTATAGTTGTATAGTTAAAGGATCCCAATGTAAAAATTTGCTCAGCTTAGGGCTCTACGTTTCGACTCACCAAATAAAGCACTCAGCCACTAAATCAGCAATCCCCGAGGAGCAGTAATCGACGCCCGAAGCAGGTCTTTATTGTTGACGAGGAGGGTAGAACATATTCGTATCGATGGCAAAGGCTTATTAACTTGTACCCAGAGTAGGTTTACGTACACACCTCAGAAAGAGCAAACACTCTGTTGTTGGAAATGAGAATGTCGAACATTTTAGATTCTTGAATTTCAGAATTAGCAACCCTTTCCCGTACCTACAGAGAGAAACGGTTGCGGGTTCGAGTCGCGCCAGAATCGAAAATGTATGGGATATTTTTAAAATTTTAAAATCTAGTCTGCTGATGTTATCCATACTTACTAACATTATAAATTAGTAAATAATTATATCTGTCTGTCTGTTTGTTACCTTTGCACGTCTAAACGGATGATCGGATCTCAATCAAATTTGGCAATAAATGGTACCATTTACCTCCCTGCCAAATTTACGGGGTGTGTAACTCATGGACATTTGATAACTTCTGAATAAATAATCTTTTTTTTTTATATAAGGCATACTTGAAAAGTGCGTGCGAAGCTGCGGGCAGCAGCTAGTACAAATTTAAAATACACAATATATTTTTTTGATGTCTTCATATCACTGCTTGAAGCCTTCTCATACATAGATACCTACCTTAAAGCGAACCCTGGCGAACCTAACCGTTGCGTTAGGTTAGGTAGGGTTTAGTTGTCCATCTTAGCCTAGATTTCTGTACTCACGGGATCCCCGTGGTAAAAAACTCGAATTACATAAAATTCTAGAATGTGAAAACAAATAACAAAAAAAAAACGTTGAATGAAATCATGAAAGTGCACTGTTTCGCACATCATTTGGTCGAGATCTCAGGTCTATTAAAATCACATATATTTGATTCGTAAGTCCAGTTATTTAGTTCCCTGAACCAGTTTCATCAGAAGTTGTGTAGTTTTCTGGCAAATTAGCAAAAACTTGATTTTCGCGCTTACGTCTTTTCATAAATGGCTCTATCCGCTCCTATGAACGCGACATCCTATGCCTATCCTTTTCACAAAATGGCGCGCATTGCGCCCTCTTAATGATGTTAGAGCAACAGACTGTTCTCACCCTTGTTGCTATCAAGAATATAACAATCGAATTATGCCATGGCATTATTCGATTGTGGATTACAAACTTGGCTGATTTGGTAAATTATAGAAGTTAAGTTCACGGCTTCTTACAATTTCATCAATAGCCGAAGGCCTCTCACGTATATTCCGTAGCTTATTAAATGAAAAGTATTTTTTTTTTAATTCTTAATTAGTTCATGGCGAATCCTCACCGGTCGCGCGGGAAATTCAAATGTTTGTTTTTTTTTTGTTTTTTCTGCATTATACAAGTAATCTATCTACGTAGTAGAAAGTTGCATCTATAAACCCATATTAAAAAAAAATTCCGAATTATTTGACGTTTTGGAGTCTATTGTCATGTAAAAGATTTATTACTAAAATCAACATAATGTCAATATACTCCAAAACGACTATTGAATTTAGCACAGATTACAATAACAGAATAAAACAATTACAACTAGTATATACACTTAATATCTATTTCTTAAAAATCTAAGCCGTCACCAGAAGGCAGAGTGTCCAGAATGCTGGGTTGAATTGAATTGAATTGAACTTAGTTTATGCATGGGTTCATAGCAAATGGTTTACAATGGTCGCAAAACCTAGCTAGATAATATCTGACGATATATTCCTTGAACGCGAAATATACAAAAAAAAACCTTTTAATTTTTTTTGGCGCGCGACTTGTGGCTACCCTATGAGTGACTTTCAGTTCTGGTTTGACTATGCCAGTCCCGTATGTTAACGACTTCCGGTTGAAAGACATTTCGTCTTTTTATGAAGGGAGCGTTTACGGTAGGCAGCATGAGCGGACTCGATTTTCAACGATTCTCTATAAAACCTTTGCCTACCACGAAGAATATTGTTCCATAGTTAAAAAACTATCAAACATCATTCAGAAAATACTATTTTCTGTGTCATTACTTGGCTTTCTCTGTCATTACCCAACTTTATATTGGGTTACAATCATTTTTCTCCAGAGAATCTACAAATAGGTACATTTAAGTTTGCTACATGAAAACAATTCCATTTTAACTTCCACATTACTAGGCTCTGGGTTGCCAATTAGAAATTCTGTCTCACCTACCAAAATTTAGGTAGGTATTTGTTTACCCAAAACTTTATAATCAAAACACGATAGGTACCCAAAGTTCTACAAACAACGTGACTTCTAAACAACTGCTGGATTCCGCTTTGTGTTTAGATACGACTGCGTGACGTGACAGTGAATTCCTATTGCTACTTCATATAACATAAAAAATATGTAATCTATTGTTAAAAGATGACCCTAGCCAGATCTAACGTTGCCCATAACCACAAGAACTGAAACACGGAGACCACAACTGGACATCATTTAATCTCACTGAACCGCCTATCCGAATTACAATCAGAGACCGACACACCATAACTTCGATCTACACCCAGACGTCCGTCACCTAAGCTAGCCAACGCAGAAGAGCCCGGAAGAGACACCTTCAAGATGACATTAGGCATAGAGCACGTTTCTTATTTCAAACGTTGATCACGCAGACAGCACCGTCGTCAGCCCATGAAGTCTCTAATAGTATTTATTGTACTTATTAAGTTTATCAGTCATCTATTACCCATAACTCTGCTTAGCTTGGGGCTAGATTATGCTGTGTGGAATCTCGCCTAGCCCAGTAGTAGTCACTACTGGGCTAGATGAGATTATTTAGCATTATTTATTATATAATATAAAATATATGCAGGATGGACCAAACAGTGAAGTCGAAAAAACATAACTCGAAAAGTACGAAAAATCGGAGAATTCATCGGGGTATTTTCGGGTACCCCCGGGGGTGAGGCATTCACTTTTTTTATGATTTCACTGTTTGGTCCACCCTGTATGTATAACTCCTATTGCTATCCTTAACCCCTTCAATGCAGTGGATAGTTCCATCACCAGTCCGGTCAATTTAGCCTGAAAATTAGGGGTAGCCTTACATGAACGTTAGGAATACACAAAATAAACAAAATAATAGTAATATAATAGACAAAATGTGAAAAGTAACCATCGATCCCACGTGTGCAAAAAATATTATTCAAGATCAAAGTTGGCAAGCATAGATTTTTTAGATTTTCACAGAACGGTAACTTTTATCATAAAAGTACCTATGAAGATACAATTTTCAGCTTTATGTGAATTTATATTTATAAATTAAGGAATCTGTCAAGTATCGCTTCGCATTGCGTCGATGTAATGGAATGGAGTATTGTCTTGATACTAGCGCTAATAAATCAGCGTGAGGGTTGGTGCGACATTTACGTGTATGAATATGGGTAAATTATTGAAAGCTGGCATGATCGTCTTTTGTTTTTCGTATACGTATAGGCCTACTCGACTAACGAATATAGAATCTGACATTATTAATACATTGACGTTGATAATCAATTGGCTTGAATATAATAATTTACGCATTAACTTGACTAAATCTTATCTTTGGACTTTAAGCAAAAGCTCTGTACTCTACTAACCACAGATGCGACGTGCACTATCTAGGTAAGAAAATAGATTTTACTCAATCCACGAGATTCAAAGGCTTGCAAATTAAATTGAAAGTTAAATTGGAAAAAGCATACGGACACACTGTGCAGCCGCCTACACCAATACTCTTATGCGATGTACAAACTGAACAAGATAGCAAACACCTCAGCATTACTTGCAGTCTGCTATGGGCACACTGCAGCGCTATTACAGTTCGGAGTTTTATTCTGGGGTAACTCCACTAATAAAGAAAAAGTTTCTTAGAAACGTTGCATTAGAGCAATGTTTGGTCTAAGACAGACCGACACGTGCAAGGGTGTTTTAAGCAATGGAAAATACTTTCTCTTCCCTCTGTGCATATATGAAGTGGCTTATTTTGTTCGGACTAATATGGAACGATTTGACCCGTACCCAGCTGGTACTCGCCGCGGGGGGTACACTACACCACCACCCATGTAAAACCGCCTTACTAAGGAAGAGTGTGTTTTGCATGGCTCCTTTAACTTATAATTAGATCCAGTTGTCAATACGCTCCGAAAGTAATTTGAACGGATTTAAAAGTAAATTTAATAAACTTCTAGAAGAAAACGCTTATTATACCATTGATGATTTCCTAAATGATGAATTTTAATTCCTATAAAGTTGGACATAACGTTTAAGATTCATAATTATTTTTTTTGTAATATTTTTAATCAATCATATATTTTTATACTCTGTAACGCTTTATATCAAATACATTTATTGTTTTGCATGTACGCCTGTGTGTGTGTAAGCCTAACTGGCAGACTAGTGATAATATAGTATATTTGACATAAGACCAATATTAATGTAATGTTACACCTAGTTTTACAACAATAAATTCTTTTTGTTCATCTTTACTTTCATTACGAAATTTCTTTCGATTTGTTCGTTCGGTACTCTTATTGAACGAAAACGGAATATTCGTACGAATTGACTATGTTTTGAAGAGATTTTTAATTTTAGAATGATGACAGTGTGTTTTTTATTCTATTTGGCACTGAAATTTCAGTCCTTAGAATAGGTTTATATGTAAACATGTATTAAAAGTCAGAGTCATACAATTCGTTGGAAAACGGCACTTTCGTAAGCGAGAGTAACTAGGACACTTTGAGTTTTGCGATACTACTACGCAACTGCGGAAAAAGACTAGAGTAAGCTTCTATTTTCGACAGATTTGTAAAGGTAATCAGTCAGCGACTGGTTAATAGTACGAAAAAAACAGAAGACAACGCGCCAGCTCTCAGTAACTTACCTACACTGAAGGCAACCGAGAGAGTTTGGTTCTTTGCGGCGGCCCCCCAACTTTGGTGTGTAGACTATATTACATTCACGCAAAGCGACGCGATGCATGACAGATTTCTTAATTTCTATGGCATCTAAAAACAATTCAGACCTGGTTTGGTGTGTATTTTCTCTACAACAATCTATAGTTATACTTTAATCATGATTTACCTCAAAGTTTCAAAACACCTTAGAATTTAGCAAGTATCTACCAAGTAATTTATAGAAATGGTTTAAAGAGAAAATGTACAACTTTACCTAAGACCACCGAGCTATCTGAAAACATACGAGTTAATTGGCACCAGAAGTCTCCCGGAGTCCGGACTCTAATTATGCTTAAGTTAATGAGCTAACGATAAAAGTTAACTTTCAAAATACGAGTAACTTTGTTCGCGTTCTTTGTTTACTTAAAGTTGGTATCGACAAAGTTTAACAAAGAACGTCACTTCCTATTACGTTACAAAGGCTAAATAAACTTTGGGGTTTATTAGGGATCCTTTAAGTTTATTTTGTATCGTTAGAATTTTGATTCTGCGATGAATAAATCGCAAATCTGAAGAATAATAAGTTAATGGCATAATAAAACTAGTTTTTACAAGCTTTTATTGAATTTAACTTACATAATTTCAAGTATGGATATTTTAGTCGATCTTAAAAGTCACGGGGGGTGTAACGGTTTTGGGCCCAACATCTCACTAAACCATATTTTTTTTAAAAAAAAAACGCTGTCCTCTATAAAAGTTATGGACATTATGTTATAGAACATTTTTTATTTGTATTAGTGTGCTCTATCCAAATATCTATCTATCTCTATCGACGCTTCCGACTGGTATGATCCATATCATACAATCTACAGGTAGCTCAACTGATCCATATCAGTTGAGCTACCTGTAGATTGTTTGCAACAGTCTGCAGTTAGTTTAATTGTTTCAATTGTAAATACTAGTTCTAATTTGTTTTTATTATTGAATTGTAATTTTCTTACAAATATATTTATTGTGATTTTTGCATGGACCCTCCATCGCATGGCCTTAACATCAGTCACCATTTGTTCTTTCTAAATCGCGGCGTGCAATTAAAAATACAAATATAGATAGAAAGCACAAATAAAAAACGTACTATAACATAATGTCCTACACCGTCAGGTTTCTGAGATATTCACCTAAGAAGAAAAAATATAGTTATTTTCATCTGCGAATATCTCAGAAACTTGAGACATTATTTTATAAAACATTTTTTATTTGTTTTAGTGTCTTCTATCCGAATATATAAAGTTTATTGTGCGCGGCGATTTAGAAAAAAATACAAATATTAGGGCCACCCGCCATACAAAAATCTTCAAACCCAACTTTCCTCACTCTTACGACTTTGAAATTTTGCAATTTTGACGATAATACCGTAAAATGACAGCCTCCTCACTAGTCAACTTCTCAACCGTTAGTAGCAAGGACACGTTTGGATGTACCTACTTACATATGATAGTAGATAAATATTGTTTTAAAAAAATATGTTTTTTTATGTTATAAACAATAACATAAAAAAACATCTTTTTTACTTCCAATTCCATAAAAACTTTGCGACCTTTTAATGTGCAGCTTAAACAGGTAACGTTATTTTTGTGGTCTTCAAAGTTGGCGAATATATTCTATCTAGTTTGACAACATTGCTTATTACTGAACAATAAATATTCCAGACACGTTCCCCACCTAGCTTTTGTGTTGTAGCAGAGATCCGGATATCTCTTGTATTAGTAAAGCAATTTATCGGAGTCCAGGCTTTCTCATCGCTAAGTATTGCAATGAAAAAACTTTTATATAGAATAGATATCCGGGTTAAACTAGTTTTAGTATTTAGTGAGATGAAGAGATGATTGTAGCTAAGTATTTATTCATTATCATCATATCAGGCCACCAAACGTCCACTGATGGACATTAAAGGTATTTCTTATAGGTAAGGTCTTACTCGTAGGAAATTAATAGGTACAGTAAGAGGGCGCAATGCGCGCCATTTCGTGGAAAGGATAGACATAGGATTTCGCGTTCATAGGAGCGAGATAGAGCATACTTTGTTGGAACGGCGCGTAAGCGCAATCTCCAAATTTTGCTTATTTACAAGAATACTACACAACTAATGAAGTAGAATTTTATATAATTAGATTTTTTACCACGGGGATCCCATGGGTACTGAGATCTAGGCCTTGTTTGACAGCTAAACCCGTTAAGATTCGCTCCTTAAGAAATGAGTAGGTACATTTAAGTGTTCTCAAAAAATGTCGACTAAAGCATGAATAACTTTTCAAGTTTATTGCACAAGAGAATTCACAACAACGTCGCTTTGTTAATGATTTTTACTAAGTAAAAACTCCAAAAGCACAGAGTGAAACACAACGTCGCTATTTTCATTATTCCATGGACAAGGCGAGTTCGCGTCCACCAACTTTTCTAATCTAAACCGTTTGCCCGCGTTCAATCTTTGTGGAAACACCCGCGATGTCCCACATACGCCCACAAGCCGCGCTGACAGTTATAAACTACTATAGATTTCCTTATTCGATCAGGTATTCCGCGTGGCCTCCCACCTTGATCGATGATACAATACACAGTATAAATAAAATAGTTAGGCTGTGTATACCTTGGGTGCCCCCCGTTTGGTCGAATTCCAAAAAAACTAATTTAATTTCAATAACGTTCATTTAGTATAACAACTTTTGACATAATGAACAGTTAGTATAATTATTTAAGAATGTATAATAATACAGATGATATTACATTTATTTGTTATAACAACATAACCGATAGGTAATACCTAGATCACAGATTTTATAATACTACTTAGATGGTATAACTCCGTCAGACAGACAGATCAATCTTTCAGTCTGCCTATTACCTTTTCACGCCTAAACGGCTGAACAGATCGCCATGAAATTTGGCATGGAGGTAAATGGTATCCTGGGGACAGACATAACTTACTTAAAAAACGCGTGCGAAGCCGTGGGCAGCTAGTAATATATATAATATATAGGTAATTACATTTGATAATGATAATTTCGGTCATGTAAGTGTTACTTATTTTGTCATTTGACCAAACGTCATACAACCTTACGTACCTAAATAGTCCTCGCACGAGGGTAAGTCACCTACTTCCTATGCCTAACAGGCACTGACCTCCATCGTACAAGTACGACTTTACATTATCGATGACAAAATGAGTCCATTTGATTTTTGCAAAAATTACCCCAATAATCACAATAGATTTTTACGTTATTCAGTGCGTAAAACAGCTAGTCTTTATTAACAAAGAAAATTTACAATGAAAGAATAGAAACCAAATTATTATAGTTATTAATACAATCATAAATTGGAATGAACTCTTGACTATATATTGTTTAGGTTAATAATTCTACCTATTTATTGCAAAAGGATTCCATGTTTTAAAATAAGAACTTGCCTTGAGGTCTTGTTAAGGATCTCATTAAATATGTGTATGTAACACTGAAGTGTACCTGACCA
Source organism: Eupithecia inturbata (assembly GCA_963662085.1). Classification (NCBI taxonomy): domain Eukaryota; kingdom Metazoa; phylum Arthropoda; class Insecta; order Lepidoptera; family Geometridae; genus Eupithecia; species Eupithecia inturbata. Next base: position 4,454,458 of record OY759194.1, on the reverse strand, counting down.
CAAAATATGGTTTGAATATAAATATGTATCAAAAACTGATTTACATAAAATTGTGGCCAGTGTTTTATTTTGAAAGCAATCACTAAAAATAAGATAAAAATTTTCATTCATAGATTTTACGTTATGTTTTACGACAAACTATCTGTTAATAAATAAGTATTAGTATTTTGCAGGTTAGTTTTTATTAGTTTTTGCACACACATCAGTTAATTTACAGAAAATTAAACTTTATGTTATATTTATACACAAAATTAACAAACGAGGTCGTGGTGATCTCCTAGTATCTGATCATGCGGTCAACGGCGTCTGGCAAGCGATAGTACACTTGCCACACTAGCCACTACTTGCCACTTTCAGTGCTTTGGCAAGGGTATAATAGAATAAAAGTACCTACCGCTACCGCTATTCTCTACATTGTTCTAAATTTGGTTTCCTGTTGTGTTCGCGCAAAAGCTGAAACTTTATCGAGTTGATAAATCTTTAAGTGTTTAAAATTACAATTGCAAGAATGTTCTTTTTCTTTTCTTTATTATTATACCAATGGTTTCATACACAGAGTTCTTACATCTAAATATCTTATAAAAATACCAACATGTGAGAAGACGTAGAGTTACAGTTTAAAGACATTTTATAATTAACTATGAATTATTGATATGTGGACAAACCACTTAAAGGTAAACACCACTTGCATAATATCTGGTAGTTAGAACGTCCAATTTAAATAAGTGTAATGATTGAGCTATTATGTCTGGCAATAACATTAAGTACTACTTACATTTAACACAAGAACAAAATAATGTAACTTTGCGTATTGGATTGATGAGAAACACGAAGCAGGAGCACTAACTACTAGCTAAGTACCTATTGATGAAATGTTGACGGGACTTGCCTCAGCTTAGGGCTAGATTGGATTGAGAAAAAAAATAACAAAAACAAAAACCATTGAAACCTATACTATTGATAACTGTACTCAAGCCAAATCCAAACATAACAACAAAGTGGATCCCAGGTTAAACATGGGCGGCTTGTCCCCAAACATCCCACATCGAGTTTGGCTAGAATTTTACGGAGCTTACAGAAATATATTTTTGAATCAGATTATGAATATTGTATGTACTATCGACCTAGTTAATTTGATACGATCAGATTATGTGACCCACCTTAGAATAATAGCGCACTATAGCGACCAGACTGCAGGAAGGCAATTCTCGCCAATTTATCAATCGATAAATATAAAAAAAACTGTCAAAATATCGAGCGATTGCTGCGAATCAAACAAGCCTATTCTCACCATCTGCAATTCGATATTTATCGACGGCTTTTCCGATAAGTTGCTCGATACGTCACGAGCACTCGTTCGCATTTATCGAAGAATGAGAAGAAAGAACATTACTCGTTGCTTACTACAAAACACAATTATAATTCAACTTTATATTATATTTGAAAACCTCTAACTTTATGTTATTGCGATAATAACTTAATCACAATAAAAACAATATTTTTGGGGTTTTGCAGTCAACAGAACCCCTTATATCTAGTTAAGATGATTACAGAAAAGGCATCCATTTTCATAATCTCAAAGGTGTAAATTAAGAATAATAAGTGTAAACTGACGGTTTTCTCAAATGTTTTTTTTTCGAGGGTGGTGATTATGTTTTCGACTAACTCGAGGGTGCAGATATGCGGAGTTTTTTCAAAAATGAAATGGCGGATTGTTTTTATATCCTCTAATTTTACTAATGAATATTGTTATCGACTAACTGTCTATATACACCACCTCGCCGTGATGACGTGACGGGAAGGCTGTAGATGGGCGTCATCGCTGCCGTGTGATCCAAAATGGCACGTATGGGCAGTGAATTTGTTAATATTTTTATCTTCATCTACCCCATGGTGTGGGGTAACATTTCATAGCTAACTTAAAATAGTGTGGGGTGTCAATTTAAAATAGTGTGGGCAATTTTTCGATTCAGGGGTAAGTTTGCGAATGTTAAACTTTAGGTGAAATTTTTATTAATCAAGGGAAGGGGGGGGGGCTTAACTTAAATTTGCCCCCAGGTCGCGGCCAAGCGACATGGCCAAAACCGTGACCACAATCGTCAGTCGCACTTCAGCTTTTTATCTCGTTTAATCTCGTTCAATTGATCTCGTTGGTCGCCGCATTCGCGCATCTCCAAGGCAATTTCATACTAATGTATGAGTCGTGGCCATATCACAAATTACAAATTAAACAAAAATAACAATTTCTTGTACTAACAAAAAAAAAGTTCCTACGTTATTTGGATTTTTTATTAAACCTTTGAGGTCTGGAAACCCTACATTAATGATATGGCCAAACGTTATTGACATATCATTAAACGTTGATGTTTACACTATATATTCAGTTTAAGCTGGCCATACCATGAAATACAACCATTTCATGAAATGGTCAATCTTGATGGAAAATCTTGAGTAATTTGTAAACATTCTACAGAAAATTCCAAGAAAATGCAGTGAAAAGAATTTTACGGAATCAGGTTTCGTAATTGTAAAAGAATTCAGTCTTCAGAGACGTGAATCAAAGGTACCGGCTGGAAACGCCGGAAAGTATGCATCTGAATTGTATCACGTATACAAGCAACTTCGTTTAGTTTGTCTATTTGTCCAGATAAATTGTAAAAGATGTTCTATTACTAACATGTAATTATTGTACAAACGCAGGTAATCATTCAAAGCCCCAAGAACACAATTCGATTTAAAGAGAAAAAGAGTGATTGTGTTATATTAGGGTAATTTTCCATTTGAAGTGAAATTCTATTTTATGAATATTTGTCGTCAAACTTTACCACCCTTGTCTGGGATACGCACACATTAGTCGTGCTGATAAGAAATTAGATAACACTATTCGCTCGAATATTATTTTCGTAGAGCCGTCTACGATAGCACCTCGTAGCACATCTACATCCGTAGCAAACTCTACGATCGTAGCAAGCCCTACGCCACGCTACGATTTTTTTAATTTAACCCATTTGTGCAAAGTCAGGATGTTTTGCTAGTCTCGGCAGACTCAAACGTTCTCGAAAGCTATTGTCAGCCGTAACAGAATTTGAATCACTGGGTTCTATTCCCGCTTCCTGGGATTTTTGCTGGAAACTTAATTGTTCGCCTCAAATTAGTGGGTTTTCCGCTAACGAGCGTTTTTAACGCTTCTTTCGCTTACTTGTAAGGAACAGCATACAATGTTTCTAAAAACATTTTTGCGAGGAAGAAACTACAATGGAAATCTATGTTTTGTTGCATTTGCGATAACATCAGGAAATCTTTGTTTTGTTTTGTTTATAAGACCTTAATCTGAATAAAAACTATTATTATTAAATGTTAAGTACTGTATAAATAACTTAACTAGGTAACAATCGTTTCAAAACTGACAGTAATACACATATTCTTTGATAGGTATATTCATAATAAACTTCACTGATACAACTCAAAAACCTATTTGTGAAGAAGTATGATAGTTACTAAAGTATTTATGAAAAGATTATGTATTCATAGGATGAAATCGTCTATTTGTCAGTCATAACTTCAAGTATTTACCAGATAAACATTGTTTTTGTTCTAGACAAAACTACAAGTCTTAAAGCTGTTTTGTTGCTAAACTTTCGCCAGTTCAATATCAATATTCCGCACCCCAATCAATCCATTGTCGCCGAATGTTTGCAAACACAATAAAAGTTGGAATCGCTGTCTGTCAGAGCAGGAGATGATATACGACCCGTCATGTTACGTACACTCAGCGTCGAGATCCCATATTTCTGTGGTGGACCTGGTTAGATAATAATTCTTTTGGTATTTATTTTTTTATTTAACACGTTAAAAAAAATTGTGGAATAAGCCACTTGTGACGAGGTGTTCGCCTGATTAATGACGCTTTGAACGATTATTGATACACAAGATCATACACATCTAGAGAAAATATATTTAGAAGAGTAATTGAAACCCTCTTTTAAATAATTTAGCCAAAACTGCCTAGATAAATAATCAACCAAGTATCATAGGGTTTGTCCAATAAACCATAAAATCAATTTAAATGCTTACAATAAACTGCGACTGAACTTTTGGCTTATTACTTCCTCTCTGCATCTGGACTCCAAATTGGTCCGTCCGAGATAGAAACCTACAGATACAAACAAAAACAGTAGGTAACAAAAATCAGCTTTTTAATTATACTAAGTTTAAACGCTGACAGTACCACACATCTTATTACGAACCCTCGGGCGAGGGTCCCGTAATATTTCTGTAAAGTGTCACCGTAAACAAAACTTCCTTATTTGACACGGGCATCAGCTTTCAAAGCTCGAATTGGTTTACATATTCTTTCTTGCTTTAAGTTTTTTACTATAAGTCAGCTGCCATAATAATTATCTAATTAATTTTAACGTGTTAGCTAATAAAATAGAATAATAGAAATATTTAAAGAAAGCCTAGTCTGTAAAGGGAAACCACATGCTTACAAAATCGTTAGTTACCGTACTTTTTTTCGGAAGACACAGTTCATAATATAAACAACGAGTTACAAAAAATAACTGATAACTAACAATAATCTAAATACAAACCAAACTCAAAGAACTAAGAGAAAGAAAATATATTTATTTATCCTTAAACACGAAACGAAAACTTATGATAGCTACTAAATAAGACTATGTACATTTTCTTTATTGTTGCGCAGCAGAGTCTGAGGCATATATGGCCTTCACACCGCATTGTGCTGTTTTTAAACACTGGTGTGTTTACCCAGCGCTGGTTTTAGTGGAGTCCAAAGTAGTCAGTCAAGTCCAAAGTCAACGCCGCGCCACGACCGTCAGTAGGTACAGAAGTTACCGAAGTTAGGCACATAAGTGAATTATAATTACTTCGTTAACAGTCTTGATTGATCACGTGGTAACAGACGTCAGTCATAAGCAATTTGTAGTAAATCGAATCTACATGTAGGTATTATCGAATAATCAGTGTATATCCAATCACATTACTTGGCTACTCGAATGGACATCAATATTGGTAACCACCGCGTAATTGGAAGTCTGGCATCCTAGCACCTAACAGATTGCTCTGTGGTTGCGGGCTATACCGGGGGATCTACTCTGATTTGTCCCTTTGACACGTCAAGTATCAACTTAAGCGTCGTCGGTAAGAATTAGATTGGGGATCTTGGGGTTAGTATCTATTAGTCTACATACATCTCAATTTGACTTGTCTTAGTCTAGATTGAACTAAGTCTCGATTGGACTAAGTATAGATTGGACTGGACCTTGGTTGATGGATATCATCGCCTTTGACTACATCTTTGTAAAGCAATTAATTATGGACAGAAAGGACGCTTTTGTATAGATAGCATCTCGTAACGTATCTACGAACTGTGGCACATCATTAGAAAGTGAAAAGTAAAAGTAAAGAGTAAAAAAGTATTTATTACAGCAAAGGACAGTAAAAATTTAAAGTAAAAAAGTATTTATTACAGCAAAGGACATAGGTAGTTAATTACATTAGGTGCACATTCTTAACTTTGTACAAAACAAGATAGGTAGGTGTATTAGGAAGAGTCACAATTATCACACAAATAATGCATATACTAATTATGTAATTTGCAGACAGCTATTATTAAATTGTATTTGTCCGTAGATTTCTTCACTAGGCTAAGCCTTTATCAAGGAAACCATGAGTACGAAAATTTAGATCATTCGAATAAGTTAGTTAAAAAAATTTACTGTGAAAATTACAGAAATAAACAAATGAGGAAATCCAGGTAATTAATGTAAAATTATTATTAGAGTAAGTATATTATATTAAATTGAAAGTAAATTAGTCTAATTATTAGTAGTATGTAGAATTTCTTCAGTTTTATTGTAGTTTAATGTGATAAGCCAATATTTTATTTTTTGTTTAGGTTTTAGAATTGTCGACTAAAAATTAAAAATCAATCACTTTTATTTTTTTGGCTTACAAAATCAGCTAATAGACAAATCAAATTTTCTTTCACAAATCAGAATTTTTTTTTAATTTGTCTATTGATTTGGTAATAATTTTAGTTATAAAATAATTACCAAATCAAAAGACAAATTTAAAAAAAAATCTTATCTAATAAGAAATGAAGTAATAATTGATGCTCTTCGCTTCAATTTCTTACTACATACATATCGTTAAAAAAAATCAGGTTTGATATAATATTGGATACCACACAAATCGGCTATCGGCATAATGGTGTACAGTAAGCTTTGTCTCCAAGTTAACATTGGCACTTGCGGCTAAAACATGACATTACACAAGGACTTAAGATGATGGAAGGGTTCCGCACACGCCCACGAGGCGCAGGTGTGCAAGACGACCGGTTTACCTAATTGCCCCTTGTTTATGCAAACAAATTGATGTTATAAGTTCAGCCATTTGAATTAGTTGTTGAACTTGGATAAGCTTTGCGGAGTCCCTTACGGAACCCTAATAGCACCACATGTTACACTGTGGTAAGTTTTAAAGCTCGTGGATACAATATTGGATTTTATAAGTACTTGACCGCTGTTTTGGTCGTGCTTGGGTTAAATAAGTTTGGAATGCGTTGCGGTCAACGGCGGTTTGCGGTGCTTAAGGATTTTGAAGAACGTGGAGCAGTAGAGGTCCAACCTCTACTGCTCCAAGAGATTTTATAATGTAATTAGAAGTTAGATACGACTTTAGTTTGTTTTTGAGTGAAATATGTTTCTTGATCACGCATAGTAGGTTTTTAAAAAATCAATTAGATGGTGTGGTCGCTCAGCAACAAAGCCGTGCCACGCTTGGTGTTAAAATTAAAAAAACATATTCCGACATTATAATTTTTTTCTGAATGTGTTAGATTCCCATACTTAGTTCGTTTATTCTAAGTTATTACCACGATGCGGCTACCTATGCCTAGCTTAAATATTATGATGACGATAAAATACTTTCCTTTGACAACATCGCACGGCGTCAATGAATTTGTCCAAGGAATTTATATCCTAATGCGAACAGACCGTGGTGAATGGTAAATACGAAGACAGGCCTAAATCTAGCTGTGAGTAAAATTCCTACGGATAACGATGATCAACTTTACAGGTATTAATCAACCATTGTTTGAGACAGGCACTGCACGTTATCGGTAGACTAAATCCTAAACGAGCCAGCACCAAACAAGAAACTATAAACAATTCCGCTGCAGGAATGCCTTACACACCACATTTGACGTTCATTCGATTTAAACCCCTAGCCGTTCGCACCAGTTTGGAAAGTGCCAACTGAATTAAGTTCTAGTTCTAGATGGTTTTAAGTTCTGAAGGGGGCTGGCTGGTGCCCAAATAGTTATGCATTCATGCATTCCGTTAACTGGTTTGAAATACGGATATTGAATTACTTTATAACAAAATACACGCTGAATTTTTAGTACGAAAAAGTAAATATTTTTGAGAGGAAAATAGCTAAAGGTCCTATTTTTACGTGCCTAGTTGACATAGAAATTCTCAAAACAACGCTAGTTTGTACTTTGAAGCATAATATAACGCAGAGCTTATAAAATTTTTATAAGCTCTGCGAAGCGAACGGAGTGTAAGATCTTGGTTATCGCATGATGTATGTACACGATCAGAGTTAATGAAAATTCTTAGGTAGCTTCAGACAAGACGTACTTGGGAAGTAATATTTTGTTGCTACCTCTAAGTGGTACTAAACCTCTTCACTATCACAAGCAAGCAATGTAGGTAATTAAACATTACCTCTCTCTCTACCTCTACAGTATATATTAGTCCACTGCCATTATTGGACCCAGGTCTCCCCCTGATAAGCGCCTTATTGGCTTTTATCTCACGGGGGGTAATGCCCGTAATCCCCACGCTGGGCATGCGGGTTGGGGATCGCAGTTCAGTGGTAGAATTGTTCAGTAGTAAATAGTTAATTAAACATTAATAAACACTATTCAAAAAAAGGTATTTTTAGATGCTATATTTATTTTGAATTGCCTCTGAAACGTAAAAAGCTCTTGGAAATATGACTCTGTACAGCGATTTGTACCTTATAGTATTTCCCCAAGATTACCAAAAACAAAACATTTTTACTAATAAGATTTTTAACACAGAGTGCTTAGTACGGGTAATGCGCATTACCGTACGAATACTTTCTTCGTTCTAAAGTCATTTACAACGGGATATTTACCATGATTTGAGTATAGAGGTTTCCAATAATTCGGCACAGTTTCATGCGCCATGATCACGGAATAACTGAAGGCAATGCGAGTGAGTTTTTATTGGCAGACATACCGATCTACCTTAATTTTTTGGCTTTTGCTACGTACGTTACCCCTACCACCGGTTTCATTATAGAACGCAACACGATCACGACACACAACACTGACGGTATCAGAAAGCGGCCCAATTGGTACATCACTTCTTCGGTTTTTGCACATTCTCACCACAGGGTTCCAGGTTCCGGATAATTCGAAACCTTCTTCTCAATTGAAGTTCCTGCGTTTAGTAATCTCATTGGCCTCCTGTACCAATCTTGGTATGTAATGTCGCTCTGTTGAGATTACTTGCGGATTGTGTAACTCGATCCAGAGGTTTGAACCAGAGTCCAGAAGATGCTCCGCTATGGCAGACTTCTCAGTTGCCAGATTCTTAACCGCTCGTATGTGCTCCTTGACTCTGCAGGCAATAGTGCGCTTCGTTTGGCCTATATAGGAGCTTCCACAGCTACAGTCGATTTTGTACACCTCTGGTTTCTCAAGTGGGAACGTGTCCTTAGACATGCGCAGATAGTGCATGATCTTTTTCATAGGCGTGAAAATAGTTTTGATGGAGGATTTCTGCAGGATGTTTGCAACTTTATCCGTCACTCCTTTTAAGCAAGAAAAAAAGGCAAGACAGCTGATTTGCGTTCCACCGTACTCTTGTGCGGTTTATGGCTGGTGCCCGAACGAGCTGGCAATGATCGAACCCTATAGCTATTCTTGCTATTCTTGCCAGCTCACTCTACACAGTGAGCTGGCGCTGAGCTGGCTGGCGCTAAGCTGGCTGGTACATGCTTCTATCATAACATAGATCGTAAGCACGGTTAGTAAAAGATGTTACCACCGACTTAAGCTGTCGAGGGTGGTGATGTGAATTGGCATGGAAGTATCAGTCCGTATGTGTGGCCTTCCTATACACAGAGTGGCCTAAGCTTCCATCATCTTTCTTCATCAACTTTCTTCGTTTTCTAGTCCTTCCTATACATTTAGCGCCTTGCAGTGCCCCTACCGCATCGAGAGGAACTATTTTTCGTAGTATGACAACGATCCAATAGTTTCTTATGAATTCGACGATAGTTTTCGAAAGATTTTGTAGTAATTTTCACTTGGTCAAGAAAGGCGACAGTCACGTTCGCAGCATTGATATTATAAAAGTAAGTAGATGGAGCACTAACAACAGCGCTTGGTCCGACTGAAGTAAGTCCAGGGACTCTTTTACTATCAGTACTGTGCAGTACGTCGTCGTCGCCTCGGACACAAATCTACTCAAAATAACAAAAATAAAACTCGCTGAACCATTCCTTTTATTTATAAGAAATCAATAATAATAATAATTAACTATCTCCTCTTATTGTTTACCTACCATTCGTTACTACCAATCTGTATGATTCCATTTTCAATGTAGGTATGGTATGGTACTTACTTACGCTGAGTCTAAATTTTTCCCTGGTGATCTACAAGCGTACCAAGTCTACCCCAAACACGTCAATCATAGAGGTAAAACACGCTGCTGTCACAACAGCATACTTCACTATTCTCTTCATTAGATTCTTCTTAGAAGCCAGAACTAATCTCTAAGTGAGTTGACAAGTATATAACTAGTTCTTTCAAGCACGTATATCAATAGAAAAATAGGACATATTCGCCGCATTTTTTTGGATACACCTCGCTTGTGTCTAATATAACGCTGAGCCTCTTCTTCTAAGATATAAATAGTTCTCGAAAACATTGTTTATTGTGTCCACTGGTAGCAAGCACTAAGAAATTAAAACAGAATGACCAACATGACTCAATAAGTATTTACAATGCCGGTCACCAAAAACAAAGTGCCCAAAAATACTATTTTAATCCAATCCACACAGCATCATCCATCCCCAAGCTAAATAGAGCTTGTGTTATAGGTACTAGATGACTGATATGCTTAATACGATACATTACATAGATAGATATTTTTATTAGACTTATAGAAAATATAACCAGAACACACTGAACAAATATTTGCCGATCGTACAAACATTTGTCCTAAGGCGGTAACTGAACCCGTAACCTCCTGCGTCGCAGGCGGACATTTGCTCGTCGCGCCACATCGGTAGTCGAATTATAATTTTAATGTTAACAGTAATGTAAATTCCATGAATTATTTGAAAAAAATAATCTCTGAAAATTCGAACAAAGTATGAAAATAATTATTAGTTGATTGAATGACTTTTCCAGCTTACTATTATTTTGTTTTTATTGTACCTACCTGTTATTCTGAATTATACTTTTTGTATTTTTTTAATTTAATTAATAGACAATTAAAATCATTAATAATTAAAATTATAAAAATCGATTTCTAAAATTTTGCACACCTTAATGGGTAGATTGTATAAGGACATATTTAATTTTAAGAACTTTACATACATACATTCTGGCAAATAAATTATTATGATTATAATTTATGAATTGGACTCTGAGCTTTTGCAAACCCCTTTAAGTACCTTAGCTACAACTATTTAATATCTCAGAACATATTTGCGGTCAGTGGCCTCTTGACGGCCAAATTACAACGATTTATCACGACCGGCTGGACTAGACAACTATAAATCACAAATTAATATTCACGTTTGGTGCCTACACGTATCAACGTCAGTGTTGCACGTTAATGTCCATATGGTTAAGTGCTTTGGACGTGGCATAAAGCTTAATTTACTATGGATAGAGTTCCAATTTAACACCAACTTTTCTTTATGGACACTGTTATGGTCTGAGAAATGAATACCCCTGCAAGCACAATAAAAGCAGTCATGCCATCTTGTCTGTTTGTAGGCCTGATTCAGAAAAAAACTGATCAGTAAAACTGAAACAATATCTCGCATTTTCTCCAGATTACTGCAATCCAATTTGATTTTTTTTAGAACTCATAATCAACATCACGGTCCTTATTCCACCCACAGGTATATGCTTCCTTAAGTTTTTGCCAGCATCCCCTCTCATTCTCATTCTCATTCATTTATTCGCCGTAGAAGCACAAGGCACACTTGGTTACGTCGGTTTACATTTCACATAAAAGTAATGATTTACTTTTACAAGGAACATAAAAACTCTCCTTCTCTAATATGAACTAAATGAATTAAATGCCCTGTTTGTCATTGGCCTTGGACATGGCGTAAGCCATTTAGACACGCATTATTTACAGGCCCTGAGCTTGCAATGATAATTTGATATACCTACATACATAATGTTTAACAAAGTTGAGTCTAAATATTTTAATGTTGATTTTATTTAAGTACTGCTAATTTCAGCAGGAAATTTGAATAATACTAATACAATCAGCAAACTGTAATAATTAATGAGTAAATTAGTTAAGAAAATAATTGAATGAACAACCAATGACAAAGACCAATTTATGTAAATTGTGTCTATAAACCTTTTTTGCATGTAAGTGTAACCGCGGTGGAGGGGCGTGCATTTTTAGAATGGTTTATCTCTACCCATTTAACTGAACATTTTTCTTTTGAAAAGATACATTCGTTAACCTGTAAATTGATCTAAGTTTAGCCAGTAAGGGAATAGTCTCACAATGTGCTTAGTTCAGGAGTATACTCCTGAATATATCAAGCACACTGGAACCTCAAAACTGGACAAAGTAAATCAAATTAATTAACTGCAAAGGTTTAAAAATGTTTAAAAGTCGAAACATTATTTAAAATATTATTATCTTTTGTTTTGATTTCCCAATGCTATCATCGCATTCGTATTCCTGGCACTACTTTCATAACAAACATAATTATGTATGTATATCTATGATCAAAGAATACAGCTTAAAATAAATTCATATTGAACAATAGAGCGAGGCGCTAAACTGATGATGAATCGGTGTAATCTTCGGGTCGGGAGACGGTATCCATCATCCCATATTACCTAACTTGCATCTTGCGCCGCATTGTTTGGACGCTTTTCAAAGATTATCTTGGGATGAACGTAATGTTTCGGTTATTCATAAAAAAATATATAAATTAACTTTTAGTTTATACACAATTGAATCATGGGGTTCTCAAATAATATAACATTACCTTATTTAAACCCGCACATGACCTTTGCAGGAATTATGGTCATTGACCCACCAGCGATGAATAATGATTGTTGAACACACGCATGTAAACTTTCAAATAATTTAAAGTTTTTTACAATAACTAAAATCGATTAAAATTTCCGAACATTTATCTTGTTTTTTAGAGTTCCGTACCCGAAGGGTGTAAACGGAACCCTTTCACTAAGCCTCCGCTGTCCGTCCGTCCGTCCGTCCGTCTGTCACAGGGCTCTATCTCATAAACCGTAAGAAGTAGATAGTTGAAATTTTCAGAGAATGTGTATTATTCTTGCCGCTATTATAACAAATATTTACAATGCCGGTCATGCCGGTAATAACAAATAGTAAAAATAAAAAAATATCTAAATTAAAGCTTCCATGCAAAAACGTGATTTCTGGCTATTTTAGCTCTTCTTTTGTCAATATCTCTTGAACCACAATAGGTAGACACATGAAACTTTCTATAAATATTCATTTCAACTGTAATAACATCAAATACCGTCTAAAAATATAATAAAGTTGAAAATTTGAAGGGGTCTCAGTGAAAATTTAATGTTCTTTGAAAAAGTTGCCTGATTTTTACGGTGCAGAGCCCTTCGTGTGCGAGTCGACTTGCACTTGACAGTTTATTTAAGTTTTATGGCACAAATCAAAAATATCCCGACTGTACAATTGATCATAAAAGTCTGAGAAAACTTCACAATATTACACACAATATTAAGAATAAGAATATTTATTTACAATTCATAAAAACAAAACCCGCTGTAAAATAAAAGTTAGATAGTACAGACAAAACAGTCTTATTTTTGCATTGAGTCACAAAACGGTCTCTGTCTGATCATGGGATGGGATGGTTGAAAACTCGTTACAATAAACGCGGTCTTTCGACAATGCCAATTGTTGGTTAGATTTAGATAGATAGAATATACTTTATTGCACAAAACTTATACTAAAAATACGTGCGAAGCCGCGGGCAGAAGCAAGTCTGTTGTATAACACTGAAGCACAGCACAAATATTTACAGATTTTGCAAACATCCGCCCAATGATTTTTTTCTCGAAATGAACGGCACAGATTAGGTAATAATGTTACTTCGTCAAGGGGCCGCACTCTACATTATAAGGAGTCTTCAATTTAGGCGTCGCAACGGCGTATGTGTTTGTTTTCTTTGAATCTAGATGAATCGAAACAAGCCAGTGATGTAAACAACTTCGTTTAATTACCTACTCTCACGTACGTATGCGACAATTTCGACTATGTTTTGTTTGAAGATGGCTAACAGATATGCCTAATGGACTCTACACACCAAAGTCAAAGACACATCCCGGCAGGTAGGTGCGAGATTTCAGTGTATTAATATTGCAGGTAGCCGACCGAGTTTTGTCAATTTGCCGGCGGACTTTTGTGTGTACACTCTATAAAGCCAACAAGCGAAAACGAATAGTCACTTTTGTTAGCAACCGTAGTTTCAGTACGTACACTATACGTAAATAGTGTAGCCGCGTAACTGTAGCACTGCAGACAGTAACGTACGACTCTCGGCGGGGCCCTGCTGGATCGAATTATGGCTATTTGTTCTGGTAACTACTACGTAGTACCTTACCATTGCGATGTAATGGATCTGCCTTTATTCGGCTGGTGTTACTTTTAATTAGCATTGTTGTAGGAGCTGCAGGTCTCTTAAGCTAGCAGAAACTTAAGAGACACATTACATTTAGTCCAGATACCAAATGAGCGAAGCCGCGAGATTCTTCTCGTGGCTTTGCTCATTTGATGTCTGGAATCACAAACTTTAATACAATTCTTTAATAACAAAGAAAATTACAATCAAATAATAAAAACAAATTAGAACAAGTATCACACAATTATGAACAATTATATGAACAATTACGCTTACTGCAGACTGTTGCAAAAAATCTACAGGTAGCTTAACTGATCCATATCCCAATACCAGTCGAAACGTCTGGTCCCCAATTCGCTGGCTGCATTGCTCGGCTGTATGGAAATGCAGATGCGCTGCGCCAGATACCACCCAGCTCTTGGGTCACGCGTCGCTTCGACCAGATGCTCAGATAATACGCAGACTTTGACGACCGATGTGGCGCGGCGGGCGAAGATCCGCCTGCGACGCAGAAGGTTGCGGGTTCGATTCCCGCCTTGGGACAAATGTTTGTACGATCTGCAAATATTTGTTCCGGGTGTTCTGGGTATTTTCTATATATAATAAAAAATATATATCAATGTTATGTATTGTATTAAGTTTATCAGTCATATAGTACCCATAACACAAGCTCTGCTTACTTTGGGGCTAGATGATGCTGTGTGGATTGTCCAGCATTATTTATTATTTATTATTATTTATAGATAACTTTTTAAAGAGGAGAAGCCTCGGTACCCCACGGACCTAGGGTCTCGACCCCAAAGGGAGCAAATGTGTAGGCTCTGTCGAGACCTGCATATTTCAAAGATAGATAGGTATTGTATTTATATTTACATATGTCTGTACTTACTATATTGATTTAAAATGGGAAAGATTGGTTGTCCAAATGGACATACTCGTATGTTTAATGTTTGGTAGCTACTTCTTATAGAATTATCTCTACGATGACATCACCCTGAACTATAACAAAATTTTACCAGAATATGTTTTTTAAATATCTCTACATCGCATCACCTAGGAATTTGTCATTACATCATTCACGGACTTCTGGCCTGCAGTTTCGCTAACGTGTTACTCAGGAATGTACAAATACCTAAATACTTTTAAAAAATCGATCGCAATATTTATTTATTTATTTATGTAATTAGAACGGTCTTAGGCCAATTATAATAATTACAGGGCTAATTAACTAGTAATTGGTTTTTAAAAATCATTTCTCAATATAAATCATTTCTCTTACAAAACAGATAAATATAAAGATATAGATAAAGATAGTTTATTTGCTTGAACACAATGTAGGTTACACAGATGTTAATAATATTTTAGTTTTAATTATGTTCTACTAAGATTAGCATGCAAATGTTACAGTAATTTCAAATTATTATTGTATTCTTATTATAACCTACATATGTATAAAGTAATGTGTCGTAAAATAAAAAAAAAATAAGAAAATAATAAAATTATTAATAGTAACAGGCGCTATATTATACAAGTTGATGTCATAATTTATCTGTCATAAAATCGTTAATATTATAATAGCATTTGTTAATTAATAATTGTTTCAATTTAGTCATAAACATATTGTCGTCATGATCATTTAATGATTTAGGTATATTATTATAGATTTTACGTGACATACAGACTACAGTTTTTTGTAGGAAAGCTGTTTTACTGTTAGGCATTTGGAGTTTACTGCCATCACGTCTATTTCGCACCACAAAATCAGACTTGCGTGGGAAAAGATGGGGATGTTTTCTAACAAATACTGCCATTTCTAATATATATAGCGACGGAAGCGTTAGCATCTTGTGCTCAGTGAACAAAAGTCTGCAACTGTCGGTAACGTGCAGGTTAAACATTGATCTAATAGTACATCTTTTTTGTCTTTTAAATATGAAGTCTTTATTGGCAGAAACGTAGTAATTAAATTTGTAATCAATTTAACCGGAACGGATTATTTCACAACCCTCATTAATTTTGCCCATCGATGGGGGTTTCGGTTGTAACTCCAATCATAACTTTATGGTATTAAAATCTGACTACTCTATTATCCTATATTAATAACTCTTGTAGGGTACACATTTAGAAAACGGTAAGCCTTTCTAAATATGCTTTTATATAATAAAACAATAACTTTATACTAATACTAGCTGTACCCGCGACTTCGTTCGCGATTGCCATACCTATTAACTTTATATAAATATTAGAAAGAGGTAATGTTTGTTAATTTGTCAGTTCGCGTGTAGAAGGCGATCTCAGGAACTGGTTCGCGTTCCAAAATTATTTCACTTATGAGCTGCTGCCCGCGGTTTCGCACGCACTTTTTATGTAGCCTATGTCTGTCCTCAGGATACCATAACCTTCCCTGCCAACAATTTCATTCAGCCGTTTGGGCGTGAAAAGGAAAAACAGACAGAGAAACTTATTTTCGAATTTATAAAAATAGTATGGAATTATAGCTACATTACTCCTGAACCCCGTACGTTATTAACCGGTACCACTCGAGCTAAATGATCTTTCCACCTGTCGGCCTATATATATATATAGTATGTATATTGTGATGCTCAAGCTTCGATCAGCCAATTCTCGCCAGTTTATCACTCGATAATTATCAAACGAACTGTCAAATTTGACAGTTTTTATTTGGAAGATCTGTCAAATTTGAGTTCTATTGATATTTATCGAATGATAAATTGGCGAGAATTGTAATAAATATCAAAAAACTGTCAAATTTGACATTTTTTATATGAAAGATCTGTCAAATTAGAAAATTTTTTTGATATAGGTGCCCTCGGACTAATTATAATTCACCGTGAGCCAATTGCGATTATTTTTTTCTTTTTTTTTTTTTTGCTAACACTTGTTGGATGCAATATTAAGGTCCAACACCACGTCGCACAAAACAAAAATGAGATTCAAATATGGGTTTATACTTATAACATTTAAATACAATTTATATTAAGTCGTAGGTGAAAGGCATAAACTCATAAAATTTAGATAAGTATCTAAATTTTATGAGTTTAAGCCTTTGATCAGGTATCCGGGCCGGTGGATACCTTGATTGATGGTTTGACCCCATAATCGAATGCTCAATGGTGTTAGACGTGAGAGCGCCAATCATTAGACAAGTTTCGTCTAATCCCCATGGAACCTTTAATTACAAAACCTCTGATTAAATCGCGTGAAACTATCCAAATCGAACCCGAAGGACAGTCCGCAATTGACCTTAAAACTTGGATCTCCTACGATCAATACCTTCCCTACTCTACAAATTGAACCGATAGAAAATCTTCGTGTGAATAAGCCCTGCTCGCACTGCTGGGTCAAGAAGATGTACAGCATCTTCTAGTGGAGTAAGAGCGAAGCGAGTCTAAAAGATCAGAACTTAGTGATTTGTCCGTTAACATGTCAACATTAATGAATACTGGTGCTATGAAAATTATTTTAGACCTATCACTGAGTGAAGCAGCAATAAATTTTTTTTTGTTAAAATACGGTCTGACATTATAGAGGTAATTACTCAAAGTCACATAATATAGAGCGAACAAAAAAAAAGTATTGATGACGACAAAAACACAAAAATTGATGCATGCATACAAGTCTATTTTGAAGAACATCAAAGTTTAGGCACTTATAACCATTATATCGGGATATATGCCCATATTTGGTCACTATGGTAAACACCGTGTTTATATTTATCAAGTATAATGCTAGTTTTAAAAACTTCAGGGACATGGATCCTGCTGGTAGCCTATCTATAAACTGCACATATTTGACCCGTCGCCGTGTGGCCAAGGTATACCTGAGCTTAGGTACATAAATTATTCGTATCACCTCCTCCCAACTGGAGCGGATTTAATTTTACACGGATCGTAACCTTCGCAGTTCTATTATAATTTCGCCTTTTTAGATAAATTACGGGGGGTTATATACTCTACTTTACTAGAGGGAAATAACTTAATAAGCCAAACAAAATCGTTGGAGATATACTTCTCTATACTAATACAATATACTTCTACGAATTAAAATATTCGAGGCAGTTCAAGTACATAAATAATCTAACGCATTAGATTAATTATCAGTAATATTATAATTGTGTTTAATAAAGTGAATTTGAATAATGAGGCACGACCATTTCCGAGAACGCATCGCACTGCACTGTGATGTTTATAAGCAATATTATTTAATTTTTTTATAGAAGGACTTTGTCGCTTAGCGACATTATCATAAGCAATTATTATCATCATAATTATCAGCTCGTACAAAACAACTACTGAACATAGGCCTCCTCCATCCGACGCGACGCCGCAATTAGCGATCCTGATCGGCTTCCATCCACCGACTCCTTGCAAACTTTGCAGTAGTCGATCAATCGAGTAAAAGGTCTTCTCACACTCCGTTTTGCATTGAATCGCGGCCACCACTTAAGTACTTTTACTCCCCAGTGGCTATCTCAGTAGGTATGCATAAAAAGCTCCAGTCTAAAGGGTATATTCTAAGGTCCACCAGCCCCAATCATACCCGAAACGGGATTTTTATCCCATGTTTCCTTTTAGCTACGAATTAATATCTTGAACAGGCAGTTTCGATACAATTTCAGGGATGAAAAGTGATAAGTGTACGATGTGACATCTGACACGGAAACGATTCACCATAAAGTAGTCCATCTGTTCATGACCATTAAGGTACCATTCCACTAGATAGGAATTATCTCATTTTATTGTTTAAAATTAAATTTACATGAATTAATCTCATTTAAAAAACTAACAACATTAAAACAGCTCATACTATATATATACTATACTCGGTACTCATCTACATATTCATAGCTTGGAGCATCAGGGAATAGGTACCAAATTTTGTTGCTTTAAAATGAATTTTCGAACTTGAGATAAGAAAATTATTTCTTACTTTAGATTTATTTTTGTATTTATTTTTCTTTATTTAGATTCTATACGGGCAGCCTTTGGGTTAGTTTTGCTAAATAGGCCTGGGCCGAGGCCCAGGTTGATGGCTTTCACGCCATCATTCGCAAGAAAACGACCTTACTTACGGGCAGAACATGGGGCTGCGAAACTATTTATATTGTGTCATTGATTTTTTATTTTTTGTAATGTGTATTTTATGGACATTTGATAACGTCTGAATAAATAAACTTTTGTTCTATTTTTTTTTTTAGGTTTTTAGATCTGTCTTAGATAGGTTGACTTCTAAAGATTATAATGTAGGAGTCTGCAAGCCAGATTACTAAAATCTGACTTGGAAAGAACATTTACCTTTTTTTTTTGCCATAATTCAAGCTGGTCTTCCCGTCGTACTCCTACATATATAACTGATTTGTCAGCTTGAAAGAACATTTTTGAATCAAAACGATAAATCGTTTATTCAATTGTTTTTTTTTATTAGCCTGATCCTACTGTCTCACTGCTGGCCAAAAGGCCTACCTTTCCTTCGTCCTCTATTTTGCGCCATAGGAGTCCAGCCTTCTTAGTGCGCATCTAGTTCGTCTTTACATAGAAGTTTTTATACCATCTGGTTATTGTTTACAAAAAACTGGTTTATTTATATCTGGTGGAATTATGATTTACGCATTCTCGCATATCCCTGGTAGATAGCCAGCCTTACAAGAGCGGGCCTCAATGGAGCGCAGGCATCCAAGCATGTATAATACGGAATCGATATCCACTAGGATGCACTTTGCATGCATCAGCCTTCTTTCTAGCCGATCATTATATAGCATAGCTTATGGCTAACCACAGACTATTTCAAAAAACAAGATCAAATTCGAAAAGAGACTGCTGAAACAACTTAGTCGAAAAACACCTGCGGGAACTTCGTGCCTTCGACTAGGCTGAAACGGCAAAGGACCGAGACAACTGGCGTTCTCTGGTGTCGGAGGATCCTTCGGGTCACTGCACTATGCAAGTAAGTAAATAATATTAATTCAAAGAGAGAAAATACAAGGAGGTACTTTGTGCCGTCGACAGGACTGAAATGGCAAGGGACTAAATACAAGTGGCCAATATCCCCCTTGGGTCACTGCGTGCCTTGCCAGTAGTACTTAGTAGATCAATTCCCAACGAAGAGCTATTCGCCGTTGAAGACTGAGGTGTATTGTAATGTAATTGCATAATTTATCAATGCAACTGCGTTTACTTACCTTAACTAAGTTCCTTCTTCCGAGGACATCCGTGAAGGCTGGTGCGGCGACAGATTTGGCCGAGGATGTCAACGTCTCGACAGAGCCTACACATTTGCTCACCTTTTACCGAGTACCGAGGCTCTCCGGGTTTTAAAAAAAATATCTGGTCGGAGCGTAGCGTGACCCGAGAGCTGGTGTGTATCTGGTGCAACGCATCAGCATTGCCAGCGGGACAATTCAGCCAGCGTAGGTATTGATATGGACTAGTTGAGCTACCTATAGATTGTTTGCATCAGTCTGCAGTTAGCTCAATTGTTTCAATTGTAAATACTAGTTCTAATTTGTTTAGATTATTTGATTGTAATTTTCTTTACTAAGTAGGTAAGTAGTAGTTAACTTGGTGTAGGAGATCAAATCTCATCTCATCACACTAATAATAAAAAGGTTTTTTTGTATGTATGGGTGTAAGTTCACGTGAGTGATTCACGCTCAAACGGATCGGATTGGGATACGTTGTAGTACTAGGATATCTTATATTCTGAATTAACATATAACTAAGCTTTTTTTGATCCCGTAAAAAATCTGTAAAAAAAACAAACTTATTCTCCGCGTGTAACACCGCGAGGTGCAGCTAGTTTTTAATATTTCTTTCTTACCTATAATTTCAAAACTTGCTGGCATCTGGCAGAAATGCCTGTAAGGGATAAGACCGCCAATTGCGGGATACTGTAGGTAGTTAGTTTTTAGGCACTTCTTATTGAACTAGGTACCTATACTGAAACCTGTATAACATTCCTGCAATAACCCTTTTTATTTAATAAAAAAAATAGTTGCAGAAAAAACAAAGGGTGTTTGTGATAGAGCCGTGTCTTGCGTTCACTGTGTTCAAACTCTTCACGATTGCTCATGAATATTTACAGCATCACAGGAATATGATTTAGCATCACAGGAATATGGTTTTAAGAATTCAGACTTAGGGAAACTAAATACTTATTTGCAGACGTGGAGTTCTTTGACTTCAGTCCACTAACAGAAATTGCAAGTCGGCTGCAATGTTATACACAACCAGAGTTCTTCAAAATCAAGATGGAAAAACAATTATTTATTGAGATTGCCGTAATCATCCTTAACTGATAAGAACCAACTAAATAGGTACATTTGATCCAGATTTTAGAATTGATATCCACCAAGTAACACATAAAGTGGTTTTTGCCCTTATAGATAAATTATTGTTTTTGTGTTTTGTGACTTATCCTCACAAAACACAAAAACAATAATTTATCTCACCTTACTTTAATGCACCACACTGAATCTCAGCGTTGTCTAATTACGTTGTTTGTGTAATTTACAGAACAGTTATCTACCTATTTATTGTTATAAAAAAAGAACGGGCAACTTACGCTGCATGATACATTGGTCGCACCGAGGGATACTACATTAGGTACCTACAGATACCATACAATGATTAAATGAGCTCTGTCGCATCACTCCAAAAGATTTCTAAAGAATTTAGCCAAGTTACCCTCAAGTAAGTAACTCCACACTTGCGCATTTATGAACAAGAGCGCCTATCAACTCTCAACTGTTATCGGAATATCAAACAGGGATCCGTGATAGACACCACTGATACAGAGAAGATTATCCTTTATTTGAAGACGATAAGGTACGTAATCGAGTATACTTTTTGTTTCGGTCAATAGATCAACTACTGATAAGCCGGAAAAGAAAAAGACGGTTAAATAAGGACTGTAAACACCTCAAGGCGAAACAAACATGACAACCTAATGGCCAGGCCTCATGCTCCGTCTTGCTTGCGCAGTCCAATTTGTGCAGTCATGCCTGTCCATAAAACGAAACACGCACCGGTACAGTGGCCGCACGTGCACGTAAGCTCATACGAATTCCACACTCCGTGGCTTCGCTCAAGTAAATTCGCACTCAAAACCGTTGAAGCTAAATTTGCGCAGTCCAATCTCCAGCATGTCAACGATTGCACGAGCCGCACGAGCTTCCTAACAGTCTTGCCGTCCACACGCACGCTCTTACCCGTGCAAAATGGTTTGTGCAGGCATACTCGCAACGCTGGCAAGAAGCGTGTGGCTGGGCTATTAGTTAAATGAATAATACTGGAAATTTTCACACAGCATCATCTGTCCCATAGTAAGTAGAGCTCGTTTTATGGCAACCAAATACATACATCTGTGGAATTGAACAGGAAACCTCCTGACTGCAGTGGACCTTCGCCCGACGCACCACTGAGGTTATGGTGTTAAGTTGTACTCATAGCGAGCAAAAAACATGCTATTCTAGTCTTTATTCATTTATTACGTCACGCGCGTAATTATAACTTTGGCTCCTTAAGCAAATAGGACTGTGCACATGCATTGAGAAACCCGAACACCCTTTACGTTCCTATAGTTAGGGTCAATCATAGGCAGATTGCATTTCTTTAAAGAGCTTCATTCTCGTTTAATTATTTAGTAAATGGAAACAGTGAGGTAGAATTATTCAACACCAGTACAAGTAAGCTTAGACGTTTCCTGAGTGATATTTTTTTTCAAGTGTATGCTAATTATTATGTAACCTATTTAACATAATTCTTGTTGTTTTTACAATATTTTTCTGTTAATTATGTTTATGTTTTTTCCAATAAGTCGTCAACTTACTTTGTATCATGTAATTTTTAAGTACCCTTTACCTATCTGCGTAAACTTATAATTAGCCGTCAACAAACATGCACTGGTCTGTCCAGGCATGTTCTATATTATTTTATCTGATTTTTTGTAAACCTAGCTGTATGTTTCTCCAAAATGTGATGATGATGATGAAGGGATTGTTAGGTATTGTATAATGGTAGTGGAGTAACGTTATACTCCGTTTTGTCCGGATAATGGGACTACCAAGATTCGGCGGACAACTCTATCTGATGATGGCTGAGTGAGGAGTGAGGAGTGAGCAGCGAGTGTATTTCACGGTCTCATTATCGGCCTATTCGTATTCTGCCACGTTTCGGATTTGTCGACGCAGGGTATGGGACAGGTTTAGTAGATACTAGGTAGTTTATACCCTCGGCTTCGCACGCGTTGTTTTTATGGAAACGTGTAAAGGCTATCTCTAATCTATGTTTTTCTTTTTTATCGTTTATATAACTAAATTTAAAAAAAAATTATTTTTGGGACAAAAAGCTTATATGTTAATCCAGGCCTATCTAGACCTAGAGCTATGCAAAATTTCAGCCTGATCCGTTCAGTAGTTATGGCGTGAAGAAGTAACAAACATAAATACATAATATCTATCCTGTCATCCAAACTTACGCATTTGTAATATTAATGTGACTAAAGAATACCTACAGAGCACAGAGTCCTTATTACTGGTTGTAAATTAGTTTACGATGACGAAAGTTATTTGCTCAACAAGTGAGCAAAACGATTTTTTGTTGCACATGCCGATATTAAATCCCGAGAAAGCGAGCGAAGCGGTTAAGAGTAGAGTCATGAACGTATAGGCTCTAAAGTAGACTGCTGAGCTAGCGAGGGATTCAAAGGCACGAAACAAAAAACATTTGCTATCGAGTTCAACATACAACTTTACACCTCGCGAGAAAATATTATGTAGGTAATTTATAAAAGAGGTCGAATGTCAGGAACTCATTTTGTTCAACAACCATGGAGAGTACGAATGTTATACACCTATTTCAAACCATGAACGAGCGAAATTATGCGTTTCTGTGAAGGTTAAACGCTGTCTAACCTCCTTCCCTACGATAAGCTAAAATGAGTGCAGCTTACAGAGGTGCAAGTCCCATATAAATTCCGAACCTGTTATTTGGTAGATTATTTAAAGGTGCTGTCCGCCTAGAAGAATAGTCTTCACAAGCCAAGTTGTCGAGGTACACATAAAAAATGGCGCTGCATCCAGTGAGAAAGTTTACCTTACGAACCTACAATTTGAGTTCTTAAACTAAATCAAGTTATCGAAAAAAATCTCTAGCTACCAATAAAATACTTAAGTACACCGAAATCAGGCCAATATCTACAAAAAGATCAACAACAATTGTTTGTTTTGGTTTTTATCCGTTCGACATTGTTGATGTCTTGATGGATGTCAAGTGAACATGCAATGTTAACGTCAAAAACAAAATGGCGGATTCTACGAGCTTTGAGCACCCTAGCTTCGTCTAAGTTGCTATTTATCCACATTTTCAAAAAATAAAACTTTACACACTGGTACTAAGCGTAAGACCTTATTTATTTCGCCACCTCTTTTCATGCCTCATATCTATAAATCTGGTGAAAAACTAAATTCTAATTAAGTTTAGGTAAAGTAAAGTAAACGTTTATTTCAAAAATAAAATAGCACTATTTAAAGTTAAGGATTACAATTAGTTAATTATAAGTTATATACGTTTTTGTATATAAATGATTCTCTCTTAGGTGTTGTTACCCGCGTGGTCGAGTGACTGTCCTCCGTACTAGTTAAAAGTGTATTACGATAAGAAGTCTTGCTCTCTCCCAAATGATAGGCGTTAATATAAAGTATAGTAAACTTAAAAATATAGTGTGACTAAATTATTTAGGTACCTACATAAGTATATATAAAAAAAGAAAAAGTTAAGGAATATACATGAGACTAATATTATAGAAAAGTGTACAACATAAGAAATAAGTAAGTAGGTACCTACACATCGTAAAATAACTCTCTTCTTGAAATAACTATAATCCCATTATAGGGAT
The DNA here is from genome assembly GCA_963662085.1 of Eupithecia inturbata. Taxonomy (NCBI): domain Eukaryota; kingdom Metazoa; phylum Arthropoda; class Insecta; order Lepidoptera; family Geometridae; genus Eupithecia; species Eupithecia inturbata. The sequence continues at coordinate 4,429,588 of OY759194.1, read as the reverse complement.
GTACATAAATCACGGAAAATTTTAAAAGTTGACATACTTATTAAAATACTTCTACTACATATTAATATTACATGCTTATATTGGCAGAGATTTTTTAGGCTTAAAGCAGCAAGGAAGTTCTCAATTCTGGTAGAACATCTACCCACCTAGCTACTATTGTAAGTAGGTACCTATGTGCATATTAATTTGTTATTTAATCTAATTATTTATTATATATCTTACACCAGCTTAAGTAACAGATAATAGGCACCTTTGATTAGAATATGATTGATGATTCTTAGTATAGAGATAGATTGGGTACGCTGATTATTAACTAATCAATATTAACAAAGAAAATTTTCTTGGTTAATATTGATTAGTTAAAATCAACGTACCCAATAACACAATTTTGTTCAATATTTTTTTTTCTGCTGTTTGTAATTACAATCAATGAATAGAAAAAAAATTGAACTAGTATTTACAATTTAAACAAATGAGCTAACTGCAGACTGTTCCAAACTATCTACAGATAGCTCAACAGATCCATATACCAGTCGGAAGCGTCCGCAAGACGCTGACTGCATTGGCCCGCTGTATGGCAATGCTGATGCGCTTCACCAGCTCTCGAGTCAGCGTCGCTTTGACCAGACGCTCAGATAATCAATTATCAAATCTCTTTTATATCTCTTGCCGAATTATTATTGAAGTTGACAAGATATTTGATTATCGACAAATTATTAACAAATTAGAACTAGTATTTACAATTGAAACAATAGCTATTTAGATCCTATAGTTGCATAAGAGACTCAAGCTCCCTACCGGTCCCATGTGCATGCCTAAGGTTACCTACCATAAGGACTCATAAACTACAATGAGTCCTTAAGGTAACCTTAGGTACATAAATTTTACGAAGGTTTGTTGTAAGTTAATTAATTTAATTATACCTAGAGATGATCAGAGTACGAACTACCGATTGTAAGACCAATAAAAGAGTATCCAACCATCTCTCTGATACTACAGTTCATCATCAGCATCACACTAATATTATAAATAAGAAAGTTTAGTAGGATGGATAGACAGATAAAATAAATAAATAACTAAAATAATTTATTGTTTTCTTCACACAATGAGCTTACATTTAAAACTAGAATAGTAAGTATAAAATATATAAAATATATATAAATATATATAATAAACTAATATATATAACTATAAAAGCAAAATTCGCGAGACTGGTGCCTGCGTTAGGTTTGTAAAAAAACCTGTGTTACAGGTCCCCAGGCTCCCACTCCGCGGCAGAAGTGCAGTTAATACATGTCATATTAGAGGTATATTTCGGCTAGCAACATTATCCCAAGTGTACAACTTAAGATAAAAACAATTATTACAGGAAATAAAATATAATAATTGAGATGTTTGTTACTCCTTCAAGCCAAAACTACTAAACGGATCGGGCTGAAATTTCGTATAGATGTAGGTCTAGACCGGGAATAAATTTTAATCTATAAATCTGTTCCAATGAAACAACGCGGGTGAATCCACGGGCAGAAACTAGTTTGTTTCATAGAATTAAAACATCGATTCATAAAGATGATAGTGACGTCAGCGCTGGTGACGTCACCCTTTTTAATAAGCGTCCGTCATAAATAACTACTTTTAGACTTGACATAAATATATTAGTATACCTCTATATTAATAACATAAAATAAATATAGTAAATATATAAATAAGGTGAGGAAAAATTCAAAGACCATATTTACTCCATAATACCGTAGGTAACGTAACTTTATTATCAAAGAAAATTACAATCAAATAATAAAAACAAATTAAACTATGTAGTACCTATTTACAATTGAAACAATTGTGCTAACTGCAGACTGTTGCAAACAATCTACAGGTAGCTCAACTGAACCATATCAATACCAGTCCTAGGTTAGGTACTTATTGAAACTCAAAGTAGGTACAGAAAATAAGGGGAGTAATTTCGCTTATCCGCGTACCTACTTTTTATTGAGATGTAACTGCTAATCCATGTTTAACCTACAGGCTTCTCACAGGTATTTTAGTACGCAATACTATGTATAATCTATGTAGTACCTACCTACATAGATATAAGTATCATTTGAACTCTTGAGTTGATAGCTAAAGAGAATACAATCACATAGAAAAGCAGTAATACAAGCCAGTACATGGATTTATGCAATCGAAAGTGCTCCGACCGACGACGAAGGCTGCGACATGCTCACTCACATGGCATATCTGTGGATAATAATTTCCTTCATTTAATCATAAAGAATAGAGCGAAGAGATGGAATTGCTTCCGGAAAGTTACCAATCAGTCATAATTACGATGCAAACAAAAAGTTTTCTGTGTAGTCTACACAGAAGAAATATAATGGTTGTCTATGGTAAAATCCTGTTGTCGATGTCAAGACGTTTGTAAAAGTATCGTCAAGATAAATTTGACAACAAATTTTGGATTTCTCATATTTTTGCTAATATTAGGTCCTTACATATGAAATTGGCGTTTTTCGTACTGGCCACTTTAATCACAAATTTCTCCTCTTTGGTAAGGAATTCCAAATTCAAATTTGTACAGCTATAGACTCATGTATTTGTGCTTCGATGATCGTCATTCATTTGTTTTTTTTCTTCTGTTTTTTTCTGTTTGCGTCACTCATTTTACAAAATGGAAAACTTAAAATATCGCATTATTTACGAGTACGAGTTCCGCCGTGGCACTAGTGCTGCGGAAACAACTCGAAGGGTGAATGATGTGTATTGCGGTCGTGTTGCAAAAGAAAACACAGTTCGTTTTTGGTTCCAACGTTTTCGTTCTGGAAATTTTGACCTGCAGAACAAGCCCCGTGGACGGCCTGAGACTCAAGTTGATAATGAAGAGTTGAAGGCTATTGTGGAAGCGGATCCATCGCAAACCACGTCCGAGTTAGCTGCAGGCTGCGATGTTAGTGATAAAACTGTTTTAATTCACTTGAAGAAAATTGGGAAGATTAAAAAGCTTGAAAGGTGGGTACCTCACGAATTGACTGAAGCAAACCGGCAAACGCGCGTCGACTGCTGCGTTACATTACTAAACCGGCACAATAATGAAGGTATTTTAAACCGAATCATTACCTGTGATGAAAAATGGGTTCTTTACGATAATCGGAAGCGCTCAGCGCAATGGTTGGATCCTGGCCAGCCAGCCAAATCCTGCCCCAAGCGAAAATTAACCCCAAAAAAGTTACTTGTAAGCGTTTGGTGGACTAGTGCCGGTATTGTTCATTACAGTTTTCTCAAATCTGGCCAGACTATTACGGCTGATGTCTATTGTCAGCAATTGCAAACCATGATGGAAAAGCTAGCGGCTAAACAACCTAGGCTGGTCAATCGCTCCACGCCACTGCTGCTTCACGACAACGCTAGACCACACACTGCGCAACAGACGGCTACTAAATTAGAAGAGCTTCAATTGGAAAGTCTAAGACATCCTCCGTACTCCCCGGACCTTGCTCCAACAGATTACCATTTTTTTCGAAATTTGGATAACTTCTTGCAAGGGAAAAAATTCAACTCCGATGGGGCAGTCCAAATCGCTTTCAAAGATTTTATTGATTCCCGTCCGACTGGTTTTTTTAGTAAAGGGATCAATGAACTACCTATAAGATGGCAAAAGTGCATAGAAAATAATGGTTCATACTTTGATTAATTAAATATATTATATTAAAAAATATTCGACTTTTTGTTCCTCCCATACAAAACGCCAATTTCATATGTAAGGACCTAATATAATAGTGTCAAGAAACGTGTACAATTTATACTGAAAAGGAAAATGGTCGAATACCGGCCTGTGTGCTCAATTTACAAAATAAAGCAATAAAATAAATTAAGTTCGCTCGCTTCAAGGGTTTCCTTTGTATATTTTTATTTGTTAAACCTTATTTTTCTACTTTCGTTATTAACTTATTGGGTATGTGTTCGATGATGCTAAACAACCGATTATATCAAACAAGAAGTTTAGACATTGATCAATCAAGGCATTTGATACCTATTTGAGATAAAATACCCCAGAAAAAGTTCAACAGTGCACGTAACCTTTAGTCTCGGAACTATTGGTCACAAGAGACGCTGATTAAAACAGAAGTTTTTTCATTTTTGTTACCGTGAGTTGTTTTCGTTGAAACGACGTGATTGGGGTTACGATGTTGAATACAGATTGTTGATTTTTTTTAATGAAACCCTTGTGGTTTAAGAACACACGACTGGTTTTCGGCACAGGGCCGGTAATTAGAAAATAAAATGTATGATTGCGTATAGATAGAATAATAAATACTTATATAAATAATATTAAAAAATAAAATAAAATCATTTATTTCAGACCGTTGTGGTCCATGTAATACACACAGTTACAAATTTTAGTTCTAATAATGCTGGACAATTCACACAATATAAACCACAATATAGCCCTAAAAAAAGCAGAGCTTGTGTTATGGGTGATGATAAACCGACATACTATTATTACATTACATACATAGATGTATATATTTTAACTATACATAGAAAACACCCACGCGGTATAAATACCTGCAAATTGCACAAATATTTGACACGAGGCGTGAATCGAACACGCACCCTTGTGCGACCATCGCCCGCTACGACACAGAGGTCTTTCGAGGTCCGAGGCCAAACAGATAAGTATGGAAATAGTGTCCTGTCCAGTGGGTAGCAATATTGTAGATTATTATTACCCATGCTACACTATTGAGCTCAGCAAAAGGAATACCGTCACTTTCCAAGAGGTGAAACTATGGCTTAACGAAGTTCAATTAACTATAAAAAAAACTTTAATAGGTGTACGTTAGAGCAATCCAAGACTATAAAACCAACTTCAGTGACCTGCATGCTTATTTTGTCTTCACTATGTGAAAAATAAAACAAATAACACACCAACCGTGATTCCTTCCCTTTAGGGAAACTAATTTCATACCCTCAGGGAGAACTCTTTGATTACACAAAGTTCCATCTTGAAACTTCGTAGGTATGATTGTGTGCTTACTAAAAAACTGAAATCAAATGTTTAGTTAGAATCTTTTTCTGCAAATTTATCCACACAATTCGTATCTTACGGATTTACTCTTATAAATAGATTGTAGTAGTTAGCCATTATCAGCCGTGGCTGTCGCGGTTACGTGAATAAATTAAATAAATAATATTCATTTATTTCGGACATCGATAAAATTAAACTAGCATAATAAAATTTAGGTCCTTATGTTAGTATAGTAATATAAGTTAAGGACCTAAATTTAATTTAATATAAGAAACAACCTCTCAAACTCAGTCTGGGGATGTCGTTAGTGTCGACTAAGGGAATCTACCAGGGAAACAGCTTCCTTCTATGTATTTTTAACATCTCGGGTTACTAATCCGCCCCTAAGCGTGGTGAGTATGACAATATCCCCCCATGTTTGGTGGGATACACGTTCAGCTGTGTGCTATGTGGTGCTGGCTTAGAATTTGCACTACCCCAATCCTTCCCGCGGGTCGTAAGGGGTGACTAAGAGATATCCATCGGGGGCGGGCAGCAGCGCCCCCCTGGAGAATAATTCTACCATTTAAACTGCGATCCCCAACCCGCATGGCCAGCGTGGGGATTATGGGCACTACCCCCCTTGAGATAAAAGCCAATAAGGCGCTTATCAGGGGAGGCCTGGGTCCAGCAGTGGACCAATATAGGCTGTGGAGTTGGATGAGAAAGAGCTTCAGCTGCGGACGTATGTCTGCTGAGAGTTAAAGCATGCATCCTATTGTTAGATCAAACGAGCCATAATTGTTGTGTTTGTTGTTGTGATTGTGTTCATGTTTCATTTGATTCTTGATCAAACAAAATGCTTTGACCATTTTGACAAGATCCTGTGATAGGAGAGTAAAATCAAACACAAAACGGCTCAGTCGGAAGACCAGCGTTCGTTGTACGCAAATACATCCAACTCATGAGACAGGGACCGTTTTGTAAATCTAGCAAACCGTATTCTTTCTTTGTTCTTTTATTTTAAACTAGCTGCAGCCCGCAGCTTCGCACGCTTTTTTCCGGAAAAAAGGTAGCCTATGTCCGGCCACGGGATACCATCTACCTCGCTGCCAAATTTCACCGAGATCCGTTCAGCCGTTCTTGAGTTATAAATAGTGTAACTAACACGACTTTCTTTTATATATATAGATTGTATGTGTCTGAGTTACAACAAAACTTTTCTATTTCTATTTAAAATCAGAGAGGTCTAGAAGAAACTGCCTAATAATTTTTGCAATTAATCATCATACTAGACAATCATAGCTATTGCGTGGCTAGTTTTAGTGGCCTTTTCCAGATTTCCCCCTTGATGTTCTGCCCTAAGGGGTAAAACAAATAAAAATATTCTGTTATATTCTAATACTGGAATTTAAATAATGCAATACAGATCCCTCTTGAAAAGCCACTAGAAAAAAACAATATCCAGAATAGTCATGTCGCTGGACCACGTTTCCAATAATTTGAATATTATCAACAGCTAGATTGTTTTTACGAATTATCAGTGGACTGTTGTAAGGGATTTCTAGATAATTTATCAATTTACATTAGTTATTTCGTACTATCATTATCAGAGGATTATCAGGGGATTAGCGAACAGACAAAGTCAAAGTCTGATTAGATGCTAATAAAATAATTTGGCGTGTTTTTAAAAAATTATAAGCCTACTTTAAATTCCGGTAGATAATATTCATCTATGTCTCGGACGAACAAAATCACCCCTCCCTTACTTTCCCAGACTGAAGATCTATGTTCACGTACAAAAAATTGAGTTTACACTGGCTACATCTAGTTATAATTCAAGTCTAATTTAGTTTGATGACAGGGATGATGCGGGATGAAACTGTTGACGCCCGTTGCTCTGGAAAAGGTTTAGGTAATTTTTAGAAACCTACGTTTTATAACGCACATATCAATTCCTCGAGAATCAAAACTATAGGGGATATATATAAATAAATATTTTTATTAACAAAAATTAAGGTACTTTGTCGCTAAGCGACCACATCGCCCTATTAGGATATCAAACTTACGTATAAATTATACCTGTTTATACAACAATTTACTTAACAAGTGGACCACCTTATAATCTATTTTCATACAACAATGAAAGAAATTGGCGCAGATATCACCAAAACTGTTGCAGCTAGTCGTGATTCTCCAAAAATATTATGTTGGTTTTTAAGTTTATCGGCATAAATTATACTACAGACGGTGAAAATGCAACATAGTATTTTTGGAGAATCACGACTAGCTGCAACAGTTTTAGTGATATCGGCGCCAATTATCAATAGATTTTGATGATTCTTTCGTTGTTGTATCAAAATTGATTTTAAACTGGTCCTCTATAAGTTTGATTCTCAAGGAATTGCTATGTGCGCTATAAAACTTAGGGTTGTAAAAATTCATCACAATTGTAGGAGTCGAAAAACTTTGGGACTTCCTTCAGACTCTAGCACCGTTAAGGTCGAGCGTGAGGGCTTACGCACTATAATAATAAAAACCCTAATAGGTTACGTTTTATAATTATAATAAAGCTTTTTAAATTAAATAATCATGTGAAATCCAAATTCATTTTCCAAAATTCGTTATGATGACCAGTCAGAGAAGTTAGTACGGATATCTCCTGCCCGTGTCCAAGCGATACTCGCCAGATCTGTAACAAAAAAAAGCGTAAAAGTTCATACTTAACAAATCTGTTCTAAACAAAAACAACCCGCAACCGTTACCTGAGCACCCAAAACTAGATAGTGCCATCATAGTTGGTGTACCGATTGATGAACAGAGAACAAAATAACAAATCTACTACAATACAACTCTTTACAGCACACCAAATAAAACACAGGATAGGAAAAGACAAATACAGATTACACTACCAAAGGGCGTCTCTCCAGGCAGTCTTTGGATGGACAGGAAGTGATAGAACAAGTGTAGACGGTGGCGTGTTATACAGAATAATATTTAGATAAAACATATGTGAAACAATACTGATAGCTATAAATATAAATGTACAACATAAATCTGATAGATATATACATATAATGTTTGAATATAGGGAGATACTTAGCTTGTCGAATAGAAGTGGGTAGGGCATTCCACAGCTTTATGGCATATACAAAGGAAGCTATAGAGGTAGGAATGGAAGGGGCGGAGTGTTTTTAGTTGAAGAGTGTGTGTTGTGTTGAGCGGCGGAGCGGGGTGCTACTATAGCTTAAGCTAAACCTTTAAAATCTGCCAACACTCTTCACTTCACTTTCAAAATTTTAATAATATTTTCAAAAACATAGCAATGTAATAACCCGGCAAAATAGGCCTAAGTTTAAAAATTTACTCCATAAACACCAGTGCCATAGATATTTATAATAGAAATGTTTATAACATGTGTTAACTATTTACAATAAATTACCATTTAATTCTTTTAGTTCTTCCACTAAAAGAATTAAATGGAAATTTTTTTAGAGGATGGCTATTTGAAAAATGTTTTTATACTGTAAACGAATATCTAGAAATTTAAATTGTTACTAATGACTAATATACTTTTTTTTTAATATATAATTATAATAATATGACTCGCTTAATATTTGCACGCCTGAGTGCAGGCTGAACATTTACTAAAATAGTTATAAGATCTGACATTGTATAATAATGTTGTATGTCTTCCAAATAAATGATTTGATTTGATTTCCCGTTGTCTCCCGGAAATGCAGCTTGAGAACAGAGAACATATAAAGAAAACATTGAACCTGGGGTAGGACTTCTTTAGATTGTCGTTTCCCATTGGAAGGTCTTCTCCTCGGCAGGTGTTGAGCGTAATTTGCAAATTGTTGGAGCAGTGCTTTCCAATCAGATGGTTGTATGAGACGGTGGCAGCGAACAAATGCCATGCGCGGTTGTGGTTGCAGATGTTGGTAAGACAGGCGGGCTGGGAGATTCCACCATTGGGGTAGAAATCAGCATTGGCGACAGATTTGCCGATGCCAAGACCGCCGATAGTGTAGCCACCGTCGGTGTGGATAGCTTCTACGTAGACACCATCGCTGGGGCTCAGACGATTACGATTCAGATTCCATAGGGGACCGGCAGGGTCCAAGCCTGGAGAAATAAAAAAGATTTGTATTAAAATGCAACACCTGTTCCTAAATATTTCGCACAATCATTCGTTGGTACGATGCAGATTATTTGAACGTTATCCCCGATAATCACGATATTATCTAAACTAAACATAAACTGATAGTCTCTTTTTACTTCTATTATGTTTAGAGAAGAATACTTCCCAAAGATTTGATTTGAAGATTATATTCTGATGTATTTTATATTTGTTATGCTGCTATACAATGAAAAGTTAAACTTACCAGTCACACGGGCAACTCTTCCTCCCAGTTCACGGCCAGCGTTTCCAACGACATGAGCACCCAAACTGAATCCTACCAGATGGATCTGTTCGTGCTTGTGTCCGGTCAGAGACATGAGGAAGGCGAGAAACTGGCCGAGTCCACGGCCCACTGCAGGTACTCCGTTGGCAGCTGTGACGTAGTTTCTAAGTGCGAGGCGTCTCCAGTCCAGTACGATCACGTTAGCTTCGCCCTTGTTGAGGTAAGCTGAAAATCAAGGATAATATTTTTCGACTGTTGGTTTGTGTTTTTTAACTGTGGCCATTTAATCGTAGCGTTGAGTTACAATATTAGCGAAGGACTGACAAGAAGCTGTACAGGACAGACCAAAGCGGTGACTTCTCTTACTGGAGGTCCTGACACACTTAGAATCGTTGAGCAATAGAAGTTAGTATAATGGCATGGATTTATTGTGGTGTTACGAAGGGCTCATGGGATGTAATTTTTCTACCCAGGCATTTATACCTAAGTACCTAAGGCTGTTAGTAAACTTTATACATATCACATACTAATATTTAAGATCTAGTGTAAAAAAAAAAATTTGAGTTCTTACCATCCCTAATGACAGGGTTTATATCAGAGTTCTGATTGCTGAGCCACCCGTGGACTATGACGACTGTGTTGTGTGCGGGGTTGAAGTTGGAGTTACGGATTGAATTGGCGTCGTTCATGACCATGGTCTGAGATTGGTTGGGGTTACGCCTGTAAAGGAATGATTTGGTTATGGTAAATTTCTGACGGATAAAGGGCTGTCACACAAAACCTTGAATAACCTTAATCTATTCCCCTCCCTTGAATATTTTACCTGGTGAAAAGAAGGTATAAATTGTTAGCAGGGTTTCTGTTAACATCATCGAGTGTCGCTTTGTCCAGTTGATCCTCAAGGTCTACGTCATGCATGTTCCAGAATCCATCAGCAAACTGGATGTGTCGAGGGTAAGGATTCCTAGAAAAGTCATTCCTTTGTTCCACCGGTACCGCTGATATGATGGAAGCTAGAAAAGGAATCAAAAAATATCTTACTTTTTATTTTGATTACCTACACAATTATATACACAATATTCTTAGTAACAAATTTACATTGCTATTATAGTGCAGCACAAAAGCGACAAAGATATATAAAATGAGATATAAAATACACTTACTAAACAGTAAACATTAACAATTAATATTTTAATAATTATTAACATTATTATTACAAAGGCGAAAGTTTGTATGGATGTGCGTGCGTAGGTATATTTGTTACTCCTACACGTTCAAACGGCTAAACGGATTTGGATGAAATTTGATACCAGGATATTTTATATCCTGAATTAAAAAAAATGCATAATTTGATCTCAGAGTCGCCGCGGAATAATCAAATAATTTAAATACGTTTAACAATGCGGATTACACCGCGGGGCGCAGCTAGTTAATGATAATCGGTGAAAGAACAGACTTGGCTTCTGGTACTACATAATAAAGCCAAGCAGATGGAAGCTACCTTAGATGCTAAGACAAAAATGACCTACAGAAAACTGATCTGTAACAAGTGAATCGTGATGACGAGGTTTTGTTCCATTATTTATTGTTATACGTATGAAATGTTAAACTTATATTAGATAGCGTTGTGAGTTGCATAGAACCTGTACAAAATTTGTGGACTCAATGTCATAAGATTTAAGAAGAATGGACAATAATTACTCGTTTACAGAACTTACAGATGATTTTACTAACCTGCACTAACAAACAAAAGTACCAGAGCCCGTTGCATCGTGAAATGTTCACGAATTACTAGGAACAAAGAGAATAATTGTAAAACTTTCAACTCTCCTATATAACATGTTTTTTTATCATAAAGATAATAAGCTGCATTGATTAATGGCTTTATCTTTATTATAATTATACATAGGGTGTCTCCTTAATAGCATGACAGATAATTCAAATTCAAAGTGCTTTATTTCCTTTAGACGTTACAGGACTCTTGGATACGTCACAGAATTTAAATTATTTATGTAAAACTAGGAAATAGAGTGATCACTTTGATTTTTAGGGTTGCGGACCCGAAGGGTGAAAACGGAACCCTATTACTTAGCCTCCGCTGTCCATCCGTCCGTCTGTCACAGGGCTCTATCTCATGAACCGTAGGAGGTAGAAAGTTGAAATTTTCAGAGAATGTGTATTTCTCGTGCTGCTAGAACAACAAATAATAAAAATAAAATAAATATCAGAACTAAAGGAGGCTCCCATACAAAAAAGTTATTTTTTTGTTTTTTTTGCTCTTAATTTGTCAAGGCTGTATCGCTTTAACTACAATAGGTAGGCACATGAAAATTTCCATAAATAAGTAACACAACTGTAACACCAACAAATACTAAACATAAAACAAGATTGAAAATTTAAAGGGGTCTCCAAACAAGTGAGACTTTGATGTCGTTTGAATAAGTTGCCTGATTTTTTCGGTACGGAACCCTTCGTGTGCGAGTCGACTCGCACTTGGCGGTTTATTATTTGTTCGCTTTAATATTTTTAAGGTTAAGTAAAGATGCGAACAAGAAACCTTTACCATGTTAGGTTGTTAGTTTTCAAGTTGGAGTAAAACTCGTCCAAAGCTTTTTTATCCTATAGATAGATAATCTGATATTTTGTAGTAAGCCATTTACAAAGGCTTATAATATTATGTAAGACATTTTGTTTGAATTTATTTATTGATAATTTTTTTCAACTTATCTAGTTTTTTGTTGTAGAAGCGTGTATATTGCCCTGTAAAAGATACATTAATCTTGTGTAGCCTAGTTGTGGGCACAGCGATTTATTCTTATTTCTAGTATTTAAGTTAAATATGTCGCTATTTTTAGGGAACCGATTGATATTCCTATGAGTGTTCAACAAGTTTTCATAAAAATATTGACATGGTACTGTGATTATATTTATTTCTTTGAATTTATCACGTAGGGTTTCTCGGGGATTCATTATTATTATATTATTATAGATTATAATAGAGCCCTCTTCTGCAGCACAAATACGCTGTTAATTAAAAAATTATTATCCAGCATTATTTATTTAAAAAAAAAAAAAATCTGCAGCGCTCCCCCACAGCAGACAAGGGTACAAAGACAGGGTATTGATTGTCTAGTTATTTTACTTCTAAACGAATGGACACTTACTTCTGGTTACGAAGAGAAAGCTCATGAAAATGGTACTAATGGACTAATAAAACCAACTACAATTTAAATTTAAATCAAAGCAAAATGTCTGTGTGTGCTGTGCTGCAGTACGTCAAAAAGGGAAAATGGCTCAGCTTAATATTTTGCTCAAGAAGGAAAAACACTGATTTGATCTAAGAAATGAGTAGATACCTTTATCAGAGGAAGATTTAAAGTAACGCCGTGACAGACATATGCGCAGGTTAGCGTGGTATGGGCAATGGGCATGTCATAAGGAGAGTGAGTTATGATAATGAATGTGGATGGATGGATATTGGAGTCGAGATATTCTTCTTCTTCTCTTGACAGAATGGTCGTGCTTGTCATATCAGGTGGTGGCACGCCTCACAATCCAACGCTATTCCTCTCGCACTACCTTCCTGTTACATTCATGTAGGGGACCGTTCAGTGCAGCTATGATTTGGTCCGTCCAGCGCATAGGTGATTATCGAGATATAGGCCAAAGATAAAATAGATGGATTGAAAGAGGACATGAGTAAGAAAGACGTGAGAGTTGAGATGACTAATTGAAGAAGATGGCTAATAAAAGTTTATGGAAGAAGAAACCCTGTGGTGCCTACCCGCATAAGGGATGAATGTAACAGGGAAAGAAAATTATTAATGTCATACATAGACTGCGATGGCTTAAACTTACGAATAAAAGACAATCGAGACCTAAAACGAGTGTTTTAATGAATTAACTGAACGTATCTTTAGATGTCACCGAATGGTATCCTAGAGCAAAAAGAGCAAGGGGAAGACCATTTCTACGATGGGAGCATGACATCAAATCCACAGCAGGCTGACTTTGGAGGAAAACACATGACCGACTGCTATGGAGGAATCTGGGGGAGGGGCCTATGCTTAAAGGCAAAACGATCTCGATACTGACACAGCATAACTAAAATTTCAACACCGATGTTGTATATACCTACTAAAATAAAAAATTATAATGTAACGAAATAAGATTATATACAAGGTTGTTAAATAAAGGTTTTTAAATTAGAATTTGAATCTTAAGTGTCGAAGCCATTTAATCCGTTATTTAAGAGACACCCTATGTATGTCAAAATAATCACAGTCCGATTTACACTAAATGATAAGACAAGACTAATGCACTACGTGTTAGCAACCAGCCAACATTACTTAGGTCAGGCCCCTTGGTACTACTAGTCTTTATACTATACTTTTAAGGTTATACTATATTTTTATAGATTCTTACAGCTTTTCCCGCTGACGGACGGACGGACGGACAGAGGGACAGACGGACAGACAGCGGAGGCTTAGTAATAGGGCCCTGTTAACCCTAAAAAGCACAATCACACAAAACTGTTATTTTTACTATGTATAATGTACATATATTAGGTCCTTACATATGAAATTGGCGTTTTTCGTACTGGCCACTTTAATCACAAATTTCTCCTCTTTGGTAAGGAATTCCAAATTCAAATTTGTACAGCTATAGACTCATGTATTTGTGCTTCGATGATCGTCATTCATTTGTTTTGTTTTCTTCTGTTTTTTTCTGTTTGCGTCACTCATTTTACAAAATGGAAAACTTAAAATATCGCATTATTTACGAGTACGAGTTCCGCCGTGGCACTAGTGCTGCGGAAACAACTCGAAGGGTGAATGATGTGTATGGCGGTCGTGTTGCAAAAGAAAACACAGTTCGTTTTTGGTTCCAACGTTTTCGTTCTGGAAATTTTGACCTGCAGAACAAGCCCCGTGGACGGCCTGAGACTCAAGTTGATAATGAAGAGTTGAAGGCTATTGTGGAAGCGGATCCATCGCAAACCACGTCCGAGTTAGCTGCAGGCTGCGATGTTAGTGATAAAACTGTTTTAATTCACTTGAAGCAAATTGGGAAGATTAAAAAGCTTGAAAGGTGGGTACCTCACGAATTGACTGAAGCAAACCGGCAAACGCGCGTCGACTGCTGCGTTACATTACTAAACCGGCACAATAATGAAGGTATTTTAAACCGAATCATTACCTGTGATGAAAAATGGGTTCTTTACGATAATCGGAAGCGCTCAGCGCAATGGTTGGATCCTGCCCAGCCAGCCAAATCCTGCCCCAAGCGAAAATTAACCCCAAAAAAGTTACTTGTAAGCGTTTGGTGGACTAGTGCCGGTATTGTTCATTACAGTTTTCTCAAATCTGGCCAGACTATTACGGCTGATGTCTATTGTCAGCAATTGCAAACCATTATGGAAAAGCTAGCGGCTAAACAACCTAGGCTGGTCAATCGCTCCACGCCACTGCTGCTTCACGACAACGCTAGACCACACACTGCGCAACAGACGGCTACTAAATTAGAAGAGCTTCAATTGGAAAGTCTAAGACATCCTCCGTACTCCCCGGACCTTGCTCCAACAGATTACCATTTTTTTCGAAATTTGGATAACTTCTTGCAAGGGAAAAAATTCAACTCCGATGGGGCAGTCCAAATCGCCTTCAAAGATTTTATTGATTCCCGTCCGACTGGTTTTTTTAGTAAAGGGATCAATGAACTACCTATAAGATGGCAAAAGTGCATAGAAAATAATGGTTCATACTTTGATTAATTAAATATATTATATTAAAAAATATTCGACTTTTTGTTCCTCCCATACAAAACGCCAATTTCATATGTAAGGACCTAATATTATATATTATATGCACATAATATAATTATGTGCATGTGTCAAGTTCCACCTATCTCAACCATACCAACCCCGAGTTTGGGTTAACCCCTTCGCATGGGTAACACTTTCACCGTCTGCGCATTTCGATTATTTTCTTCGGGTTACCCCATAAAAAACAAAATGTGGAAGAGTAACCCTTTCATTGGGTTTTAGGAACGATAGGTTATTCGTTACGCTATCCGATTGTAGAGATTACCTCCTTATATGGGTTTCTAGTGTTACACCATGGTTACAATTTAAGCAATACAATTTAAGATGAAGTGAAGGGGACTCTCGTCGTTCAGAAACTGACGAAACATGATCAGAAAAAGTAAAAATTGTTGTAATCATCAATCAGGCGCGGTCGTAACTTGCAGCCTAAGACCGTGGGGGTCACACTTGGAATACCTACCTCAACAGCCTAAATCGGTCCACTCCTGGACTCAGGCCTCCCCCAGAAAAGCACCTTTGGCTTTTATCACATGGGGGTAATGTCCATACATAATCCCTACGCTGGGCGTGCGGGTTGGGGATCGCAGTTTGGTGGTAGAATTCTTCCGCAGGGGGCGCTGCTGCCCGCCTCCCGGTGTATACTACTTTAATATACTGGATCGTTTTCGATGGACTAATTCAAGGGCGCAAATCATGAACATGACATCATTTTCAAAGTCCAATGTGGCCGACATATTTTTGTTGGTATCGTTTTCGACATACTCGAGGGTGAAGTTTACGAATATGAGGTTATTTTCAAAAGCTAATTGTGGCCGAAATAGGTATTTTTTTTCTTCAAGTTTATACTTTTAAAGTATCGTTTTTAGGGTTCCGTACCCGGAGGGTTAAAACGTAACCCTATTACTAAGCCTCCGCTGTCCGTCCGTCCTTCCGTCAGTCTATCACTTGGCTAATCTCATGAACCGTAAGAGGTAGACAGTTGTCAAGTAATGTGTATTTCTCTTGCCGCTATAACATCAAATAATAAAAATAAAATAAATATCTCCTTCTCCCGGAGGGGCTCCCATACAACAAAAGTAACTTTGCTTATTTTGCTCATAATTTGTCAAGGCTGTATCTCTTGAACTACAATAGGTAGACACAATGAAACTTTTTTTAAATTTGACTTGGCTTTGAACCTATTTTGTAAACTTAATGAAATAAAAGATTTTTGATTTCAAGGGTGTCATTTGAAGCCCAACCACTGGGGTAAACGAGTTCTGATAGACAATAGGATTTTTAATCCCATATCATACATATAATTATTGACCGTTGTCTGTGGCGAAAAACTAAACAAAGAAATGCAGGTATAATAATTTATTTTCAAATCAGTCCATTTAACTTTAGTATAGACAGGTCAAATTAATTGTTGAATCACTTAGTACGGGTATCTCCTGGTGGTGCTCAATCGGTAAATTCCAGTTCTGAAATGAAAATTAATAGTGTTACAAAGTTATTTCAGTTTTGTCAAGATTTCGGAGGAGAAACTTGATAGCGTATTACATGTTGGTTGAATCATGACGAATCTTGTATTATTAGGCTTGTACAGGTTATCAAATCAAATATAGACCAACGCCGTTTGTGATGTGATGGCTTGGCAACTGTGGACGTTTCATACCCGAATTTCCTCAAATCGTCATTGCCCATGGGGAAGCTGGCCCCACGGCATGTGTTCCAAGTGATCTGCAGGGTGTTGGAGCAACCTGTACCAATAAGGTGGTTATTGGTGACACTGGACGCGAACAGCTCCCAGGCACGGTTGTGATTGCAGAGGTTGGTGAGGCAGCCAGGCTGGGAGATTCCTCCGTTGGGGAAGAAGTCAGCGTTGGCGACAGCGGAACCGATGCCGAGACCGCCAACGGTGTAACCGCCATCGGTGTGGATGGCCTCCACGTAGACTCCGTCGTTGGAGTTAATGCGGTTGGAGTTGTAGTTCCACATAGGGCCGGCGGGGTCCAGACCTGTAGTAAAATTTCATCAATTAATCAAATCGATGTAGCAAACAAAATCCACACGACTGAGGGTTTGCTGAAGTTACTGCCATTGTATTGTGGAATAAGATAATAAATAGACAGTAATTAGAGGTTTAAACTTACCTGTAACACGGGCAGCTCTTCCACCTAACTCACGTCCAGCGTTGCCAACCAAGTGAGCGCCAAGACTAAAGCCGATCAGATGCATGGAGTTGAAAGGAGCACCAGTTGCAGAGTTCAGAAACTGGAGGAATTGTCCAACACCACGGCCGACAGCGGGAATGCCAAGGGCGGCGGTAACGTAGTCTGATAAAGCGAGACGGGACCAGTCGACGATAATCACGTTGACGTCGCTCTTGTCCAGGTAAGCTGGAAAATGTTAATGTAAAATGTAAAATACTTCGAGTCGAAAACTTAATTATTGATTTCTTGCAATTAGCATTCAAGAAAGGAAAAAAACGAAGACCCCTAACGTTGTGAAGACAAATAGAAAAAATACTTAGTACGAGGCACTATGCAATAGTTGGTGATATTTGAAGTCCTGCTTATAAGTTCGTTTCTACGTACCAGTTCTGAGCGTGGGATTGGGCTCGGTGTATCGGCTGCTAAGCCAACCGTGAGCAACGACCACTGTTGGTCGGGTAGCCTTGAAGTTGGAGCTGGTGACGGAGTTGAAGTTATTTATCGTAAGGGTTTGAGGTGTCCGGGAGTTTTCTCTGCAATACATAGAGAACCAATCTAAAATAATCTGCCTTCTAGTAGTTGATAATGAAAAGTCCATTCTATATTATTATAGAACCGCTATTTTAGAATATTTAACTGATACTATGAGTGTGATCTTTAGAGAGTTTTGGTGCGATAGATGGAATTGTAAGTGCTCGTTTTTTTCGTCAATGAGAATTAAGCAAATCTTATATTTTTTAATGAACTGACCTTGTGTACAGAAAGTAGGCGGTGTTGGCAGGGTTCCTGTTGATTTCCATCAGAAGTTCCTTGTCAGGCACGGCTTCTAGGTCCACATCGTGCAGGACACCGTCGCCATCAGGGAACTTGATGAACCGGGGGTAGTCATGCTCCAGACTGTATTCGTTTCCAGTCTCAGTAGGAACGGCTGACGCCAGGTAGGCTGAGATTTTAAATGTAGATAAAGTAAAGAAATAATGCTGGACAACAACATCGTCTAGCCCAGAATTAGGCAGTGCTTATTTTAAGGGACCAGATGATAGTTATCTTCATCGTCATCAACATTACACCCAAATGACGGCCTCCCTCAAAACCCCTCCAGGCAGCGCAGGATCAGTCATCACAATGACCGGTCCTGCGCTGCCTGCATTGCAGCGTTTTTTCGCGACCTTTGCCAGGTTTTCGACACTCATTCAAATTTTTCCACGTCGGCAGGGTTGAATTCTCAAAAAAATTATAGGTATTCTCAATGTGCTAAGAAAATTGCTTCATTGCTAAGTTTTACTCACCGGTTCCGAGGAAGATAGTAAAGAAAGCGACCTTCATATTTGACTATTTTGTGCACTCTAATTTCGGTGATTGAATTTCGCATATTTATTGTATTTTATTATCTTTATACTTCCTAGATATAAATCAAATTTATGCTGCTATCAGTGCAGCAGTGTAGAATGTACTTCTCAAATGCGCGTAAATTTTGCAATAACAACATAATTATCCACTCTGTATGGCAACGCTGATGCGCTTCGCCAGAAATACATTTTCATTGAAATTGAAAAAGAACATAATTACCTTTCTTTTTCACTTTTACTTCATAGTTTATGTTTTTTTATACAGGGGAATGCAGCCAGCGTCTTGGGGACGCTTTCGACTGGTATTGATATGGTCAGTTGAGCTTTCTGTAGATTATTTGCAACAGTCAACAATTGAGCTAACTGCAGCTCAATTGTTTCAATTGTAAAAACTAGTTACAATTTCGTCACGTTGGTTGGTACTTAAACGTTTAAAGGTACTTTATTAAATTAGTTAGGTTGGTACTTAAATTACTTTTATTATTAAAAAATATACATATATCATATACAGGGTGCCACGGCCAAAAGCCGTAAGGGGCAATATGTTTTATATTTTTTTGCAAAAAATCAAAAAGTCTTTAATCTTATGTTGATCCCCTCGATGTCCAGAATCGAGCCCCCTTTCCACCCCCTTTCAGCTTAGTACATTCGTACACGTTTCGGGGCAGCCTGTGCAGTTGGGTTCATCAAATACCTATACAAATAGAGTCCTTTTATTCAAACTTGGGCGCAGCTTTGCGACATTTATGTACCTACTAAAATATTATTAACTATTTTTTTCTGCGATTTCGCACGTGTTGTTTATGGAATATTAAGTAAGTAGCCTTTAGATACGTTATTCAAATTCGTTTTATTGTTAGTTCTATCTTCATGGGAACTGATTTATGGGATAAAAAGTAGCATAATATGTTGAACCCCCTCCCTGAAAGTTTGGTCCTTACTTTTTGTTCAGCATCGATCACAGAACACGGGAAAAGTATTTTGTTAAAATTCCCGACTAAGTTTTTGAAAAATTAATATAAACGATATTATCACTAGACCAGGCGTACTGCTACCACGCAGCACAATAATGTGCATTCAAATATGGGCTTTAACTCGTAACATTTAAATGCAATTTATATAAACGGCATCTAAATCACAGACAGCTCGCGGGCCACTCGTTTGAGCCTTGTGGGAAGCCATTTGGTACTGTAAAATGTATCTTGAGATAACGAGTTAAAGCCCATATTTTAATGCACATTTGTGTGCTGCGTGGTAGCGGCGCTGGATTAATGTGCGCAGAGCTTTATCGCTCAAGAGATCATAACGCTTCGTTTATTTGTTAAATTTTGTAATACATATTTTTATCATCCTTCTAGAACAACATTTTCCCATGTGCTCTAACACTGCATCAGTCAAAAAGTGTTAAGATTTAAATACTAAGAAATGCCATGCAAACACACGTCATTTTCATTTGTTTAGTTGGTGTTTCGTTTTTCTGGTCACCTCAGACGGTATTACTGAAAATCAGTGTTTGCTTGTCAAGCAAAGCTATGCGTTGAGTTATTACCTTTTTGTCAGGCTGCAGCACACACATAGGTACTTACATCACTGAGAATCCGTACTTTTTTTTAATGGACCTATAGGTATATGTACTGACTATTTTTTAAAGTCTTTTATGCTCTGATGTACCTATCTTTTTGTTGTGTTTTACCTTTGTGTTGTGTGTTGCAGTAGCAAATAAATGTTTTATCTATCTATCTATTTAACAGTTTAAAAGATTAGAGCTCCGAGTCCTGTTGAGGATACCTAGTATCGAGACGTGATCGTGACGTCTCCTTTTTCTATGGGATTTGGTACAGCACATCTATCGTGCGGACAGGGAACTATGCAAATCCCATACAAAAATAAGACGTCACGATCAGTCAACTGGACTCAGGGCTCAGATAACGGTTTCAATAATAGAAAACTTTGTCGTGGAAGTTTACAGGGAATGTTTCATGATATGAATATGTAAGAACTTTGCAGAACACAGATTTCTTTTCAAAATCAAATTTTCCGAGGAATGGTGCTTAAGTTGAACTTGTGCCAATATTTTATTTAAATAGCTAAAACTTCCACGCCCATACTCGAATTGTTGAACGGATTTGTTAGGGGAATACCTATTCAAAAACATTAATTTAGTTTCATGGAAACGTTGCGTTTGCAGCTCAAAAGTTCTTAGCCGTGGTCTACACTGCTTTGAGCTGCCTAGACAGAAGCTTAGAAAGAGGTAAACAATGCTCCTTAATTTTGACGACTTTTGTGCCGCAGCGGGCGAAGATCCGCCTGTGACGTAGGAGGTTGCGGGTTCAATTCCCGCTGCGGGACAAATGTTTGTACAATCTGCAGATATTTGTTTCGAGTGTTGGTGTTTTCTATGTAAAATAAAAAATGTCTATCTATGTAATATATTATATTAAGTATATCAGATAACTCGTACCCATAACACAAGCTCTGCTGAGCCCAACCGCATCATCTAGCCCCTTGGCTGGATGATGCGGTGTGGATTGTCCAGCATTACATTTATTATTTATTAGACAAAGTCGAGAACTAAGCAAAGTGGTACAGTGAAGGGATTATCAAGAAAGCGGCCCCACCACCATTTACTACTACACCATTAAGAACTACGGTATCTGACTATGATGGTCTAACTGCCAGGTAGACAGTTAGACCACGGGTAATTTCCTTACCCGTGGTCTAACCAGTTTTACAACTCCTTTACACCACGGGTCAGGTTCACTTGGTAAACCCATCTTCATAAAGACATCCACTGCTCACACACTGCGTTACCTATTTGGTTTTTTTTGTACTTTATTATTATAGTAATGTTTCTTGTTACTATATGTTGTGTTATGTATTATTGGGTCCAAATAAATGTATTTTCTTTCTTTCTTTCACTGCTGAATATGATTTTCCCAAATAAGGGGATTTTGCCATATTCAAAACGCTTGGCAGGCGGATTGGTAATCGCAGTAGATGTGTTAAAAATACACAGAAGGAAGCTGCTGGGTGAGATCTGGAAAAATAACAAAAACATACATAAAAACAATCTTCTTCGCTTAGAATTCGGTACACCTGCACTTGTGTTATCTTCAACCACCTGGTGGCATTAATATCTACAAGATTTAGCAGATAATACCTAATTAATCTGACATTATGATCGATTACTTGCATATCGATTGGTGTAAGGTGTTAATGTCAGGGCCTCTCTGGAACGCCAAAAAAAACCTAATCATCAGAAGTTTGGTTGGCGACGGGAATCGTCCAACTGACTGATGTCTGTGTGAACTGTTCAATTACATGGATTATAAGTAATATAATCCACGGGCGGTATTTGAAATATTTTGAAGGGAAACAAAAATGCTCAGTTACATTATAACTTTAATGTACACGACAAAATTAAATAAAAAAACATAGACATTAACATAAAATGGGCGGCTTTATCTCTTCGATTTCTACCAGATATTTACAACCGCTCTGGGGTAAAGATGTTCTTGAGTGGAGACCGCAACTCGGCAAACTTTTGGGAGGACGACCTACAAAAGACTGCAGGCTGTTGCTGGATACGGCTAACAGGGCGCTATGGCGCTTATTTTGATGAATTGAGGCCACTCATTTTGATGAACCAAACACGGCTCACTTAGTTACTAAGATCTGATTGTATGACTGCAATAAATAAAAACACTGAACATCTCTAATACAAACATCCTGTCCTGAGGCGAGAATGGAATCCACAACCTGCGACGCAGCAGGACCGTTGCCCACTGCGCCACAAAGGTCGTCAAAGCATTTTTTTAGTGCAAATGATTGTAGAGTAAGCCCTACAGATTCTTATTTTATTTTTAAGCAAATAAATCCGGTAATCGGATTACGTACTTGCAGATACCTAATATTTGTTTTTCAAAGTGATTAGTGATAAATATGATTTAAAGATAACATAAGCTCGGGTTTGACGTATCTCGCTGCTTAGCCATTGCTACCAGTTGACAGACCTTTATCAAATCATTCAAATCAAAATATTTATTTTCAGACCACAAAGGTCCACAGAAAACTTAAAGCTAACGTACAACTACATCAAAGAAAATAAAATAAAACGAAAATAACTAAATCTAGGTTATAACTAATTTCATCCAGTGGTGCAGTATTAGACAATCATCGTGAGAGGTAGTACCGTCAGCATCCTGAAAGTCAGATATGACTTTCAGGATGCTGACGGTACTACCTCTCACTCTGTTCATGAATGATGCCACTAGCTTCCGCATAATTACCGCGAAGCCATCAGTGATAAGCTATTTGCGAACATCTCTGACGCACTGCAATAACGAGGCAGGCCCAATATCATCCTGAAAATGTTGTTATATTGAACACGCAGGGCGTTGAAAGACTTTTGCGTGTACTTTACACATAGGCTGCTCGTGTAGAAGCAGTGGCAGAAAGCTTTGAAAAACGAAATTTTAACAGGTATGGTACAACGAGCAAACCTTACGGGCTACCATGTTTCCTCTTACCGCCAACACCCTACGTTCCCTTTCAATATTGCAGTCAACTTTGAGACCAGCCCCCCCTTAATAATAAAGGTCAGTCAACTGTTGTGTTGTGTATAAGGGTCAATGAATATAACTTAGTAAAGTAGTACTTCATTGGGGTTGGTATTAAAGTATTTATTTAGGTATATCTATTATACATTTATCTTTGTTTTTACATTGAGCCACGTATCCAAACTAAGGTGACCGTCTCGACGTACCCACCTATATTGTAACACCATATTTATGCAATTTTTTTTTTGGATACAACATGCATGGGAATAGTTACTGATTCCTGAAATTATAGTTTTCACTGGTTAGAAAGTCTATGGATTCATTTATGTCATTGTTTATGTTTATCTTGTGTTAAATAAATTATTTTACCTTTTTTACTTATTATGTTGTATACTTGTAACGGCGGCGAACTAAAAATACCTAAGTAACAGTTATTTTCTAGACTCGATTTATTTTAACCTTCCAATGTACTCTCAACATACCAGCAGTTTTATTTCGCGGTAATATTTCACTGAAACCACAAGGAACAGGTGGGCTTTATGGCGGTTAATTGCCCCTTGTTTTCGAAATAATGATTTTTTAGTCCGTTTTCAGTCCCATTTCCGCTTCATTATTCGGTACTTGTCTTAACACCCAGCTTTTTGGTGAGTATATCCTTCACAAAGTTAAAATCCTTACTTTCCTTACTACTAATACTATATACTAGTTTCTGTCCACGGCTTCGCACCTGTTCCGTGAAATCGTTTCAAGATTAGGTAATTATATCCCTATATTTATAGGCTACTTGTATTGCGTGCGCAGCCGTCGGTGGAAGCTAGTGGCAAATAGTTTACACTATACAAGCCCTTAGAAAGTATAACTTCAATGACCGTCTAGTGCTCGAAAACAAAAGAAATAATGAAAAATTATTAATCAACATTCGCATGTCCGTCGCATGCGCTCTTTTCATGTGCCCCTTTGGTAGGACATATGTACTTGATCGACTGTACATAGCCTGAATAAGCTGCAGGTATTTAAATTAAATTAAATTAAATTAAATTAAAAATTAAAAATTATCTTTATTTGGAACAAAGTACAGGGGAAATACACATCAGGCTTGAAAACGATAATACGCGCAGTAGTTATACAAACTGTGTCGCGAGCATTAACGCCCTCCTCCGAATACATGGTTACAGCGTTCCTTAATTATATTTATTGGAGATGCAGAACCTTAAGACTAGGTAATACAACAATATTAAAAGGTGCTAAAAAGACAGTGAACTGACAGCAAAACTTAAAAATAAAACATGCATCTAGTTTAATTGGGCAAGTACATTATTATTGTTATACTATAGATAAAAATAATACAAAATATCAAGATACTCCGGAAGTTAAGTAGACAACAAATAAAACTCTTGGATGGTTAGGTGATGGGTAATTGAATAGTCAGGGGGACGGGGTTAATTACGAATTACGGATCATAAGAGCTTCGGTGGATTCGTATGATAGAGTTAATAGCCACTGACGGCAAATCAATTTAAATTTAAAGCGGGTTAGAGGATATATATTAATAAGCTTATTTGCTTTATTGTAGAGCACAGAGCTTAAATAATGATAGTGACGACTAGCTAATATTGTGCGACCCTGTTCAGTAGTACAGACCTTGTCAGATCTCCGTTTCGAGTGCGTTAGATTTGGATCGTAGTACAACTGACTATGTTTCCTGAATAAGACTTGAAATATGAAAAGTTGACGAACTGTGTGGACTTGGCAGAGCGAGTAGAGTTCCGACGTGGGAAACCAAATAGGTTTACGTAGCATTACTTTGAGGACAGCCCGCTGGGCACGTTCTAGTCTAAGTAACCGCGTTTTTACACAGCCGCCCCAGGAAGTGATACAGTATGATAGTATAGATTGGGCTAGTGCTAAGTAGATTGTTTTTAGAAGGTCTAACGATAGGATTGCGCGAAGATTTTTAAAAACAAAGATGAGCTTACGAGTGCGGGAGACAGTGGTTTCAATTTGCTGGTTCCAGGCTAAGCTATTGTCAATCATGACACCAAGATATTTTAGGCATGAAGTACGTTCTAAGAATAGGCAGCTACAAGAGTCTGCCAGAGAATCCGGGGAGCAGATATGGGCTCGAATAGAAAAGGTAGAGAGAGGTTGAGTTGCTGAATTGGGTGAAAATGCGATGAATTTAGTTTTGGTTAGGTTAAGAGTGAGTAGGTTAGAACGCAGCCATGACATTACAGATCTAAGAGCACTCTCAGCATGGATGCTCGCTTCGTACCATGACTGACCGTCAGCAAGTAGAGCTGTATCATCCGCATAGGTGATAATTTTGCAGTGAGGCAGAGTGAGGTTACATAAATCGTTAATATATAATAAGAACAAGGTAGGTCCGAGTACACTTCCTTGAGGAACACCAAAAGAAATGGACTCCTCTCTACTTATGTGATTATCGATTACCACAGATTGTGATCGATTGGACAAGTAACTACGGAACAGACTCAGAACGATGCCTCTGATACCAATATATTCGAGTTTGTTGAGTAAGAGTGGAACAGAAACCGTATAAGCTTTTAGGCTTTGCTAAGGTCCAAGAAGATTCCCAGAGTCTTTTTCTTAGAGTCAATGTTCTTAACGACAGAATCTGTTAATTCCAAGACTGCATCCTCTGTGGATCTTCCGAACCTAAAGCCAAATTGATTTGGTGAAAGGATGTTATTTTTATTTAAAAAGCTGACTAACCGACTGTTAAGAATTTTTTCAAAAATTTTGGAGAAGACTGAAAGGACCGAAATTGGACGATAATTTGAGGCATTATTTTTGTCTCCGCTTTTGAAAATTGGATGCACGAGGGTTTTTTTGAAGGAGTTCGGAAAAATACCTTTGGACATTGATAGATTGAAGATGTGATTTAGGACTGGAATTAATACATGTTTGGCTGATTTGATTAGTAGGGTTGAGATACCATCCCAGCCAGTCGCGCTTCTGTCTTTTAAATTGACAATAATGTTATTTATTTCGGAGTCCTCTACGTCGTAAAATACCATAGAGTTACTGCAAGGTTTATAACGGTTGTCAGGTACAGTGACGGTGACGTCAGATTCAAAGGTAAGCATTTGTGATGGGGACAGAGATTGAATTTCTGAAGCAATTTCACAAGCACTCCTTTCTCTTTCATAGCCACCGTACGCCTTCTCCAGACCAACGACTTTTCGCACACTTAGTGAAGTGTAAAAAAAATCGTACTATGAGATCTTCTTCGAAATTCAACTAACCTCTGTTCAGAAGGCAGAATTAATAAACCGGCCAAGTGCTAGTCGCCTCACACACGGAGGGTCCCTAACGTCGCGTCGTACAAAACTTTCGCAAAAGGAACCCTAATAAAACTTAACAAAATACACTTGTGTTCTTTAGAATATGATAATTTCATTATCACCTAATTAATGGTTTCCATGGCAACGAGCGTCAACAGTTTCATCCATGTGTCATCAAACTAAATGAGACTTTAATTATAACTAGATGTCATCAGACTCATCAGTGTAAACTAAAATTTTTGCACGTGAACATAGACCTTCGGTCAGGGAAAGTAAGGTGGGGGTGATTTCGTTCGTCCGAGACGAACGTTGTGTTATTTAATAGGTGACTGATGTACTTAAAATACATTACATAGATAGATATTATTTATTATACCTACATAGAAAATTCCAGAACAAAAAAAATAAAAAAAACACTACAATCTAGGTAGGTGCTTATATAATTTTCAATTGAAAGCTATGATCAATTTACGGCTCGACATTATATTAGGTCCTTACATATGAAATTGGCGTTTTTCGTACTGGCCACTTTAATCACAAATTTCTCCTCTTTGGTAAGGAATTCCAAATTCAAATTTGTACAGCTATAGACTCATGTATTTGTGCTTCGATGATCGTCATTCATTTGTTTTGTTTTCTTCTGTTTTTTTCTGTTTGCGTCACTCATTTTACAAAATGGAAAACTTAAAATATCGCATTATTTACGTGTACGAGTTCCGCCGTGGCACTAGTGCTGCGGAAACAACTCGAAGGGTGAATGATGTGTATGGCGGTCGTGTTGCAAAAGAAAACACAGTTCGTTTTTGGTTCCAACGTTTTCGTTCTGGAAATTTTGACCTGCAGAACAAGCCCCGTGGACGGCCTGAGACTCAAGTTGATAATGAAGAGTTGAAGGCTATTGTGGAAGCGGATCCATCGCAAACCACGTCCGAGTTAGCTGCAGGCTGCGATGTTAGTGATAAAACTGTTTTAATTCACTTGAAGCAAATTGGGAAGATTAAAAAGCTTGAAAGGTGGGTACCTCACGAATTGACTGAAGCAAACCGGCAAACGCGCGTCGACTGCTGCGTTACATTACTAAACCGGCACAATAATGAAGGTATTTTAAACCGAATCATTACCTGTGATGAAAAATGGGTTCTTTACGATAATCGGAAGCGCTCAGCGCAATGGTTGGATCCTGGCCAGCCAGCCAAATCCTGCCCCAAGCGAAAATTAACCCCAAAAAAGTTACTTGTAAGCGTTTGGTGGACTAGTGCCGGTATTGTTCATTACAGTTTTCTCAAATCTGGCCAGACTATTACGGCTGATGTCTATTGTCAGCAATTGCAAACCATGATGGAAAAGCTAGCGGCTAAACAACCTAGGCTGGTTAATCGCTCCACGCCACTGCTGCTTCACGACAACGCTAGACCACACACTGCGCAACAGACGGCTACTAAATTATAAGAGCTTCAATTGGAAAGTCTAAGACATCCTCCGTACTCCCCGGACCTTGCTCCAACAGATTACCATTTTTTTCGAAATTTGGATAACTTCTTGCAAGGGAAAAAAATCAACTCCGATGGGGCAGTCCAAATCGCCTTCAAAGATTTTATTGATTCCCGTCCGACTGGTTTTTTTAGTAAAGGGATCAATGAACTACCTATAAGATGGCAAAAGTGCATAGAAAATAATGGTTCATACTTTGATTAATTAAATATATTATATTAAAAAATATTCGACTTTTTGTTCCTCCCATACAAAACGCCAATTTCATATGTAAGGACCAATATTTTCGTAAGCCTAAACAATTTTTAGTCAACAGTTGGAGAATAGACTGTTTGTAAAAGCGTAAAATACGTCCAAGACGTGCTGATTATCTGAAAAAAAAAATATCTAACTGTATTTATGGGTTATTCCCAACGTCTAACGTGAGGAGTTCCAATTCCCAACGTCTCATATCACCTCATTTTATCTTCAGCTGTTTTTTTACACATGCTGTAGGCCAAGCACAACCCACGGACCTGCTGGGTTGTCCTAGTGGGCGGAGAGGTGACACTCCGACGTGGCGCGTCCCCGGGTTGCGGATAGGGGGTTTTGGCTTACCGATAGCTTCCATAAGGGAGTTATCGGTAGGCCAGCGCGGACAGAACACCAAGAGAGGGTTCAGGGAAGCTTGGACAAGCACAATGTGCTGTCAGAAGATGTAACGAGTTTGAACGTTGCTATCAGAAGGTGGAATTGTATCCGTAGACCACTCTGACATTGTCTGGAGTTGCTCGGATACAGAAATTACCAAATACTAAGGTTTGGCGCCCGCTGAGGGGATGTATGGCCGGGGGCAGGTCGGTTGTGAGGGCGTCTCAGGGGGGTTGTCCTCCCTCTGCAACTAAGAAAGGACAAACCAATATGAAAATGGCGAATTGCATAAATAATATACCCCAGGAAGGTACCGGCCTCACCGAGGTCGGAGAATCCTTCACTGCTCCGGCAGTCAGATGTCCCTCGTATTCTGGGGAGGACAGCAACCGCCAAGATGTAAGGAGGTCTTCTCGCGCTGCGGCGCAGAGGACGGCTGCCATAGCAGCGAATTTTAATAAAATGGATGATCGACAGTATGAATCGGATGGAGCAAGTGCTCGGCCCCAGAGGTCTGTAGCAAAAAAGAGACGTGGAAACGATCCCCAAACGGCATCCAGTGAGGAGGATAAAAAGTTTGAGGATTTTCTAGACAATTCTAGTAATCGGAGGAAAGAATTCCTCCGAAAAAAACAGGATGAGAATGAGAAAGAGTTGGACTTGCTAGTGAGCAAGGCCAATAAGACAAGAGCAGAGTTAAATCTTAAGCGCATAGATATTGCAAACAGCCAAACGGCTGTGGCGCTTAATAAAAGGGTTCTTGAAGATGTCGCTATTATAATGAAAGTAGCTTCTAAGTCAAATAACCTCAAAGGAACGTTTGTACGTCATTTAAAAGAAGCGGGAGAATCTATTCAAGCAGCTGTAGAGGCTCTCCATAGTAGAACTATCTCGGAGGAAACCGCTAAACTGCAAGCAGACAATGTTCGTCTGCAGAGTGAGATCGAAGAACTGCGCAAAGAGATGAAGGAGCTGCGACTAGAGGTGTCGAGGTCTGTTAAGCGCCCAATTTTATCCCAAGAAGCACCACTACAGACACCCCAGATCATGGAAGTGTCGGAGAATATAACCTCTCAGGTTATACCCTCACAAGGATTTGACATTGAGGAACTTTCACGTGCTATAATGCTGCAAGTTGGAACCATGGTAAGTGCCAGATTAGATGGACTAGAAGATCGTCTACTTCCAGAACAGCGCATCCGGCCTCCACTTGCAGCAGATAAGAAAAATACCGTACATCCAACGGAGGAAAAGTCAATGACCACAGGAAATACAAATGATCGGAAAGAGGGAAATGTAAAAAAGAAGAAAAAGATAAAGTCACAACGAAATGGAGGGCAAATAGAAAGTGAGAAAGAGCTCTCACAACCGTTTGTTTTCCCACAGTCTGTCGTAGAGCCAACTCAGAAGAACGAGAGTTGGACTACGGTAACAAAACGTGGAAAAAAGAAGACAAAGGGGAATCAATCTCAGTCTCGAGGGACACAAGAAAAAGAGAAACGGTCTAATACGGTTAAACTACGCACCCCCCGCTCTGCGGCAGTGGTTATAACATTACAACCGGGAGCAGAGGAAAAGGGGATAACCTATGCAAAAGTGTTAACTGACGCTAAGGAGAGAACCTTACCAGCTGTGGTATACCCAGTCTTCGTTTTCGAAAGGCAGCTACGGGAGGCTGCATCCTTGAAATCCCCGGGGTGGCTAATGACGGTAAAGCCGATTCTTTGGCACAAAAACTACGTGAAACGTTAAATGAGGAGATAGCGAAGGTATCTAGGCCCATTAAGTGTGCAGAGCTCAGGATCTCTGGCCTGGATGACTCAGTTTCTGTCGAAGAAATTAAGAGTGTGATTGCACAGAAAGGTGGCTGCCCTACTGAGTCAATAAAGGTAGGAGAGTTAAGGCAAGACTTTCAAGGTACATTTGACATCTGGGTACGTTGCCCTGTACCTGTTGCCAAAGCTTTAAAGGAGAATGGTCGACTACTAGTAGGGTGGGTGTCTGCACGTATCACAACGCTGCAGCCAAGACCTCTGAGATGCTACCGATGCCATTATCAAGGCCATGTTCGTGCCCAATGCACAACAGAGATTGATCGCAGCGACGAATGTTATCGATGTGGGCAACCTGGACATAAGGCGGTGCAGTGCACGGCAGAGATACCCAATTGCTCCTTATGTGCGGCTGCAAATAAGGCAGCAAATCATGTGGTAGGAAGCAAATCCTGCTCGGCGCCTAAGCTGAAAGCGGTAGCTAAACCAGCGAAACGCCGGTTAGAACCTAGCTGTCCCCCACCTCAATTGGGGGAATGCGAGGAGATGATTACCTTGTGATATAGTTATGGCTCATAAATTTCTACAGGCAAACATCAACCACTCCTCCGGTGCGCAGGACTTGCTCCTGCAAAGCATGGCGGAATGGCTGATTGAAGTTGCGGTAGTCGGAGAACCATACTTTGTGCCACCCCAAGATAACTGGGTTGACGACGTTGATAGTTTGGTTGCGATAATTATATCAAGCGCTGCCGGAGCTCACACATCAACGCTAGCAAGAGGCAGAGGATACATTGCGATTTTATGGAGGGAAATTATTCTCATTGGTGTCTATTTTTCACCTAATAAAACCCTCGCGGAGTTTGAACAATTTCTGGACGAAGTAGGAGCTTTTATTAACCAGTCTCATCCCCGCCCTGTGATCCTCATGGGGGATCTTAATGCTAAATCTACAATCTGGGGATCCCGTGCCACTGATGCACGTGGCGAGGCTCTCGAAGAATGGATGACCATGATCGGACTGACAGTCTTAAATCAAGGATCCATAAATACTTGTGTGAGGTGGAACGGCGGATCAATTGTTGACGTCACGCTTGCTTCCTCCTCCGTTGCAAACAGAATATTATGTTGGACAGTCTTAGAGAATATTGAGACTCTCTCGGACCATTTATATATCCGATTTGAAGTCTCTAATGGACTCTCGGAGCTAGAGACTATAAACAGTCGTCGCCAGAACAACCGTTCATCATCATTATCACCAAGATGGGTTCTGAAAACGTTGGATAGAGAGGCCTTGGTGGAAGCCGCAATAGTGAAAGCCTGGGAGTCCCCTCCAGAGGTTATAGTAGAGATTGAAGATGAGACAGACTGGTTTAAGATAGCCATGACTGAAATATGCGATGCCAGTATGTCCCGAGTCAAAGAGCGTCCTCCGAAGCGTCAGGTCTACTGGTGGAATGTGGAAATTGGTAACCTGCGTATTAGATGTGTCGCAGCAAGGCGCCAATACACTAGGCAACGCAGGCGTAGACGACGTGACGAAGAGAGAGAGAGTCAACTTTATCTGGTCTATAGAGAGCGAGTCCAGGAGCTACGAAAAGCTATTTCGGATGCCAAAACTAAGGCTAGGGCAGAGCTCCTAGAGAGTCTTAATCAGGATCCTTGGGGTAGACCATATAAGCTGGTGAGGGGTAAAATTCGCCCATGGGCGCCTCCACTTACCGAAACTTTATCACCGAGATTATTAGTAGATGTAGTTTCTACCTTGTTTCCGCGGAGAGATGGATTCTCGCCTCCCGAGATGTCAACCACAACGGTACAAAACACAACACAGTCAGATGATGTACCGCATGTTTCGGAAGTAGAGCTTCGTCTTGCAGCCTTAAAGCTCCGAGCCAAAAACAAGGCTCCCGGCCCGGATGGTACACCAGGTCGAGCCTGGGTATTAGGACTAAAAGAATTAGGTGACCGGTTTAGGAGGCTTTTAAACGCATGCCTAGAGTCGGGTTCATACCCTAAGCGATGGAAGACTGGCCGATTAGTTTTAATACGGAAAGTTGGGCGTCCAGCGGATATTCCGTCCGCCTATCGCCCCATAGTGATGCTGGATGAAGCGGATAAACTTTTTGAGCGGATTATCGCAGCTCGCCTCACCAATCAGTGAAGGGCCAAATATTTCCGACTATCAATTCGGTTTTCGAGTAGGTTGTTCGACTATTGACGCTATTAAACGAGTCA
This sequence comes from Eupithecia inturbata, assembly GCA_963662085.1. NCBI lineage: Eukaryota > Metazoa > Arthropoda > Insecta > Lepidoptera > Geometridae > Eupithecia > Eupithecia inturbata. Next base: position 4,396,811 of record OY759194.1, on the reverse strand, counting down.
AGGCCCTCTCTGATAGCGCACTTGAAGACAAAGGCGTTCTAGTTGCAGTGTCTATAGACATTATCGACGCTTTTAACACCATGCCTTGGCCATGTATAACAGAGGCATTAAGGTACCATAATGTACCTCAATATCTTAGAAGAATTGTTGAGGCATATCTCTCTGACAGGTATGTCACATATTTGGGTCGTGAAGGAATATGGCAAAAATGGCAAATGTCGTGCGGTGTTCCACAGGGATCAGTCTTAGGGCCGCTCCTGTGGAACATCGGGTACGACTGGGTACTAAGAGGTGAACTTACCGCGGGTGCTAACGTAACCTGTTACGCTGATGACACGTTGGTTACTGCTCGTGGAGCTACCTTTGAAGAAGCAATCAATCTGAGCACGGAGGCGGTAGCTTCAGTTGTCAATCGGATCGAGAGGTTAGGGCTTAAGGTGGCGATCAGTAAGACCGAGGCAATATGCTTCTATGGGCGTCGAAGGGCGCCGCCGCAAGACAGCCACATTCTGTTGGGGGAGTCCAGGATTGTTTTGGGATCCTGTATGAGGTACCTTGGGTTGTTCCTAGACAGCAAGTGGAAATTTGGTGAACATTTTAACCGCATGGCTCCGAGGCTTATGAAAGCAGCTTCCGCTTTAAAGCGACTGATGCCGAATCTCGGAGGACCAAAAGGAGATAACCGGCGACTCTACTTGGGAGTTATCAGATCCATGGCTCTCTACGGTGCGCCAATTTGGGCGGGAGCGCTGTCAGAAAAAACAATTACCTTATTGAGAAGACCGCAAAGAGTAATGGCTGTTGGAACCATACGTGGATACCGCACTGTTTCGTACGAGGCCAGCTGTGCATTAGCAGGATCTCCTCCATGGGATTTGGAGGCGGAAATACACGCGGCAATGTACGAATGGCGTGCTGAACTGAAGCGTAGAGGGGAATATCCACCACAAAAGGAAATCATCACATGGCAGAGACAAGCCAAGCTAGCCTTGATAAACAGGTGGAAAGAGCGATTGGTGACACCAAGGGCTGGCTTACAGACGATAGAAGCTCTACGGCCAATTCTAGAGAATTGGCTCGTAAGAGAACACGGGTCTCTAACCTTTCGGCTGACACAAATGCTCTCAGGCCATGGATGCTTTGGCAAGTATCTATGTCGTATAGCCGGAAGAGAACCAAATTCGAGGTGTCACCATTGTGATTGCGAAGAAGACACGGCGCAACACACACTTGAACAGTGCCCGGCCTGGGAAAGCCCGCGTCGGGAGCTGTGTAGTGTGTTAGGTAACAGCAGCCTGTCCCTATCTCTTCCAGAACTGATGAAGGAGATGCTGGACTCGAAGGAAGTCTGGGATGCGGTGGTTGTCTTCTGTGAAGACGTCCTTACACAGAAGGAAACTGCGGAAAGGGAGCGAGAGATAACTACTGACCTCCCTATCCGCAGCAAGAGACCAGGGCGTCGGAGGAGAATCTTCCACGCTCTCCTCCGGCCACCATAAATTAACCAACAGGTCGAGACGGCGGCCAGGGGGGTAGACGTCGTCAGTACTCAGGACCTAGAGACGGCGCGCGCGGTGTTTTCCACGCGCCTCTCAAAGAGGAACTCCATATTGAGTCGGGGCCTTTGCAGGCCAGCACCGTCGGGCCAGCGGAAGAATTCGCAAGTGTACCCGTAGGCCCGGCAAACAGGTGCAGAAAGAAAACACAGTGGTGGGTTTAGCCGGTAGGAGTCCGGCATAACCGTTCTTTCGCCCCTTAGGAAAAACGGTATCCAAGAGGTATCCCCCACTCAAAAAAAAAAAAAAAAAAAAGGCCAAGCACAACGATTATTGTCTAGGGTAGAAACGAAACGACATCGCATCGATCGTCAACATTGCGTAAACAATTGAAGATAAAGGAATTAATTTTTAAAATTTTACGAATTCGAAGACGATGCGACGCTATTTTTCTCTTTCTACCCGACAACAATCGCTGTATTTGAGTACTTACACTTGTAGCTACTTCCTAGGTCATACAAAACAGACAGATACTCTTTCGTCACGGGTTGGCGCGAGATTCAAATTTTTTCGTGGTTTTTTATTTATTTGTGCGTTCTACGAGGAACAAAACCACGGAAAAGTAATTTGCCACAAAACGTAAAACATTGTCTATGAACCCATTATAAAGCCAACTTCGATTCAATTGTATTTTGGGAGCATTTGGGAAAGATTTTTAGCCCAAAATCTCCTATTTTCCCAAATGCTCTAAAAATACGAGTGAACTGAAGTTATTTTTTTTCATAGTTTAATAGAAATTGGTTTTCGATTTGCGGTAAATTACTTTTTCGTTAGTTTTAATCCTTATAGAACGCAGAAAAACTTAAAAACCACAAAAAAAAAATCTCGCGCCAAACCGTGATGATCACCCCAAATAATAAAAACAAATTACAACTAGTACAATCGAAACAGATACCAAAAACACTGGACGTTTAACACAACATCATCAACCGCCCTAAAGTTCGACCCGAATGTATTATACATATTTATGATATTTATGAATAGGTATTTAAATATTATATTTATTTAGCCTTATCGCTTTAAGCGATAAGGCCGCCAATTCTGTTACCTTCTGTACTATACTGTTTTGTATATAAGTTTCAGTGAATAAAGTATTATCTATGTATCTTTTTAAACTTTCGCGATCTGTCTATAAAGATTTTTTGTCGGGTATTAATCGCGTACCTTTTGTTTTATTTTCCCAAAACAAAACAAAAGGTAATAAAACAAAAAAAACAAAAGCAAAATAAAACAAAAGGTACGCGATAAATACCCGACAAATAATCTTTAATATATTATCTATCTATCTATTTAAATACTATGAAGGAGGGCCTTGCAGCGGTAGGATCCAGTCGGCTGATAAGATAACCTTCTTTACTACTTGTAAAATACAACACCCACTCGGAACAGATATTTGAAGATCGTACAAATATTTTGTACTAATATTTGTTCCGGGCGTTCTGGGTTTTTTCAATGTATAATTTAAAATATTTCTATTTATGTAATGTATTGTATTGAGTTTATCAGTCGTCTAGTACCCATAACACAAGCTGTGCTTAGCTTGGGACTAGATGATGTTGTGTGGATTGTCCAGCATTATTTATTATTATTATTTATTAGTCCCGAGGCGGGAGTGGAACCCACAATCTTCTGCATCGCTGGCGCACCACATTGCTCGCTGCGCCACTGAGGTAATCAAAAAAAACAGAAAAGCAGAAATCTCCATTTACAAAAGCGAATCACACTTATATAAATGCGAAAATTTTGATGGATGAATGTTCACGCCAAAACTATCGGAATGGATCGGGATGAAATTTTGCATAAAGGACCTACGTCCTGGAATTAAACATACGCTACTTTATAGGTTTTAGAGATAACCTTTGAACGTTTTCACAGAAACAATGCGAGCGAAGCCGGGAACAGAAAATAGGGCGCTATAAGGCAAACAAGAAGAGTTGGGTACTAAGTACTTACTTTGCTGAAACTTCCGTAGCCTATAACTGAAAACTTGTATGCAGTCAGTTTTTGCGGTTTGCTAGACCTGAAATTTATTTATTTATTTATTATAAAGGGCATCCTACGTGGGAATCACTTAGAGGCTAATAATATACATACATTGCAGGATCTTAAGAACTATGTGTTTCCACATATAAAGGGACGCCGCAGTATGCACAATATTTATAACTCAAATAAAAAATAAAATTAAAGGAACACTATAAATGGGTATATCAGTAAAATAAAGAAAAAAATTAATAACTTATAGTTACATTATGCACAAACTTTACGTAAGTAAGTGTAACTCAATCTAACTTAAAATGCGTAATGAAATGTAAGGACCTACATATATTCATGTAATGGGTAATTACCGCGGAGATCCAGATTAAAATCGGTAAACAACATGTATCTTCATAATTATTACGAATATAGAAATTGAAGGAGAATAAATGGATATTACCTGCAGTCAGCTGCGAAAATATTTATACACTCCCGAGTTTTCAATTTGACTAACTATTAAGTGTATAGTTATTGTGATAATTTATAAACCGCATTCTGACAAGTACGATGACTACTTTCTATGAAAAATGTGTTCGTGGACTTTAAATTGAAAAGTTCCGAGTAAAATAAAAGTGAAAACTTGGGAGTGTATACATATCTGAGCAGCTGACTGTACATCGAGAAAAAAAAACTATGAGAAGAAATAAGACTTTATTTTATCGTTGTGCTGTAACCGAGTAACAGCTAAAAATTGGAGCTGGAGGCATCCTCCGGGTCTGTACTGTTTTTCTTGAGCTTGACGCCTTTTTACCACATGTATCCACTTGTTAAGGCTTAGTGTAAATGGGGTGATGACTGTGGCCATCGCGGCATAAGGCCCAGACTCCTTTTTACCACATATATCCACTTATTAAGGCTTAGTGTAAATGGGGTGATGACTGTGGCCATCGCGGCCTAAGGCCCAGACTCCACCAAAGCGGAGATGTGCGGAGATGTCCAAAGCGGAGACGAGAAGAGACGTTTTTCGGCTAGGGTGTATCCACCGAATCTGTGCGGAGATGCGTACTGGCTAGACTGGAGCAGTGATGTCTGTTGGCTAAAGCGGAGATGTGTGCTGGCTAGAGTGGCTGAGCTGCGTGAGGCCAGCGTCGTCTGCTTGTTGAGATGAATGCACTAATGGCGCGGCGCCGCTCACTGCACGCCGCTCACATCTCTTCTCGTCACCGCTGCTGCGTGACATGACACAGCTTATATTTCCGCTTCGATATTTCTTTGTTTCTTCGCATACAGATACATCACCGCTCGGTGGTCTCCACTGAAGCTGAGCGGAGACGAGATGTATGAATAACGAGGTTCTATTAGTTTTTAAGGTTCTGTGCCTGAAGGGTGAAAACGGAACCCTTTTAATAAGCCTTCGCCGTCCGTCCGTCTGTCCGTCCGTCCACCTGTCACAGGCACCTCATGAACCGTAAGAGAAAGCCATTTGAAATTTTTAGAGAATGTGTATTTCTCTTGCAGCTATAAGAAAAATTATAAAAATGAAATAAATATCCAAATTAAAGGGGATTCCATACATGAAAGTGTTCTTGAACTACAATAGCAAGACACTTGAAACTTTCTATAAAAAAGTAAAACTTCAATAGACTTCGATGGGACTTAAACCCTTTACCTTCCCTCAATACGGAAATACGCTAATTGCGCTACGAGATCAAGTGACGTAGGAGTCGAAAACTGTTGTGCTCTGTGTGTGAAGTTGTATATGTATGTATGTGTAACATGTACCAAATAAATGTTTTTACTTTATTTTCTTTCTTTTTCTCTTGCCTACCTATAACAGAAGCTCTAGAGCATTATATCTATTTCTTAAACATACCTTATTAGTATTGTCAGTATAATTATTTTTGACTTTTGATCCATTTTGTACCAATTAGAAGCATAAGCGGCCTGGCCGATATTCAAACTCTGAAATATAAGCGCGCAGAGTTTAATAAAGCCTATTTACAAAACACAATGTTCAACGGTTATTATTTCATCAAAGGTAATGTATTTAGAAGTAAATGTTTACGATACAGGCTGTCATTCAAAAATTTTAGCTCTTTGATGAAGGAATGTATAAAATCCCAGTTTACGACCCCGCATCTGGAAGGATGCGAATTTAAGTTCCATCTAGGTCTAGGTCTCAGGGCGGGAACGTTTCAGTTATAGTTTTTTCTAAAACCTATAGCAAACTCCAGCCTCTCACAATACAGGTGTATTCAAGATCTAAGCACTGTGCTTATAATAACAAAATTTTAAGTAAGGCCTATTGTCAAGAGGAAATAAACAAATTATTATAATTGCGCCACAAGGTCAAGAGTCCTGCTATTATTTTGTTTTATAATTTATTTTTACCACCAATTCCTTGTTTTGGGGAGGCATGTTCAGCAGTGGTCGATACTGACTATGCTGAGGCACGGGGGTGTAACACCGCCAACTTCTTATTACCATCAGCCGTTAGTCCTGCGCCTGACTTCTGGTCGTGTCGGTCGTCCCATCGGATTATGAAAGTACGGGAATAGAGAGTGCAACTGTGTTTGCTCACAGACTTGTGCACTATAATTATGTCCTGCGCACAAGATCTAAGTAAAATCTGTTCACTGTGCACAGATTTTACTTGTTGTGGTACGTTCTCCCAGCGCTTACTCAACAACTGGCCTTTGTTACAACTACACGTAAACACTCGCTCACAGTTACATTTCCAATCTTTTGCAATAATTTTATTGAACAAACACGAGGGCATTGCTATAGTTTTTTAGTCAATAAATCACACTAAAGTACGTCGTAGCAAGAACGAACACGTACGTCGTAACACGAACGCCGCCGGCGCTGGTCTGACTATGACTGAGGTGGGTGGACCTAATTGCACCTAATTTGAGCCTTCCACTTTCGAGAAGCTAGTACCTCATCTCCCCTTTTTAAATCGATGACGCACATGGCTAATTTCCGAGACTGGCCGCTGCAGCCGAAATTCGGCTATGTGGACGTCATCATCGTACCTGCCTATGCCAATGAAGTAGGCGGCCTCTCAGAATATTAGTGAAAAGTTTATATCTATACTGATTGGGTTACAATCAATAAGCTAAGCTGGGGTAAAATGCTAAGGGATGCTAGCTAGCTGAGGGTGGTAAAACCTCCGAAGAGATTAAAATAACCGAACCCGTTGAGTGATGATTGAACACTATTTATTGCTTTCACATTTGTTGCTAATTGCGGTCACTGCAAGCTATGGCAATGTTAACATTGCCATATTTGTAAAACACTTTTTAAAAAATGTGCGCACACAAACATATTAACAAACAAACAACATCTCACCCTAAACGCATAATATACAGTCTCCGTTCCGTCGGGCCCAACGAAACAATCGTTTCGTTTAGCACCAACGAAACAATCGTTTCGTTTTTATTGTGCAAATTGGTATTCTAATTCAGTGTACCTATTTAGAGTACACCAATTGGCCGAAATGAAACACGAAATTTCGTGTCGGTGAATTAAAATAGGCCCTTGTTTTTTTTAGTTTCGTAGCACCCTGTAGTGGATTATTTTACCTCTGTTATTATATTTTCGCCGAAGATGCTCATCATTAATATTTGGAGAACAACCGAACCGAGAAACAGAATATACCCCGGCATTTGTTTTAATTCTCCTATCTGGAAATAATTATTACTAGTGAGTTGTAGAAAAGGTTATTATTTATAGTATTGCTCGCGCAAGTGCTAAAGACAGTTTAAGAAACGGGTTTTAAATGATTAGAACAAAAAATCTAATCAAATATTAAAAAGAATGAATACACACCGTCAAATTAAATCCAAGAGCGCATATTTCAATTGATCCGACCAACACATTGAAGAGGTTAGGCGCGGCGTAAATGTCTTCCAAATCGTCTGCTAGTCTAAAATCACACAATGTTTAATATAATGAAAGTAATACACAATAATATAATAATAATATATTTTTTACTGTAGAATAGTTTTATAATATTTTATTTTCTATAGTAAAATATGTATTTTATAACGAGATTTAAAATAAATGAAGTGAATAATAATTTATTCAAAAGAACTTAGGGCTAAATGGATTACAAAAGAGTCAATAATGTATAATATATGTAGATAAAATAATACATGTGCCTGAACTAGGTAATCCTGTATCTCAGGCAGAAAGTGCTTAAAACGAACAAATAATAATCACATCAATCAGTAGTCATAATATTATAACAAAGCAACGGTGCAGATTTGTATAATAACTTAATTATACTAAATACGCTAAACTTACGTAAGGTGCTTAGGTACAAATATGATTAGCCTACTTTAAACAAGGCCAATGTCTATTCTGTGTCATCGTATTGACATACTTTGCAGAATACTTTGATTCATCTAAATTCTGAGTAAAACTAAAATTATAAAAAAAAATTCAAACACAAAACGAAAAAATTGAGAAAGGAAGGGTAAATCATATTATAGTTATGATAAAAACGTAAAGGATCTCAGGAAAAGCTGCGTCCTTAGGCTCCCCCATGATCTATGGAATTTATATATCTCTTTTCAGCCGCTAATTTTGCCAAACAGTCGGCGGAGCCAGTTTCATGGTTACCTGGCTTCTTAAAGAGCAAGCAGGTGGCACACTTAGGATCTTCAGCTAACTTTTGCCATTCTTTGTTTGTGTGGCCGATGCCGCCAGGCGCCAGTGTCCGCAAGTATGAGCTGCTTCGAGACAAAACTTTGCCGCGTGACCATACTGCTGGCACTTGTAGCAGCGAGTAACCAGGGTGAAATCCCTCACAGGGCACGAGGTCCAGTTCACGAAAACCCTGTCCTTAGTGATGAGTGCTTTACGTATGGCGGCCGGAACTTCTATAATATAATTGCAGGACTCTGCAATCTTCCTGCCCGACTTGTGGCTTAGCTTTATGGTGTTCAAAAACTTTTCCAGGTCGCAGTTTTTGAAAGTCTCGCCTAAATTTTGATGAAAGATGCAGGAGAAAACTTATTTTTCGGGCATCGATGTTGGCACTCCAATGATGACGACTCTCGGCTTTCGTATAAGCGGTTCGTCGATTGTTAGGCCAAAGTTGGTGATCTGAACTATGTTTTTCAGCTTTTCGATGTCGTCCTTGATGTCAGTGCTGATGATGACGCCTCCGTTTCTGGTCTTCCGTAGCCCTCTCACATGCAGCTTCATTTGCTCAGGGCAGATAAATTTTTGCACTAGAGATTTCGTGTCTTCACTTGTCTTTAGTTTGTCGTTCGGGTATATGGCCACAGAACTGACATTTGTGGGCTTTATGTAAGTGTTTGACCCTTTTTTGACCATTTCGGCGAAGGAAGTTTCTCCGGCTTGTTTCGAGGAGCACACCTCATTCAGGCACTGGTTAATCGAGTTCATCCAACCTTGTATTTCGGGAGTAGTCACAACTTCGTACTCGGCTTCTTGGGTTCAGGTGCGGGCGTGGTGGGGGTCGGGGGCGGCGAGCGCGCCGTCCTTCTGCTCCGGTGGCCGAAGGGGCTAAAGGTACCCATTTAACACTAGTTTAGTTAAGATAGCCAGAAAAATATATCATTGTTACTTAATACACACGTTACAGATATGTCACAATCAGCAAAAAAAGAGGTCACAATAAAGCAATTGATTATTTGCAAATTGTTTACATCAAGGCACTTCCTGCCTCAACGACGGCAACAGGATCATCAAAATAATGTACAAATACCTACAGTATATTTTATGGAATTTCCGAAATATAATGACTCTTGTTAACAATAAATAAATGTCTGCATCCTTAGTACGGGTGGATACATATAAACCGCCAAGTGCGAGTCGACTCGCACACGAAGGGTTTCGTACCGTAAAAATCAGGCAAGTTTTTCAAAGCACATTAAATTTTCAACTTTATTTTATTTTTAGTATTTGTTATTATTACAATTGGAATATTACTTAATTATAGAAAGTTTCATGTCTCTACCTCCTGTCAAGGCTGTATCTTTTGAACTACGATATAGTTCAAAAGATACAGCCTTGACAAATTAAGAGCAAAAATATGAACTGTCTACCTCTTAAGGTTCATGAGATATAGCCACGTAACAGACGGATGGACGGACGGACGGACAGCGGAGGCCTATTATTAAGGTTACGGAACCCTAAAAACACTCGATAAATTTTTCGAGAGCTTGATTCGACTCTTTCCATAACGGTTGACGCCTTGCAGCGACTCTACCGGATAGAGAGGAACTTTTTTTCCTAGTTTGAAAGAGGTTGAATAATTTCGTACGATCTCGATTTTAGCCTTGTCCTATTCTTTTTTGCACGTGCAAGCGAGATAAAAGCTAGGTCTCGAAAACTTTCTTCGAATTCAAATTGATGGCACTCGACATTGGGGTACTGATAGGGATAGGAATACGAATTACAAGTGTCAACACCGTAGACCAGCAAAGCCTGGATCGGCGAGACTAGTTAAATGAGCTAAACACAAATTATTTATGAACTGGGTGTGTACTAAAACATAAACCAGAAAACGAAGTAAGTGATTCACGAAAATATGTAGAAATAAAAGTGATTTTTCTAATATAAAAAATACCCACAAACTTACTTTAAAATATACTGATGATCTTTTACAATCTCCTGCAGCACCTCACTACCACTGTTATCTAAATTCTTGAACTTGCTGGTGATAAGCATCATGTTGCCGCAAATCTGGCTGGTCAGAACATAGTACAGGATATCGGCCGTGGTGAAATAGAGCGTGCAAATGAAACCTACAAAAGGACGAACATTACATACAAAAATCTTAATCTACTCAAAAACTTACAAATTTATTGAATTTTAGTTTTTTAAACTTATGTTGTGACATAACATCAATTGAAGTAAAAAAACGTAAAAATTGTTTGATAAGAATGTTGAGCTACCTGTAGATTGTTTGCAACAGTCTGCAGTTAGCTCAATTGTTTCTATTGTAAATATTAGTTCTAATTCGTTTTTATTATTTGATTGCCATTTTATTCGTTAATAAAGGCCTAAAAGATAAAAAAAGCTGAACACAGGGCGCTAAGGCGCTCATTAGGGGAGGCCTATGTCCAGCTGTGGACTAATATAGGTTGATGATGATGATGAGATAAAAAAATGTTTGATTGAAAACTTCTTACAAAAATAGTGAAAGTTCGAAAATAATGTTGATTGATATTATAGGTACTTATAAATAAAAATAAATAAATAAATAAATAATGCTGGACAATTCACACAGCATCATCTAGCCCCAAAGTAAGCAGAGCTTGTGTTATGGGTACTAGATGACTGATAAACTTAATACAGTACATAACATAGATAGATATTTTTATTATATATAGAAAATACCCAGCACACCCGGAACAAATATTTGCAGATCGTACAAACATTTGTCCCAAGGCGGGAATCGAACCTGCAACCTTCTGCGTCGCAGGCGGACCTTCGCCCGCCGCGCCACATCGGTCGTCAAATCATCATCATCATCGTCATCGGTCACTTATACTCACCGGCATAGATAGAAAATAAATAAACCACGCCCCACGAGATCCAACCATCGACTTCAAAAGGTAGATACAAAGTGTAAGGCAAAATGAACTGTAGCTCATGGTACTTCAAAAAAACAAAAAACATCAGAAGCGCAGCCAAAAAACTATAGACTGCTATGAGAATCCAATTTAAAATAACGAAGTATTTTATAAACTGGTTCAATAAAGTAGCATTCGGTCGGAGGATAGCTCTTTTCTCTTCATCTTTTATTGATTCTGTGTAAAGTTTTTCAAGGCTCTGGGTTAGCTTGTAAATATTCTCTCTCTTCCCAGCTATAGCCATAATTTTTAAGCAAGATAATATACCTATACACGTGTTAGGAGCGAGATGCGTCAGCTCCAGGAGATTTTCAGCTGATATCTTAGAAACGAGAAACAGAAATTCACAAAGTACCATTATCCATAAACAAATTAATTGCACGAGATATATAACCTTAAATTTAGAATCATCGTAAGGAATTCCGATTGCCCATAAATTTTGTTTTATTTGCCGGAAAAGCTCTTCAAAAGATGGAATATCCATGTTGACGCCACGGTTTCAATATGTTTTCTGAATGCTATAGGACGGATTTTAACCAAAGTTGTTGAAATTTACTAGGGCTACCAAAAGAGGCAGGTAATTTCCTATTTCATACCTTTATTATTAAACAGGTTTTTGCTGTGCACGTGGTTACCCACCTTGTTTCTTACTACCTTTACAGGTAGTAAGAAACAAGGTTTGATTTTTCATGACCGAATGCTATGCTTATAATAATGATTTTGAAGAAGAACCTTCCTAGGAAATTAAACCAATAACTAAGCCTAAAGTACTTACCTAAAGTACTTCCATATCTATCGTCATACATACTACGCACAGCTACACACACACACAACAGCACAGCAGCACAGCATTTTAATCTTATTTTGTTCACTCATCATTATTATAAAACTTTTTAAACTTTCGCGATCTTTTAACAATCTTTAATCTTTAATCGTGGTCATGTCGCCCCGCGACCACGACCGCTGCAACGCGAGGGAAACGTAGGGGAAAATAAAGTAAAAGGTACGCGATAAATACCCGATAAATAATCTTTAATATCATCATAGTATGTAGTACCAAGCTAGTAAGTTATCCGAAATTTCGTTAAGTTAAGTGAAACTACTGAGTTGGTATCCACGATACAGGCTTTGCCTAGTGTGGAGACGGCAGGAAAATATAAAATTGTTATTACAAACGAAATAAATATTTTTTTAATTTTTTTTTCAGCTTTACTTTGGTGAAGACAAAATTCACTTTAAAAAAATATTTGCTCTTTATGAATTTAGACTAAGAAAATTACAATTCAATAATAAAAACAAATTAGAACTAGTATTTCCAATTGAAACAATTAAGCTAACTGACATAGACATAGACATAGACAATCATTTATTTGCTGCTCAAACACCTCACACAATGAGTACAAAACAGATATAAAAATACATTTTGAAAAATAGTTAACTTATATTACGACAAAAACAATTACACAAAAATATTTTCAAAAAGTAACTGCAGACTGTTGCAAACAATCTACAGGTAGATTAAATTTAGACTAAATCTAAATTCTTCAATACCTTACTTAACTCTCATGAAACTTATCTCATATTTATGACAGCCCTAGTCTTATGAATCAAATCCACTTATCACTTTTGTATGTTTAATGTGACAACGTGAAAATAGGTGACAAATATCAAAACCCACTTATAGTGAAATCTCTCAATTCTCTATTCCTTTTGAAGCACCATGTCTTTGATTCATCCTCTAATTTGCCCCTTTCATGTCAAAGTTAAATTTACTTACTGGGTAATAGCAAAATGAAAATGTTTTAGTTAAGGTACCACAAGTAATGTTGAGGCTACTGAGCTGAAAGCTAACAAGTTAGTTAAAAAGTGAATAATGCTGTTTAAAAATAACAATTGAAATGCTATTGTGGTGAATCATAATAGCTCAGAGTTCATAAAACAAAGTACAAACGAACGACGGACGGATGATTGGTTCAATAGCAGATTATTATAGGGTGTCAACTCCGCAAACTGTTTTCTATTTATCAATGTGTACAACGCATTCACTGCCGCTGTGAAACATTCAAACGTCGCGGCGTCTGCGCGTCGCCAATTCAACTGCGGCATGTGCATCATAGGCGCTTAATGTATTAAACAACAAGCTTCGGTTTGCGGCTCCGTACGCGTTTTTAGGGTACGGAACCCTTATGGTCTATAAATATCGTGCGCCTGTACAGATTAAAAGAAAAAAGAGTCCTATGGGAAGGCCCGTTGTGTGGGATGCTACATGCGTCAACACACTTGCGCCTTCTCATCTTCCGAGGACATCGGTGAGGGCTGGTGCAGTGGCAGATTTGGCCGAGGAACTCAAGAGGCGACAATATGCAGGTCTTGACAGAGCCTACGCATTTGCTCCCCTTGGAGTCCCAGCGGGGAAATGCAGCCAGCGTCTTGGCGACGCTGGCTGATACGGATCAGTTGAGCTATCTGTAGATTGTTTGGCCAATCTGCAGTTACCTCAATTGTTTCAATTGTAAATACTAGTTCTAATTTGTTTATCTGGTTGTAATTTTCTTTGTTAAGAAAAATAAGCTCTATCCTTTTTTACTGAATTTACCGCAATTATTTTCCGAGTAGGCGCCTGGTAGTGTTTCACAAATGCAAACTTGATATTATCAATAATTACTTTAATATTTGTTTAAAGTGTAGGTTGGTGTAGGGCGTTCAAAGGAGGTGCTTGGACTGATATAACAATAATAAAACAAAATGTGGTTTTTCTTATCTGTCTGGTAGAAAACACTAATAGGCCAAATCAAGCGCTGGCTAATTAGGTATTTTATGGGACCAGCATCATGCTGAGTTAGGGAAATAAATGTCAAAATCATTTTCATAATAGAGTTATCGAAAGAACGGATCGGTCGTCCTTCGTTTTATGCGATCCGCCATCCGTCAACTTTGTAATTGGTTTTTCAAAGTAGACCTCTTGTTTTCATCCGTTGCCGTAGAAACCATTTGTTACCAGTGATTGTGAAAATTATCATGTGATGATGTTTTACATACGTTCTACGGCGCACATATCAAATCCTCGAGAATCAAATTTTTGTGGGACCACCTCTGGATCATGGAGCCATACTCAAAGTGTGCTCCGCGGAGCCCTGGCTCTCGGCGAAGCCTCTGTAGGGGCTCCGCGAAAATACTGATCATAATTATTAAAAAATACTAAAGAAAAATAAGATTGCATATATTCACTTATTACGATAATTTTAAGAAGGTATACTTGTATATAATCGGAAGGCAAACTTAGAGACTGTTTTTTTCAATAAGGCGTAGCTTTAATCCCACCACGAATACTTGAAATGCCGCAAAAAAACCCTTGATTTATTTTTTTTACTTTTGGTTTTGCCTTTGCTTTACCCAGTGTCATAGGCAGAGAGGGCTATGATCCCGGCGGCGCAGCGGCGATATCGGAGGTGGCGGGACGCAGCGAGTGGAGCGAACCCTCCTTTTTTACCAGTCAACTTTGTCGCTATTTGCCACCTCGGTAAAAACAAACATTGATTTTCTTTTGACGCGATGCAATAAAATATGGCTACTTCTGCTCGCCGCTTACTGATATTTGCTCGCTCAGTTACTGGTACTATCTGTCAAATCCCGTAAAAAAGTTAGTAGATATTTTTTGTTCCACAATACAAAAAATATCGCTCTCTCCGCTCATTGATTACTGATTTTTGACCCCTCAAGTTCTAAAACTATTTATTTCTTCCAGCTCCCGTAAAAATATTTCGTTTACCGCAATTCAATTCTCGCGTATTTTTTTAGTATTCAACAAAAAACTAACTTCTCAAAAAACTAAGCTCACCGCTTACGGTTTTTTTTTTTGCTGTATCGTATTTACGCAAAACAGCTATTTTGACTGGTTCTCACTGCTGTTATCAATTTCTGTGTACAAACCTCTCACACCTCACACACCCATGTTAAGATGATGTTAAGATTCTTAAGATGCTGCTCATAACGTCAGTTTGACAAAAGGCACAACAAATCAAAAAAACAAGCTCTCTTTGCGGGCTGCTACATATTTTAGCCTAACTATTTTAAGTAAGAGTATGGTATAAGTCCTTCACTGGGGCTCCGTCAAATATTTCGATTCCCAAAAGGGTTCCGTTGCTAAAAAGTTTAAGAACCGCTGCTCTATACAATGGAGAAAGAATCAGCAAAATGGGTTAAGAGGGCTATCCCAAAAAAAACGAGAATTTCTCGTTTTTTGGTCCAAATTGTATGTTTAATAATAATAAAAAAAATTTAGAACACAAAGAAAGGCGCCGGCGCGCCGGCGCAATGAATTATGTAGTCTTTTATTCACATCACTTTCATTTTTTTGGTATAAATATTATCTCAAAATGATGTAGAACTTCGGAGATATTGTGGCATATAACGAAAATGTATTCCATTATTATTCAAGTATAGGTAACGTATAGGTATTACAAACAAGAAAAAAAAATTTTTGGTGGTCTTTATTCAATAGAATCTACAAATTAGGGCTCCCAAAACAGGTCTCCGAGAGTTTTTGTCTAAACATGCATCGGGAGAATGACTATAACTGCATAAACAAGTAAGTTTTCTAAAACTTTTTCTATTATTATTGTAATAAAGAAGTTGAACTATTATTAACAAGTAATTATTATTTGAAGCAACAAACCTAAATCATACAATTTGGACGATGAAACCGTGCAATTTCTCGTTTTTTTGTAAAAGCCCCCTTAACCATTGGTGGAGATATCAAGTAACATACACACATAAAATAACATATGTAAGGCCGAATTGAGAACTTCCTCCTTTTTTGAAATCGGTTAAAAAATTACTTTCTTTACAACACCCGAAATGGGTAGGTACAAAGGTAAGTGAGACTAGACTTAGACTAGGTAAGATTCAATTATAATCACAGACTATAATTGAATCTGACCTAGTCACTAAGATCTGACGTTGTATGACTGCTAATAATACTAAATAAGTATTTCTACCCTTTTCTCGTAAGTTATTTCCTTGAACCAAACACTCAAATATTCGGAGGGAAATCTCATTTAACAACACTGCGTGCCTGAAAAAGACAGGCACAATCAACGCGTTCGCTGCCGAACAAATTATCTTCTATCACGCCACACATCTCATCATCGTAATGTGAGCATGAGGGTACGATTTGCACAGAACATTTACCTTATTATTATTACGAAATAAGGGTTTTTTGCGTAAGAATCAATTTTAAATCCTTGAAAATATAGTTAACTATTTTCTTTTAGCTTTTATATGATAATCTACTTTTGTGTTTTGCCCAGACTCAAACCACTGTTCTGTGTATTGTTTCGTTAAGTAGGTAGTCTGTCTGTGATAGGCATTTATTTTTCTAGGTACGACCTTCTGCCGGTGGCTTCACACGCGTATTTTCGTATAACCAAGTAGCCCGATAAAAAGTGCGATAATTGAAAATCTCCAGAGCATTCAGAGGAAGGTTTTTCTTCTTAAATGTATTTGCATAAATGCTATATTTACACTACGAAATTAACCATTCGAAAAATTTGGTAAAAGGTTTATTTTCTAAGAAAGATTTGTGTTTTTACTACACTAACGAATTAGGTTGGTACGAATATCGCTACTCGTTATTCGTTCTTTTGACTAAAATGAAAAAGTACATTAACAAAAGCTCCAGCCATTGCAAAAGTAAACTGAACAGACTAAAGTTATTAAAACGAATACAAAAGAATCCATAACATTATTAAATTTCTCCACTGAAAAGACAGAAGGCGATGAAACAAAGCATTTTGTCCAAAGACTCCAAAGTAATGGCAAGGAACCAAAGGCTCGTTCTGCATTGCTAATATGTTCAATTTTATGTAGAAAATGCAACCAAAGACTGAATTTAATTCGCTGCAACGCATTCACGGGAGCAATCAGGAATAATGGCTGCTAAACTCAAACTTTTGCAAAAAAAATAAAACTAAAATCTAAGATCGAACACAGACCTTGAAAATTGCGTTTCATTGTGCTTGTTCATTGCTGAAAAGTATTTCTTTCGTGTTTCCAACTCAATGTTATATAAAAGTAATGATTTAAGATGACAAAAGAAACACATTTTTACTTTGCTCTTTTACTGTCTTAGCTCAGAAGATATCGAGTTTCCGGCGCTTGCTTGGTCAATCTGTGGCTGGTGTCACCGGGTTCTGATAGTCCGTGTAGTAGACTTTCACTTTTACTTCAAATTACTAGATATTTTGCATTTTTTTTTAGACGACAGCCTCGCTATTTGATTATGAGCACCCGGCGGGTGTATAAAATATTTGCGTGTGTTTATGTATGTCTGTCTGTGGTATCGTAATTTTCCAGACGGATAAACCAATTTTGATAGTTAAAAAACTCGTGTCACGGCTTCATTTCTTAGATAACTACCTGGAAACAGCCAGCACTGAGCACCATCAATCAGGGGCCAAATTCTGGTAACCAATCACTTTACTATGACAATGGTATTATCGCAGAATCGTCCATAGATGAACCAAACTCTAGATAGTGCGTGCGTTGCTATTTGCACGGAGAGATTGACACTTTTAACACGCGTCCCTCCATCTGTAGTTTCTTTCATCAAAGGTAAAATGCAAAAAAAAAAAAAAAATGTGACATTCTGAGACGATACCATTGTTATGGTGAAGCGATTGATTTCGTGGAATTAGGGCCTTATGTAACTATAAAAACAAAATCCAAAAAATCGAAATCAAAATTGGAACCCCTGGGGGTTCAGAAACCTTTTCGGCTAAGTGCACTGCACATTGCCACTGCACATTGGCATCGTATATAAAACCGGTAGACAGGAAACAACTGGCGTCAGCCGGTTTTTCGTAAAAATTCAACTTACAATATGCAACAATACCCACTCGACCCTGGAACAACAGTTAAATCTCTCTGATTTAATAAGCTCTACTTTTTGCTTTTTGACTTTTGGCTTAGGGTTCTCCCTCGGTACAACGCCATCTGTTTTATTTGAAGAAAACTATTTTTGTCAGCAGCAAAATATATAGTATATAAAAAAATCATTTATTTCAGACCTGTATCCCATATAAAACAAGTACAAAAAAATTATAAAACCAGCTTAGTAGGTTCATAATTATTATTATAGCAAGTATTTGCACCTGAGACAAAACTCGACTCGTTTATGTTAATGGAAATTGCTGGTGGCTTAATTTATTAACATTGCTGGCGCCTTTTTGAGTAAGCCGCAAAGGCCGACTTTGCTCAAAGAAGGTTGTCAAAGTAATGATCACATTACGATCATTCATAAGTACAATAATTGTATTCATGATTTACCCTTTCATTTGTTTAGGTGAGAAGTAGGTAGGTACCTACCTCATCATCAACCTATTTTAGTCCACTGCTGGACATAGGCCTCCCCTAACGAGTGCCATAGCGCCCTGTCTTCACCTTGCCGCATCCAGCATCTGCCTGCAGTCTTTCGCAGATCGTCATCCCACCTGGCCGGAGGGCGTCCTACACTACGTTTGCCGAGTCGCAGTCTCCACTCGAGAACACGTTTACCCCAGCGGTTGTCGGTTCTTCGCGTGATATGGCCGGCCCACTGCCACTTCAGCTTGCTAATTCTCTGAACTATGTCGATAGCTTTGGTTCTCTGTCAGATGTATTCGTTACGAATCCTATCCTTCAGAGAAACTCCGAGCATAGCTCTTTCCATAGCTCGCTGAGCGAGTTTGTAGTAGTGGATCAGCCCTACCGTGAGTGTCCACGTCTCAGCTCCGTAGGTCATAACAGGCAGGACGCACTGGTTGAAAACTTTTGTTTTCAAGCATTGCGGTATGAATGACGAGAAGACTCGGTATAGTTTCCGAACACTGCCCAGCCTAGCTGAATCCTCCTCTTGGCCTCCTTCTCGAAATTGTTTTTAGCTAACTGCAGAATCTGCCCGAGGAAAGTGTACTCGGAAACAATTTCGAGAAGGTGGCCATGTACGACGACCGGTCCTGGATCAATGTGGCCATTGATCTTGACTTTGGTTTTATCCTAATTCATGCCAAGACCGACGCATTGCGCAGCTGTGACTAGGCCATCCAGCATCCGGTTCAGCTCCTCTAGCGACTCCGCCATTAAGACTATGTCATCAGCTAATCGCAGGTGCAAGATGTAATCGCCGTTTATGTTAATAATAAATAGTATAATAATAATAATAACTCTTTATTCCAGACACAATGATCCATATTTGACGTACAAAAAAAAGAAAATGTTAAATGTTAAACCTAATCTAAATACATAAGTACAAAGATTGGTACATAAAATAGTCGTATTACAATACAATATAGTTTTAGGTGGCAATTTGGCCGTCTAAATGTAATTGTATGAATAAGTCTTTCTGCCAGAGCTCTGATAATTGAATTATCGCACGAGTCAACTCTGGACATAAATGACGCAATCCTCTTCCGCTGAATAGCGTTGAAAGAGTCTACGCGGGCCTGTGTTAGCGTTTCAGAAGCACTACGGAAGCGCTTCAAGCCCATCAGTTGCCTGAAAATGTTATTATAGGCCATGCGTATTCTATAATGCGTCTTTTTGGTATAGTCAGTCCAGAGCTGACAGGTGTAAAATTTCTGGCAGAATACCCTTACTTTTCCAGTCCAGCTCCTTAAAAATATCTTTCAACGCGCTCGTGAACAGTTTCGGGATATGACGACCCCTGCCTCACTCCTCGCGCAATTGGATGGGTTTAGACTGCTGGCCCTGTACTTACACTCCCGGTAGCGGCCTCGTAGAGACATCTTAGCACCTCGATATAACGATAATCTATGGCAACGCTGTTAAAGGATTCCAGAAAAGTCCATGTTTCGTATAAAACAATTTTGTTTCCATAGAAACTGAATATGAACACAAACAAAATCTCAAAACAAAGCAAAACTGACAGAACTTAACCATACATTTGTGACATACAGTAAAAAGGTGACATAGCTACACTATGCGTTGGTAAAATAGCTGTCTAGCTACTTTACTAAGGGTCGTCCCAAATGAACGCATAGCGTTACATATCACTCAAGTATTGTTTATGAATCGAATTAACCGGGGTTATGCGTTCGTGTGCACTGTGAGACCTCATAGTATTGAAAAGTAGAGAATTATTAAAATATGTTTTGTACCGAATACATGATTTAAAGTAATAAAAAGAGTAGTTTTTAAGATGCCCCTTTTTAGAAACGAACACTTGTGCAGGTATACCTACATCATAAACCTAAGTCTAGCTATGACTTTTGTAGGAAAACCCAGTATTTACAGTATTTACAATTTTCATTAGAATCTCCGTTGGTCTCTTGCTATTTACTGATTTCTCTATAACTCAGCGACCGTACTTAGCCAAATGATAGCAGACATTAATAACTAGCAACATTGGGTACCTACAACACTTAAGGTAAGGTGGCTTCTTACTTATTTAAGGGATTCTAAGTTCCATGTCATCGCTTACAACGCTTATGCAAAAGCTCAACCATGCACCTTAAAGCTCTTGTCATTCAACGTAAAATAAACTGAGTTTCAAAGCCTAAAGGTCTATTTCTGTTTGATGCTATCGTCGCTTTATCTTCAGACGAAGGCGAGACAGGAATCGCTTAATTTCCTATTCAGCTTTCAAACCGTCATAACTGGAAGATATCAAGTAATTCTGCTTCCTAACGTTGTAGATACTTATTCGTTATAGGTATGAGAGAACTTATATATAAAAGCGGTTAGTATAATCTAATGTTCGGTTCCATAAAGATAAGGCTAAGTTTGATTAGGTTTCTAAAGTTAAGACTTCGATGAAACGACGCGTAGACAATAGACAAATGATTATGTTTTCCCATCGTCTGATAGACGCATAAAATATCACATAATGAGACTACTAAATCGAGATCCAATATGCCTTCATTTTTAACCGACTTCGAAAAAGGAGAAGGTTCTATGTTCGGTTGTATGTATGTTTTTTTATGTACGTTCGTCGATTTCTCCTTCATTTATGGACCGATTTGGATGATTCTTTTGCAGTTTTATAGAGGATGATCCCGAAGTGGTCCCACAAAAATTGTATTTCTGAGGGATTCGTATTTATCCCACAATACTTAAAAACTAAGGGATTCGGAAACAATCAAATTATCATAAAAACAGATAGGTATTATTAAGACAGTTCCTGTTACCAACGACAAAAATCTAAATAGTTATGTCCAACTGCTTAGAACTAACGTTTTCATTGCTAATTACTTTTTATAAACTTATACCTACTGACCTGTTTAAAAACGGATTAATTATTTTGCAGTTCATGCGATGTCATTTTGGAGTAAGCAACCAAGTACGTCGCAGTACGTGCGATCTGCAACGAGGCGAAAAAAAACCTAAGGTTTTGTCGCGTGCGTCGAATATGTATGAACAAGTTATACCATAGGTATACTAAGTTATACAAACAAAACAGAGGCTTAAAGATTTCCTACGGTATAATTCAAGTTTACACAAAAGTGCTTCAAACTCAAATCCTATTGTTGAACACAAACAACTATACTATAAGTTTCCGTCGACATCCGGCAAAGTAAGTTAATCCCTGCAAATGAGGCAAAGTACAAGACGCCTGAGGCACCTCGCTAAGTCTTCACTAAGTCGTATCCGTCATTATTCCTCGAACGGGGGCTGCCAAGTCTGCCAACGCCGCACCTGCGCCCGTACAAATAACCACGTAAACCTGACAAATCGTATCACATTCATATTGGTCACTGGAGCATGTTTCTTGCCAAAAATACATAAAACAGCCTAAAAATCTCAAGTTGCTTACCTGTACTCACTGCGACGCTTTTGAGGTTGCGTGCAGGCTCGCTTTTTTGCGTCTTCTAGAGTGTTACAATATTCAGTAGATATAAATTACGCCGACGGCGAAAGATTTTGTCCATGTATAATAGTTTCTGCCCGCGGCTTCGCACGCGTTGTTTCTATGAAAATATTTATAAGTTATTTATGTCTCATTAGAACTGATTTATGGGATAAAAAGTAGCCTATGTTTGGTTCCAGGCTTACAGCTACATCTATGCAAAATTTCAGCCCGATCAGTTTTGTCGTTATGGCGTGAAGAGGTAACAAACATTCATCAAATCATCCAAACTTTCGCATTTATAATATTAGTAAGAAGTAGGATAGGATATAAGAATCGACCCCTCCAAATGAGCGCGTGAACGTCGTAATAGCCGACTAAGGGAACTTACACAGGACTGGCAGCAGCTTCCTTCTGTAAATTTTAACACCTTCACTGCGATCACTAATCTGCCTGCCAAGCGTGGTGATTGTGGCAAAACAAGAAGGCACGTCTTGCAATAATTTCTGAAACATAAAACTATTCTTGCCAGTCTATCGGACGCAATACCGGTCCATTGCAACTAATCCTACTACAAAAAAGTGATTTGAATAAATTGCGGGTGAATAGAATAGGTAATAATCTTACGAGTATAAGGTACCATATCTATACCCATTTATATTTATAAGTAGGGAGCAATAGGGACTAAATTTATATAAAACCTTTACACGTTTAATAAAGTTTTCGATTTGCGGTCTAGATAAATTTTGTTTTATCACGCCATTTTGGAAATTGCTGATCAGCTGGTTTGTTTAATTTACTCTTCAGCTTTTATTCGAGTCTTTATTAGGTAAACTCGGGTGTTTTTGTTCAAAGAACTGAAAGTAATTAAAGTAGAAATGCTGAATTGGATGGACGTTCATTTTATTAGACGCCTGAGGGGTATTTTATTTCAACACACGTGTTCAAATATTTGTTTTTCTAGAGGCACCTACTTCGTTTCATTTGTAAATACTACTTCGTTTCATAATTATAACGCAAATTAAATCTTCATTCGAATACTGCAGACCGCGCGATCCAAAATCACACGGTCCAAAGTGCAACTAGCTCGACATTTTTTCATAGCTAACCGAGCTCTGCCTCACATTAAAAACTTATTCGAAGAACCTCGCAAAAATTAATATCCGATTCTACACAAAAGTTTATAAATCATTATAATACCAAACCTCATGAATACATGGAATAAGGAATAACTCTGGGGCATCTGCTACTTAGAGAACTTGGCAAAATGCCAACTGCAGACTTCTTCAGTTCTCATTAAAATTGGAAAACGGTCGTCAAATTTAACTGGTAAACAAAGTTTTTGCATCTGGTGTAACCAATGAAAGTTTCTAAAATGACCTTCTAAAATGATGAGGTGAACTCACTCCTACCTTCCGTACCGTATACCGTAATATGTAAGGTTTTACCTAAGTATTCGAAATTTAGATGGTCTTAGATAATCGAAACAGCATTGGATACTGTTAACCTCTCAGTTAAAATAAACAACCCAACATCGTTTTCCTCGACAAAAGCATAGATCATGAAATTCCTATAGAATAAACTAACCTAAATAAAATGTTTAAAATTTGGTTATGAATAACAACAAAAGGTAAAATAACGGAGTGCTGCAGTGCAACGCATAAATAGCCTCTGGGAAACCATTGAGTGTTTGTGTAGAATTTTGCAAAATGTGTTAAATTTTCCATTGTTCTTCTGGGTGTCGCAATATTTTTTTCCTACTCAATATTAGTAGATATAGCAACGAGTACGTAAAGCAGTGTCGTCAGGAGCGCAACTCAGGATAACTACTGGGTTACTGGAATCTTGAAAAACCTTTTTCAGCCAACAGGGCTATAATCACTTGCTGTTGCGGTTACGGTAACAGGACATACAAAGTGTGTTTTTCACACTCCTTGATCGAAAAAATTACATAGAAGTAACGTAACCCATTCGCAGATATTAGGTAGGTATACAATTTTATAGGTATCGTTTGTTTACAGGTAGTTCTTCGTACGCTGATCATCTCTATAATTAACTAATCATTGATGAAATCTTTTGCCAACGTCAATTCGCCAAAAGGGAAAGAAACTACCGCTGTAAGTCTTTGAATAATAATAACAACGTGAAAACCAACCCAAAAGTAACTTCAAGCACGACTCCCTTGAGAGGAACATAGTAGCTTTATTTCTACAAACGAAATTGCATCGAGCATCATGAACATTGGACATATTGGAAGGGGAACCCCTCGGGCTATGTATTGTTATATTCAAATCTTTCAGATCTGCATTCCCAAATGTATTTCACATATCAGAGATTTAATAAAAATCCTGGCGATAGAATTCCGAATCTGTGAGGCTGAGGTCTGGAAATCGATCAGGCATACCATGACTTCATTTTATTCTCTATATTTGATATTACATATTCCAAATGTATGACTAAAGTCCCGACTGTCAACGGAGAAGAGTTATGAAGTTGGCACCCTAGTATGTTTGTATGAAGCTGATTTCTATGTTCCCACGTAGCGCCAAAACTACTAGTCCGATTTTAACAATTGAGGTATCGATTGTATCGTCTGAACTCCGCGGTGTTTATGGCTTATGTGAGTTCAAACGAGATGGGGGGTTTAACGAGAGCGGGTTCTAAGTAGGGTTCAAAAATTCTAATGTTAATAAATATGCTCGTGGCCTTTGATGCCCCATCATTTGTACTTTGTTTGTACATTCCAAAACATTAAAGTTTCTCAAAGTTTGATAAGGTTTACAATTCTCAAGTAATCAGCATAAAAGTGAATACAAATAGTTAAAAAATATAAGTAGTAAACAAGCGTTCACCGATAGTCCTTACTTTCACCCCGACCCCTCATATACATAGGGTCCAAGTAAAAACATAGGCTACCTAAATATTAAAAGACAAAGATGGGGATTGGCCTTATAATTTTTTTTTATAGTTAAAACTTAAAACCCGAATAGGTACTTAAAAATTTTGAGTACTCGGGTTTTAGTTTATAACTATATTTTATAACTATAGTTTATAACTATATTTACATTTTTCTATTTTGTTTTTCTATGCAATAATGTCATTCCGTATGGATGGATGTCACTCACTGTGACATGACAGATGACGGATAACGCGGCAACTAGTTTACTTCTTCTTCTTTTAGAATAGGCTTAGGCAATTAGTTTATTTTACATACGACAACACCACTACGAGTAGGAATGAATAATATGTAATGTAATAACTTAATAAGTCATAATAGTAGGTATTGTTTTTAGTTTATTTAGATATTGTAAAGTTCTTAGTTTTTTTTATTTTTGTTTATCTATAAGTATTTGTATTAGTTTTATATCATGCTTAATAATATGTTTAGTGATGATGACAGTGACAAGAACCTTTCTCTCTCTTCTGGCGGATCTGTTCGTAGTGATGAAAGTTACGCTAGCTTGCCATCTCTTTCTGAAAATCTTCTCTCTGGGTTTTCTAATGCAGCTATGAACTTTAATGTTATCCATATTAATGCGCAGAGTGTACCGGCTCACTTTCCAGAAATGCTGGCGTCTTTCAATGATAAGAATATTCATGCCATCCTGATCTCGGAGTCCTTCCTCAAACCTTGCCTTCTTTCTAGTCTTTACGCTTTACCTGGTTTCCGTCTTATTCGCAATGACCGGACGGGCAGCCGTGGCGGTGGTGTGGCTATTTATCTTCGTTCTCATTTACCCTTTTCCGTTTTAAGTATGTCTCCTAAACCTGCACCGTTACAGATCGGCGAACACCTATTCGTTGAAGTCACACTTTCGCACACTAAAGTTCTGCTCGGTGTTTACTATTCCAATTCAAGCAAAAATAATTTCTTTTCTTCTTTTGAGTCCCTACTGGTCGACCTTATCCCTAGCTATAGTCACTCTATCATAATGGGGGACTTTAACTGCTGTCTCATGAAAAAGGACCGTCGTGCTTCTTCAATGGAGTGTAGCGTGAAGTCCTGCAATCTCCACCTTCTTCCACTTAGCTCCACTCACCATGCTCCGAACACTCCGCCATCTTTGCTTGACCTTATAATTGTCTCCTCTCTCGAGCACGTCACCAAACACGGTCAGTATGCAGCAGATGGTTTTTCCTACCATGATTTAGTCTTTGTGTCTTATAAAATTCGGCCTCCGAAAGCTAAACGTAAAGTCTTATTGCAGCGCAGTTTCGGCAGCATGGATAGGGAAGAGTTTCTCAATGATGCTAAGCAAATAGACTTTTCTCCTGTTGTTGATGCTGCTAGCATGGATGACAAGATTGGCATCTTTAATGATATCCTCATTCGGCTATTTGACAAGCATGCCCCTTTTCGCGCTATTAAAATCAAACAGTTACCAGCACCTTGGCTCACGGACAACATTAAGGCTCTGATTCATAAAAAGGCTGTAGCTAAAACCAAATATAAGATGGTTCCAAGCGATCTCAATAAAGACAAATATCACCACGCACGTTATCGCTGTAATAGAACCTGTAGAGACGCCCAACGTCGTCATATCCACGAGTCTGTTTCTGATGAAAACCCAGCGAAGGTTTGGAAATTTCTCAGAACGCTGGGCCTTGGTAAGTCTCGTCAGGATCCTACACCTGGTGACCTAGATATTGATTTGCTGAACCAGCACTTCTCCTCTGTTTCTGATATTGGCGATGCAGTCAAATCCAGGACTATCAACTATCTCTCTTCATTACCCACTCCCAATCACCCCTCGTTTCTTTTTGATGAAATTTCTGCTGTCGATGTTAGGAAAAGTGTTTTATCAATCACGTCTAATGCCGTTGGGATAGATGGTATTAGTCGCAACATGTTAATGCCCATATTGGATGAGATACTCCCTACACTCTGTCATCTCCTCAACTTCTCTTTAAAACATGGCACTTTTCCGAGCATCTGGAAAGACGCGCAAATTATACCCTTACCTAAAAAACCTAATCCTTAATCTTTTTCCGAATATCGCCCTATCTCCATACTTCCTTTCCTTTCCAAGGTTCTTGAACGTCTCGTCCACAACCAACTTAACTCTTTTCTATCCTCAAACAATCTTCTTAACTCCTTGCAGTCTGGCTTTAGAAGAGGACACAGCACCGTCACTGCTCTCATTAAAATCACAGATGACATCCGTCTGGGTATGGAAAATGGTCAGCTCACTGTTTTAACTCTTCTGGACTTCAGTAATGCTTTTAATACCGTCAATTTTGACATCTTGATTGCATTACTCCGCTCCCATAACATTTCTTCGTCGGTGGTAAGCTGGTTCTCTAGTTACTTGCATGGCCGTCGACAGCGCGTGCGTCTCGATGAGTCTTTCTCGTCTTGGTGTGCGACATCTGCTGGCGTGCCTCAAGCTGGCGTACTATCACCTCTCCTCTTCGCAATCTTCATCAATTCTATTTCTCAAAATCTTTCCATGTCCTACCACTTATATGCTGATGATCTACAGATTTATACCCAAGCTCCACTCAGTAATATTTCTAGTGCAATAGAAACAACAAACTCAAATCTCCGTTATATTACTGAATGGAGCGAACGCAACGGACTAAAAATCAACCCTTCCAAAACTCAGACGATAATAGTCGGCAGCTCTAGAACCTTGTGTAATCTGGACTGGTCGGCAGTTCCGCAAGTTGTTTTTAATGGGATAGCCATCCCCTTCAGCGAGGCCATCAAAAACTTAGGGGTTCTGTTTGACCGTACTCTGTCCTGGGGGGCGCAGATGGAGGTGACCAGTCGAAAGCTGTTTGCGTCTGCTGGTTCTCTGAGGAGATTGCGAAACTTTCTACCCACGGCTACCAAAACTGCTCTTGCCCATTCTCTTCTCCTACCTGTCCTTGATTATGCGGATGCATGTTATTTGGACCTTACAGAGGAACAGCTCAATAAACTGGAGCGCCTACAAAACGTGTGCATCCGTTTTATCTTTGGCCTCCGTAAGTACGACCATGTGTCTGCCTACCGGGCTCAGCTCAAATGGCTTCCTATTCGCCAGCGCCGTAACCTGCATATTCTGTCTCTGCTGTTCTCTATACTTTTCAATCCCCTTTCCCCATCCTATCTTAAGGAGAGATTTCAGTTTCTGCATTCTTCTCACGGTCTCTCTCTAAGGTCATCGGATACCCTGCTACTTGTATCTCCAGTGCAGAGAACATCTTTTTACAGCAACTCTTTCAATGCTCAAGCTGTCAGACTTTGGAACGATTTGCCAGTGGATATCAAAAAGGCCACATCACATCACGCTTTCAAAAGGAATGTCTATAATTACTTTTTAAATGTCACGTCACACTAGAATATTTAGCATGTCCCTTAGAGTTACTAAGTATTATTATTTTGTTATATGTATTAGTGTATTATTTTAGTAAGTAGGTATTATGTGTATTAGTTTGTAAAAATAGTTCGAATTAATGTTGTAAGCACCGCCATCCTCTATTTTTCTCACCATCGTTTTGATTGCCTGGAAGAAATCGCTTTAAGCGATAAGACCGCCAGTTCCATTGCTGTTCCCTACATTATATTTAATGAGTACTATCTGTTTTATAAGGTGATGAATAAAGCATTGTCTATCTCTATCTATCTATCTATATATTTTTGTACAATAAAAACTGTGTTATTTCATTCTTAACTTTATATTGTTAGTTGTTTTTCTAGATCTCGGCTAATTTTTTAATTATGTAATAACAACCTACATTTACGTGTAAAGATTGTTACCAAGCTTGTTATCCAGATAACAAAAGCAAATGAACAAAAACAGATGTAGCGAGAAGCCAAAATGCTTCAGCTTAGCAATTTGGCAAAGTGCTGGCAATTTACAAAATCGATTAAAATGTAAATCTGTTGTGACCTCCCCGCGACCAATAGTTTTAAAACCAACAAAAAACAAACTGAGCTCAGTGTATTGACTACCCTGTTTCACTCCTAAACTTTTATGGGAAAAAATATATATACAAACTTGGTAAAACAGTATGAAGTTTTGTAATTTATTTTTATTAAATTTAATATTATATCAGGAAATTCTGTATTGACTAAATATTCCCTTATGTTCCCTAAATGTTCCCTCCCGTGAATGTCGTAGCCGGCTAAGGGAACCTACCAGCGGAATAGCAGCAGTTTCCTTCTGTATATTGTTTCAACACCTTCACTGCGATCACCAATCCGCCTGCCAAGCGTGGTGATTATGGAAAAAACCACGTGTAGGGGAGGCATGTTTAGTAGTGTGCATGTGTGCTGATTTATAGTATACATTGTATACGTTTCATACGTAGATAGAACCTTTGCTACTTTTTTTTAGGTTAGGAGCTCAATGAAACAATTGAAAGACAAAGGGGTTTTAAGAATGTAGTATGCTGGGTGGGTAGCATCGGCTACCACACTGTTTTTTTTTTTCGAAATTGCAGCGTACCATGATTGTTGTATATTTGGATAGAGGATATTAAAACAAATAAAATAATGTCCTAAAGAGTCAGATTTCTGAGATATTCACAGATGATAGTACCTATTGCTCTAATTTTTTTTTTAATCTGTGAATATTTCGGCGCTTGCGCTTTAAGACATGTCATGGGACATTTTTATTTGTATCTGTGGCCTCTGTGGATAAAAACACAGCATCGGCTACCACAGCCGATGCTAGGGCCAAAATCTTCAAACCCCTTTCTGAGTATTTTGTTATGAAATCTCTCTACCTGGAAGTTGTTAACCGACTAGTACCATTTTTCAATGTAAAAGTTTAATAACTAAACCAACTTATAAAACGACCACTAACCAAATTATAAGCCAATTTTACAAATCGGTTTCCCGACGATTTTACTTAGCCATCATAACTCAATGAAATGCTTTACAAATTGTCAGGATTATGCTACGTACTATAACTAACTGCTCATTAAGGATCATTCAGGTCCTCAAATAAAAATTGGTTCAACCGTTTCTGAGCTATGATGGGTCCCATCATATCTTGGAAGTGCTACAGAGCCGCCGTGCTACTGAACATTCTATGGTGTAGGGTAGATTTTGTCGGAAAGTTGACAGGTTGTTTTAAATTCAGTGGGTGAACGAAGCGGACCCATTCGGAATGCGATGGTGACATGGTGCTTATTGTATTTTCACTGGAAACTCTGCCAACAAGACTATCCCAACAATTTTCATTTGAAATAGAAGTCGAAATAGGACATTTGAAAATGTACGTGTCGGAAAATGACTAGAGTTAGTTTACTGCGGAAATTTGTAGTTTTGCAAGCAGTGAAATAAGAGTAATAGTTTCAAAGCTCTTGTCTTTATTTGACTAGCAGGTTTACGTGACTGACCACGCTTATCAGTTTTATAAATTCCATTCGTGCCTTCAGAATGCATCATTATTTTTTGACACTTGGTATTTATATATATATATATTTATATATAAGCAGCCAGCCAGCGTCTTGGGGACGCTTCCGACTGGTATTGATATGGATCAGTTCAGCTACCTGTAGATTGTTTGCAACAGTCTGCAGTCAGCTTAATTGTTTCAATTGTAAATACTAGTTCTAATTTGTTTTTATTATTGAATTGTAATTTTCTTTGTCAAACTTGGTATTTTATAATACCTAACAGCAAAAGTATGTGAACAGTGCAACTACTGAAGGAACAAGTCTGAAAAAATCTATAGTTCGTGATCTATAATAAAATACCTATCTAGGCTACTTTCATCTCGGAAAAACGCTAGCAAAGACGGTGATAGGTGCTAGCAGCTCTACAAAATCTGCCCCTACCCAACATAAATTTAATTACAAGACCATTTACCTCAATGATGTCATGTTTAGTCAAAATTTAAGCACCTCACCTTCCATAACCGGCTCTTTCGTTGATTGCGCCATTGTAACTTGCAAGAGCTCGAATTAGTCTTTATTGCTGCAGTCTGCAGTTTTACAAGCAATACCCTCTGCTGCAAATATTAGTCGGAATTCCAGCCCGTAAAGTTTCCATACGAAAATTACACTAAATTAGTAAGGATATCCAAAAGTTCTGCGAGACGCCTCGAACTATGCGATGCTAGGGCACTATCCGGACGGTCTGTCTTAATTAACAGCCCAGCCCGGGTATTAATTCCTGGCAATTTAGTTGAAGATATCCGCCTCGACCTTTGCGGCGCTAAAGCAGGAATGTCTTCGAAATTACTGATGAAACTCGAGTCTTAAACAGATTTGGTGGCTTTTCGCGTGAAGGGGGGATTATGTTTTGAAGATGTTACCGAAGAGAGATTTTTAGGATTATATTCTTGTGTTACACTGAGCTCAGAAAAGTTCGGTTCGCAACTTAAATCCAAAGATACAGAAACTTTGTTAAATTAGAATACAGAAAATTCTTAGGCTCTGTACCAAAACTTTGAGTTCAAAAATATAACTCAAGGCTTACTAACTCAATGTGTGGAATTTTCAGTTCACAGTTTATATTGCACCATTAGAAATTAAACCAGGGTCAACTAATCCGAGTTATATGTCATGTTCATTCATTCGTTTTACATCAGGCCAAACACAATGTGTATTGTCGAACATTGATTAAACGAGATGTGTGGATACGGGACATATATACCAATAATAATCAGGAAAAAAAATATTTTAGCTATCTCAAAAACCAAACCTATTTTTTTTCTTTTTTTGTGACTACATCATCTGATTTTTTCTTTATTTCTTTTTAAGTAAACGGTATATTTTATTCAAAGTAGTCTCATTTGAAAGCTATATAGTACTCAGTAAAAAAAATACAATGCCGAACATAAGCCTAGTAAAAAAATAATATTTTATTAGATAATTGCAATATAAAAGATTTTTATAGGATTTTTGACCTACAACTTTAAAACTGGGTCATTGTGGTGTACTTTTTTGCTTGTTGTATTAAATTTATAATTTAGTCTACTAATCCACCAAAACTATAGGTCTATCTCTTTTCGTTGTCATTTTTATCACCATTTAAATTATCTCTCAAGTACAAAGATCAATAGGAATTTCAACTGATTTATCTACACAAATTATAAAATAAAACAAGGCAAGATAGGAAGAAATGGAGGGAGAAGAGAGAGGCCTTTGCCCAGCAGTGGGATGGTAACATCTGAATGATTTCGAAATTGGCCTTAAAAATGTATTTTGGTAAAACATTAGTAAACCGGAACAAAGACCATGATAATTTATAAGGAACTAACTTAGGTAGATACAATCACAAACCAAAATTAAATTTTCTCAACCATGTTCAATAAAGATAAAAGATAAAAGATAAAGATAAAAATACATTTATTTACCCAAAAAAACATAATAACATAACAAAAGTAAAGCACATTAAAAGGAAGGGTAAAAAGGTGTCCCTAACTCAATAATAAGGTTTGAGGAATTTCATAAAGATCGTTTAACGCCAGAACCTTTAATTGGTAATGGTACACCCCGTGCTGCTCACAGAAAACAGTCAATTGTTGTTTGATTTTATTGAAATAAGCTTCCATTTTGACAAAGTTTTTGTACCGACTTGTGTTTGATAGAAGGGACAGGAATTTACTGGCTTTATTCCCCATGATTTGAATTGTCATATTTTTCAATCCCAACGATTCGGAGCCAAACACGACACGCGGATACCAAATATGGCAATGCTATATGATCCACCGATACCCGACGCGACGCACTGGCTGGGTAGCCATGTTTTGTGGGTGCAAGTTGCAAAAGTTAAAGATGATAAGTGATAACTGATTTATTTGTGTAGAGGTAATTGTTTAGAAAAGGATCACCTTACATAAATGGTGACCTATTCAAGTAAACGATGGTCTCTTATTAATTACTCAGATTACTACGGTCTTATATCCCATTACAATATCTACATGTGTGTTTATAAGTACTTAGATACTTACGTTCTAACCCTACAGTAATATCCAATAGATGATTGTTGAAAGTCGCATAGCTATTATAGTTAAGTCGTTTAATACAGTGTAAAATATGTCTCCGTTTTTTTATTATTAAGAAAGATTAACAAAAAAACGGAGACGCCACTCCCTCCTTAAACATCAAATTATAGGCACATCAAAATTGGATGAGTATTGCTAAGGTAGAGAATAAATCAATATTCATATCTAACAACGTTAAAAACTTTAAAAACATAGGTAACCCTTCCTTTTGGTTGTACTGTCATCTCGTCATTAGCCACAGGACGTGTTTTTTGCAAGGTATAAATAACGTCTGTCAAAAATGTCAGTCAAAAACGTCAATTAAAATGTAATTATCCGATTATATTTTCGAAGAACACATGCCTAAGTCTGCCATTCGATCCTATACTACACCAATACAAGCGATTGGGTTTTCAGTAATCGGCTTAAAAGAAAACTCATGAAAGACATTCACGAGTTTTCTTTTTCCAAGTTATAGCAACTTAATAACGACTTCAGACAAAAAATTTTTACTAAAGCAAACAGAAATATTCTTTTAATTAGCTCATTATACTTACAATTTGACAACGAGGCTCCACATTAAGGTAATTACGCTGATACCCCAATACGCTGTCTACTGGGGATTTGAAAAAAGCCTAATTAGCTTGTAATTAGGTCGCTTTTGTTCTGTAAACGGAGACTTTTAAGAGGTCGAAGTCAACTTTCGACTTTTTAGGCTTTTTTCAATAGATGTCTAGAACTTTTTAAAAGTTTTATAATAAACACCTAATTTTAGTTTAGTTTGTTGAGATTTTTAGGTACGTACCAAAGTGTTTTCGTACAGTGGGGGAGAACGGGTATTAATAACGAACTTGATTCAAATTAATAGGTAGCAGTAAATGGTCATGCATTTACTGCATTCTGTTCTGTAGCGGAGATTTTTGGAAGCATTATTTTGTTTGCAACTTTGTCAGATATCTCTCCAGAGTGATTTTTTGATATTCTCTTTTGCCTCAATCACCGAAATTACTGCAGACTCAGTATTGGTAACATTCAGGTACAGCGGGTGAGCTAACAAATCGCACGATCGCAGGAGGGGCCATTTGCCAAACTGACGCCGCGTGGAGGCACCCGCCAGCGACCATGCAAATACTCAAAATCAAACAGATTGATTGGTAGCTTTATCATAGGTCAGTGGAAATAGTTTTAGTCTTAGGGTTTCTAACAAGCAGCTTAAAACTTAATTATAGACGAAAACAATATAGTCAAATTTATGAGCCTATTTTTTTCCCCGATCTCAAACGTCATACTCAGAGTCTCGTTCTAACCGTCAAATATGATATTTGATTGTAAGTATAGAATTCAAACTTTGAACACCCACATAATACAAAACAAATGACATGTGAACTGCAATTACCGAGTCGAGCAGTAGGGTATTTAGCCCTTTTCACTCTGGAGCGTGTCGCCGCCGGACGCGTGCGCACGCGACCGTTGCATTTCGTACAAATTGTGTCATCAACATTAAAATCAACATCACCATTCTCAAATTGTGTCTCCGCGAAGCCTCTGTAGGGGCTCCGCGAAAATACTGGTCATAATTAATAAAAAATAAATGTTTGTACGGTTTACAAATATTTTTCCCAGGTGTAATGGGTATTTTCTATGTATGATAAAAAAATACCTATGCATGTAATGTATTGTATTAAGTATATTAGTCATCTAGTACCTACCCATAACACAAGCTCTGCTTATAGCTTAGTGCTAGATGATGCTGTGTGGATTGTCCAGCATTATTATTTTATATTATTATTATAGGTTGATGTTTTTTTTCTAATACTTAAAACCACCGATAATAGCCCTCTTATATTTTTTGGTGTAATGGGTAATTGAGTACCTATGCTGATTTTTATTTTATTTTTTTGTATGCCTTTATCTTTACCCAGTGTCATAGATTGAGAGGGCTGTGATCCCAGCGGCTCAGCGCAGATGTCGGGAGTGGCGGGACGTGGCGAGTGTAGCGAGCCCCACTGTTTCGACAGTCAGTTTTTGTCACTATTTGCCTCCTCGGTAAAAACATTGATTTCCTTTTGACGCGATGCAATAAATCACGGCATGCTCTGCTCGCCGATAGTGTTAGTAAATGAGTGATCATTTACTTACACCATCTGCCAACGTCCTTATTTTGGTACAATATAAAAAAATCAAGGCTCGCTCCGCTCGCCGATTCTGGCTGAAAATAATAAAAAAAGTTATTTTTATCTTTTCGCAGTTGCGAATACCTACAGTGATACGAACGCACCACTCAACAAACGCTCCGAAGCTATAGGATGCATAATACATTTTCCTTTTCGGTTGGCACGGCGTTTTTTTGTTGTGATGCACGGAAATCAAGACAAGTTTTTTTTTATTAATTGTATTTATGGCTGTACACGTCCAGCCCAGGCGAGGGCACACGCAAGACTGTGAAATGCCCAACTCGACCGGCTCCGCTGCACGCGACCGGAATTAGTTGGAAACAAAACAGAGCATTATGTAATTTAGCTAACATCTGGCATGACCAGAGAATTAATAAGCACTGTGCTTAGTCCTCAAGAGAGCTTGCTATCTCATGCGGTGAGCAAGTTAAATAGAGCGAGCATAATGTATTTTTCGTAAAGCCAGCAAAAGCTGCCAGTGTTTTTTTTTACCGCCTGACTTGTCAAATTCCTCCGTCTAGCACACACCCAATGGAGGTTCGAATTCCGAAACTGGTCAGTGTTTTTTTACTTATAAATCAACTCTCGCTCGTTATACTAGTGTTGTGCTGACATAATAAAATAATGTATCGATACTCCCGATATAACAAGAAGTAACTAATTAAGATTGTTCAGTTTGATAAGTTATTTGATCAGAGTAACTTTTATAAAAACTCTCCCAAGGTGAAAGAGATTGCTCATAGCGATAATAAAGATGCCCTATGTACTCCCGCGATTTTTATTAATGTCAACTTCCTTTGTAATTCGTTCTTTAACAATCGTTAACAATGACGCACTTGTAGTTATATACGTATTTGATTTGTTTCCTTTTTAAAAATCATAAATTCACTATTATTGACGTAAATAATTTTCGCGACGCTCATATTAACATTGACTATCGATATCGATAAAAATACTTGCTTGCCTAACTTAAGTGTGATGATGCTTGACTTTGAGTCGGCTAATCGGATTGCAGTGGTCGCCGCAGTGATTTGGCGAAATTGTGGTCTAAACAAAATAAATGACATTTCCTCTCTATTGGGTATGTGCTCGATGTATTCCTCCATGTTAGTAGGCGTTAATTCCTTGCAAGATTAAACCATGACAACCAACTATTAACAGAGCTACTTATTAACAAAGAAGATGCCATAATAGTCTGCAGTTATTTCAACTGTTTCAATTGTAAATACTAGTTGTAATTTGTTTCTATACTTTAATTGTTATTTTTTTGTTAATTAACTAAGAAGAACTATTTATTGCATGTCTCGTCCACTCGAATCCATACTAATATTATAAACGCGAAAGTAACTGTCTGTCTGTTACCTTTTTACGCCTAAACGGCTGAACGGATCTCAATGAAATTTGGCATGGAGATAGATGGTTTCCCGGGGACGGACATAGGACATAGGACTAGTGAAAAGCAAGTACAAAGTAGCGGGTAGCGGCTAGTAGGTAATGTAGTACATAATGTGTAGTATCTCTGCTGATCAAATCTGTGTTTTGGGAATTCCAACCAGTTTAGAGTATTATCGCTCCTTCGTGGAATAATGGATGGTGTACTGAGACGTTTTAGTAGAATTATCTCGTAAATGAGTTATTGGCTTGTTGTTATGCTAGTTTCGATAACTACTGGCCACTTTGTGAAACAATAGAGAGCTTGCATACTAGACGATTTTGTGGAAAGAGTGGGTTCAATTGACAATTGCTGGTCAATATCGACAGGAGAAAATTAGCCCAAGCCTATTTTAATCGTGTAGTCGAATTGTATCTGCATCACGTGGGTTGATTGTACGCCTGTAAAAACCACCTGCCTACATTACTTTTGAATAATATTGGCTTTCTAAATGGTTGGATGTAATATGTAATGGTTAAATGGTAGCATGTAATATGTATCTTTACAGCCAATCAGGTGCCACTAATGCCCTGTCTCAATGCCCTTCTTCTCAAAACTAGGTAGGTACATGTGAAACCAAGTAAAATGCATGCATCTGTATCTCTGTCTTTTTGAGAATCTGGCTTTATATAAATCCTTTTACGGTGACTGTACTTGACGCATAAATTCAATGGAAACAAAGGGTGGTGCGAGATGCAGAATCAAAATAACATTTTTTTTACGATTCATCAACTCGCACCAGTTGGGACAAGAATCATGGAGCGAGTTAGTGAATCACTCCTGAAACCTAGGGTTCACCCGCAGTCTATTTCAGAAACGCCCAACAAATTAATTGAAAATGATCAACATTTTTTGAACATACAACATTAAAAGTGACTCTAAAGTTAGATCTGCTTCCAACGCACTATTCAGTAAATAAACAAAATCCGTCAAGTGCGAGAGTGACTCTCGCGCCGAGGGTTTCGAACGTTTGTCAAGTATACCAAGATGTATCTAATAAAGGTACCGGTTAGAGAATTTTGCTATTTAATGAATACCTAAAAATTTAAGGTACTTAAATTTAAGATGGATCGGTTTGCAAACTTCGGAGTATCTATTGGTAAAATTTTCGACTTTTTACAGTACCTATATTTTAAAAAAGAATGTAACCTACAGGAGTTTCAAAAACTGATTTGAGATGTACAAACCTTTCATTTGATACCCCACTCGGTGAAGCCTCCCTTTTGAAAATTATTTCCCCCCTTGCTGACCATTTTTCAAAAAGTGATCTTTTAACAGACTTCTCTATATATTTCTTGTAAAATATAGATCCATATCAACAAACATATACATTTTATATGGATTTCGTATACATTTTATTTGGATTAATCCGAAGTTAGCTCTGCAAACTTTTAAAAACAGGTTTGAGATGTACATATATACCTTTTATTTGATACCCCACTCCCTTTTCGACAAATTTTCAAAAACTATTCTACTTACTGACTTCTCTATTATTTTTCCTGTAAAACATAGACCCATAAACGCTGCATAAGTACATTTCAGATGGATTGCTCTGCAAACTTCGGAGATAGGGGGAGGGGAATTAGTAATTTTTCGATTTTTGCTTTGAGATATACATACCGATATCCTTCAATTGATACCCCATTTGACTTTGTAGGTCTCTTTTAAAATTTCAACTTCACAATTTGTACTGAAAAATTTCATTTTCATTTTATATATTTTTTCTTTTTATCTATACAGGCGCACGAAATGTATTATTTTTTTAAATTTCAAGTTATTTGCTGCTGTAGTTGCTGAGATATTGAAGACGGAAAACAGGACAGAAAAAACTAAAGGGTTTCGAAACCGATCTCCGATCTTCGAAACCCTAAAAATCACACAACAAAATGACACACGTGCAGACCAGCTGCCGCTTTCCATCCAAACGGCTCCAAATCGATACCAATGCGGAACTAAGGTGTTTGTTTATAAAATCAGGTAAAAATGGAACTGCTGTACGTAAAGTTCTAACTTTGCGTGCGAGTAACTCAAACTCAGCGAGCTGCAATCGAGTTCTCTTCAAGTTTCGCATAAATCGAATGGGAAAGCTCTCGAATATGCGGGCCGTTTGTCGGGGTTCGGCCCAGAAGTGGGTGTATGCGACCAAACTATTCTCTACTATAGCGTCTTACAGTATGAACATTGTTGAGTGATGACCTATGTGGCGCGGCGGGCGAAGGGCCGCCTGCGACTGCGTGTTGCGGGTTCGATTTCCGCCTCGGGACAAATGTTTGTACGATCTGCAGATATTTGTTCCGGGTTCTCTCTGTCTGCCTATCTGTCTGTCTCTGTCGATTTATCATTTTAATTCAGTTTAAATTGTTTGTAAATCAAAATGAAGTCTTCTTTCAGTAAAATTGTCTATCTACAATATTTAAAATACTTTCCCTCCATGTGGCGTAGCCGGGGGACGTCCTGTATTATATATCTATGTAATGTATTATATTTAGTCTAACAGTTATCTAGTACCCACAAACACAAGCTCTGCTTAGCTTGGTGCTAGATAATGCTGTGTGAATTGTCCAGCATTATTTATTTATTTTTATTGTGTACCCTATAGCGCATACACATATTGGCAGAGTCAAGACTACATACAGGAATCATCGTCATAAGTGGCCTTTACACATCCAAGGAGGATGATTTAGGTAGTGTGTTCGTTTGTCAGCACTTACGTTGATGACTCTTTTTGTTTGCAACGACAGATTCGTCTACCGAGACTCACGTGTGTAAATACATACAGGAATAGTTCCAACAAAAACCCATGGTATAATAATACAAGGTATGGCATTCCGAAACATCACGGTCACGTGGGTGACACAACCCTACGTCATCGACGCCATCGGCGAATGAGAAGGTAAATCTGTTTTCTTGTGTTACCAGTGGCGTAAGATCGTAACTCCCCGATCTCCATAAATTACCTGTACGAATCTGATAAAACTATGTGGTTTTGTACTAACCAATCATTTATCACAATTGCCTACTCGTGTTTAAATAAAATGGTTTTGACTGATCTAACAAACAAAATTGACGATTGACATTTTTATGTATTTTTAATAGTTAACTCTAATTGTTTCCCAACTTCCATGTTTTGTTAAAATAAATGGCAACTGGACAGAGACGTAGCAAACCTTGTTTTCTTGGATCATGCCAAAATCTTAATTATAGTAATCGGAGCTACGTGTGGTTGCCACGTCTTAAAGGTATCCAAGTCTCTATGTATATTGAGTAAATGGGGGATCTTCAAAGGGAAAACTGGAATAAATTTTTTTAGATTCCAATATTTCCCCTTGAAAATTATGCTTATAATTTTCAAGGGGGAAAACTGGAATAGTTTTTTTATTCCAGTTTTCCCTGTTCAGGATAATCTTCAAGGAGGAAAACTAGAAAATATTTTTTTTCGATTCGAGTTTTCGCCCTTAGTGGGATTTCAGGGGGAAAACTGTTATAACCCAAATATAGCTTAGATTAGACCCATTGATTATGAAAAGTTGCCTGGAAGAAATCGTTTCCAAGCGATAAGGCCGCCCATTGTACCTTTCTATTTTATGTTAATGTCTATGTTTTTTATTTAATTTTGTGGTATACAATAAAGAGTTATGTATTATATTATATTTTCTCAGGTCGGTTCTTCTAGTCTGATAAACAATTCCTTGTCAATCTGTCATTTGCTTCAATGCAGGTAATTAATCATCATACATATCGCACACGTTCACGACTGAACATCAACCTATACGACAGTTTTCAAGCGATTATGACCACATTTTACAGACGGATTGTTAATCGCAGTCAGGGTCCTGATTATGAAGGCGCAATGCGCGCCTTTTCGGGAAAAGGAAAGGCATAGGATTTCGCGTTCATAGTAGCGGGATAGAGCATACTTTTTTGGAACGGCAACGCAAAAATCATGTATATGTTTTTACAAGAAAACTACAAAACTTATGAAGGAACTGGTTCAAGGCACCAAATAATTAGTAATAACCTACGAATCAAAACATAAGTCATATCAATAGGCCGCAGGGTTCCTGAGATCTCGACCAAATTATGTGCGAAACAGTGCACTTTCATTATCGTATTTTTTTTTCATCATTGGGTTTTCACATTCAAGGAACCAAACATTTTTTTTTTATTTATGTAATTCGAGTTTTATACCACGGGTATCCCGTGAATACCGAGATCAAAGCCTAGTTTGACAACCTAACCCGTTGGGTTCACCCCATAATATAAAGAAGAAAGCTGCTGTCTTTGGGCTGAGATGGAGGGGATCTACCCCTTACGCCACGGCCAGTCGGATAGTGTACTCTGGGACTCTAGTACTCTGACTCTATAGGGATGGACAA
Source organism: Eupithecia inturbata (assembly GCA_963662085.1). Taxonomy (NCBI): domain Eukaryota; kingdom Metazoa; phylum Arthropoda; class Insecta; order Lepidoptera; family Geometridae; genus Eupithecia; species Eupithecia inturbata. Next base: position 4,355,915 of record OY759194.1, on the reverse strand, counting down.
ACGAACTATGTAGTTGTGCTCTTACCTTGGGTTGAACTTATTCGAAACTTCCACGGCTGTGCATATACGAACGACTGCCGTGATAAGCTCACGTGGGAGCAAACTAGAGGCGAATTGTTTGAGACTACCTACAGTGCAGGTTGGTATCTGTACTGTAAAAACTTATCTAAACTAATACTGAACTAGAGGTAAAGTATGTTTCTATGTACCAGATAACAGTCAGGACGGGAAAGCATCAATCCGCTAAAACATAATTTTTCGACCACTGAAAATTATATTTTATTATATTTAACTGATTTCTTTGATAACAAACTAGTTTTCACATTAATTCATTCGATTTATTGAGAGAGCAAATACTGGGGTTGTTCAAATTAGTGCACAATACTGAAGGAGGACATTCATCTGCTACCACGGATTAATATTCAGTGAACAACCAAGCCACAAAGGATTTTATATTTTCTGCAGATTTTATTTTTTATTTCTTTACAATAATGACTTATTAGTGTTTTAAGCCATCCCTAACTTGGCGACATCTTTTATGCGCGCCTCTCCTTCTCGCCCCACCTGATGGCGACACAAGGCGACCGCAATCAATGACCGCGCCGCCATAATATGGCAATGTTTGTAATAAAATTAAAAATTCTGCAACAACAATAATCGTTTGCGGCTTGGTTTGGTCACTGAATAGGTATTAATCTGTGGTAGCAGGTGTCCTTCAGTATTGTGCACTAATTTTAACAACAACCTATTTATAAGTCGTATAGATAAAGATTGTGATTTATATTTTGATTGTTTTGAAAAAACTAAAAACAGACTTCGAATCCCTCAGTTTTAAACAGTTGTTTTAGGTTTGCGGAATAAATTATACTATTCTACGGGAATAAAAATTTTATGGAATCATCCTCTATACAACTACAAAAGAATCATCAATCGGTCAAAATCAAACGGAGAAATCGACGAACATACAAACGTACCGCCGAACATAGAAACTCCTTCTTTTCTCGAAGTCGATAAACATTTTTACAAATAAGTAATAATATGATCTAAGCGGGTCAGTATGACATTTTCAATCCTATTCTTTATCTACACGACCTAAAGGCAAAACGAACCACTCTAGAGCAAGAAACAAATTTTTGATCGCAGATTTGTAGCTGAAAAGCTTTAGGAGTGAGGTTTAACTATTCCACCGGAAAACATTTCAGAGCTTAAACCACTTTTGAGATTGAAAGGACTCAATGGTTGAGTTGATTTGAATGGGATCTGGATTGAGTCATGCATACACGGGGAAACTATTAGGAACTAAGTATTTTTTCTCCATAATTTAATAGCATTTAAAGTACCTAACCTAAAATAACATCCTACTAGGCAAAAGTTTGTACCGTGCCGTTGTGCCGTTGTACAGGTATTTGGCCGAATACAACACTACTACTTAATGGATGGGGCTGAAATTTTGTAGACATATAGATCTGGATCTAGAATAACATATAGGCTACTTTTTATTTCAAAAAACGTGTGCAAAGCCTCGGGTAAGAGCTAGTTAAAAATACTATTGACATGTTTCGGTAGGTTGATGTACGTAGGCACCTAAGATTATACAGGACTAATAAAAAATCTATTGAGCATACGTTAATAACAAAACAAAATGCTTAATTGTTGGGTAATTTGCGCAGCATTATTTATTTATTTTATACTAACTGCTGCCCGCGGCTTCGCACACGGTTTTCAAGTAGCCTGTGTCTGACCCCGGTATAATTGCCTCGCCAAATTTTATAAGGATGTGTTTAAACGTTTAGGCGTGAAAAGGTAACAGACAGACAGAGTAACTTTCGCATTAATAACATAAGTATGGTTATTAAACATAGATAACGCAAATTCTAACAGTTTATATTAAATAAGTAAAAAACAAAAGTACCTACAGTGGCCAGCCTTAATATTATGTTTTGAAGAGAACGTGAGGCAAATTCTCATACTAAGTAGGTATATAGAGGTAGGTGCATATTAGTTAGTATTCGTTGCCGTACTATGCTAGATACTCTTTGTTAAATGGAGGTCTCGTCTCCTAACCCCGAATTACTAGGATACCCCACTGTATCTTGGCACCTAATTACAATGCAGAGCAGTAGATCGTTTGGACAAAATTTGGATGTAAACGGTGTCTTTGGTCGATCCAACCAATCTCTACCAAAAGACCTTGATGTTTTCAGAGTACATAAGAGAGTTTGAGTTCTGAGAACGGCGTTGTGTCTACACGTGTTACGATTGCACCCATGTGCACATTTACGGCGTGCGTGCGGTTTGCGTGTTACGGCTGCCGCCTTTACTTATTAACTGTATTTTTTTACAATAGACATAAAACAACTTTCCGTTCAGAAATCATTTATTGTGACAGCAATTAAACCTACAATATAGACAACAACAGCCCACTGAACGGGAAGTATTTGATCGCTCTTGACCTATTACAACCAAAACCCATTACCAATCCATTACCATTACCATGGTCATGGTAATGGATTCACGTAATGTAGCTTATGTTAGTGGGAAAACGATGGAACTCGTTTCTTACGGCTATTTTTACGAGAAAAAGGTTACGAACGTAACCACGGTACTTTTACGTATATTTTATTATAGTTTCGATCGTAACTAAAGTGTTTTAAACGGTGATTTGATTGTATTATTTCAAACCAAGTCATCTCCTCAAAATAACCCTACCTGACACGCCACAGCATAACCGCTAACCTCTATTTAACTTATAAAGTCTAAAACCCGAGCTTAATTTCTTTTCGCATTCACATCCAAGCTCATAAAATCGTTTTGGCAAAGTAATTGCTTATGAGTGGAAGAGGATAAGACGAGCTTCACTCTGTAGGGTCGTAAAATGGACTCAGAGGCTTGCATTTAATTAATACAGGCTAAGTACGTGAGCAGTACTCGAATTATTCCTTTTGACCGCCGCCGCGCTGACTCTTTCCGTCGAGGAATTACCCTGAATTAACCGATGGTATGGTCAGCATCAAAAGCAGTGAAAACTGGTCTATTTTCTATGGATTTCTTAAATGGAGTGTTTTAAAGAAAATAAAAATTATTGACTAGGTCTACTTTGCAGCTAGATGATGCTGTGTAGATTTCCAGCGTTATTGTTATAATTTTAAACTTTCTTTTTTTCATAGAATATCAAAAAAAAATAAGCCTAGATTCGAGTCGACGAATACAAGACTTTGTCCTTTATATTCTAATGTCAAAAGTTTGTGAAGATCTTTACTAATTCTGGTGTAGTGTGGCAAATCCAGCTGTGGTGAAGATAACAAAGATTATAAGCTAAAAAAAACATATCGTTATCTGAATTGGCTGAATTGTCATTTTTCTGAAGTTTTTCACCTGACCGTACTATCCGCTCACCTAGAAAATGCAACTGAATTCTCTATGTCGAATGTTTCAGCAATTTTCTCTACTATTCCTAAAAAAGAGGCTAATTAGTACCAACGTAATAAGCGGACGATGCCTTTAGTGACTGTCTTAAAGTCCTACGTAGTACCGGGTTCCCAGCTTACTGAATGGTCCCTTAGTTGCAGCCAGAGTCTTTATTAAAGATCTAGTTTTCGAAGGTTTTAAAAGTTCTTCTTAGTTAAATAATAGATTCAGGCGTTACTTTGCGGAAATACATTGTATTAGGATGAAATAATATTTAGTAACAATTTCACGCAAAACCTTTTCTGATAAGTTAAGAAAAAAAAATGCAATTATAATTGCGGTTTTGTTACAAGTCGTCAAAAACCAGGTATACAAAAACCCGACTCGGACCCCGCTTTTTCACTTTTTTGCAAAAAGAGACGCTTTGCCCTCTCGTTTTGCAAATAGTGAAAAAGCCCTTCAAAATACACCTAACTAAGAACATTTCCAGAATTTTGACGAGTGATTTGATACTTATCTCCTTTATTAAAATCCGTTGTTGTGTTGTTATGCCGTTTTGTTGCTTTGGTATATTATAGCGAGCGTCCCAGACTACTACATACATAATTAGATATGTAGGTACGCATGAAAAATATAACTTCGCCTCGGTCGCACAGTGCACAGTGATAGCTGGCAGGTATCCATACCAATATTATCAAAATATCAATAAGAAAGTAACTCTGGCTGTCTGTTACCTTTTAACGCCTAAACGGCTGAACTGATCTCAGTGAAATTTGGCAGGGAGGTAGATGGTGTGCCGGAGACGGACATAGGCAAATTTTTATTTTGGAAAAAAGCGACATAATTAAAATGTCTCCAGCATAAATTAGATAAGTAGGTATTAAACGTAAAAAAACTTAACACGCTTAAACTTACCATAAACTTAGAAGGATAATTACTAAATTAATGGATAGCTTAGCCTATCTCGTAACCGGCATTAATTACGCGACTTTACTTGAGTCAAAGACAGGCAAAGGGAAAACTTAGGGCCAATAGTCTTTAATTTAAAGTCAGGACAAAGGAGGACACCAATAGCGGGGAGATTACAGTACTTCCTTCAAGTTTGGATTTTATGGAGCGGATAGCCTGGAGCTGCGCTAGGCGAAGGTATTGTTCTCACTTATTGGTTCATTTATCAAAGTTTTTCTAAGGTTCATCTCGGGCGAAGGCATCGCTGGTATAGCCACTTTATGGATGTGTTCTTGGTGGATAATAGGAGTGAAAGCGCAGGGTTTTGAGAGCTTTCAAAGTAGAATATAAAAGAACAAAACATTAAAGAAGAGTACAAAATAATAGATAGAAAACCTTTTGCGACGCATTTTGTTTTAGAGTTCCGTACCTCAAAAGGAAAGCAGGAACCCTTATAGGATCTCTTTGTTGTCCGTCTGTCCGTCTGTCAAGCCCTTTCCTCAGGAACTCGTAAGTATCGAGTTGTAATTAATATCAAATACTCGAGTCCGTAACCTCTTGGAGTAGTAATATAAATCAAACTTCTAAGTCAACGCAATCAAAAGTTACAGCCGTTTATGCCCGCATATACAAGGTGCCACGTTATTGGTGTACTAAGCCGAAAGGGGGTTGTTGAGCATCCTATACCCAACTGATATGCATGGTTGATTTTTAAAAATACGTTTTCTTATGTTTTCATGGTAAAAAATTACTTTACTCATACGCTTGTCAAAACCGCAACCCTATCACTAAAGCAAACACACGTAAGGCCGGCCATTATGCAAGAAAAGCGACAGCCAATGAGGATGGTCAAGACTGTTACGCCACCCGCCCGCCGGGGCGTGACAGCCAATGAGAATCGACGGGCGGTGACAATTGAAGGAAAATCTTACCGCCGGACAGCCAATGACGGCTAAGTATGGGCGGTGACAATTGAAAGGTGAAGAACCTTACTGATGAAAAGCTGATGTAGGGTTTTCACTAACATAAAAATGGGCTAGCTACTTTCATCCCAAGATGAAAGTTTCAAGGTTTTTTTCAGTAAAAAACCTTGAAACGCTTAAAACCCAGAAAGTGCTAGAACAAAAAATGTTCGTGGGAGAGGGGTAAACTACCCCTTTCCGCTTAGTACACCAATAACGTGGCACCTTGTATAGAAATTTCTAAGAGAATCACATGCACACAAAACCTATAAGGTACTTCTTGTTGACCTAGAATCACAAAATTTGCCAAGAAGCAAGGGCGTATTGCACACGTAAAGGAAAAAAAATTCAAATACCGTAAAGGGATTTGAAGATTTTGGACCCGTCACCATTTTGTTTTCTTTTTTGTTTCAATATTCCCGCCCACTATAAAAGTTTATATATTTAGATAGAAGACACTTAAAACAAATAAAAAATGTCCTAAAGCGTCAGGTTCCAGAGATATTCACACATGAAAATAACTATATTTTTTCTTCATATGTAAATATCTCACAACCTGACGCTTTGAACACTAGGTATGTTATAGAACGTTTTTTATTTGTTTTTGTGTCCTCTATCTAAATATGTAACTTTTATTGTGATTTTTGTGTGGAGGGTGGCCCGAACATCGGCCACCATTTGGTTTTTTTTTTTCCAAAATCGCCACGCACAATAAAATTTATGTATAATTTATGTATAGAGTGTGTGTTATGTGTAATTTATGTGTAGAGTATGTATTTATGTTTATTTTTGTATTGATGTGTAATGTATGTATAGAGGACACTAAAATAAATAAAAACAAAACCCATATCATAGTGTCCTAAAGTGGCAGGTTTCTGAGATATTCACTTATGAAGAAAAAATATAGTTCTTTTTATCCGTGAATATCTCAGAAACCTGACGCTTTAGGAAATTATTTTTTATTGTCTTCTATCCAACTAGTACCTCTACATAAAATTTATTGAGCGCGACGATTCCGAAAAAAAAATATGTTAGGTCTACCCTCCTCGGCACAAAAACCTTCAAACCCCCTGGCGAGGATCACTCAAATTAGCGCGCAATGATACCATTTTGATAGAAAGGTGCATTATGAGATAGTGAGACGCCATTGACACGCTATGGGGTACTTCCCGTTGACCTAGAATCATGATATTAGGCAAGGAGCAAGGTCTTTTAATTTTACGAAACACTCAGTCCGCGAGTCCGATTCGCACTTGACGTTTTATTTGTTGTATTATTAAAAAACGCAACAATAGTAACAGATATGAAAATAAGATGAGACCAAAAGCGTGCCCAATGGTTCGTGTAAAGATACTCACAGGTATTGCGTCGCCCGTTTCTTTGCGAACTTGGCTGGGCGCTCTAGCGCGCGCCTCAATACACGAAGTACAAATGCACACTAAGTAAATATGCGTCGAAGATAAACTGAATCAGGCATAAAAACTGTCAAAACAACTCCTGCTGCTCATCGAAATCAAACCTTATGAGCATCCTTTCTACCTAGGTCTTTACTAAGCGTTATCCGGCCATACTTTCTATTCAACTTACCGCAAGCCAATCTTCCATTGTTGTTGTCAAATCGACTACAGAATTTGTTTTCAATCTTACACCAGCATGATATTTGTTTGAATTTGATCAAACAAAAGTAACGAGATCACAAAGATCAATTACAAACGGTTCTCTTCAACTCTATGCAAATCCAACTCCAAGTAATTCCCGAGTTTTTCTTGGGTCGTTGTCGGTATGCAAATTGCGAATTCATTAAATGATTGTACGTCCAGAGTTTTCCCTTATTTTTCTTTCATGCTTGTTAAAATACTCTTGTCTGCCTTTAATAGAACCGTTTTGACGTCGGTATAATAGAATTACTCATGTCTTTTATATCCTGTTCCTTGATGTTTTGTTGCTCTTTTGTTATGAAAACATGGGTGCTTTTCTAGGAACCTCTTAAATGCTCAACTTGTTCCTATTACTCTATGAAAATATCTAGGTACTGAATATCTAGGTACTACATGTTCGCCGAAGCTCGCCTTGACTTCTCAGGTTTAAGTTTATGTTGTAGCGCCCCAACTAGGTTTATGTCTTGATCTCACGAAACAACTAAATAAGTAAATGATTATGATTTTTATTATCCGAAGCTGTCAAATTTAACTTACGGCAAGTGTGAAGACTTTTTTGTTTACTAGTTTGACCTTCGTTTGACTACAAACTCACATGATGATAAGTGGCTATGGCTTGGCCAATTTTTGGACGACAACTATGGAAACAACGTTATCTATCTGCTGTGATTACATTCAAGCCTTATGTGACGTTTGTCTTACCTTTGGCTCCCTTCATACGAGGCTTAAATGATGAAAAAAACATGGACAGCCAACAGAAATATAGTTTTGTTCTTGACTGAAGGTAAAGTGCGGTTAGGTTACCGAAGATATTTCGATACAAATAAAAGAAAGACGTGTTAGATACACTATTTATAACTCAAGAACGGCTGAACGGATCTCGGTGAAATTTGGCAGCGAGGTAGATGGTATCCCGGGGCCGGACATAGGCTACCTTTTATTCCGGAAAAATGCGTGCGAAGCCGCGGGCTGCAGCTAGTATACAATAATAATAAATTATTATTATTTATTTGAATCGAAATGTCCGAGCTGTTGCTGGAGCGAGGTGGAATAACCCGAGCTGGATGATGATGATAAATTGATAAATATAATCAAACATATTGTAGCGACCTCTAGCCATCATGAACTGAAAGTACAAAGCAAATGTCAATAGAGGCGCTCAAGAAAGAAACGTCCGAAAACTGAAACTAGTTACTTACCTAAGTGCATCAAAGAAGTTCCGCTAGATGTCGTTATGACAAATTGTAGGGTGCAAAAAGACAACAAATCCTAGATCGCACGTACGCATGTCTCAGTTACAACAGACCATATTATTATACGACTACCCAACATCAACTGTCGGTCGAAAGACCACCAGGCAAGCATCGTGATAGAATCCCGATGCAGGCAAGTGGACCAGCTGGGTCAGTCCGGTATAGAGGAGATCTCTCTCTGCAACTATTTGGGGAAATTCCACCTTTTTCCCCAAACATATAACATTCTAAATAGTAGTATTAGGGCACCTACCTATTCAAAAATACCTTAATATAGAATGGAATTTTACCATCAGTAAACACAGAACCAAAAATATTCTGAGAGATTATAACAGGGACCTCCGGAAATAATACCACTATAATATAAATAAAAGCCTTTTATTCTCGAGCTATTTTATCGTATAATATGAGGTAATATTAGGTCCTTACATATGAAATTGGCGTTTTGTATGGGAGGAACAAAAAGTCGAATATTTTTTAATATAATATATTTAATTAATCAAAGTATGAACCATTATTTTCTATGCACTTTTGCCATCTTATAGGTAGTTCATTGATCCCTTTACTAAAAAAACCAGTCGGACGGGAATCAATAAAATCTTTGAAGGCGATTTGGACTGCCCCATCGGAGTTGAATTTTTTCCCTTGCAAGAAGTTATCCAAATTTCGAAAAAAATGGTAATCTGTTGGAGCAAGGTCCGGGGAGTACGGAGGATGTCTTAGACTTTCCAATTGAAGCTCTTCTAATTTAGTAGCCGTCTGTTGCGCAGTGTGTGGTCTAGCGTTGTCGTGAAGCAGCAGTGGCGTGGAGCGATTGACCAGCCTAGGTTGTTTAGCCGCTAGCTTTTCCATCATGGTTTGCAATTGCTGACAATAGACATCAGCCGTAATAGTCTGGCCAGATTTGAGAAAACTGTAATGAACAATACCGGCACTAGTCCACCAAACGCTTACAAGTAACTTTTTTGGGGTTAATTTTCGCGGATTTGGCTGGCTGGCCAGGATCCAACCATTGCGCTGAGCGCTTCCGATTATCGTAAAGAACCCATTTTTCATCACAGGTAATGATTCGGTTTAAAATACCTTCATTATTGTGCCGGTTTAGTAATGTAACGCAGCAGTCGACGCGCGTTTGCCGGTTTGCTTCAGTCAATTCGTGAGGTACCCACCTTTCAAGCTTTTTAATCTTCCCAATTTGCTTCAAGTGAATTAAAACAGTTTTATCACTAACATCGCAGCCTGCAGCTAACTCGGACGTGGTTTGCGATGGATCCGCTTCCACAATAGCCTTCAACTCTTCATTATCAACTTGAGTCTCAGGCCGTCCACGGGGCTTGTTCTGCAGGTCAAAATTTCCAGAACGAAAACGTTGGAACCAAAAACGAACTGTGTTTTCTTTTGCAACACGACCGCCATACACATCATTCACCCTTCGAGTTGTTTCCGCAGCACTAGTGCCACGGCGGAACTCGTACTCGTAAATAATGCGATATTTTAAGTTTTCCATTTTGTAAAATGAGTGACGCAAACAGAAAAAAACAGAAGAAAACAAAACAAATGAATGACGATCATCGAAGCACAAATACATGAGTCTATAGCTGTACAAATTTGAATTTGGAATTCCTTACCAAAGAGGAGAAATTTGTGATTAAAGTGGCCAGTACGAAAAACGCCAATTTCATATGTAAGGACCTAATATATCATTACGTGACGGATGCTTGCATTTGTAGAGGCTCGCAGGTGCCTCACAGGGGCTACGTAATGGGAAACTAGTGAAACTACAATCGCAATGTAATTGTGTATTTTCAAAAAGTTATTTATAAAATGTTCAAATATTTTCTTAATATATAAATATACTATAGCTGACCCGACAGACGTTGTCCTGTCTTAACTAGGAATATTGAAATTTTCTGATCTTTCGCGAAACTTCCTTATTTTTTTCTTTCATAAGAACCTTCTCCTGACAATAACAAACACAAACAAACAAAAAAAGAATTAGTGAAATTGGTCCAGCCGTTCAAGCGTGGTACCGTGACCAAGGGAAATAGGGATTAATTTTTCGATATACTTTTCGATATATTTTTTTGTACAAAGTTACAAATTACACCTAATGCTAGTATTATAAAATCTGTGATTAATGTAAGGCCTAACAATATAATAAAAAAAAAAACAATATTTTAACGACCTACCTACTTTAAACATAACTGACTTACAAACCTACTAATAAACCTGGCTATTATTATGCTAGTGTATGTTAAATTGATTTTAGGGTAACGTATTATGCAGCCGATCAAAAAAAAGAAAGCGAAGATTCGACAGTAAATTAAGTTGATAGTCGCTTAAAACTTACACCAAAATAATGACTATGTAAGGTACAAAATTAATAAAAATTTAGGTACTAAAAGTAAGTAAAAAAAGCTTTTTAATAACATCCCTCCTGAAGTTATTAAAAAGCATTATTTATTTAGTATTAGAAGCTCCACTCATAAAAGTGGCTCAACTCTTCCGTTAGTTGCGTCTCCACGCCATATATCAAACCGGGAGGTAGGTACGTGTAACTAGCTTAGTTTTGCGAGCCCTTAATTTATCAAAACTTTTTAAGCCCGTACGCTATCGACTGTAACACTTGAAAATGAATAATGTTCCCACTTCAATGCTTTATAATAGCTGCCAGAACAGTTGCATTGGATGAGCAAAGGAAATAAAATTGTCTATGAAAAGCTTTAGATATCTTTGTCAGTCTATTACCTAGAGATTAACTAAAATACTTCAAAGCCTAGGCCAAGACAAGAAAATTACAAGAAAATGGTTGCAGAACATTCGAATGAAATAAATAATTATAGTTGCTGTAAGCTAGAAATAAACCAGATTACGGAGCATTTAAACTTATTTGATGGTCTACACTAGGTACTGTAGATCATAAAAGAGATTTAAATACTACGCGTACCTACGCGTAGAGATTAAAAAATGGTGTTAGAATTTTTTATCGAAATAAATAATAAGGTTTCTAAGGCATACCAAAATGCCTTGAGATTGGAATTTCTTTATAGAGACTGTGATATGAACTCTATTGAGTTATTAGGTGCCTAACTCAATTTGTCATTTAATGTAGCAAACTAAGGTTAACTAAATAAAATTTTGGTGCCGCTTTTTTTACCTTATTTTGCTTTTTTAGTCATTGTTAGTAGTTTGCTCATAAGATGCATACAAAACGTGCTAAAAGTCTGTAGAAAATACGAAACAGCAGCGGAACGAAGCTAGTCGCTGGAATACTAAACATGTTGCCTGGAAGCTAAATACGCAAATAATCATTTGAAATTGAAAATACCGGAAGGTTTGCAGCCCGTTCAAATGTCACATCACTCCGCGAAATTGCATCGCAAGTCTAATTTTGTATTCGGGAACTCGACATGTTAGGTTATGTGTATTTTTCATATGAAATGAGACATGCGAGGATTAATTGTCGCGTTTTCCAAAACAGGGTTACTTCGAAGTTACTTCAACAATAATTTTTCCTCATTCTATTGGTTATTAACACGGATCTCTCTCTATGGTGCTAATTTTAAGATTATTCAGAAATTGTAATAATGAGGAATGTTGGAAGAACCACGACATAACTACAAAAAAAATGCAGTAGAAACTGATCCACCCGGCCCGTGGATCAGAGTGGAATAGATTTAAACAGTGAAAACTAATCCACTCGATCTATGGATCAGAGTAGAAACCGATCCATTAGTGAATCTGCAAAGTGGATCAGAGTGGAATGGAGCGGAATTTTCACTTTACTGTTAGGTACAGAGTGACAACGCTTTGCAAAGTAGCGGTAGGACAATAATTAAGTATAGTAAATAATTAAGTATAGTACGTAATTTGACATGCACTAAGCCGTGACGTGTTCCTCTTTTATTATTGTGTACGAAAAACATTTATCATCCCATTAAACTTACTATCACATCTTGAGTATGTGATACAGGTATTGGAGAGGACGGTCCAAGGAGGCTATTAACGACAACTATTACAAGTTATTGGTCATAGGCGGTGCATGATGTTATCGTGTCGTTATTGGGGTAGGGAACAAATCATTGTGCGTGCGATAAGCTTTAATATTGTTTATTGGAGCTGGCTGGTGGCTACTGATTGGGGTGATGGTTTTGGGCGATTATTGGGGAAATTATTTTATTTTTCTGTCTAAAGGAATAAGTAGAAAGTTAAGTTCTCAGAATACATACAAAAACACAAACACTTACATTAAAAACTTACAAAGAAAGTAACCTAGTAGGTAGTAATCATCATCATCAACTTATCTTAGTCAACTGCTGGATAGCATAGCATAGTAGGTAGTACCTACCTACTACTTACCCATCAAAGTTTGAAATTTTAGTGAATGTTACTTAATACATAGGTAGTCTAAATAGATACCTACTTATCTACAAAAATTTGATTCTAACTTTGCTAAGTTAGATTAAAATTTTAGTTATAAACAAAATATTGAATTATCTAAAAAATATTCTTTTAACTAACGCTTCCAAATAACGTCAAACTGCTAAAAATGTCCTACAGCCTTCGATCAATTATTGATCGAAGCCTACAGCCTAAAATACAGAAACAGAAATACTATAACAAGGAAATATAAAAAGCATAAAGTGCGTAATAATGGTCATATCTCAATGTTACGGCTCCCAGTGGGCTCACCCTCAGATTGAGGTGTTGTAGGACAAATCCCTTCACTACTTCCTACTCTACTAGGTGACGTCATAGGTATGTAGGTATAAATAGTTAATAATAATGAAGATACGTGAAAATGGCTTTAAGCCTGAATTAACAGAAAATTGCCTTCGCGAGACTAGTAGAATATCAAGCTATTTTGCTAAGTTTAATAAATAGATAAAACTACAGACACAATCTTGATTATAAACCTCAACAACCTAAAATTTATATAAATAAACTAGCTGCAGCCCGCAGCTTCGCACGCTTCTTTCCGGAATAAAAGGTAGCCTATGTCCTGCCCCGGGATACCATCTACCTCGCTGCCAAATTTCACCGAGATCCGTTCAGCCGTTCTTGAGTTATAAATAGTGTAACTAACACGACTTTCTTTTATATATATAGAGGTAGATAGATGCTTGACCAACCATATGAATTCATCAAAAGGCGCCCTCGGGAGCTACAAACTACACAAACGACCACTTAACATTTACATCGAATGAAGTTTACTTAAACCTACCCTCTACTAACTTGTTAAAAATTGTTCAACATGAATATAACATTCTTCTTACTTGGTTTTACGCACTTAAGTAAAATGTTTTTTGTAAGAAACAATAAGAATATTAATAACGTATGAAAAGGAAGAGCGTTGTGTCCTAATACAAGTATTTGGTACTTAAAAGGAGGTTTCGAGCACACAACAAAGTTTAATGTAATATCTTATTAATGAAACAAACATTTCTTTTTTCTTTTTTTTATTGTGTGAATTAATACATCAAATAATCTAAGTCATATTTTTCAAAAAGACTTGAAAGTTGTTACATATTTCTTACCTTTAAGTCGTATAAAAGTATCCATCATTTGATTCAGCAGCAGCAGCCAATAGTTTATTGAATTAGCCTTGCAAGAAATAAACCAGAAGTGCTAGAAGCTACAAGGAGCTACGATGCTGAACTTCCTGATAAAGTTAACGGATGCTGACGGTTACGAAACTCTAAAAGTTCCTCAGTGGTAGAACCTCGGACAAAAAACTAGTCTGGATCAAGCGAAACGCTTTGGAAATCCTATTGGCTTTACACAAACTATCAATGGCTGGTCGGATAAGTGCTCCAGATATTATTTAAATAACAATCTTACGTTCGTGGATTTGTTTTCATCTGGAAATAATTTGCCGACTTCATACTCTAAAAATTTTGACTTCTAAAGAGATATTCTTGCTATCTATTTTTGAATGAGAATTTACCTAGAACCACTAAATCAATCTTTAGATGTAGGAAGGTAGGCAACTACGATAAAAAAGGCATTAAAATTGTCGTTAGTAGTTATTAGTCATTTTTGAGGCTAAATTTGTTGATAAAACTTGTAATTTGTTCCTGGTTGAAAAGGTTTGGTTAACTGTGAAAATTTCAGGATATTTTAAATAATTATAGTTTTTGTTCTCGTTAATCGGTTCTATAAGGAATCCTGAAATTAATTCGTACTGAATGATTGTAACCACAATGAATTGTTACTCTGTCCGTAAAATAATTTATTTTCGTAACACCTATGATGTGGGTCAGCCTAGATAACAATTAAAGCTGCAGAACTATAATAAATCCTGCTTTTAGTATACCTTCAATGATTTATCTTACTATCGCATCTGCGCTGAATGATAAATTTATACATACCTACCTGTCAAAGTAAAGCCAGCTAAGGTTAGCAGAATTGGGCCCCTGTACCCACGCGGTATTCGCGTCCCCGAGCGGTTGCGAAAGCCGGGTATGCGATAACCCTCCACCTTCACAGCCTATATTAGTCCAATGCTGGACTCAGGCTTCCCCCTGATTAGCGCTTTTTTGGCTTTTCTCTCACGGGGGGTAATGCCCATAATCCCCACGCAATAACCCTACTGTCTACTAAATTAACGCTGTCCCCTTTCGGGACATAATCATGACAAGAAATAGAAAAGTAGAAATCTTTTAAAAAAAATGTGTAGTACCCTCAGCACACAATCTCACACTTGGCCGGTCTTGTTCAATAACCTGCCTCATAACGTTGTATTTTAGAAAACTCTTTGCCAGTCACAGGTGTGGGTGTGTGATAGTAAAACTGAGTAAAACTAATAACTCCTTTGTTCTTTACATTTCCCTAATAAATCTTGCGAAAGTGCCGGCAAACGAATGCCGTCCGGACTAGGTTATCTCCAGTGTTTTATGGTAGAATTTGTACGGAACCGTGTACCTACTGAACTTCGACCATCTACCTGGAAACTACTTAAAAGATCTCGTCTACGAATGTTAGAAGTGCATCTTGGTTTGGGAAAAGATTCGAGAGATCTCTTGGAAGGTAATAACCGAGATAGGATCTGAGGTCTTTCAAAGGATATGTATCTAGCTACCTACTTTAGCTTCAATAGAAAATCTATTGAATATATTTAGGAGATAGGTATGTATGTATACATTTAACGACAAAACCGACGTCAAATGTTAGGTTTGGTTCGAAAAACCGGCTACTCCCATTATGAAATAAGCTGCAGTAAGTATTCTGTACTTACATAGAGCTAGTGAGACGTTTTCTCACTACTACTGTGCACAGAGCAAGTATTGATCCACTACTTCTAAAATAACTATTTTTTCTATTTTTTTTTTTATTTTTTTTTTATAGGTATAAAAATACTAATTTCTTCGGTTCATTATATAAACTATCTTATATGTATGTATATATAAACTATCTTATATGTATGTAAATAAATAATGCTGGACAATTCACACAGCATTATCTAGCCCCAAGCTCAGCAGTGCTTGTGTCATGGATACTAGAAACCTACTGATATATTTAATTCACTACATTGATAGATATTTTTATTACACATAGGACACATTTACACCGAACACCCGGAACAAATATCTACAGATCGTACAAACATTTGTCCCGGGGCGAGAATCGAGCCCGTAAGCTCCTGCATCGCAGGCGAACCTTCGTCCGCCGCGCCACAGATGTCGTATTACTACTAAAAAGGATTTATAACACTACCTATGTCTAACTAAACAAATCTAATCGAAACAGACGGACTAAGTAACGAAACATCTGGAATCTCTCTAGTGAATTACGAAACCTACACACTCTAATCAAATCATGTTTAGTTGCTAATCCTACTTTGTGTAAATGCCGGATGGGGTAAAGACCGGAGACATTACATAAAATATCAGTTGTTTCTTCCGTTCCTTCCAAATCTTTTTATACTGAGCTAATACATATAGCTCTCTACACCGTTATATCAAGATGGATGGATGACCCTCTACGTCGTAGACCTTCTACGTTGTAGACCCCTAACGTCGTAGAACAACTAAGTCTTAGACCCGCTACGTTGTAGACCATCTACGGCGTAGAGAAAAGTCTTAGCCAATATTTTTAGTTTTTTTATGCTTTGCTAAATTTTCTTCGTTATCATTATTTCTCTAAGAAAGAGTACTCTACAGTTGATAGGTAAGTACATAGGTACTTTAGATATTGTGCTCCACATCATTATAAGACAAATAATGAACTTCCATAGGTAGGTAACAGTATATAACACATTCAGCCAGTAACACGTAAACAGTACATTACAAACTAAATAAACAACACAGGCAATAAAATTGTAAGACAGAAGTACTCTCAGGCAATTAACGGGAGCCAGGCAATCTAGTAATGGGCAACTTCTTGTTTGGAAACATTGGCTTGAAAAAACCACGAAAAGTTCGCCAGGGGATTTTTTCCACGCTATTGTAATTACTTTGGTTTGGGAAAATAACAATGTATTTTTAAATACGATTGAAATGCGTAAGCTTTTGAGCTTTTTGAGTTGCTCGTAGGAAAGCTCTTTCGAGAATGTTCCGTCGTTACGTCATCGAGCAAACCTTTTTGTAAGTACCTACTGAAAATGTTTCTTTTTGAATGGATTTTATTTTGTGCTTTAGGCAACTGGCTAGTTTAGTACTATACTTATAAATCTGTTCGGGCTAGTGAGTTGAAATCATCGAGCACAGACCCAGTAGAGAGGAAATCTAGTCTTTCGAATTCCGAAACTGATCAGTGTTTTTTCACTAATACAATGTCAACTCTCGCTCGCTATATAGTGTTGTGCTGACATAATAAAATAATGTATCGATACTCTCGATATAAGAAGAAGTAATTAAAATGTATCAATTTGATTAAGTTATTTGATCAAAGTAACTTTTACAAAAATTCCGGGATTTTACATATTATTTCATCGAAACAGTAAAAAATTAAGCTATATTATTTTTTTCCAATACTCATTCATTTTCAATTATCGAAAGAGATTGCTCATAGCGATAATAAAGATGCCCTATTTACTGCCACGATTCTTTTTAAGGGTAACTTCCTTGATAATTCGTTCTTTCTATCTAAATAACAATGGCACACTTGTGTTATCAGTTATACAAGTTTTTGATTTGTTTGCTTTTTAAAAATCATAAATTCACTACCTATTAGACTTACATAATTTTCGCGACAGTCATAGTTTATAAACATTAACTATCGATGTAGATAAAAATATTTTTGCTTGCCCAACTCGAGTGTGATGCTGACTTTGAGTCGGCCAATCGGAGCGCAGTGGTCGGCGCAGTGATTCGGCGGAATTGTTGTCTAGACAAAATAAATGACATTTCTTCTCTATTGGGTATGTGTTCGATGGTTGAAATATAGCATACAATGAGTACCTAACGAAACTGAATATAAACACAAAGTGACGTAGGTACCCACATTGAATGAGACTTATCAGTTCCTGTGCGAGGAGTGGGTAGAAGTCAAAATGTCAGTAAAGTACTTAGCCTTCATTTCCTATCGGTAGTACACGGTTTTTAAGTTGTCTTGTTGTAAATAGTTCTTAATAGATTTAAGTGTGCAATAATGTATATTCTATCTATTCTATCTACACCGATATTTTGACGGTTTTCACTTTTGTAGTTTCCTAGTCAATCGGTTTCTAGGGGAGTTTACATCAAACCGGTTTTATCTCAATAAGTAGGTAGGGAAGGTAACCTAAAAGGAGACGTGATTAATTAAATTACCCAGAGACGAAATTAATTAGTACTTCTTATACATACAGCCAAATCAATGCTTTGATCAGAAACAAATCAACTAAAAATACTCCATTCAGTTTATTTTCATTGAACACGATCCTAAAAAGGTATCAACAACAAACAATAGGCGTTTTCCTCTAACTTTTGTTCTCTTTGTTTTAATTCCGCGCTCCCAATGCTTTTCCGGAAAAACTCAATGAGTAGAAGCACCTACCTACCTACCTACGTAATAAATCGATGTCCCCGGGCTAGCTTCGGTGCAAACGCCTTTGTTATCGGTCGGATGTAGGATTTTGCTGCAAAGTGGGTAAATTGCTTTAATTTTTACTTGGAAACATTGTTACATCCTATCTAGAAATGAATGAATGAATGAACACTTTATTATACATACAAAATAAATAAAATATCTAATATCTAAATTAATAAACGAAAAACATACAATTGGTGGCCTTATTGCTTAAAGCAGTTTCTTCCAAGTAACCTTTAAGTAAGAGACCTACCCAAGCAATGTACATAGGTAGGTAGGTTAGGTTACCTATGTAGGTACACTGTTTGAGTATGTTATTAGTAGGTACAAACAAGTAAGAACTAATCTACCTACCAACTCTACATTAGGTAATAGGTAGGTAAGTACCTATTTTAAAGGCTCTCCTATCTAGGCTGACTTTTGGTAGGTCTTGCTAAGGAAGGAGTAAGTAACTAACTATCTGAGTAGGTTGTATATTCGCACTCACCTAACCATTATCATCTCCTGTTAAATTCTCCTACAAAAGCCAGGCAGGCATCATACCTACCTACAAAAGCCTTCGTAAAATAATGTGCCGTAGGTACCTAGGCGAAGTAACATTGTCAGCACGTCTTACCTCCTCCTCCCACTGACGGTCGTCGCTCGAAAATTCACATTTTACGCTGTTTCCTCTAATTAATTCCCATATAATGAAATAAAACCACGCTCACATCTCTTGACATCTGTAATTGGCCAAAGCATCCATCCTTCAGGCTGCTTTGTTCGCAGTAGCCTCCCCTTATTATTTCCTGGAAAGACGCTAGGCGGGAATGAGGTTGGGGTTTCCAACTTTGTAGGATTTTTGTTGAAAGTTAAATATTTTAAAAACAGCGATGTTCCTTTATGCAAATGTACCTAAATGTGTTATGTAAGTATTTGTAGTGTTTAGGGGGTGGGTGGAAAAGGAATATTTTTTCATTATGATCATTTTCTCTCTTTAGCAGGTACCTATTTTCTCCCTTGCAACGCAACCACATTCAAAGAACTTTTAGGCATGCACTGCAAAAGCTCAAAATCGTACCTACACACCTAGCCACCCGATGTGCACCCACCACAATATAAATCCAGAGACACTTAAATCGGCATATTTACCATGATTTGTGGCGATCGAGTCTGTAATATTTCGACACAGTTGCATGCGCCATGCTCAGGAAATAACAAGCCACTTGCTATTTAGTTGCATAACCTAAAATGACGCTAAAGATACATTTAGAGCTGGCAGCCCATAATGTTCTAGCACTCAAGACTCGCTAACACAAACACCCCCCTTGCGCCGCCGTACCCACCTAGGTATTTGGAAGCACTTCCATTTGTATTCCAATATTGGAGTGATATTGTTCTTATCTCGGCACTTTGATAGGAAGTTACATGCAAATGCAGCATAGCTGCCTCTAATTTTAGCCATTGAGTCTCTGTATTTGAATACAACCTAAAGGTCTTTGTTTGAATAAATTAGTAAATAATGCTGGACAATTCACACAGCAGCATCTAGCCTCAAGCCAAGCAGAGTTTATGTTATGGGTACTAGATAACTGATATAGGTACTAAAATAAATTTAATGACAAAGAAAATTACAATTCAATAATAAAAACAAATTAGAGCTAGTATTTACAATTGAAACAATTAAGCTAATTGCACTGTTGCAAACAGTCTACAGGTAGCTCAGCTGATCCCTATCAATACCAGTCAGCGTCCCAAGACGCTGGCTGCATTGCTGTATACTTAATATACTTGAATTGGATAAGTTTTAATTTGAAATCTATGAACTTGACCCTAAAAGCCAGAACCACACTATTCTGATGTGATATATCAACTAGATTTAGAAAGAAGATAAGAATAAAATCCCAAGTAACCATTTTATGAACATTTATTTATACACATTACTACTAAATGCTACCCAAAATCTATTTTGATTTTGCTTGGATATTTGTTAACTTTGTGGGGTCATATTTGTATGTTTTCTGCACAGCACCTTTGCCAGCCTTAGTGAACATCAGTTCATCTATCCTCTGTCTTTCTGCCAAATCTTTGGAGATCTTTATATTTGTCCATGAATCTTTTGCACCTTCCACAAACCCTTTTTTCTTCATTGGTAAGTTATCAGGTGAATGTTTCAATAGCTTGGGAATCTTGAAGTAATCTCTTACTGCAGGTATCTTAAGTGCACTTACTTGCATTAGTGAGATAAAGTTACTAGAGGTCCAGTATACAAGAATAGCTCCTGGGAAGTTGATTGTGAAAGGAATCATCACAATGGGTATAGCACGTAGGAAATACCTCATTAAATGCATGTTTTGTGCATCCAGCCTCCCTCCATCAACACCAACTTCAATGGTTGCCCACATAGTTGCACTTGTTATCAGTGGCAGTATGAAAAATTGGTCAGGTACAGTCAAGTCTAAGAACCACAATAAGCCACCTGTGGAAAGACTCTCAACAGGGCAGTTAGCCATCCCTCTAAGACCCATGAAAAAAGATATGAAAAGAGGGGCTTGAGCTATTGGGACAATCATATTTTTAAGAGGATTTAACTTCTTTTCTTTCATAAACAGCACCATTTCTTGTGCATAACGAGAGGCTTCCAGCTGGTTACCTGTTTGTCTTGCTTGGGTCATTTTCAATTGGATTGTTTGTATTTCCGGAAGATGGTTATTCATAAGCGCGGTATTTCTTTGTGAAATAATAACAAGTGGAAACATAGCCAAACGGACAACCACAGTACCGATGACAATAGCTCCCCACCATGGCACATCCAGGGATATATGAAGGTACTCTAGACATTGTTGTACCATACCCACGGGGCTCCAGCCGCCGAGACCAATGCTAGCGAATGTAGGTTCGCCGTTTGGAGCCAGTGCTTGAACAACAGCTCCGGACAAATCAACAATGTCAGATGGGTCGGGCAGAGGAGGTGGCTCTGGTATAGGGTCGACCAGAGGAACTGTCTTACCCACATCACTGCCGCTCGTGGACGCAAATCTTACAGGTGCTGCTGATGAACAAACATAGTAAATTCGGGCTTTTCTAACCTCAAATTTGTCAGTATGCAGATTTATAATTGCACTACGACGACCGTGTCGGCTAAGAAGTTTGAACATTTTGCGTATTGGTCATAAAATACCGTATAATTCTTCAGAAATTGAGAAAAATATTATTTTTCTGCATTTTGTCACGGGCGGCACATATTTGACAATAAAATGACTTGACAGATGTGATAGTGACAGACAGCCAGTTGACGGAATAATTAATGAGACCCCACGAAATGAAGACACTGGCAGAGTCGCACAGTGGATCGAAATAGCCCATACATATTTTAGTTCGAAAAAGCTTTACTGCGTTATAATCACGAGAGGTTCATAAATATGATATAGTTTAGGTTCTTAATTTAATAAGGTTCTGTGTTAGTTTCCAACAAGAAAAAGCATGTTTACAAAAAAATGTATGTCTATGAAAAGGGCTTTTTCGTTCCACTGTAAGTCGTAGCGAAAAGCTATCGGCGCCAGAAATAAAGAAATTGAAGATAATCGAGGTACTTCTTCTTCTTCTTTTATCGTTGGCTCTGCATCATGGTTGGACACAATTTTGCCAATGTCAGTTTCCAATAATTATTGCGCTTAAAACGAGTAGGATTAAACTTTATGGAGGTTGAGTTTGAATAATACAAAATAAAAAGAGGATAATTTAATCCCAATCAAGTTCATTATATACAAAAGAAACCATACCTAAACAATCAAATTAAAAAAAAACCAAGCTATTTAAAAATGTACTAAACTAAACTAACGTTCATAACATGAAGAAACTGTATATTGTACAATGATGTGTAAAGTTACAATCTTTTATTATTCACAGAAATAAATCTACAAAGTTTAGATATAAAAGGAGAAAACACTAATGGAAGAAAAGTTTTTAAAGAGAGGGGACGAGGGATTTCAGGAGGCACAATATTATGAAGGAATATGTTAATGTCTAGAACAGGCAAAAAGAAGATATGTAACTTCCATCATCTAAACCACATTCACATAGCGATTGATCCCTGACCCTAATCTTGGCAAGAAAAACAGGAGTATATGCATGGTCCAACCGGAGACGGTATATAAGATGGATACGCTGGTTTTGCTGGCCTTTCTAAACTTAACAAACCAATGTTTGCGAGGACTTTCTGGTTGCAAATCACCGTAGTGCTTACCTTTTAAAAGTCTACATGAACTCCACATTCGAAAACAAGAGGTAGATAGATAGAAAAATGGCAATGAAAAAGGGGCTGAACAAAGATCATGAGTAAAAATTTAAAGGTGTTCCTCAAAACCAAACTGAATCGCTCGTTTCGCACAGGAGTCAAAGTTTCATTTCCTGGAATTCCAGAATGACCAGGGATCCAAGCCAAGAAGACAGCATTAATTCCACAACTTTTACACCTGAACAAAGATTCAAGTTTTTTAAGAATGACTGGAAATCTGGATTTAGAGCGAAAGGGACAAGATAAATGAGGATGGAAAAAAATGGACTGAAGAGAACTTTTGGAGTCAGAAAATAATATGGAATTATTGAGGTTGTGCGAGTCTACAAACTGAATAGCTTCCAGCAATGCTACAGATTCCGTAGTAAAAACCGAAGAAATCGAAGGACATTTATAATTTAAAATTATCTTGGAGGAAGGAATCCAAACTGCACGAAAGGTCAGGGTCACTTTTGGAAACATGAACAATGAACGGGCCTTTATCTAGAATAAGGTATTCGTTCACTCCTAAAACCAGCACCGGATTTTGATAGATAGTTTGTAGAGGAAGTTGCCGAATCTGGAGAGGAAATATTTGTTTTGAGCTCTGACACCGAGTAGGCATCAGCAATGGTGTCTGGGTTGCAGCGCTTCACGCATTATTCTTTAAAAGACGTTTCTTTATTTTTATTTTTATCTGGTGGGTCAGGCGGATCCGGGGTTGAAAATTGTCGAGTCAATGTCTATGGACGATGGACACTGACCAGACAAACTAAAAAAAAAAAAACTACACAACTTAAGTTTTATAAAATGTACACAACACTTGATTGTTCGTCAATCGAGATATTTTGTAAACGAGAACAAAACGTGAGTGCTTGACACTGACATTAGCTGTGTTATGTCAATGTCAACTATTAAAAAGATGCAGACAGAGCCAAAATAAAAGAAGAACAAAATCACAAACGCACGTTGCGGTTGGTCGGTGTGTTTTGGTTTTGTAAATTTAGGGTTTTACAGTGTTCGATTCAGCTTTCACTCAAATTGAATTAAAAAAGACTATTAGTTATGCTATTTGAGTCGTGACTTATCTTACCAACATGTCTCAGCCATCATTTCCATATAAAAAAAGTAATACCACAGTTTTCAAGAAGCCAGCCTCTGTTCTTACTGATGATGCTATTTATTGGAATCATCTTGGGGTATGTATGCTCTAATCCAATAGAAACCATACCTTCCTACTACTAAGTTAAAGTATCAATTATTATTTATTCTCTGGTCTATGTCATTTTCAGTCACCAGTGCTGATAAAGGAATTTGGAGCTATTGATTACTTGAACTTCAGCCCTGTAGAACCCCATTACTTTGCAGCAACATGCTCTGCGAGGGTTCAGGTGTATGACCCTATAACCAAGATAGTAGTCAAGAATATCAACAAGTTTGCCCAGGCAGCATTTGGAGGCACTTTCCGATCAGATGGAAGATTAATTGCAGTAGGCAGTGAGGAAGGAGCTGTCAAACTATTTGATGTTGCATCCAAAAAAGAGTTACGTGTATTTCACGGGCACACGGGACCAGTATGTATTGTGTATTAACCAAACACTCAATTACTTTTTTAATGGCGATTTATTTTTGCCACAATACAATATATTTATTGATAACACTAACTTATACATATATCTCATTCCAGGTTCACAGAACATACTTTGCAAAAGACCAAGTCTCAGTAATCAGTTTCTCAGATGATAAATCTGCTGGTTTATGGGACATAGCCACAGAGAAGAAAGTAGCAAATTACACTGAACACACTGACTACATCAGGGCTGGTGCACCCAGCCCCATCTCCTCAAATATATTTGCATCAGGAAGCTACGACCAGACAGTCAAACTTTATGATTCGAGAACCAGTGAATCTATCCTCACAGTGAACCATGGTAGCCCAGTGGAATCAACACTTTTCCTACCCTCAGGAGGAATATTTGTCAGTGCAGGAGGCACCGAAATCAAGGTCTGGGACATGTTCAATGGAGGAAAACTCTTAGCCAATATATCCCAGCATCATAAAACCGTAACATCTCTGTGCCTAGCCAGCAATAACAGTCGACTAATGTCCAGCTCATTAGACAGGCATGTGAAGGTTTATGATATTGGCACTTTCAAAACAGTTCATAATATTGACTATCCAAATGCAATCTTGAGTATGGCTATATCAGCAAAGGATGACATCTTAGCAGTTGGTATGATTGATGGCATAATATCTATCAGGAAAAGAGAGGCTCCTGCGCATCAAACAGACAAGAAAAGAGGTTTCTACAAATTTGCACCAGATAATGTCACCAAACACCAAAATATTAGAAATATTCGCATAGACTCAATTGTGCAAGGAAACAAAGAAAATGTACAGGTGCCACCACATGAATATTATCTAAGGAAGATGGAATTCACAAAGGCTTTATCCTGTGTACTGAAGCCTAAAATATTAAAGACCAAGCCACAAATAGCCGCTGCACTGATGCAAGAATTGCTTAGAAGAAAAGTACTACATGTTGCACTGGAAGATTTAACTAGTAGTGAAATAGTATACCTGATGACCTTCTTCAGAAAGTATATGGGTGATGCCAGGTTTACTAGGCTGATTATTGATGCTGCAAACATATTCCTAGATGTATATGAGGATGATATTGATTCTTTCAATCGTTATGTAGTTTCTATGCATGATAAACTATTAAGAATGGTTACAAAAGAGATAAGAGCTTGTAAGGAAATATGTGAGCTAGAAGGTGCACTAAGCATGCTTTTGGCTAGTGCCCAAGAAGCCACAGATGTGGATGGTGAATTAAGTGCTTACTCCGAAATCACTCCATCATCAATGGCATTAAAAGATATGGTCATAGATGTATGACGCTAAATAAATAAATAATTGGTTAATAATTAAGTCTTATTATTCTGTTGCATGTTTAACCTACAGGCTTCTCACAAGTAGGGAGTATTTTAGTATGCAATACTATCTACTCTAGTAGTAGGTAGTACCTACCTACATAGGCGTAGGTAACATTTGAACTCTTGACCACATAGAAAAGTAGTTGTACAAGCTAGTACCATTCAACTCGATCGAACCTATATGGATTTATGCAATCGAAAGTGCTCCGACCGACGACGAAGGCTGCTCACAGAATACATTTTTTATTTAAAAAAAAAAATCACATGGCTTTATCTTATCTGTGGATAATAATTTCCTTCATCATCATTATAGAATAGAGCGAAGAGATGGGAATTGCTTCCGGAAAGTTACCAATCAATCAAAATTACGAAGCAAACAAAAAGTTTCCTGTGTTGTCTATGGTAAATCCTGTTGTCGATGTCATGTCGTCGGAAAATGACGTTTGTAAAAATATCGTCTAAATAAATTTGATAACAAATCTTGTGTTTCTCATAGTTTTGCTAATTTATTAGTGTCAAGAAACGTGTACAATTTATACTGGAAGTGAAAATGGTCGAATACCGACCTGTGTGCTCAATTTACAAAATAAAAATAAAGTAAGTTCGCTCGCTTCAAGTGTTTCCTTTGCATTATTTTTATTGTTATATTTTGTTTTTCTTCTTTCGTTATTAACTTATTAGTCATGCCAATTTATTTACGTTTCAATAGCTACGAAATCTCTTCATGCATAGTAATAAAATTCTCAAGGGCATAGGTTAAATTTGGCAGTTTTTATCCTCAGATGGTACATAAATACCTAAAGTTTTGTTGTTTCTCATTTTTCTAGTTATTAAAAAATAACAATTAAAATGGACGAGAAAAGAGTAGCAGACTACTTTGTAGTTGCTGGTCTACCCGAGACTCCAGAGTTACTTGATGATTCTGATTCCGGACATCTAAAAGGATACTGCACGAAGGCACCCATCACAGATATCAGTAAGTGTTCATAGTACTACTTTACTTTTAAATAATATATTTATCTATTATCTTTGGTACACCCCCTGCCTTTCTTAAATTCACTCAATTCTTTCCATCCAAAGGTTGCCTGGAAGATATCGCTTCTTAGCGATAAGGCCGCCCATTGTACTTGTGTCTTCTGTAATGTCTTTTGTATTGTATTTTTGTTGGTGTACAATAAAGTATTTTTGTATTGTATATAATATGTCACATTGCTAGTCTCTGCTAGTAGTGGCTGTGGCCGAAATTCGATGCATTTTTTACAAAATAAAAACTAACATTATTATTATTTTTAGCTGTTAAAGCCCTTTTCACCTTACTCTCCTCCCGATACAACACAAATGACTTATTTTCATTCATGTAGTTGTTTCAATCACATGATTGAAACTTGACTGCATTTTTTAGTATGTATACAGTTTTTTTTAGAATACATACTTCTTAGTCCACTTACTTATCATGTCAATTTTAAGATTGCTTGCCATTCTTCTTGAATGTTAACTTAACAATAAATAATTAAAATCACGCTTTTAGATCTTTTGAGGGCTTGTGAAGTGAGTGCTCATACAGTGTCAGCTTTTAACCTATTTTGTTTCTTGTATGAGCAGTGATTAGTAAAGACCAACCTTTTGGTGACAGCTGTCAAAATGTTATTTTTGCCACCATTAAAAACTAACTTTTTGGTGACAGCTGTCAAAATGTTATTTTTACCACCAAACAAATTAAAAACCAACCTTTTGGTGACAGCTGTAAAACGTGAACATCAGGGATGTTAGACGTACCAACTTCTTGGTATACATACTAGTTTTTAGTGTCACTTACCATGTACCAAGACTACTCAGTCCTTGTATGCAAAAATACCAAGATTGGCCGTTGACCGACAAACATACACGGACAACATAGAATAATCGACAAATTTCAGGGTGCATGTAAAAAAACATTCCAATCAGATTTCCCTAATGTTATAAAACTTTATTATAACAAGCTGACTCGATGAGCATTACCATTTTCCACCAATGTAAACTCAGAATGTAAGATAGCATAATGGTAGCAGGTTGCGCTCACGTTCACGGGGTCCCGGGTTCGGTTCCCGCATGAGTAAGTTTTTTTTTTGCGCAGGAAACTTTCAAATCATTGTTAGTGCTTATGAACGATTAATATTGTTCAATTGATGGAAGAATCGAGTATTTTGAAATAAAAATTATCAATTTTTTTTTTTTTGAAAGGGCTATGGCCTTTATTAATTATTTAAATTTTTTTTCAACGTTTTTCAATAAATATTTTAATAATTAAAAATCTTCGATAAAAATCATTTATTTATTTTATGGAATATATTTTACATATTATATCCGAAATGCAACATAATATTAAAAAAAAAATGTTAAATGTGATATTTTTTCCGTGTGTTCGATAAAGTGATTTAATAGGGATGACAACCATAGTTTACTCAGTCTGTTGAAACATTGGGTCACAAACAGTTTATATAGTATAATTTATTCCAGTGTGATAAAATGGCATTGTGTTTTTAAAATACTACTTTAATAGGGGTTAAAAAATGTGTGTAAATAGATAACCAGTGTCATGAAAGGATTATGACTCACTATATCCAACTGACATATTATGCACCAGCATTGAACCTCATTTGCTGAAAAAAATAGCCCAGGAAAAAATCTATCCGGTTATCAAATTTCATATAGTTTTTCAGCAAGTTGCCTATTTTGCTTCAATAATCACAATCTACCTACACCTATTAAAATCAAGTTCCAGGAAGCCATTCAGTAAAAATTCTTGCTTGCAGGTCAACCAATGTGGTTTTGGAATTACATTACATGACTGTAATAAATATCCGATATCTAACTATCATTACAGCTTGTGCCTGCTGCTTTGCTTATGATAATAGTAGGTACTTAGATAAAATGTAGCTTAATTAGCACATTTTATCTAAGTACCTACTTCTTACCTACTTCCTTATCAGCACAGATACATCCACTGTTGAATAAATACGCCTCCAAACAGGTTTTGCCATAATAGCCTTGTACCTTGTAAGTGATCTGGTAAAAACGAATTTTTTCAATCTCTTTGAAGTGTACCCAACACTTCAAAGAGATTGAAAAAAGCGAACAGTTCTGCCATAGATTTAAGTAAAATCTGTAGATATGGTACATTCTCCCAGCGCTTACTCAACAATTGGCGTGTGTTACAACTACACGCAAACACTCGCTCACAATTACATTTCCAATCTTGTTTAATAATTATAATGAACAAACACGAGGGCATTGCTGCAGTCTTAAAGTCAATAAATCACAGTCGCAACAAGTACGCGTAACACGAACGCCGCCGCGCCACACAGTGGTCGGAAAATCGACCTTCATACTCAAAAATTTTTATTGTAAGATATTTAAAAAAAAATCGGAACGTCTCTGGTGTATCTCCATTTATTCAATATTTAAGCATGAAGTGTGTGAATAGCTTTATAATGGGAGAAAACAAAATTTTTGTTTTTTTTTGTATGGGAGAAAACACGTAAAGTACATTATTTTTAAACTGAATGGAACTGAAGGGCTGGTGCGGTGCTCACATGAGTTAATGCAAGAGTTAATACCAGAGTCGTTCCGATTTTTGTTTTTAATTTCTGAAAAAAAAATTCTTTGAGTATGAAGGTCGATTTTCCGACCACTGTGTGCCGCTCCGGTCCGACTATGACTGAGGTGGCTGGACCTAATTGCACCTAATTTGTGCCCTCCACTATCGAGAAGCTAGTACCTCATCTCCCGCTCTTTACTTAGATCGATGAATTCTGCATTTTATTTATATATTATCTGTCTGGCATGACATCCTACTTATCTAATACAATAATAGTATGTACCAGATTCTTACCTCAAACCGCGGATTTTTGTTACAAAGTGTTCGGTAGGCTAGACTCTAGCTAGAGTCAAACTAAAGCCTAGTCAAGCTCTAAAACTCGATCTAGCCAGCAAAAGCCCTAACAAGTTCACTCAACAAGTCAAGATATCGTGTCCCGAGTATCGACTAATTAGCGGAACTGGTTTAATCAACGCTATCCGCTAGGCCTTCCTTTAGAAGGCTTAGGGAATTCATTATGTTGGCCAGACGCCATAACACTACAGAATGGTAAGCATGAACTATCTGCTATGTTACGAATTTACGATCTGAATGCGTACTGTACTGCCCTACTACCGACAAGTGTGTTAGGTTGGCACTTGTTGACTATTGATTTATGATAAAATCCTATTTTTATAATAGAAACTGAAGTTTATCCCTACCAGGCCCCCTAGCATTCACGGAACAGCCTAAACAAGCTTTTGTCTAGGCTAGAATAAAATAAAGTTCACATTGCATAAATTATTGAAGGAAAATTTGACACATTTGATGAAGATTTGATGACTTTTTGTCGTTGTGCTAAACCTACAGTTATAAGAATTATCAACAAACCCTAACAACAGTAACAATAACAACCAACGCTAAGCAGTCTCGTGATTTCCATCAAACGTATTTATTAGTGATACAAAAGATCAAATAATAGTCAATCCATGTCTTAACGCTCAGGATAAAGTAAATCCAACCAATGATATGTAAATACAGACAGGTGTCCAGTACCAGAGCCAGGATTGCATAACGGCGCGACTGGTTTTGCAGATGTCAAAACAGACTGCATTGGTAAACCCACCTGCATTTTGCACTTGCATGTTGAAACTCGCTGTCATGATTCCCAGTTTAAAAAGTCGCTTACATACGACATTGATTTGATGCTCACTCTTAATTCCTCGTACAAGCCCTAAGGTTTTAATTGCTGTGGGAATACCATCTTTAGTTTCATCATCACATATCATTTCATCATATTACGAAGTCTTGGGCTTAGTGACACCTACCTGATGCGCACATGAAAGAACGCCTTCTTAATTTGGGTTTCCCTACCTCACGTGAGCTCTTTACTCCACGAGAATTAATTGTTTACCCGGCGGTTACCCGATCTAGGCTAAATGGAAGTGTATAGAATTTCTATAGAGGCAGAAGTGGCATGGCATGGATACCACAAGATTCCTTTACGCGATTTTCATAATAGTTTGATAAAGGGATCGTTCAAATTTGACCTCTGACTAAGCCAGTTGATAAAATAATCATCGAACTTGCAGCAGACGAGGTTATTGCCGGTCGAGCACCTCAGACGCCCTTGAATCATCTTACGTTCTAATTTCCATTACAAGGAATTCTAGTCTTTCCTGTTTAGATAATAAAGCTTGAAAGACTTCATACGAACAGTATTAAGTTTGTAAGAGCAGTGTTGGGGTTATGTAACGTAACAAGAGGCGCATTCTTTTATTATGACTCGCTAATTAGACTAACGATCTGTTAATGGGCACGGTTTACATTTCAATCATGCCTTGTCTACCTATCTATACTACTAATATATTTATACCATTACCTTTGTGGGAAAGACCGACGTGTTGTTTTTGCCATCAAGGCAAAAACAACAGATCGGTCTTTCCCTCACATGTCACGAAGTGCATACTTATCCGACCAGTCTAAACTTTTCTAGCTCTAGCTAAGATTTTTCGTCTGTATTATCCATGTTCTTTTTTATGTTATCTAAAAAAGTGTCAAATAAATTAGTTTATTGGGTTTAAATGGCTTCAGTCTACTGTATTTTTGGTGCGTATTAATTCAATTAACTACCAACTATAAAATTTTCGATTCGCCTGTTCAAATGTTTGCATTTTTATCCATGAACAGTATTGTCCGTTTTATTTGATTAAAAGTAAAATTATGCAGACACGTTTTATGTACAAGATTTAGGATGACGATACTTATGTGGTATCTTACTTATATCTCTAGTTATCACATAAAATATTTTTTTACCCACCTCGATGAATGAATCGCCCTTGTGTTTATGGCATTTAACTCCTCTATGAAATCAATCGGCAGAACTAGGTCACCCATCGGTCGTGTAATCTTTGCCCCCATTGGAGAAGGCCTTATCTACCAATTTATGTAAGCTTGGTAGCTTGTTCGATGCCCACCTATTTCAAACTGTAGTATTCTATGAATTGATGGAGCGACCGCTACAACGCTACAACATTATCTCGAATAAATGTATTTCTAAAAACAACTATGATGCGACTTTATGACACTCGAGTGTAGGTTGTAAATTGTTAGTCTAGCTAGCTGAATTACTAATTGAGGAAATAGCATGTTTTAATACAATAAATCATTTCTTTGTGCATCAAAAAGACATTTGATTTTAAGGATTTTAAACCATTTAAGATCGTCGTTATTTTTTGAAGGAAGAATATAATAGAAACTTAATCTTGAAGCTTAAACGATTGATACAGATTGAAATCAATTCACTGTATGTTTATACCAAACAGCGAAACTAATAAAATAAAATAAGTTGCTTTGAAAGTCAATATCATTGATGCCATGCCCAATGCTACACACAAAGTTTGCTAATTTGCAGTTAAGCGTCTCTAGATATTTTGTTTAAAGTGTTCATAAAAACAAGTGATAAAAAGTCCCAGAGTAACCTCTGCATTGTCGCAGTCTTGAACTCTGCTCCAAGGTGAATCGTAAGTAGGTAATACAATGGATTTAAAGGAAGGTCAGTACTATAAAGAAATGGTTTAATTTAAACTACTCGAATCGTTGCACCAGGAAGTTTGCCCTTCCAAAGTATCGATTTTACTTGGCTTTAAATTGTAAATGAGCATGCTTGTAGCAAGGTACTTTGGCTGGGCATGGTGAGTTCGCCTTCGTTCTTCACTTTCCGACAAAATAATAAAAATAACAATTACAAACCATGTCACATCACATTTTTATTGAATGAACTTTCACCTATTTACGCCACGCGTCTTATTATTGAGTCGACCTTTTCATTAATTCTATAATCCGAGTTTTTTTTTTGGGATTATAGAAATACTTAATAGGATGGTTAGATGGTTGGATCTTTATTACTTCTTCAAGCCAAAATTACTCCACGGATCGGGCTGAAATTTGCATAGATGTAGCTCTAAATATAGATTAATATTTAGGCTACTTTATCCTCTGAAAAAGGGGCTAAGTCGCAGGCAGAAACTATTTTATTGTGTTTATAAAAAACATGACTAAAGCGAAACGATAACACTTATCCGTTTCGCCAACCAGTTCCAATAAAATAACTTGATAATGCATTTCTATTTTCCGTCCCGAAGGGCAGACGTAAACATGGGTGTGTTGCATTGGCTGACAGTTACGTCGGGCGAATGATAAGATATAGCGATTACTTACAGGAAACTACGCTTGGCAAGGGATTGTGTTCTATGTACAATGGCATTCCAGTTTCACGCCAATGTAATTAGAGCTATCCCTACTGGTCTAAAGGTTTAAAATTGTAGATACAGGTCTGCTTGACCAAATAAACGGTTAAACTCCAAATAACACTAAAAGAACTGTCCGTAAAACTACTATTTTAATCGGCCTTCTAGATCCCGCAGCAGGGCAAAGTATTCCCTATTTTATCAGTTATTCATTTTTTAAAGAATATCTTCGTCTTGTACGTCCTGTAAAATGGTGGTCCACTTTACCCAAACAAAGCTGTTTTCTTGTATTGCATTCTATCTAGCTACGTTCCCCTGTGTGTATTTGTTGATATACTAGTCTGCCTGCGGCTTCGCACGCGTTGTTTCTATGGAAACGGTCAACAGTTATTTATATCCCATGGGAACTGATTTATGGGATAAAAAGTAGCCCAAGTTTAATTCCAGGCCGAATTTCAGCTCGATAAGTTAGGAAGTTTTGACTTAAAGTACCTCTTCAAGTCAAATCTTCTCACAAACATTCGCAACTTTCGCATCAATAATATTAGTGATTATTTCTCTTTCCATACATTCCGTTCTCATAAAGGCTAGGTATAGTAGGTAGGTAGGTAGATGCTGGATGCGGCAAGCTGAAGACAGGGCGCTGTAGCGCCTATTAGGGGAAGCCTATGTCCAACAGTGGACTAAGATAGGTTGATGATGATGATGATGAAAGGCTAGGTATGTCAGGTAAGATATACATACTTATGGAAACCTCCTCCTCCCTATCCTCTTTATTCCTCATGTTATGACGACCTTTTTTCCTGTATTGACCTCATGTTATGACGACCTTTTTTCCTGCTACAGGTATAGTATTCCCAGGATTAGATGAAGAGGTTCCAGATGGTTTCGAACTCCTTGCGGTGACTCCAACTGGCTTACCGGCAGACTTGAACCATGGCTCCATGCGGTCTCCTGCCTGCTTTCTTTGTATACGAAGGGGAAAGGATCGGCCACCGCTTGTTGATATTGGTAAGTTTTTTTTACCTTGAGGATAAAACTATTGATGTCTCTATTTAATCGTCTGCGATTTTGTCAAAATAACCTCCCCTCAGAATGAGAAAAACACGGATTTAACTGTATGTTTCAATGTTTATTTAGAATTAACAAAAACACGTTAAAGCTAAAATACAATGGAAGACTGGAAACCGCATAAGTTTAAAAAGCGGTATGCTCAGTAGGTGTTAGTTTCTTATGCTGTGTTTTTTTCTCAATGTTATAGTTTCTTTTTATTATTTATAGTTAAAACTGATTTGATTATTTCTTGCTTTTAATGCTATAAAAAATCGTATAAAAAATCCAATGAAAAATAATAAAGTAAACAACAACATAAAACAACCAATAAAATCGAATAAACAATATTTAATTTAATAAGCAATTAGTAAGTTTTTAGCAGTTAGTAATTTTTTAACCTTCACATAAAATTATAATGAGTCATGAAATTATTTATCATATTTGTGAAAATAGCTCTCGTTTACCCAGTGACGACTAAGATCAGCGGAAGTGTATAATTTATAATGATACGTCACACTTTTATAGGAAATAGTACGCTTTCCTCGTGAATTAATTATGGACACGCGTTTCTCTCGCACTATTCAATGACATAATCATAGACAAGTCTATAAACAAGTTATCAGTCTTAGACAATATGACGCTAAACGCAATCATTGGGACGCGATCCAATGATTGCGTTTAGATTATGACGTCCGGACGTCAAAATAACGATGGAGGCAGGCATAGTCGACGGTAAGATGACTTTTACCATGTCGCGTTAAGCTTATATCCAACACTGCTAACGCACAGCACAAACATGTGTATTTAATTAGGGGCTTAACTCGTTATCTTTAGATACATTTTACAGTGACAAAATGCCTTCTTACAAGCTTCAAACGGGTTGCGTGCGAGCTGCCTGTCATCTGATGCCATCAATATAAAATGCATCTAAATGTTACAAGTTAAAGTCCATATTTGAATGCACATTTTTGTGCGGTAGCGGTAGCGGTGCGGCCCTGATCTGCGACAACCTATAAACTTGCCTTATTTGACAACCACATTCAGCGTAAACGCTGCTCTTTAATAGGACAATGTATTCAAAAAGTTCGGACGACTGTACCTACGTATTTTAAAAAACAGGTTACGCAGTGACGGATATCATAAAAAATACATTTATCGCTCTGATTCAAAGTTTTTCATGCATTTTTTGCGGGTTTCAATTTATTCTCGAGTAGTCGCCTCGAAAAATCCCGTTAGGTCGTATTCGATCCATTTTACTATGTATGATGATGGCTTACGTTTCAAGGCAAATGCTGAGCCTAGGCAAATTTATAAATATTTAACGCGTAATCTGCTTTAAATTTTGAACCTTATCGCACGGGATAAAGATTGATTGTTTATTTGCTTGTATATGAAGATAAGTTGGTGTAATAAGTAACTTATGTAATTACGAGGCCTCTTATGGGCAGATTATCTACATACATCTATGACAATATTATAATTTGATTGTTTTGAAAAACTAAACACCTAATTCGAATCCCTTAGTTTTAAACTGTGTTTTAAATTTTGCTGGATAAATACTAATCCCTCGGGAATAAATTTTTATGGGACTACCTCGGGACCATCCTCTATACAACTGCAAAAAAATCATCCAAATCGGTCCATAAATGACGGGAGAAATCGACGGGCATACATTTAAAAACGAGGTAAAATTTGTTGGTTTGTGAGTAGTGGGGGGTAATCTCTGAAACTGCTGGTCCAATTTCGAAAATTCTTTGATAGAATAGAAAGCCACATTATCAAAATAAAGAAAAGTTTGTTTATTCAGACGTTGTCCATAAATTACACGGTACAAAACATTATCCCTGTGTGACATTACATTTTACCCAGGTACCGCGAGAGCGAAGCCGCGAGCAACTAGTTTGTTTATGTTTTACAATGTTCGATAATTTTCTACAAGGCCTTGTGGACTGGCTGTTGTAGTAAATTAGTAATGACATCCAATACGCTCCATAGCTATATTTATATATTTTCTAGTGTTCTTCCAAGCTATTATGTAACATCATAGGCACAGGTTTATTGTCGTGAATATGTAGACAGAGATAGAGAAAACTTCACGATCATTTTGCTTACCTATTGATAATGCAACAAAGGGAGAAGGCCGATACTAGGGTGTACCTAAAAGTAGGTGCTTTGCCTTACGAACCGTAAGAAAATGTACCTACGTAGTTACATAAAGTCAAAAATAATTAAATTAAGGCTGTCCATAAAATCTAAGGCCCGTGTTATGAAAGCTTGCTTTGTCATAGATGTGTGCTTGAGTGACGTTTATGCCGTAGGGAAGCGTTACTCAAGCATAGGTCAATCACTGAGCAGTGAGCAAGCTTTTATTCATAATACGGGCCTGAGGCCTAATAATATCAGCTTAGAAGCTGAGCTTGGCCTTAGACTCAAGTCTATGGCCCGTATTATAAAAAAAAAGCTAAAAGCTAAAGCTTGCTCTGCTTCAAAGCTATTCATGAGTAACGTTTATGCCATAGAAAAGCGCCTCTCAAGCATATGACTGAGCAAGCTTTCATAATACGGGCCTAAGACTTGAAGCTATTCATGCTTAACACAACTACACGTATTATTATTTAATCTTAAAATTAACATATTAAAACTGCTTATTGTAAGCCTATGGATATTTTTAAGAACGTTATTGATTCTTTATGAATGAAAGCGGGTTATCTATGAGCCTAGTTTGTATTAGAAGAACACCAACGTTATTGATTCAGATTAATTAAACGTTAATAAGGCCTACATTTCACCTATGATGTGTAGGTACGAATGTTTTCATAACAGAACGTCTGGGTAGGGTTTATAACTTTGCATAACCTATCTGCAATAAATGCAAGTCTATCTATGTCAACGGTTAACACTTTCCAAGGCAGTCTGAGCTTTATAGACTTCAGTTTCTCCAACCAAACTTGACGGGTTCGATTCCCGCCTTTGGACAAATGTTTGTAACTTTCCGGTGGAATAGAAACTTCCAAGATTTCACTTCACTTTTATTACATCTTTTACTTAGCCACATCATTGGCCCCAAGACAACCTTGTTTCGTAGCTCATCGTCGACTGACCGTTTTCCAAGCAGTGGCCCATAGCCCATAAAAATTCAAGCTCTCAGCTGACTAATTTTTGAACGGGATGTCAGTTGTCGTTTGAGCTACGAAATAAATAATTAAGTATTATAAGAATCACTTATAAACATAGTTAATTTAACAGTTCATTCATTTCACAAGATAACACTCCATTTAATTATAAAGTAAATTCAGCAACTTATTTTAGAAAATGATAGTAAAAAAAATTATACGAGGCATCTACAATCTCAATATTAATTTTAAATAAGCTAACAGTACGATTTGCAAATATTGGTTTTGGTTATTTACTATTTATTATAAAAAATTATATTTTTTATTTATCTATCTATGTATTGTATTAAGTTTATCAGTCATCTAGTACCTACAAAACAACACAAGCTGTGCTTATTAACTTGGGGCTAGATGATGCTGTGTGGATTGTCCAGCATTTTTTAATTTTTATTTATCCTCAGGTGTAATGTACGACGGCAAGGAGCGGCTCATGGCCGATGCAGAAATGGTCCTCGAATCAGCCGGCGGTCGCGTCGCAAACGTCAACAACTCGTCCGCGAAGACCTTCATTACATACAGACGCGCGCACCTGACTGCGCCTTGCAACGCTCTGGTTGTGGTGGATGTTTGTGTCATCGTGGCGAGTAAGGGGGAAGTGCCGCCGCATGCGTTTTGTATGATACCGAAGAATTTGAATAAAGGTGAGAATGTTCTTAATTTTTAATCGCTAAATTTTGAAAAGCCGAAATGTTTTGTTTTAAAAACCTTTAATTGGCCATCATCCTCACATTTTTAGGAGCCTGTTCTGCCCCATTGCTGAGAAAATGCCTCGCTCCCCTCCCCTCGTTCCACTCTTCTTTATTTTCCGAAAATATTCATAAATTTAAAAAAAAATTGGTATCATAAAACAATACAATCTGGTGGCATTAGTTACCTCGCATAAAGTAAAAAGATTGTAACATGTAAAACTCCCAAAACGTAGGTACTTACGGGATCCCCGTGGTAAAAAAACTCGAATTACATTTTTCTTTGGTTCTTTGAATGTGAAAATACGATTGAGAAAAAAATACGATAAAATTAAAACTTGAAAGCGCACTGTTTCGCACATAATTTCGTTGAGATCTCAGGAGCTCTGCGGTCTATTGAAATGACTTACATATGTTTAGGTTTGATATGGTTTGATGTAGGTTATTACTAATTATTTGGTTCCTTGAACCGGTTTCTTCATAAGTTGCGTAGTTTTCTTGTAAATAAACAATAACTTGATTTTTGCGCTTACGCCGCCGTTCCCAAAACGTATGGTTTGTCCCGCTGCTCCTATGAACGCGAAATCATATGCCAATCCATTTTACAAAATGGCGCGCATTGCGCCCTCTTAACAACATGTATCATGCCCGTTACTAACATAACGATGTTATAACTATTGCCTCTACAATTTTACCAATATGATAAATGCGTTGTTAATTTGTACCTGGTACATATAAGTGTATCGTAGTTAATACCGAAATGCTTAAAAACGAAAGTTTTCAATCAGTGCGTCCTACCAGTCATGAATGACCTACGGAGCTGAGACGTGCATCTCTTGGTAGGGTTGGTCCACCAGTTCAAAGTCGCTCAACGAGATATGGAAAGAGCTATGCTCGGAGTTTCTCTGAAGGATAGGATTCGTAACGAATACTTCCGATGATCCGACAGAGAACCAAAGTTATCGACATAGCTTAAAGAATTAGCAAGCTAAAGTGGCAGTGGGCCGCCATATCTCGCGAAGAAACGACAACCGCTGGGGTAAACGTGTTCTTGAGTGGAGACCGCGACTCGGCAAACGTAGTATAGGACGCCCTCCAGCCAGGTGGGATGACGACCTGCGAAAGACTGCAGGCAGATGCTGGATGTGGCAAGCTGAAGGCAGGTCGCTCTGGCGCTCATTAGGCGAGTCCTATGTCCAGCAGTGGACTCATGTAAGATGATGATGATGACATTTAAGTGTATAAATAAATAAAATAACTAGCCGTATTACGTACCTAATGTTATTACTAGTTTTGTATAAATGAATGCAATATTATTTACAGGTCTCATGGGCAGCGATGTGTTTCTTTGCTATAAGAAGTCAATGAACCGCCCTCCTGTCCTCGCGTATAAGCCCGAAGTTTTGTTTAGGTAAGTTATTTTTCGTTTTAAAATACTTCTTTGAATGTAAGCCAATACAAAAGTTTGCTTATGAAGAAAAGGCCGAACGTTGTTCTTTAGATTTAAGATACAAAAAGGCTAGGCGAAAGCACTGCAAAAAAATACAATTACTGTCGATTATTCTTAGAGATTTGGTTCCAAAGGAGCTCGTATTTGTGCTGGTAAATTTATTCATGAATAGGTATTGAGATGGTGTAACTTTTCAATTCATGTCAGTACTTAACTGGCAAAAAAAAAGAGGCGATTCGAGACGTCAAATCGAGGCGTATCACAATAATATTAAAAATGCGAAAGGATGCATAGATAATGGATGTTTATTACTTCTTCAGGTCAGAACAACTGAATGGATCGGGCTAAAGTTGTCATACATTTTTCATACACAACGACCAGGTTTTTAAGCTTGTTATAACAAAAATAGGCTATTTTTTATCGCAGTAAACGAGTGCGAAGCCGCAGGCAGAAGCTAGTTCCACATTCTACAGTTATATTATTTTGGAAGGTTACGCTCCATAGCTCGTAATCTAAAAGCAAAGTTCACTGAACAAAGAAAATAACTGAAACCAATTTAAATTAGGCAGGAAGCCGAGTTATTTCCAAATGAGAGCTTGCCTTTGGGAGCTAATTGAGGCTTTCACGGTATGAATCATACACGTAGGGTAATTAGCGATATTTGCCGTTACAGCCATGTTTGAAGAAGGCTTTGTATTGAGTGTGTAATGTTGAGTGGGTAATTCGATTCGATACTTGTGTAGTCTATTATTTCATTATTATGAAGGCAGTGCCATGATCACAACACATTTTTGTGATCTATTGATTATTTTATATGAAATTTGCTTTACTTTATTAACTTGATGGTCTGTTAGTCCAACTCGTCCAGTCATCCAACTGTGGACAGTTGGACGACTCCCTAGATAAGCGCCTTAATGGGTAATTTATTTATTTATTATATATTAACTAGCACGATTACCTCAATTACAACCAATTACACTAGTTAATTAATGTAATGCCATAATCACGACGTTGGGCATACGGGTGTAATCGCAATTCGGTGGATCTGTTCTGAATTAACTTGATTTATTATTTATTCAAATAATTAATAGTATTCACTAGCTTCTACACTTCGCACGCGTTTGTTTTTCCTGGATAAATATGTCCACATCTAAGAAATTCAATAATTACCCTGAGTGTGAGGGCTTTTCGCACTATTATAACAAAAAACTTATTAATGTCCACATCTCCTTGCATATTTTAGTAAGTTCCGTCATTGAAACGGAACACACAGACAAACAGAGTTACTTTCGCTTATACAGCTAATAATATTTCCCTGTTTTGATATTAACACATTTATAAAAAAAATAATTTCAGTGCTCAATTTTTTTTGTTATCTGTACATTCTATGAGTTTTCTTTGTTTTGCACAAATGGGTCAGAAAGGTACGAAATAATTAATTAATTTAATAATAAAACATGTTTTGACCCACAGTGGGTCAAATGGGTACTTGAAACTGGGTCATAAGGGGACTTTTATTAAGCGGGTCAGAAGGGTCCGAGATCTTAAAAACAAGTCAGTGTTCACAAAAAAATAATAGTTTCGACCTATGTTTACAAAATAAAGATGACTAATATTTTGTAGGTAATGAGAACTTAACGGCGCTCGCTCTGTGGTTTTGCGGTACCGGTCTGATATAATTCTTGACATATTTTTTCTACGAGGTCATACAAAAATTAGCTATCCTACTACTTTAAATGTATTTGAACTACTCCACGCCACTTGAATATATCGAATCGTTCTCGATGTCGACATTCATGTTGGTAGTTTTTTAAGAAATTTAAATCAGTACTGTACCTATACAGAAAGCCCTATCACAAAAAATCCTTCAATCTTACTGTTTGCTCAAAAGCGCAGAAAATACAAGCAAAATATATTTGGCATAACGATATGGAAGATTTCTCTTACAAAAAATTAACCCGCTGTCAGAAATGTTTCCTCGTCTCTTCTCGGTAGCAATTTGCTGCCAAGTGGATTCGAATGCACTACGGATCCGGCATACCACTAAGCCTCCCCTGGTGGTAAGCCGGGATGAAACCATACCACCAAATTAACTCACTGTATCTCAAATCAACTTCTGCTCACCTGGTTGTTTGGGACTATTCAATAAAAATCTTCTCAGTTTATACAAATTATATTTACAAAAAAGAAAAAACACATAAATAAACAGAAACATCATTTCGAATTGTAGCCCACTACGGAAGAACACTTAATATCGTATCTTGCAGCAGCGCCCCCTGCAGAATAGACCCACCACCAAAATACAATCGCTAAACCGCCTGCCAAGCGTGGATTATCGCAAACTCCCAAAACATTGACGTTTAGGAGAGGCCTGCTGTCATTGTGACACATGACATTAATAACCAGTTCGTTCCAGGTACCCTACAATAGACCGTCGCGGCCTGCCCTACCCACCATCCGTGCCTCTATTCTGCCTGCCCATGGGCGCCACGCTAGAACTATGGCCTAACAACGCGGCTACGCCCAAACCTGTGTTCTCTACTTTTGTACTGACTGTTTCTGATGCTACGGACAAGGTGAGGTTATTGTTATCTGTTGTTACACATAACACAAGCTCTGCCTTGGGGCTAGATTGGAATATATTAAAATTTCTTAAAAATCTTTCTTTTGGTTCTTTCAGGTGTACGGCTCAGCTGTAACATTTTACGAGAAGTACTCTCACACAAAACTGAACGAGTACCAGATCGACCAACTAGGGTGGAGAGTGGACGTATCACAGAACACTCACTCTCTTTACGCGAACAAAACTATATGTTTACTATCAAGATGGCCTTTCAGTGACACGTTTGAAAGGTGGCTATTGTATATACTTGTAAGTATCTTATTCAGAATACTTAATAGTTTCTAACAGCCGGTTGTTTAACTAATCAATGATCAAATATGTTGATATTTCTCTTGCGGAATTGATATTGAGAAGAGATTTGATCATTGATTTATTAATTATAATAATATATAAAAATAATGCTGCAAACAATCTACAGGTAGCTCAACAGATCCATATCAATACCAGTCGGAAGCGTCCCCAAGACGCGTTACATTACACGTTATTATTAACCTACATCATAAAATCTGTCAAAGTTTTAGTAACGTAACGCAAGTGTTTTTATGTAATTTGGAAACGGTACTAGAAAATTGGTCATCTATTCGGCCAGTGTGTGGCGGAGTGGCGCATTAACCCCCGAATATTATACTCAAACGCAACTCAGATTGAAGCATGTCTCAAGTCGCAGTCTTTTAACTATTTTTTATGCTGGGGCCACACTACCGGGAAATGGCAATGCTTTGGGCGCAATAAATCTCGCGGTAACTAACGCGATAATTAACGCTATAGTGTGGCCGCCTCAACGCAATAACTCTCGCGATGTCTGTTTGATGTACCGCCACTCGATCTATCGTCAAACGGCAATGTGAATGCCGTTGTAAAATTATCGCGTGAAGTCGTGGCCACACCAACGTTCAACGTCCAACATCGCGATAATTAACGGCATTTCCCGGTAGTGTGGCCCCAGCTTTATAGAAAATTATCAAATTATTATATAATATAGTATTCGGGGGTTAATGTGCCACTCCGTTAACTTATGCGTAAATCTACTTTTTTATAGATGTTTTATATAGAATTTTCGCAGGTCATGAACCAACTCAATACATTGTTCTCTGTCGTTCAACTTGAAGCATGTCAAGCTGTTGTGAAGCTAAAATTGTACCAACATTATAATTTTTCAATTAATTTTGTCCCTGGCCAAGGTGCCCCATCTGTTCTTAAAGAATAATATTAATAAAAAAATCGTAAAGGTTGTTATTATTGTATTGCTGCTATTTTATTCCAGGAAATGTCATGGACAAAAGAGCCGCTCAATGTCCCGATCGAAAGGTACATCACACATTTATTAGAAGAAGTACCTTTTCCGGAGCCCAGTATATTGCTACAGGTATGCATTCTTACTATAATCTTACCTAACCTTACAATTTGAAGTCTATTACAAAGCAATAAGAGCCATCTTTATTATTTCCGCTCACGGCTTCGCAAGCATTTTTCCGGGATTTGAAGTGGCACATGTCCTTCCTCGGGATGCAATCTATGCTATTTGTGAATTTCATAAAGATCCGTTCAGCCGTTTAAGCTTGTCATAGTAACAGACAGCCAGACAAGTATTTTCGCTTTTATGATATCAGTAGCAGATGTAGTGTGTAGTATGCAGGCAAATGCTGGATGCGGCAAGCTGAAGACAGGGCGCTATGGCGCTCATTGGGGGAGGCCTATGTCCAGCAGTGGACTAAAATAGATTGATGATGATGATATCAGTAGAGATCTGTTATCTTTACTTGCTATTACAGTTTGAACTATATTTCAATGTCATAAAAATCTTAACCTAATGTAGATGATCCTACTTTTCATGTAACAAAAGTTATTTTGTCTAGCTCTCTCCAACAAACCCCCACGATCGTGTCATAGTGACGCGCGGAGACGACCAGCCTTTAGTGAGAAGTGGAGCCAGTTTTAGACAGTTATTACTGAATCTGGGACCGGACAACTGTCTCTTATTGCTGGCGTTAGCTATCACAGAACAGAAAATACTAATACACTCTCTTAGGTAAGTTTAAATTTATTTATATTCTACCCTCAATTTGGTATTTTTTATTGCTTTAGTAATAAATATTGCTGGACTTACAATTTTAATTGCTCCAAATAAACTAAAATAACTAGCTTTACGCTGAATGAATTAACTTTTAGCAACATTTCGGTCGTTGATAAGTAATGCATACCTAATAATAACTACCAATGTATGAATGTGTTTAGATTGTAATCTTTGATGGTTTGTATAAGATTTAGGATTATTTATAACATATAAGCGACTTACTTACAATATTTAGGTAATTTAATTGTATGTTAAACTACAGTAGGTAATAGTTAATTCTACATAAAAAAGAAGAGAACCCAGTGCTTAGACAAACCTAACATTTGCTTACCAATCTATCTATCAATAAAAAAAAATGATTGTGATGGAAAAGCACCGTATTGTGGGGAAACGTTCGACAATAGTAAGAGCTGGTCTCCTTCCTACCAAAGCGGAGCGAGGCGTCGACGTGATAATATTACCTTTAAACTGGACTCAAAAAATACATGCCCATCACATTTATTTGCGATTCTCTGGTTACACATCTTTTACTACATATATTCTCGCTTTGATAGACACTGCGCTTAAAGCGGGATACTGACCGGTGTTACGGGGCGTAATGTACCATTCGCAAAAAATCCGTCTCGTTGATAGATAGATAAAGGTTTTTATTTACGACTTCAGACACACACATACATATCAGACTACAGCAATTATACAGGATGCTAGTAAAAAGTCGTTGCGAGCGCCTTCTTTTCCCGTACTGACTGCACGAACGCTCCCTGTGTAACACGTTACATTACGCCTCGTAACACAATTGGCAAATAAAAGCTGTATGTCCGCATAAATAAAGAAAAATTTTTATTTATTTCAGGCCTGACACACTTACGGCGGTGACTGAAGCGGTTTCATGTTTATTGTTTCCCTTCAAATGGCAATGTCCATACATACCGCTTTGTCCATTAGGTAAGTAAATAGAATAGTATATCGAGATAGTGTAAAAAGCTCTTTTTGAAAGATTTGGGAAAGTAATATAAGTCTACAATGTCTATTTCTGCCGCTAAGCAGCATTGACATTTCCTTTCTTCATTGATTGATTTTCTTTTCTTTATTTTTTTGATCTCTCTGATTGAAAGGGATGCGTTGCCGCGTGTTAAAATTATAGGCACGGTGAGACTTATGGTTGA
Source organism: Eupithecia inturbata (assembly GCA_963662085.1). Lineage (NCBI taxonomy): Eukaryota > Metazoa > Arthropoda > Insecta > Lepidoptera > Geometridae > Eupithecia > Eupithecia inturbata. Next base: position 4,310,953 of record OY759194.1, on the reverse strand, counting down.
TCGTTTCGTGTTGGCGAGATATTAGACATATCATTTATTTGCCACCACAATACACACAATAACTACTAACAAATATACCTCGTGTGTTCATAAGTTTTGAGACGAACTTATTTAATTAATTTAAAAAGAAAGTAATTCATGCAACCTTTTTTAAACTTTTAAAATTTTAAATTTCGAATGTTTTGAATCAGAAAAAATATACATTTGAATATTTGTTTCATTCTCCGTGAAAATGGCGCCAACAAAAGATTTGCGTGCGACTGTAATTTCACTGTTTCAAGCAGGAAAAAAACCAATGCAAGTTTTTAGTGAAATCCAAAGTTTGGGATGTAGTCGGAACTTTGTGTATTATACCATAAAGAGGTACAAGGAGACCGGCTCTTTAGAAGACCGTGGAAGATGTGGCCGCCCGCGGTCTGTAAGGACGCCCGCCAACATCAAAGTAATCAGAGAGCGAATTCGTCGCAACCCTTGCCGGACTCAAAAGAAATTAGCTCTGCAGACCAACATTTCGCGAATATCGGTGAACAGGATACTTAAATATGATCTTAAAGTAAAGGCCTACAGTCGAAGGAAAGTGCATTATTTAAACGAGCGTCTTCGTAAATTGCGACTGGAACGATGTCGGAACTTATTGAAGAGACACGATCCAAAAAATATCCTGTTTACCGATGAAAAGATGAATGGAAGAAAAGTTTAACCGGCAGAACAATAAGGTTTACGCCAGAAGTTCAAAGGACGTCCAGCCAACTGTACGCAATGTCCAGCGCACTCATCATCCAGCAATTGTGATGGTTTGGTGGGGTGTTTCCTACGAGGGGGTCACTTCGCTTCATTTTTGCCAGCAAGGTGAAGGCACAAAATTACCAAACCGACATATTGGAAGCGGTGGTTAAACCATTAAATGATACGCTATTCGCTGGAAAATACTGGGTTTTCCAACAGGACTCTGCTCCCTCCCATAAAGCTAAGACTACCCAACGTTGGCTGGAGGCCAATTTGCCAGGCTTCATTCGGAGCGAAGATTGGCCCTCGTCAAGCCCTGACTTGAATCCTTTGGATTATTCTTTATGGACGGAATTGGAGCTGAGGGCATGCAGAAAGTCTCACCCAAACCTGGATTCTCTCAAGCGAGCCCTTATTAAAGAATCGAAACGGATTCCCATTGAAAAGATTCGTGCCGCCATAGATGAATGGCGCACGCGTTTGAAGGCCTGCATTGAATGCAAAGGCGGCCAATTTGAATGATTTATTTTTAAATACAGATCTAGATGTCAGTAGTTTTAATTTTAATATCCAATAAATGAATACTCAACTTAGCTCCAAAAATATTTTAGTTTTACTGTGTCTCAAGACTTATGAACACACGAGGTAAGATAAATTTTATTTAGTTTTAAATTTTTCTTCAATTTTTGTTTTAAAAAGAATAAAACTAGCGGAAAAGTAATTTGTCGCTAATCGTAAACTAATGTCATATTAAGAATGAAAAAACAAGCTTCGATACAATGGTATTTTTGGAGCATTTGGGAATATAAGAGATTGCAGTAAAATCAACATAATTATTCCAAATGTAATTGAACGAAATTTAATAAAACTCTGTTTATCTGTTTTGATTTGTATAATCAACAAATCAAAAAGTTTTTAAGGGACATACTACTTAACTAGACTTAGTAGTAATAATATCATGAGAGGTTTTTTTTCCTTTTTTGTATGTACTTAAACAGAGCTCTGTCCCTCGCACTAGGTCTCTGAAGAACCTGTGTAAAATTCACGCCAAAACGAAACGAACACACCTTTATACCTCTACTTTAATAAATTAACACTTTAGGGCACATAACCTTTTAGGTGATGCTTTGTTAAAAACGATGGTTACCAATTTACATCAACTTGGTTCCGTCTCTATGCCACTCACTATACTTATCCTTGCGTTGCATCGAACATTTCTGAGTCTTAAAACTGTGATTCTTAGGTTAATTTTCGCTTGCAGGTTTAGCAGAAGTACTACACGCACCTTTGCCCTATTTAATAGGTGTTGACTCGAGGTTTTTTGACCTTTACGAACCCCCGCCTGACGTAACGTGTGTAGATTTAGATACAAACAATATAACAGTGAGTAATTAATCTTATTAGTGTTACATAAAGTTCATTTTCATTTTGCTCCCAGCGGCCTAATTATGTAGGTAACTTTACGACATTTTCTTTAAGTTTTACTTTAGTTTGGGTTTTGGTTTCGTTTTGTCAATGACCTTACTAACCCAAAGCTTACCTCTTGCCTACATGTTAACATATTGCCATGTATCTTTTCTTAATTAACCGACTTCAAAAAAAGGAGGAGGTTTATGTTCGTCGATTTCTCCGTCAATTATAAACAGATTTTAAATTTTATTTCGCTTTTTTATGGAGTATGATCCCGAGGTGGTCCCGTAACATTTTATTCCCAGGGAGTAGATACAAATCCCGCAAAACTTTAAAAAAAAATTAAATGAAGGGATTTGAAGTCGGTCAAAACAATGAAATTATTTTTAATATTAGAAAGAAATAGCAATAAGTAGTGATTTGCGTTTATCTATGACTCCGCTTCGACTACATTATTCTTACATTGAGCTTGACATTTACGGTACCTACATAGCAAGTTTCAAGCGAGTGGCCCGCCAGCTGTCTGCCTGACGTCAATATAAAATGCATTTTATAGAAGAAGAGTTAAGCCTATATTTGAATGCACATTTTTTGCTGTGCGGCAGTGGTGCCGTCCAGATCTGCGACTACCTTTTACACAAAGCTGATGTTAACGTTTACAGAAGTTTCAACCACTCAAATTTAGAAGTTATGAATACGTTACAAGATACATAAGGCCCGCTGTTGTAGTAATGTTACCAACTGATATTCTTCTTTATTTTATCAACATAGGGTTTGTTTTTGTTTACGTTTCTTGTGTTTCCAGATTTGCGAATCGCAACGGCATATATCATTGAAATTGTTACCGAAACGGCAAGCGAGAGCACTGAGACAAACATTAGATGTACTTCACGGGAACATAAGGCCATGTATGTAATACTTTTAATCAATTTTAAATAGCTCATTCAATGGGGTTTGAAGATTTTTGCCCTAACATCGGTCACCATTTTTTTTTTTTGAACGCGTCCCATATTAATTGTTACCTATATATTTGGGTAGAGGACATTAAAACAAATAAAAAATGTTTGATAGCATAATGTCCTAAAGCGTCCGGTTTCTGAGATATTCACATAATGAAGAAAAAATATAGTAATTTTCATCTGTGAATATTTAAGACAACTTAGGCTATAGGGCATTATTTTATAAAACATTTCTAATGAATTGTGCGCCGCGACTTTGAAAAAATAACCCGACCCTCCACCGGGGCACCCTCCATACAAAAATCTTTAAACCCCTTTCTATCTTGACAAGTTAGAACCCGTCAAGACGTCTAAAGATGTTCGCACACTCCGATCAACTTAAATCGTTCAATATTCTTTGTATGAAGTCCCTATTACAACGCAACGTTTATTAATCGTCAATATTCTTGTCCTCTGGCGAACCACGTGACACAGATGCGCAGAACTAAATTCTTAGGCCAAATTTGTGGCCGCGGTAGGTTTAAATGTTCCCGTGGTTCGGCGTAAATGGCGAGAGAGGGGTCACCGGAGAGGCTTTAGTGGGTATTACGTCCTTATCAGGACGTCGAGTCCCAAATAATTCTGGTCCCCCCCAGACCAGTCTATTCGTAAACGAATTTCCTCGGCCAAGAAAAAAAAAGCCAAATTTGTGGGCGGTTACCTTCTGGATAGTCGTATCGATTATTCACTGAGTTTTTGTTTCCAACAATGAAAGAGCGAGACAGAACTATACGAAGCTGTGCCTATCTCTTTCGCCTCTGCGTTGTCGGCGGCATATGAATTATATGCGTGAGTGTATCTGCGCACACTTTACACTCTCGCTGCCCGTCACCGGACCAGATGTTTGGCGGCTACTATAACAGCATCGCTTCGTCGATTTTGTTATTTTCACTCAATTCCTGGTCGCGAGGCGAAATTGAAACTTCTTGGCACATAATTCTTGATGGGCTTGCAATTTCGATGATAGTCTGATACAGAAAATAACAAATATGTATTTATCTTTCAGCGTCACCAATTCATCACACACACGAAAGCAAATACAACGGCGAAACAACGACTAGCTTAGATAGAGATTTTCAAAAACGTAAAAAGGAGGTATGCTTGAATTTTAAATTACTAATATCCCTTGTTTTCATGTCAAAAAAAATATTTATCTGCAATTTTGTATTTTATTTCAGTATGCCTTAGAGTTGAAAATTCAAGAGGCGTTTCTTCGTTTCATGGCAATCACATTGCAAGGGTACAAGAGCTACCTAATACCGATCACGAAAGCTCCGACTGTCGGCACCACTGATCCACACGCGCTGTTTCATATGGACGCTTTTCTAAGATCGAGAGATAAGGTAACCCGCTAAGAAATAACTATAGGCTATTCACCCGAGCAAAAGAAAGAACGAAAACGTAATCAATGGTTCTCAAACTTTTTTCGTGTTATAGTATGCATTTTTGGATTTGCCTATATCTTTTTATTAGCAAGTATGCATTATAATCTTTACCTCTTTAAAACATTTAACATGCATTTCAAACTTTGAGAATAGTTGACAACTAATTTTTAAAATAAAATCCACTTTTCATCAGCACTCAAATTGAACTCATCCGACTGCTTATAAATGGAAAGCTTTGGTGTTGTGAGGGTGGTGGCGTCGCAAGGCCGCCTGTGTTATGTTCCTGTATTATTTTGTACATACAACTACGTGAAACAAAAAAAAAGGTTAGGTTGCCACACGCATGTAAATTGGCTACTTTCATTACAGTAAAAGCTCCTTATTCGCGATTTCGCTATTCGCGGGTAAAAAAATTGTGACTCGTTTCCTGAATTCGCGGATAAATATTTCGAGAAGAGAAAATTACTAAGTTTTTTAAACCTTTGTCTAAGCCAGATAATAATTAGTAGGTATTGTTAAAAAATCAAGTTACGTCATGTGATTAAATTGATTTTTCACCTACTACTAACTAACCAAAAAGACTCCTAATCAAATAAATTAGAATCACTGCGACGTTCTTAATAAACCATCTAGGAATATAAAGACCTACGGTTTCTGTATTCTCGGCATATTAACACTTTTGACACGCGTCCCTCCATCTGTAGTTTCTTTCATCAAAGGTAAAATGCCAAAATGTGTTATTTTGACACGATACCATTATTATGGTGAAACGATTAATTTAATGGAATTAGGGCCCTAGACATCTGCTTGTTTCAAAAACTCTTCAAATAGGACACTCAAAAAGCGACCCTAACGCACAATCTCAAAGTCTATTTCCTTTTCAGACCCACCACCGTTTCTTCAGCCTAATGATGCGAACGCAAATGTTCACTCGTTTCATCGAAGAGCGTTCGTTCGTCTGCGACGTGGATCAAGGCCTATCGTTCTTCGATGAGTGCATAGAGAGGGTGGCGCAAGGCGATGAACAATTATTGGGAGTTAATACGGGAAACACTTCGGAGCGGACTGTGTTCGTTCTCCCCCCGGACCCGCCTGATCCTGGTAAGAAATTTGAAAGCTAGGCAAATCTTTTCTACGATACATTTTGGATTTGGCCGGAGTTGAATGTACACGCGTTTCGCTCGGATTTGAAATCCGAAGCTTCAATTAATGTGAGAACGATAAATTTGAAATTTGATAAATTCCACAAGACAAAAATCAACAGTAGGTACAGGCAAAAATATAATAATATATTTCCCAAATAGAAAACAGCCTTTTCTATTTGGGATTTAATTTAGTGTGCCTACTTCGTTCCTGTAACTGTGCTGAACTGTACAAGTTTGACACAAGGTGTGGAGTTTACTACCAAATTCCGGCTTCTTAATTTATTATTTAAGAGAAGGGGAAATCGGCTACTTTTATACAAGTAAATAACCCTCTAAAATTGGCGAGATGATACCAAACACAAAGTTAATCCACATAAAAAAGAATTTCTCTAATACAATCTATCTCTTCCAGAAACAACATACAGCTACAAAATCTTTGACCTAGATGAGAACCTAATATCAGTATGCGGAGGTCGAGGCCCCAGCGGCACGGTCCAAAGGTTACCAGCTGCAGCGCTCGCTTCAGCCGAGTCTTTAGCCGACGCAGAGCCTATGGCGAGACGGACCAAGCAAGAAATAGCGGCGGCGCAGAGGTAAAACTCCACATAACTTTGTGTGCCTTTGTGTCCGTGTGTTTTTTGTATGACGAAGGCATCCGATAAGAAAGGATTTTCCGAAATTCTACCCCTAAGCGGGGTGAAAAAGTGGGGCAAAGTTTGTATGGGACAACGTGATTCCTTGGTCCAATCTACTTCAAATTTTGCATAAACCTTTTTTAACAGAATTGATGCAAGACTTCTTTCGTATTTTATTGAAATTCACCCCCTAACGGGGTTAAAAAGGGTAGAAAGTTATTTTGGCAAAAAATACTTTGTCCTGAATGACTGACTGACTGCCAGAGTTACTCTCGAATCCATACTAATATTATAAATTCGAAACTAACTCTGTCTGTCTGTTACCTCTTCACGCCTAAACGGCTGAACGGATCTTAATGAAATTTGCCATGGAGATGGTATCCCGGGGACGGACATAGGCTACTGTCTATCTCGGAAAAGAGCGTACGAAGCCGCGGGCAGAAGCTAGTATATATAATAAAATAGTACTTACCAATAAATGTTTTTCCCACAGATTAGCCCGCAAAGCCTGCTTATCACCAGAAGCCTGGGCGAAATGTCTTCTTGGCGCGTGCTACTCACTTTACTTCCTATCGCTTCCGTGTCGGTTGATTCTTAGCCGAGGAAAGGAACATGCTACATTGAGATCTGCTTACGAACTGTTGGAGCGGGCGACGAAATTACGCGTGCCTTGTGATGAGGTTAGTGACTTGTAAACATTACAATGTCTATGACAACCTTCGAACATAGAGGGAACTGCTATACAAAAATTGCCTCGAACACCCGAAATAGCTCTGGTTTTCTAACGGGGAGGTGACACAGAGGCGGTATTACGCTCAGATTCGCAAAAAAAAAATATTGAACCCACACTAAGGTCCGTTTTAATTATAGCTTGCTCAGTCCTCAATCTCTGCTTGAGTATCGCTTTTCTTTGGCATAAACGTCACTCAAGCAGAGACTTGGGTTGCTTAGTCATAGTATAATACAGGCCATAATACAGGCCATAATACAGGCTATAATACAGGCCAGGCCAGGCCAGGGGAAAAATGTACAAATTCGAGCTAGAAAAGGAACGAGCTACTGATGAAATGATCAATGAAAGCTTTCATAACCAAAAACTGTTTCGAACTTCTGCTATTGCCTGCGATGATACCAGTGTTATAAAATATTTACCACCAATATTTCTTTGGTTTTGTAACGCCTTTGTTTACAAAAAATATCTAGGATTCAAGAACCGAGTATAACTACACCTACTTTGTGTGTGGCGGCTTGAATTGTACACCACTTTTCAGTGTGTAGACGTGCGTTAAGCATTTTCTTCCTTTCATATCAACAAAAGCATGCACTAGCTAAAATCATTCTAAACCATATCACAATAAACTAAAGTTAACATTCCCTTGCAGGTCTGCTACCGAGTAATGATGCAGCTATGCGGTATCCACTCTGTGCCCGTACTGGCAGTCCAACTGCTGTTTCTAATGAAACGAGCGGGACTGCAGCCTAATGCGCTAACGTATGGGTACTATAACAGATGTGTTTTAGAAGCTACGTGGCCGCAAGATATGCCTAGGTAAGTTTGTTAAAATCTGTCTCTAGTCTAGACAAAGACAAAATAGAGGTATAAGTAGTTGGTGAATTATGCGCTTTATAATTATTTAATTGTTTTGAAAAAACTAAAAACCGACTTCAAATTCCTTAATATTTATACGGTTTTTTATGTTTAGCTGGACAAATACTTAGAAATCCCTCGGGAATAATTTTTTTATTGGATCATCTCGGGATCTGTCTTTATACAAGAACAACAAACCGGTCCATAAACGGAGAAATCGACGAACATACTTTATTAAAAACGGTGCAAAAAACATACATACAGCCGAATATAGAACCTCCTATTTTTTTTTAGTCAGTTAACCTCTTGCATCATAGCCACCACGGAGGTTATTCGCAATGGCATGATTTCCTCTCCCATAGTCATTCTGGGTGGTGGCCAATTTTGTAATTAATTCTTCTTTGTTAAAATATTTGTCATTGGTTTGTATTTTCTCTTATTTCTTTGTATTTACTAAAATACTTAAGTCAGTCCGATAGAGACACAACGAAAGTCAAAACTTCGTCCATAATTGGTGAGATCCTTTATTCGCCTAGAACAACCGATTTATTCTTTGTAATGATTACAATAAGGTATGATTTTCTATGTCACTATTTAATTGAGATTTATCTTCCAGTGGTGCCCAACTTCTATGGAATAAACTCCGGATAGCCGTCGTGGGTGCGGCGTTGTTCAGAAAAGCGGGCGCGCAGCGGGCCAATCGCGCGGCGGGAGCGACTTTGAACTCTGTTCCTTCTGGCAGTAAGTTTATTTTACTTTCGCAAATTACATAGATATACAGTGATGGTGGATAGCTTGTTTCACACGAGGCTCAATAACAGGCTTATTTGAAACACCGAGGTAGCTATTTCCAAAATCCAATCCATTAGCACATTTTAGAAATGTAAAAATTCAAACACCGGTACGCAGGCACAACCAGAGATTCAGTACTGGAATCAACCAGTAGCCTAGTTTAATTTTCAATATTCGATGATGTATTATTTTAATAAAAATCTTTTTATTGCAGGTAGTGGAACGCTACCTCGAGTAAGATCAGCCGCGGCGGTGGTAGAAGGTAGCGATATAACGAGCTTAGCTGGCCTAGCGGCGTGCGAGCCAGCTAACAGCAGAACAAGTCTCGACTCAAGTAAGTGTTGACTAAAAAAAAACCTGGAATATCATATTTATTTTTAGCCAGGATTTTTCTCCGGCGCGGCAGGGCAATGCACACTCTCTTTCTGCCCCTACATTGGGCCATTCTGGAAGGTCACATTTAACTCATCCCGCCCTCTCCGTATAACATACTCCTATAGACTACTTTTAAACTAAAAACAAAAATCGTGCCTAAAACCATAGTAGTCCAATCTAACTATCAAATGTTTATCCCAGGTTCTGGCCGCGAGCACGAGGCTCGTTCTAACGCGTTCGAGGCTCTCTGTCGCCGAGGGAATATCGTCAGGGCGCATCCGCAACGAGCGCAGGCTCATGCCATGTCCGCCGCAGCTGGGATCCTCATATCAGGTAACAATATTCATGCAAATTGATTTTGCATTGCTGGGTTTCGTTTAGTTACAGCTACATACAGTTTAATATAAAGTAATTTAGTATGTAAATTATTTTCAATATTTAAGTAAGTATTTTTGCATTATATTGTATTCTTGAAATATAAGAGCTATAAGTATAACAAGAAAATAAGTACTGAAATGAAAATGGGCCAGATTTTCGTAAAAATATATCGCTATTAATATAACCTGGTAGTTTCTATGATAAAATCTTCACTAGCTGTGAGTTATGCTTTGGACGCTTGATCGTAGGGCATTCATAGCGTGCGTAACATCCAAGGCAATTCCCTGATAGAGATGAAGGTTTCCACTTTTCTGGCAATTTGCTTGTTTCTTCACATAATTTAATAAACTATTTCTTTCAGGTGTACCGTCAAATCCAGACTTAAGCACGAACCCAAGGCCGAGAAGTAATTCTCTCGGTAACGAAGATGCAAGCACGACAACCAACAGTGCACCACTCATTATCCCCGAAAAAAGACAAGTAAGATCTACATACATATAAACTATCAAAATAAAATTCAAATCAGGCTCAAAAAGACCGATATCACACAAAAATAGTACAGTTCACACAATGTAATTTAAATTAAAACTTACTTAAAGGTAGGATAGATAACACCAGTTACACCTACATATACGTGGATGGAAATTCAGTGTCTGTAAATGGTATTGGCCAGATAGTCAGAAACAAGCGGAATGGTGTTGTTAGAGCGACTCAGCCGATTTCAGAAGGCTGCTACCCTTGTCCGTCTTATAGTGTGTGTATATAATATATGTGGCACTCTTTATTTATAAAAACACTAGACTTAAGACCACTTTATTTTGTTATTCTGCATGTTATGTGATTTTTCTGTTGCTATTTATTGATTAATTTATTAAAGACTAAATAAATCAATAAATAGCAAAGAAGTCGGGAACTCCCGCCTCAGAGAACACGTTCTAATATAGGGCCTGGTATGTTGCCTTATAAGACACCTCTACGACATTAAGTCTAGCAATCTCAAATTGATTCCGTGTTTCACCTTATTACAATACTATAATTAAACACATTTTTTGTTTGTAAACTTAATATAACACTATGAAAAACACTCACTCTACTCTAGGGAATAATTCGGAATAACGTAACTTAGTCTCAAGTATCTCACAACATATCAAAAGCTATGGAAGTTTATAAGAATGCGACATTTTCAGACGATACACGTAAGCCCGGATAGTCCTTCGGATCTGCGTATTCTAACGAGGTCGGAGAGCTTCGCTGGCGATGCGCAGATATTGCAGAATCTACAGAGGCTGTCGTTTACAACTAGTAAGTATTTAATATATTTTAATTTATATTAAATTTTAAGATTTAATTTTTATATTTTATTTTATATTTAATTCACATAATTGATTTCAATCTAGATCAAAATTGTTAAACTACTTTAAGTATATATATAATTCGATTGTTATCTGATTTGTGAATGAATAAATAAATAAATTTACTTTCAAGTGGAATATAAAAAAAAGTTTTCAATATTTCATTGGTCCTACATAATTTTGTTAGTTAGAACTAATCAATCATTTATTCTTTTAGTAGGCACACCAAATTCTAAGTCACGGTGTTCAAGAACGCTAAGTTTCCCTGAAGAGCCCGAGAAAGAGGCGGCTGCGACCGATTTACTGGATCCCAAGACGTCTCCACTCAAGTGAGTATTTCCAACTCGCTTAGAAAATTTAGCAAGGATCTAGGAAAAACTCTTGCCCAGCCGCGGTCAGGAGCTAGTGTGAGATACTTAGGCCACTTAGGCGCAGTGGGCAAAGATCTGCCGGAGGCGCAGTAGGCTGTGACTTTGATCCCCTCATCGGGATAAATGTGCTGCAAATATTAGTTCCAGATCTTCATTCAGATACTTTCTTATATGAACGTATTTATCAACTAAATTATGTTTGCTAAATCAATACTCTGTTTCAGACTATCGCCCCGAACACCAGTACTAACCGACGACCCCCTCGGAGCGCTGTGCATGCCTCCCTGCGAGTCTCCGCCCCCCGCCCTCCAAGACGACGAACCCACGCTGCCAAAACACGAGCTCAGCGTCAGTCCAAAGCTTTTCCACCGGCGATCCAACTCGTTTGACGATGGGCCTACGGAGAACCAGGGGTAAACACCTTCCTTTACTAACGTTTTATTTCTAGTCCTATACGCTATGATTGATAATTTAAGTTGGTGTGCACCAAAAGATAATCTGACAGTTCTTCGTCGGCTAACTTTGACGTATGACTTTAATGTATGAAAACTTCTGTCAAATACCTCAATTAAAATGTAATTGTCCGATTATCTTTTTGGGTAAGTCGTAGATTAGCTTAGCTTTGAAGAGAATAATGACACATGTAAGGAAATCACTAAAGACTACCTCCAAAGTAAGTCTTCTTACTGAGAATACTGACACTTTCTTCTGACTTAAGTAAATACTTACTTACCCGAAGTAAGTATTTACTTAATAAATAGATAAATAAATTTAAATCGTTTATTTCTTTAGGTCTTACATATTACATAAAGATACAATAATATTGTGTTGTAGACCTATTTCACCATTTGGTTCAACTCCTCGCTCTAAGTTTAGTAAACTTGTGATGTAGATGCGAGGGATCTCTGCCTCTCGGCAAATAGCTTACAGACAACTGTTTAGGCTTTCTTACAGTTCAGATGCAGCGATTTGTATAAAATTAAAGCAAAAATTTAAGAAACAAACAAGAAATAAGTATAAAAAGAAATAAAAAAGAAACACAGAAAGTAAACTACATATTGATCAAATGCAATATTAATACTATTTTATTGGTGAAAACAATTTATTGTCTAACGGTTCAGCCAGTGAAGATTGTTTGAGAGGGTGTGTACGCAAGTGTAGTGTGTGTATGTTTGATTTTATGTGTGTGTGGTTGATATGATAAGTGAGCGCGTCTGTGTATTGCACAAATTAATCAGGACATAATTTGTATCAAGTTTTCCGTGTTATTGTAAACTATGAGCGTGGTTCACTCAATAAAGCGACACGATCGAGGGTTTACTTATAAGAGAAATCGCTATTTTAGTCGCTCCTTGAGGTCTACTTTGAAAAAATAAATGCGAAGTTTTTATTGAACATTTTGCTACTACGAAGATGTGAAAGATGTCGGGTTGATGACGCGTCTGACGTAACTTACTGGTAAAATGTTTCGTTCTATCCGTCATCCGAAACTTCGTAGGTATTTTGTTTCCAAAGTAGGCTTCTTGTACAGTTCACCCTGAATAGAGTATCCAAAACACCCCGTCCCCCTTACAGTACACCCGCTAACAAGTCCAGTATCGCTAGCTACCCCCCATGTAAACACGATCACCTCGATAGTTTCCTCCCGCAGGAAACTGCATAGGAGCGAGACTGCGCCCGCTGGCACCGTGTCTTCTAGCCTTGTCAGTCTCGGGAATACACTGAAGATCAGCTTCGGGTGAGTAAAAGATCAAGAACTTAAAATACCTAGTCCGTTTGAAACGAGCGGCTTTTGGCTTGAGTCTTGGTTTATGCCGCGTATTGAGTATATAGAGCGTTTTTCCACTGACGGGCTCGGCAGCCGGCGGCTATACAAAAATGTATGAAGCCGTACCATTGTTGCCGGCACCGGTAAGATGAAAAACATGTAATATAATTTCATTATTTTTTGTTTCTCTTCGGCTGCATGCGCTGGCCTGAGAAAAGCGCCTATTTTTATGCTGTTAGTCAGGGTATAAAATATGTGTTGGAAAATTCTTTAAGTAGTATTTGATTTTCGGAATGGACTAAGAAGTTTCAGTGTTTATAAATTCGACTGCAAAGTTTTGTGGTAATAAAACAAAAAGGTTGCTACATTGTACAATGTTCATTTGAATATATACATATTTAGCGACAATGCTAAATTTAAAATTCCAGCTATGATACAAAGAATTTCTACACACAAATGTGTGAAAATTCTTTGTATCATAGCTGGAATTTTGCATGTCTTAAGTTAAACTCATAATAAGTAAGAAACCATGGGAATATCGTATATAACCAATCAGCTAACATATTAATCTTCTTACATAGTATTTGGCTTCGCTATGTTTTAGTTGACCTCACACACAAGGCATTCGTGCGTTTTTATTGCCCAGTGAAAATCACTGCATTTCATTTGTAAAATATAGACGAAGCATGCTGAAAATGATTGTATTTTTTCTTTAATTTATTTTCCGTTGCATAAGGCATCTTCAAATTACTTATCTCTTGGAAATGAATGAGCCATATGGCCAAAATAAGGTTTAAAAATACTACTCTCTATCTTATCGAACTAGTACCAGGGCCCGTACTCGTAAGAACGAAAATCATATTTTCAGATTCTTTTTCATGCAAATGCTGTCTAATGTAAGTGACATAAGAGTTTGTTTTGCACGAAAACGAATCAGAAAGTTCTACTAACTATTTTAAGTTTTTTAAAGCATTTAACCATTATGTATGTTTCATTAACTGCACTCCAGTACGCTAGTCCGTTTGTTTTCTTAGACGCTATTCACCAGCCCGCCTGTCATTGAGAAAGGAAAACATGAAAATCGGGAAAGCTATGATCGAGAGTTACTTCAGGTGAGCATGCCACATCGGTCTACTTGTTTTTCCTCATAAACTGGGGTAAGACAGGTGTGCTTCGAAAAGATTATTGGACGATGACATTTTAACTGACGTTTTTGACAGAAGTTTTCATAAAGTTGTCAAAAGTATACTTGTGTTTACCAAAAAGTGACGATAATTTGCCAAAGTTTAGTTAGACACTCCCTGGAGTTTCGTCACACGACCAATATTATTAGGCTCACATTTTTATTTGCCTGTTTCATTTTAGCATGATTGTATTGTGCTGTAGATGCATGGTTTAGTAACACGATACTATAGATACAAAATAGAAGTAAGTTTTGATACTTTCAGTGGTCGCACAAGTATAAGCGAAATTTAAACGATTTTCTCTAAAAACCCTCTAAACGTTGCGACTAAGCTGTACAAATATCAACTCTACCACCTTTGTAATAAGCTCCCATTGCAGTCCAACAAGCATGGCCGGCAAAAAATCCAACGAGCTCCTACAAAGCGGCCTCAGCAGTCTTAAATCAGCAGCAACAAGTATGGCGAAAAAGTTCGATGAAATGAAGGAGGTTATATCTACGAACTCGACGCCTGTGAAAGCTGCCGTCAATAATGCTACCAGTGCGATCAGCAGCTTTATCACTGAAGAGGATTCGGAAGGCTCTTCGGAGATTAATCCTGATGGTAAGATGCTTTTAGCTAGCCTGTAACATCAGGGATAATGTCATCTTTAAGAGTTCAAGAGTGGTATACTTATAATTGGAATTGTAACACATTTGAATTGACTTTTTTGACCAAAGATTTCATTCATTACACGGCAAAGTTATCAAAGACAAAGCTACTAATCGAGCTGTTTTCTGAATAGTAAAAAGTCTATTCCCCTCACCTCAACCACATAATTTGATTGTTTTGATAAAACTAAAAATCTACTTTAAATCCCTTAGTTTTAAAAAGTTTAGTAAGTTTTGTGTGATAAATACTAATCCCTCGGGGATAAATCATCATCATCATCAACCCACATAGTCCACTCCTAATCATAGGCCCCCCCTAATGAGCGCCATAGCGCCCTGTCTTCAGCAACCGCATCCAGCAATGTGCCTGAAGTCTTTCGCAGATCGTCATCCCACCTGCAAGTATAATCGGAAATAAATAATATGGGCATTATTTAAAAGGGACCTCCTCAGGATCAACATCTATACACCAGCAAAAGAATCATCCAAATCGGTCCATATATGACGGAGTAATCGACGAACACATATTTTAAAAATCATATGTACATATAACTGAACATAGAACATCCTCCTTTTTCGAATTCGATAAAAAATCACATTTGAATTGGATTAAAATTTAACTACTTAAGTTTTGAGAGTTTCAATAAAAATCACACACGGGTAAAGCTTAAATTATAAGCTAATAAGCTAAAAGTTTTGTGTACCAGAATATCGTGTCAAATATCAGGATTACAATTCTGTCTAAAAAATATATCTTTATAGAATGGATTGGCGGTATGAACTACCGACGAGCGTCGAGCGATGCAGAACTCGCGTATTCCATGGAACGAGGCTCCCTCGCCACTCTAGTTTCACATCTACCGGATAATCTTTACCCAACGTTATCGGTGAGTATTATAAACTTTGCTTTTAGTATAGACCAGGTTTAGGAATCCTTTCTACAAGAAGTAATGCTTACATTAATTACATTATAATTTAAATAATAAATAAATAATGCTGGACAATCCACACAGCATCATCTAGCCCCAAAGTAAGCAGAGCTTGTGTTATGGGCACTAGATGACTGATAAACTTAATACAATACATAACATAGATAGATATTTTTTATTATATATAGAAAATACCCAGAACACCCGAAACAAATATTTGCAGATCTTACCAACATTTTTCCGAAGGCGGGAATCGAACCCGCAACCTTCTGCGTCGCAGGCGGACCTTCGCCCGCCGCGCCACATCGGTCGTCATTTCATCATCATCAATTTGTACCATGTCACATATGTAACATGTCATCAATTTGTGACTCATGAACCGGTCTGGGTAGATAATTCAGCAACAAACAGATAAATAGTAGAGAGATAAATCTGTGGAATAAGTTTTCACCACCTGTCTCCGCTTATCAGGCTGTAATCAAAAACTACTCATAGTTCAACTCTAACGACATTTTTGTCAATATGTGTTGTGTGAAGACAAATTTTTGCGCAGACAGACCCGTATTTTTAGACGTTTTATTTCCGTAACTATTCACTTCCTTTTTCATAAAATAATGCATTAAAAAATCCTCATTCAGCATCTTGTTTACAGGTCTCAGCGAAATACGAGAACCCATCAGTGACAGTTTACCTATCCTCGTGCTCGCAATGTCATCAATGTCTCTGCCTGTTGTACGATGAAGACATAATGGCGGGCTGGGCGGCCGATGACTCCAACCTCAACACTAGATGCACCGCTTGTGGGAGGCACACGGTGCCGTTGCTCTCTGTACAGGTACTTGGGACTTTATATGCGACTTGCACTTCGTTTTAACAGACTTCAAAAAAAAGAGGAGGGTATGTTTGTTTTTAGGCTTCCATACCTCAAAAGGAAAAAATAACCCTCCCGTCCAACCCTCTTTTTGAGAAAAGAGGGTTGGAGGGTTGGACGGTTGATACCTCCACGCGTTCCTGAGGGAACGCGTGGAGGTATCGAATTGAAATTAATATCCAATGCTCAAGTCCGTAACCTCTAGGAGCCGTGATATAAATCGAACTTCTAAGTCAACGCAATCAACAGTTAAAGCTGTTTATGCCCGTATTAAGGAATGTGAAGTAATATTTTCATAAGCTTACAATGCTAGACTAGACTTAGAGCAAGAATCCAGAAGCTGAACTTATACAGGAAAAGTGGATTACCAACCGACGACCGATGTGGCGCGGCGGGCGTAGGTGCGCCTGCGGCGCAAGAGGTTGCGGGTTCGATTTCCGTCTTGGGACAAATGTTTGTACGATCTGCAAATATTTGTTCCGGGTGTTCTGGGTATTTTCTTTATATAATAAAATATATATATATCTATGTGATTGATGTATTGTATTAAGTATATCAGTCATCTAGTACCCATAACACAAGCTCTGTTTAGCTTGGGGCTAGATGATGCTGAGTATTGTCCAGCTTATTTATTTATTTTAAATAATGATCATAACTAGCGAGGTAAATGTTCCGAAGGCTGTTACACTGGTGCCTATATATCATAAGTTTTGTGTACATTGACGCTACTAGACGATTAGACAATGGAAAACTTTCCCATACAATCCCACAATCAGTTCTTCTCTGAACAAAATAAAACAAAAATTACATGTCTGTTCTCCTATGATTTCAGATAATGCGGGCCGATGAAACAAAAGCGGAAACTCTGAGCGTGCCTTATTTAAATCCACTAGTCCTCAGAAAGGAGTTTGAATCTATATTAGGTAAGTTAATAACTTACCATGCGATCAATCAAACATATCTTCAGCCACCCACGATCGCTACAACGAAATGGAAGCTTTGGGAAATAAAAACAAAAGGTACATGATAAACCCTTACCATAGAAATTTCGAAACGTAACACTGATGGTAATGAAAAGACAACACTAACAAAAATGGCCCTTGAAGACGTGGCATCGTGGGGGGGGCTAGGCTTAAAATGTAAATTGCTCTTGGTGGTCACCACCAACGGCTGCAAACAAAACAAAATATTACAAAGAAATTATATCATAATAAAACTGAACAAAACAAGGGTGTTGTGTCCTAAAACTAGACTAGTTAAACCGCTCGCTAGTTTAGCTCACAAACAAACGTTCACACGTTTAGCGAGCCTAAAACTTATCAATTTACAGGAAGGGAGGGCGACGCATGCCTCGCCGAAACAGAATTTGTCGAGTCCCATCCCATAGTATACTGGAACCTAGTCTGGTTCCTCGATCGGGCGAACATTGAGAATCATCTGCCAGAGCTTCTATGCCGGGACTTCCAAGTGAGGTATCGCAGTTTGGACGTCATTCCTGACAACGAGAAAGCGGGTGAGTATTTCTTACTCTTTAGATCAGCGTAACACTCAATGGAACTACATTGATACCGTTCGAAGATGTAACCCTTCCAATGTATTTTTGAATGACTGAATTTTCTACACCACGTTACTTGTGTTGTTAACCTAAAAAAATGTGGTGCCACTTTAGGCATTGTATATCTATAAGTATAAGTTAAGGCGCTACCCCGACCCACAGTAGCGCCGCCACTTATGTTATCTTATTTTGACGTAATAATAAGATAACATAAGTGGCGGCGCTACAAAGGATATTTAAGTTTTTTAAATGAGGCCATGAGGCAGTTTGTAATACCTATCATAAGGTTTTTTTTATGACTCTGTAACAGTTTTATTTTGTATAGTTAGGTAGCCACCAAACTCTGTTTTCACACCTCTGCCTAAATCGCTTTAAAACGATCTATCCTTTCAGGTTGCCGAGTGATATGCGGCTGGGAGTGGGCTCACGGCGAGGCAGCCGACACGGGCGTGGCTCTACACCGCGCGTGGAGGCAGCGCCGCCAGCGACACCAACACTCGAGAGCGCTTCAAGCGCTGCTACTGACCGAGGCATCGGTCGAGCCGCCTCACACGTAAGATTACTATTTATTGATTATCAGGCGAGCATTATTGATTGATTATTAGGCGAGCACTTTCAGTCTCAGACTGGTGTCTAAATAGTTTAAACTTTATCTGCATACAAATAAGACCAGTATCGCTTAGTACAAAGCGCGAAAAATTCCACGCGGGCGGCGGCCGTTTGTTCTTTTCGAGGTTTTTTAGCAAACCCGGTGTGAATTTAGCCTTAGAGTTTCACCGCGTTTATAGACGCGAAATCGATTAAACCCAGTCAGCAAAAAAAATTCTTGACGATATACGGCTGTGAAATTATCGCGACGCGTCGTTATAGCCGAGACGATGTGACGAGATTTAGATCCGTCGTCGTGGCCGTTTGCGCCGCCGAAATACATGTTTCAATCTCCGATGGCCTTACTTAGCGGAATCCTGTCGCGGGGTCTCGGTCTAGCACGCGAACTGACGACATACAAAAGTGAAGTATACACTCTTTCCTCAGCGCTCATACGTCTACTGCTGAACGTGCCTCCCCCAAAAGGGGTTTTGCCTTAATCACCATGCATGGCAGACTTAGGCCCGTATTACGAAAGATTGCTCAGTCATCGATCTATGCGTGAGTAACGCTTTTCTATAGCATAAACGTTACTCAAGCATAGATCTATAAATGAGCAAGCTTTCATAATAGATAGA
The DNA here is from genome assembly GCA_963662085.1 of Eupithecia inturbata. Classification (NCBI taxonomy): domain Eukaryota; kingdom Metazoa; phylum Arthropoda; class Insecta; order Lepidoptera; family Geometridae; genus Eupithecia; species Eupithecia inturbata. Next base: position 4,291,615 of record OY759194.1, on the reverse strand, counting down.
TAGATAATTCTTTATTCACACAGAAACTTAAAAATAAAACAGTATGGTACAGAAGATAACAGAATTGGCGGCCTTATCGCTTAATACGGGCCTATTTCCTGCAAATAAATTTTATAATTATTTTAACAACATTTTAAAATTTACAGAGTGGCACTAGCGGTTCTAAATGGCTTGCTAAGCAATGACTTGACTGACTCATTGAGGAAACTGGCGTCGTGGCGTGAAAACACTTCTAACAACAAGCGATACTACTCCTACTATAGGTGAGTTTTACTTGCTGCAAATAGCTATGTCATAATGAGAAAAAATGCTTAGCCATCCATAGACTGGCAGAAAAGTGGAGTCAAGACTTAAAGTTAGTGATTTTTATAAGTAAGGACGTAAACATCTGAAAAAAGTTTACGCGTTCTCGCTTTAAAATGTAAAATACACCATTGAGCTAAGAATTGACTGATATCTTGTTTCCAGGGACATCCTATTCCTCGCAATGGCAGCACTTGGCGAGCACAATATCGACCTAATCGCCCTACACAGAGAGTACACATTGGCGTTAGACCAACTCGGCGGAGAGGCGAGGCCGCAAGACCTACCGCCGTCACACACAGCTGTTTGCTGCAGGCATTACTTCAAACGACTACGGTTGAACGTGGATTTGTAATACTCTAACAGCCAGTCTTTCAAACGCTGATGAAAGTGCATACTAAGCGATCGAAAAATGCATATTTTGCGATTGTGATCTATGATTTGACAGACTGACCAACTAATCTTTGTTCAGTCAAGTACTTGACAATAGGTTTGACCATTGATTAGTTTGATCTCCATTCGAGAAACCGCCGTTTACACTGTTATAATAGGCAGGCAATAAAAATCAACTCTCTCTCAATTGAATTCGCACTAAGAAGTGGGTAGAATTTTTCAAGACCAATTTCAAGTTGGTAGTAAACAGCTAACATTATAGTTAGCTATCTCTCTCATTTTAATCTATTAGGGACTGCGTTGTTTCTACCTAACCTAACCTTATTTTAACTAACCCTATAAAAATCAACCCTCACAATTGAATTCTTACAAAGGTGGGTCGATTTTTGTGATGATCAATGTCAAGTTGGAAGCAAACAGCTAACATATAGTTGTCCCTCTTATTTCAGTCAAGGGGGCGTTGTTTCTATGCCCAATATCGACCTTAATTTGATACACTGTTATAAGGTGATAGGTAACAATGACGACGGTGGTTTTTTATTGTGCTTCACAAGACTGGTTCTGATTGAAGATGAACTTGGTTGAGAGTGACAAAGTAGTGAGAAACTAGGGCCTGAAATCAGGAGATAAACGAGCTGTCGCTACAATAAGCGAGCTGTAAGTCTATGGCCCGTATTATGAAAGCTTTGGACATCGATCTATGCTTGAGTAACGCTTCTGCCACAGAAAATCATTACTCAAGCATAGAACGATGACTAAGCAAGCATACGGGCTTAAAAAGTTGATATTTGATATACAATCGTAATTTTATTGCTTTCATAATCTTCAAAATAAAATTATCATTCTCATCTGGAAATCGTTGTAGAAGGATAAACGGAACCGTCCATGATGTTTTGCATTAAACAAAGCGAACTTATTCGCCCGTCCAACAAAGTGCGCTAAACTGCTATGATCAGACTAATAGTAGAAATATCAAAAGTTAACACTGGTGTAAGCATTATCAGTCTTGAATGTCAATCATTATTTAAAATGGGACAATAGCTTATAGCCTTCTTGACGTTCATTATAATCAAGGCGATGAAGATAATTTCATAAAATACTAGCTTTATGTATTAAATAATCGGAATAAAATTTGTGATCATTAACCGGAGAATCACGTCAAATTTGGTTGTATCATCATAAAGAATCTTGTATTCCTACTTAACTATCACTATAGTTAAGTTTGTTGTGGCCTAAAAATATGCCCCAAAACATTAATTATCACTTTAAAAGCAATTATAATTTTGGCATATCCATTTTGTATAACATGGGTGCTAATTATAAGTATTTTGATTCGTAAATATTACGAAGAAAGCGTGTACTAGATTGCTGTATAGTGTAGGTTTTGAGGCACGGAATGAATTAGTCGAGCGGTGAATATATATTTTTATTATTTCTCAAGTTGTTACGTACCTACAGTTACGATATTCACGGACACAGCGCTTAAATTCATGATTACAATCAGCAATTTAAATGTTAGTCAAATAATTTTTCGGAGACTAACTAGCTTAAAACTAAAACCCTATACAAACTGGGTTTGGAAGTTATACTTTAAGCAGTATTAAAAAACAACGCCTTTTGATGCAATAAGCTATAGAATTGCCAATGTTCACCGCGCATACATTGTGATGGTAATGTATAGGAAATACTTTTGTGATTAAAGCACTGGTTTTTGAAACAAATTGAGTGAATGTATTTTGTCACAATGTCACATTATTTACAAGTTTGCAATGTGTAGATAGATACCTGTTACTTCAGTGCAATCTTTATAATCAAATTTTAATTTTTATGTGGGTCTTTTCATTTTAGTTGTCCTTATGATGTGACTGCCAAATCGAATAGTATTCCTATTGTGTCAAGGATTTGTTATTGATAAAATTATTAGTATGTAGCGCCAATATTTTTATTGCGACGGCAGATTTGGCCGAGGATCTCAAGAGGCGCAAATATGCAGGTCTCGACAGAGCCTACACATTCGCTCCCTTTGAGGTCGAGACCCTAGGTCCGCGGGGTACCGAGGCTCTCCGGGTTTTTAAAAAGTTATCTGAGCGTCTGGTCGACGCGATGCGTGACCCGAGAGCTGGTGGTACCCACCAGCTCACTCAGCTCGCTGGCTCAGTGCATCAGCATTGCCATACAGAGCGGGGCAATGCAGCCAGCGTCTTGGGGACGCTTCCGACTGGTATTGATATGGATCTGTTGAGCTACCTGTAGATTATTCGCAACATTCTGCAGTTATCTTAATTGTTTCAATTGTAAATACTAGTTCTAATTTGTTTTTATTATTGAATTGTAATTTTGTTTGTCAATAAAGATATTTACGAATATTTTTAATGAATTACAATGTGTAGCAAAACATTTAATTCACTGTAATAGGTTTCTTAATGGCCATATTATATCAGTTACCGACAAACAGTTAACACTATTTATTTTCATATATTTTTTACCTTATGAATAGGAGCAATAAATACTCAGTTTACTAACTTAAATATTGCTGTAATTTGATAGACCTCTTAAGATTATAGAACGAAAAATTACTTTCATTTTATGGATTAATGATCAAAAAGTAAAATAGTCTGTTCTGTGTAAAATTGTATAGCTTGCATAGTATGTACCAAACTTTTGTTGTATAAATTCTTAGAATTATATTTTTTGTTTAAGTTATCTTGTGAAATTCAAGCCATATTTTAGTTCCATACAAGAATGTACATTTTATGATGTAAACACTTATAAAGCTTACGAATGTTGTATTTAGAATTGTGATGTACGTACATTAATATTATGCAACACGGTGAAAGACATGTACTTTGTAATAGGATCCATGTTCATTATTTTGACAAAGATGTAATAAAATGCATAAATTTTTATAAAAAAATAAAGCCTTATATTGAAATAACTGTTTTATTTACATTTACCTACTCTTATTTATTAGACATTCCTAAAACTCTATACAGAAATTGCCCATCATGGTCATAAAAGCAATCATTTACTTTGTATGTTGCATCTTTCTTGTAAGCACTTCTTGGTATCCTGATTTTCTCTGGATACTCCATTATTTTCCTATCATCTTTATCATTAATTTCTTTATATTTAACAACTTCATTCTGTTCATCGGTTTCAATAGATAAATCTACACTTGTTTTATTTTGGAGTTCAGAATTTCTAGAGTTAACTGATTCTAAAATTATTTGATCAGGCATATTTACATCTTTGCCTTTTTCTAAACGGTTTTTGATCTTTGTTGTGAGTTCATCTAATGTTGTCGTTTTGCTATCTTTTCTCGCATATTTAGTTTTGGTTTCAGTTTCTGTTTTTGAACTCTGTTCTTCATTCGTATTTTGTCCTGATTCAGCCGCACATCTTCTGACTATCCTTTCAAATTCTCCCAACTTCTCTTGTTGTGTTAAATCTATTTTGATGGATTCTTTTTTAAGAGGTGGTATTTTTCTGTCAGAAAACTTGAGGAAATGTTTTCGTATATCCTCTGAGATCTCTAATGATCCTTCTTTGAGCTCTCTCCAGTTTCTCATGACTGAGGCATCATGGCGGGCAATACGCTCTTCTGTAGCTGGTTTCCATGGGTATTTGAGTAATTTCTGAAATGAAACAATAGCATTTCAGTTGCATACCAACTTCGAGTCTGCTGGAACATAGCTGCAGAGATGCTGAAACTTAGCTGCCAAGAATTAGGGATGATATGGATACGGATATTGGAATAATATTATATCGGTTTCAGATACGGATATAGATATTAAATCATTTCGGATTATCCGGTAGTTTCGGTTACAGATATTAAAAAATTAAGAATAAAATTGTATAATACATAGGTAGGTAATTGTCAAAGAATCTATTTTTACTATGGAATCCAATCCCATAAGCCTGCGGGTTCGTCACAATCAATCCCATGGTAGGTATTGCGAAACAGCAAAAAAATTTGCTTTTTTTTTTACGTGCTATGAAAATACTTGTACGGGAGCTCCTCTGTTGTAGCGTAACTTAGCATTCTCGACCCATAAAACTTAAAATTATAAATCGATTTACAATTCGAATAAGGTAATATTATATTGTATTTCTCTGTAAAGTCCCGGTTCATTTTACCTACAGATGATTTAACTGCTCGAATATACAACAAAAAACATTAAAATGTCAAATTAATAATTATTAACTCTTTTTTTTTTTATTTAACTTCTAAAAGATTATTATTACATTATAAAACTAATAATAACACCTAAAAACCACAGAGGTTTGTAAGGGAGTGCTATTAGTGAGTCAATCTTGCGATAATAGGTACAATGTGTGATTAAAAAGAAGAAAAAAAATATTCTTCATTTTACAGGTTATTTAAGCCAATGCTCAATAAAAATATCAGCCAACTGTTGGCTCTTATGCTCGTCCCGCCCACTCAGTGGCGATTCTGTCGTTGTGCTGTGCGGTAAACAAGAGTTCTGAGGCATACAAAAATGACGGTTTGCGCTATAAAAGTGGGCAGGAATTACAAAGGACGATTGAAAACAACTTAACAAGTTACATAACATCGGTAAGTAAAGTATAAGCTATGGAAACAACTAAATTTATAATGTTGTCCTTAGATACGACGCCATTTGATGCCATGTTTACAGGATTGCCTGCTCTTTGAAAATAAAATTACTATTGTAATTGGTTATCAATTTCAATGCTTTCAATGGCCTGTCGTGTAATTTTTATTTTTTTTACAGAATACCTAATGATCCTATTTTAAGAAGTAGGAGGATAGAAGTAAGGATAGAAGTAATAAGAAAAAGCCTCAGAGAGGATGTTGAAAATGACTTGACTGCTGAAAATATTATTCGGAAGTTTATTTTGCAAGATTTCATAATGACGCCTGTTAATTATGTCAAAATAGTATCCACTGTAATGAAACAATTTGTTGGAGGTGCTAATTACTTTGAAGAAAAAACTAATCATGTTTGCGGTCTTTTGCATCAATGTAACTTGATAAGACTAGCTGTGTAAAAATGTTTGGTCTCACGATATTACTATTGACAAAGTTAGAAAATATTAACCGGGATCTATACGAAAACTGTTTAAAAAACAAATTCAAGGAGAAGGTCAAGCCAAACGTCTAAGCCTTCTGCTATATTGAAATATAAATATTGCAATTGTAAAAATGTTTTTATGATCTGTGTAAAAGTAATGTAGAAGTAGAATATTAAAAATAAATAACCTTAATAACCAATAACACATTTGTTCATTAACTTTGCATTACAGATATATTTTACCTAGTAATCCATATGCACAACATTGTAATATGTGAATTAAAATTTTAAAACAAATTATAGATGCATCAAAATCAAAACATATTTTTTCCCCTACTATTATGGTAAATATTCAAGAGCTGGTATCACTCAGTACGGCCACATGTGACGTAGCGCGCTTGCGAATTACGCATAGCATGCGTAATTCGACACAAGCGCTTCAAGTCTGGCCTGTTGTTTTTGTTGCGATTGTAGCAAAACACTCCTAGACAGGTAAATAACTACCAAAAGGACATCTGCGCCCGCGAATCCCCCTGGGGGGGGGGGGGGACTGCTGAACCTGTAGGTACAATAGTGTAATGCAAAAGTTATGTTATTAATATCTTTCACTTACTATTACAACAAAGAAAGTTACCCCACTTACATTTACAATTTTTTTGGGATCTTCTCTACTGCTTACCTTTACAACAGGGACAGTAACAGGAAAACTCTCAGCAAGCTGTTCTGGGGTCCACTCTTCTGGATGTTCAGTGTTCAAATGGCGGATCTGTTCCTTCTCGCTCCATGTCAGCAGATTGGGCATGTTCTCTTTAAAGTATTTATCTTTAACAATCTGATGACGGACTTCATATTTGCCTATGAGAGTCTCATTTAGGTGTTCATTGTATGCTTCACCAACCTGCAAGACAGTGTATCAATAAATAACTGGACAATCAACACAGTACCTATAAGTTAAGATGATGTCCAACTTTCCTACTCAATACTATCATCCCCAAGTACCTATCGAACACTGTTCAAGAGAGCACAATATACGCTCTTGTCCAGTGTTTCATAAAGTCAGTCAGTGTCCAGCCTCTAAGCAATGAGCTGGCGCATTAGGGGCGCAGATCTTTTGCGCATTATCGCCTCGAATCCGTCTACCCGTGTGTCAGCATACATTCCTGACGCGCTGCAGAAGCGCGGCATCGCCATCAGCACGCTGAACGAGTTGTTGTACTAGATCCGCAGGGCATACCATGACTTTTGGTGTGCTTGACCCAAAGGCTGCACATATAAAACAATTGGCAATAAGCTCTCAAAAAGCATAGTTTTCACCTGCCTAGTGCAATGCGCAAACCTACCCGCCAGCATGTTCGCCTAGATGGATAATGCCCTGCATTCCCTCCCTTTCCATGTCCTGATCATCTTTAAGAGACTCGGTGACCCAATGGTCCAGATACTTAAAGCAAACTACTGGCTTCAGTTCACTGCTGTTCAGGAAAACCGGCGGAATGGTGTTGTAACTCTTAGTGCCTGATTTGAAGACCACAAATTCGATTTTGCTTCCATCGTATCTGAGTCTGTGGGCCTCCGCATATCTCTCACAGATTCCGATCGGTTTTCTGAGAGCACTGCTGCTGAGCCCATCGATGGGCTCAGCAGCACCATATCATCGGTATAGCTAATGTTATTGACCAAAACACGATCAATAGAGCAGCCGATCTCAGTGCTGTGATAAGGATCATCCTCTGCCCTGCGCACTTTTGCCCACCCAACCCCGCAGTTGCAGGCTCCAATGGTAATTGTACAAGGAGGTCTTTGCCTACCAGCATGAAGGTTTTTGCCCAGCGGTGACCTTACTAGGCTACACGAGGGCTTTTTTATCACTCACACCACAAACATCTACTCGTCGTAGATAGTAGGTAAGTAAGTAAACATAGAAAATTAATAAAACCTTTTGCTGATGCCCTGTTCATACCTTGTAGAAATCACTCTCCGATTGTTCAACAAACTGCTCAGCATCAGTATCAGCTATTTGGACGCCTTCTTTCTGAAAGGCGCGGATCCGTTTGTCCAAGCCGGGGTTAGATCCTTTCGGGACGAAACTGCTTCCGCGACCGCGTATAGTTCTAACTATAATTTTGTCGCATGTACGATAAACGCGACGTAAATGTGATGCAAACATTGTAGAGCTTTTTACATTACAAGAGTCTAAAATTATAAAATTTCAATAGGTGAACTGAAAAAAACAAAACAAGCATAACCTCAAAATTCTTGGTGGTGATTTTGACTTTGACAGGTTGTTTGAGTTTATGGTAGTTGTAGCCAAGACACTGACACTAACATAATGGTGTCCTACGGTGTGTTGTGGCAGGTACAGGCGTGCACACAACACGCCACACACAGGCTCGTCTTTTCCATTACTAGTACGCTTCGATCAATTAATTAATTGATCGAAGCTAGTACGCTAATCAGACAAACAAATTGTTAGTGAAAACTCGACGCCCATCTAACATTGTTTGAAACAATGTTAAATGGGCGGGCGAGTTTTCTGAGACCTACAGGTTGGAGTGCGGCGTGAAAATCACGCTAATCAAAGCCTACTGCCAATCGTTCTATACGGGCCACCTTTGGGCTAGTTTTACTAAAAGATCGCTCAGCGCCCTACGTGTTCAGCACAATAACGCCTTCAGGAGGTTGTTGGGTCTACCCGCTTCTGCAGCGCATCCCGCATGTTTGCCGAGGCCCAGGTTGATGGCTTTCACGCCATCATTCGCAAGAAAACGCCTCGCTGCTGCGCAGAACATGGGGCAGTACCAACACCATCCTATAAGTTGTAGGCAGCAAGTTTGCTTCGCCCATCACGCAGTCTTTCAACAAGGTGCTAACTCTTTAGACTCTATAGGTATGTTGGGATTCTGTTAAAGGGCTGCGAAACGATTTTTATTGTATCATTGATTTTTATTCCATTTATTTTGTAATGTGTAATTTATGGACTTGACATTAGTTACTGCAACGAATTCCAATAGTGACTGCAACCATGTAATTCGTTACTAAATAAATTACTTAATTACATCTGAATAAACAAGCGTTTTTTTTATTTATATATTTATTTACCTACATATAGAAATATTAGCAGGTTCCTAGTAGGTTCCATATTTTCATGTCTGGTATTGGTATTTCTATATTTAGCAAAATGGTGCATCTCCTACAACAACCATAAGTAATGATCATGAAAACAATAATTTGTTCTATTAATAGGAGATACACCATTTTGCAAATGTAAATTATAGAAATATCTAGGTCCTGTAGGTCCCACAGACAAGTCACCAGCCAAACTAGACGTAGAATGTTTGTAAACAAACCACGACACAAATATCTAACTAAAACTTTCTTGCTTGATGTCGAGTGTCAGATCTATTTGTAAGCAATATATAATGAAGGATTTCAAATCAACAAGTACCTAATGTAAATTGCTTATAAAAAGAGGCGGCAACAGAGTGAATTCTAGGTTAACCCATATATGCCCAGAAAGATTTAGGTCTCCGATTTTCATGAATTTTGGATATGTTGGTCCCTAGGGGTTGCAATTAATCTACAAAGAAGTAATTTTCAGTTTCAGTAAGTAGAAGTATTTTTTTTTCAATGGGTCAAAATCGACCCCTTGGTCAAATATGGTCCAGCAATGGTAAGGTAAACATAGGTAAAATAAAAAATGTTTTGTATCATAATAAGAGCTCTTGTATTCATTGTAATTACTTTATAACTAAGAATATATAAATCAACAAAGTAGGAACGTTATTATTTGGCATCAGGCAACTTACAAACATAACAACATTAAGGTAATAATAACGCATTAGGCATGGAACTTCTCAAAGCATTTGTCATGGAGATTTACTCCACATGAACGGCACATTTTTATTGTTTTATTTTTGCAGTAGGCACACCTTCTTCGGTTCTGACCAACCATGATCATATGATCAGCTGCATGTCTTCGCACGGACAATGGCACGTTTGACATCACTTTTAGAGGAAGTCCAGGATTCAATCTCGCAGTCCCATATTTTAATAGCAATGTTCTAGCAATCGAGCGTCTAAACTCCAGCGTATCAACGTTGGTTCCCAGTGATCTGGCCAGCAAAGCGGAGTTATTGACTGTCACGTCAATCAGCCATGTCAGTAGACACGTATACCATTTTTTCCCCCTTATAGCAATGCGATACGCACCTACGTTGGCATCTAATCTATCTACTCCGCCCATGAATCGGTTGTATTGGGCGACCACATTTGGCTGATCGATGTCGATCCTTCGTTTCACAGCTGCTGAGTATCTGTTCGCTTTTTGGATGGGTTGGACGCCAAATTCATTTGATAATAGAGTCACCACGTTATTATCATTCCAGCGAACGGCACAAATGCTATCGTTTCGATCAAACCGATAGTCGTAAAATCCTCTGGGTTCCTTCTTGAATGACTTCACATCAAGAAGCGGACATTTGTCCACTCTATTCTGGCGAGCTGTTCCAGTAATTTTAACGTTCTTCCCTTGTAGGCTACTCAGCAGAGAGGGCGACGTGAAAAAGTTGTCACAGTATACCGAGAACGCACAGTCTGGGTATACGTTCTGTACAGCCTGTGTTAGCTTTGTGACTACGTGCTCGCCAAGCCCAGTCTCACGTACTTCAGACCGTCCTTCGTAGAGATCTGCTTGCAAGCAGTAGCCTAGACGAGTAGCTGCCACCCATGCCTTGAAACCGAAACGGATTGGCTTACCGTGAATATGCTGCTTGCACCCGTGACGACCAAAATACAGAATCATAGACTCATCTATACTCATGTTTTTTTCAATGGGCGCATATATCAAAAACTTTTCATTCATCTTGTCAAACAATGGGCGTACTTTTGCCATCTTATCCCCTGGGCGCAGATTGTCGTTATCAGCCACATGAAGGTGTCGAAAAATCTCTTCAAAACGGTTGCGTCGCATGGATTTGCTGATAAGAACGTTATGCGTGTCCTCGTTCAGTTCCCAATACATTCGGCGTCTAGGCAGTGGAGCGTAGCCAGTGAGAATGAGTATACCTATGAAGCAGTAAATCTCGTCGGTAGATAGAGTGAAGGTCATGTTCGGGTTTTTGCTCATAGCATAGATTACTGAATGCCGAACAATGTGTCTAACCAACTCCTGATCGAAAAAAAGTTCAAAGAACTCAACAGGCTCACTTTCTGCCGATAGTGTGGTTACTGATCGTGGTGGCGGTGCTGACCACTCAACTTCTGGCTCACGAAGATCTCGCTTGATCCATTTTCTTGGTCTGGGTTGAGTAGTACTACGTTGTTGCCCCGACGAGGAACTGCGACTAGTGGAGGGTGCAACATATGGATTTACTCTCACAGGTACCTGAATCACTGGCTGTTGAACCTCTAGATCTTCTATTTCGCTGATGACCTCGGGCTCTTCATTATCTTGCGAGTGCTGTAAAACCAGCTCGGCGGGGGCAAGAAGTTGATGACGGTTAAAACTTGCAATATCGTTGCCATCTTCTTCCCCTGAGTCACCGTCAGATACCGTACCTCCACAAGGCGGCTCTAAATATACGTCGGCGCCACGATAATCTTCATCATCAGCCAAATTCTCCAAGAAATCAGCAATTTCATTCGTAGAAAGTACGCGACGTGACCTGAGAAAAAGAGTTACACTCAGTATGATATTTGCCCAAAGGGTCGATTTCGACCCCAACAAATTTTCGTTTCAATAATAGCGAAATCAACGAATCCTGTACAGATTTTATTAGTTGTATTGATGCTAAATATATTCATTTTACTAATTTATAAACAATACATGTGAAATACAAAGTAAAAAATTAAATACTTACATTTTCGTCACCAAGGGTACACAATTTTTGTCGAAAAAAACAAGCCCCAACTTGCATGCAAACTTTTTAATTCAAATTGTTCTAGTGTAGCTAGTGCACTCAGCTTACAACTTAGCTAAGTCTTTGAATAACTCATAGATGGCGTTAAACTTAAATATTTATGAATAGTTTTGATTTACGACGCTTTAGAACAGAACGTGTACTCTTGGGTCGTTTGAGTGCTCCTGGGCATATATGGGTTAAGTATGGGTGGTTTGCTTACAAACAATCTACATCGAGTTTGGCTAGTGTATGGGTAGGGATAGTTCCTACCTATCTTAACTCTATTATAAGATAGTAGCGTTAATTAAGTATAGTATGTTATGTTCGATATATGAGGGAATAATTACAATACATACAATACAATACAAATATTCTTTATTGCACACCAAATAATAACAAAATAACACAGAACACAAAAACAAAAAAGATAATGTACAATGGGCGGCCTTATCGCTAAGAGCGATCTCTTCTAATCGGAATAATTAAAAATGTAAATAATAATAATTTGTTTATTTCCTCTTTACACTATAGGTTTACTTAAAAAATAGCCTAAGTAGGTACCTATGCAAGAAATAAATTAACCTTTGAGGTACCTATCATAATTATCAATGTATTTTATTTATTAAGATTCAAGTAAAATGGTAGGAACTGGTTTATTCCCCCCGGATTCAGCGCTGCTCGTGGAGTTATTAGAGTACGTCAACATCATACTTGTTGACGTAGGTAGGTACTCTAATAATAAAAATTTAATCTATTCAAATCAACAGTTAGGTACCTACCTAGTAAAATTGAGCGAGAATGGAAAAATATGCCACGGAGGCAATATTTCTATTCACTTAGCAGCTTTGGAACAGCATGAGAGAGGAGAAAGGTTCGCCTATTTATTTTCATCCAAACATACACTTTTAAATGTTTACTACGTTTTTGGGTGCTTAATCTTTTCAGTCCGTGGCTTCCATCCAAAGCAGACGCATATCATTAGTTAAAGGTACAGGAAATCTGTAATAAATAAAAACATATTTTACTATGATAGGTATTGAAATATTTGAATGCGCACTTTGGGAAATTTTATTGTCGAACGCAGGCAGCCCCAAAGTTTCGATGGATGGTCCGACAGCATATTTGTTGAGCACATACATATAATAGGCAGACTCTAGGAAAATCCTCTAATCAACAGACCGACAACATTGTAGCGATGGCAGGGAGTCTGTGGATGGGGGCGGCTGCAGCTCGCGCCTAGCGCCTGTTCACGCTGTTTAGAGGCCATTGTTCTTTATTAGAAGTACTTAATGGTATTGTAGTCAGTTACGCAGTCATATCTGTAGACTAATTTTAAAGCAGTCATCATAATTTTAAACCAGTAATTCTAATTTTTCAAACATGGAATGCCTTTCGTCTATTTGACATTCCTTAATCATAATTTTAGCTTATTTTAGATGATTCTAAAACAACAGAATCGACACCCCGTCTTTATCTGATAAATAAACGTCACACGCACGCAGTACCTACATGACGGATCGATGACCTTATCACCGTGTGACGTCATCGAAACAAATCCGGCCTGTGCATAACTAGATGTCACTAGTAAAAGTGAACGAGCTCTAGATCGCGCTGACGAGAACGCACGGCTCCGAATGACGTCCGTCTCATACATTCATTTCAGTATCGCTTCTCGGCCTTTTGGCTAAGATCAAAGTGTAGTATCTGTTCTTTTCAGCTTAATATCTGAAAGTTCCCTCACTGAGGGACCAGTATATTAATCTGATTTTTGTTAAGCGACGGGATGTTCGGGGCTCGCTCCACTCCCGTCACGGGTCGGCCCGGCATTGCAGTGCCGCCGGGATCGGCCCACAGAATCCATTATTTATCTAGGTTGAAGAACTTGTAAAACACTTCTGTTTCTGAGATTTATTAATAAATTACCGCTGTTTTTTATGTTAAGAAAGAGTCAAGTGTTTTACCAGTTCTTCAACCGAGAAGAGAGGCTATTAAACCTACATTACCAGAATTTGAGCGTAATAACTTTATTATTTTACTATTGTTTTTAATATTTTTCAGATTTACCTTTTTGCTCTACATGTTTTGCTTGTAATATTTTGTGTTACATCAAGTTTTAGACCTACATTACTGAAAGATTGTTATTTTTTTGTGGTTGTATTGTAATATAATATTATGGTTTGTGCGTCTTAATAAAATAAATAAATAAAACTATAGTCTTATGGTGGGCCCAATTCAAGAAATCACCAAGTCCTGAGTTATTTTAAAAACAATTTTAGGTTTTAAATGCCAGCCGAAATTACATGACAATATTAAGTAGTGTAGAGAAATAATTTTAAATACAATAAAGCGCAAACTAAGTAGTTTTCTATAATGAAAGAATCATAACGATATAACTAACAGAAAAACTTTTTTCTAATCCCTGAACTTAGCGACTTAGATATACAGGGTTACTGGTTAAGTCGACTTAGATCCTAGAGGGGGTTGTAGTTTCCATCATTACATTACCGTTTGATTTGACCATAGTCAAACACCATACTTTAACCCTAACAAACACCATACATCGTGGCCCAAAATAACGTTGATATAATTAAAAAGTAAAAATTTCAAGACATGAAATGAAGACAAGAAAACATTCCATATGTTTTGCGTTTTCTTTTGTTTTTTGTTATTGTATAGGTACTCATTCTTTGGCGTCATTTTTAACATTTTTGTCTGCTAAAAAGTGGTAAAGTTTTATTTATTTCGCTATGTCAGTGCAACATGTAGCCATAATTACATTGCATGGGCGTGGAAAAAGGCAGTGTGAGATAGCAAACTTTCTTCACCAATTAAACGTTATAACGAGCTCAGCAACATCGGAGAGGGGCGCCTGGAAGAGGACGCAAGAGGAATGTTAGGACTTGTAGGAACCGACATTATTATCAAACAAAGATTAGTCCGTAATCCACAGACCAAGGTAAGGAAAATGGTGCGAGACTTGGGGATAAGTCACTCCAGCATACAGCATATCGTAAAACATGATCTACAATTGGTACCATACAAATTCAGAAAAGCGCATTGCTTACGCTCGAAGACAAAAAAGTTCAGCTACAGAGATGTCGTTTGCTTATGAGGGACCATACAAACAAAAACGAAAAATTGCATGGTTTCTTCGTCAAATTGAAATAATAATCACTTGTTAATAATAGGTAGTTAGTTTCCTCTACTACAATAATAATCATAAAACAAATTTTAGACAACTTTTTTTTTATGTAGTTATAATCATTCTCCCGATGCATGTTTAGGCAAAAACTCTCAGAAAACTGTTTTGCTCCCAAAACAGGTCTCCGAGAGTTTTTGCCTCGGGACACGCATGTACCTATAGGTACATGCGTGGCATGTACCTATAGGTACGTGCGTGTCCGACGTGTTTATGTTTAACCGAAGCAAGACCAACGCATCGCGGCCCACGTGCCTCACTCGGCCCTACTTTCATTCAAGGGGTCCGACGACCTCTGAGAGAGCGGTTTGTGGGTCCGACTGTACTAAGGTAGGCTTAATCTACAGATCTACTCGTCTACACGGACGGACTTGTAGTAAAATCAGTTCGTCGTGGACATTGACCGCATACGCGCGTATCAGAAAGTTATAGTGCAGTTTCGTGTTCCCGCTACGGATTTAAAATGTAAGCAAGCTTATAAAATTAAAAATCTATTGAGGTAGGCACATGCATAAAAATATAATTTATAAAAAATACATGAATCAAATATATAAAAGAAAATTGTAAACAATGCTAATTTCAATAATGAAATGCAATAATGTAATGCTGTTACGTTCAGTGGGAAAAAAAATATCTTTCTTTTTACCAATTTACTAGTTTATCCAGAATTACAGAGGGATTGTAGGGAAGAAGATATCACCTTATTTTTTTTTAATATGTTTTACTGCCTTGGTACTACACTGGGACTAGTAGTATTTTTTTATTGTGCTTTCTCTGTGTTTGTGTTTTCTGTTCTGTTTTTCTCTATGTTGGTGTGCAATAAAGTGTATTGATATTGTTTTGTATTGTATTGTATTTATTTCTTATTTTTTGGGTAAAACTGTGTTTTTTTGAGATTTGGGTCCTGTCCTACTTCCATAAATACTAATATTATAAATTCGGAAGTAACTGTCTGTCTATAGATCTATCTGTCTGTCTGTTACCTTTTTACGCCTAAACGGCTGAACGGATCTCAATGAAATTTGACTGGGAGGTAAATGGTATCCCGGGGACGGACATAGGCTACTTAAAAAGCGCGTGCGAAGCCACGGGCAGCAGCTAGTACCAACTAAACTAAATTTAAAAAGTTACTTTCACCGATTCTAAGCAATGTAGGTAAGTTGTATCTACGTACCGAACTACATAATGTGTAGATAGGTTTACCCTACTTAGAGCCTTCATAGGTGGTTATAAGTATTATAAAATTTGTGGTCTATAAGGTACGTACTATCTAAAATACACTAATACTAGTTTGTGCCCGCGGCTTCACAAAAACAAATCGCTCAAAAGTTATTTCTATCCCATATGAGCTGTTTTACGGGATAAAAAATAGCCTATGTTTGATTCCAGGCTTAGAATTAAAACTATGCAAAATTTCAGCCCAATCCGTTCAGTAGTTTTGGCGTGAAGAAGTAACAAACATACATCCAAACATCCATACATCTAAACATTCAAACTTTCGCATTTATAATATTACCTAGTGTGATATGATTATAAATTCGAAAGTAACTCTGTCTGTCTGTCTGTTACCTTTTTACGCCGAAACGGCTGAACGGATCTCAATGAAATTTGGCAGGGAGGTAAATGGTATCCCGGGGACGGACATAAGGTACTTTTTATCCCGGAAAGGTGCGTGCGAAGCCGCGGGTAGCAGCTGATGAAAGATAGGTCTAACGCGAACATCGTAATTCGTTTTCGCGCAAGATACTTAGTTACCTAATACAAAAACATTGTCTCGCATTTATAAATCAAGTTATTGGTCTTGACCTACAATCAGATATGTTGTAAACAAACTGCCCGTACCCACACAAAATTCCACCTAAAATTCGCTTTGTTGCCGTGTATTATAATAATTTACATTCTTGTAGAATTGAGATCTTTCCTTCTATAAATATTGCTAACAATTATATCTGAAACTCGACGCCAAGCAAGTGAAGTTTATGATTTTTTTGGTGTGGATTGTTTACAAACATTTTACGTTGAATTTGGCTGGAGAATAGATAATAATATCTAAATTTATCTTATGTAGGTAGAAATACTACTTACATGAAACTTAAGTGCTTACCTACAGTCTATAAATTATCTACTTTATTACCTACCTAGAGTGGAGGCAACTTGCAGAAAAAGCGCTATAGGTAGCTAGTTCTAGAATCCAAGATATTTTATGACAACAAAGGTACTTACTTACTTATTTATGCATGAAAACTTTACAAACAGAAAACAACAAGGTAACCACTAAAATCAAAAACTTCAACAACGCGTAGTTGCAAAAGCGCAGCGTAAAAAGTTCAAACTTACTATCGAAAACGGACGACAAACGAGTGAAATGACAAATAAAAGCTTACAAAACCAAAAAAAAAAAAATTGAGCTTCTGCGATTTGCCCGGTCTTAAAATACTTTACCACAATTTCCTTGATTTTGCAATCCTATTGTTTACAAAAAGTATCCGGGATTCTAAAACAGACTACGTATAGTAAATGCTTTAAACGTTTTGCCATGCATATTTAACTACTTAGGGACCATCCATATCTTACGTCACACCTTAAGGGTGGGAGGGGGTCGACGAAGTGTGACAATGTGTGACAAGGGGTGGGAGGGGTCATAACTTTCGTCACGTCACAATTCAAAGTCTTTATAATCTAGGTATTCAAACGCGAGATTTTATAAGTTAGCAAAGAACTTTTGTAATTTTTTCAAATATTCGATTTTGATTTTATAGATAATATTAAAATTTAAATAAACTAATTTAGGAACTGCTGTTTTAATTTAATAATTTCTTGGTGTAAAGCATAGATAAATGAAAACTAGTTTTAGTTTTATTTCGTCCATGGTGTAAAGTTTCAAAATATGTGACGTCACACTAGAGAGGAAGAGTATTACAAATGTGACCAGCTGTGACAAGGACGGGGGTCCAAAATCATGAAATTCGTGTGACGTAATTTATGGACGGCCCCTTAACTGGTAAACCAAGTACCTACCTAAGTACCTACTGCCGCCGAAACCTTAGGCTCAATTTACACCGCCGCGGAATGGAACGGAAGCGACGAAATTGTACATAGCATAATGAACTTTATATCAATTGCATAACACACAAACTAAAATCGAGCCAAAAAATTTGACGCGCGTCTTCCGCGGAATCCTCGCGCATTCTCGAGAATTCTCCGGTGCCGTCTGTGGAAGTCGCTCGCAGGTCGGTCACAGTAGTGCGGGGCGTTTACGAAACAGGTTGTGTGCTGTGCGTGCTATTAAATAAAAACATGGATTTAGACGAAAACTTGATCCATTTGGTGCAAAAATATGATTGACATTTTCTTCTTCTTCTTCTGCCTCACAAATAAGCGATATAAAAATAAGATCCAAGTCAACCATTCTTGTCAAAATAATATCCTAAACTGAACAACGGAACATCCTTCATGCATACTCGGGAATTCGCGGGAATGCTCGAGCATTCCAGCGGATTCTCGAGCATTCCCGCGACTTCCTGCGTCATGAGGCGAAATTGACGCTTCCATTCCGCGGCGGTGTAAATTGAGCCTTAGTAAAGCGTAGACATAAATGCTTCGATGTATAGGTACAGTTGTATACATAAAAGTACATAAGCATTAGTATTTTATTGTTAAAGATTGTAAACGGCGTAGTTCTTCGGCACCTGACTTCTTTACAAATTGTTAGATTACATGATCACCTCTTGAATGTTAAAGCAGAGGCGCGAGGTCACTTAAACGAAGGCTAGGAACCTTCATACTTATTTTTTTTAATCACTTAACATACATAGGTTAAATATTTCTATCTTTTGGGTTAAATATAGTTATATACCTTTGTGAGAGAAAAGTAAACGATTTATTTATTATTATAATGTAAGTTTAACTATTGACTCTACCTATGTAGAGGGAAACTAAACCAATCCTGGATTCTCTGTTTTCCATTGAGCTCTGATTTCCTAACAAAATTGTGATGTAAAGCAAATATATTCGTTGTAAAATTAACTAAAAAAAGGTACTTAAAATTAAATTCCAAGCTGGAGATTGGGTAAAATCCTCAAACTCGGGCATACCTGTAGTGTTTTCTCTTTGTAGCTCTCGTGTTCGTTTAAATCAATGGAGACAGAGGTACTGGCTTGGGCTAATACTGTTGCGAAATAAATAGAAATCATATATAACAGAACAGAAAAATACATCAATCATATTTATTAATGTAACGAAATAAAAATATAAAGCTGATTTTGTTATTTTTTGTTAGAGATAGGTAGTAAATTTTTGTCCATGGACAAAAATTTACTTTAAGTGGGTCGAGTCCATGGGTAGAGTCATCATTTTGCGTGACCAAGGTAGAAATGAAACAATTCAATACCATACCTCTGAATTAATAAATAATCTCTGTTGCTCGCGACCAAGGTTTATTGAGAAACACACAGACATCAATAACAATTGAATCCATTGTGTTTAAAATTATGAATTAATTACTGTCGTAACAGGACGACACTGTCACGATTTGCTAAAGATCGTTGCATTGTTCGTCGGTACGTCACTTATATTACTTAATTATATTTTATCTATCTACTAACCACTCTATAGCTGATTAAACATAAATGACAGTAAATGTTTCTTCTTAATAAACCCGCGTAGGTGTCAGTTTAACACTGTTACTGTTTGTGTGTGACCGTTGATCGAGTTTAAAAGGTATAATATAAACTAGCAAAAACAGCCCATACGGGATCTTATATTTAATTTATCCTAAAGCCTACCTATATGTATGTTTTTGCGTTATGTTATAAGTACTGAAGTGTTTTGTCATTCCGGAAAAAACATGAAGGCTATTAAGATTCTTGTGGTATTTATATACCTGTTGGGTTTTGGCTTGTTATACAAATAGCAAATGAGTACCTACCTAGTAATTATGTTGTTTATCCTTAGCGACTGTGACCATTACGTAATAACGAATTTTTTTTTGCATACCAAGAACTTATATCACTTTCGCATCTTCTGTTTTCGGGTTCTATAACGTACTTACCTATCGGTTTTATAACGTTTACGCATTATTTTCGTAATGCAACGTTAGCGATTTTCTATAGTAATATATTTCTAATAAATAATACAACACGAGCTATTTTATAGGGCGAGCCTAGCGGGTTTAGTTGTCGACTAGGCCTAGATATCAGTACTCACGGGATCCGTGCGAAAAAACTCGAATTGCATAACATCCAACATTATTTTTTTGGATCCTCGAATTTGAAAACACGATTGAGAATAAAAATACGATAAATAAACAAGATCCGTCAAGTGCAAGTGTGACTCGCGCGCCGAGGGTTTCGAACGTTTGTCAACCTACCTACCTGTGTACCTATACAGGTACACAGGTAGGTAGGTGCTAGGTACCGGTTAGAGACTTTGCTATTTAATGAATACCTAAAAATTTAAAATACATTTCAGATGGATCGGTTAGCAAACATAACATAACATAAACATAATAGTACATTATGGTAATACAAGTGTGTAATGTTGGTGATTACAGCTGAGGCGCCATTGAGACCCGAGCCGTTAGGTGAGAGTCTTAAGAGAGCCGAGGACGGTAATCATCAATACACACGTGTATCATACGACGTTTTTCAACACACTTGTGAAGAAAATAATACCAAAAATCATTTTATTCAGTAGATAATAGATATTTTTCTTTGGGAGTTTTCAGTAAATCTTTCTTAACGTTAAGGGCTTCACATCTTATACCGGGCGGTGTACAACATAAATCATTTTCTTCATAACTAGTACTTGTAGACATTTTAATTAATAAATAACTATAATTTCAACAGTGAAAACGAGTTGTGAAAAATGTTTCGCTATGGCGGGAAAAATTAATCAGTTTTCCTATGCGCGCGCATTGCGATCAGCCACAGACTAAAGGGATGAGGTTTTTTTTTATTTTCCGCGCATAGGTTTTGCGCCTATTCTGCCACGTACAAAATGGGGAATTTAGTTTTCTTTTATTACAGAGAAAAGTTATATCTGAGTGAAAGTTTATTTATTAAACACGTTCGAGTTAAAATTACCTATTTAAATAAGAAGTTGCATGAAATGAGCAAGCAATAGGAACATTAATTTATTTGTTCTATTAAACACGATCATTTTTTTTGAATAAAAACTTGTGTAAGAACAAAGCACCTCAACCAATAAAATTTAAAAAAAAAATCTATCAACAAAAAAGCTAACTAGATATAAGCTTCTTGCAAAAAAGTCACAGTTTGATTATGGGTGTCATTCTGTGCCTAATTGCGGTGACCATAGAGCCACTTTATGAGCAAGTGTGTTGAGAAATATATTTATTTGCTAAAACAATGATATTACAGCACCCAATAATAAAACGGACCAACCACCACCAATTATTTATTTATTTAAATACTTTATTGCACACATTTAACAAAAGTATACGAAAGGTGGGCTTAATGCCGATGGCATTTTCTACCTGCCAACCACATGGTAGAAATTAAACAAAAAGGCGTGCTATAATTAAACTAAGTTAGATAATAAGTCTAATTACAGAGAAAAAAAACTACAGCAATATTATAATAAACTTGCACTATATAATAATACATATAATATATATACATATGTATATTATAATAGGTACTTACAATGTTTTAATGAAGAAAGGTAGCAACAAAATCACAAAAAGTTAAAAAGACGGTTGAGTTACCTAACTAGAAGTCGGGTAAAGATTCCTTATAAAATGCTCACGCTCAAGCAATGTCAGGTTTTTAAAACTATCCTTTGATTGGACTTGATATTATAGGACCTGATATTATAGGGAAAAGAGTTCCAGAGTCTAACAGCCTCAATAGAAAATTATATAATTATTTTTCACGAAAAGATGAGCTATGTTCCGGTATCTCTAGGAGTAGATTGCTTGATGATCTGAGTGGTCTGTTAAGTGAGTTAGCCAGAAATGAAAGACGATTCTAGAAGGATCTTTAAGAGCAAAATAAAGGAAACAAAGTATCCTAACGTTCCTACGTTCGCGAATCCCTATTCGCGAACGTAGGAACGTTAGGATACTTTAGCCATTTGAGTTTAGCTCGATATTTGCTAATATGGTCGTACTTGCGCAAACAAAAGATGAATCGAATGCCAGTATTAAGGAGTTCTATTCTAAGGGTCTATTGAAATTTCTTATGTTTTGATTCGTAGGTTATTACTAATTATTTGGTTCCGTGATACAGTTTCGTGTTATTCGCGAAACTGTATCACGCGAAATCCTATGCCTATACTTTTCACATTATGGCGCGCATTGCGCCCAAGGAGCAGTCAAAATAGGTGTTTAATATAAAATACTGTATACATTTTATATTCGTTTTATGATACAGCAATAAAAAAGCTATAATGCTGCTTCCAGCATTTATTATGACCTCTCAAGAATGAGCCTCACAAGAAGCTGTACATCAAGTTAAACTTTATATTTATTTATTTAGAAACGACATGATTTTATTTATTAATTAGGATAAAAAAAAACTAGTAATGGGTTTGATTTTAACTTTATTCCTCTGTCCTCGAATCAAAAGGCATTCATTCTGTGTCGCAAACGTCATAAAATAAGTTTGCGACACAAGTACAATCTGATCGTATATATACCCAATTGCAACCTTGTAACATCAAGAAAGTAGAAACTATACACCTACATAATATGTAATTAAGGTACTACATTATGTACTTGAATTGCACCGAAAGTTATATCGAAAAGCCAGTTCGCAGAGGAGTTGGTACTGGTAGAACTTTTGGTAGTTAAGATCAAGATCAGTTCAATGGATTGTACATGGCCACCGCGTTTTATTCCATTTCCGACATTACGTACGTACCTACGTTTTGTAGGTACTTTACCTAACTTACTAAAAGCTCTACTTAACTACCTACAATTAAGTGTCAGTTTAGTAGATACCAAAATTTTATTATATAACTAGCTGCTGCTCGCGGCTTTGAACGCGCTTTTTAATTAGCTTATGTCCGTCCCCGGGATACCATTTACCTCCATGCCAAATTTTATTGCAATCCGTTGAGCCGTTTAGGCGTGAAAAGGTAACAGACTGACAGACTGACAGAGTTACTTTCGAATTTATAATATTAGTATGGATTTGATTGTTTTGAAAAAACTAAAAACCTACTACAAATTCCACTCATTTTAAGTTTTTCGGAAATAAAATGTTTCTGGGATTATTTCGGGAACATTCTCTATATCATAGCGAAATAATCATCCAAATCAATCCACAATTTGACGGAGAAATCGACAAACGTACTTAAAAAAAAAGATGCAGACAGCCACAGATAATATAAAAGAATACTAGATACAACCGAACTTATTGAACATCCTCCCTTTTTTGAAGTCGGTTAGAAAGAGCACGGCCAGGGAAGTTCAACCAAGCGTCATTGCAATAATGAAATACACAATTTACACACCTTTAAAATAATACAACTTCGGAATTGAGGGTCGTCTTGTTTACTTTATTTTGCTCGAGTCAAGTCAACATAATTACCTAGAGCAAAAAAGTACCAATTAATGTGTATTTTTTTCTGGGAAACACTATCTTTCTCTGACGTCTTTGCGGTCTCAGAACTTCTTAAAATACTTCAGCGGGGCTAATGCATAACAAAGTGGACTTTTTGCATATTTCGGAATATCCAAGATAGAACAATAAAAAATCTGATTCGTTTCGTAGACATAACAAGACTATTAAATGGGCTGTAACTTGTAACAATTAGATTAATTTTATATTGACGGCATCAGATGACAGACAGCTCGCGGACCAGTAGTTTGAAACTTGTGGGAAGCCATTTTGTCACTGTATCTAAAGCTAACGAATTGTAGCTTATATTTGAATTAAGGAAATGAAAGGAGCTAGAATTAGCAATTTTATAGATTAATAAATTTGTTTTATACGTAGGTTTTTTTAAATATAAAATTAAAACTTTATAAATAAAAATTATACGAAGTACAATAAAATCTTAATGATTTAAAAGTAAATGAATCTATAATAATAATTGTAACTCGTTATTAAACAAAGCTAACGTTTTGTTTTATTGCTATACTTACTACTACACAATACACGGTACAATTTTAATGAATTACCTATATATTTGTATAGTAAGAGAAAAGGTGGGCCTTTGCCCAACAGGGGGATCCAGCGAGCAATCATGTCGTATGGTTCCCCTAAACTGTAGAACGAGCGCGTTGAAGTCTTTTGTATGGAAATTTGATACGCCTTCTCAATCACCACGAATTTTGTGACGTTGGACATAATAATAATAATAATATAATAATAATAAAAGTATTTATTTACAAAAATGGTTTTACAGAGTACTTACACTAAAAACTCTAAATTTATAAAATTAGATTAATCTTAATGTATAGTAGGTACTCTAACCTAAAACCTTAGTGCCGAAAATGCATCGACTCCTCGCTCTAACTAAGTAAAACTTGTGTTTAGACGCGAGGGCTACTCTGCCTCACAGACCCTAAGAGTACGGCTAAAATACATTACATAAGGTGTTGTTGTAACAAATGGAGATAAATTAATTAACTAAGCATGTCGAAACCAAATCAAATCGGAGTTCGACGTAAAAAAAAAGTTAGAAACCTTAACTAAAACTAAAATGATAGTATACAACAAAAAGAAATAAAAAGATAAAAATAACCAATAGATCGAGCCTTAAGTGTTTATGGGTGTAGATTTTGTGTAAAAATGATGTATGCGCGCTAAAAGTGTTGTATAAATAAATTTTCCTTATAAATATTTTGTATGTACATGTTGTACATGTATGGATGGATTACAGAATTTAATATATGAGCAAAATGTTATGTAGGTATTGTACATTATGAACATAACAAAAAGTTAATTAGGTACTTATTTTAAGCAAATTTTCTGTTTTCAAGTAGTCACAGTTCAATAAAAATAATTTTAATTTCTTTTTTAATTCAAAATAAGTTATGTTGTGTAAATTAATTGTTTTGTTTATTTTATTATGAAGATATTTTCCTAGGAATATTGAGTGCTTTTGTGCAAAACTAGTTTTACACGATATCAATTGATATTTTTTTAGTCTCCGTGTATTATCCTGCAA
This sequence comes from Eupithecia inturbata, assembly GCA_963662085.1. Taxonomy (NCBI): domain Eukaryota; kingdom Metazoa; phylum Arthropoda; class Insecta; order Lepidoptera; family Geometridae; genus Eupithecia; species Eupithecia inturbata. The sequence goes on along the minus strand of OY759194.1, from coordinate 4,266,629 downwards.
AAGTGATCCGTTTGTAATTATTGACCGAAGTCTAAGAATGGTTTGCTGAACAAAAAGTTTCCTAACACTGAGAACTTGGCATTCCGTATAGAGTTGTGACGTCGGGTATCTATATGGGTGTGAGTTGGCTACTTTCAGGACAGCTCTCTGCGCCCTTTCAAGAGGGAGCATGTGTGTTTTACAAGATCCACCCCAAACCGTCACACAATACAGTAGAATAGTTTGGCAAAGAGCAAAATATGTGACTTTTAATTGTGGTTTAGCAGCTACGTGTCTAATGTTTTTAAAAATAGCTATAAGTCGACGTACTCTAGATGTTAGTAGGTTAATATGGGGCACATAAGTTAACTGAGAGTCAATTGTAACTCCTAAATATTTAATGGTCTCGCATCTTTCTAACCTAGTACAGTCACAGTTATTAACATGTTCCGAATAGATGCACTGTATCGTGTGAGATTTTAGTGCGTAAACAGAGTCGGAAGCATTAGGTAAGCCACTTTTCCGCAGCGAAAAAACAAGATACTTTGTCTTTTCAGCATTCAATGTAAGACAGTTCTGGTAGAGATAGGTAGATACTTGATTAAATCCACGTTGAGCATGTTTGAAAGCCACGTTCCAAGTGTCTCCTGAGAAGAGTAAAACTGTATCATCGGCAAATGTAAGTAGTTTACAGTTTTCCGGGGTAAGGTTACATATTTGGTTAATATAAGTTAAAAATAGAGTCGGGCCGAGAATACTTCCTTGTGGAACGCCATATGTAACTGGTAATTCGGAGCTGAGATGATTACCAATTTTAACACTTTGTCTTCTATCACTAAGGTAGCTTTCAATTAGTTTAAGTTGGTTTCCTTCTATTCCCAGTCCCTCCAACTTCTTTATGAGCAAAGGGGTGGACACCGTATCAAAAGCTTTCGCTAGATCCAGGAAAATTCCTAGACATTTTGTGCCTTTATCCAGGCAAAAATAAAATCATTGAGCTCTGATACGGCATCAGCAGTAGACCTCCCTTTCCGGAACCCATACTGGTTACAAGAAAGCAGATTGAACTTTTCCAAATAATTAACCAATCTATTATTGATGGCTCTCTCTAATATTTTAGATAGCGTTGGTAAAATTGAAATGGGCCTATAGTTACTCGCCATGGTTTTGTCACCACTCTTGTAGATCGGGAGTATGACTGATTTCTTAAAAGCTTTAGGAAAAGTAAAGGTTGAGAAACTGAGAGAGCATATGTGAGTAAGTGGCCTAACGATAAACTCTATATTCTGCTTAAGAATCTGAGCAGAGATTCCATCCCACCCTGTAGAGCAATCAGTTTTTAGCGACGATATGAGTGACTGAACCTCTGAACAATCTATATCATATAACGCGAAAGAATTAGAACTCCTGCTATTTTGAACATCCGCAGCAATGTCGGCTTTATATGTAAATTTTTCAGCTAAGGATTTACCAACATTAACAAAATATTCATTAACGTAGTTTACTGTCATAGCGGAGCATTTATTTTTAATTAAATCTTCTGGGAGTGTTTTATTTGGCTTATAATTCGTTATGTTATTTATTACTTGCCATGTTTTTTTAATGTCAGAACCTGCTCTCTCAAACTCAGATTTCTCATAAGCCTGTTTGAGCTTTCGAAGTAAAGAATTGCAAAAGTTTCTATATCTATTGTAAATTTTTTTAAGCGTTTCATCCTTTGGATACTTTCTTTGTTTGCTATGAAGATGGTATCTGTGCCTCATGCATCGTATTAGGCCAGGAGTAATCCAGGGTTTTATAGGCATTTTTCGACGAGCTACTTTTAATTCATGTGTATTTCGTTTTATAACATTGTTAAGCATTTCTATAAAAATATCAGTAGCGAGATCACAACTAATACAGTTCATTACAGGAGTAAAGTCGGAGGTACTTAGCTCTTTTTTAATTGCCGAGTAGTTTATCTTTTTAACTATATATTTACGGTTTCTACTGGACGAGTTTAAGAGAGATAATATTATAGCGTCATGATCTGTGACACTATTTTTAATCACTAGAGTCATAGAGTGTCGGTAAGACTTAGTAAAACAATGGTCCAGACAGTTCGATAGTCGCGTAGGAAAAGTATGAGTAGGCAAAAGACCATGGAATGCTAGTGCGACCAAATATTCAGATGTGCGCTGATCGTTTGCGTCATCTAAGATATTTATATTGATATCTCCTTTCACTATAATATTTTTAGATTTAGAAAGAGATGTTAAGAGCGCGTCTAGCGAAAGAATAAAATTTGTTGTGTTTTTATATGACGGTGATCGATAAATAGAAATAATTGGTATGTTATTGACTACAGTAACCAAGCAGTTAGCCTGTGAAAAATTTGGCTCATAGGTACTAGTTTGAAGATTACATTTAGCGTAGACCACCACACCGTCATTTTGTAAAATATTATTTTTTGTGAAATAGTTGTCATAACCATCAAGTAGGGGCGGATTATAATTTTTAGATAGCCAACATTCCGTTAATATTATAATATCTGGTAGTATTTTCATGCGTTTAATTAAAATAATGAAGTCGTCAAAATTTCGACTTATACTTCTTATATTTTGATGGATTATTATAAGTTGTTGATTGTACATGTAACATTGAGGTCGATAAATAAATAAATAAATAATGCTGGACAATCCACACAGCATCATCTAGCCCCAAAGTAAGCAGAGCTTGTGTTATGGATACTAGATGACTGATAAATTTAATACAATACATAACATAGATAGATATTTTTATTATACATAGAAAATACCCACAAATAGTAAATCTGTGGCGGTATCAGTCGCGGTGTAAGTATAGACCCCAGTAACTCAACCTGTGGATGCCGTATGAGTCGACAGGGAACCTATAAGAGGAAGGACGGCAGCTTCCTTCTGTGTATTTTGACACCTCAACTGCGATCAGTAATCCGCCTGCTATGCTTGTTGATTATCGGCGAAACCCCTCTTGTCCCCAAGGGAGGTGTGTTCATCAGTGGACGGTTGTGTGTTGAATAGGAGGACTAAATTTGTGTGTCCATAAACCAACATCCTGTACCCATAGTACCTTTGTCCTTTAACGAATAAATATAAGTAACCTTTGTATAGGTAAATAGGTAGGTATTAACTGTGGTTTCCGTAACAACAGATACGTAAAATCTTATGGTTGGAAAAAATTCCAAATAAAAAGAATATCTGTTTTTATTATTTTTTAAGTTCTACAAGTAATTTGGATAGCAGTTATGAAGTTTTGCGCACATGTGCTGTGAACCCACGCTAAAACAATTGACGAATGTCGTCGTTTTGGAGGATATTGACATTATGAGATGTTTTACTAAAATCAACGTTATGTCGATAGACTCCAAAACTACAATTGATACAAAATTTATTTTAGCAAAGATTTTTAGCTAATGGCTTATATATAATGTGCGCAAAACTTTTGTCTGCTATTAAATTATTTATACGTACTTAGAAAATTGTAAAAAACTGATTTTTTTTCGAGCGTAACACCTAAGCTGTTTCTATTAGAGTACCTACTCAGGGACAAACAACAAACTTACATGTACAGTTACGTACAAACCATACGAGCACAAATATTTATTGCAAGATACCAAACTTTATTAACAAAGAAAATTACAACCAAATAATAGAAACAATTTAGAACTAGTATTTACAGCAATTGAGCTTACTGCAGACTGTTGCAAACCATCTAGGTATCATAGGTAGCTCAACTGATCCATACCAATACCAGTCGGAAGCGTCCCCAAGGCGCTGGCTGCATTGCCCCGCTGTATGGCAATGCCGATGCCCTGCGCCAGATACTCACCAGCTCTCGGGTTACGCGTCGCTTCCACCAGACGTTCAGAAAATTTTGTTTTTAAAGCCTGGGAGCCTCGGTACCCCACGGACCGGTCTTGACTCCAAGGGGAGCAAATGTGTTAGGCTTTGTCGAGACCTCCTATTTGCGCTTGAGATCCTCGGCCAAATCTGCCGGCGCACCAGCCCTCACGGATGTCCTCGGAAGATGAGAAGCAAGTGTGTCGACGCATGTAGCGTCCCACACACTAAGCCTCCCCAACTCCCATGGGACTAGTGTCATACCTTCGGGCCACTTACCATCGTCACGTCAAGACACCTAATTATGCCCCGGGAGTGTATTCAAAATTATTCTACCTCTCCTATACCTTCTGAATCAATTTATTTTATACACCAGAGTGCAATAATTGTGCTCTTTCTGAATTCCGATGCGTACAATCGCGTCAAAATTATTCGAGGAACGAGATATCCTCCAATCTTTATTTAATTAAATAAATACGAGAAGGTTGGTCTTTACTTCACTATTATATATTATCGTGTTTTACTTTACAGAAAAATGCCTGACCAAGAGTATGACAACACTGACCTAGTTGCCATAAAGGATTGGTTATGTGGGCAGCCGCATTTGCCTGATGAAGTCGGTAAGTCCTTCTACATACGAGTAGATCTAATATACAAAAACTAGCTGCTGCCCACGGCTTCACACGCGCTTTTGAAGTAACCTATTTCCGTCCTCAGGATACCATCTACCTTTCTGCCAAATTTCATTGCGATCCATTCAGCTGTTTAGGCGTGAAAAGGACAGACACTGTCTGTCTGTATGTTACCTTTTAATGCAGTTACTTTCGAATTTATAATATTAGTATGGATATGGATGAATGCCTGTTTCCCTTGTTTTGTTTTATTTGGAAACATACAGTACATAATACCATAGATAATACCTAAAATTAGAAACGTAAAATTAACATAAACCAAAGGAATTTCCACTATTAAATAACACAATTACAGCTTAATAAACAGAGCAAGATAAAAAAAAAACAATAGTACGTAATAACAAACAACCTTGATTAAAAACTATAGAACAACAAATTATTGCGAGGTTTTGGCAACGGAATCACGCGTGAACGGCTGGACAGATTTCGCTAATTCTTTATTTGTTGTGTTTGTACTTTATTGACAAAGAAAATTACAATTCAATAACAAAAACAAATTAGAACTGGTATTTACAATTGAAACAATTAAGTTAACTGTCTGCAGTTAACTTAATTGTTCAACAATTGTTCATTGTTGTGGTTTGCAACAGTCTGCTGTTGCAAACAATCTACAGGTAGCTCAACTGATCCATATCAATACCAGTCGCAAGCGTCGCTGCGCCAGATACCCACCAGCTCTCGGGTCACGCGTCGCGTCGACCAGAAGCTCGGATAACTTTTTAAAAACCCGGAGAGCCTCGGTAACCCACGGACCTAGGGTCTTGACCCCAAAGGGCCTACACATTTGCTATGTGTGTGTAGGCTCTGTCGAGACCTGCATATGTGCGACTCTTGAGATCCTCGGCCAAAACTGCCGCCGCACCAGCCCTCACGGATGTCCTTGGAAGATGGGAAGGCGCAAGTGTGTTGACGCATGTAGCGCCCCACACAATAGGCCTCCCGATAGGGAGGCCTATTGTGTGGGAGATGTCCCATGGGACTAGTGTCATGCCGTCGGGCCTCTTACCATCGTCACGTAACAGAACATTCGGTTCAAGAATAGCTGGTACGTTAGTGGTGACAAAGGCCCGCCGGATGATGTCGTTAAGGCTGGCATGACGAGATATCCGACCGGCGGCCCTAGTACACGATAATCCGTGATGACCAAGCTGTTCGACAGCAGTACCGCACTGGCATTGATGAGGCGCGCAACACCTTGCACCCAACCGAAGACATGTTGCGATACGGAATGTTACGGGATCCAATAAAGTGCCAGTGTTAAATGAATGTCCTGACTCCCATTTAGAAACGGCCAGGAGACGGGCACGATCCGCAGAGCTGAAGCACGTTTGTAACAAACAATTCCGTGTCAACTCACTCAGAGGCCCGTACCATTGCCGTTGGGACAAAAGAGATTTTGGGGGAGCAGCATTGGGGCAAGCACTACGCCAAGCCGTTCGAGCTTTGTCATGAACGATATTTTGAATGTAATTCCAGGTGAGACCAAACAAGATGACTTTAAATATTTTCAACAGGAACACTGGAAGGGCTACACTTGAAATTTTGCATATACCTAAGCCTCCCAATTTGACAGGCAGGGAGGCCTGCGACCATGCCTTGTCATCTAAATCGACATTTAAAACCGATGATAGAGTATTCTTTATTATGTTGTCTAAGCATTCCAAGAGCTCGCTGTGTTTCCGTAGTTGGCTACATCTCAAAGAATAATTAAATTTAGGTACAAAAAGACAAAACCGAATTATTGTAAAAGCCTAATAATTTCAGGCTGTCAGTCTGTCCGAAGTTTTGTAGAAATTTTGATAAAGGACTGAAAAGACTCATCAAGAATTGGTGAACCAAGGAGGCGAAGTGAACATTTATCTACAACTGTTGTAATGTTGGGGGCCAAATTGTTGAATTTTCCAATGATATTGTATTTGTCTACACAAGAGTCCGAAATAAAAAGCTCGCACTTTGAAAAATTTAATTCCAAAAAAAGAAAAATGTTTTTGTTATTGTCAGAAGAAGGTTCTTATGAAAGAACCAATAAAAAAGCTGCACGGAAAATAGTAAATTTAACGACCATAAATTCGAATTCAATATTCATAGTTAAGACAGGTCTGTCGGGTCAGCTAGTACATTATAAAGCCAAAATTTTGTGCAACGTGAACTTTATTTTGTTACCTAAGATCTCCAAAACTACTGAACAGATCAAGATGAAGTTTGGCGTACATTTAGAACATAGCCTAACTTAGATAATATGTATATTATACCGAGAATACGCGTCTGAAGCCACGGGCAAAACTAAATACATTAATAATCTAAAATTAAAAATTATGTGTTAGTTTATTAGGTACAAAACACCATAATATAAAAAAATTCGTTTGTATCCTGTTATAATAATAACAGGATACAAACAGTTTATTTTTTTTTCGACACTACCATAACCATAATAATTTTAAAAGTTGAATTAGTATTGTTGTTGGATAAAATAGTTTTACATAAACAAATCGACGAATTTCTAGTTTCTTTACAAGCTTGCTAAGTACTCTCTAAAAAATATTTTGCGTGGTTTTAAAACATTTCTCAACCAACACATTAAGGTAAATTATGTGTATTTAGTAATTATAAAATTAGCAATGCGGTTGCCCAAAAGTTGAACGTCTAGACTGGACTTTCTAATTTTACTCAAACCTATACTTGGAATTGTATATTAATTTTTTCGATGACCTCAGTGGCGCAGCGGGAGAAGGTCCGCCTGCAACGCAGGAGGTTGCGGGTTTGATTCCCGCCTCGTGACAAATGTTTGTACGATCCGCAGATTAGTGCAAATATGTTTTCCTGGCGTTCTGGGCGTTTTCTAGGTATAATAAAAAATATAAATTTAATATTAAGTACTAGTTATCTAGTACCCGAAACACGAGCTCTGCTTAGCTTGGGGCTAGACGATGATGATGTGTGGATTGTCCAGCATTATTTATTTATCCATAATAGTATTATAAATACATACTAGCATTGTTAATTTCAAAGTAACTCTGTCCGTCTGTTTTCTGTCTGTCTGTCCGTCTGTTACCTTTTCACGCCTAAACGGCTGAACGATCTCAATGAAATTTGCCAGGGAGGTAAATGGTATCCCGGGGCGCATAAGCTACTTAAAAAGCGCGTGCGAAGCCGCGGGCGGCAGCTGGTTGTTTATATGTACATGTAACGTAACGTAACATATACAATGTTCTATATGCCAGTGAGCAGGTATATAACCTTAGTATATAAACCTACCTACAATATAAAAACGCCTTTTACAGGAAATAGGATATTGCAATAACTGCCTAGGTTAATAAAATTAAACTGTTTGTTAGCAATACCTTGCTTATCGAGACGCGCGCTAGAGCGTCAGCCAAGTTTGGAAAGAAACAGACAACAAGCTGCGTGTATCTTTACACGATATACCTTTATTTAAAACTTTCTGAAGGTCGCCTGGTATATTTTCAAAAATACTGGATTTACTTGGAAAAATTTATTTGTCCTCCTCCTCTGATAAAAAATTATTCGTATACCTACATTGGTGTGGAGCTAAAATCCATACTAGTAATTATTATAAATTCGCAAGTAACTCTGTTTGTTTTTCTGTCTGTTACCTTTTCACGCCTAAACGGCTGAATGGATCTTAGTGAAATTTGGCAGAGATGTAGGTGATATTCCGAGAATAGGCTGCCCGACATAGGCTACTTTTTATCCCGGAAAAAAGCGTGCAAAGCTGCGGACAGCAGCTAGTTAATGATAAATTGAATTAAAATAAGTTAAATCCGTTGAAGTCATAAATTGTACCAATCATTTATTTCAAGTTCTTTGGACATGGGATAATACAACGCTACAACTTCAACAATAAGTACCATTGTCGAAGTAGTTTGGCAGAATATGGATGAGACTCACACTGGCGCGTACAAGAGGACACCGAATCCCAGCAGTGAGTCAAAACGCGCTGAGATGATGTTGATCCATGAAAAATTAAAACAGGATCCATATTTAATATTATAAATTTGAAAGTAACTCTGTCTGTTTATCTGTCCGTCTGTCTTTTACCTTTTCACGCCTAAACTGCTGAACGGATCACAATGAAATTTGGCAAGAAGCTAAATGGTATCCAGGTACGGACATAAGCTACTTAAAAAGCACGTGTGAAGCCACGTGCAACAGCTAATTTTCAATATTTTAAAAACATAGAATTAACCAATAAGTAACAATAAGTTAAGTTCCTGCCTAGATTTAGCATCGCCTTAGTGTTAAAAAAAACTGTGCAGATGTTTTTTTCTCAAATAAATAATACTTTTTATGCGAACTGTACCTACTCCACAGCATTTATAAATAAGTACCTACCAGGTCCAAGCTCCAAGGAGCTCAAGGTAGGCTTATAAACGTACGTACCTAATCTAGTAAGAGTAGGTTCGAAATAATTAGGTTATTGCGAATACTTAATTGCCCTGAAGGTTTCTTCACCATTCAAACCTGTTTTAAGTTTACTCAACAGGCACAGAAACTAGTTACAAACATATTTATTTTAGTAAAGCTCTAGTTTCCCTTTAATACGTTTTTGTCCTATTCTTTAACAACTTCTTTGTTAATTAATAATTATAAATATTATAGGAATAAAATAGCTGTTGACGAATCAGAGTAGCACCACTCTGATTCATCAACTTTGGTTGGGACAAAATTATGAGGGCGTAATGCGCGCCATTTTGTAAAAAGGATAGGCATAGGATTTCGTGTTCATATGAGCGGGACAGAGCGTACGTTTTTGGAACGGCGCGGCGCGGCTAGTTATTGTTTATTTACAAGAAAAGTACACAACTTATGAAGAAACTGATTCAAGGAACCAAATAAATACCAAGGAACCTACGAATCTAAACATAAATCATTTCAATAGACCGCAGGGTTACTGAGATCTCGACCAAATTATGAGCGAAACAGTGCACTTTCATGGTTTTTTTTAAATATTTTTTTTCTCAATTGTATTTTCACGTTCATGGAACCAAAGTAATTTTATTGTTTTTTTTTTTAATTCGAGGGACAGGGATCCCGTGAGATCTAGGCATAGTTTAACAACCATATCCGTTAGGTTCGCCCCATAATGCTCTAGCTAGTACAAAGGTCTTAGAGCTGGCAAGTTAATATTTCCAGCATTTTCGTGCGTGACATAAGGTATGTAAATACAAAGAGTCACCTACGACCTATTTACAAACCTAGGTCACTAAAGAGGTACTAATAGAGTTACCTACCTACATCTACAAGTTCCTTTAAAACGTGACTTCGCCGATACAAAGTTTTCTTCTCTCGTGATCTGCATGCAAGTCGCTTTTTAGCATGCGCGATGAAAAATTATGCATACAATAGTACAGTCAGCTTTGAGATTCTACCTCATATAAATACTTACTAAAACATTATCCATACTAATATTATAAATTCGAAAGTAACTCTGTCTGTCTGTTATCTTTTCACGCCTAAACGGCTGAACGGATCTTAATGAAATTTGGTAGAGAGTTACATGGTATCCCGGGGATCGACATAGGCTACTTGAAAAGTGCGTGCGAAGCCGCGGGCAGCAACTAGTTTATAAATAAACTTATAATAAAATAAGTAAATAATTCTGAACCATTCACACAGCATTATCTAGCCCCCAGCTAAGCAGAGCTGACTGATATACATAATACAATATTCAGATATAATAAAGTATTCAGATTTTTTTGACTTTTCCCATAAGGCAGTAATAGTGTATTTATTGAGTTACCTCAATAAATACAGCCTAATAGGCTGAGGCCAAACGAGCGTCAGTTTTTAAAGTGAGTCGCGTACAACGTGTTCTTTTAACAGAAACGGTACCCATAGTATGGCACAACTTTTGTATGAAGCGACACTTTTTACGCGACGCACACCTCAAAAAATTACGCTCGTTTGGCCTGAGCCTCAATGAGGTGCATTAGTGTCCTCAGACCCCTTACATCCTAATACTTATATTATACATTCGAAAGTAACCATGTCTTTCTGTTACCTTTTTTTAAATTTGGTAAGGCGGTAACGGTATACCGGGGACGGACATAGGTTACTTGAAAAGCGCATGCGAAGCCGCAGGTGGAAGCTAGTTCCACAATAAGTAGGTACCTAGCAATGAATTTTGCTCTGACTGTATTTACTGGGAATACTGTGTACTCCTATATATATATTTATATTTCTTGGTAGAGCTCTCAACATCATAAGTGCTTAGTCTATCAGAAAACTTTTGGTTCACAAGATTTTGATTATTTTAGTTTATTTGTAAAGGTAAAGGAATGATATATATTTTTAATAAAAGGGGTAACCAAAGAAATATTGGTAAAAAATATTTTACGACTGGTAACACCGAAGCGAATCGCAGAAGTTCAATACAGTTTTTGATTTTGACAGCTTTCATTCATCAATTCGTCTCTCGACCATTTGTTAACTCGAATTTGTTGATTTTTCGCTGCGCGTGCTCGTTGTCTTCAACAACGCGCACGCGCAGCGAAAAATCAAAACAACAACAAAAACAACAACTTCATTGTTGTTTTTGTTTTTGTTGTTACCTTGCTGTTATCTTGTTGTTTTATGTTACTGTTATCGATTTTTGAAAAAATTCACACGTATATGTGTGATGCATAAGTTTACAAAAAAATACCTTGGATTCTAGAACCAAGTATAGTTCATTTTGTAAAGGGCTACTAAGTCTTTCCATTTCGACTTTTGATTCTTATTGATATTAATTTCTTTTTCATCTATCATGATTGTTATCTACAGATAATTATTTATCTACCTGGGTTCATTGTTTACGTTTATCTCTTGCGTTACAATGGTAAATCAAGGTAATTGATCGTCATTCACCTTGCCTCCATTAGTTGGCTTAAAGAGCGTAACGTGAGCCGATAAAGCTCGATCTCCAACCGATGTAACTACACATGACAGATAAACACGAAAGCGTAAATAGGTTTATCAGATCATAGCTATTGCTATGATCTGATAAACCTATTTACGCTTTTTATTATTATCTTGCGTGGATTATCTTTTTTATTGGCCACTGGCAATGATTTGGTATTTATTCTTACCGCTGTGTCGCGAATGTCAAAAGCTACCTGCGGAAGGAATTTAAACTATTCTGGAATAAATAAACCTAATACTGGTTCTAGTTTGTTTTTATTATTTGATAGCAATTTTCTTTGTTAATAAAGGCCATTGCTGAGAAAAGAAAGCAATGGGCACATTACCCGGATTTAATATTATCGTTTGTGATTCCCTGTAATCAGACAGATTAGATTAGATTTATTTATTCATAGACAATTATTTCGCAATTATATTTGAATATCAAAAGTAGGTATTTTAAATAAGGCTTCATTATTCAATGACATTAATAAAGAATTGTGATGAAGTAATTATGTAATAAATTAAATACCAGGTATGTTCCCTGATTCAGAAAGCACGTTAGGCTGTTGGTCCTGCGCCTAACCTCTCCTCGGTCGTGTCGGATTATGAGAGTGAGAGAATAGAGAGTACACAACACACTTGTGCACTATGTCCTGCGCACATGGCTAGTCTCCGTTAAGACTGGCCGCCGTGGTAAAATAATTTTACCACGGAGTAAATTTATATCGTAAAAAGATATAATTTAATTGTTTAAAATAAACTAGAAACTACTTCAAATTCCTTAGTATTTACTCTGTTTTTAAAGTGCATTTTGCGGAACAAATACTAATCCTTCGAGAATTAAAAAAATATGGGAACACCTCCGGGACATTTTTTATAAAATAGCGAAAGAATTTTCTAAATCGGTCCATAATTGAAGACGAACATAAATTAAAAAAAAAACGTACATACAGCCGTACATGGAATTTCTTCCTCTTTTGAAGTCGGTTAAAAAGTCTTACCCAATAGACAAACGCAACTCACAACGCGTTTTTTGAAAATCTGTCAAAAATCCGTCACTTGAGACGCGCTTAAATCTAAGTTGCGTTTGAGTATTCGGGCGTTAGACCCCATTTGACTCTACATACTGATGATGATATCTGACCGTGGTCAGTCGTGTAGTGAACTTTTGCAATGTTGAATGTAAAAGTATTTTGAATTCATAAAGTCATTGAACTCAATGTCTGCCGAATTTTGTAGTTGGGCAACAAATGAAACTTTAGGTTTTGTAACAGTCTGTCTGAAACCTAGGCTTAAGACATAGCTTGTGACACCGTGTGTGGTAATAACCCCAATAGAATCAAATAGCAAGAGGTCTATAAGGAAGATTTATATTAGACCGGGCCGTGCCCGGGGCGTACCGTGTACGTGGCCCGAACGGGGCACGGATTTGAAACATACATTTAGTATGAAGCAGTTTATATTAAACAGTGCATGATCCGTGTCCCGTCCGGGCCCGTCTACTAACGGATAACTTCTAACGGCTTCTGCCCGCCCCGGCCTCGGCCCGGCCCGGACACGGACCGGTCTAATATAAATCTTCCCATAACAGCTACTTTGTCTGTCTGTGGCATCATAAGCTCCCAAACTTGGGAAACAATTTTATTTTAGTTTGTTTAGCTTTAATTTGGAAAGGTGTCAAATCCAGAACTTTCCACATCTAGAAGAAAGCGAAATGGTCACAAAAATCAAGCAGTTTGAAATGGTCATAGCATAATCGGTATAATTATAATTATTATAATCATGTTTATGAATGATTATTGATAGATATATTTACTTCTTATTTTTTATTTTCTTAGGTGATTTATTAAGACGACCGACATGATGCGACCGGCAAAGGTCCGTCCAAAAGGATGTTTGTACGATCTGCAAATATTTGTTCCGGGTGTTCTGGGTATTTTCTATGTATAATAAATAATTTAGTGTATTGTGTTAAATATACATTTAGTACCCATAATACAAGCTCTTTAGCTTAGCTTGGTGCTAGATGATGATGTGTAGATTGACCAGCATTATTTATTATTTATTTATATATGATTGAGAACATGCAGACGTGGATGTTAAGATAGTACCTATGGTCTATTCACTCGAGCAAAAGAAAGAACGTAAAGAAACCTAAAAAAAAGGTTCTGTATAGAACAAACTTTCAAGTCACCTTGGACGAACGAAACCTAGACTGGACCGAAGTAGGTACTCCTTAGAATGTTCTTTATTGAAACCGCCTCTATGCAATGATTACACTAAAAAGAACCTAAAAACACAAGGATAATCAAGCTTTCGTTGCATTTATAAATGCAACTACTACATATATTATAAATACCCTACAAAAATAATACAGTAAAAGCTCCTTATTCGCGGGGTGTACGTTCCGTAAATATGCCGAGAATACAGAAACTGTGGATACGTAACGGTAATTTGTATAGGAATGTAGGGGAAACGTTCCAAAAACTCAAAATAAAAGAACTATACCTGTACCGGGGAAAATAGACTATACCTATTCATCTTTGCGCCAGAGATTGAAAGTAAAATAGACGGATTTGTCAAATATTTGTAACATAAACTTGTTTACCCACATTATTTCTAAGCATTCATTTTATTAACTACAGAAGGATTTATTTAGCACATAGAAAATTACAATAACAGAATAGTACAACAATTACAACTAGTATTTAAAGTAGGTATTTACAAATATATCTATTTCATAAAAATCTAAGCCGTCACCAGAAGGCAGAGTGCCCAGAATGCCGGCAGCATTGCCACGTTTAATGGCTTTATATAATTCTATAAACCATATTATTTCATTGACAATATAATAATATATATAATAATATCTGACACATCTCTAGTGAAGTCTACCTAATAAACTTTTGACCATAATGCCTTAATAGGGTACTTAAATATTGATTATAGTTATTATGATTACCTTATTATCTAAGCACCGAGAAACGATTTATAAGTCATTATTACCCATAAAACTCAGAGGCTTATCGTTTATATTATGCAAAACAATTACATAAAATAATTACTCACAAATACTCATAAATTCATAATTTAGTCAATAGACCTTTTGTTTGTCCGCAATCTCACCTGAGGGGTGAGTGAGTCTATTTGACGTTAGTAACAAGAAGAGATCGTGACGTCTCTTTTTACAATACAACTTAATACAGCGCCTCTGTCGTGCGGACAGGTTACTATACAAATCACATACAAAAAGGAGACGTCACGATCACGTATCGTTAATAACGTCAAATAGACTCAACCCTCTGATGGAAAGTGACGATGTTAACAAATAAATACCTACATCTATCGACGGTAGTGGAGAAAAGTGACTTAAAGTAGGTAAAGGTTTTCAAAAAAGCCTTCGTCTGAAGGTCTACAACAATCAGACATAAGTGAAATGAGTACCTATCCGATCTGCCTGTACGTAGGTATTTATCTACTTTATACTTACAACCGGTCGAACTTGTGTAAGTTATTCTTTGCTCTCCTACGTAGGTGATTGGACCTGACTTGAACTGCAGGCTTACAAGTCAGGTCCAATCACCTACGTAGGAGAGCAAAGAATAACTTAGTTTGTATTAAGTGACTATCCATCTAGCTTCTTAGGCTAGCTTACACTAATAGTCTTTATCCCATGGCTCCTAAGGTTGAATTCAACTAAGTATTACTACTTAGTCTTCTTTATGCTTATTTTTATCAACAAGATCAAAATTTATACAGGATGTTAGTCAAATTATTGCACAATACTGAAGCAGGTCATTTATACAATACAATAGAAATAGTCTTTATTGCACACCAAGATAGAGAAAAACAGAACAGAAAACACAAACACAGAGAAAGTTGCACAATGGACGGCCTTATCGCTAAGAACTATTTCTTCCAGGCAACTTTTAGATGGACACGTCATCGACTACCACAGATTAATATTCAGTGTAAAAAACAAGCCGAAAATGATTTTTTTTGAAGTTTTTTAATTTATTTACTAGCTATGCCTTATTAGTCTTTTAAGCCTTTAATATAATTAGTTTTAAGTTCTTGTTTTATAAATGTATTGATGGTGCAATAAAGTTATATTCTATTCTATTCTATTCTAAGCCATCCCCTCACTTGGCGACCTCATCGATGCGCGCCTCCCCTTCTCGCCCAACCTGACGGCGATACAAGGTGACCGCAGTTAATAGACGCGCCGCCTAAGAAATATTTGTAATAAAATTAAACATTCTGAAAACAATCGTTTGCGGCATGGTTTCTTCAAACACACATAATACAAGTTATAGGATTTTGCACTCTCTTAAAATGCGTTTGAAGCGCGGCGTGTTTCTTCTAGGTCCATGTTGTGATTTAAACCATATGACCAAAAACTACACTAATTAATTAATCTGTCGAGACAAACCCTAACTATTTACATTTCATTTTGTTGCCGTTTTTCAGAAAAACATAAATCTCAGGTTTTGCGAGCGTTTTGAGAGAAAACAAAAAAATACAAGCACTATTTTATTTGTTTGATCTACTCATAGGATGCGTTTCAGCAAAAATGCACAACCAAAAGGGGACAAAAGTAACGTGTCAAAATTCCGTTCCCACTTTCCACTAAAAATATCAAAGAAGCATCATCACTCCATAAACGTACACTGCTGAACATAGGCCTCCCCTTGACGATGCCATAACCTTCTCTGGTTTACAGTATCTCGTCATAATAACAGTGCAAGTTTGTACTATTATTCTTACCTGTGGATGGATAAACATTTATCCATCCATTTATCCAGATGGATGGATCTATGTATGTTTGTTACTTCTTCACGCCAAAACTTCTGCACGGATAGGGTTCAAATTTTACATAGATGTAGGTACAAATCTGGAATAACACATAGGTTTTCTATACAATAAATCAGTTCCCATGGGATAAAATAACCTTTACCTAAACGTTTCACTATAAAAACAACGCTTGCGAAGCCGCGGGCAGAAACTAGTTAATAATAATAGTAAGTTTTTGGTAAATAAATATAATGTAGGTACCTAGTATATAAACACAACTCTTGGTAAGCCATGGTAAAACACCTAACAATATTATTCAACAGATGACCTACTCCTCCGTCGGTTCCTGGCCAGCTGTCATTACAGCTTGGAGCGCACCAAGCGGACCCTGGACCTGTTCTTCACAGTCAGATCTACGGCCCCTGAACTCTTCATGAAGAGAGATCCATGGTCGCCGGCAATAAGACGCGTTTTTGAAATAACGTGAGTATCAATTTTTATTAGCTTAGCTGCTTAGCTTGGGGCTAAATGATGGTGTGTGAATGTCCAGCATTATTTATTTATTTTATTTATTTACTATCAGCCTACATCATCCCACTGTAGGCCAAGTCAGAATTTCTCTAGGTAACCTCGCGGTCTGGTACTTGTGGGCTGATCCATCCAAAACTTTACGGGATTGTCTCTTAATTTCAGCCTGGTGATGGGAAAGATCGTATGATCTCAATCATCAGACCATCGTTCGAAACTTCACTGTACCTATTAGAATATTTTTTGCTAAATTCTAAGCTGTACCTACCTACTATTTTCAAACGACTTCAGAAAAAGGAGGTTTTATGTTCGGCTGTACTTTTTTTTATGTATGTTCGTCGATGTCTCCGTGAACTTTTATGGTACCACCTCGGGATCATAAAAATTTTAATACCGAGGGATTAGTAGGTACTGGGTGTCTCAAAAGAAAGGACATATTACCTTCAGTTGCGTTGGGGGATATGTCAATCGGTAGCCTGGCTCTTGGGAATTTAGTCGCTATGGAGCGTTTCTCGGGAGTGGATCACGCGTTGTGCGTATGCGAATTTTTTCAAAACTGGTAAAGGATGACTCACGTTAGACCGTGTCGGGTCCGAGCCGAGTGTCGGCCGTAGCACGGTCACCGAGCCGGTCCCGTGCCGACTCACGCTAGACCGTGTCGGGTCCGAGCCGAGTGTCGGCCGTAGCACGGTCACCGAGCCGGTCCCGTGCCGACTCACGCTAGACCGTGTCGGGTCCGAGCCGAGTGTTGGCCGTAGCACGGTCACCGAGCCGGTCCCGTGCCGACTCACGCTAGACCGTGTCGGGTCCGAGCCGAGTGTTGGCCGTAGCACGGTCACCGAGCCGGTCCCGTGCCGACTCACGCTAGACCGTGTCGGATCCGAGCCAAGCGTTGGCCGTAGCACGGTCACCGAGCCGGTCCGAGCAAAAATCGAACAAAACGTCAGTGCAGTTGTATAGCATTTATAAAGTAAAAGAGAAAATCACAAATGATTAAACTTATACCTTGGTAATGTTGTATTATAATTAATGTAGTTTTATTACTGTATTATTATAGGTAGTATAATATGTCATTTTCTCTTTTACTTTATCGTTGTTTAACGCAGTAGACACAATTATTTTCCAGTTGTATTTAGCTCCATTCCACTCTGATTAACTGCACTAACACATTAGTTTCCATTTTTTTGTCCCCTCTGATCCATAGCCCAGGTTCAGTTTCCACTAGCCCGTGGTACTTAGGACAGGTAATTGTTTTGAAAATACCTTTACCTTTATATTTACACTTTTTAAGTTTTGCGTGACTAATAGTAATCCCTCAGGAATACATTTTTATGGGACCACGTCGGGATCATTCTCTATACAAGAGCAAAAGTATCAGTCAAAGTCGCTTATTTTATCCAGTCCTACTAGTTTTAGACAGAAATATTCCAAATTGTTAGACTGACTAACCGAACTTTTTTTGACGGAGAAATCGGTGAACAATGAACAATTGAACATGCATAAAATAACATACAGCCGTATATAGAACCTCCTCCTTTTTTCGAAGTCAGTTAAAAACATCGAGAAATAAATCTAGTCTATAAAGGAGACGGAAGATAAAAATCTAGTCTAGGAGACGGAAGATAAAAAATTTACTAGATTAACATTGTTTAAGCGTAACTAATATTTGACGTAAATTTGCTATTAATGTAGTCATTGTAGGTATTTGAATTTTATCGATAGCGTCAAAATTCTTTTTTAATTAAATTTAACTAATTTTTTCCGACAGATCACATGTGTTTTTATAACAACCCGGGTAGGGATCAAAGGGTAAATGAGGCAAATTTAGACAAAATATACCAAAACCATTATTAGTACCTTTAATTTTATTGTGATATTTCAGATAATCATCATTGCAATTTGATTCTAGTTAGAAGCTCAATTTTTCGTCAGAATTTACTATTAAATCGACCACGTGGGTAAAGCTGCGTAAATTCAGCTAGTCTATTAAGTATTTTGAAGACGTATGTATCTTGTCTATTATCGCTATTTTGTGCATTAATTATGCAAAATTTTATTTATTGGCTTCCAAAATGACCTCGACATCGATGAAAAATGTTCGTGAAATTCAACTTGTAAACGTGTATGAGGTTATTCAAAAAGGTCTTATAGCGTATTCATTAGACTCCCTGATCAAAGGTTAAAAATTATACATGTGATGCAGTTTTTTTTTGTTTTTTTTTTCAGTGACATGTTACCCCTCCCAAACAAAACAAAAGAAAACTACAAAGTCTTCATCTACCGCCTCAACAACCCAGATATGGATTTGTTCAGCTTCGTAGACGCAGTGAAGACATTCTTCATGCTTGCTGACACCAGGCTGACTGAAGACGAAGACATTCCAGCAGGAGAAATCCCTATTTTTGACTCAGCGAATGTGTCACTCAAGTTTATTTCGAAGATAAATCTGTCGGTGCTTAGAAAATATATGATTTATACACAGGTATGTAAGGCTTACTTTTAAGTAGGACTTTTAACGTAGGGATCACTTATATGGTGAACATGACGTCATCTCCTTTGAGTATGCAGCAGATGCATTGTTTTTTTATTTTATTTACTCATTTTAACAAAGAAAGTTACGATCAAATAAAAAACAACTAGAAATAGTATTTACAATAATGCGTGCATTGATTATTATAAGCCGACTAATAATCAACTTATGATAATCGTTGGCTCTATCAATTATATGTTTTGCTCTATATCCTTAAAGATGAGACTTATTTTTGTTAGATCCAGGACATATAAAACATTATAAACGTATGCGTGAATTAAAAACATGCAAACTAGGTACTGAAGACATATGAGCGAGAAAAGGTTCCTTTCTCCTTATATTTTTGAGACGTCTGCATGACGACAGCAAAGAGAAAGCACGAATGTAGACAGTCTGACATAGTATTGCTGATGACGGTAAAGCTGGAAGACGACATACCTAAAAAGTTTGGTGTAGTATGGTGCTAGCTTTCTCTTTTTATCGACGTTTTGTGAATCCTTTATGACCCAAGATTCCCTATAAATATGATGCTGTGGTGTATAAAGATCTACCAACGAGGCAAATGCGTTGAGACGTTAATGAAATAATTTGAGTGAAGATGTGCTCGTAATAGTGGAACAGGATAAACTTGCCAAACAAAGTGGGTGACAACACGCCTGAAAGATATTCTGTTTCGAACGAAAGTGAGAAATAAACGCAATTGAAAATCAAAAAAGGAAGTTCTTATATTTATAACGGTATTTTTAGATATTTGATGTATCAAGATTAGTAGAAGCTGCCACTGAGAACTTTGTGCTCACTCCGTTCAAAAATTGATTGATGATAACTCTCAATATATAACTAACTAGCTGCAGCCCGCGGCTTCACACGCTTTTTTCCGGAATAAAAGGTAGCCTATGTCCGGCCCCGGGATACCATCTACCTCGCTGCCAAATTTCACCGAGATCCGTTCAGCCGTTCTTGAGTTATAAATAGTGTAACTAACATGACTTTGTTTTATATATAGATGTATTAGTTTAGTGAAACACTTTTATGCCTGCCAGTAGTTTTTGATTAAAAACTTCTAATGAAATTGAACTGACGCCTTAGCCACAGGTGCGTCGACCACTGGGAGCCTTAGCCACGAACCCGAAAAGATTGCTTAATATTCTTATGAAGTAACATAACCAGAGATTAAATTTCAAAATTTTGAAGGCCTCAATTCATCTTTTTGTGCCGGATAGTTATTGAAATCGGCTATGGCACAAGGTTTTTTTCAAAGCTAGACAATTTACACAACATTATCTAGCCCCAAGCTAAGCAGTGCTTGTGTTATGGATACTAGATAACTGATAATTATACTTAATTCAATACACTAATAGATATTGTTTATTATACATAGAAAACATCCAGAACACCCGTAACAAATATCTGCAGATCTTACAAATATTTGTCCCGGCGGGAATCGAACCCAGGAGGTTGGGCCTCCTGCGGCAGGCTGACCTTCGCCCGCCGCGCTACAGAGGTCGTCATGTCAATGTCTTGTAGTGGGTTATTATAATTAAATAATAAATTATTTTATTAATTATTTCATATACTCCATACTGCTAAAAATGTAATCGTTGAACATTTTCTTTAGGCAAATGACTTTTAAGTACAAATTTTGAACTAAGTTACAAATACTCATAGAACCTTAAGTTAGATACCTTATCCCTTTTGATGGTGCTCGATTTGTTTTCCCATAAAACTGTAAATAGCAATTCAGTACGTGCTACTCGACATATTTAGTAAGTAGCTACTTGCACTTGCAAAGTCACAAAAGCTTTATTAAAATCTACATTAATGTATCCCACAATTATGCCCCATATACCACGACTAAATATGATAGAGATGGTAGAGTCACTGAGTTTTGTTAGATAGAATAGATTTAAAAGCGTATGTTTTTGTCTTTCAGGAAGCAATGCCAATTCGACTGAAGCAGGTCCACGTGATAAACGCCCCCTCCTACATCGGAAAACTTCACGCGATATGCAAACCCTTCCTCAAGACTGAGGTCGCCAAATTGGTAAGAATCATTTAGGTTTTATTTGTGGTCCTAAACTGATAAAAAATATAATTAAAAAATCATGTTGCAGGTATACAACTTTATTGACAAAGAAAATTACAATTCAATAATAAAAAATAATTAGGACTTGTATTTACAATTGAAACAATTAAGCTAACTGCAGACTGTTGCAAACGATCTACAGGTAGCTCAACTGATCCATATCAATACTAGTCGGAAGCGTCCCCAAGACGCTGGCTGCATTGACCCGCTGTGCAATGCTGATGCGCTGCGCCAGATACCCACCAGCTTTCGGGTCACGCGTCGCGTCGACCAGACGCTCAGATAACTTTTTAAAAACCCGCAGAGCCTCGGTACCCCACGAATGAGGGTGATGATGTTGGATATATAGAACAGTAGACTGATTCTCAATGTTGAGAACATCTAAACTTGCTCGCGTCTTCACCACATTGCTTGGGACTACCCAAGTTAAGCAGATCTGGCATATCGATTCGTTGTTTTATTTTGTAAGTAAATTTATTGAGAGTATTCTTGACTTATGGAAATTGGTGCAGCCGTTCTGCTATGATTGTGTGCCCTAGTTTCTAAGTAAAAGTGAAATCGTTGGGAGTTGTAAAATTATCTTACTATAATTTACCGTCGGTCGCACGGCATGTCACGTATTTACCGTCGCGGTAGAATAGGACAGAATGTTGTCGAGAAATATATGGAATTGTATGCAGAAGATTTTTGAACCACCCAAAGTCCAAATAAACGGCCTACTTAGACCGTACAATACAAGTCTTACTTTATTTGTTGTATTGAACTTATTGAACCTTATTGAACCACATACAAACAAATAATAAACCTATCCATAAAGAAAATTACATTTAGCCTTAATTATACTCTGTTCACGGAGACAAGCTAATATAGCGCGCGCTCTCTTGCACAATTGTATGAAAGTGAAAAGGACGGGACTACTAGCGTGTTTAGCGTGAGAGACTAAGATTGGTCAGTGGGAGTGACCATTATTTTAAAATGTAAAGCTATGTTTAGATTGCTCACTTCAAACTACTACAGTCTCTGCTATAACTTACATTATTCACTAGCTTTTCGCCCGGGGTTTTGTGGATGAGTGGGTTATTGATAATTGACCTACTTATTATGATACTGTAACCCTAAAAAAAAATATATATATATATATATATATATATATATATATATTTTGTTTAATTTGGGTAAGGTGCAAAAAATAAAACATCAGAAACTTTCTTACAAATTTATTCACTTTCTGATTCACTTGAATCTGAATCATACTCCAAGATTATAATAAAACGTTCTGCCTGCCGATATTTTTTACGTTCCTATCCATAACATCCATACCAGGCTCTACTACATCACGTCCGCACCGCACAAGAGACAGATAAGACTAACTTTTGGCCACACAGCGTGCACAGTGTGCACGTTCCCTATGTTCGTTATCTGCGACCAATAACGTGCAGTCTATGATTTCCCCATTAGCTTGTTTCGGCGAACAGACTATAGATATTGCAAACAATCTAAATGTAACTCGACTGATCCAATAGGTATAATTGTATGCTTTTTATTAGGTAATGTCTAGTGAAATGTAAGCCGCGTCATAATGTTAGGACACGAAAATTTTATATGAATTTAAAACTACAAAATAACAATCAAATATCAGGTTGCGTGTAGTTATATTATTTAACCCAAAAATTACAGAGAAAGGGTTATGGATATGATTTCTTAATAAATCACTAAGTCACGCATGTAGCATTTCGTATGTAATTTAAAGTTATGCCACATCTGCAATTTTATCAATAACTGCAATTCGCATTGATGGAAACCTATTATCAGTGAGTCAATCTCAAGTAAATATAATCACAGTCGTGTTTATATTTACTTGAGATTGACTCAACATTTTCTACGGAAATACGTAAATTTTAAGTAATATCTATCTAGATAGATATTACTTACTTTTACTTCATCACCTTTAAAATAGGTTGGTCTCATCTCAACAGCTGTTCTCGGAATAATCTAAAGTGAATTGTCATCATAACATAATCTTTATTTGCATGAATGTATGGGCGAAAGTTGTAATATGTCCTGGCTAGGATATTTAAACTTAAAACTTTTGTTTATATGTATAGACCGACGTCTGTTAAATATGTAAGTTTAAATATGTGATGTATGGTGTGAAAAATCATTTTAATGATTAATAATAATCTCTAAATTTCAATAAAATAAATGTTTTCCAATAAAATTATATTAAAATAACAGGTGTGATACAGTAAAACTAAAACAAGGTAGTCGAAAAAGTAAGTCAATCAGTTCTCTAAATGCTAATATAAAAAAATATATTAAAAAATCATCATAAAAAACCATTTTCTAAGAGCAAGTTTTTAATTTAATTTGAAACATGTTTAAAACATATTCTTTTTTAGGTACGAAGCTAAACCTAACTCAAAATAAATCTTAATCCGATTTTCCAAATACCTTTCGTTTTCTTCGAACACCGTACGCCCCATAATCCACTAATTCGCCTTACTCGTTTGTTATTATTTTACCAACTACGGCGTAGCAAAGGAATTTAAGGGCGTAAAATATTGAAACCCTATTTCACCGTTCATCATAAATACCTTTCTCTTTACAGATAAAGTTTCACGAACCGAACACTGACACTCTTTATAAGGACATCCCTCAGGAGATTCTGCCCTACGAATACGGCGGGCAGGGCGGCGACCTAGGGCAGATCAAACGGGAGTGGGTCAAGAAGATTGAGGCTAAGAGGTACGTAACGACAAACTAAACAAGAAATTAAAATCTAAAAATGTTTATAATGTTCTTTGTTAACTAGTTTCTGCGCGCGGCTTCGCACGCGTTGTTTCTACGGAAACGTTCAAAGGTTTTTTCTATCCCACGGGAACTGATTTATGGGATAAAAGGTAAAAAGTAGCTTATGTTTGATTCCTGGATTTGAATAACCTGTATGCAAAATTTCAGCCCGTTCCGTTCAGTAGTTATGGCGTCAAGAGGTTACAAACATACATACATCCTACTTTTGAATTTGTAATATTAGTGTGATGTGATGTGATACTCAAAACTCAATACTCAATAATTTATTGCATTCTATAGGTGTACAGAGGTGTTCATAATCTAATTAAGTGTCACTATAGACCCTGCTGGGCACACAATATGTATGGAGAGAGGAGGACGTCATTTTTACCTGTTAGATATACATATTTTACTCGTTTGCATATTACTTATTTTTGTTTAAATATTCGTCAATCTTGTAACATGCTTTAGTGATTAAAAAAAGCTTTCATTGTTTTAGAAAAAAAAATCGTTTATCACATTTTTCAACGCGTCAGGTAGATTAATATATATTATTTAATTGTCATTACATTGGGGCTGATTAGTGTGATGTGATAGATGAATTGTATGCGTATTGGACTTTATGGTGATTGTTATATGACCTAGTTTAACATCATATGGGCCATCTGCTTGTTCCGGCATGAGATAGAATAAAACAATTCAATACCTAATTAAATTAAATATAATATTTAACATAATAACGGCTGGCAAAACAACCATTCTCTTAAATCCATAAAAAGCCTAAGTAATTATGTCTATCTATTACCTTTTCACACCTAGAAGGCTGAACAGACCTTAATGAAATTTGCCAAGGAGGTAGAAGCTTGTGAAGCCCTTTACAAGAGCTAGTAGTAAATCATAAATTTATCAGAGAACCCCTTTTCCATAAAGTAAAAACACGCAGCTTCTAAGGTCCAATTTCACCTTTTGTTGCCAAAACTAAGATCATCAAAACTAAGTTCATCTTAATCGAGTTCAAATACGTAATACCTATTGTGTGACATGACAGCTCTTGAACTCGGTTTAGCGCTTGTACCGAATCAACTTTATGGCGCTGAACTGACATTATTTGATATTGAACGTGTTCCAACGGTGAAATTTTACCAATCATCATTCGATTGGTTGGTTCTTTGCATTTCGATTCGTAGGTGTGTTATGCAAAACGCGCTTTCCATACAAAAGCCATCAACGCGCACCTTTCGACACAGAAATAATCAAACGAGCAAAGGTCGTCCGAGTCTTGCGACTTTGGCGATTTTTTAACAAAATGAGCCACTAATTTTGTAGTGTTTTGTTATTGTATTCTAAAATGCCAATATTATTATGCGCCTACATATTTTGCAGAATCTTATTAGATAGGTAACTAGCCTCACCCATATAAAACGTAGCTTATGTATGTCATTCGGGAATGATGGAGGTACATATTAGTGCAACGATTTGCAAAATAGAACCGTTAAATACCAGAGATTAGTACCTTCTACAAACAAACTTAAAAACTTACATTATTGCAATATTTAGTTCATATTTTTATAACTTGAATGAACATACGATGGTTTTTTACCAGCTAGGAAGCGGTAAAGAGGGTCCGCCAAACATAGAAACAGTGTCTTTGATGCTTGGAGCCCAAGCATCAAAACAACTGTAGCGAGTTTGATAAATGAGGTTTAAATATCTAGTCTCCTAAGTATATGGTTCTTAGCTATGTTTTGTAGGCCTCTGCCCTCTCATTTAACGAAAAAAGAGAGGAGCGAGTTGTGCTTTTCTGTAGTTTTCAATTACTAATTAGGTACTTTGTTTATTTATTTACCATTTATAACATATGTCATTCATTATACGAGACAAGTCCAAAATTGTACAATTTGAAAAGACAAAAACATACTTATCTAAATATTAATCATTTAAAAAAATATAGCATAAATAAATAAAAACAAAATTTCAATGAATACCACCTCTACTTTTTAAAATAGTTACATACCCACCTGAGGGGTGAGGGGGGACTATTTGACGTGACGTCTCTTTTTTTCATACAATTTGGCAACTCCCATACTAAAAGGAGACGTCACGATCACGTCTCGTTACTAACGTCAAATAGATTTACCCTTGTGTTTTAATTTGGAGTGGTCATTTAATTAGCGTCATTCATTTGTTTTTTCCAGAGATTGGTTCTTGACAAACGACAAACGGTGGGCGGTGAATGAATCCTGCAGACCTTCAAACTGCAAGGATGACCGCGTCGATAAGGTGAGGGACCTCCCGGGATCCTTCAGGAGTTTGGCCCTCGATTAGTTTTAAATACACCTCAGTTTTAAGTAAGATTTGATAAGCTAGATAAGTTAAGATATTTTGTGTCTGATAATTTAATGTAGTATTTTCACACAGCGTGTAAGTTAAAATATAGTGGTTGTACTCTAAGCTTGCTCGCTTGTTCACCACATTGACGCACTTACCTAAATCACATTAAGGCTCATTTTATGAAAGGTTACTCAGCCATGCTATGCTTGAGTAATGCTTTTCTATGGCATACTCAAGTAAAGATCGGTGGCTGAATAAGCTTTCATAATACGGGCTTAGTTTTCATATTAAGGACCAATATTTTTATTAAGATTTCTTTTGGTTTCGTCTAACCTGTCGTAAAAACATCAAATCCACTTCAAAATTAAATGATAAAGAGATTTTTTTTTTAGTAGAACCACTCAACCATTATCATTAAATACTATTGTCATTTCATGCTGCTCAATGTTGTTATAAAGTTTTTTTTAGTTATAATTAATTCTTTTGTTTTTATCGTAAGGTAAGGTATTTTGAATCGTTATGTAAAAGAGGTATATGTGTAGAGGTACAAATAAGACGTATTTTTAAGTATAAAGTAATCACCATAGTTTATTTCTGCAATAAATTACGTTAGAAAAATATATTAGTCTATTTAATTTCACACCACAGGAGCCATTTTTAGTAACTTTAAGTTATAAACCTGAAGGGTGAGTCTATTTGACGTTAGTAACGAGACGTGTTCGTGACTTCTCCTTTTTTCATACAATTTGGTACAGCACCTCTATCGTGCGGACAGGGAACTGCGCAAATCCTATACTAAAAGGAGGCGTCACGATAACGTCTCGTTACTAACGTCAAATAGACTCACTTGTGCTACATTATTTACTGGTATAAAAGAGACCTAGGATTAATTAAACAATAATTATTACTTATAGTTAATCTATAGAAAGTGTTCTAAATGATCCGTTGAGCACATCATCTCCATTCTTTTTTGTTTTCTTCATCATGTCTGCTTTCCACATATTATCTTGAACGAAAAGTTTTCTGAAAGAAAATCAATTAAATGTTATATATATTAGAGGTAGATAAAATACGAAATATTCTAAGCTAAGCGTAATAAGAAAAAAATACTAAACTATTGAGAGACAGGTATTATGAAAAAGAAACGTCCACAGAGATATACATTTCTAAGTTATTCGCGAAATAAGTAATTGTGCACTTGTACACAGATTGTGCAATGAATTGTTTCGTCAACACCAAACTAAGAACTTATACAAGAGAAAGCTCTACATACTACTCTCATCGATCTAAGTAAAAAGGGGAGATGAAGAACTAGTTTCTCGAAAGTGGAAGGCTCAAATTTGAATTACGACCAATCACCTCAGTCATAGTCGGACAAGCGGTGTTCGAGTTACGCGTGCTTCCTACAATGTACTTTAGTGGCATTTATTGACTATAAGACTAAGTACAGCAATGTGTTTGTTTATTATAATTATTGCACAAGTTGGAAATGTAACTATGAGCTGTTGTAGTTGTAACATAGGCTAGTTGTTGTGTAAGCTCTGGGAGAACGTACCATATCTACAGACTATACTTATATCTATGACAACTCTAATGTTAGTTATTCTGTGACCCTACCTTAAACTTACACACCGGACTGTAGCGTCCGAGTGACGTATACAACCGGACTACAGAGACATAAGGCCCTATAATGAAAGCTTACTCAGTCATAGATCTATGCTTGAGTGGCGTTTATGCCATAGTAAAGCGTTACTCAAGCAGAGATCGATGACTGAGCAAGCTTTCATAATACGGGCCAAAGGTCTTGTTACATCGGCAGACTGGACCAATAATAATTAAATTACTTCACTCGGTTCTAGAATCCAAGATATTTTGCGCAGCGAAAAGTGCAAATTCAAGTTCAAAAACGGACGAGAGAGGAATGAAATTATGAATTCAACTTATGCGTGTCGTCAAATATTGTCTACTAATATTTCTTTGAGTTTTGTAACTTCCTTTAATTATAAAAAATATATTTGATTGTAGAAACGAGTACAATGAATACAATTCTTGTTAGATTTGGTTTAACTTACCTCTCCCCCTCTATAAATTTTACCCAGTCCCTCTGCTGCTGTGCCATGCTAGGCGCTTCTCCTCCGTATTCGAGTGGCAGGTACTTCTTGTCTATGATCGCGTGGAGGCCTTCGTATGTGTTGTGGAATGTTATCTGTTGGTAAGTTAGGAGGGTGAGTCGAGACAGTAATAGCGGCTGTCGACTATAGACTAAGAAATTAAATACAATCCAAAAAAAAAACTAATTCGACGGGACTTGAACCCGCAACCTACCCTCAGTACGGGAATGCGCTATACCAATTGCGACTATCGTCTTTTTAAATTTTCAATTAATTTGTTGATTTTACAAGTGGATTTACAGTTAAAACCAAAACGTCCAAGAGAGGTTATAGGGGCTGGTAGGACTTTTGAAGAAACCGTTCCGACAACGGTAATCAGGGGGCCTACTCTGAAACCGAAAATCGAAGTTTCTGATTAGTTTTTGTGCAAAATCAACTCTTATGCCACTGGCATACGACTCACTAACATCGACTATTGTTCTAACGAGTCCTGAGAAGAGAGTTTTTCGTTAACGTAGCTTAACCTAGAGTACCCAGAGTAGGTCCCTTACAAAATACAATAATATTATATTTTATTATTTTCTGTAAGGTCTTTTGTTGAGTTGAAATAACGTTTAGTCATAATTTAATGCAAAAAAAGGAAAGCAGATTGTTCTAACTAGGTTTAAAGAACTTTATTCTCATACAAACACAGGGTTTACTTAAAATGACATAAATAAGAACAAATTTATCTAGGTTTTACAATATTTCAACTAACGTCTGGTACCTATAATAAATTATAACTAAATATTATTAGTGTAAACGATCCAAAGTGCTTCATCTCGTCCCAGTTTATGGCAGATTTCGTGGTGTTCCTTTAATTAAATTTGCAATGTTTATTAGGCAGATTGTATACTTGTGATTGACTTTGCCGACGAGTACCATAAAAATACAGGGTGTTAGTATTTGGATTTTAGCGGGTCCGATTACCGGATAACGGAAGTAATTTTTCAAAATTCTATCAATGCAGTTTTACTTATCTAAAAAAATAAAGGAATGTTTCCTTGCAGTTAAACTTCCTATTTTCAGTATTTCTCGTACTTGCCTTACCCTGTAGATTAAAAAGCAAAGTTTTTGGACTTACCAACTCATTAACTTCCTGAGGCAGTATACCTTTGACTAGTGCGTACATTTTCTCATAGAAAGATGGACAGTTAACCACATGGACCTGCTTCAGACGAACCGGCATCGCTTCCTGTAATAAAAATAGTCGTCTTTAAAAAATTTATGGTGTTGTAAGTTCCAATATAGCGTTTAGTGATGATAACTGAAGTAGCTCTTTGTAAAGTTTTGGTAATGCTACCTTTGATTTACGAGATATTATGAGAAGTTACATATACTCCGTTCACACGTTAATTTTAGTTTTATGTACAATTTTTAGACACCTTTATGTTGTTTTGCCTTCGCCAAACCAATCTAGGGTCAGTCGAACCAGGGCCGGCAGCAACTTTAGAGGTTAGCGGGTGTGCGGTACGCAGGGGCCCCACCCTAGGGGGCACGCCCCGAGAAGCCGGATCGCCGCCGATAGCCTGCGGCGCTCTCATGTTGTCGCCGCCAATGCAATGGCATCTGTTTTAATTTGTTTTAAATGACGCCAATAATCATTGCGAATTAGAGCGAAAAGTCGTAGTTTGACGGGCCCCTGTGGTGACTTTTGAGAGATGTGGTAGGCGACCGACGGTGCCAACACTTTTTTTCTATTTTTGGAAAAAAATCGGTAAAACGGCTCAATCGTGCATGTGTGGAACTACCAATTTCAAAAATAGAAAACATTAAAAAAGAACATTCTCGTAATGTCTCAACAGAACTTTCCAAGTATGGTGGAGTCATGCATGAGTCACTCAAAATCATTGATGCCTTCGATATTAGCGCTAGGATTCGGTTGGTGTACCGTTTATCGAATCGATAAACGGTACACCAACCGAATCCTAGCGCTAAGCAGAAGCAACCTTCGCATCATGTCAAGAGCCCTAACTGGACACTGTCGCCTTAAAAAGCACATGTTCAAACTGGGGCTAAGCGACACACAATCCGACGGATTCTGCGAGGAGGCGGAGGAAACGCCTCTCCACCTGCTAGGAGAGTGCGGAGCACTGATGCAAAAAAGTAGCATCCATCTGGGCAAGCACTGTCCAGATGGATGCTAAGAGACATTACCCCGAAGAAAATCCTACAGTTCTTAGCAGCTGCAAGGATTAGTGGCGAATTGTGAACGCTGCAGCTTCAAGGCGGAACACACAAAGTGGCGATCACAATAGGCCTATCATGGCCGCAGTGACAAGAAAGCCATCTTAAGTAGGAAAAGAAAAAGAAAAAAGTGGTGGAGTCATGCATCTTACCAATAAGAAAATAAGGAACTTCTGGAAGAAGAATATGTTCACTTTCGATACCAGCCGCAGTGTGTAGTACTTTATGTCCAACACTACGATGTGTCCTTCTGGTAGGAAATCGTGCATTTTCGCCCACATATCTGCCTGAAAATAAAATGATTGTACCTAAATTAAATCAAATAATAAATTAATTGGTATATTAAATCAACGTAGAAACTTAAAAATGACTAATTAGCTACATTAGGTAGGTAGGTACTTCAGAGTAAGAGTTGGTAAACACTTTTATCATAAGTCCAGAATCAATTAATTAGTACGCTTCTGACTGGTATTGATATGTATCAGTTGAGCTACCTGTAGATTGTTTGCAACAGTCTGCAGTAAGCTTAATTGTTTCAATTGTAAATACTAGTTCTATAATTTATTTCTATTCTTAGAAGAATATTACATTCTTTGTAAATAAAAATATTAATTAGTAGTCAATACTTTAACTGTACAGTCGACTCTTAATTTGGTTTCTTTACCTGAATAGTAAAAGCCTTCAGGACATCGTAATAATCAAATTTTTCCAAAGTCGGCACGTCGAGCATGTGAATAAGGATCTCGTACTCTTCAGCTCGAAACGTGGCAACATTACTGGAACAAAGAAATAAGTTTTTAAATTTTCTTTTTTCAGTTTAACACTTTCGTGGGGTTTTCATTAGACAATAAAATTATGCTTCAAGAACTTTTTAATTCTTATTAGATCTTTTTCTATACATCATTTTTGGGTACGAAAGCTCTGTTCTTGTCGAATTTTATCGACACGAGAAACGAAATCGGTGTTTATCGGTCCTTATCAAAGTCCATGCAAGTGCTTTTCGCATCAGATAATTGGTTCAAAATCTCAATCTTAGCTGAATAAATACTAACTAGGTTAGTCCAGTATTATTTATATTCTGATTTATTGTTTTAACAACAATCATGTTAAGTACAATCTGAAAACAGAGATGTTCGCAGTAACAATAACAATAGACACAATAAAATTTAGAATTGCCAATTGTTTTATAATTTTGGCATAACAGATTGATTGAAATTTACTACTCTGTTATAGACATACCTTTTCAGGCTGCTGACGTAGATCTAAGTGTGGACAGAAGCGTCATTACAAACAATGCCATCGCGCTATAAATGCAAAAGTTTGGATGGATCTTTATGAAGTACTTCTTGAACGCCAAAACAAGTAAATGGATTAAAATTAAAAATGCATGTAATTTCCCATGTCAAGACCTGGCTTATATAAAATGCTTTTTTTTATAGAATAATGGATGCAAATCCATCGGCAAAAGTTAGTAGAACACAAAATCCTCATCATATAACAAATGATAATATTTTTTGCTCAACTACCTAGTCATTTTATTTAATAACATAACGCTCACCTTATTTGTGAACAAGATTAATTAAAAGCCAGTTGAGCATACAATAAATTAATCATTCTTATTACAAAATGTGTTCTGTTGCGATGAAGTTTTTGCTGTTCCTATCCTTTTATGTATTTCTAAGCTGTCTGTGACTTAAATAAATTAATTGTAAAATTGTAAAACAAGCTTCAAACCGCCGCCCGCGACCAGTCCGTCATATGATGCCGTCAGTAACAAATGTATCTAAAAGTTACCGACTTATAGCCCATATTTTAATGCTAATTTACGAGTATGTGATGTGCGGTAGCAGTACGCCTCTAATAAGCGACAACCTTTTGTACCATACCTACTAAAGATAGTGCAACGTAGATAGATATAGATAGAGAAAATACCTATAATCTCTGCCAGACAACCTGGTATGTATAAGATCGTCGGATATACATGAGGTAAGATCTGTGTGCATCTATGGTACTACTTAAAAAAATAAACTACTAGCTGCTGCCCGCGGCTTCGCACGCTTTTTTCCGAGGTAAAAAGTACCCTATGTCCGTCCCCGGGATATCATCTACCTCCCTTCCAAATTTCATTCAGGTCCGTTCAGCCGTTTAGGCGTGAAAAGGTAACAGACAGACAGATAGACATAGATACTTTTAAATTAAAATAGTAGTATGGATTAAACGAACGTAGGCAACTACCTAATCTTTGTACTTAAATATTTTCTCAGGTTTTTAAATTCAATTTGTAAGTAAATAAATAAATAAATAATGCTGGACAATCCACACAGCATCATCTAGCCCCAAAGTAAGCAGAGCTTGTGTTTTGGGTACTAGATGACTGATAAACTTAATACAATACATAACATAGATAGATATTTTTTATTATATATAGAAAATATCCAGAACACCCGGAACAAATATTTGCAGATCGTACAAACATTTGTCCCAAGGCGGGAATCGAACCCGCTACCTTCTGCGTCCCAGGCGGACCTTCGCCCGCCGCGCCACATCGGTCGTAAGTCTGTTGTATTCACGAGGATATATATACATATATGCTTAGATACAATGTTAAGGTAAGTAATATAATAACCTTGGCAACCCTAGTTATAAACATTGTTTCTAGGTAATAACGTAATAAGTCATATAATTATTATTAATCTAGGCGTGGAGCTATGCTACAAACATAACAACGTGCCGATTATAACATAATTAAATGGCTTTTTATAATATAAGTAAGATAAGAACTTTTGTACTTTTTTTTTAATCATGAATAGGTAATAATAATTTAATTGTTTAGAAAAAACTAAAAAAAAATACTGCGAATCCGTTAGTTTAAAATGTTTCTTAAGTTTTGCGGCAAAAATACTAATCCCTCGGGAATAATTTTTTTATGGATGGATAATTTGTTTTTTACCTCGGTATCATCTTCTATACAACTGCAAATATCTAAAAACCATCTAAATAATGACGAAGAAATCGACTAACACTCATAAAAAAACATACATACAGCCGAACATAGAACCTCCCCCTTTTTTCAAAGTCGGTTAAAAACGCAGCTAATAACTTGAAAGACATCTACAACAATGTTCATTTTTTTTAATGCTTATTCATTTAATGAATTCTAGGTATTTATATCTACCTTGTGTCTAAGAAATCATTCCTAGATACGACGATGTATACCTTACTCGCGTAATTATGTGACTTTAATACAGATCAAGTTTGTGTGTTTTTTGCAAAACGATAATGTTGATACAGTATTCGTTATTTTTCTTTAGTTTTTTATGTTGAACATTATTAGGTTTTATGTTAATTTCACTAATATCACTTAATTTAGTATGGGCAAAGTATTGTTTGCAATTTGTGACTTTTTTAGTACTCCATCCTCAGTTGGTCCTATAGATGTTTTTGATTAGTAGGTATAAGAAACAGGATCGATAGGCATCCAAAAAAGTTTTGGTGTAATATACCCATGTTCTTGCTAATTGACATTTTTTTATGAATATCTGTGAATGGGAATGAACATTTCTATGAAAAATTTGGATAGTCTCTTAAGATCATTTTCCTGTAGCTACACCGGTTAACCCTAACGAAGCACCCACTATACTGCGTCCAAAAAATCCACCCTGTAGTCAACAATTATACACAACCATCCGTACTATTAACCTAGGTAATTAAATTACGCCTCTATCTTCCAAGCAGAAGTATTCGCCATTTTAGAATGTGCCGATATAAATCTGGAAAAGCGCTACTCCAACCAAACGATCTTTATCAACTCTGACAGCCAGGCGGCTCTCCTAGCACTGGACTCGAAGGTTTACATCTAGATTGATCGAGGACTGTATGTCACGCCTAAACGCGCTCGGCTTGAATAACAGAGTCGTCCTAAGATGGGTACCGGGACACGTAGGAATCAACGGCAATGAGTGTGCCGACGAACTTGCTCGTTCCGGGGCCAAGGGGACTCAGCTGGGCCCCGAGCCGTTCTGTGGCATACCTAAAAGCCTGGCTAACAGAACCCTCTTGGATTCCTGCTTCGAGGAAGTTTCCAAGCTTTGGAAGAATTCCTTGGGCATGAGTCACTCTAAGTCATTAATAAAAGCCTTCGATAAACGGTACACCAACCGAATCCTAGCGCTAAGCAGAAGCAACCTTCGCATCATGACAAGAGCCCTAACTGGACACTGTCGTCTTAACAAGCACATGTTCAAACTGGGTCTAAGCGACACACAATCCTGCAGATTCTGCGAAGAGGCGGAGGAAACGCCTCTTCATCTGCTTGGAGAGTGCGGAGCACTGATGCAAAAACGTAGCATCCATCTGGGCAAGCACCTGCACAGCCCAGACGAGCTACGAGCCATCACCCCGAAAAAAATCCTGCAGTTCCTAGCAGCTGCAAGGGTTAGTGGCGAACTATGAACGTCGCAGCTTCAGGGCTGAAAACTCGAGTGGCGATCACAATAGGCCTATCATGGCTGCAGTGACACGAAAGCCACCTAAAGCATATAAAAAAAAATCCGTACTATTCTAATATTATAAAAGCGCAAGTAATTTTGTATGTTACCTTTTTAGTAAAAAGGTAAAAAGTTTTTCGCCAATACGACTGGACGAATCTTAACGGGAGGGAAGTCGACGGTATACCGTACCCATAAAAAATCCATAAGAAAGGACATACTGCTACGTTTTTTTACCAAAAAGCACGTGCGAAGCTACGGGCTGAATTAGTTTAAAATAATTTTGTTTAAAATATTTATTTTGTGTATAAAATAATTATTTTGTGTAAAATAATTTATTTGCGGGTTTAATTCAGGCGGTATAATTACAAATATTGTGCTCAGGTCTCGCTATGGTCCTAGCATGCAATAATACAATTATGATCTAAGATTTTAAAATTCATTTGTCATAAAAAATTCTATCATATATACCTACATAAAAATATAAAAATTAGATAGATATTTTTTATTATAAGAAAACACTCAGAACACGCGGAAAAAAAAAACTGTAGATCGTACATAGACGTTAAAAACACAAACCGATTAACGGTATATGTTAGCTGTAGATTAAGTATGTAAACAATGTTTAGTATAAATAAAATAAAAAAAAATAACGTGCCCCGAGGCGGGAATCGAACCCGCGACCTCCTGCGTCGTAGACTATCTTCGCCCGTCGCGCCACAGGGGTTGTCCTAATGATTGATGTACGATGTAGTTGTGATTAAGCTCATTAAATAAAGATAAAATAGTATTATATGTTTCTTAATGTTGCTAAGGTGACGTAGTTACGAGTAAATGTTATCGCAAAACGTGTTCGGCAATTAATTATTGGGGACGTTTTGATCCCATGAGGAATCCCGTTGAGAACGTTTTCCTACTGAGAACATTTAGCTCTAAGGACGAACCACTCCGTATTCAAAAAAACATAATTTGCCGTAATATAATGTGTCTAATGTGAATTATATCTAGTTATGTTATCATAAATTTATGTTTTGCCTATTATAAGCGTATTTTACTCCATGCCTTTTTTATTTTATTTTACAACCAGCTTGACTAAAATATGACTAATTAAGTTAAAAATAAAACTTCCAATTACCGATTTCAATAGGGTCTAAATAAATCACAGAGATCCGGGTCTAAATATTAATTTATGCTATTCATGATTTAGCTATTTATCTACGAGTTGACTGACGTTTAATAGCTCAATCAAAGGCCTTCGTTGCAATCGTTTTTAGTTAATTATTATATACCAATATATATATATATATATAAACTATATTTATTTAGTTTATTTTAGATATTTACCGCATTTTTTTTAGTTTATGTTAGTTTTGTATGTAGGTTCGTAAAATATTGTTCATTGTATAATATTATTTTTTCCTGTCTTTTATGTACACAGTATCAATCCAAACTCGGTTCATAAATTTTCTCTGTTTATCCATAGGTTTGCTGTAAGAAAACTCTTTTAGGGTTAAGCTCGCCTTTGTACATGTCCATTATTTGTTATCTTTTACGTATGATTTAACTCGTGTGTGCAATAAAGAATTTAAGAATTGTGAAAACGGAACCCTATTACTGTGAACCCGCCTTCACACGCAAAAGTAGATAGTTAAACCGATGGAGTGGTTTTAAACCGATTTCAAAAAAGGAGAAAGTTCTTTGTTCGACTGTATGTATATTTACATTAAAACTATTTCCATAAGAAGGGCCTACGGTTGCTACGGCGCGGCGGCGGCGGGGCATTAATATCTCGTATTCCGTATTCAGTGAAATGAACGCGAATAAAATAAAAATTTATAATGAAAATTATTGCGTTGCAGTTACAATTAAAAATTATTTTTTTCTACACCCAGGCAGACATGTTCCCAGGTGACAAGTCCCACTGTATTTCAACCTAAAATTAAAACATTTGAATTTTTACTGGTGTCAATTCAGATGTCTCCAAACTTTAGTTTGGAGACTACCAAGCCAAGTTAGTTTAGAAACTTTAGTTTCTAAACTAACTTGGCAGCACTAAAAATAATGTCATCCTTTTTGATTCGATCGTTATGAAATGGACGGCGACATTTTTAGTCCTGTGTTTTAGTTTAGTTTAGTTACGTTTGTAAACCTAAAACTCACGTGATAGAGAAAGCTGTTTGTATTTTCTTTGAAGTGGGATCTCTGGAGGTGTATATCTCAGGCATGTTATATCTCCCGCAGGCAAACTTTTCTATACATTTCTTCGTTTTCTCCAAGCTTCCGTAACAGCTGTGAAGGAACTTCTTGATCATGACGTCGTCTGAAAAAGAAAATATTTTGATCACTCTTTAAGCTAAAATGAACTCTATATCCTACAAGATACGTCGTTTTTATCAGCATTTAATAAATTTTAAACGTAGGGCTCTTTACACTGGCAGTTTGACTAGCTGGGTTAGACAAAAAAAAATAGACTCTGGCTCGCTGTTATGCCATTGTAAAGAGCCCTTTAGTTTTTTGTGTAACTAAGTAGTTTTCACCTGGCTTAAAGGGTTCCAAGAACTTAACATAATTTAACGTTTAAATAAATAAACAAATAATGCTGGACAACATCATTCACTCCTTAATATTTGTTATTGTTATCAGTTTTTTGGGTTCTTA
This sequence comes from Eupithecia inturbata, assembly GCA_963662085.1. Classification (NCBI taxonomy): domain Eukaryota; kingdom Metazoa; phylum Arthropoda; class Insecta; order Lepidoptera; family Geometridae; genus Eupithecia; species Eupithecia inturbata. Next base: position 4,228,654 of record OY759194.1, on the reverse strand, counting down.
TTCATAAATATTATCTTCGTTGACATAAAATAATATCTTGGATTTAAGAATCAAGTACAGTATTTTTTACATTATGTCTCTAAGGCAATTTCCATAAGATTCTCAAGTGCACTTGGCTAAATAATAAGGTTTTTTTTTAAATGGCGCGATCCTCTTTTTTTTCTTTGGGACATTTAGACCCAAAGAAAACCGAGCTCGTGTTGTGAGTATACGAAGTGATACGGTTTCGCTCGCGTTTGACTATGAATAGAATACACCCAAAAACCCGGAACAAATATCTGCAGATTGTACAGACATTTATTTTGTCGGACCTACGACCTGCGCCACGGAGATCGTCAGTGTCAAATTTTTTAAGGATTTTTTTTATCGAACGAAATCTTTCGTGCCCCTTTACACAACCCACAAAAAATTATTATTCAGTATGACACCGTTCGGGAGCCCCCCTGAGGAGTGGGGGGAGGGGGTCGTGGGGCCAAAACTCTAAAAGTCAGACTCTACACGTTCCCGTAAAAAAAAACATACCTCCCCTCCACCAACAAGGAGAACAATTGTGTCAATGAGTGAGTCAGTCAGTAAGTGGTAATCGAGCTTGAGCAAACTCTTTTGCAGTGCCCTACATCTAAGCTGTGTATTAAAAAAAAATGAATAAAAAATGTAGCCTTGGCTCTAATCTTTTTATATGGCATTCACTCGTTCATTCAAAAACACGTTGTGTTACGGAAGTATTTTATAATTCTTATAAAATACATGTAGGTACTCTAAACTTGTCGTTTATTATACTAGCAAGAACATTACTGGAGTAATAAACTATTCAAGCTAATATTATATTATTAAGTAGTTAGGTATATACATATATTCATTTCTTCCTACTACCTAAACATTATTTCTGTTTACACGCCACCGTCTATACTTTTTCAATTACTTCTTGTGATAAGGCCGCCCATTATACATTATCTGTATTGTTATTGTGTTCTGTGGTTTTTTGATTATTTGGTGTGCAAGTAAGAATATTTGTATTGTATTGTATTATAATATACCTACGCGACTCAAGAAAAACAAGTTTAACGTTCAATTGACCTCAAACCTTTGTGCATGATACCTATTACAAAACTGGCTTATGATTATATGGAGCAAGACAAGATGCAAATGAGCTAGGTACCACAGAACTTAGGCGCGTAATATGAAGTTCAGTCATCATATCAATCTATGCTCAAGTAACGCTTTTCTAAAGCATAAAAGTAATTTAAACATAGATCTACGACTGAGCAAGCTTTCATGATACGGGTCTAAATCACACTTAATGTAGTATGCATGCACGTAGGACCACCGTTCATGCACTACTAAAACAATATTCCCGGTCAGTCACCTACGTCTTCTCGACCGCCGCCGCGCCGCCGCCGCCGCACGCCGTTTAGTCTTCATCCATACTAATCCATACTAATATTATAAATTCGAAAGTAGCTCTGTCTGTCTGTACATCAGTCTGTCAACAAATAGATAATAACCTTTCCGCGCCTAAACGGCTGATCGAAAAACAATAAAATTTGGCAGGGAGGTAAATGGTATCCCGGGGATGGAAGTATGTAGGTAGTACTTTAAAAGCGCGTGCGAAGCCATGGGCAGCAGCTAGTGCATTATAAATTCGAAAGTTTGAATGGATTGATGCATTGCACCATACAGCCAAATCACCCAAGCTGTCACTGAGATCTTCGTTCGCTTCACTCACTCCGATCAATAAAGAGATTATTGGGCTTCGAATTTTTAGATTTTTTACTCTATTAATAATTAAACGAATATTGCTGGACAATCCACACGACATCATCCAGCCTCAAAGTAATATGTGTCACGATAATATTACTTCTAAGTTAATTAGTAGTTAATTAGTATGTAACTTAAAACATTTTGATTTGTGTTTATTTATGATTTGTTTTATTTATTTAATAGCTTTTGTTACGGGTGGGTACTCTATTTCATAGATGAAAATTTTGCATATATGTATGTAGGTCTAAATATAATATATACCTGGGCCTGGAATAACACATTAGCTATTTTTTTTCCATAAACCAGTTCCCATGGGATATAAATAACATTTAAACGAAGCATGGAAACAAAGCGTGCGAAGTCGCGTGCAGAAACTAGTTTTTATAAAGGCAAAAATAGTTGACTGATATGGAGTTGTTTCGATTTACTTTTATGCATGTCAGTTCATAAGCATAAACGAATGCAACCGATGATGGGGCATACCTGCTTGCAAAAGTACCTTTACTATGAATTTGCTGTCACGGAAAAATAAAAAAATAAACGCTTTGTGCGCAAAATTGATGAAGTCGGTGTATAGAAAAGAATAGAATACATTTATTCGACCCAAAGAAACTACAAAACTTATAGGTACAACAAAATAGTGCATACAGTACCTAATAATGTGAAGTAAGACTAATCCTTATAAGGCTTATTCCATTCTTCCCCGTTGAAGATCCCCGTCAACGGGGAACAATGAACTTTTGGTTCACTATTCCCCGTTGACGCCGATCCGAGCTTGTAACGGGGAATAATGAACTAAAAAGTTCACTATTCCCCGTTGCGTCAAAAATAAAATACTAATAATTTTTAGAATCATGTTTTTATTTATTTATAAGGTAAAGATCACTTATTGATTATTTTTATAATCATATTAAATTGCCGTGGAAACTATTTATTAAACTTTTTAATCAAATCAGATTTTTTCCTATTTCTTTTTTATGTTTCTTCAATAAAATCACAGAACTATAAAAAAACATAAGCATTATAAAATAAAATACAGATATGTACTTATGTTATCACAGATTTTACGTTTAATAATACCTACAATCTCAGTTTAACAGTTAAATCAGTCTCATATACCTAATCAAATCACAGTTTGTTACAATTATTAATTAAATAGGTAACATTAAAAACATAATATTCCTAATAAAATCACAGATTGTTACAATTATTAATTTAAAAAGTAGCATTAAAAACATAATATTCTTATATGTATCTAATAAAATAACAGATTGTTAATTGATCATAAAAAATGTAGCTTAACATAACACTCCTATAAAATGCAATTCGGGCAACAATACTCACAAAACAAACTCTTACATAAATAATGTGTTGTTGAATCACCGAAGTTTTTCTTAGAAGTGTCCAATTGTAATTTCGCCTTTAGTAAGTTCCATTTGTACCGCCTGTATGTATATGTTGGTCGCGGTTAATACTTTTCATTGTTTTTTCTGAAATACCTTTATCATCAGAAACCCGCAATGCAAGAACTTCATAATACGATGCATCTTCAGCCAACGCTGTGAGAAGCTTCATAATATTGGGTTTCTTTTGCTTTTTGATTTTGTTGTTCCAAGTTTCGACTAAATTCGTAACCGGCCAAATGTACACCATACCTTAATAAAGTCCTCTTGTATCCATTGCCTGAGCATGTAATTTCTGAACTCCTTGCTTTTATCATTGTTGTCAGGGCTCTGAGAGGCAATATAAAACCAACCCGAAATAATTTTGTCCGATGGTAACAAGGCCAAAGCGGCACTAAGTGCAACTTGTCTTCTGGTTAATTTGTCCTTTGTTAGCCCCAGCTGCCATACCAGCCATTTCTTTAATTTAACACTTCCAAAACATATTTATCTGTTACTAACTGCAAATTTATAAGGACTGCATTCTCAAAACTATGACACTGTGCCGCCCCACTACTAACCGACAAACAAAAGATGACCTGTACGAGCTGACAAGCCGCCGCCGCCGCGCGCCGCCAAAAATGTCCGTCTTACAGTATTGTGTATCTTATTGCATACCTAGTTAATAAGGTCGAAATTCTCAAGCATCGCTTGAATGCCTTCGTTGGGTCAGCTTCAGTTTTTCGAATGTTTCTTTATTAATCATAAAGTAGGTAATTTAAAGTTGTTAAGAAAGTAGTAGTAATTTAAAGTAGTTATTAGGAAAGTAATTTTAAATTGATAATTATAACAATCTGTGATTTTATTGGGTATATGAATGTTATGTTTTAGATGCTACATTTTTACGTTTAGGTAACATGTACTAGAGAAATCACCATTTAGTGTATCACCATTAGTACTTATTAGAATATTAGTACTTGATTAGGTGTATAGGACTGATTTAACTGTTAAACTGTGATTGTTAATAAATTAATAAACGTAAAATCTGTGATTGATTACATAAGTACATATCTGTATTTTATTTTATAATACTTATGTTTTTTTATAGTTCTGTGATTTTATTGAAGAAACATAAAAAAGAAATAGGAAAAAATCAGCTCCACGGCAATTTAATATGATTATAAAAATAATCAGTGTGATCTTTACCTAAATAAATAAAAACATGATTCTAAAAATTATTAGTATTTTATTTTTGACGCAACGGGGAATAATGAACTTTTTAGTTCATTATTCCCCGTTACAAGCTCGGATCGGCGTCAACGGGGAAAAGTGAACAAAAAGTTCATTGTTCCCCGTTGACGGGGATCTTCAACGGGGAAGAATGGAATAAGCCCCTTATAAATATCTAACCGCATTTTGCAGTACAAGGTGTAGGTACCTACCGATACTTATCAATCAAATAACCCGTCACACAAATATTACAATTATTATCTGAAATAAATGAATACAAATACAGAAAAATAAACGCGAATATTACAATGCTTGTATGTTTCTTCACGCCAAAACTTCTGAACGGAACAAGCTGAAATGTTGCGTACAAATTTTCTTGAGGTGTCGATTAACACACTACCACTTTTTATTCCAGGAAACGCTTGCGAAGCCGTGCGGACAGAAAGTCGGTTGAAAACTTCACGTGCATTCGCTAGATTTTATCATAACGAGCATGAAATGCAAAATTTAAAACAATTTAGATAAGTAGGTACCTCCACAATACGTGTAGGTAGGTGACTTAATATATGTACTTAGCATAAGATATAGGTATCATTAGAATGTCTATGCTGACTACTTCGATCAACAATAGGTACTAACGTTGACTAAAAAACACATGAGATGACGCTTAATATCCAATTTAATATAATCACACGTTGTTTAGTAGGTATGTATGTAAACACAACCTACAACGTACCTAACGAAATAGGTGTAAGTGATCGGTTCCAGCGTGATCAATCGATTCCCGCCTCGGGACAATTTTTTGTACGATCTGCAGATGTTCCGGGTGTTCTGGATGTATACTATATATAATAAAAAAAAATATCAATCTATGTAGATAGATAGTTCGTGACGCTTCATGCGTCGACATACTTGCGCCTTCCCATCTTCCGAGGACATCCGTGAGGGCTGGTGCGGCGACAGATTTGGCCGAGGATCTCAAGAGGCGCAAATATGCAGGTCTCGACAGAGCCTACACATTTGCTCCTGGAGTCGAGACCCTAGGTCCGAGGAGTAACGAGGCTCTCCAGGTTTAAAAAAAAATATTTGAGCGTTTGTTCGAAGCGACGCAACGCGACGCGTGACCCACACACGCGTGACAGAGCTGGCGAGTTTGCAACAATTTGGCTAACAATTTGACACGTTTAACGACACGTTTTGTGACCAATTTTTTGCGTTGATCGTACGTTTAAAGGCCTTGCCCCACACGAATATCATAGTAATTAAAATATTAAATTAAGCGATACACATCGATTAGACTTGTTTAGCCTCGATCCAATATCTAAAAATGCACCGTTGTTGCAATTGCACTAAAATGCTTACCAAGGTCACGTGGGAGGTAGTTCTCTTTCGCAATCCATTCTCTGATAGCGACCATATCTTTTTCTGTGTCTAGTGTCATCTAAAATAATTAAATAATAAACGATAAATAAATAATGATAGACAATCTACTCAGTATCATCTAGCGTTAACATCATAAATTAAACATTATATAGTTTTTTCTTTTTCATAAATAAAGGAATGTTATACTATTCTAAATGGGAATATAAATATACCTCTACTTAGGTACCAGAGTTTACAAAATTATAATGCAAAAGTAATTAACACCAAAGAAACTATTAAGAAAAGGAGGTGACAAGAAAATAACAAACTTCGGCGGTCTTTACGGTGAACAGCGATCTCTACCAGACTGTCTTTAGTTAATTGGTTTATCATATCACTTTCTATTTACAACTTTTAGTTAGTTAAATAATTATGTTTTTTGTGAAATCACATTGAAACTACTTAGGTCTCATAAAATCTCACAATAAAATCATAATAAAACCAACACTATAGAGGTATTATAAAAGTACACAAAATACTTACGTTGCTATAATCGCGCAAAAACAGCGAAAATTGATTAAATTGTAAACGAAACTTTTGCTCCTAACGACCTATAGGTACTAAAAATAATTAATAATGGTTTAAATTAATTAATTAATTAATCTGCGATATGCTCTGCACAGTTAGACCACTCCGCGTGGCTAGGAGCTAGTGACTAAGAGCCCTTGTGATTTTGTCACTGCACTGCACTCATAAAGAGTGCTTACATCAGCGGCTAGTCTACTAAGGAAGGATTTAAACAATAAAACAGGGTCTCTTTAACCGACTTCGCAAAAGGTGAAGGTTCTATGTTCGGCTAGATGAATGTTTTTTATGTATGTTCACCGATTTCTCCGTGAACTGTGAACCGATTTTTATGATTTGGTCTTAAATACAGAATAATCCAAGGGTGGACCCACAAATTTTATTCCTGGAGTAATCCACCAGAAATAAAATTTGTGGGATTTGTCCCACAAAACATATTTTATTTTGTAAATTTATTGGAATTCAAGTACATATGTTTTAAGTATTTGTATAAAAAAAACACCAATAATGTAATTATTACTTATAAATGTAGACGAACTGACTTCTAAAACCACGGGATGATTAACATTGATTTATGGAATATTCCCATTAATAGAAACCATGTTAATAACATGGTTTTTGGAACTAAAATCATTAAGAAATCCAAATCCAAAAATCCATCCTGTTTACTATACAGATAGATTTTTTGGACGGGGCAGTAAGGGGATCTTAATCGGTGTAGCTACAGGAAAATGGTCTTAGGAGGCAATCCATATTTTTTTGAGAAATTTTCATCCCCTTTCACAGATGTTCAAATAATATACAGTTAGCTTAAAAATGGTGCTTTTCACGAATACTTTTTGGATGCCATAATCAGTATATTTATATAAATATATGTATAACAAACAGGGGCCGAATTCTGCTAAGCAATCGCTTTATCTGTAGTTAATGGTATCGTCGAAACGTCCATAGATGAAAGTGGCTCTAGAATCTAGAGTGTCTTTCTACCTCTAGAGTCTAGACAGTGCGTGCGGTGCCATTTGCACCGAGAGATTGATTATAATGGTTTCTGCCTTGACACTTTTGACACGCGTCCCTCCACCTGTAGTTTCTTTCATAAAAGGTAAAATGCCAAAATGTGTCATTCTGAGACGAGACCATTGTTATGGTGAAGCGATTTATTTAGTGGAATTAGGACCCAGGATCGATGGGCATCAAAAAAAGCTAAATTTTGAATTTAATTATAGTCTCCTAAGACCATTTTCCTGTAGCTACACTGGTTAAGGTGGCTGGTAACTCTCCTTACACCTTCTCCACTCCACCATCTCCACAGCCTATATTGGTCCACTGCTGGACCCAGGCCTCCCCCTGATAAGCGCCTTGTTGGCTTTTATCTCAAAAGTAGTCCATTGGTTTAGTGTCAATAATCTTTTGCTTAACGAAACCAAAACGAAATGTATTAGATTTATTCTACCTAATGTTATACAAGTTCAGGCGGATGTAAATGTAAAAGGAGAAACGTTAAAAATTGTAGAAAGTACCGTTTTCTTAGGAATCACCTTAGATAATAAACTTCAATGGGGCGCACACATAGATAAGCTATCGAGGAGACTTAGTTCTGCAGCATATGCTGTCAAAAAAATCCGTCATCTTACAGACGTGGATACATCTAGACTTGTTTATTTCGGCTACTTCCATAGTATTATGTCTTATTATGGTATACTACTGTGGGGGAACGCTGCAGATATTAACTCCGTATTTGTGTTGCAGAAGAGGGCTGTTCGTGCTATCTATAGTATGGGTCCCAGAGAATCCCTGCGTGATAAATTCAAAGAAATAAACATAATGACAGTACTATGTCAATATATTTATAAAAACCTATTGTACACTCATAGAAATATCAATCGGTTCCCTAAAAATAGCGATGTACATAATTTGAATACAAGAAATAAACATAAACTCGCTGTGCCCACAACTAGACTACACAAAATTAATGTATCTTTTAAAGGGCAATGTATACGCTTCTACAACAAAACTCCTAGTGAGTTGCAAAAATTATCAGTAAATAAATTCAAACAAATTGTCAAAACCTTCCTGTGTAAAAAGGCCTACTATAAAATATCAGATTATCTAGAGGATAAAAAAGCGTGGGACGGAATTTGCTCCAACTCGAAAAATAACAACTAACTAACAGGCTAAAGGTTTCTTCGTCGCTTCTTTACTTTAGTCTACATACCGAAGCGACTGAAAACAAAAATATTACTTTATTTCCGTGTCAGTGTTTAATTATTAAGAATTTGACCTTTTCTAAGTATACATTTATTGTATTTATGGAAATAAAGAGTTTTTGACTTTGACTTTTTTGACTATCTCACGGGGGGTAATGCCCATAATCCCCACGCTGGGCATGCGGGTTGGGGATCGCAGTTCGGTGGTAGATTTGTTCTGTAGGGGGTGCTGCTGCCCACTCCCAGTGGATATCAACACCCGCGGGAAGAGTTGGGGTGATGCAAATTCTAAGCCGGCACCACACAGCAATAGCCTTACACCTGAGGTGAACCTTATGTCACCAACCTGTATTGCCACATTATTTGACACAGTATATCTATTTACCACCTCGCCACCGAAAAACAAAGAATGTTTTTCTTGTTCATTTTAATATTGTTTAATTGGTCTACCAATTAAATGGTCTACCATGTAACACCCCCTGGTGTTACAATAAATCATCATAGGAAAATACAAACTTAATAAAATATCTATGTAATTGCACAACCAGTTATTATTATACTCGTAGGTGGACACACTGATGCTTTTAAAAACATTTGTTAGTTAGCTACTTAGTTATCTAGTTAAATTATAATAATGAATTCTGGCCTTTTTTGCAAAATATACCTAAATATATCATTGTTGGGAAGCAAGGACAAATATTATTTTTTGTAACAAAATGTTAGTACCAAAAGATTGATTGACAAGGGCAGCTTTAATGTTAAATAAAATATATAATTGAATATAACGCTCAGTAGAGATGTAAAAAAAAGTTCATTTTCAATAATAATAATAAAATGTTTATTGACATAAAAGCTACTGTAACAGACAATGAGTCCATAGGCTACTGAACTAGTTAAAGACTGTGTTTCAGGAGCCAGTGGCTTCTCCAACTAATGTAAACAGATAATTAAGTCAAAACAAGATAACTAATCTTAATTGTAGGTAACAGAGGAAATAAGTTAAAAATAAAAACATATAGAGCTAGTGATTTCAAGCTTGTGCATTAAAAAGTACATTGTAATTTATAGGAATAAGTCGATATACTGTTTAGGAACTTATATTATATCGTGCGTGCGTTTTGCTACGAATATCAAAGCTTATATTTAATATTAAATTATGTTAAGTGTTAAGTGTTTTATGATGTATCATGCAAGCTAGTGAAAAGGGAAAATGTGTATAGAAAAATATTTCATAGAATACATTTATATGTATGAAGTATGTGGTACTTAAACAACTGCTTATCATCAGCTCCACTTCATCATAGTCAAGATTATTTAACCACTTAATGTCTCTATTACTCATTTTTTTTATGTACTATCAATATAAGTTTATTGTAGAGATGTGGAGCTACAACGTTGTAGTGTTTCTGCGCAAATTTACTTTTAACGGCTGATTGGACAACGATCAATTCTTTTGTTGGAAACTGGAAGGATATTTTTTCTATGGTATCGACGGACAGACTCATAAATAAACATTTTTCTAATACTCAGGACACCGGAAATCTGGTATACCTCTGTGGTAGGGAGTCTAAAAGGTCTAAAAGGTCTTTTATAGGAATCGACATGTTTTTGGTAAAATGGTAAAACAATATTCTGTCTGAGCTACATATATCGCACTCAAGTTCTTATAAACACCTACCTGCCAATATACACGTGAGTTTAAATCAATATTTAATTTTAAATTACAAAAGCAATGTTAATACTACTGTGTATTTAAATTAATCAATATCTAAGGTACAAAATGGTGTAGTCACTTTCTTTTCCATTGTCTTCCTTTCACTTTGCTTATCTTCCTTGATTCTCATCCAATTCGTATCATCCAAGAAAAAGTTTCTGTAACAAAAAAATTACAATGTGATGTGCAATAAGCTAAAAAGGATGATTTATTTCTAAAACGCGGGGATCGTACCCGTAACCTACCGAGTCACAGGCGGAACATCACCCGCTGCGCCACAGTGGTCGTCATGTTTGTATAATACCTACCTCTACGAATAAATAATAAGTCGAAGTGAGGCCACATTTTGTTTGGAATTTATTCTAAATTAGACTTCCTGACTTATTATTTATTCGTAGACCTAACTAACATATTCTTCCATTACGTGCCATCTTGTATAAAAAGGTTTCTTCATTTTAAAAAGCAGCAACCTGCTGCAACACAAGTATTGACCTATAATTATAGAGGTCATTTGAAACTCAAATTTGGCTTCGTCAAAAAAGTGAGCTGGTTTTATAAAGTTGGCATTAATGATAAGTTGAAATCCGATTATAAAAAGGTCTAGGTTTGTATTTATCAAAAACTTAAGAGTCATTGTTCAAGCACAATTTTCAAGTTCATTGCATTCAGTTCCTACCTTTAAAGTGCCAGAGCCACATCATATTTTGTGCGTAGGTTCAAAACATTGCAATACGCAATGAGAGTTATTCGGAGTTCCGTGGAGTTTAAATTTTTACTGCGTAATTTTTCATCTGACATTTTTCAATTTACATTCGTATTATATTATTCGCCTCTTGAATTATTATAGTGAGTGAGATGCTGTAGGTATGACACCACTGGAGTGTGATACCGAAGGATATATGCATTATTGGCGTTTATCTTAAGGGGGGTAATACCCATAATCCCCACGCTTGGCATGCGGTTTGAGGAGCGCAGTTCGGTGGTAGAATTTACTGCAGGAGGCGCTGTTGCCCGCCCCACGGTGGATATCCACTTACAGCGGGAAGAGTTGGGGTGTTGAACATTCTAAGCCGGCCTAGGAATTAAGGAAACATACCTTTGGCTTAAAATAAGCTGTGTTGTGTCGACCATGTACTCCGACAGGGACTTTTGAGTGCCTCCATAGTCAGACGGCAAATCCTCCTTTGTGAATTCATTGAAAATAGCTTGAGTTTTAGCAGTATGAAAGTGCAACTGAAAAAAAAATACAAATACTTTCGTTTCATAATTTTTGTAAATAAATTTAGTCACCTCATCTGCATACGGGAACTGCTGAACCTACCTCCCTGAAACAAGGCGGGTTGGCCATAGTCACTGCGCTTGGCAAGCGGATCGGTGATCGCAGGTGATAAAATGCAAAAAAGAAAGCTGTTGCCCTGCACATTATAAAATATATTAAGGTTAAATTACAATTTTTTTAAATTTAGTAGGTACCTACTCAAGTGACTTACCTTTTCTGTCATGTCCTGTTTCAGAAATGGCTTCAATAAAGAAAATAACGAGTAGATAACGGATGGCGCGTTCAGAATATGGATCTTATTCAGTCGGATCGGGATTGCGTTCTGGAATGAAAGTTACGTTATTTTAATGCATAGGTAAATATTTTCATTTTGTACGCTTTGTTACAACTAACTGAGGCAACGGGCGTGGTCCTGTTAATTTTTATTCCATAAATAAACACTACCTAATCTAAAATTATCCATTTTCTGTTTAAGTTTTCCAAAACAGCGCTACGGGACCTGACCACCATGACATCGCCTCTGCATTATCTACAGCCAGAAGAGGCCCATACCCAGCAGTTGACTAGCAAAGTCTACTGCTGGGTATGGGCCTCCTCTGATAAGCACCTTAATGGCTCTTAACAGTAGGGGGTAATGTCATCATGCCCACGCAGCGTCTATATGACTATATTTTTTTGTTTACTTTAGATGCTTTCTTGTCACTGCTGCCATGATAGGCCTATTGTGTTCAACCTTGAAGCTTCGGCGCTCATAATTCGCCACTAACCCTTGCATCTGCTAGGAGCTGTAGGATTTTCTTCGGGGTGATGTCTCTTAGCTCGTCTGGGCTGTGCAGGTGCTTGCACAGATAGATGCTACGTAGGGTCTAACGACATGTCATTCAATGAATTAAGTTTCCTCTCTTATATACTTTTGGTAAACGTGGGGCGTCTCAGGGGCAGCATCTGGGTACTAGGCAACTTCAAGAAGGGAAGATGGGGTAATAGCTTCTCGAAAGTGGAAAGCTCAAATTAGGTGCAATTAGGTCCATCCACCTCAGTCATAGTCGGACCAGCGTTCGTGTTACGCGTGCTTGCTACGACGTACTATAATGTGATTTATGGACTAAAATACTACAGCAATGCCCTGCGTGTTTGTTCAATGTAATTATTGCGCAAGATTGGAAATGCAACAGTGAGCGAGTATTTGCGTGTAGTTGTAGCACAGGCCAGTTGTTAAGTAAGCGCTGGGAGAACGTATGTACTATATCTACAGATTTTACTTAGACCTACGGTTGAAACGCTCATTTACTAAGCAAGAATTTCATCAATCATCAACATCCTCTTCCAGTCCACTGCTGGACGTAGGCTTCCCCTGATAAGTGCCTCATTGGTTCTTTCTTATCATTAGAGGGTAAGGTAATGCCATAATCCCCACGCTGTACATGCAAGTTTGGGATCGTAGTTCCGTGGAGTATCTATTCTAAAGGGGGCTCTGCTGCCCGCACCCCTGCGGATATTCCTGTCGCCTCCTATAACACCCGTGCCGAGCGAAGAGTTGGGGTGGTGTAAGATCTAAGCCGGTACCACACAAGGACTCACCTCATTATAACTAGTGAGAATCTTGGCCACTGAAAGCTTAAACTTGGTCAGGAACTTAAAAGACAGGCCTTTAAAGTCAAAAATCACTATATCTTCTTCCTGGAGGTTCTTACTGGTGAGTAGAAAGGCGTCTGTACTCAGGAAGTAGAGCATTGCATCGTCCTCATAATCGTAGTTTTGGAAGGTGGGGTCGTAGAACTGCCAGATCCAGAGGTTTCTGTTGCCTGATATTGGCATTTGTGCTAGTTTTCTGAAAATAAAGGTTATTTAATAAAATTATTCAAATTAAGATCCATCCAAACTATTGAATGTCGACGTTGCCAAACCGTCGCCAAGTGAGTTAGCTGTCATACAATGTAGAATTAAAAGTTAGGATACGTTGCCAGCGACGTCGTCGTGGTCTTTGGTTTGAAAAAACAAAAGACTATCACGCCATCTTTAAATAATTCACCTATACCTACCATAGTAAAAACTGTCAAACGAGTTTTGAAATTATGAAGACCATGTTTTGTAAAAGACTAATCGGATTAACAAACTAAGCTATGTACCATGGTAGAGCGGTTAGCGTATTGAATTGTCTCTGAAGAGGGCGCAATGCATACCATTTTGTAAAAAGAATAGGCATAGAATTTCGCGTTCATAGGAGCGAGACAGAGCATACGTTTTAATCGCTAAAATTATTTTTTCCTTAAATACAAGAAAACTACACAACTTATGAAGAAACTGGTTCGAGCAACCATTAGAAAATAACCTACGAATCAAAATATAAATCATTTAAATTTTTTTTCTCAATCTTTTTTTCACGTCCAAAGAACCACTCTTTTCTTTTATTTTTTGTAATTTCAGTTTTTTACCACAAAGATACCGTGAGTACCTACTGAGATGTAGGTCTAGTCTCACAACCAAACCCGTTAGGTTCGCCCATGAAATAGGTACATATTTATTTATTTACGGGGATCGAAGTATGTATAAGCACGTTTTAATTATTCGCTCGTGATTTAAAAACTCCAACATTTAAGTATTAAATACCTACATACATGGTCTTCAAGGCTTTCTGAATTCTCATCGATAGAGGGTCCCTTTCAGTCAGAAGATATGCTGCTGAGGCTCTGATGCTAAAGAACTCTTCTGCGTTAGTTTTCGCCTCCTCCAAGTTATAGTAGTTGCTGTGTAGAAATCTTATAACAAGATTGTCACCTAAAATAGGTAAGTAAAACAAAAGATTGTGAGTATATACTCACTATTAACAATATTGTTATGTCCGCACCAAAACAAAATATTAACTTCTCTATATTATAAAACTAGCTTCCACCCGCGTCTTCGCACGTATATTATCGGAATAAATAAAAAAACGGTAATAAGTATAGGCTACCTACTTATTATCTACACTTGCGAGCTATAAACTGGAATCACTTCATCGCTGGTTTCTGCAGACCATATTTTACAGTTTCCATAGAATAAACTGCAGATTGGTGTATACCATTTGAAAAGAAATTTTGTTAGCTTTCGAATGGTATAAAAATTATTTAAATTTAATTAAGTTTCCTACCTTAATTTAGTGAATTAATACGATAGGTCGAAGTTGTGGATGTTTAAATTAATAAGAAGTAATATGAAAATATCAAATTTTTATTTAAAATCTTTGTTATTTCCCGCTTAATATTTTGTATTGCCCCCTGGCCCTAATGACTGCTTGTAAACGGTTTTTCATTGACCTACTGAGTTTCCTGATGGAATCCTGTGGAATTTCCTGCCACTCTTCGATAACAGCAGTTTTTAGGTCTTCTATTGACGCCGGAGCTGGAGATCTTCCTCGTACCCGCCTTTTCAGCTCGTCCCACAGGTGTTCGATAGGGTTCATGTGAGGCCTGACGGCTGGCCAGTCTATTGTGGGAATCCCGACTTCTTCCAGGTACTGTCTAGTCGCACGAGCGGTGTGGCAGCGGGCATTGTCGTGCATTAGCAAGAAATTTTCGCCAATAAACCCAGCGTAAGGGAGTACATGGCCCAGCAGAATGTCGTTGATATACCTTTCTGCGGTTAGTCCTCCTCCCCGACCTCCACCGGGTACGAATACCAGCTCCGTTTTAGCTTCAATTGAAATCCCCGCCCACATCATACAAGACCCACCCCCATATGCCACTGTTTCCGCTATACAGCATTGTGCGTATCGCTCTCCCGGTCTCCTGTAGATTCTCCGTCGACGGTCGCTGCCATGCAGGCACATCCTAGTCTCGTCCGCGAACAAAACTCGACTCCATTGCTGTATATCCCAATCTAAGTGATCACGAGCAAACTGAAGTCGGGCTTGTCGGTGGGCTGTAGACAATTTGGGTCCCGTTGCTGGCCTTTTTGGGGTCAAGTTAGCTTCTTTGAGTCTTCGCCTCACTGTCCACTCGCTGACAGTTCTCCCTCGAACTTCTCCGAGCTCCCGCTGGACGTCAACGCCGGTTAGATGTCGATTTCGGAGAGAAGTGCTGACAATAAATCGGTCATCTCTCGCCGAAGTGCATCGCTGTCGTCCAGATCCTGGTCTTCGGACTAAGTTTCCAGTCTCTCTAAACCTCTTGTATACTTTGGAGACACAGGACTGGCTCAGATGAAGCTGTCGAGCGATAGTACGCTGAGAGAACCCTTGCTGGATTAGGGTGACGATTTGAGCAGCTTCTATTGGTGTGGTTTCCATTTTCTTGTAATTCCAATATTTTGAGTGACGTGATATATTGGACTGATGACAAAATTGCATAAATTCCCAGTTTTTATAGAGATTCAGGAGTTCGAAAAAATTTATGTTTCGTTCCATTCCAAAAGACATAAATTTTTATGTCTTTTGTTTTCACGTTCCATGACATATGATGAACATTTTTTTCGCTATGATATCGAAAGAGTTTGAAAGCTAATAAAATTATCTTTAAAATAATATACCACAACCTACAGTTTATTGCATGGAAACTGTAAAATATGGTTTGCAAAAACCAGCGATGAAGTGATTCCAGTTTATAGCTCGCAAGTGTAGTTATGTTATTTATTTATTCTAAATGTACGCCAAATTTAATCTTGATTTGTTTCGGTTTTATAATATTAGGATAGAGAACATCTCTTTATTTATTAATTTATACATAGAATTTTGTTTAGTATTTTGTTTTGGTGCGGAAAATGGAAAGCAATCGTTGCTAGGTCGGTGTTGTTTTAATTGAAATAAACTAACACTTGGGAATACTGTGGCAATCTAATTGGTAGTTATGAATATTAATCAGGCCTCATAACTACTAACTACCAATAGTTTATGAGAAAAGATGGTACCCATTATAAACAAACCTATGAATGTTACCTGTTTTAAATATAAGCAGATATGACTCCATATTAAACCATTTGAAATTGGTAATCGAAATTGAAATAACAACTAAAATAATACTTTGCATGATGTTTCTATAAGTGTGTGCACTAAAGTTGCTTGTTAACTTAAAACCAATATTTTAGGATTGTTAGCTCACTTATATTTTTAGGGAAATATGGTTGACTATCGACCCATTGCCGCAGCACAGCAAACTGTTCTTGGTTCTCTTTAGATAACTTCTCGTACATACCTGCGAATCAATTTAAAGAAAGATTTTTTATCGTGAATTAACTTCGTTTGACCACAATCTCGTCGCGGTCGTGTGGAGCCGGCTTAGAATTTGCACCACCCCAACTCTTCCCGTGGGTGTCATAAGAGGCGACTAAGGGACATAAACCTGGGGGCGGGCAGCAGCGCCCCCTGTAGAACAACACCAAACTGCGATCCCCAACCCTCATGCCCAGCATGGGGCTTATGCGCAGTACCCCCTCATGATTAATTGATTACACAAGCCAGAAAATGGCCCCCAGTTCCCGGCCACCTCGCTATTCCTGGCCATGGTAGCGGCCACGGTAACGGCGGGGCAGGGGTGCTAGGAATCCCCGGGCTACATAAGGCTATTGTGCATTACGTCCGTTGAACGTAGCCAGGGTAACATTTTATGTAACCCTGGCTACGTTCAACGAACGCACTCTAACTCTCTTTTTACAATAGTAGCTAGGTGGGTAGATGTTCTACCAAAATTGAGAACTTCCTTGCTGCTTTAAGCCTGACAATCTATGCCAATTTATGTATGTAATAGTAATATGTAGTTTAAAGTTTAAAGGTTGACATACATATTAAAAACACTTATATTTTAATATGTATGTAAACTTTTTCGTGATTTATGTACATCCCTATACTGGGACTATTTAGTTATTTCAAGAAGAGAGTTTTTTTACGATGTGTAGGTACCTACTTACTTCTTTTTTATGTTGTATGTACTTTTCTTTAATGTTAGTCTAATGTTTGTTCCTTAACTTTTTCATTTTTTTATATATACATACATGTACCTATATTATTAAAACGCACTATATTTTTAAGTTTACACTGTACCTAATATTAACGCCTATCATTTGGGGGTGAGCAAGACTTCCTACCGTAATACAGTTTTAACTAGTACGGAGGACAGTCACTCGACCACGGGTAACAACAAAATCAAAAACGTATAGGTATGTTTTATAATTAATTAATTGTAACCCTTAATTTTTAAAAGTGCCATTTTATTTTTGAAATAAACGTTTACTTTACTTTACTTTACTTTACTCTAAGGTTTGACCACCATCTAGCGTAGTTGGAAGTGGAGTTAGAGAATATTAAATGGCATGTTCTAGGGTCATGCGAAGTCCATAGAGAGGGGGAGGACACCGTAACTTTAGACTCGGGCCATCTTCTCTACTTTCGTGAGGGTAATAAAACATCCCAGGGTGGCGTAGGTTTCCTCGTCAATAAGGCCCTTTCTAACAACGTCCAAGAAATCTCCAGTGTGTCGACCAGGGTAGCGTACCTGATCCTTCAGCTATTCCAAGCGGTATAGCATGAAGGTCGTTCAGGTCTACGCACCGACCTCGGCACACTCAGATGATGAAGTGGAGGATATGTACGAAGACATATCCAAAGCCTTGCACAACACCACTTCAACGTTGTTATGGGGGACTTTAACGGCAAGGTAGGAATCCAGACGGGCAACGAATCCCGAATAGGCCCGCATGGTTATGGAGCTACACACAGGGGGCAAATGATGGTCAACTTCCTTAAGAAAGAAGGGCTGTTATTAATGAACTCCTTCTTTAGGAAACGGCTCCAAAGGAAGTGGACATGGCAAAGATAGATTTGTTGCCTTGGAACCCACTGATGACGCTGACGAGACCCTACACAATCTAGTAGAAACGTTGAGGGACGATAGCATTAAGTTTTGCAAAAAGCAGCGTACTGGCAAGAAGTCCAAACTCTCGGATGAGACTCTTGGGCTGATGACAAAAAGACGGAAAACCACCCAAGCGACTTCGTCAGAGAGGTCAGACCTGAACAAGCGAATTGCGAAGATGGTACGGCGCAACCTTCGGAGCTCCAATACACGCCTCATTGAAGAGGCGATAGAGCGAAACCAAGGGTCCAAAGTATTCACTCAGCAGCTGGGCAGGAGCCACCTGACGAAGCTTAATACGCACGACGGGAGGACCGTATTGTTGAAGCCGGTGATTTCCGCCGAGATAGAGGATTTCTATGGCCGTTTGTACGCTGCATATGCCCCCAGTTCCCGACGAGACGACCACTATTCCAGAGCCACCCTGACACAATACTATACCGATGAACTGCCAGATATCAGTCAAGAAGAGATCGTGTTAGCACTGAGCCAGCTTAAGAATGGAAAAGCCCCCGGTGAGGACAGAATTACTTCAGAGCTTTTGTAAGCTGGAGGAGCCTCTGTTATACAGGAGCTGCAGAACCTCTTCAACACTATTCTTCACAGTAGGAGAACTCCAAAGGCGTGGAGCGGGAGTTTGGTGGTGCTTTTTTTAAGAAGGGAGATAAAACCCTCCTTTAAAACTATAGACCCATCACATTCCTGAGCCACGTCTATAAGCTGTTCTCACGAGTGGTCACGAATCGTCTAGCCAGGAGACTCGACGAGTTTCAGCCACCGGAACAGGCCGGGTTCCGAGGAGGATATGACAAAAAATACATACATACCAAATATAAATATTAATATGTATTGAAAAAATAATTTAATTATGTATTATATTATTTTAGTGTAAGTACATATAAGTTTAGTTACGTTCTTTCTGTGCTATTAATGAATTTTAACCACCAATGTTAGCAGAGAATAACTTTACTACTTAATTTTTTGGTAAAAACCCCATAACTATTCCTTTTTTTTTAACAGTTTTTACAACCTTTTATCAACGTTAATGTCGGTTGACGAATTGTAAGTAGGTAACAATAAAAAATCTTAAAAGTCAACAAAATTTATACATCTGGAATTAACAAAAGAAAATTAAGTAATGAACTAC
Source organism: Eupithecia inturbata (assembly GCA_963662085.1). Classification (NCBI taxonomy): domain Eukaryota; kingdom Metazoa; phylum Arthropoda; class Insecta; order Lepidoptera; family Geometridae; genus Eupithecia; species Eupithecia inturbata. The sequence continues at coordinate 4,209,163 of OY759194.1, read as the reverse complement.
ATACACTACTTAATTACCTACCTACCTACCTTCCTATACGTTAAAAGTATCAGCAACTATAGAGGTAGAACTCACCTGCATGCGAACATAAATCTTATATAATGTAGTGGTATATATGCTTTACTGGAAGATGCTCACTTACTTCACCGACGAAGACCGTTCGGAGTGACTACTTACGTTCCTATAAGTTTGAAAGAGAGGAGAATAAAGATAAAAAATTATCTAATAATATATTGAGTTACTGACTTTTCTCAACACGACCTCCAAACTCGAGCGATTAATGAATACTGTTGTTAAGGTCATATGAACTTATTGCTGTAGAATAGATAATTTTATAATTATGCTATCTTAATATTACGTGATATGCCATTATGCATTATCAATAGATAGGTAGGTACTTAATGTCTTAGTTAGTATTATTTGGGGTTAATAATAATTAAGTATTATTAGTGTTTGGCCGAAGACAACGTCAAAACTGCTGAATAGATCGGGCTGAAATTTTGCACATAAAGATCTGGACCTAAAATTACGTACAGTAGGCTACTTTCTATTTAAAAAAAACGCGTGCCAAGCCGCAGGCTGAAGCTTGTAATAAATAAATATTTTATTTTCTATAACAAAGTTTAATGCAATGTACAAAAAGGTTCTGTTTACAAGATCCTGATAGAATCTAATGTTAACTTGATTTGTGAGTGACTGGTTCCTGAAAAGGGTTGAAGCCTGTATTTACAGTTCACCAGTGCTCTCGCTCCGCAGATCTAACACAGTAAGTTTAAACTATACTAGGGCAACTAACTGGGCTAGATGATGCTGTGTGGATTATCCTGAATTATTTATTTAATATTTATTTATTTATAGTGCTACAGGGACCTGATTTTGCAATAGTTATATTTATCTTGTTGTAATTTTTGATTTACTATGTAAGAAGCAAAAATAACAAAAAAGGTTAGTAGGTATTTAAAACACATGCATTTCAGGAAATCATATCTATTTTGTTTTAACAAAAAATAACTAAACACGAAAGTCATTTACAACGGGATATTTACCATAACTTGATTGAAAACTGAGGGTAGATCGGTATACCTGCATAAAAGCTCACTCTTAGTGCTTTCAGTTGTTCCGTGATCATGGCGCATGAAACTGCGCCGAAATATTGGAAAGCTCAATACTCAAATCATGGTAAATACTAAAGTCATTTACAACGGACTTTAGTGTTAATAACCCTGATAGATTTAAAAGATTTAACTAAAATATACCATATTTATACCTATAGGTACGTACTTACCAAAATAAATCAATGAAATACACATATGCGCTTAAAATGCAAAATTACCATACCAATAATAAACTGCCAAGTGCGAGTTGACTCGCACACGAAGGGTTCTGTACCGTAAAAATCAGGCAACTTTTTCAAAGAACATCATATTTTCACATGTTCGGAGATCCGTTTAAATTTTCAACTTTATTATATTTTTATTATTTGTTGTTATTACAGTTTAAGTGTTACTTATTTATAAAAAGATTCATGTGTCTACCTATTGTGGTTCCAGAGATACATCATTGACGAACGAAGAACAAAAATAGCAAAAAAAAAAACACTTTTTTTGTATGGAAGCCGCCTTTAATTTGAATAGGTATTTATTTTATTTGTATTATTTGTCATTAAAGCGGCAAGAGAAATACACATTCTCCGAAAGTTTACCACTTACGGTTCATGTGACGGAGCCCTGTGATAGACGGACGGACGGACAGACGGACAGCGCGGAGGCTTAGTAATTGGGTTCCGTTTTCACCCTTCGGGTACGGAACCCTAAAAATGGAATGTTAGTACTTGTTATAAAATATTTTATGATTATTATTATACATGGAACACATCATTATCTAATAATCTTAGTATAACCTGCGTTCTTATAGAATGGGATTGAGAATGGCGTCATCTCTCATGCTGTCCCGTTCAGCTGTGCGATTACGCAAAAACCACCCATCCTATAATTGCCATTTGAAAGCCATTTCAATGGACTTCGCCATTCAATTGCAAATAACGAAGGCTATTCAAAGAGCTTTCATGTGTCAATATAGAGGTAGTATGGGTTGGTGTTGCGTAATCGCACAGCAGATCGGATTCAACTGAGCAGGAGGAGCATGAGCAGCATGAATGATGACGTCATTCTCAATCCCATTATATATTTACTTAGGTTATAAGCACTAATAATTCTATTTATGTACATCTACATTATCAAAGATTATTTATCGGGTATTTATCGCGTACCTTTTGTTTTATTTTCCCCCCGCCCCGTGACCGCGATCGCTGCAACGCGATGGAAACGTAGGGGAAAATAAAACAAAAGGTACGCGATAAATACCCGACAAATAATCTTTAATAGGTTAACAGATCGCGAAAGTTTAAAAAGTTTTATCTACATTATCTACTAGGTACCTAGGTACCTACTATAATTGTGAGGAAGTATTCCACTTGGGCATTTTGACTTTGAGCTTGATTTTGGCTTTATGAAACATTAACATATTACCTGATTATTTCGGTGCCAGAACTGGACCAAAATAATGGAAAACTCACAAATAAATCATGGCAAATTTCCCATTATAATGTTTTTAGTGTTGGATTTTGCTGATCGAATATTTATTGTATTGTATTGAATGCCAATACTTTGATTAAGATATTATATACAGGTTGTCACGGAAAGGTTGAACTTAGCCGAAAGGGTGATACTGGGCCCCGATGGGGTCGACACTAACGTCTCACTAGTATTAGATACGCATAAAAACATGATTCCAAAAATTATTAGTATTTTATTTTTGACGCAACGGGGAATAATGAACTTTTTAGTTCATTATTCCCCGTTACAAGCTCGGATCGGCGTCAACGGGGAATAGTGAACAAAAAGTTCATTGTTCCCCGTTGACGGGGATCTTCAACGGGGAAGAATGGAATAAGCCAATAATTCTATGGACTATCTAAAAAAGGTAACAGATTTTGTTTGGTATGTGATTGTATCTACGTTAACTACAGTAACAAGGTAACATCCGAAACAACATTAACAAATATGTATAAAATAAATTATAAGGCTATATCATAAACTCTATAAAAAATATACAAATAATTTTATAAAATACTAATTAGTAGTACCAGAAGTTACATTTATATTCTATCCAACAAATAATTAAATTGACGAAACAAAACAATATTGCAAATTGCAAACATTACACCTATGTAAAGTCCGTTACATAGGTAGGTGGTACTTGTTTATTGTTGCGCTTACGCCGCTCCAAAAACCTATGCTCTGTCCCGCTCCTATGAAAGCGAAATTCTACTCTTTTCACAAAATGGCGCATGTTGCGCCCTCTTGAGAATGGGCGGTTAGTACATCCAATTAGGCTGAAATATAATGTTCTGACTTCTTATCATGGTATTGCGATTCATTTGGTAAATAAGCTGCTGTGCTGCGCCCTCTAGGTGTCGCATAAAATTAGCGCAAATTAGCGTCATCGTTACTGCGCATAATGCAGAGCGATGACCTTTTTTGATGTCACGTTGTAACTATATTTGTTTGTACCAACTTTGCTTATAATTTGTGACACAGAATAAATACTTTTTACTTTACTTTACTTTTACTTAAATGAATCGCAATACCATGATAGGAAGTATATTTTGTGAAAAGGATCGGATTTCGCGTTCATAGGAGCGGGACAGAGCATACGTTTTAAGAGCGGCGCGGCGTAAGCGCAAAAATCAAGTTTTTGCTTATTTACAGGAAAACTACACAACTTATGAAGAAACTGTTTCGAGGAACCAAACAGTTAGTAATAAGTTAATAACCGAATCAAAACATAAATAATTTCAATAGACCGCAGATTTCCTGAGATCTCGACCAAGTTATGTGCAAAACAACGCACTTTCATTATTTTTATTATCGTAATTTTGTTTCGCAATCGTGTTTTCACATTCAAGGAACCAAAGAAAAAATGTTGGATTTTATATAATTTGATTTTTTTTACCACCGGGATCTCGTGAGTTCTCACGGCCTAGTTTGACAACCAAACCTGATAGGTTCGCCTCTTAACCTAAAATGCACTCAGTTGCCGCGTTTTTTTATACGCCATTTACATTACTTGTCGATTTGAGATCCATCCTTCTTTTATATATTGCTTACAATTCTAACTGAAACTCGACGCCAAGCAAGTGAGTTTTATTTATTTGTGTCGTGGTTTGTTTACAAATATATCACATCGAGTTTGGCTAGTGTACTTATAGGTATCAAACATTATATTAAAGTAATAAAAACTGGAAAATGTATGTTATAAATAGGGATACTACACGTGTAACACGTGTAGGTATGAAGTTTAAACCTATAGGTAGATCAATATCCACTCTACAAAAAGTTCTATAAGACCTCTCCTTGTAGACGGAAAAAGTGAAAGCAATTATTTTACAATCATGACAGCAATTATAAAGGAATCAGGTTGCGAATTTTTACAGTAAATGTTATAAAGCCGAGTACTGACTGGTGTTACGGGGCGTAATGTACTATTCGCAGCGAGCATGATACGTCAAAAATCAGTCTCGTTGCTCTTTGCGAGCGCCAATCAGCGCCATCTTCCCCGTACTGACTGCACGAATGCTCGCTTTGTAACACGTTCCTTTACGTTCCCACATTTAGACATACAACATCAATAATGGATTGAAGAAGTAGGTACTATATTTTATTGGTTACTTAAACGGGGTGCATGGAAAGGGTGTACTAAGCACAGTGTTAAGCTGAGGGTAGTTTTTTTCATATTAGTGTTTTTGTGTCCTTTTCATCATTATTATAAAATTTCAAAGGACATTTACTTAATTTTTTTGTAGTTATTTCATGACAAAACACTGGTTTTGCTAAAAAAAAAGCAAATATTTTTCGTTCCATGCAGCAAAAATAAAAATAATATATTAGAAATTCAAAAAATCTTAATTCACATGTTGATCCCCTCGGGGCCCAGAATCACCCCCTTTCGGCTTAGTACACCCTTTCCGTGGCACCCTGTATTAAGAATTGTCATAATAATTTCACGGATATAATATTGGTACCATATCGGTATAATATAGGTTACCTGTTGGGATATTTGTCTACTTAATCAATGGAAAGAGTTCTAAAAGAACCAGTTTCAATAGATTCTACTTTGTTTGCGCCGTGTTTGTCCTTCTTTGTGCTTTTCCACATTGTGTCGTCTAAGAAGAAATCTCTGAAAAACGAAAAATTTAATTTAAACTTACAGATCTACATTCTGTTATAGAAAATGTTATTCTGGTGTTTATTAGCCCGGAGGCCTACTTGGAAAACGAAAATCTAAGTTACAAGAGGCCTATTTTAATTCTCCAACGCATTCATTTGTTTCATTTCGTTTTTTAGCGCAAATGGGTACTCTAATTTAGTGTGTTCAAGTACAACAATTGACCGAAACGAAACACGCAATTTAAAGAAAGAAAAATAATTTATTAATTGCTACACACATGTTATACAAAAATATACGTAATAAGGAAAAACATAAGCCTTTGGATTTAAATTTTGAACAAAATGTAAGCAGCGTCCCAAGGGTAAGAAAATTGGTTTTTCCCAATGTGAGCAACAAAAAACAAAACTAGATTTGTCCTTGTGATGTAAACAATAGTAATAGAAATAGAAATACTTTAGTGATGTAGTGAAGAAACTAAAATATTTTTTTTATTTTTTTCTAAATGAAACTGAACTTCTATGTTATTATTTTGATGTTTATGCGATCATAATACAAAGGGTAATGCTATTATTACTTGATTTACACGCGAGTGCGGAGATGTTCTTAGTAGAGGAACTCACCTCTTGCCCATAACAAGGTTAGTAGCTCGAACCTTATGCTCCGCCAAGGGTTCACGGGTGCCGCCGAAATCAGATGGTAAATCGTCCTTGCTGAGGTAGTCGAAAAGAGTCATCGATTTTGGCGTGTGGAAATGTATCTGTAGATTAAACAAGTATTTTATTACCCAGTGAGGGTTATGGTTTCCGCGTGTCTATTTCTGTGATTCTTTTTTACAATAGGTAACAACGAATCATCCGGCCGGCCTTGTCACCGCTAACGTACCACCTATTTTGAACCGAATGGTCTGTTGCGTGACGATGGTAAGAGGCGCGACGGCATGACACTAGTCCCATGGGAGTTGGGGATGCCCATTGTGTGGGGCGCTACATGCGTCGACACACTTGCGCCATCCCATCTTTCGAGGCATCCGTGAGGGCTGGTGCGGCGGCAGATTTGGCCGAGGATCTCAAGAGGCGCAAATAAGCAGGTCTCGACAGAGCCTACACATTTGCTCCCTTTGGGGTCGAGACCCTAGGTCCATGGGGTACCGAGGCTCTCTGTCTCTGAGCGTGTTATCTGAGCGTCTGGTCGAAGCGACGCGTGACCCGAGAGCTGGTGAGTATCAGGCGCAGCGCATCAGCATGCCATTCAGAGGGGCAATGCAGCCAGCGTCTTGGGGACACCTCCGACTGGTATTGATATGGATCAGTTGAGCTAGCTGTAGATTGTTGATTTGTTTGCAACAGTCTGCAGTTAGCTTAATTGTTTCAATTGTAAATACTAGTTCTAATTTGTTTTTATTATTTGATTGTATTTTGCTTTGGTAAAAACGATATCAAAAATAGCCATGATCGCTATTCTCTCTCTCTCGTTTGAATGCTGCCTGTGATTGAGGCCATATTTTTAAATTCCATGCAAAATTTCGGAAAAAAACCAGCACATCCAGGAGCTTATTGTTAATTAATTATGAAGGTAGGTACATCAACTTGCAACTTTTCTTACTGTTTAACAGAATAAGCAGATTGACCCGAAATATGTAAAAAGATGCTAAATACGTTTGTGCGCAAGTCAATGTAACCCCCGAATACACAAGCAATTACATTGGTCCACTGAAATAGCGAAGATTTTATGAAATTTGTTAATATTGGTTAATATTGCACCCGCTAGCTCGCTTCGTGTCAATGGAATGAAAATCTGTCCATGGCTGCCTAGCCCTATGTCAAGTTTTGACGGATTTTCATTGAAAACTGTCAAAAAAATCGCGACTTGAGACGTGCTCAAATGAGTTGTGTTTGTATTCGGGCGTTAGGGTCCAATATCCCGCGCGAAATTGCCCAATTCTGTCCTCGCAGTTTTAAATATTAGGTCCTTACATATGAAATTGGCGTTTTGTATGGGAGGAACAAAAAGTCGAATATTTTTTAATATAATATATTTAATTAATCAAAGTATGAACCATTATTTTCTATGCACTTTTGCCATCTTATAGGTAGTTCATTGATCCCTTTACTAAAAAAACCAGTCGGACGGGAATCAATAAAATCTTTGAAGGCGATTTGGACTGCCCCATCGGAGTTGAATTTTTTCCCTTGCAAGAAGTTATCCAAATTTCGAAAAAAATGGTAATCTGTTGGAGCAAGGTCCGGGGAGTACGGAGGATGTCTTAGACTTTCCAATTGAAGCTCTTCTAATTTAGTAGCCGTCTGTTGCGCAGTGTGTGGTCTAGCGTTGTCGTGAAGCAGCAGTGGCGTGGAGCGATTGACCAGCCTAGGTTGTTTAGCCGCTAGCTTTTCCATCATGGTTTGCAATTGCTGACAATAGACATCAGCCGTAATATTCTGGCCAGATTTGAGAAAACTGTAATGAACAATACCGGCACTAGTCCACCAAACGCTTACAAGTAACTTTTTTGGGGTTAATTTTCGCTTGGGGCAGGATTTGGCTGGCTGGCCAGGATCCAACCATTGCGCTGAGCGCTTCCGATTATCGTAAAGAACCCATTTTTCATCACAGGTAATGATTCGGTTTAAAATACCTTCATTATTGTGCCGGTTTAGTAATGTAACGCAGCAGTCGACGCGCGTTTGCCGGTTTGCTTCAGTCAATTCGTGAGGTACCCACCTTTCAAGCTTTTTAATCTTCCCAATTTGCTTCAAGTGAATTAAAACAGTTTTATCACTAACATCGCAGCCTGCAGCTAACTCGGACGTGGTTTGCGATGGATCCGCTTCCACAATAGCCTTCAACTCTTCATTATCAACTTGAGTCTCAGGCCGTCCACGGGGCTTGTTCTGCAGGTCAAAATTTCCAGAACGAAAACGTTGGAACCAAAAACGAACTGTGTTTTCTTTTGCAACACGACCGCCATACACATCATTCACCCTTCGAGTTGTTTCCGCAGCACTAGTGCCACGGCGGAACTCGTACTCGTAAATAATGCGATATTTTAAGTTTTCCATTTTGTAAAATGAGTGACGCATACAGAAAAAAACAGAAGAAAAAAAACAAATGAATGACGATCATCGAAGCACAAATACATGAGTCTGTAGCTGTACAAATTTGAATTTGGAATTCCTTACCAAAGAGGAGAAATTTGTGATTAAAGTGGCCAGTACGAAAAACGCCAATTTCATATGTAAGGACCTAATATTTCTCTGAAACGAATTTAATCCCCGATCAGATACCCTTGTACTGTCCAATGAGCCTATCCATCCATGGTTGTCGTAGAGATCGCTCTTGAGCGATAAGACCGCCAAATGGCGCTAAGTTTTTAAGTAGTCTTGTAAATAGTTTATAATAGATTTAAGTGTGCAATAAGGTATCTTCTATCTATTTATCTAATCCCAACTCCCCAAACGCACCATGTTTGTCATATCCTGCTTCAAGAAAGGCTTCATGACTGCATACAGCTTGTCTATGATAGGTGGAGAGTTTATTATGTGGATTCCCTTCAGTCTGATCGGCATGGCATCCTGAAATTCGAAAAGTGTTATGAAGACCAGATGAATAGATAAATACTCGTAGATATCGTATGTCTGAAAGATTACATGTTTTTTGGTAAGGTGTGTCTTAAATCCTAAATTAGGTTTACCTAGATACTAGGGTTCTCTAAAATAGCAACATAAAATATAATGTGTAAACACGGTAGAATGCGAAGAATTATAGAAAACACAAATAATTGAGTGAAAGAAAAATACTCAAGCTCAATAGCGTTTAGAAGAAATACCCAAATTTAAAAATTTAAAAAATATTTGAAATTCGGATATTTCTTCAAAACGCTGTTGATTTTGAGTATTTTTGTTTCGCTCAAATATTTGTCAAAGTATTTTACACAAATTGAACATTTCACGAATAAATCAAATTATTTATACGGCGGCTACAGATCATTATTTATTATTTTGTGTTTTCAAGGCCGTTGGGGCATACACCAGCCTCAAATGCTAAAGACAACGAACGTAGCTACGCTGCTGCGTAGCCAAGTCACGTAGCTCGGCGTAGACCCTATAGCATCTCTATGCTACAGGGTCTTCGAATAGTCTACGCTGTAGCAATTTTTCTCTGAATGGCCCTAATTCCACTAAATTAATCGCTTCACCATAACACAATGGTATCTTCTCAGAATGACACATTTTGGCTTTTACCTTTGATAAAAGAAACTACAGATGGAGGGACGCGGAGTATCAAGTTTGAAACCGTTCTATCGATCTCTCCGTGCAAATAGCACTGCAAGAACTGTCTAGCTAGAGTTTCCTTCATCTATGGACGGTACTGCGACGATACCATTGACATAGTAAAGCGATTGGTTCGCAGAATTCGGTCCCAGGGCGAATACATAAAACGAATACAGCCAAACTTAGAACCCAGAGGGTGTTCTATTTAGCAGTCGGTTAAAAAAAGGCCATAATTTTTCGAGACTCGATTTCGGTGATGGAAGAACATTAACTTAGTGCGGAACACTCGGTTTGCAAGTCATACATGCACTTGGCCAATATGAGCATCAGCATCCGCCTTCGCTGATATGTCCAAAAACACATCACACATTTCACAACTTTTAGTAAGGGTCAAACAAAATAACAATAAACGTGGTAAAATTTATAGTTTTGAGGTGTTTGCAACCGACTTTCTTAGCATTGGTGTGACATTATGGACATTAGTAACGTAGCGTTAGTTGCTATCCGTATCATAGCTATGCTGCTCAAGGTGAGCGAAATTACAAGAAGCTTAGTAAGTATATAGACAAACTGTTACCTCCTGATATCTCGACAGCTTCTTAGCAACTGACAGGTTCAGCTTAGTGAGGAACTTGAGCGATATGTCCTTGACATCCATGATCACTATATCTTCATTCTGCAGGGTCTCATTGTCTAGCAGCCAGGCATCGGAACTCAGGAAGAACACCCTGGCGTCTTCTATGTAGTCGTATGATTCTAGGCCCGGGTCGTTTAGCTGCCATATCCAGATGTTTCGGTTGCCTGATAGCTGGTATTGTGCGAGGTTTCTGCAAGTATCAAAATTATTATCAATAACATAGTTATTGATTATAATTATTTATTTATTGATGTTTATTACGAAGGGAGCCGTGGCTGTCGTAGCGTAAGTATCGATCATCCAACTAAGACCGTTGATGTCGTATGAGGCGACTAAAGGAGCCCACTATAGGAACGGCCGCAGTTTCCTTCTGTGTATTTTTAACACATCTACTGCGATTATAAATCCGCCTGCAAAGCGTGGTGATTATGGCAAATCCCTCTTGTTTGCGGGAGCCACGTTCTGCAGTGGAAGTATAAACATTATAGAGTAGATTACCTGAACAACGACACTAAGCAAGGCTTACACTCAAAGATACAACTAGTAATTTTCCCTATTACTTGATAATTAAGGGAACATTAAACTTCACTGATTGTCTGGTCTATCATTTATGTCATTATATTACAATCTTGCAAGGTAAGGTGCAGTTTATAACAACATTGAAGACACCACTTAGACATTACCAGGTAAATTACCTACCATATCCGTTTACAGAATCTAATCTAAAAAAAAAGCTAGCAGTAGCTATCAAGGCGGCAAACGATATTAAGTAAATATTATAATCCATCTATTTGGCTATACCGTAGTCTGGTAAAATGTATTCAATGATGTTTGATTCACAAGTTTGCTCTGCCAACTGCAATACTCGCTCAAAAAAGTACTTGCTAGGTAGATACACATAAGTGCACCAGTCCTGATGAAGTTCAAGATCAACAAGTATCTACAAACTTATTAACTCTACCTCGTGTGTACCACACGTAACCTTAATCTGATTTTACAAAATACCTAGTACGACCTGTAAACAAGGTATCAAAGTCAAAGTCAAAGTCAAAAACTCTTTATTTCCATAAATACAATAAATGTATACTTAGAAAAGGTCAAATTCTTAATAATTAAACACTGACACGGAAATAAAGTGATATTTTTGATTTCAGTCGCTTCGGTACGTAGACTAAAGTAAAGAAGCGACGAAGAAACCTTTAGCCTGTTAGTTGTTATTTTTCGAGTTGGAGCAAATTCCGTCCCACGCTTTTTTATCCTCTAGATAATCTGATATCTTATAGTAGGCCTTTTTACACAGCAAGGTTTTGACAATTTGTTTGAATTTATTTACTGATAATTTTTGCAACTCACTAGGAGTTTTGTTGTAGAAGCGTATACATTGCCCTTTAAAAGATACATTAATTTTGTGTAGTCTAGTTGTGGGCACAGCGAGTTTATGTTTATTCCTTGTATTCAAATTATGTACATCGCTATTTTTAGGGAACCGATTGATATTTCTATGAGTGTACAATAGGTTTTCATAAATATATTGACATGGTATCGATTGAGAGTGGTAAATTACCTTGCTTTGAAATATTCGTCTGCAATTGCAACTCAGGCTGAGTCGAGCTGAGAGATACAAAATCGCTCGAATCGAGTTTGAGGGCGATTTTGTTTGATTCGTTCATGATGTTTAACTATATATTAATAGACCGGTATCAAATGAATTGCATGTCCTCTATAGAACGGATAGGATCAGAAGACAATTAAAAGACTAAATAGTTTTTAGTCCAAGTAGTTCCTAATTATACTACGAACTTAGTAAATAGGTACTAACAATGACAAAAACTACTGTTTCACATGGTAGGTATATAACTACCAAAAATTATATGAATTTGGAAGGAACTGGTCAGAATAATCTGTATCTCTACCTCGTCTCTACAAGGTCTGATTCAATTTAGCTTTACTATGATGGGGCACACTATGGTATACATACATATTAATACAAGGTATGGCATTCCGAGACATCACGGTCACATGGGTGACACAAGCCCTACGTCATCGACGCCATCGGTGAAAAAGAAGAAAAATCTGTTTTCTGGTGTTACCAGTAGCGTATGATCGTAACTCCCCGAGCTCCATAAATTACCTGTACGAATCTGATACAACTATGTGGTTTTGTACTAACCACTGAGTTATATGTACTACGTACCTACTAGAGAAGCTATTCAAAACAAAAAACGTATCGCATCTTGCTGGATGACGGATAACAGTGGGGGCCTGCGCGCGGCGAGCGCTGCAGCGCTAAAACATTATCTCAGTCTTTAACCAAACTATTAAAACATTCAGGACACACAGGGATTTGAGGTGACACAGTTTATGTTCGTACAAATCTTCGTAAGAATTTATTCACTATTTTTAAACAAAATATTACTAAAAAGTAGAAAAGTAAAAAAAAATTAATTGTTATGCGTTTATTTAAACTTAAAAATCAACTTAAATAAGAAATCACATAATGTATTATTGCAATATCGAAATGCGCATGTCGTCATATTTTCTGAACTTTGTTCATTGTAATGTACCTACTAAAATGAAAAAAACATGAAATAAAATTGATTGTTTTGAAAAGACTAACAACAGACTTCGAATTCGTTTTAAACTGTTTTCATCGGAACCATCCTCTATACTAAACAACAAAAAAAATTATCCAAATCGGTCCATAAATGACGCAGAAATCGACGAAACAACTTAAAAAAACATACAACACAGAACCTCCTTGTTTCGAAGTCGGTTAAAAATGTCAAATTAATTAAAACACTTTCTAAAAATAACGCCATCCATCAATCACATATTTTTACCTACAACCGGTTTTGAAATGGAACACCTATATGTTTTGTTTAGTCTATGATTATAATTGCGTACATAATTACGAAAAATTATTTTCTATCTGTTGTAGTATAAATTGATATTATTACCTATTTATTCACTTATTACAACAAATAATTTTACTTACTTGACTACTGAATTATTAATACTCCTTCATTTACGTCCAGGTTCACATTTAGTCTTGGATTTTCGTTTTATTAGCGCGGCTCTATACGCACCCGCGACGCTGCATGAATGTCGAAGCCACACTGAAGTAAGGTGTACGGATTGCAGTACAGTTCAGTCTGACAAAGTGAGTGTTCGGAATGCGCAATCTAGTGCGTAGTACATATAATATCGATGGTGTTAACCAATTATTTATAACTGTAACTCGTGTTTATCTAAACTGTTTTGACTGATCGATCTAACAAACAAAATTGACGATTGAAATTTTTTATGTAGTTATTTGTTTTTTATTGACTATTTGTTTTCATATTTTGTTGAAATAAGTGGCAACTAGACAGTGACGTAGCATTGTGACCCAGACCTTGTTTTCTTGGACCATGACTTACACGATCTTCAAAGCCTTCTGAATGCCATGCAGCAACGGGTCCTTGTTGATCACTATGTCCCAATCATAACACTATCTATAACAGCACATCTATCTCCGGAATTGTTTCTCTCAGGTTGAAGAACGGTTCTGCAGTATTCTTGGCCTTCTCTAGGTTGTTGTGAGATCTGATTCTATCTAGCTTTGAGAGTATCTAAGTGGATACTTACACAATCTTCAAAGCCTTCTGAATACCAGGCAGCAACGGGTCCCGGTTAGTCAATATCTCCGGCATTGTTACTCTAAGGTTGAAGAACAGTTCTGCAATGTTCATGTTCTTCTCTAGGTTGTACTTAGCGAGGTCGGGACCTAATTAGCTTTATTCAGTTATGTGAATACTTACACGATCTTCAAGGCCTTTTGAATACCAGGCAGCAACGGGTCCCGGTTAGTCAATATCTCCGGCATTGTTGCTCTAAGGTTGAAGAACAGTTCTGCAGTGCTCTTGGCCTTCTCTAGGTTGTAATGGTTGCTGTGCAGGAATCTTATGACGAGTTTCACATCTGTAATTTATTTATTTATTATGACTACTACTATATTAGCCCCTGTAGCATGGACACTGGACAGCCTATATATGTTTTTGTCTATGCTATAATTAATACAATTTTACACTTTGCGTCAAGGGCATCGCCAGGCGATGATTTTACTTATTTACAACTAAACTACACAAAATATGAGGAAACTGGTTCAAGTAACCAAATAATTACTAATAACCTACGAATCAAAACATAAGTCATTTAAATAGACCGCAGGATTCCGGAGATCTCGACCAAATTATGTGCGAAACAGTGCATTTTCATGTCTTTTTATCGTATTTTTTCCCCAATCGTGTTTTTACATTCAAGGACCCAAAAAATTAAAAATTATGTGATGAGGTTTTTACCACAGGGATCCCGTGAGTACCTACTGAGATCTAGGCCTAGTTTGATAACCAAACACGTTACGTTCGCCCCTAATTTATAGGCTGTGGCCGGAGTGTCTCCTCTACAGCCTATATTGGATTAATGCGGGACCCAGGCCTCCCCTGATAAGCGCCTTGTATATACATATAAACAAGTCATCTCAACAAAGGCGAATATTTGATTAGGAATCGAAAAGAAGAATATTTGATTAGGTAACTACACTATCTGGTAATTATGATTATACGTAGGTAGATGTTATGTTAATTGATTCGAATAAGAATAATTTGCAACACAAAGCAAGAAAGAAACAAGACAAACGGCATGTTACAGTATAATAAATGTGACTGAGTCACCGCAAAACAGGTACCGTTTTGTGGTGCCCTCAATCACGTTTATTCGAATATTCGTCGAACTTTTTATTTATTAGGTACCCACACTACCTGGTAATTATGATTATACGTAGATAGATTGGTACCTATGTTAATTGATTCGAATAGGAATAATTTCTAACACAAAGCAAGAAAGAAACAAGACAAACGACAAGTTACAGTAAAATAAACGTGATTGAAGCACCACAAAACGGTCCCGTCTCAGCGTGTGCATCAGTGTATGCAAGGCTTTGGTTTTTGAGGGTGCATTGCGCCATTTTGTGAAAAGTATAGGCATAGGATTTCGCGTTCATAGGAGCGGGACAGAGCACACGTTTTTAGAACGGCGGCGTAAGCGCTAAAATCAAGTTTTTGCTTATTTACAAGAAAACTTTTACAGAAACTGCTTCAAGGAACTAATTAGTTAGTTACGATCTACGAATCAAAACATTAATCATTTCAATAGACCACAAGGTTCCTGAGCTCTCGACTAAATTATGTGCGAAACAGTG
Source organism: Eupithecia inturbata (assembly GCA_963662085.1). NCBI lineage: Eukaryota > Metazoa > Arthropoda > Insecta > Lepidoptera > Geometridae > Eupithecia > Eupithecia inturbata. The sequence goes on along the minus strand of OY759194.1, from coordinate 4,193,787 downwards.
CAATCTCATGGTTTCATGGTAAGTTTGTTCCGCAAAAATAATAATTTTGTTTTTACATTTAAGGAACTTCTTTAGTTCCTTGAATGTAAAAAATGTTAAATTTTATGTAATTTGAGTTTTTTACCACGGGGATCCCGTGAGTACTGAGCTCTAAGCTTAGTTTGACAAACAAACCAATTAGGTTCGTCCCTACCCGAAGGGTGAAAACGGGACCTTATTACTAAGCCTCCGCTGTCTATCTGTTAGTCTGTCCGTCTGTCAGCGAACTGTATCTCATGAGTGTGCTCAAGTCATGAGCCATAAAAGGTATGAATCCGAGATGTTTCGATATGTATCGCACGTTTCGACTCAAAGATATGTTTTGTAAACAAATGGGTTACCGTTCTCAGACATTATCTTAAATTCTTGGAAGACTAATGAAATAATAATGGAAAAATAGTTAACGACACTGGTATCATTAGAGATAGTCGCATGAGTCCGAATAAATTTTTGCATTTGTCATACCCGAATACTCAAACGCAACTCAGATTTAAGCGCGTCTCAAGTGACGAATTTTTGACAGATTTTCATTGAAAACTGTCAAGAAAACGCGACTTGAGACGTGCTCAAATCTGAGTTGCATTTGAGTATTCGGGAGTTAGTTTTGTCACATCTGTATTTATTTTAATTCTTCTGTCGTCCGTTGCTCCGTGTCAGCTGCGTATGTGCAATTATGCGTTTTTGAAGTTTTGGTTTTAATTCTGGACTACTAGTTTTGCATAAGTTGGAATCATGATACATATAGCACAAGCTCTGCTTATATTGGGTAGATCTCGTTAGATCCATTGACTAGATCCATGATGGATCTATTGAGATTTGTTTTTCTCATTAGATCCAGTTTGGAAGGTGAAGATATATCCATAACTTTATTTCTCAGTAGATCCATAGCTAGAACCATGATGGATCTATTTTATTGGTGCTAGATGATGCTGAGTGCGACAAAATCCATAAAGCATTTAATTATTTTATTGAACTTCCACGTAATGGACATGTAACCTTAGCTAAGAAGTTAATTTATAATTTTTTTTTTTTTTTGTTACTTTATCTGTTATTCACCAAGTTTTGTCCATCTTGTTATTAAGTAAATTGTTGTATAAGTAGGTATAATTAATATGTAAGTAAATAGGGCGATATGGTCGCTTAGCGACAAAGTCCCTTAATATTATATTTGTTTAAAATTAAAAAAAAAAAAAAAAAACCTTAGCTGAAAATTGGTAAATTCTAACATTTGAAAGCTAAATAATAAGCAAGAAATAACAAACCACAGGAAAATAGGAAATAATACATCGCTTTAGTGTAGGTAAACTAAGCGCCCCTACCTTCCTACCGTAATAATAACTTAGTACGTAAATATATTTATAACAACAAAACATTGCAGGTAATTAATTAAGGCATTACCTACCTAACAATAAAAGTTAACAAGGTGCAATGGAAAATATTTAATGTGTAACGCTAAGAGATATAATATAATAATACGCACGAATTTGTGGTAATTTTGTGAGGGACAAATAAACGTTTTTATTTATTTATTTTATTTTATTTTGTAGAATCTTTATAATAATATAATAATACCACCCACTTGAAATTAAAATATTAAAATAATGATTATTATTTTATTTTAATATACGAAACGTAGTACGTACGTACGATTCTACGAAATAAAATAAAATAACATAAATAAATTTAAAAAAAAAAAGTCTGTGGTAGTACTAATTGTGCTTGTATTTGTGGTACTGGTGAGATTGGCTGGAGTATACTCCAGCCAATATCAAGATACAAATATACAGATACAAATATACAGATACAAATATATAAGTTCTCGCTGTAAAAGGTTAAATCAATAAAGCTTCCCACTCACCTATATTTTTAGGGAAATGGGATTGACTTTCGACCCATCTTCGCAGCTCAAGGAATTGCTGCTGGTGCTCCTTGGGCAGGCTTTGCTCCATCTCTGTAATCGAAAGTAAAGAAAAGGGATTATTATTTACTTACCATAACTAAATCTAGGTCACACCAGCTGGTCAACTAATTTTTTTTTTTTTTTTTTTTTCGTAGTTTCTTAGTCAAAATGCAGCCAATGAGCAGCCAATACCTATAGTCTGGCCAAACTGAATATACAATGTTTGTAAATATTGCCTCGATACTTAACCAAAAACCACTATCTTATAGATTTTAAGTCGGAATTTGCACTACTAGTTAATTTTAGCTCTTTGCTACAATGCATAACGCTGACAATATGTTTTCGAACACCAGGCCTGAAAGAGCATTTTAGAAGTTGAGTTTGAGAGTAGTTTACAAAGATTGAATGGTGTGAATACAAAGATGAATGGCTGAAGTATAGTATGAGTGACTATACAAGAGACTTACGAAGCCCAAAGTCTGAGGTGTTTTATAAAAAAGGCAAAATATTTTTTATTGTGTTAGAACTTCGAACTCAATATAAAAGCGGGAAACCTTCGCGGAGAGAAGGGGATGTCATGTAACAAGGTCTATGTCAATCTATGCTACGGATAAATATTAGGTCCTTACATATGAAATTGGCGTTTTGTATGGGAGGAACAAAAAGTCGAATATTTTTTAATATAATATATTTAATTAATCAAAGTATGAACCATTATTTTCTATGCACTTTTGCCATCTTATAGGTAGTTCATTGATCCCTTTACTAAAAAAACCAGTCGGACGGGAATCAATAAAATCTTTGAAGGCGATTTGGACTGCCTCATCGGAGTTGAATTTTTTCCCTTGCAAGAAGTTATCCAAATTTCGAAAAAAATGGTAATCTGTTGGAGCAAGGTCCGGGGAGTACGGAGGATGTCTTAGACTTTCCAATTGAAGCTCTTCTAATTTAGTAGCCGTCTGTTGCGCAGTGTGTGGTCTAGCGTTGTCGTGAAGCAGCAGTGGCGTGGAGCGATTGACCAGCCTAGGTTGTTTAGCCGCTAGCTTTTCCATCATGGTTTGCAATTGCTGACAATAAACATCAGCCGTAATAGTCTGGCCAGATTTGAGAAAACTGTAATGAACAATACCGGCACTAGTCCACCAAACGCTTACAAGTAACTTTTTTGGGGTTAATTTTCGCTTGGGGCAGGATTTGGCTGGCTGGCCAGGATTCAACCATTGCGCTGAGCGCTTCCGATTATCGTAAAGAACCCATTTTTCATCACAGGTAATGATTCGGTTTAAAATACCTTCATTATTATGCCGGTTTAGTAATGTAACGCAGCAGTCGACGCGCGTTTGCCGGTTTGCTTCAGTCAATTCGTGAGGTACCCACCTTTCAAGCTTTTTAATCTTCCCAATTTGCTTCAAGTGAATTAAAACAGTTTTATCACTAACATCGCAGCCTGCAGCTAACTCGGACGTGGTTTGCGATGGATCCGCTTCCACAATAGCCTTCAACTCTTCATTATCAACTTGAGTCTCAGGCCGTCCACGGGGCTTGTTCTGCAGGTCAAAATTTCCAGAACGAAAACGTTGGAACCAAAAACGAACTGTGTTTTCTTTTGCAACACGACCGCCATACACATCATTCACCCTTCGAGTTGTTTCCGCAGCACTAGTGCCACGGCGGAACTCGTACTCGTAAATAATGCGATATTTTAAGTTTTCCATTTTGTAAAATGAGTGACGCAAACAGAAAAAAACAGAAGAAAAAAAACAAATGAATGACGATCATCGAAGCACAAATACATGAGTCTATAGCTGTACAAATTTGAATTTGGAATTCCTTACCAAAGAGGAGAAATTTGTGATTAAAGTGGCCAGTACGAAAAACGCCAATTTCATATGTAAGGACCTAATAATAAGTCGGTCTATGCCACTTCAATTTGACAGCCCCAAGTAGAAAACGTCTGAAACGTTTCTCAGTCTGGTCGAAATATTTTTTTGTATAAAATGCGAACCTAATGGGTGTGGTTGTCAAACAAGGCCTAGAGAATATAAATTATTTTTATTTTATTTATTTTTATTTATTTATTTATGTAATTAGAACGGCCTTAGGCCAATATAATATCCATTTTTTTACTTTGGTTCCTTGAATGTTAACTTGATTCTAAAAAAATTACTATAAAAAAAAACATGAAAGTGCACTGTTTCGCACATAATTTGATCGAGATCTTAGGAAACCAGGGGTCTATTGGAATTACTTATGTTTTGATTCGTATGTATGTTATTTATTACTTATTACTAATTACTTTGTTTTTTGTTTTTTGGCCTTGAACCAGTTTCTTCAAAGATTGTGTAGTTTTCTTGGAAATAACGTAAATAAACAAAGACTTGATTTTTGCGCTTACGCCGTTCCGAAAACGTATGTTCGGTCCCGCACCCATGAACGCGTAATCTCTTAAAGAAAACTCCTCATTCACCAGCAGGCCTCCCTTTCTCACAACTTATGAAAAATCAAATTTACATATGCACCTAATACTTAGGTATGCCGTGTGTTGCCTGCTTAGAATTTGCACCGCCCCAACTCTTCCCGCGGGTGTCATAAGATGCGACTACGGGATATCCACCGGGAGGCGGGCAGCAGCGCCTCCTGCAGAACAATTCCACCACCGAACTGCGATCCTCAACCCGCATGCCCAGCGTGTGGATTATGGGCATTACCCCTCATGAGACAAAAGCCAATAAAGTGCTTATCAGGGATATGTATCACAATGCAGTGGTGTCATACCTAAAGCATCTCACACACTATAAAATTACAGGTTCTGCTGCAAATGTGAATTAAAAACTTACCCCCATCTCCCATGAGATAAAAGCTTATCGTTATCAGGGTGAGGGAGGCCTGCTTCCAGCAGTGGACCAATATAGACTGTTGAGGTGAGGTACCTATGTTACCGACGTTACCTACGTACAAAGGCAGCGGATGATGATGAGGTAGGTAGTAAAAAAAACTGGTTTATAGTACCTAAGTTTTCCGTCATGAAAAACGCAGATTCTCAAGATAACTATAAGTTTGAATTTCGTTTCTAAGGCACTATTTTTATCACATACGCCACAGTTATAGCCACCAATCTATTGCACTTGGTTCCACAGTTCCACCTACCGCCAGATACCATAATGGCACACGGTCTGCCGAAAACTCTGTACATGCGCTATTCTATGTGATTTAGAACCGTTTTTATCAAAAGTTCTTAGAAAATTATTATTATAGGTAGGCTACACCACAGTGAATCACGACGCCAAATAGGTATTTGTGTGTATTTGCATGAATTTATTACCTACCTACCTACTGATAAGCAAGAAAAAAATTACGATTTGTTTTCAAAATCTGAATTATACTAGGTACTACTAGGTATAATAATGCAGAGAAAAGGTGAGGTTTAAGTTTAAGTTTTTCGGCTAATCTTTGTTGACCTTGACATTTGACCTGAAGATATTAAACAAATCTACTAGGTAGGTACAATCAGGTACATAAAGAATAGGTCCCTACTAAATAAGTTAGATAAAAACTTAAGTTATTTTACTATAAAATCTATCGTAGTTTGACGAATTTATTATGAATGTGAGCGGTTCACCCTGAAGAAGTCACTCATTAGACTAACAGTTTCATGCATAGATCTACTTAGTTCTATGGTTTCATGGTCCAATACGCACATGTCCAACTGCACCAGCTGCAGCAGCGCGGCGCGGCGCGGCTGGGCAGCGAATGCGTTAAGGAATGTAACGTTGGTGTTCCACCAACACAAAAAAAGCTTGTTTCGTAGTTAACCCGCTCGCATTCATAATGAACTTACATCCATACTAATAAATTCAAAAGTAGGTATAGTACCTAGTAGTTTATAGGTAATTATAAATTCGAAAGTAACTCTGTCGGTTTCCTTTTCAAGCCTAAACGGGTAAACAGATTTCATGAAATTTGGCAGCGAGGTAAATGGTATCCGGGGGACGGGCATAGGCTACTTGAAAAGCGTGTGCGAAGCCGCGGGCAGCAGCTAGTATTGCATACAGTAGGTAGGTACAGACAGCATCATTAACTGGTAACCCTCTAGCGGTAGATGTGTAAACGTTAAAGGGAAAATGTCCTCCTGTATGTAAGTACCTATGAATTTGACGTTGACTGTACCTAGATGCACTGCACGAATAGGTACCTACGTACTTACTTATGTAGATAATTTGGGAGTTGAAGTGGCAAGATTGATAAGGCATACCTAAGTATCCACTTCCTATCTACTAAATACCCGATATTGAAACGAGCAGGTATGTAGGTATTAGTAGTACGTTTTTTATGGTATGATAATAACAAAAGCGGTAGGTACTCACCATACTTCCCTATTTGCAAGTAGGTAACATACCCAATTAAAAGGTAGGTAGGTAGGTACTTAGTTCTAACTCTTACATAAGCTTACCTAAATCTCGTGGACCGTAACTCGCGAATTTTATGATAAATATAACCGGATTTAAAAAAAGGCGACAAATGTGCTCAGACGTCTCTCGGATACTGGCTCCAGTAACAACAAACAACCGAGCTCGATTGACCTCGCCACTACGAATGTCGATTTACGTGGCGAAATGTTTTGTAGCTTAATTCAGTGCAAGATCATGGCCTGTTCCTATCATATTATGGAAACTAGTTCTTTTAGCGATAAAATCAGGGTCATTATCACGAGGTATTACTGTTTAATTCTATGTAGGTACAGGCAAAGATTTAAATCGTTGGGTACAAATGAAATCTAATCAAAACTCTTTATTTACATAAATACAATAAATGTAGGTAGGTACACTTAGAAAAGGTCAAACTTTGAATAATTAAACACTGACACGGAAATAAAGTAATATTTTTGATTTCTGTCGCTTCGGTATACCTACCTATAGACTAAAGTAAAGAAGCGACGAAGAAACCTTTAGCCTGTTAATTCTTATATTTCGAGATGGAGTAAATCCCGTCCCAAGCTTTTTTAACCGACTTCAAACAGGAGGAAGTTCTCAGTTCGTCTGTATGTTTTTTTATTTGTAAGTACCTATGTAGGTATGTTACTTGATATCTCCGCCTATGGGTAACCGATTTTACTGATTCTTTCACTATTGTATAGATAATGATAAATACTAATCCCGTTAAACTTAAAAAGCAACTTAATATTTTTGGAGAATCACGACTAGCTACAACAGTTTTGGTGATATCTGTGCGGCAATTTTTAATAGATTTTGATGATTCTTCGTTGAATAAAAAATTGATTTTGAGGTGGTCTCCTTTAAGTTTGATTCTCGAGGAATCAAACTTATAGGATATTGTTAGACAAATCAGTTTAAACACCAGTCTCAAGTAATACAATGTTTTAATGATCTGCGTTTACCATACAATCATTTCATTTTACATTTTTATTTAGGTATATCGTTTTCAATAAAAAAATACTCCAAGCAGCTCCATTTTATCCTTCCACTCCTTTTTTCTAATCGCCCTGCCTAGGTCCCGCACTTTGTGACGTTGACATTTAACAGGTCCATGTAATAGGCTATTTATGAATATTTACTCTATAAAATATATAAAATAAAAAGGATGCTAATAGTCGGCTGTCCTGGTACAGGAATGTCCCCAGTCCGGTTCGGCCATTTGATATTTATGTTGTATGCCCTCATACATGTTTAAAAAAACAATAATACAACATCTTCCTACTCTCATATAAAAAAAAAATATATGTCGTATGGTTAAAAAATAACTAAAGTAGGTCATTATTTTAGCGATCCCACTAAATAGGCCGAAATAATATGATGCATGTCTTCATTTTCATGCGAGTAACACTATGGCAGTGGAGAGCTCAGGAGGCGATCAGACTTCATTATGATACGGCGTCTGTGTGAAAGAGAACACAATGTTAATAAAGTTGTATAAATTATAATGATTTAAATAATATATAATTATTATAATCATATAATTTAATAATGAAATACTATAATGTATTGAAATAATTATTATATTAATATTTATATTATATTTGAAATAATTATTTAATGAATCATAATTTTAAATTATCTGAGAAATCTATTAAAATTGTAAATTCTCGTTATCTCATAATTCTTATCAGAGTGATTAAATAGCAAAATTATAAGCTATATATGCTATATTATTAATGTAATAATTTTTTTTTTTTTATTTCAACCTTACCACCATTTGAGTGCCGTGATCTGGCAAACTCATTATCGTGTTTTGAGTCCTCGTAATCGGGCAAACTCACAAACAGATATTTGAGTCCTCGTAATCGGGCAAACTCATTAATTATTGTGTTTTGAGTCCTCGTAATCGGGCAAACTCACAAACAGGTATTTGAGTCCTCGTAATCGGGCAAACTCATTAATTATTGTGTTTTGAGTCCTCGTAATCGGGCAAACTCACAAACAGGTATTTGAGTCCTCGTAATCGGGCAAACTCATTAATTATTGTGTTTTGAGTCCTCGTAATCGGGCAAACTCACAAACAGGTATTTGAGTCCTCGTAATCGGGCAAACTCATTTATTATTGTGTTTTGAGTCCTCGTAATCGGGCAAACTCACAAACAGGTATTTGAGTCCTCGTAATCGGGCAAACTCACAATACATCAATCTGTAAAAAAATATATTATTTATACCCACATTTATGTATTATAAGTAATGCAAGGGTCTTAGATGCTTCTCCATTTACAAATATTAAAAGCATCTGTTGTCTTTCCCTCTGCAACAAATTGTGGTAATAGGATATATCTATACGTATACATAATATATCAGTGTCATTGTATTTGAGTGGAATTAGTTCATATTCAATATACTTTACTTATTTATTATCATAGTTTAGTTCAATAATTAAAACGTAACCAGATGATAACTATCATGTTGTGCTCATAACGATAATCACCTGTTAATTATTACAGTGTGCATGCTATATAGTAGTGATTTAGGTACATGTTTATGAAAAACATAAGTAAGTAGTATACGAATACTGTATACCCCAATACAATGTAATTTGATGTGATTGTAAGCTCACTTAAGCAAATTTTATTTGAGCTAGTTCTTTTTAAATAATAGATGACTATAATAATTATTAATATTTTAATATTGTACCTATTTAGGATTTTCTATCATCATTTTGTTTGGTAAATAGCTCTCTGAAATATCATTATCATTTTAACTTTTGCTTTTCAAATTAAAGATTATCCATTTTTTTTTATTTATTTGTACCTTTGCCTTTAAATTTTATTACATCGAAGTAGTCAATATTTCATAACAATCGTTCGTTTTTAGTATTGCTGTGACTTTGTAAAGTCATTTGATACAGCTTCTTACTTTTACCATCACAAAGATAGTGTTGTCATTATGGATCCTAAAAAGATCCCCAGTGCTAAACCAGTGTTGTGTGTAATTATTTCTAATTTATTATTTTATTCAAATTTAATTAATTTCAATTGAAGTGTAGGTGGTAGTTTGCATGAACGTTCTAATTGGATAAGAATAATTGTAATTGGTATTTTGGTATTGAACTCCCATATGGGCTTGATTGTTGGCTATTACTGTGACATTTATTATTTCAAATCGGTACGTATCGAATTGACTGTGTAAGCCAGTGCTCGGGATCGAACTTCTATTTAAAGCATTACCATATTCTATTTGATAACCATCTCGATAGTATAATCTAATTCGTTTCTTACTTATATATTATAATTTAGTATTTATTACAAAATTTGTAGTCAATTAATGAATAATTCGACTAATAGCTATCTGTATAATAACTAATATATAATAATAATCTTTGATGTTGGAGCATAGATAATTTCATCAACACGCCGCTAACTTCAATATACATAATCAAAATGATGGTTCTAGCTAGTCCAACGGTCTATCAACATCTTTACTTTCTCGCTTTTCATTCAATACAAAGTAGTTAACAATATTATTATTGCGCTTTGTAAATTATAATAAACCCCATATTATGGGTACAAGCGTACTGATTTTTAATGTAGGTTTTAATAATTCTTTGCAAATCTCATAAGATAAAGAAATGTGTGGTGCACATTTTTGTAATTTATCTCAAATCCGGTTTAAAGAGCTTTATTTATACTCAAATAGAACAAATAAGTCCACTTAGAATGAGTAGTATTATTATTGTGATTTCAACATCATTCTTGAATTAAATTGAATTATGAACTTTTAGTGCTTTCGCTTTTTGTGCTGCTGTGGGAGCTCACTACACTTTCAGGGCAGCAGGCAACAACAAGATTATTTGCAACTCAGTACTAATGTGAAAACAACTCTTATATATTTTTACATTAGTACATGTGTTATAGTAATGGCACCAAAAATTTACTATAATCTACCAACTGGCATTGAGCATAGTGATGACATTATTACATTTACGTCCAAACTTCTAATTATTAAATAAATAACACATTTTTTTTCTTTAATAAATAAATGATTATGATTATTGAATTATTATGTAAAGATGCGCATCGATTTGGTGAACGTATTATTTTCAATGTACGTAACTCTCTACCTTTATTTTTAGCTTTTACTGTTATTACATTTCTTTGATATTATGTAAAAATGTGAACGCCAAATGGTAGGTAAATCACAGCGCTCTTAAATTTATGTGTAAAAATCTCGTGATACCTGTATATCACAAATTAATAAAAGAACTTATGAAGATCTGGCAGTAATGCTCTAACGCACGGTTCAGGGTTCAGGGCCCGTCCTGGGACAATCTTTGTTACCTGCCGGACTTCGTAGGAACTGTCCCTTTTTGGATCTGAACCACCAGTACTTAGACCAGGCTGCTGCGGCACTACAAAATAACGGTAGGCTCAGCCATCCTTACGATTTGACATACCCACTATCTAGCCTCTCTAGCTTTGGAAGATTTTCACTACCTACTTTGATACAATCAATGTCAACCAGAAACGTGTCTTTATTTTTATCAAGCCGATCATAGTCCGGTTTCCCTCGTGGTTTATAAAACCAGGAAGTTACTAAAACCAGTAGGTACTCAAAACTGGGCCAACACTCAATAGAAAAACTGTATTCTTGCAAAGTAGCAACCACCACCGTCTAGCAATTATGCGGTATTAATCTCAGTTCGTCAATATCGTATTGTTGATTCGAAAACATTGCAGTCTGTATGAACTTTAAACAGTGCATTATAATTATCAACGACGTAAGTAAATGCTTTAAGCATGTCCTTTACAATTTTTAGTTGTTATCTGGACTACATGAATCTACAGGAAGATATTAATAGTTCAGGCCAGTATTTTGTCGATAATCGTATTAGCGTTAATATTATTAAAAGTTCTTATTATTTCTTTTACCAGAAAAGTTGGTCCCATGGAGCTTACCAGATTATTTTTTTTTTAATTATTGTTATTTAAATATAATAAATTGATACCTAATAAAGAGCACTCGATAAGGAACCTTCAGCTACCACTAATAAAGCATAATATAAGAGTCTTGGGTTCGTTAGTTGGACCCATCACATTATAAATTACATTCAATAACATTGGATATATCCAAAAAAGGTTTATACAAAAACATTATTAAATATAGATGCTACACGGGTTTTGATGACTATCAAGAAGCATGTGCTTACTATTGCTTAACAACTCTCGAAGACCGAATAATTATGACAGATATGTCTTTCCTGCATATTACATAATGTAACGAATAATATATGTAACGGGTATATTAACTGTCAAAGTTAAAGTAGAAAACTCTTTATTTCCATAAATACAATAAATGTATACTTAGAAAAGGTCAAATTCTTAATAATTAAACACTGACACGGAAATAAAGTGATATTTTTGATTTCAGTCGCTTCGGTACGTAGACTAAAGTAGCGACGAAGAAACCTTTAGCCTGTTAGTTGTTATTTTTCGAGTTGGAGCAAATTCCGTCCCACGCTCTTTTTATCCTCTAGATAATCTGATATTTTCAAGTCTTGATTTGAAGTTTGTCAAGATTTGCTATCCAAATTGCTATGCCTGAATACACTGCGGAACAGGACTAGACATGCAACCATATAACTTTATGTCGTCATGTCAACAAAATGTAATATGCACAGTATTCACCTGTCACTCGGCTTCATAGAAGCTTTAACATTATATTTAATTCACTATTATATACATTATATCCCTTTTAGTAGTAAGGAGACTTTTAAGCGTGATATTTTCAACTGCTCTCAAATAGAGTATCACTTCATAAAGTGTTTATTTATAGAGTATAACGGAATTTTTTTTTTTTTTTTATTCTTTGTATTTTTTTTTTATTTGTTTGATTTTTATTATATTATTGTTATTATATTACGTACCTACCTATCTATAGTATTTAACATATGACAAGAATGGTGACAAATAACCAATTAATTATTATTAAATAACCCCTTTTTTTTTCTTTTTTTTTTTTTTTTTTTTACATCTACGTTTTCTTTAGGTAATTAATATTTCTTACGTGAAATTAAGTCCTAATGTCATTGTGTTATTTTCTTATCTGATTTTTTTTTATTGTAAAAATATTGGTTATAAATATTGGTGTTGGTTAAGTAGATATAAATATCACACACCTTTAACGGGCAAATTACATTGCTACATCATTATATTACCATCTTTTAGATGTAATTAACCAATAATAAATATACTTTTACTTTACGTTACTTTTACTTATATGGTCGTTTATGTATTGCATATAATTAACTTGTATATTATGCATAAGATAAAGTAATTTATAATAACTACGTTTTTAGTCCAACAAAATATGTAACCATAATGTAGCGTGAATTAGTAGGGGTAACTGAATGACCTAGGTACATATTGATAGGTAGTTTTCTAGTGCCTATATTGTTTCGTAAGAATACTGCTACGATTGATTTGTTTAAATGTTAGCATTGATTCTATGTATATTCAATTTATGTATCGTGTCTATACCTTACTTATATATAATGGAACAGTTTGTATTGTCGTCCTTATTTTCAAAATTATTATAATATAAATCCTTTAGTAATTATTTTAAGAATATATATTAGCAGTACTATTAGCAGTTTTACTCGCGAATAAATAACTCAATAAATAAAATAAGTACAAAATTCTTTCTGACGTACTAGATCGAAATTATAGTACTATTAGTGCTTGTAGCGCCTCACTCGGCAAAATTTCATATCTATAATGCGAAGACCGAAGCAAAGACAAAGAACGAAATGCATATCTCCGTCTCTATTAAAATCGGGGTATGCGCTGTCTATCTCTGTTCTTCCTTAATCCTTTGTCTTCCAATTCCGTCTGACACAATGTAGTGATCGAAAGGAAACATAAGAGTATGTTCCTACTTACCACTGAACTAGCAAACGCAATGAATTTGAAGCAGTTCTTTTTATTCTTGTTATCGGGCTTTAAATACTATGCGAAAGTTGTTTTTTTTTTTTTTTAACTGAACTTTGTTACTGAATGAGTGAGTGTACTAGAAGCAATGAGTTTAGTTGAATAGGTCGTACTAGTTTTTACTAATTTTTTTTTTTACTAATTTTTTTTTTGTTTGTATACTTAATTTGCGTATGAGTAATAAATAAGTAACTTTACATGAATTATTTGTGCATGATTATGAGTTAAAATAAAGTTTAAATTTATGTGCATATTAGTGAAAATTAAAATAATCATCAATAAGGGTTCATAAAAATTAAGTGCACCATATTAAGGGTTAAGTTGCTGTGCACAATTAGGGTTAAAATTACCTATGTGTATAGTTGAGGATTAAAATATTTAAATCAATGTGCGTAAGGGTTAAAAATAATAGTTTTAATAAGTGGTTATTACAAATGATTTTTCGAGTATATTTTGTGCAGCATAGATAAGAGTGACAGCATAGATAATTTAAAGAAAATGTGAAAAAATATATATTAAATCTCTTCTTGGTTAACCAAAAATCATTGTTAGTAGGTACCTTCCTTAGTAATGCCATGGGTAGTTATCTGAAATAGTAGGTGTATATACCTCCATGCTATTTATTACAGTGCATAAAGCTATTAAATATAGACAGATTTTTGATTATCATAATAAACTTTTAAATCTTTATTTATACCTATCAATTTTTTTTCTTTTGAACGGTTATATGTATTTAACATACATTAGATAGGTAATTCTTGGGAGCACCAACAGCCTTTTAAGATAGGGATAGCAGTTACAAAAACCATTGATGAACATGTGCATGGGAACATATCAACTAAAATAGTAATAAGCAACAATGTTAATAATGTTGTAAATTAAATCAATTGATTTGTCTGAATGTGTAGGTAATTTTCCTTAGGTACCTATGTAAGTATTTAATATAAATTATATTTATAATTGATAGATTTTAAGATTCATAATCTTTAAGACCACTGTAAAGTTATTTTATCATTTACAGATTTCAAGCAAAGTTATGCTTGAATTAACACACTTGAACGGAAAAAGATTGCTTATTGTTAATAAATACTTATAATCATATACAATATCATAAATAATAATAACTAGGGTTATTATTAAGATTATTTCTTGTACTGTAGTATTTATTATTTGACATGTCAATATTAGTGATGTGTATGTAAATAAATTGGATTCACTGAATTTACTGAAGCCCATGTCATTGTGCTCACTCAGTTTATTTTACTCACACACGCACACACATCTGATCCTGAGATACTTGCTCAAAGTAGCAGAGTAGATAAAAAATAGTAAGCGAAGTACACAATCGTTATGTCCTCCTCCGTAAGCGGACTAATATTAAGTTTTGAAGTTGATGGTGTTATTAGATTCCTATTTATTACCATATCATTTTCATAGTCCTGGACAGTTGGTGATGAGTTGTGAATAGCTATATACCTAGATATTCTCTATGAAGAAATCAGGTAAGTATGGCACAAATAAGTATGGATAACCTACTTGGCCATAGCATCTTCCTATCTTCAATCAGGTTTGCTACTCAGGTTGGTTCCTATAACATTGACTGGAATAAAACTGTATTATGCTTTATGATGTTCCGCATACCCAGGGTTAACTAAATATGAGCCGCTCGCACCTGCATTCCAGGAATTCTGCAGATAGTAAAGGGTAGGCTGGTCGGTGCGTTTGCTGTTTGCATTAAATTTCAACCGTATGAATAACAAGTTTTGTATTTTCTTAGTTTGATACATATCAAAAGATTAGATTAGATTTATGTAATAATTTAGATGTATGTAAATCTAAACTGTGTTGGAAATTGTGCAACATATAGAACATATAGAGTAAAGTAGGTACTTTGAAAAATAAAAACAAATCAGGTTGTGATTACAATTGGCATCTCGTGAATTTTTACTTATACAGAGATATAATTTACATTTTACACACAACACGAAACCCTCTGTGTGAGTATGATACTCAATCAAAAGGTACTTCAAGGGAATCGACAATTTGACCTCTACGCCGAGCTGTGAGTAGGTTTTTTTTTTAGTTAGATTACTTACTGAACAATTAAGCATCAGGTTGTAGACCAAGCAGGTAAGAATAATGTGTTGAACCATTGATCAACAGGTATCTATCATAATAAAAAGTCTACATACCAAATAGCTTCAATGGGCGTATGTTATCCCATTTCTGATTTGTTAGACAAATCAGTTTAAACACCAGTCTCAAGTAATACAATGTTTTAATGATCTGCGTTTACCATACAATCATTTCATTTTACATTTTTATTTAGGTATATCGTTTTCAATAAAAAAATACTCCAAGCAGCTCCATTTTATCCTTCCACTCCTTTTTTCTAATCGCCCTGCCTAGGTCCCGCACTTTGTGACGTTGACATTTAACAGGTCCATGTAATAGGCTATTTATGAATATTTACTCTATAAAATATATAAAATAAAAAGGATGCTAATAATATATAATATAATACATTTATCGAAGTATAATATACTATGGAAGTAGCAGAAATAAACAAGTCTAGATGTAGGTAACCACGTCTGTAAGATGACGGATTTTTTTGACGGCATAGGTAGGTACGCTGCAGAACTTTTTTTTTTTTTTTCGAAAGGACTATAATGCTGTTGACCGCAGATGGCCATGACAGCGTTACCGGACTTTTGACGGGCGCAGAAGGCGCCTCACCGGTAAAGTTATGTTGGGGCAACACGCACAAGGGCCACCACTTAGGTGCGAGCCTCGGCTTGGGCTGTCGCCAGGTGCTACAAGAGGGGATGGAGGTTTCGCCAAGGTGCACGAATGCACCTATGGGCGGTAGCGGGGAATTCTTCGACCCCGCATCAATTAAATTTAAAGACGGAAACGGTATTTTTTCTTTTTTAAGTTTTTTCGAATATTTCTAATAACTTTAAGAAGTAGGTAGGTAGTATGAAATTTAGAAAACTTTAAATAACTTTTTTGAAATAGTATATACTAGCTGATACCATTCATCTGAGAACCCATTTGACCTTGCAGGACTCTAACATAACATTTGTATGTTACCTACAAAAAAAAACTGTTTTTAATTTAAAGATTTTTTTCCTTTAAACTGTTCAAGTTTAAAATGATTTACATTACATACCTACCTACTGCTCACTTTGTAAGCAGTAGGTATGTAATGTAAATCATCATCACTTCATCACTGATGGTAATACCTCTCATTTCGGTTCTTGATGTCACACAGGGGGCCAGTCTGAAAACCAGCGCTATTTTGTACCTATCCTGGTGCAGACCAGCATAAACCTGAAACCATCGCCTGAGACTGACCCTTTTGGGCTCGCCACCGGCGCGGCGGCGGCGCAGCGCAGAAACGATGTGTTCCCGTTGTCCCCATTATGGGGACAACGGGAAGTCATAAAATTTCCTTCCCGTTGTCCCCATCGACGTTTTCTGTTATGAGGACAACGGGAAGTAATAAAATTTCCTTCCTGTTGTCCCCATTGACGCTTTCCCGTTATGGGGACAACGGAAACTTATAAAATATCCTTTCTTTTGTCCCCATTGACGTAAGTATAGTTACATACAAATGAAACAAATGATTTAAGCATAATAGGATTTTAATCAAATGTGAAATAATCTTAAAAAAAAACTAAAACAAATAACACAACCTTAATGTTATAAAAGAGTAAAAATATCACAATCATTTTTTGGATCTTTTAATCAACTAGGTATATTTTTTTTGGGTCATAGTATTAATTATATCACAGAATCAACGTAAACCTAAATGAAAACACATAACATACATAAATAAGTAAAAGTTAGGTTAAATAAACATTAAAAAACAAAACAAATATAAATTGTACTTAAACGTAGGAAACATATTTTCCTATTATCATCATAGTCTAGCGTTTATCGCGATTAAATGTTACTTAGATATTTTTTTTTAAATTTTGATTATTTAAATAATTTTTTTTGCTAAGATTTGTAAGCTGGTGTTCAGCATGTAAAAATATTGTGCCGCCCTTTATGTGTATGTATTTTAATTCACTACTTCCTCCCGAAGGACCAGGAGGCGTTATTTACATTGTTGATATAAGGAAAAAGGAAACATTATTTTATTAACAGTTTATAGTAAGTACGCAAGAAACACTAAGAAAGAAAAGAATGACACAACTTGACAAAAACCGATGTGCTGCTTTTTTCTACGTAGATTTTTTTCTAACGGCTGTATAAGTACTATACAATAGAATCAACACAAAGAAACTACTTATTACTTACACGAGTTCTTTTACACTTTTACCTACAACACCACTATTCACCACTTATTAATACAGCATAACTAAGTCCCAGTTACTAGTTTCTTTTCTGTTAAGTATTTTCTGGAGTGGATTTTAACATAAGCCAATAAGAGCTTTGCAAAAACAATGTTATCTGTGTGCTTTTGTTCCCTAGCCGTATCGCCGTGCGCCTCGCACGCCGCCGCCACAGCGCGCCGGTGCATTATTTTCAAGGACACTTGTTTTTTCATAGTTAACTAGTCTAGACAACTAGGAAACAAATAATCTATTTTACACCGTTACATTAAGAATGTGTATTTTTGAGCAAAAGTAACAGCAATAACTTAGTACATAGTTATATAATTATTATACCAGTGTAAACTCCATTTAAGTCACTCGCTATAACAACAAACTTTAATTATTTTATTGAGTTTCGCTATCCCTGTTAACAGCAGGGTCACTGTCAATGGGGATAACAGGAACACATTATAATTATTTTTATTTTGTTTCGCTGTCCCCTTTAACGGGGACACTGTCAATGGGGACAACAGGAATACATTTTAATTATTTTTATTAAGTTTCGCTGTCCCCATTAACGGGTCACAGTCAATGGGGACAACAGGAATAAATGTTTATTATTTTTATTGAGTTCCGTTGTCCCCATTGAATGGGGACAGCGACAATGGGGACAACGGGAATACACCGCAGAAACAAAGTCCCTAATTTCTAAAACAAACCCGTATAGGTATTAAGTTAGGACTGGTTGTAGTTGTGATTTTTACAAAAAATCACAACTACAACCAGTTAACAATGGTTCCGGAGGATAATATACCTACATAAAATAATATACATTCACGATATACCAACCTGTAGTAAATTTGTTTATGCTAGTATAAGTATACGATGAAATTTTAAAAGAGACCTGGTCAAGTGGGCTATCAAATAAAAGACTTATAGTTTCTCAAAACAGTTTTCGAAATTTTTGTAGGTTTCATACTTTGTGAAATATGTATGTATCTATTTTGAAAAGTCGAAAGTTAGATCCTACCTTAGCCGCCGTATTTTACCAAACAGCTGCTAGAAAACATCTCAATTACTCAACAGCTCGATATAAAATTATGTGGAAACCGATGCATGCAACCGCTACAGGTAGGTAAAATCAAAATCAAAAGGGTAGGTAGAAGTTCTACCTACCGACCGATGTTGTATTAGGTAGGAACCTACCTACTAGCTTCCTAACCTGTTTACGTTTGACGACAGATGTGGCGCGGCGGGCGAAGGTCCTGCGACGCAGGAGGTTGCGGGTTCGATTCCCGCCTTGGTACAAATGTTTGAACGATCTGCAAATATTTCGTTCCGGGTGTTCTGGGTATTTTCTAAGTATAATGAAAAATATCTGTCTATGTACTTAACGTATACTATTAAGTTTATCATCAGTCATCTAGTACCCATAACAGTACCTAGGTAGTTGGTGGGGGAAGCCCGCACGGTACAATTTCGCTCCGTCGTCGTATTTTATTTTTTACGATTTAAATCCAAAATGGCACAAAAGTTACTCGAAAATGTCGTGCGCGATCTCCAGAAGATTATTGGCGAACTTTCCAATAAAATAACCACGGAAGTTAAAATCGACGCCCAGAACGCGACAACCAAGAAGCAAGAACAGACGATGGGTTTACTCAAAATAGCTGTTGAGGGTAAGCTCGAAACGATTCCAGCCAAGTCACCGGCCGTCGATATTCCAACTGCGCCAGTGTTGCCGGGGCGATACATACAACAACGTCCTGTGCGGGCCTGTGCTAGAATCAACGCAGCCGCTGCGAAGGCTGTAACTGGGTCTGCTGGTAAAACAACCGCCACTAAAGGACAAGCGCAGCTGGCATCACTAGCTACTGCACTGCCGACAACACCCGATGCGGGCCGTTCTGAACCGATGATCGTCTCTGACTCCGATTCGCAAACGACCAGGCCGCGGAAGCCGGCGCAGCCAATCAGCGGTGCTGGGGGAGCCGTGGGTAAAATGGACCACAGGGTATCATCTATGCACTGCATCGTCCCCTGCACATTCTACACCAAATATGACGAATAAAGACGAAGACGGATGGCGCGTCGTCGGTCAACCACGTCACCAGAATAAACGTCAGATTACCATCTGAACAGGTCAAGAAATAAAAGAACTCCAAGCAGTTGACGAGACTACTTATGTATATCCAAGCATGGTTCTTTAAACCAGACACAACGACCGAGAATGTATTAAATTTTCTTAATAGCATAATCAAATCTGGATACACTGTCGAAAAGCGACAAATAATGACTGAGAGTTTTATTCATTATTTATATTATAGTTTTATTTATTATTTATAGTACTGCGTTTATCTGAGCATTGGTTACATGGCAACAAATTAGAGTGTATACCTACCTGTGTTAATGATTTTACGTTAGCGTCTCACTATAACTAGTAGGCAAACTTTAGAACATGGTGGTTCGTGTATGTACGTTAGAAATGGGTATAGATTTAAGGAATTGAATTATAATGATTATTACCCTTTATATCTAATCCGAAGTTTGCAAACCGATAAATCTGATATGTTTTGGTATTCATCAAATAGCAAAGTCTCTAACCAGTACCTATAGTATGTACATATTAGTATACTTGACAACTTTTCGAAACCCTCGGCGCGCCAGTCACACTCGCACTTGACGGGTCTTGTTTTTTTTAATTTGTATTTTAATTTAGCAATTGTTTTATTTAATAATTTATGTAGTTTTTACATAGGTAGGTACTGTATGATTAATGAACCTGTAACCTATAAACTTATGAATAATGAACTATAACACAAGCTCTGCTTAGCTTGGGGCTAGATGACGCTGCGCTGTGTGGATTGTCAAGCATTTTTTATTTATTATTATTTATTTAAATAAGTTCCGAAATCTACCAATAATTTACCTTTCACACCTAGATGGAAGTATCTAAATAAAATCTCCCTTTTTTACTTAGATCGTAGATAGATGCTTTCACAATAGGTACATTTTTATCTTAAGATTGGATGATAATGTATTGATGCTGATAGTGATAACCAAAGCAGCATTATAAACCCCAGTATTTAACAGTTTTATTGGTGGAAACCATTGTAACCCAGCTTCGCGTATATACTCACTAGTTGCTGCCCACGGCTTCGCACGCGCTTTATTACGCGTAGCCTATGTCCGTCCCCAGGATACCTTTTACCTCCCTGCCAAATTTGATTGAGATCCGTTCAGACGTTTAGGCGTGAAAAGGTAACAGACAGAGAGACAGAGTTACTTTCGAATTTATAATATTAGTACATAAGGATAGTATAGTAGACCTAGATAGAAAGTGATAGAAACAATGGGGTTTTACCAATAGAGACGTCATACTCATCAGAAATAAATAAAAACATGGCTATATTTTCGCCAGCGGGCTGACGGCCAATGACAGTCTATGACGTCACGTCGGCTAGCAGCTAGGGTGAACTAGGTAAAACGGGTACAGCACTACAAAGAAAATAAACAGTAAATTTTGAAAAATGTTTATTTACAAATTATAGTAAGTATTATTCGTAGGTACTTAATTTAGGTATTCATTTTAGTAAACACGCTCATAAAATAAAAAAAATACTAGTACTTTACTGTAATACCTACTAATATTACTTATAAATGCGAAAGTTTGGATGGATAGAAGGATGGATGTTTGTTTGTTACTTCATCTCGCCAAAATTACTGAACGGATCGGGCTAAATTTTTGCTTATCAATTATCTCTATGCCTTTCTAATCACACATAGGTGTGACACATGTATTAATAATCTTTTTTCAAACGAAAGCAGCTGTATATTCATAACTTTTTATCCCATAAAACAGTTTACATTGAATAGAAATAACCTTTTCTCCACTCTCGCTCGAAAACGGTGAATTTGCTGCTCAAAAACAAACGGGTGCAATGCCGCGGGCAGAAACTAGTTATTTAGATACCTTCAAATAAACTGAGTTTATTCCTCTTTTGGCTTTTGTAGATTTCGTTGGAATTTATACTATGTCTGTGAGCGTAATGTAAGAGAACATTGATGAATTTGTCTATGATTGCACATCTATGAGCGTTGACACAATTTTTTGTAATTTATCACATTTTTCTTTGAGTCTTTTATTTTTCTTAGTCAAATTATTGTTCTTCGTTTGTATCTTTTTTTTTTCTTGAGTTATTTTTGTAATTTTTTTCTTGAGGTATGCTATTCTTGGAGAGTCAAATTGGTCCGAAATATTTATGTCTTTTAATGAGTCGTCGTCGGAAATAATTCCTTCTCTTAAATTTTCTTTATGCTAAAAAAATATACCAAACAAATTAATAGTGTAATTTAAATAAATAAATCTTTAATACATGCTGTATCTACAAGCACAGACCGACTGCAGCATCGATCTCAATAAATTTTGAAAAAGCTTATTAAAAAAATATTTAATCTACCATTTAAGCTGAGATTTGTGTCAATCAGGGCTCTTATTTACTTCCTAAAGGCCAATGCAAAGTGGTAAATAATAAAAGTAGTTTTTCTCTTTTTTACCTTAATGACCGGCACTGCTGTCTTTATCAGTTTGTGAACATTTTTTTTCGTGACGTACTTGTCACTTTCCACAAAGTGTTTGCCACATATTGTTGAGTATGTCGTTGGCACCCATTCATCGTCTCGCCTTTGGGTTTTAACGACTTGTACCCATTTATCTTTGATTAATCCGTCTTTAGGAAATCTAAAATAAAAAAAAATATTGTTGAAAGTCAAGTGTTAGTTTTTATACATATTTGCCTACCTAGTATGAAAAATATTATTTTAGCAAGCTGGGAAGGCCGATTTCATATTCTAGTGGTGAGTACAAGGAGGTTTTACCAATAGAGTCGTCATACTCATTAGAATGAAATAAAAACATGGCTATATTTTAGCCAGCGGGCTGACGGCCAATGACAGTCTATGACGTCACGTCGGCTAGCAGTTAGGGTGAACTAGGTAAAACGGGTACAGCACTACAAAGAAAATAAACAGTAAATTTTGAAAAATGTTTATTTACAAAATATAGTTAGTATTATGCGTACCAAGTTTAGGTACCTATACATTGTTGTAAACACGCTCATAAAACAAAATAA
This sequence comes from Eupithecia inturbata, assembly GCA_963662085.1. Lineage (NCBI taxonomy): Eukaryota > Metazoa > Arthropoda > Insecta > Lepidoptera > Geometridae > Eupithecia > Eupithecia inturbata. The sequence goes on along the minus strand of OY759194.1, from coordinate 4,170,966 downwards.
AAATACTACTACTTTACTTTAATACCTACTAATATTACTTAAAAATGCGAAAGTTTGGATGGATAGATGGATGGATGTTTGTTACTTCCTCTCGCTTAAATTACTTAACGGATCGGGCTGAAATTTTGCATAGATGTAGCTCTCAATTGTCTTTCAAGCCTTCCTAATCAAACATAAGTGTGACACATGTATTAATAATCTTTTTTCAAACGAAAGCAGCTTTTTATCCCATAAAACAGTTTACATTGAATAGAAATAACCTCCACTCTCGCTCGAAAACGGTGACTTTACTGCTCAAAAACAAACGCGTGCAAAACCGCGGGCAGAAACTAGTTATTTAGATACCTTCAAATAAAATCAGTTTATTCCTCTTTTGTCTTTTGTAGATTTCATTGGAATTTATATTATGTCTGTGAGCGTAATGTAAGCGAACATTGATGAATTTGTCTATAATTGCACGTATGAGGTGAATTTGGTGATTGGAATGCACAGGCTGCTCAAATTAATGAACTTCCAGTGACTGGAAGAGATCCGGACAGTTGATAAAAGATTTCAAAACTACCATGTCCTACCCAACACTATATTCGAGTAATAGATTAGCCCTATCATGTCACCCCAACCTCCTCTAGAGTAGTTCGAACCGACAACACCGCACGCCATTAGATCGTTCTCTCTGTCACTCGTGAATGTATCGCACTACCTTGTCTCGTTTGTGTGAGTGGTAAAGCGGCAACACCGCGCGGCCGCGGCAGTAAATATTGAGTAAAATAAAAATAATGGTTTGCCCATGATTTTCCATTTTAAATACACAAAACGGTACTTACAAATGAAAAGATACATCCTGCCTGCTTTTTAAAGAGTGCCCAGTATATGTATTGCACTTTCGAAACACACAAGATGGCATTTTTGTTATTTTTTGTCTCCGAAATTCCACAACGTACGTGTCCGCGTCGAGGCCTGACGCAGGACGGACTGATTTCACTCAAGGTGATGATCACCTTGAGTTTGTCTTGCCGCGCAGATCTCGGTAAAACGTATCTCTACCTCAGATTAAATAAAATATTGATGAGGACCTCATACAAACTTATTTTGAAACCAAGTCCTACCCAACACTAGGTATATTCGAGTAATAGATCAGCCCTATCATGTCATGTCAACCCTACCTCTAGGTTGTTCGAATCGACAACACCCTCATTAAAGCTGGGAACAAATTATTTGACGCGTCCGTAAGCCGCGGCTGACGGACGCGGCTTAACAATGTGCACGCTTGTAGGACGACGGGTCTTCGGATGTCTGTCCAGTCATTTCAGAAAGAATTGTTAGCTGGAAAACATGTCAAGCAGCGACAGTGAGGACGATTATTTAGAGGTAGATGCGCTGTGTTGTCCGCCAAAAAAAAATAATTTTAAGAATTTTAAAAGATTTTTAAAATGCTGAAGTTTCTGATTATAAAGACACTCGTGGGCACGAACGCACTCTATCAATTTTTCTTCCATCGCGCTTGACATGTCACCGCGAGCACGCTTGGTAAGCTTAAAACCCAAAACGTCCACGGACGCGTCCCCGCGCCCCGTTCATACCGTCCGCGGACGCAAAAACATCCAGCCAGCCAGATCCTGTTCGGACGTCCGTACGCTCAAGGTCGCGTCCGCGATTTATGACAGACAATGTGCACAGTTTAGTGTATTTTGTATTAATCAGATAGAAAAAAGCCGCGTCCGTCAGCTGCGGCTTACGGACGCGTCAGATAATTTGTTCTCTTTGTCACTCATGAATGCAACGCACTATCTTGTCTCGTTCGTGTGACTGGCAAAGCGGCAACACCGTTCGGCCACGGCAGTAATTTCTGATAAAATAAAATTAATGAATATCCCATGAATTTCAAACAAATGAAACTTCGATAAATTGATATAATTTGATCGAAGAAATAAAACGATACATCCTGCCTGTTTTTTACAGCCGTCCCTGTATAAGTACCTATTGCGCTTTCGAAATACACAACATGGCATTTTTGTTATTTTCCGTCTCCGAAATCTCGCAACGTACGTGTCCGCGTCGCGGCCTGACGCAGGACCACCCCGCAGGACGGACAGAGTTCACTCAAGCTAATTATCTTCAGTTTTTCTTGCCGCGCAGATCTCGGTAAAACGTATCTATCTATCTCAGTTTATTTATTATTATATCAGTTTATTTATTAATATGTATTACAATATTAACATTGGATAGAAATCTAGTTCATGAGTATAATCTGTGCATTACAAGAGAAGCCTCGTAGAAGTATCCGATAAGGACCAATCATTGCGGCATTCGTACAAAACATTTTCTGTCAATTTAGTGTCTGCTAGGTTTGTCAAAGCCTTCGACATCTCAATCTACGGCCTTCGATCAGTCAGTCTACGGATACGGTCTAGGTTTCCTTCGTCCGAGGTGTCGAATGGATACGCCATCTAACCCTTTTTGAATAACCTCATAAATGTTTTTATATTGAGTTTGACCAACATTTTTCATCGATGTCGATGTCATTTTGTAAGCCATTATACAAAATTTTGCTTATTCAATGCACAAAATAGCTTAGAGAAGATACCTCTTTAGCATACTTATTAGCTGAATTTACGCAGCTTTACCCACGTGGTCGATATAATAGTAAATTCTTACGAAAAATTGAGCTTCAAACTAAAACCAAATTTTAATGATGATTATCTGAAAAGTCACAGAACAATTGAAGGTAGAGACACTTAAAAAAAATAGTTCATAGTCCCATTGATGGGTGGGGTTGTTAAAAAAACTCATGTCATCTGTCGGTAAAATTCAGGTAAAGGTTATTAAAAAACGTATTTTGATGCTATCAATAAAATTCAAATACCTATACCTCTACAATGACTACACCACTAGCAAATTTACATCAAATATTGGTTACTTACCCGCTTACTTACGTAGACTGAGAATAGGTTCACAGAGTAGAGTTACTAATTCTCAGACTACGCGCAATGTCAATGTCAATCTAGTACATTTGTGTCACGCATGTCACGTCACGACTTCACGAGCGCACGTCTCCTTTGTGGATTAAATTTTTTTCTCGAAAAGCAAAAAAGGTCAAAGCCTAAATTGTTTTTGTTTTTTGCTTGCTTTGATTTCCTTAGTCCGAGGTTTTTTGGGACTTTGACTTGACATGTTAGCATACTTTTTTTATTTTATTTGTAGTGAATTATCAATAAAATAGTTAGTTAATGTGTCACACACAGTCGTCACGTCATGTCTTCTGCTCTAATTATTTGTCGGGCTTGCCTTGCTCGTAATAGTCGAATGTACAGGATCTCAAACCCTGAACTTCAAGCTACATTTGAGAAACTTTCAGGCGCTACGGTGGGTTATTGTGATGATTGTCTTCTGAGGGCAACAGAGTCTATATTATGTTTCGTGTACCTATCACAATTATATTGCTAGTTATTCGTATTTTATACAAAAACACTCCACTTCTACCTATAGTCCATTTCACGCCGGAACCTCAAGAGGTCTATAACAAAGCATCTATCTTTATTGTTTCAGTTATTCACAAAGGATGATGGGAAACCTAACACATTGTGCTACATTTGTTTTGCTCTTCTGCAAAAATGCTGGAAGTTCAGAAAGATGTCTCGAGAAGCTAATAAGCACCTTATTAAGTTTCTTCACAATAGTGTGCCACAAGTATGACCTTTTTTTTCCTAATTGCCATAAAAACATATTAAGCATTTAACTGCTGTAGTAATGATCATTTTAATTTGTCACAAAAACTACATAAATTTTTCCCCTAGTTGCAACAACAAATACCTGCAACTAAGTTTTTTAGATCAATATGCTGAATTTATTATTTCCTTTTATTTCCAGCCTGCCCAAGACATTATATTGGACGATGAAATTAAATACACCCTATCAATTGCCAAAACCAAACATACATCCATGTCTCATGAGTATTTAAAGGATGAAAACTCAGAAATAATAGTTAAAGAGGAAACTACAGGAAAAAATTATGACCTAACTGAAAGTTAGTACAAAACCTGTCATAGTGAAATTTTAGTTATTGATAAACTTTAGAATTATTACTTTTTATTTGCTGATTACAGGAGATTTGGCAGCTGACATTCCTGATAACTATGAAAGAACAGGATTCATGTCACTAAAGCAAGAAAGGAATTCAACAGAACTTAAGGATGCTGTAATGACCATGGCACACAATGAAAGTTCAAATACAAAATGTATAGTGATAGAAATAGAACCAATAGCAACACAGCCTAATTCTTATGCATCTAGAAATCGAGGAAAAATATATTCTTGTGAGACTTGCCATAAAAAATTTAAGCAATTTACTAATCTCCAAACTCACATGGTTCGACATAAACCTCTAAGCTGTCTTAAATGTTTTGAAACATTCATCAACCAGAAGGAGTTACTTAAACATGTACATTGTGATGTAACAAGAGAATTACATGTGTGTGACATATGCAGTATGGCATATGTTTCTAAATACAGTTTACAAGTTCACAAAGCACATAAGCACTTTAAATCAGCTGGGAAGACATACAACTGTGAAACTTGTAACAAAGCTTTCAACCATAGAGGCACATTAAGACTTCACATGAGAATTCACACAGGTGATAAACCTTATGCATGTGACAAGTGTCCTAAATCATTCAGTCAGAAAGGGACACTGCTACGTCACAACAGGATGCATACAGGAGAAAAGCCCTATGCATGTCATAGGTGCACTAAAACTTTCAACCAAGAAAGCAGTTTGAAACGACATATCAAAATGCACGATGGTGAAAGGACATATGCTTGCAGCAGATGTGATAAAACTTACTATGAAAGCAGTCACCTAACTCGTCATATGAGAACCCACACTGGAGAAAAGCCCTATGCCTGTGATAGATGTTTCCAAACTTTTAGTCAGAGTAGCAACCTACATGCACATATGAAAAAACACACAGGCAAGAAAGCATCGAACTTTACTTGTTATGAGTGTAGTAAAACTTTTGACCATAAAAGTATTTACAATCGCCATTTACTTAGACACACGCAAGAAAAGCCTTATCCATGTGATCAGTGTGATAAAAAATATGCTGATAAAAGGACACTACAGCGACATGTTTCATGTCACAGTCAAAATATCTGATGCCTTTGCTTTGTGTGTGATTACTTACTTGATTACTGATTAGATACAGCCGAAATAAAAATAGATTATAACTATATGTATCAGAAGTAATTATACATTTATCTTACATCAACCTTTTTTACATTTTCATTACCTACTCGCAATTCCACTACAGTAGGTATTTAAATTGGCGTAGACAGACTGTAGTCTGATACCTAAGGTAAGGGATAAGTTTATAATATAAACGAAAGGTTCACCAATCAAATACATTGTCACACAATAAATCAATTAGATTAGGTAAGATAAGATAATTATGATATTGCTGTGTTCACCAAAAGACGAGGTCCAACTTCCTATCACACAAATTTTCTGCTGTCGTCGGTCAAAAACCTTAGCATAAATATGTAGTTATTATTTCCTAGGAATATCTGTACATTAAATAACAGGTATTTGTGTTTTTTATAAGATCATTGTATTAGCAATACCTGTTTGCTAGGCACATCTACACACGCTAGCGCCACATAATTATATTATGTGGCGCTAGCGTTTATTATTTATTCGTACAATATTTATGTATATTATTGGACAGATTGTGATACCTATCATAAGCTTTTTAATGAGTCTGTAATAGTTTTATTTTGTATAATTTAGTTAGACAGAGATGCGAAAACAGAGTTTGGTGGCCACCAAGAGCAACTTCGTCAGTGTGAGTCGGGGTAGCGCCCTTGACGTGAATATCGAAAGTATTGTCAAAGCCCTCAATTAAAATGTAACGTCTGATTATCTTTCAAAAAACACCACCCTACCATTTATTCTTAGACACCATCATCCAAAACTAAACCATCCATATAAAATAAAAGTGCAGCACGAGCACAAGCCGCTGATATTTGCAAAGTGGCGCCATTTATACCATAGACAACTAGGGAGTGAATGTGAGAGTTCAGCTAACTTCATGCTAAACCCAACAGCCAATGAACAACTCCATAATATCAGCCAATCAAAAAAAAAAGTGCATTGACTTGGATGTCTTTTCGCCACACTTTCTTGTGTCGGATCATAGAATGTCAATAGTGTGCAATTTTTATTTTAGATGTAACATGCAAATAAAATGATTATTTGTAAGTAAAATGTAAATTTATATGAAAAACAGCCATGAAAATAGAGAATACAAAATTATTTTGAACGCAACATTATTTTTATTACACTGGCAACACCGAATGCTGCAAGTTTGCGCATGCGCCGAATGGCGAATCAGTGACTATTTCTTTGAGATAATATTTTGTAATTATGAAATTCTAACGTTATTTGGTAATCTAATTACGCAAACGTGAGTTTATCAACGTTATTGATCTAAAAATATAGTAATGTTACTCATAAATCATGAGTAAGAAGTGCTAAGTGCAACATTGGTGGCCATTACAAATTCTAAACTTTTTTATCAGGACAAATGTCCACTTGATGTTTCGGCGACGTTGTGACTTATTTTACAGAAATCTTACCATAAATCGTGTCCCGTGTTGTTAATCTTTCGGTTTCCACTCTCCAGGTGCCGCCTGAATAACTGTACTGAACTTCCGCTAAAAAGCAATTCAAAACGTTTCGTGCCGACCAACAAAATATTGGGGTTGACTTTTCACAAGGAGCTGTCAGTCAATTGTAACATTTTTCCAATACATTTGTCGCGAAACTAATAAACAGTAATTAATTGAGTAATCAAGAATAGCAATATTCACAAGGATCGATCGACTGTGCGTGGCAATTTAGGTAATTTAGTTAGCAGTACTAACACCCACATTGCTTGTTGTTACTCCTCAATGAGCATAACATTGGCACGACGACCTCTATTCATTCTCGCTGTATTTTTCCCGTAGATTCGCGTGAACAACCAATTACCAGGAGTTATCAGTTTGATAAGTGTCATGTGTCGCCGAAACATATCAAAATTTTGTGTTGCAGACCAAAAATGATTTTGAGATAAATTGTGGCAGTGCAGTGTGAATAGTGTAAAAAACATAAAAAAATAGCAATATTTAATAAAAGTGTGGGTTAATGGATTGTGGCATGTGGTTTGGATGGTGCTTACCGTTGCTGCTGTGGTGACATGGGCTGCGTCGCGGCCCCTGCGTACGCCGGGCTCCGGGAGTGAGAGGGAGTGCTGGGCTGTCAGCCTGCACACACAACCTGTATTATGAATAAACGAGAAAGCAACGTCAAGGACAAAGAACGCCAAAGTGACGATAAAAGAACATCTACGTAAGTTTCCTTTCATTACTGCACTTAAAAGCATACAAACATTGATCCACAAGCCCTTACTTTTTAGACATTCGTCATTATAGGGCTAGTATCAAGTATGCTTCTAACCCAATAAATAGCATAATAGCGAGTATAGGTCAAGCTATTCAATAGCTGAACACAAACAAAAAAAAACGACCTATCATTATTCCCTTGTAAATCATAACAATGGTGTCAATTCAGATGTCCCCAAAACTAAACTAATTTGGCAGCACTTAAAATTATGCCAGCCTTTTTATTTTGATTGCTATGAAAGGGACTGCAACATTTTTAGTGACATCAAATTAGTTTTGGCGACAACTGAATGGACACCATTCGCTGTTCAAAAAGCATATAATAGATTCAGGTGTTACTTTGCGGAAATCCATTGTAAATATAAGGACGAAAGATATTTAGTAATAATTCTGTGAAAAAACCTTCTCCAATAAGACCCAACAAAAAAAAAGTATAAAACCGGTTATAGTTTTCCCAGTTTCTCAACATGTTATGACTTGCTTTGTTTATCCTGGTAGCTACTTCTTACTAAAGTACCTACTCAACCCTATTTTGCGAACTGCCAACTTACCTAACCTACTAAATTGCTTTCGAAACAAAATAACTAGACAATAATGTTTACGATAAAACAGTCCTTATCAGTAACTAGTGATCTTGTACTTGTTTCATGATATCACATTCATTTGCTACTAGAAAATTATTGCAATAAAGAAGAATGTATGAGTCAGCTAATAATGCACAAAACTGAATAATATGCTCAGTATTGACAATTAATCAGTTATAGGTTTTCAGGCTAGATTAGTAATAATTTATAGATATATTATTCACATTCATTATTAAGTTTAACAGTTATGTAGTACATAGGCTCTGCTTAACTTGGGGCTAGATGATTCTGTGTGAATTGTCCATCATTATTTGTTATTATTCCTACTTCTCATTCATCAATCAAGGTATCCGCCGGCTGGCCCCCTGAAACCACATTCACAATGTGCACCCTGAAACCATCTGTTGCAAAAGAGAAACCATTAGATATGTTAGGCTACCATTTCAACTAGTGTAATTTTAGCACTCTGACAGGAAGCATGCCTAGCAAAATTGTAACAATCATTCTTTCAAGACACAATAAGGGACGGGACTTGCTATTTTTAGTAGTCTTAATGGATTTCTTACCACTATAATGTGCTATTAGCCCTATCCTCAAGAAATCAGCCTTGAATATAAATTTTTCGTTTGGCTATCTTACGATTTTGACTTTGTTCTAAATTCATGAATAAAGAGGATATTGTTTTTAAATTTATTATTATTTTAAGTGTTCTTGCGTTTTTTAAATAAATTTAACTGCACTGATCTTTTTTTCTTCCATATGCACAGAACTTGTCACTCCAGTGCGCAAACTGTCTGCATCAAATAATTTCATAGACAATTTTGAGTGTCATTTTTGTAAGGTTCTAGTTATCTACTGGGGAGGCTCAGGATACCTTGATCAATGTTCTCATTGCATAAACCTTTCATTTAAATCCTAGTAATTAAAAAACACAAGAGATAAGTCAATGATCTCATACACAGCTGGGAAATATAAATAATATTTTCTTGAACTAGGTCACTCCAATGTTTTCAATAATCATTAAGAAAATATACCAAATACTTGACCAAGCAGTGTCTAGGTGAATCATCACAAGTTATGTTCTAAGAAATTAATAATCTTAGCTATGAGACAGAGGCAATCATGATCTTCAAATTCAAAAGAGTTCATATCCTCCATGTTACAAAAAAGGTTTTCATTACATGTTTCGCTTTTCCTGGAAAGGCAGGAAAAGGGAAACTGGCTTTTCCATGAGACAGCTTATCTTTTAGGGAATTATGGACCTAAATTATATGGAAATGGTTTGTTTGAAGAATATTTTTTGTCACATTTGATTTATGAAATAAAGAACCCTAAAAGGGCTATTTTTCTCTATGTTATCTTTTCTAATCCCACTGAGCCTGTGCTATGCTCACATCTTTCTAATAGCTTCTATTTCTGAGGTTGAAAGTTTGTACTTTGAGCTACAGAACTTGTCAAAGACATGCAGAAGTTTGTTTGTACAATAATCCTGTCTTAGTTACAACTGTTACAAGCTTTCAAGTATTATGCTTTCAAAATATTACAAGTAAAAAAGCAAAGAATCAACCAAAATGTTCTACTGCACACTGCACAGTGTCACCTTTATAGTGGTATTTATGTCTCAGGTTACAGTTATGGCAACTAAAACCCACCTATATTATGCATGGTGCTGGCAACATTGTATGCTAGCCTTCATCCTGTTTTCTGATAATTTCTCAGTGCACACAAATCTGTCCCTTGGAACTTGTGGCAATGAGTCAATGACAGATTAAGTGCAACATAAATCAATGAACTCTTGAATCATAGTCTTATAGTATTATGTTTGGTATAGGTAGGTACTTATTGACCAATTGTGTCAAAGTTTGTTTGAAGTAACTTTAACTTAATTTAAAAAATATGTAGGATGTACTTAATTAACAAATTAAGTAAATACCATATTATTTTGAAGCATATTTATTGCTTTCATACAATAAAAAGTAGTAACTGGTTCTAATTTGTTTCTATTCTTAGATTGTAATTTTCTTTTTGTTAGTATATTACTTTTCATTTTCTGATTTTTGGAAGTTCCTGTTCATGTCTAGCTAATAAAAACTATTTCTATAGCAAATAGATCCGGAAAACGGTCTGTGAATTACCCTTAAATATTACTATTATCTACCCACAGTCAGTCAACCATACATACATAATGTAACATCTTCATGACAAAACTATTGAACAGATCAGGCAGGAATTTTGCATAGTCTACTACTATGCAAAATTCCTAATTCTAGACCTGTATTAACATAACCATTAACATGCCACTTTTTATCCCAGATAAACGCGTGCGAAGCCGCAGGCAGAAGCTGGTCAAAATATAAAATAGCTCTACCATCCCCAATTACTTAGCATTATTGCTTTACGAAATATACAATTTGGTTTAATTTTTTATCACATTTATGAATCAGAAACATAAACATCTTACTGACACAATCACACTGATAACATGCTCTTATTAAATACAGAGTAATACATTATGAACATTATCAGTGTCCATTGTATTGTCATATAATTCAATGATGTGAAAAACGATCATTGCCAGTTATTTTACAAAATCAGGGCTGCTTTTATACAATGACATGAAATTGACAAGTGAACTTTTTGCCCCATTACTAATTTTTATTCAAAACAATGAATATGCAAAAGTGGGATTGTATCCCTACTTAAAAATCAAAAATGCATAGAAAATAGTAAGTTCGTTTGTTACTATAAAGTTGTAGTAAAATATAAACATCCTCCAGTTCATACACAAGTGAAGTGAGCTTGACACAAGTTTTCATAACAATATCCTAGTCATGACTTCACTCCTGTGAGAAGCTGTCATATATCATTTGTATCACAAAAAGAAAACACAATCGTCTGAGCCAGAATAAATATCTGAATCATGTATCTAAGTATAAACCTACCTGCTATCTCCATCATCACGCCATCTGCCATCCAAAATCATCTAACATAAGCTCTGCTTACTTTGGGATAGATATTGATGTATGAATTATCCAGTATTATTTATTTATCTCAATATTTTATAATTACAATAAGCCTGGTGTTTTCTACTGGTAGGCAAAGGCCTCCCCCTGGTCCCTCCCAATATTATATTATTTAATTATGTAATTTCTTAGGCTAACTCTTTCCTTTGTCACAGAGATGCAATTTTAACACATCATTAAGGTATTATACTCAGGCCAAACTCAAGATACTTAAAATGTTTACAAATCACTTCCTTGTTGTTGTTTTTGAGAATTCGCACTACTGGTCGATTTAAGCTCACAATAATATTTCAAACTCATCACCTTACGCGAATTTTGAATTTTTGTTTACAAACATTATTTCCTTAGAATGGCTTGAGTATATATATACTATCCCGTTGTAGGTACTCGAAACTGAGAATAAATACATCTCAAAATATCCAGTCTGCTACAAATCAAAATAGCTGTTTATGTCCCAGCTACCAGATAATTCATGCTCTACGCTTGTAGTTCGAAGTGCATAGTTACTTTCACTTTTAGACTCAATGTTAATAACGCGGTGTGAATCACTTCTGTACAATTGAACGCGCTTTATGGAGATAATTTTTGACGAAAACGGTTATTCTGGTTTCAGCAACTTAGAATTTATTTTATATAGTTTAGTTTTAATTTGTGTAAGAGTTGTGTTCTTTGAAAGATAAAATACCACGATTACTAGCTTCTTCGGTTAACTTTGACGTTTATTGTATGAAAAGAAAGCTTTAATTAGAATGTAATCGTCCGATAATATTATGAAGAAGACCACCCTAGTCTGCTTGGTTAATTTTAAGTGTATTTGGATTCACCTGTCCCAGATTAGCGCAGGACCGAGGCGAGTGGCACAAACATAGAGAGGCCTATGCCCAGTTGTGGGTTGACAAGGGCTGATGGTGATAAAGCTCTGCTAGCACAGGACCGTTGTGGATGTAACGTTGATAGTCCCGTAGTTGTGAACGTCCCCGGAGACTTGCTTTATTTGGCAATGCAAGATAGCCTGAGTTCCCAGGGCCATTGATTACGCAGGCCGGCCACCCGGGGGTTGTTTAGTGGGTCGTTGAAGCTTCACTTCGACAACCCCACATAACTATACTGTACCCTAAATGCAGTATGGTATATGTTCGCAGATTTTTCCCCCTCGAAAACAATAAAAGGAGGCCTGATACTCAGCAGTCGTTAAAATCCGGCTGTAAATGATGTTGTTGATGCTTGAATTGCTACTCGTAATGATTGTTATCAGTTTATTCTGTAGGCTTATTAAATCAAATTCTAATTCTCTATTGAATTAATGCGCTTACGTTGAAACTTTTCGATAAACAGAAAGTTAATTGCCAATTAGTTAATCTTTCTTTGCTCTTTGCATTACAGGATTTGGTCGTAAACTAATTTAAACTGACAAAATTTTTGCAATTGAAATAGGAAGATATTTTCACACGTTCTTGTTTCATGAAAATTAGCAGAAATAAACATCGATACGTAAGTATCGATGTTGTTGAATTGTGAAGTCTAACCTCTTGTTGTTCTATCCATAGTCCCAAGAATTTAGCCATTACAAAACTATATCACACACACACACACACACACACACACACACAACACTTTTGCTGGCTCAGCATTTTACCAGTTCAAAAGCCGAGCTCTTACGCTCCGTGATCAAAGATGTAAAGGTCTGTTCCCATTGCAGCGCAACCGGCGCGGTCGGCGGGCGCGTTGGCGGAAGCAGCGCGATGCACACGTCGAGGCATTCTGTCACCTCGTCCTCTGGCGTTCTTATGGTTGGACCCAACTTCCGCGTCGGGAAGAAGATCGGATGCGGCAACTTCGGTGAACTTAGGCTGGGTAAGTGGGCATAGTTATAAGTACAAATTAACGACCGTAGGCTTGGTTTGATATTGATTAGTTTCAATACGAACTGAACGGGTATGTTTGTAGGTCACATATTTAGAATATTATACCAACTACATAGAAAGACCCAAAATCTTTTGCCTAGTTTGTTATGTGATCATGTGGTGACTTCAATTATTAACTGGAAAACACCACGTGTTATGTTATGTGGTGTTTGCGTTACTCAAGAAAAGCAAGACTAAATTCAAGGAAGCTCCAAAGTTACCTCGGAAAATAAAAAAGGATTCGCGTAGTAAGCGCCCTTGTAACTGGGAGCATAGTAGCGCGTAAAATGTAACCAACTTTGACCTTTATTATTTAGTTGCGCCAACTATCTATTTATAATTAATTCCAAAGGGGGCGCAAAGACCTAAACTGCCTTGCCGCATGGGGTGTTTTATAAACCCTGGTTGCGGTTTACCCTTGACAGGGATCCGTAATTTAAAAGCTGTGTAACTTTTTATCTATGTTTCCGGAGTCGGAAGTGTGAATGGAATATTGCCGTTAGCGTATTCCACATCCGGAATCTGATATCACAAGGCTTTTTTAATAACAAGGTGTCAGCTGAAGCTTTCTGTCCATTAAAGCTAATAAGAACGTTAATAAATCTAGAGCTTGAAGTTCAGTCTGACGTTTGATAAGCAAGTTTTCAAAGTTTCCTGTCCGCTTTATATTCATCAACTACCTAAATAAGTTACTGTAGACGAAATCTGCCTAAATGTTCTTACGAAGCGTAACGTTATTCCAGCCATATTTGATGTATTATATTTGTAAACAAACCGCACATACTTAACCTAAGATTCATTTTGCTGCCGCGCCTTTTTATACGCAATTTACATTATTTGTCGATTTGAGATCGTTCCTTCAATAATTATTGCTTACAATTTTATCTGTAACTCGACGCCGAGCAAGAGAGTTTTAGTTATTTGTGTCGTGGGTTGATTACAAACATTCTACATAGTGTTTGGCTAGTGTATAGGTAACATATGATAACTCAGTATAGTAGCCGTTTAGCTTATCATATAGGGCTTTCACTCGTGCCTTATCTCTAGAACTTCCTACCATTTCAATTTGCATAGTAAACCCCAACTCGATGAATAAATCAGCATTGATTATATTGCGCTTCCATTCACATCTGACGAGTTTTGTGGGTTTTGTGAGAGTTTTTCTTGTCTCTTCGTGGGAAACAAGTTACCTGCTCTATATTTTTAACTCACCCTGTAGAAATCCCTCGTACCTAACGATGTGAAACGCTAGTGTTCTTCCAATACAAATAAGGTTCGTTGTTAACCCGCTTACATCCGTAATGAATTCGTCTGCCTATATATAGTTTTATAGTAAAAAGTAATGTAATATTTTATTTCATCAAATACATGTGAGTATGGTACATGGGTGTCGTATCCATGCTAATATTGTAAATTCGATGGTAACTCTGTCTGTTACCCTTTCACGCCTAAACGGCTGAACGGATCGCAGTGAAATTTGGTAGGGAGGTAAACGGTACCCCGGGGACGGACATAGGCTACTTTTTATCGGAAAATGGCGTGCGAAGCCGCGTTAATATAAGAGACAAGGTATTTCTACAAGACCTTTCACTCGATGGACCGATGACATTGTAGCGGTTGCAGGGAGTCGATAGATGGAGGCGACTCAGGACCGCTATTTGTGGCGTCGTCGTTTGCAAGAGGCCTATGTTCAGTTGTGGACGTATACGGGCTGATGATGATGTTGTTTTCTACAAGAAATACGTACAGAGAGAAATAATAGAAAGGAGTTGTGGTCATTTGATTTTAAGCCGCTATTTTTAGGGTTCCGTACCCGAAGGGTGAAAACGGAACCCTATTACTAAGCCTCCGCTGTCCGTCCGTCCGTCTGTCACAGGGCTCTAACTCATGAACTGTAAAAGATAGACTGTTGAAATGTTCAGAGATTGTGTATTTCTCTTGCCGCTATACAAACAATAAAAACAATATAATTAAGTGTCAAAGCTGTATCTTTTGAACCACAATAGTTAGACACATGAAACTTTCTATAAATAAGTAACATTTCAACTGTAATAACAACAACTACTAAAAATACATATAATAAAGTGGAAAATTTAAAGGGGTCTCCGAACAAGTGAAAATTTGATGTTCTTTGAAAAAGTTGCCTGATTTTTACGGTACGGAGCCCTTCGTGTGCGAGTCGACTCACACTTGGCGGTTTATTTGACTTTATTATGCAATGCAATTTGCACGAAATTAAGCATACATAATCCATACTAAAATTATAAATTCTCAGTGGATCTTAGTGAAATTTAGCAGGAAGGTAGATGGTATCTCGGGGACGGACGTATTTTTATTCCGGAAAAAAGCGTACGAAGCCGCGGGCAGCAGCTAGTAAAACATAAAACTACAAGGCAAAGGCGAGCTTAACCTTATAAATAGTTCTCTTTCAGCAAACCTTATCAGAACGGATCGAAGCTAATTTCCTCATAATTTCTATAAAGCAAGTTTAAGATTTCAACGTAAATATTTCATTTCAAAAGGGAGCATTTGAAATACGTAAACTTTGGATGCAATATAGAGGTAGATGTCACAAATTCAGAAATCTGACAAGTGTTTCTAATTCTCTGTTAATCCTCACAACAGACATTCTTACTTTAATTTGTATTAAGTATAGACTAAGCATTAAGGCAGGCAAGGTCGTTCAAAACGTCTTGCATTGTGAGATTGTGACGAAATCCATTGCTTCTCTATAGGTTTGTCGTGTTTATATCACACGACGAGACATTTCAAATTTATGAATGAAATTATAATTTTTACAAGTCTTTACTTTTATGTAAGTTGAATATGATTGACGCAAATATTCGATAACACCTGAGCAGGGTTAAAGGGCCGTTATATTAATATATTTTTAAATTTTAGGACCGCTATATAGGTTAGCTTTTTGAGATGGGAGTGGATGACCAAATCCGAAACCATGAGAGTTAGAAAAGTCTTGAAATTATTCATTCAGGACTTCTCTAGCAGTTTTTTTTGTTTATAAATCGCGGTCGATTTATAAAAAACAAACAAAAATAATGTCAATGTCAACAGTAAACCTTATGTCAACGTCAGAAGAAAATGAAAGAGGTTATTTGCACATTACTTTAGAAACACGTCAATAAAAGTTTTGTTGTCTTGGCAAAAAAAAAAATAATTACCCTATTCAACAGTGAGTAAACCAGCAAAAAAAATATTGTTTAACATTTACCAGCCATCACTCATTTATCAGTCTGTACCCTGTCTATAAGTTGTATTCTAGATGTGGAAGAAATCACCAATCTAATAGTAATTAGCGCTTCTTAAGGCTCCTGTGAAGTACTGCTCATCTCCAAATTGCATATTAATTAATGCTGACAATTTTACAAACTTGACGCCATCCAAAAATATCATTCTGAATTTTTTTGGTGCGAGTAGTTTACCAACTTATCTTGATGGCTCGAGTATAGATAAAATCTCCAGCATTTATTTACCCCCCAAGGATCTCCACAAGCCCTTTTAGTAACCCAAGTGGAGCTACGACCTTACGTCGAAGTGTGAATCGCGAATGCACCGCGTGGGCCATTGCAGATGGCACGTCCTTGGCGGCTTGCAGTTGTAAACACTATTTCTTGCCATCTGTTACTGTTGGTTTACCATTAATTATTACGATTATCTGTATTTTCTTAGTAAAAGCATGTGGTTACATTGGAGGTATTTAAATTACCTTTGAAATCTATAATACTTTTCTTTTTGATTTATTTATTAATTTATCTACTAAAAGATTATTACAATATAAAAATAATAATAACACCTAAAACCACAGAGGTTTGTAAGCGAGTGCTATTAGTGAGTCAATCTTGCGATAAGTTTTGCGGGATAAATACTAATCCCTCTAAAAAAAACATACAGACGATCATATAAACTCCTCCTTTTTTCGAAGTCGGTTAAATATAAAAAGATACCCCACTGTTTTATTGTTTAAAAGACTATTTCTCTACCATGCTTGTGAGAAAACGCCTTTTACTCTACATTTAGAAATTGTTCTGAATCTTCGAATATTTTTGGGTATTTTGATTTAATCGCAGCTCACGCTAACAGGTATTATTTACATATGTACCTTTCTAAGGCAATTAGTACGAAAATAGTACCACCGGCTATTTCGAGCTCCTGTATTAATACTGCAATACATTTTACAATAGAAAATGTATTGCAGTATTAGGCCTGTATTATGAAGGCTTACTCAGCCATAGATCTATGTATGCTTGAGTGGCGTTTATGCCATAGAGAAGTGTTACTCAAGCATAGATCGATGACTGAGTTAGCTTTTATAAAACGGGCCTTAGAGCAAGAAAGACTGGCTTTTCTAGGAAATACTTTATTTGCTTTTGCCACATTTTAGATGCAGAATATTTAACGAAAACATTCTAATCGATAGTAAGTATATTAGTTATCTAGTACCCATAACACAAGCTTTGCTTAGTTTGGGTCTAGATGATGCAGTGTGAATTGTCCGCCATCATTTATTTGATAAAGTTATGCCCGAATAATCAAACGCAACTCAGATTTAAGCGCGTTTCAAGTGACGAATCTTTGACAGATATTCATTGAAAACTGTCAGAAAAATGCCACTGGAGACATGCTCAAATCTGAGTTGCGTTTGAGTATTCGGGAGTTAGAGATTCGCTCAATATACGGTAGTTGTTTTCTTGTAACATTGCTTAGATTAGACGTGCAAACAACAGTTCCTTCTCAATTTGGGGATCTTGCTGCACTGTGTTGGTTGGGGTGTGCATAATTTAGCAATTGTTCTCTTTCACTGATTTTTGCATACACCTTTTGCCTACCCACAAGTTGTAGTTTCGTTCGAGTACTTCCGGCAATGAACTATTACACAGTGTCACCCCCGAATATCTGCAATCCCCAAAGTGGGTAAAAAATAACTAGATTAAAATTGATCGACAAATATGTTTGGAATCGTGGCCAGAAACAAAAACTCTTCCTCACTGAATGGCAGCCATTTGAAATGTTAAATAATTTCGAACTGTCGTCGCTCAGATCACACTATTATAACATCATTATATTTGTTCAAGTGTAAATTAACTACTATGTAACCTATTTAACTTAATTCTTGTCGTTTTTTCAGTATTCTTCTTTAAATTATGTTTATTTTATTTCCAATAAGTCGTCAACTTACTTTGTATCATGCAATTTTTAAGTATACCTATCTGCGGAAATTTGTAATTAATTAGCCTTCAACAAACATGCATTGGTCTGGAGGCATATTCTATATTTTTATCTGAATTTTGTAAACCTAGCTGTAAGTTTCTCCAAAATGTTGAAAATAAATAAATTATTAGTCTTCCCGTGACCACGAGACGTGTGTAAACCTCTCGAAACGTCGCAAAAAATAGGTAATTAACCGCGATAGATACCGTTAAATAGATACAATAATTTGCAATTTGGCTTTCCACAAGTACCCACTCGTGGGAGGCAAAATAGCTCGTATTTTATTCAACAGATGAGTAAAGTACGAGCATAACCTTTTTCAAACATATTCTTCGATCATTTTCGATCTATGTAGTTGCACCTATTTTAGGGATTGCTGGTATTCGGGGTACACAATGTATGTTACTATAAACTCATCATGACTTCCCGTAGTTCTAAACTCTAGCTCTTTAGACTCATTTGACAGGTAAAAGTAACGACTAACAAAAGGTTGCATATTAATTGAGCACGTGACTCATTTTTTGCCACCAGTATTCGGAAACGTTTCAAAGCTTAGGCAACATTCACACAGACAATCGTATCATTGCATATCTATACATGCACGTTTTTAGGGTTCCGTAACCGACTGGTTAAACGGAACCCCATTACTAAACCTCCGCTGTACGTCCTGCCGTCCTTCTGTCACCGGGCTCTATCTCATGAACAATACTAGGCAGACATTTTAAATTTTCATAGAATGTGTATTTCTCTTGCCGCTATAACAGAAAATAATAAAAATAAAATAAATATCCATATTAAAGGGGGCATCCATACAAAAAACGTGTTTTTTTTTGGCTATTTTCGCTTTTCTTTTGTCAAGGTCTCTTGAACCACAATAGGTAGTCACATGAAACTTTCTATAATTAACTTGACTTCAACTGCAATAACGACAAACACTAAAAATATAATGAAGTTGAAAATTTAAATTGGGGGGGGCGAAAAATGTAGTTCTTTAAAAAAGTTGCCTGATTGTTACGGTAAGGAACCCTTCGTGTGCGTTTCGACTCGCACTTGGCGGTTTATTCAAGTGCGATTGCGCCTTATTGTTGAACCGATAAGGTTTCTACTAAAGTCTGAAGATTATATGGCTGCGGGTGGGAATTGGCTTCGACCTCGTGGCGTTCAAAGAGCATTAGGACTGAACTACACGGGTTTTCAACTGTGACCTATGAAGAACAACAAATGTAACTCTAGCTAAACTCGATGTAGAATGTTTGTAAAATAACCGTCCGAACTTAATCTAAAATTCACTTTGTTGCCGCGTCTTTTTATACGCAATTTACATTAAATATTTTTAAACTTACGCGATCGGAACACAGATAGATAGATAGATAATGCTTTATTCATCACCTTATAAAACAGATAGTACTCATTAAACATAATGTAGGGAACAGCAATGGAACTGGCGGCCTTATCGCTTAAAGCAACCACATTATTATTATTAGTAAACAAGTGTGTAAACGACAGTGTGTATACCTAAACAGGTAAACGTCGGGAAAAATAGGTAAATAAACGCAATTTACATTACTTGGCGATTTGAGATCCTTCCTTCAATAAACATTGCTTACAATTATGTCTGAAACTCGACGCCAAGCAAGTGAGTTTTAGTTTACCTAAACTAACTTATTAATAATATTTGTGTCGTGGTTTGTTTAAAAAGATTCTACATCGAGGTTGGCTAGTGTATAGCTGTCCGTTGTTTACCCACTCCGCGTAAAAGCAATCAAAAAGCTGAGTTGAGTCTATTGGTAGGGCTATAAGTATATCCCTCACTAGCCTTAAGCTAGAACCATACTATTGTGGTGTGGTGTGTTGTGATTGTGACACGTCAGAAGAGTTTTTATAGGTTTCATACACTTAGTTACAAACATTAACACTGTAATGTGTTGTGTCGCTGTAATAATGTGTTTCTCACGAAAGCTTGCTAAGTCATCGATATATTATTGAGTAACGCTTTTCGATGGCATAATCGTCACTCAAGCATAGGTCTATGACTAAGCAAGCTTTTATAATACGGGCCTCCACACTACAATAGTGTGGTTCTAGCTTTATGCGCACGTGCTTGTTGTGATTAATACGTTACATACTTTCCATTTGAGGGAGCAAGCCGTATTAGCGTGATCGATATGTCCTAACCTTGTCGTCATTGCCCCTGTAGTAAAATATTCTAGCATAGACTGTACATGGTCTGGTCTGAAACCATTTAGAAGGTCGTTGTTCTCACATCATCACATCTAGCGTTGGAACGTCGATAATTTGTACTTATGGCTGGTGTACGGCCCAGCGTTCTTGAGAACACAAAATAACTATCTGTAGCCGTAAATACATATAATCTGTTTTATTCGTGAAATGCTCAATTTGTGTAAAATAATTTTACAAAGATTTGAGTGAAAGAAAAATACTCAAAATCAACAGCGTTTAGGGGAAAATATATCCGAATTACGAATATTTTTTTAAATTCTAAATTTGGATATTTCTTCTAAACGCTATTGAGTTTGTGTATTTTTCTTACACCGTTCTCAAGGCCGTTGCGGCATAGACAAGCCATAAGGGATGGACGTAACGGGTTTGATTGTCGTGGGAAAAAACTTGAATTACATAAATTTCAAGATTTTTTCTTTGGTTCCTTGAATGTAAAAACAAGGATGAAAAAATATAAAGATAAAAAAAATATGAAAGTGCACTGTTTCGCACATAGTTTGTTCGAAATCTCAGGAACCCTGCGGTCTATTGAAAGGACTTATATTTTGGTGCGTAAGTTATTACTAATTATTTGGTTCCTTATACCAGTTTCTTTATAAGTTGTGTAGTTTTCTTGGAAATAAAGAAAAACTTGATTTTTGCGCTTACGCCGTTCCTAAAACGTATGCTCTATCCCGCTCCTATGAACGCAGAACGAAGAATTATTTTGTGTTCTCAAGGCCGTTGGGGCATACCCCCTTAAAGAGGGACTTCACGGTGAGGACGGTTCGAGTCGCGCGCGTGCCGTGTCCCTGTGAAATGTTGGTTTTCTTCCAACACAAATTAGGTTCGTAGTTAACCCGCTTACGTTCATAATGAATTCGTCTAAACTACTAAAGTAAAACTAGTAAAATGGTACCTTTACGAATTACCACAAATTTACTTTTTCACGAGTTTTATTCCTTGTAGAACGCAGAGAATGTTAAGAACTTAAAAAAAAAATATCTCGCGCCAACGTAATTCGAGCCACCTTACTCCGCAGTGGAGCTAATGATAGTTCTTGTTTCAAGGTTTAACTATTTAACTAATTTTGGCTATCGAGTTCCATTTTGGGCCCTAGTACGGTAAAGTTGCTGAATTCCATTATTAACTAGCTAGGATGTATTTTTAACCGACTTCGAAAAAAGGAGGTTCTATGTTTGGCCGTATGTATTTTTTTATGTATGTCCTTTGATTTCTCTGTCATCTATAGATGATCCCGAGGTGGTCCCATAAAAATGTTATTCCCGAGGGATTAGTATTAATTTCGCAAAACTTAAAAAACAGTTTTAAACTAAGGGATTCGAAGAAGTTTTTAGTTTTTTCAAAACAATGAAATTATACAATACAATACAATAGAGCTATCAATAATCTCCTACGCATTTCGGCTGTTGGATTTGTGCTGAATTTTTAACTCCAAATAAAGGAATAAATTGAATGATTTCAAGACATTAAATTGAACATAAATGTAGGTACATAGTAATAACAAAACTTCCCATCCTGTCCATTACAGCGAAGGAAATAAAATAACCTGTGCGTGGGGTTTTAATTGCTTCCTCCTCATTTACTTTTTACTGTGGTGATGCATTATGAGCTTTGGTAAGTACGCAATTAGGACTAATAACTTCTCGGTACTCGTTTACAGCAATCACTATTTCAAATGAATTTAATTTTATAAGCTTTCTTGTGTTGGTACCTCGTTGTAACACGTCTAGCTTTAGTAACAGCTTCGTTTACGACTTGTGTTTCGCACGATGTTCTAAGGTTCTCTTAGCAACACTTTAGCTACAAAAATATGATCGTTCATTCTTTTTATTTAATCTTTATTATTGGGGATGGCAAAGTAATGACCACCACTTAATAAAGTGACGATGGAGCACGCTTTTCCAGAAGGAATTTATTGACTGGGGATTTGAAGACTCCGAGATTGTACTTTACCGGAAAAACGGATGCAGGAAGTTCGTTCCACTCTATACTGGTACTTATAACAAAGACGTCAGGGGTGAGAATTCTGTAGTAACTTATACCCCCTTATTCATAATAGTCTGCTAACTTAGAGAATTGCTATCTCTCACTCTGTCTTTTTCTATTGCCATAAGTCGGTGAGAAATAACGCTGCTTAGTATCTGTTTTAAGTTAGTGGACCATCCATACCTAATAATATTACAAATTCAAAAGTAACTCCGTTTGTCTGTCTGTTACCTTTTCACGCCTAAACGGCTGAACGGATCTCAATTAAATTTGGTATCCCTGGGACGGACAATACGCTTTGTAAAAAGCGCGTGCGAAGCCGCGGGCTGCTGATAGTTATGAATAAGGGGGTTAATGTTTAAAAAAAATTACAAGCTAAATTAGACGCAGTACCATCCTTACTAAATATCCAAGACAAATGATGTAACTTCATCATTCACACCGCTAAGGTTTGGAACACGTTGCTTGCGGCTGTTTATCCAGCCAATTACAACTGGAGTCTCTTCAAAATAAGAGTCTTCTAGATCTTCGTGATATGATACATCGTCGGGCACTTTTTCACTTTCCATCAGGTGAGATTTTGGTTAAACGAATGTGTATCTTACTAATAATAATATAAAGGCGAATGTTTGTGTCGTTGTGAAGATGTTTGGCCGAACGACAAAGCCACTGAATGGAAACTACGGAATGGATTGGTCTGGAATTTTGCACATATACCCAATGATCTGGACCTGGAATAACATATTTGGCTACTTTTTTATTCCAAAAAACGCGCGCGAAGCCGCAGGCTAGTTGAATATATTAAAATATTATAAACAGAGAACTCAGGTCATAAATGAGGAACCGAAGTAAACTAACTTGACAAGTCATTACATTAAGTATATCGAACTTGGCAATGATCAACCAAGCAGCATTGCAAAAACTCGTTCTCTTGCTACTCAATGATGTTTTATCAGTGAAAGGGTGTTCCATGTTGTTTTTGCTTTAAAAATACATTATATCGAAGGTCACTGATGCATATTCCAGGGTCCTGCTACCGTGTTTTATCAGGCCCAAATGCTCAGACATATTTGTCAGCTGATTACTTAAAGATAGGTTATTATTTTATCGTGTTCTAATAACGCGCTGCCAATCTGTTATGTGGCAAGATAATACAAATTCTGTATTCGTACATAGAATGACTATGACGGTTTCGATAGTCAGATTAAATACACCTTGCAGATACATGACGTCATTTATTCTTTAAAAGTCGATTTGTATTCTAGACCGGAGTGCTTGAAAATATTCAAATTAGTTTTAGGTATATTTTTTTTATGTCTGATTCCGAAGACTTTATAGCAATAAAGTGTGAGCTATCTGTGCGGGCGTTGATCTCTTGAAGTGTTGGATTTTTTTCTTTTTTTATGTTTATAGGATCTTACCTAACGTTTAAACGCCTTGTAGTAATTATTGTTTTGGGTTATGACTACTTTTAATTAGCAAGCTAAAGTGGCACTGGGCCGGCCATATTTTGCGAAGAACTGACAACCGCTGGGGAAAACGTGTTGAGTAGGGAGCACGACTAGTCAAATGTAGTGTAGGACGTCCTCCTACCAGGTGGGATGACGATCTGCGAAAAACTGCAGGCAGATGCTGATGCGGCAAACTGAAGACGGGCGCTGTGGCGCTCATTAGGGCAGGCCTATCTCCAGCAGTGGACTAATATAGGCTCATGATGATGATGACTACTTTTGAGACCCAATTACCCTTTATCGTACCTAAGCACCTAAGCAGCCCGCCTGTCTTGTGTGACATGACGTGACAATCTGAAAGAGCGAACTAGGAAAGTAGTTCGCAGATGTCAAGCCTTTAGAAATAGGAAAAGTTTATTTGTTTTTCCTAAATGAGGAATAAATACAATCTAACGTTTTGAAATAATAATCATCCATACTAATATTATAAATTCGAAAGTAACTCTGTCTGTCTGTTACCTCCTCACGCCTAAACAGCGGAACGTATCTTATTGAAATTTGGCAGGAAGGTAGACGTTATCCCAGGGACATAGGCTACATTTTATCCCGGCAAAGTGCGGGCGAAGCCGCGGGAGAAGCTAGTAAGAAGATAAACAAAGGATGTAATACAATAGTCTACTAGCAGGAGACTTCGTCCGAGCTTTGTATGTTCTTGACTTTGACGACGTCAGTGGCGCAGTGGGCGGTTGCGGGTTCGATTCCCGCCTCGGGACAAATGTTTGTACGATCTGCAGATATTTGTTCCAGGTGTTCTGGTGTTTCTTTATATATGTTACAAAATATCTATCTATCTAGCTAGAATGTAGTGTATTGCGCTAGTTTATGCAGCCATGCGAAGTTGCTCTTGGTGGCTACTCTATTTTCGCATCTCTGTCTTAACTATACAAAATAAAACTAATACAGTGGCATTAAAAAAATCTTAAATAGTTATTACAAACTGCCCAATGGATTAATGAAAATTTATTTGTTTAACGTAATAATAAAATAGGCGGCGGCGCTAGTTTGGGTCGGGGTAGCGCCTATACTTAATATCAGTTTTCACTAGATGTAGGTATTTACTAACCCATAACACAAGCTCTGCTTAGCTTGGGGCTTGCTAGTTGTTGCTGTGTGGATTATCCAGTATTACTATTATCTGTTACAGTGAAAAAGTAAAATCCCATAAGTAAGACTCGCTCAAACGACACGTGCGTACACTTCTATAGCCAGTCGTTGACTAAACCTTTTCGCTGTGGAACAACGAAAAATAAATATCCTTATAATGTAGGACAAACTAAATAAACAGCCTACTGTCATGCAACCCGGTTATTTTGCGGTTGTTATAGAACGAACAATTAAAATTTTTGTGAGTTGTAATGACCTCAGTGTCGCAAGAGGGCCCGCCTATGACGCAGGAAGTTGCGGGTTCGATTCCCGCCGCGGAACAAATGTACTATCTGCAGATTTTGCTTCGGGTCTGGGGGTTTTCTATGCATAATAAAAAATATCTATTGCATTAAGTATATTTATCTGACATCTAGCACCCAGAACACAAGCTCTGTTTTGTTTGGGGCTAGATGATGCTGTGTGAATTGTCCAACATTATCCACCAGCTATACTCACGTCTACTGCATAACATGCCTCCCCTGAACATGTAGGGCTTTGCCACAATTACCACGCTTGGCAGGCGAATTGGTGTTCGCAGCGTAGGCGTTAATACACAGAAGGAACCAGCTTCCCTCTGTGCCCTAACCCTTAGTCGACTCTTGCGACATCCACGGTTGAGCTGGAGGGGTCGATTCGTACGCAGCGACCAGCATTATTTATTTTTGTATTTATTGTAAAGGAAGTTGGTTGTATAAACCAGCCAGACATTGCGCTCTTGTAGGTACCCCTAAACATGTTTGATCTTTCACGCGGCGTGTATTGTATGCTGATAAGATAGAGTTGATAACGTGATGGCGATTTCATCGGCCGGCGCGGAGGCCTATTGACAGGAAATGGCTGTTTTCCTAAGTTTTGAAATATAAGGAATTCTGGGGAAATTTATAGCGGCTCATTTGGTTTGAGACCTACACAAATACAAATACAAAAATCTTTATTAGGAACAGAACTTAATGTTTAGGGTACAATTGTGGGCTGACTACCGCAAAAGTTAAAAACTGTGTAGCAGAGGCAGCGCCCTCCTCCGTTAGCAAAATAATTATGTTCCATTTTTAGACATAAAAAATAACTAATCTAGTTAAACATAACAAGGTTTGTGTAGCGAGGTGTGTGTGTGTGAGTGGTGTGTGTAGATATGTGAGAGTGTGGTGCTCCTACCTACCATCATCAGTGGGCAAACCCAACATCGAGTGTCAGCCTGCTGATTTATGATATAGTATTTTTACACAGGACAGGATGCAATTATTAGCACAATTACGACTGGGAATAGCATTATGAACTAAGATTTTTTAAAAACCCATTTGAACCACACAGTCAAACAGCAGCAAATACAAGAAGCGAGAACAATTCAAAATATTTTGTTGTTTGTTTAATTGTATCCGGATTGAGTGCTGAGATTCAGAAACTAAATTTAGAAGGATAAACTGAATCAGATGATTGCATCGTTATTTTGACTTTTATAAATAGGTTATTGGTGAAACCGTATAGAAAGTTCAATGACGTTGCATGTTCGCTTAAGAGTTGAACATGTTTATTCAATCGATTTGAACCGTGTTCTTGTTTATCTGATGTTTTTGTGTATATTACAAAAACATCAGATAGACAATTGTGTGATTAATATAGCTTCCACGGCTGTTAATATCTGTTAGTATTTTATAAATACCTTAGAAATAGGATGCTATTCCGTTTACGAGCTCTACCATAGGCGGTAAAGGGTACAATTTCTTATCACCCTTTTCTTTTAAAAGAGTTCTCACACAAAATGACGCGTTATTTTGTGCTATAAACTAAAATAAGAATACAAATGGTTCTTAAAAATTGTGTGTTTTACCTCGTGAACTCTATAGTACGGCGGCCAGGACCTATACTTTATCTCGTCTAGATTTAATTGGGCCTGTTCAGAGGAAAGGTTGAGTCTAAGCCGATGACGACTAAGCCGCTTTTCCTAACTTAGTTTTCCTTTACCGCTAGATCATGTGTGCAGTTAAAATGTTATCTCTACAAAAATGCATTGTTCACTGCAACCCATTGTGTGCTTATACATGCTTAGAACCTTACCTAATATATTTCTCTCTTTTACAGGCAAAAATTTATACAACAATGAACATGTAGCAATAAAAATGGAGCCTATGAAGTCCAAGGCTCCACAATTGCACCTAGAATACAGATTTTACAAGTTACTAGGAACGCACGGTAAGCCCAACCCAACACAATTACATAAATTAACATGCGTGATACTACAAAAAATTAAGTTTTTGTCGTCAAGTGGTTGTTCTGCAACCTTACCGTAACCTACAAAGAACTTGACATAAAACACTATTGTGTGTTCTAATTTCACATCCATAGTTGTATCTTTAAGGATAGATTATAGCCGTGGGGTTTTAAAGGCTGGTTGAACAATGTTCGATTCCTCTTTACGCATTATTAACATTCCTGTCGACGGGTTTCGACACCAGCCTTAGAACTTAAGTTTATTGGGTTTATTTGTCTGTGTTTTCCTTCACCGTTTAAAATTGAACGTGATTAGTTCTTGAAGAGGGCTTACCGGTCGTCTAGCTAGATGGCTGGTAAGTTATATCACAGTGTCTAGTGCGAGTTTTTTAGCCAGTTAGCAACATTATGATTTGTATCGAATCGAAAACGAACTGTCAAAATCCAACTAGTCACGATCCCCCACCATTCTCACTTTCGAATGCGAACGACATGAGAAACTCGCAGTATACAGGTTGCACAGTAAAGAGGAGTACTTTATGAACTAAGCTGATGAATCACGGTCAAAATGCACCGAAGCCACTGCATAAGAACCATAGTTTTACTTTTATGCCCCGTAATTGTACAGTCTTCATAACCCAGTCTTAGTTTATTAATAAGTGCTCACACATATGCCAGTTATGCGAGTCCAGATTGTCGCGTGCAATCATGGTTATTTTAGTATGTCAATAACGTATTCATTAGTTTCTTTTGAGGGTTTTGAACCTTGAAATGTGTGGTGTCGCTTCCATAATGCTTCAGGCCTCTATTCAAGTTATCATTTGTAGGACGTTTTCCTATTCAAAGGCTGTACAATTGACGGGAGTAACAAGAATACTTATTGTTTATTGGAGAGTAGGGTGCGTATCATACAAACCTTGTTTATTATTTCAAAGTAGTACTTATTTTAATAAAGACGGGAAGGAAATCTAAAACATGAACGTTTTAACTAGACCAATTTGAACGCTCTGCAAGGTTTTTGTACTAGCATCAATGCTTTGTTTGCATCAAGGATTTATTCCTAAACGCATTAGAATATTTTTTGAAATGTTAGTATAATGCTACTATGGCATATAATATTTGTACATTCAAATAACAGATTCCCCAATGTCACATAACAGGCCAATTTGTCATATAGCTAAACGTAAAGCTCATATTAATTGCTATAAGGCTTCCTTCATACATAAGTCTTACCTTCTGTGTATGAAAGACTATACATACATTGGCTTTGTTCGTGTACGCACCCTGACCTCTATTGATTTGTACCCGCTTAGCCAAAACTTCGAAATTTACAAATAACATCAGTTTATTTAGAGGGCGTACCGAAAGTTTACTACTTGGGTACTTGTGGCGGCCGCTACAACGCCATGGTCATGGAGTTGCTAGGGCCTACTCTCGAAGACCTCTTCGTGCATTGCGGCCGGAGGTTCAGGCTGAAGACGGTCCTTATGATCGCTATGCAACTAGTAAGACACTCCAATACTCGTGTAGTTTGCATTAGCAACACCGTATCCGATATCCGATGCTTAGTTGTTTGTTTCGCGAGGGTTCGCACGCCGTGGTCATGGTCGTTGTAAGGTCGAGGTCAGTCGGAACAGCGTTTTAAATCATCGCCCAAAATGTAGCACCTTGATGGTTTATTGACGAGGAAAACACCTTGCCGTCTGACCGCGGCCGAGGTCCGCCGATCTCATTGCGATACGGCAATGCTCTTGCGTGCACCGAAAATATCGGCTGCGGTGTTTCGTATTACAGGTGCGAGCGAGAGCAATGCCCGTGTTTGTGAGTACTAACCGTTTGTATCTCTCCCTCCCCCTCCTACCCCCTTTTCCTTTACCGTATCCGTGCAGCGCCGTCGACAGCAGAGGGCATCCCCGAGGTATACTACTTTGGGCCGTGCGGTAAATACAATGCGCTGGTCATGGAACTCCTTGGTCCGTCGCTAGAAGATCTCTTCGACCTCTGCGGCCGGCGTTTCTCTCTAAAGACTGTATTAATGATAGCTATGCAGTTGGTAAGTAACATTCATAGAGTAAGTTCAGCAAGCTGTATATCGCGGACCAAACCTTCCAAATGTAATGTCACGTTATGATCAATAGTCTGAATGATAGTTCATACATTCCAAGTCACGCCGCCGCCGCGCCGTACATCTTGCTTATTATTACTTTTGTTGTCACGTTTGACGTAAACACGCTTTGGGATGAGTGAGTCATAGCATTGGGAACCGGATGACAGCGTGATTCACTCCGTTGCTATTGGTCGACTTGAGAGAGTGGTTAGTTACGAACCCTTCGAATAATAACGCAGTTACATATTTGAATGTTTATTTTTTACAAAATCCCCTCTTGAACTGTTATTTAAATCGTGACTTCATTGTTTGGTTCTGCTCATAAACGAAACCAAAAAAGTGTGAAGTATCCGTTGTATAATAGGTGGTAATATTAATAGCCTCAAACAAAATTTAGGTAAGAAATCCATTCAAGAACATGAGGAAAACTTATAAATGTTACGGAAAGCCAAATTTATAGAAATCGCCACAACGGAACTTATAAATGCGATTTATATCAATAGTTTTATCGTGTTGATGCGTCTTCCTGAATTGTTAGATATGTACTAACCAAAGCGTAATAAAAATTTTTTTCTTATAATAATTGTTAATAATTTGATTCATAAAAATAAATATTGTCTTCAATCAAAGAATTTTGTGGTATAATATTACTTTCTATATCTACTGTTTCCTTTGACTGTACTTTATTTGCCTTGAACGATAGATTTTTTCGATCATTTCGAGAGCGGTCCCATTCGCCGGAAGAAAAATAATAAATTTAATCAATCCGGCGTTTGGGACAGCGGTCCCAATCGACGAAAGCCTCAGTATTAGTCTTTGGTTATCTGAGAAGGCCTAATAGTCCTAGTGGAGGGTAAAGGACAGAAATTGTCTATTTTATACTAGGTTCTACAGTCCAAGATATATTATCTCAACAATTTATGAAATAACTTAATAAAACCTGGTAAGTATTAATAGAAAACAACAAGTTAATCACTAAAAATGTTGTTTTTGATTTCAACAACGCATAATTGCACACCTCAACAGCTTATATTGGTTCACTGCTGGATGCAGGCCTTCCCCTAATAAGCGCCTTATTGGCTTTTATCTCATGGGGGATAAATATGCCCATAATCCCCACGCTGGGCATGCGGGTTGGAGATCACAGTTCGGTGGTAAAGTTGTTCTGCAGTAGGCGCTGCTGCTCGCCCCCCGTTGTATATCCCTTAGGCGCCTCTTACGACACCCGCGTGAAGAATTGGGGTGGTGCAATTCTAAGCCGGCACCACACGGCTGAACACGACAAATTTTCTCTAATGATACCAGTGTCGATATTTTCCATCAATTTTTATTTGGTGGAAAATATCGACTCCTGGTCTTTTTTGTTTTGGACTCCTTTGTTTACAAATAATATATAGGATTCTTTAACAGAGTATGGTAGACTCTGCGACTAATTTGTTTGTCATTGCTAAAGTCCAGGTCACCCTGTGGTGGCTCCGGTACCTCGCTGACCCGCTTGAGGTTTTGATGACCTTAGAATAGCTGCTCATGGTAATTACAGATATCTATCCGGTGAATTTAGTTAGCGACTTATTTTTTTATAAATATTACGTGACTGCCCGAGGATTGACGCGAAACTTGCGTAAAGCGTAGCTTTAAAGACTTTGTACCTAGACAGTAGCCAAACTCGATGTGGAAGGTTTGTAAACAAACCACGACACAAAAACTAAAACTCACCTGCATGGCGTCGAGTTTCAGATATAATTGTAAGCAATATTTATTCAGGGAAGGATCACAAATCGACATGTAACGCAAATTCCATATAAAAAGACGCGAGAAAACAGTGAATTTTAGGTTAAGTATGGGCGGTTTTCTTACAAATATTCTACATCGAGTTTGGTTAGTGTATAATTAGATTTAGAAATGGCTAACAAATGTAATATTTTCCTTAAAATTAAATTAAGGATAAATACTTGACAAATTCGGTCACCACTCACTTATGTGAGTCCATACGCACCACCATTAGAGCAGATCATGACTTCGCGCTAGTTATCTGTGTTGGCCGTGATGCATGATTTTTTTTTTAATTAGTCGCTATTTGTTAACGTAATTAATGATTACTTATCGGTTATTTATCGCGTACCTTTTGTTATTACCGCGATAAATAACAATCAATGAAGTAAGTATGTCATACACCCACAAATATAAATAAAACTATCATATAATTATGTATGTTTTGTGTCTGTCACACGAATGTTACTTAAAATTTACCCCAACGCACGCAACCGCGGGTATCGTAAGAGGCTACTTAGGAATATCCTGAGAAACAGGTTTAACTTAGTTCAGGCACACGTTTTTATTCATACATATACATAGATAGATAGATATAAATATTATTTACTCCTTTGTTCTCGTTCAGTCCTAAGTTATTTTGAATAAATTTATTTATTATTATTTTCTACTTTTTATTTTCTTTATACGTGCTACTAACACCCTATTGATTTCAAATTGTCCGATATAAACGATTTTTTTTTATTTTATTTAATTAATATTTATTATCTACTGGGGGCGGTCAGCAGCGCTCCCTGCAGCCTTTTATGGCAAACACCCACATTGAGCTTTAAGCAAGTCCTATGTCCCCTTAGAGGACATAGGTCTTTCTTAAACGCATACATACATGAGAGTGTTACAATCACGCTGTCGATATTCGAACCTAAGACCTCGACGGATGTCGGCTCCCTCCGCCACCGCTCAACCATCACGATAATATCCCATTGTGTCGCTTACCCAGTTTTACACTGATCGATTGTTTATGACCTACTCAGGACAACACAGTAAACATTAAGGCAGATATCTATAGAGCGTACTTACATTACATTTACACTAAAACTTTTTATACAATTTATACATTTAATTTACACACAGAATAAAAATACAGAGCAGGAAAAGACAAAAAAATAAAATAATAAGTTCTAGTAGCTGTGACCTCCACGGAAGTCCAGCGCTGTGGCAGGATACATCCTGCCATAGCATCTGCTTAGTGTTGGCCATTTTTGTTACCGTAATTGTTACCTTTGTCCTGTCCCTTTACCTTTGTCTTTTGTATGTATTGGTTAACAAAATACATAAATGCAGTTTTACTTAACTTCTATTAGTAGCGACTTACTTATTTTAACCGACTCTACTTGCAAACAATTCGGCAGTAAATATTTTGAAAATAATAATCATCATTTCATTCAATCATCGATTCAGTCATCCCGTGATCACGACAGTGTGTAAACCTGTCGAAACGTTAAAAAAGGTAAATAAACGCATTAAATACCCGTTATATAATACTTATAATAATGGCAGTAGCTTTACAATTTGTAAAGCAACAGCTGCGATTTGCTATAAATCTAGGATCTGCCTGATTCTAGAAACATCTGCTTCTTCGATATGAAATTATTAGAAAGACGGGTCTGAATGAATGGTCTGAAAATATATTTTTATTGAATAGTGTATAAAAAAATCGCTCTGATTCCTTAAAAAAATAAATGCCGTGACATATCCGAGCTCATCATCATCAGCCTATATTAGTCCACTGCTAGTCATAGGCCTCCCATAATGAGCGCCATACCGCCCTGTCAGCTTAACTTATACTACATAATAAATGTCTGTGGCTCAACTAAGCAAAATCAGTTCACTCTATAGATGTCGGCTTCAGTACAAAAGATCTAACGAACTCCGGTTTGCACTGCAAAGACGTAGACAGCCGCCGTGACGTCATGAATGCAATCGACACGCCACATAGATAGATAGATAGATTGGAAATACTTTTATTGCACACTTATCCATCACTGAATTGCAGCTTAACATTAGTTAATACTATTTTCTTATATTATGTTAATTCATTAAAAAATACAATTATTCGGTCTAAGTAATTGTTCCTATAATTTGTTTAGGTAAAATTAACTTCTTTCGTTCATTAACCGTTTGTAATGGTACGTAAACTTCTTAATTGTATCTTACCTGAGGAATGTAACATTCTGCAAACCCTGAAGGGTTTAGAGAATGTTCAAATGTAAAATTAGAATAAGTTTTCAAGAAAGGGAAAACCCAATTACTTATCATTAGAACTCAATAGATGGTGCCGATCTATCACGAAAGAATAGACATCATTAGGATGTCATGTGAAACCATGCAGTCTTCCAAGGTCTATTTCATTTTAATTTGACAAGGCCCAAAGTCACAGCCCCCTCTTCACACCCTAGTATTTTAATATGACAAGGCCCAAAGTCACAGCCCCCTCTTCACAGTTTGGTATAATCATTTTACCTTTTTTTTTCTTCAAATAAATGAAAACCAAATACGAGATGATCTACCTTTAAACAAAGAACTTCCTTGCATCCACGATATAAATTATTGTTAATAATAGCATGCATGTTTATGTTTTGACACCTGTGTTAACTGGGTCGCAACAAATTGTGTTATGTCTGCTATTGATTTCAAAATGTAGGTGAACTATCGTCTACATCAAAGTGATTAAAAACTATTCACATTATTTTATTTGAACTGCAAGTCCATTTATAGGTTCCGTAAGGTATTTTCATAAGAATTACCCATATTGAATGGAATTACTCTTATTCGTGTATAATTTCTCGATGATGTCATCATTCATCATGGCCTGTGACAGCGTTAAATCGTGAGGGGTGAAGGCAGAAAAGACAGGCCTTTGCCCAACAGTGGGATAATAAAATAACTGCTGAAAATAAATAATAATAATGTCTCAGTTAATATTTGTGTAACTAGATAGATAGATAGATAATGCTTTATTCATCACCTTATAAAACAGATAGTACTCATTAAATATAACATAGGGAACAGCAATGGAACTGGCGGCCTTATCGCTTAAAGCGACTTCTTCCTTTCGTAATTGAATTGTAACAAAAAAAATCAAGAGTCCAGAGTCAAAAAACCAGAGAAAAGATTGTAGTAGTGGTTAAAGAAGAGTAGATCACAACTTTGCAAAAGGTTTGGTTATAGTAATAAAAAAGGAGAGAATGGAGATATGTAAAAACAACCAATAGCATGATGTTAAAATAGCGTCATATGACAATCACGACATGTATTTAAGAGTCTATTGGTCGATTTTACACATCTTCGTTCCAATACGCTTGGGTGAAAACTGTCCCTCAAGGCGTTAAACATCTGATACCGAGTCCGAGATCAAACTTTTGGATTGTTAGAATTTTCTCTATGTTATTTTATTAGTAAATAAAAAATTATAATTATGTGTTTTGTGATTTCAGTTACACCGCATCGAGTATGTACACACGAGACATCTAATATACCGTGATGTTAAACCAGAGAATTTTTTAATAGGTAGAACTGCAACTAAAAGGGAAAAAATCATTCACATCATTGGTGAGTATAGAGATCTAACACTATTTCATTATCTTACCTACTATTCTATATTCTACTACTATTATCGAAACTTTATGCCGTTTTGAGATGAAAAAAATTCCTTCACTATATCCCTTCTTATCGTAGTTATAAGAAGGAATATAGTGAAGGAATTTACACCTCGGCTTAATATTTCAAAACACAGTGTACGGCACCAGGCTCTAAAGCTGTACAATAAATTACCTTTATCATATAAAAGTATATATAATGCAGGCATTTTTAAAAATAAACTGAAATAATTCTTGTTAAGGAAGTGCTACTACTCTGTAAAGGAATTCTACGCTGACAAATCTCACCCTGAGAATATGCGATAGTTAGTAATAATTTTGACATTAACACTATATTACTTTTACTTTTGATAATTATCATAAATTATTCAATACTTTTAACATTTTACATAATGTACAATAATTTTAATTTCATGGTTTTACATTCCATAATATTTTTTTTTGTATACTATTAATTTAATATTTAACTATTTTAATGTTTTTATTTTATATAAATGTACTTTAATTCTGATTGATAGTAACAATGTAACAAATAATTTAAGAAAAATTCCGACACAATCTAGATATTGTTTGCGAATAAATATATGAAATGAAATGAATCGTCAAAACTACTGAACAGATCGGGGTGATATTTTGCACGCATGGAGTTCTTGGGCATGGAGGGAGTAACATACATATATGCTAC
This sequence comes from Eupithecia inturbata, assembly GCA_963662085.1. Taxonomy (NCBI): domain Eukaryota; kingdom Metazoa; phylum Arthropoda; class Insecta; order Lepidoptera; family Geometridae; genus Eupithecia; species Eupithecia inturbata. The sequence goes on along the minus strand of OY759194.1, from coordinate 4,135,476 downwards.
TTTTTATTCAGAAAAACGCGGGCAGAAACTAGTGATAAATAGAGCGAGAAAAAAGTTTTTTCGTATTGGGTAATCTCTGGAACTACGAGTAACTGGTTGTAAGACAACATAAAACGACATAGAAATAAAATATGATTCATTATTTACAGACACCAGGGTTGCTAGGTTCGCTGAGGTGGGCTGTTTAGTTCATGATGATTTAATAATATCACTCTGATACATCGATAACGATTAAATATTTCACCGTTTCAGAACTATTTAAAAAAACAAAATATTGTTGCTATGGCGATGACACATATTTTACCAACTAACTCAATAGCACATTGTAGACTAACAAACCATACAATTTTGTGTTTTTCCTCGTCACCTGTTTTATTATAATATTTTCGCAGTCAATTAATCTAACAGCTAACAGCACATTCTGTACTTGAAGTAAATGATAAAACGCATTGTAACTTGCAGCGATGAAGTAACGAGATACGAGTTACATTACGCTTTGGACGAGGTCTGCGGTTGCCATTCAAGATGTTTATTTATATTTCTGTCGAGGCATTTCAATATTATGAGTATGACGGAAAATACTTAGTTTTTATATAGTATCCCGAAAATTTACGACAAAGACGGGACTTGAACGCTACCTTTCACTCAGTACAGGAGCGCGCTACTAATTGCGCGATAAGGTTGTAGAATTTTTAAGCACTACAAAAACCTTGGTAAATACTTATTTGTGAATAAGCAAAAATACGTACCTTTTAAACTAATGGCAACTAGATAAAAATTTAACGTTTCGTTGTCGAAAGTATTGCTTGACACGACACCTAAAGAAAAAGATTGGATGAAAGATTGGATTTTATAGAAATAATCAATCAGCAAAATCATATACCTACCTGCCTTATTTACATTTAACTAACTTTTCTCCGTTTTATTGTTCACTTCGCATTTTTATTGTTCTTTTGGTGAAACGTTGTCTAAGCACTCGGTAATAATGTACCAGTTTGGTATACCTTGTCCACGCTCTTAATACTTTCCTGTCACTTGCACGCCTATGAAGTAACCTAGTTTTTGTTGTTGAGGTGATTGAAAGAAGTTTGAATGACGGAATGAATTAATACATAGACACGGTTACCTTTGACGAATAGATACGGGTATCTGTCGACTCGAAAAATATCGCGACTTATGAAAGTTACGATTTTTATTAAGCCGACAAAGTATTTTAAAAGATTATTCTAGATGATTTTTCCAAGAAAAGGATTGATAATATGTATTGTAAAAATTATAATTTACCACAGTAACTCAGTCTGTCTTACTTTTTATCACACGTGCCAATGCCACGGGTAGAAGCAGGTAGCAAAGAAAACAAAAAAAATATATACCTACTATTATATTTATTATATTGAATATTCTGATACTATAAAATAAGGCGCTCAGACGGAGTAACAAAATCGATTACACCTTCTTCATAAACAAAATCATAAAAAATCGAATCGGTAAAATTCAGGACATGAATATTTGGTTGTCAATCGAATTGGCAGTAATAAGACTGAAGTAACAAGAGCGTGGACAAAATATAGTGAGAAGTTGTTTTAAATCAGAGCAGTATTTCCAAAGATACCCCATGACAAGTCAAACAAACTTACAAATTTTACCTCTAGAAATAATATTCTAGATTACTATACCACATCCAAAATCGATGTAGAATGTTTATATAGAAACCACATCACAAATAACTGAAACTCACTTGCTTGGCGTCGAGATTCAGATATAATTGTAAACAATATTTATTGAAGGAAGGGTCTCAAATCGACAAGTAATGTAAATTGCGTATAAAAAGACTCTGCAACAGAGTGAATTTTAAGTAAGTATGGGCGGATACAAACATTCTACATAGAGTTTAAGTAGGATATCCTACAGCTACACCGTTTATAACCAGTAGCATTATTACAAATAGCATGTGACGTTTCAAAAGCCATTGTTTCAATAATCATAATCATGGATTCAATATTGACATGACTAATTTACGTCATGATCTGTTAGTTATCGAAGGTGCTGCCCCTGACTTTAATGTTGTATTAATTTATCACGAACATACACTACCGTAATTATAACATTAATAGTTAGGTAAACTACTGCGCTGAAATGGGTCCATGAATCATGGTAATATCTCCAAAATTAAGTGACTAAAGTTTCACAAACACTAAGCTCCGCTTGTACAAGGATTTTTAATGTCTAGTTTTATTACAATTTGACGTATTAGTTTAGTTTTATAATGATAACACACTAATAAAATTTAAGCGGTTATCATTGTGCGATCGGGGCTTAATGCTAGTTCCTTCTTACCTATCTGTATTCATATTTGTTAAAGGTGCGTTCCTACTGACGTTGAGCGGAGCGAAATCTACCAATCAGGAAACAGAGATAATGATCAGATGTTTATTTCAACTGGTTTGATTGGTTCATTCCTCTTCGCTCAGTTGCGCGCTAATGTGAAAGAACGCGACACCATACAGTAAAAAGTGGATAGATGTATCCAACTTTTACCACAATCGGTCCTACCTACGGTGTAGTAATACTTGCCTGTTTGTTTCAGATTTTGGTTTGGCCAAAGAATATATAGACTTAGAGACAAACAAACATATCCCATACCGGGAGCACAAGTCCCTCACTGGCACTGCGAGATACATGTCAATAAATACACATTTAGGAAAAGGTGAGTGACTTCATACACTAGGCCTGGTAATTCCATAACGACAAGCAGCCCTCTTGCATAGACAGGCTATTGATAAGGCTATAATAGAGAAAATTTCAGATATTACGTAAATAATTTTGTGTTGAAGTAACGAATTTCATAGCTGTTTATGCACCGAGGGGTAAAGCAGTGTCTTACGTCACGAGTATCGTTGAATTCCGAGCCCAACTCATGATTCTAGAATAACTCACGAGGGAAGCGAGGGAGTTACTAAAATCCTGAGTGTGAGAGGGATTTAATCACGGCCAAGATGAAGACAGCTATGCTCAAGGAGAATACTCTAGTTTTCACACTTTCTGCGAGTAAATAGTAAAAGTTTGGTAGTGGGTTTCGCGGCATAAGCTTAAGCTACTGTTACGCTTTCAATTTCGATTCGATGTCGTTTTTCTCTATTCTAGGCTAGGCTGTCCCTGCTTAGCCAACAGGAGGTAGAGGCAGACACAAATGTAAAGTGAAATAGGGGAGGCCTTTTCTTAGAAAGCGGACTAAGGCTAGGTGTAAATCATGCATGATTTAGCTAAAACTGAAGGGTCAGTACTTAGTCAATATCAAATTTGGCTTGTTCAGAACCTATTCCTCATAGTGTAAAAAAAAAAAAAAACTTAACTGTCAAAAGTGCGTTACGCGTGCCGTGCCAACAGCGAGACGTGGGAGTTGAGAAAAACGAGGAAAATTATAGTAGAAATCAGCCCGTTATAATAGTAGACTAAAAACCTGATCTACCAAAAATCTAAATACTAGCAAGGTCATAAAAGTATTACTGTAACATAGATTCAGTTGAAGAATGTGAACTACGATACTAGGTTATTCCAATTAGGTACAGCGTAGGCTTGCATGATTGTACCGATTACGGTGCCAGACTGTCTGATCTTTTATTTATAGCTGCATGGACGTTATGTCAACGGATTCTACTATGTGCTATTACTTATATATATTACTTCTATGTGCTATAAGCTCGTTGAAGTTTCAACGGGCAGTGATTTACCTCAGGCCGACCAGTTCCGCACACTTGATAAATGATAAAATAACTTCTGTTGGATTGATAAATGATTTTCTGCATTTTCCTCTTGATTCTACTTACCAAAGTCGCCGGCCCGCCGACATGTTAAAAAAACCCTGTCGACGGCCTACAATATTCATACACCGTAATATGTAAAGTAAAAGAAAAAATATTTATTCTGTCACAAAATTACAAGCAAAGTTGGTACAAACAAATATTGTTACAACGTGACATCAAAAAAGGTAATCGCTCAGCATTATGTGCAGTAATGACGCTACTGTGCGCTGGTTTTATGCGACACCTAGAATGTCTTACCAACCCGCCAAGCTGCGTCGGCGGGTTCGGTGTGTAGAGTCGGTGAGGCTGTAATAATAAATTTACATACAATTTTAAAATACCTGCATGTAAGACATGAGACAGAAGCTGGAAAGGCGGCATACACCAGCAGTGATGGCTTATTTAAATGTTGATGATGATGTTGCAAGACGATTTCAGTTACGGTGACTGTGTGACTGTAACGAATGTGATCAGGCATTTTACTTAGACTAGACTCAGTCATTAGGGTTTTGGTTTTCTACTCTTTTGTGCGTTTTTTCGTGGCCTACTTTCCCAACATTGTTGCTGAAGGTACGAGCGCACTTAGTTACTTAATAATATTTGTCAGAAAACGGTGCATAAAGGTAAACTTAAATACTGTGATGATGATGGATGACATAAGAGTATTAATTATTATTCCAAAAGTAGCATTTATACAATTAGCACTTTTAGATGTTATGCAAGGTGGCATTATCGAATTTAGGCAAAGTTTAATTTTATAAATTTGCCGTCCAAAGAACCAATCTCATTGCCTAACCCCAAACTACCACATGTTTGTTTATGAAGTTAGTTTGTAAGGTTCCTCAAACTATGCCTTAAAAATAATCTATTAACTAACTCCAGTTACTTATTTGTAAATATAGCTTAGGTTGATCAAGCTATCATTGAGTCAATCCTTGTTCTAACCTCAAAAAGTTCACTGCACTATGTGAATTAAATATAAATCGCCGAAGAAATCGATATAACCGTTTACTGGCTAGGAGAATTGCCTAGAAAATGGGCTTAGGTCAAACGTCTATGTAACTAAAGGGCTCTTTAAACTAGCAGTTCATGGCTATCTGGTTAAGATTTTGGTCCCAGTCCCAACGCAATAATAAACCCTTAAAGTCTGAGTTTGCAGACTGAATTTAACGGTAACATAAACTTGCCAAGGCGTCAGACGTCTAGAATACGTTATTGAGTACGTGGTCTGTTACTATGTTAAAATGCAGAGTTTAGTGAAAGGTGCCTTATCCCTGCACTGGGAGAGTGGTGGCTGAAAAGTAATAATGCCATGTGTACCCTCGCCTTTAGATAAACCACTAGGGCTTATGTGTTGTTGGCGTCAGACCCACGGATCTCTTAATATCGAAAGAAACAGTTCATGTTAACTTTTTGGTGTCGATTCTGTTAATACACAAACTAAACTAAATTGATAATTCTACAACTTCGTCGTTATTTTTGTACCGATCGATGTCCATTTTAAAGAAAGGTACGCCAACATGTTTAGTGCTGTCAAATAAGTGTAGTGCATATTAGCAACAGAATCGACATTAATATTATATTCTCACTTTGTAAACTTTTAGAAAAATATTGTAATATAAATTTTTTTGTTTCAGAACAATCGAGACGCGACGACCTAGAGGCTCTCGGGCACATGTTCATGTATTTTTTACGCGGTTCCTTACCCTGGCAGGGTTTAAAAGCTGATACGTTGAAGGAGAGATACCAAAAAATTGGCGACACTAAACGAGCGACACCAATTGAGGTATGGAACGTTTTATTTGGATATATCTACTTGATTTTGGGTTTTATCCGTGACAAATTTTTCTCCTATTGTACGGAGACATGGTGACAGGTTAAAGTTATAGACATAGCTCAAAGAATTAGCAAGCTGAAGCTGGCCGTGGGCCGGCCATATCTCGCGAAGAACCGACAACCGCTGGGTTAAACGAGTTTTTGAGTGGAGACCGCGACTCGGCAAGCGTAGGACGCCCTTCAGCCAGGCGAGACGATGACATACGAAAGACTGCAGGCAGATGCTGGATGCGGCAAGCTAAAGACAGGGCGCTATGGCGCTCATTAGGGGAACCTATGTCCAGCAGTGGACTAAAATAGGTTGATGATGAAGATGACAGGTGGAGTAAGTGCTAACTGAATGGTGTCTAAGCGCAAGGCACAGAAGCGGGCGTCCAAGGTGAAAAGAGTAAAATATATCTCAAGCGTCGAAAGGGAAACCAGGGATTGGAGGGAATAGCGCAGGACTGTAAGTGGCACAAGATTATTGAGGCCTTAGGTAGATACTACAGGCTTCCTCACCCAGTGGCAGAATATTATTGAGGCCTATAGGTAGGTACTGCAAGATTCTTCACCCAGTGGGTGAAGTTCGTTTGTAAATGATGTTGTGGCTGCAGCCTAAGGACCTCTAGAACTCAGGTTGTGATTGTAGAGAGGACTCAACTGATATCAGCAAGCGGCTACCAAGCGGGTTGGCTTGAAGAGGATTGTATATTGTTGATGAACTTATATTATGACTAGCATCTGCCCGCGGCTTAGCACGCCCTATTCTGGGATAAAAAGTAGCCTATGTCCGTCCCCAAGATACCATCTGTCTCCATGCCAAACTTCAATAAGATCTGTTCAGCCGTTCGTAAAAGCGTAACACACAGACAGACGGACAGAGCTCCTTTCGAATTTATAATATTATATACTAGCTGCTGCCCGCGGCTTCGTACGCTTTTTTCCGGGACAAAAAGTAGCCTACGCCCATCCCCGGAATACCATCTACCTTCCTGCCAAATTTCACTGAGATCCGTTCCGCCGTTTAGATGTGAAAAGGTAACAGAGAGAGTTACTTTTACGTTATTCTGTGGTAGCAGGTGAATGACCTCCATCAGTATTGTGCACTAGTTTAACTAATACCCTATATAAAGGCTGAGACGATGATGATGACTACGACGGGCTGTGGCGGTACCTACCAAAAGAAAAGTAGCAGCTTTCTACTTTGTTATTCTACCAGCGAACTGCGATCCCCAACCCGCATGCCCAGCGTGGGGATTATGGACATTACCCCGCCTGAGATAAAAGCCAATAGGGCGTTTGTCGGGGGAGGCCTGCGTCCAGTAGTGAATCAGTATGGACTGTTTGAGGAGACGATAATAATTATCTTATTATTTATTTATTACTCTATTCTATTTCTCTCAGGTGCTATGCGAAGGCCACCCGGAGGAGCTAGCGACATACCTCCGCTACGTTCGTCGGCTCGATTTCTTCGAAACGCCCGACTACGATCAACTCAGGCGCATGTTCCGCGATCTCTTCGAGCGGCGCGGCTACGTAGACGATGGCGAGTTTGACTGGACCGGCAAGACTATGGTAAATAACTCTGTCGCTTGATACAAGGAGTCTTGGTTCTTCTGGGAGTCCAATGAATTTTTATAACCCTTACTGCACCTTGTTACTGTGTCGCTTGATACTAAATGCCTGCCTTCTGGCGTGAACAGTGAATTGTTAAATGTAATATTTACCTAGCGACGTCACCGCACCGTATGTAAAGTAACAACTGTTATTTCAGTGCTTTCCTGCACATTACACGGGTATTTTAAGGCTGATTTTCTTTGAAAGATACTCAGACTCTCGGTTAGCTATGATATATAAAAACTTCTGTCATAATTATATCGTAATCATCCGATTATGTTTTAGAAGAAAACTACCCTTAAAGTCAGATACTGGTAACTAAAGTAACATTGGCGATTAAACATATTGAATATGATTGACCGGAGCGGTCGCGTCGCTGAGCCGTTTGGCCGTGAATGGGCGCTTGAATGTGTGCTGTTTGGTTAAAAACCTTTTGCTTGAGTTATGAAACTAGTTAAATTTTACACCTGCTTTTTAACTGTGGAATAGTCACATGATTCGCTTTAAATTAAAAATCTGACAAAAACTTGTACAAACTAACTGAGAGATCTTTCTTGTGCTTTATGCTAGAATCATCAAACGAAATTCATTGCCACATTAAAAACGATGGTGTATAATATAGTTAATACAGTATTAAATGATTACCTTCTAATTCAATATGACTTCAACTTCTCATATGTAGTATATATGACGCTACTGATGTTACACGTTGTTTATCTCATATTATTTTTCATTTTGATACAGTCTCGCATAAAATTATGCCGGCTATGCTTGACATTATGGAATGGGTTGATGTATTTTTTGTTAATAAACAAAGAACTTGATCGTTTACAGGACATAAATAATACGATTTATTCTGTAGATGTGATAGACTTCTCACATAGTCGTTCGAGGTCCTTCTAAAGGAACCATGAACTTTATGATTTGATTTGAAAAGCGAAATTCTACGTTTAATATTAAATTTGAATTACAAATGCTTTCGTTTTATTTATGTTCTAAAACTAGCAATATTATTATCATTAATTGCCCTACACTCTGTGTTATAATATAACGCTTGTACATACATAAGAAAACCCACCGTGAACATAGGAGCAATATTTACCTTACTTTACCTTACTTTTTAATAAATAAATTTTTATTCACAACAATGCCATATTTTTTATTGATATTTTAATTTTTATTATTTTGTCGGATAACCTCAGCATTCGTAATATTTGTATTCTAAAATCGAGAAAGCTTTTTTGTTTCTTCACGTTAATTTTATTTGTGTTGAATCTTATACTTTCTCTTTTTCAAATTGTATGGTAATAAAGTGAATGAAAATTACATGAACAAATAAATCACACACTGTGTAAGTATATCAAGTTAATCCTACAAAACTAAAAATTATAATGTCCCTGTACTACATGGAGTGAGATTGATTCCATGACATACAAAAGCTTATTTGCACATTAGATTTCTTTTTTTTAGATTAGTCTTTTTCACAGAAGATGTTTCAGTAAATAAAAGTTCTCTAAATTCCAGCTGCAAAGCACATTGCTCTGTTTGTATATTTCCTGCACAAATTGTATGAAATAACTCTTTTACTCAGCTATGTTTAATATCCTTATATTTTTTGACATGCTTAATTATCGTTTTTATTTTCATATTTTCACATAAAACTAGAAATGGGTCAGTATAAAAATCTTATTTTAGAATATGCTAATAGTAGATGTTAAATATTTATTGATTTGGTTAATAAAACATGTCTACTTATGTTTGTGTTTTTGTGTAGCATATTATTTTTAACATAGGAACTAACACAACATAGAAAATATTGTAATTTTTAGACAACAAACTACTGCGGGTAACGGCTTGAAATTAATCTTACTTAGCAGTATTAAAGTGGATTTAATTTTCTTATATACCTTAAAATCAAAAGAAGTTCATTCTATGGGAAAACAATAATGCATAGGTATTTGGTTTGTTAATATAATTTAGTTATTTTCAGTTTGGCTTATCTGAAATGCGTTGTTTGTCCGTTTCATGTCACATTTAAACATACAAAAAAGAAATAAGTAAAGTACAGTTCATTTATTATAAAAAAGTCTATAAAATTTCACTTTTGCATGCCGCATGTCGCTTTTGCCGTCAGCCTAACAACATTCATGTGATGAGAATACTGAGAAATGCGCCGCCGTCGAATGTTGTTAGAACTAAGTCAGATAAGGTTAGTGACCATTAATAATAATAGTCAGTTAGTGTAGTAAGCTGGAAACTTAATTACCAAAAAAATTGTGCTCTTTCTAATAAATTATTTGTAAAGTTCGAGTCAGACCAGCTACTATAAAGCCGCTGCCCTACCGCGACGCACGCCACGTGCACGGCCACGCTGCTCATGTTAGCTGAGTGGGTTCGTTTGTTTAACAATGTGGATCAACGGTTCCACTGCAGCACACACTAAATAAAAATTTGTCTACGACTATGTACAACTGTAGCGCAGCATAATTTTAACGTCGCACTTCCCACAGTGAAGCTGCGCACGCGTGTACCGCGTGCATAGCGTTGACAGCGTTGAGCTGCGTGGGTGCCATATTCGAGCAAGCCACGCGTGTAGCAATGACGTCATTAATCTCGTATTCGTGCGTAGCGTGTACGTTGAGGGGTTGTAGTGGATGTTATCACATACATTTTCTTGTAAGAAGCTAAACACACTTGCGTAGCCGATCCGTGCGCAGCGGTGGGGCAGCGGCTTTAAAGTAGAAACAGACTGAGCTCACGCCACGCTTACGATAAATATGTCTCTAGGTCATCTATTTTAATACAAATTCAAGCATCCTGATCACATTAATAATTCGTGTACGTTGCGTGGCGTGGGCACAGTCTTTTTCTACCTTTAATCGGACAAAATATTTAAAGAGCTCCAAAAATCAAAGAAGGTTGGTCTGCCTTGTTCATAAAAGAGCACAACAATGAGTAGCATAGCATTTTGCACCTTTCACGTACTGCACGTAACGCAAGCGCGAAGCTTTTTGCTTCTCCGTTGTGTATTTCATATTGTGGACCAATTTTTCATTATGTTCAATTATTATTTACCAGTTTATTGGTTATGTGTTTGCTAGTGTATCATTTCGAAATCTATAAAAAAAAAGAATCTTATAAAATGTATCCAAATCTATAATTTTCAATACTCTACGACAGTTTCACCAGTTAACTTTTATTCTTACCGATATTTCCTTCCATCTGCTATAATCACTCCTACATCCCGGTGAGATGTTTTGCAAAACACCTCTTTATGTTATGAAAACTAAGTTCACAATTGTATAATTTCAGTCGACGCCCGTGGGTTCGATTCAGACTGGCCATGAGATAGTGGTTTCCCCGAACCGTGACCTACATCAACCCTTCCATAAGGTAAACATCAAATCTTTACTAGCTTGTGCCCGTGGCTTCGCACAAGTAGCAGAAGGATAAAAATTACCTGTGCTTAAAGTCAGCTTAGGTATTTTGTTGTAGTACTAATTTCAGTATGCCTTTACATACTCTTTTGATTTTAAGGTCTAAGAAAGACTGTATAATTGGTAAAAGCTCGTATCATCATTCCGACGCACAACTTGCGATTACGAGATGTACGTGAGCGACTAAAGTGCTCGAGTTATCACGCAACTCTTAGTTACAAAATAGACAAGAATTCGCATTGTTTTTCCGCACGATCTTTCGCCAATTAGAATGTCAAATAGCCATTTGTGACACCCGTCACACAGCGAAGCGAGCCGCGCTTCGTGTCAGCAACCTGATGGCGTTAGTCGGATTGCGGTGAGCGAAGCGAACAGCACCGACACCCGTGCTGTGCCGTACTGTGTGACAGCACACCCACTAATATGGATATCGTTTTCGACAAACTCGACAGTGTAGATTACGAAAAATAATTCTATTTCAAAATCCAAGATGGCTGACATTTTTAATCGCAAAATTCACTCTGGTTATCGATTTCGTCCAAATCGAGGGTGTACGTTACGATAAGGGGTTACAAGGGGAGTGAAATACAATATAAACAGCTCGATTGCAGCTCGCCCACATATAAAAAACTAGTTTGTCATAAATTTGCCTATCAGCTCGTAAATTTGGTCTCTGTTCCTACCTTTGTTAATTTACTAGTATTATACTCGTACAAGCCATAACATGCTTTTTTATCGCCGCAGGATGATTTGTGTGATTATATGATTGGTTTGGTTGAGGACGATGAGGCCGCGCTTATATCTGAAGAGGTTTGGTTGCGTTTACTTTTATTTCATAGTTTTGGTTTTATCACTAGTTTGTTTGTCATAGTAGCTGACCCTTCGCCTCCAATCATTCCTTAGTTTGTATAGGTAAATTTTCAAAAGCTGGCATGATCTCTTTTGTTTTTTGTATACTGGAGGCCTGAATTTGTGGCGTTATGTCAGCTTGGAGTTGTATGAAAAAAAGAAAAGACACGCCAGCTTTTAAAAATGTATCTATAACTTAGTAAAATATATTCTGATTTTCCCAATATTTGTTTTAGGCTAGCTTTATCAGTTAAATATTATAATAATACATAACAACGTCCAAAATGCCCTTCTTGATTGATCTTCTTGATTTTGTCACAAACATTTGTATGTTTTTAAATATTTTTAAAGTTACGAGATCTAAATACATTATTATTAGTTAAACGGGCATTTATCGCTTTTAGTTGAGTCATCCCGTGAACACGACAGTGTGTAAACCTGTTGAAACGTCGGCAAAATTGGTAAATAAACGCGACATATACCCGTTTAATAATACCAATAATATTGTAAGTTTTTGTCAATCAGGAATCTCAACGCATTTATTTGATAAATAATTTAAATTAATCTGAAACCATTCTGTGAATAAAACAACCATTTCATGCTTTTAGATTTTCTTACGTGGTGACACCTGCTCGTGTATAATTAAATTGTTTGACTAAAACAATGAAACGAACCTTCCCTGCTTTACAAGGAAGATGCATTTCATGCCAATGAGAATAGTTTTTGCGTACTCATTTAATCCAGTCAATATCTTATCCCAGATTTTTTATTTTTGTATGTTTTGCTTCTATTAGCGCCGCTAAGCCATCATGATTTCTGTGTTCTTAACAATTATACTAACAATGAGCCAGTAACGTCCCACTGTTGGGCAAAGGCAACATTCTTCATCCTATAAAATATCTGATCTATGAAAGCGAGCAAAATCTAATTATATAAACTTTAATTTACCTGAATGGTGCGTTTCCAAATGGAGAGGTGATGCATAAAATCATCCTCACTAGTTTTTAATATGTGTTTTAAATATTTTATCCAATATTCTATTGTTTGATGTTACTCATTTACTCTCCGCTTGGAATCAAATACCCGATAGTCTTCGAATACCCTCTTTGAAAATTATAAATAACATAAATTGATATTTTTTTATAAACTAAAAATCGACTTCGAATTCCAATCAATTTACACTGTTTCTTAAGTTTTGCGAGACAAATGGTAATCGCTGGGCAATAAAATGTATGACGGAGACAGATTAATCAGCGAACATACATACAGCCGAACATAATTATAACCTCCTCCGTTTTTCGAAGTCGGTTAAAAATAGGCTTGACAAGCTTGCTGTTACAAGTCTAGAATAAGAAGTACCCACACGTCAAAACTTCCGCATGTTTAGCGCCTTTCGTTCCAGATGGCGGCACTGGCAGCCAAGGAGTTTGGCGGAGGTGGCGCCACCAACGCAAGCAACTGGCCTCACAGCGGCAAGGCCACGCCTATCACTACGGGACATCTCACGCCGGCTGATAGACACGGTTCTGTGCAGGTAATTTTATGCTCTATTTACTAATACTTCAGCCAAACTCTAGATATAAAATTTGTGATCAAGCCACCCATACATGACCTAAAAATCAATTTCTAGTCGTTGATTTATTTGTAGACTGAATTTACACAACTTAATGAATATAATTTTTTTCTACACTGTTTTATGCTGCTAATTATGTATATCTCAACCTCTACGCCAGAATCTTAGATTTTTGTGATGTGACTTGTTTACAAATATATCATCTTGAAAATAGATAGATATATCTTTCGCCAATTTACTACATAAAAACATATTTTAGAATCTAGCTCCAACGCAATATTATACATTGTTTTACTAGGGGCTAAACCACTCCATTATATACAAGGGCATTGTTATACTCCCGAACGCAGCGAAGGAGGATGACAAGACCGAGTTTTAATGGGTGCTTTTGGGCCGAGTTAAACACTACTTTTCACTTCGATTGCGAGAAAATAAAACAATCAAACTTACCTTCAGGAAAAATAATACACAAGTTTTTCACTTCTCTACTTCACGAGTTTGTCGTAAGTCTTTAAATATAATTTTACGTGATTTCGACCGCAACAGATTTATATTAGTTATTTCTTTGCCCTTCTGTTCCATTTGCATATTATTGTCCTAATTTTCGCTTGATGACACCCTCAATGAATATTCTCAATTAATTTAAATACCTTAGCCACATTCACCTTCGTTCACCTAAAACTTTATTAATGTCTTTGTGCGCAACCCGAAGTACGCAATCTACCATGGAGAAAGAATCACCCTTCGTCAACTTAAACTTCTTGTCTGAAATAAACATCCATCAATCAACAAGACCAGCCAGGTGGGACGAGGACCTGCGAAAGACTGCAGGCAGATGCTGGATGCGGCAAGCTGAAGGCAGGGCGCTATGGCGCTCATTAGGGGAGGCCTATGTCCAGCAGTGGACTAATAAAGGTTGATGATGATGATGAATCAACAAAAAGGCGCTTTAAGTTCCATTTTCAAAATAAAATGTATGTTATTTGTTGTTGGAACCCCAAAAAGTCGAGTCCTATGTAAGAGGACGAATATCTTGTACTTGGTAATGATTAAATAAAAATAAAAAATACATTTTAGCCCTAGTGCTTAAAGTCGAATTTTAGTCCCGCTAAGCTACTATAATGACACTTTTTGAGCAAGAGAAGTCAATAAGTTATTTTCAGCTCGCACAGCGCTAACCAGGTCGCTCTGACTTGCCTTGTCTCGGAGAACAAGTACTAAAGCTGAAATAATCTATTGTGTAAGAGGAATAGAATATTAAATAAAGTATCAGGCAGATAACTGACAGCATACTGCCGCAGGTAGTTGTAATGTACATTTAAATCGGATGAAAATAAAGTCCAGAATAGTTCGTAACTAAAGCGTGGGCATCTACAAAGTAGACTAAATATTTTTACTGACTATAGACTTCACACGAATTTTGTACAGTATGCCGACCGCACATAGGCTACTATTGTTTGAGTAACTGGTCGTTTTTCTGCACGCTAGGTATCTTACAAGCAATGAAATGAAAAATATCATACAAATGATAGTAACTATTGTGCGGTTAGCCTTAGATTTCAGTTTTAAACAATTTATTTGGTATGGTACTATTATTTATTGCATTCTGGTGATTTTGAATGTATATTGGTGTATTTATTTTTTAGTTACTGAAGAATAAGCATTTTCGGTATGTGAAATTTCCCGGATCTAGCTCCACGGTCAGTTTTGATGATTATGTGGCAATGTGTGTTTGCATGACGCTTTTGGCCTGCTATCCACCAAAGCGTAAACAACACCTACCAATTTGTTGTAGCAACTATACACTGGCCAAACTCGATGTAGAATAAACTACGACATAAAAAACTAAAACTCACTTGCTTGGCGTCGAGTTTCAGATATAATTGTAAGCAATATTTATTGCAGGAAGCATCTCTGATCGACAACTAATGTAAATTGCGTATAAAAAGACGCGGCAACAGAGTGAATTTTAGGTTAAGTATGGTTGGTTTGTTTAAAAACATTCCACATCGAGTTTGGCAAGTGTTTAACACTATCGTGGCGTGTGCGGCGTGCCCCTCCTCCGGCTCGCACCGCTGAGGCTGGGCAGTGAATGCGTTAAGCAACAAAATGAAACAAGATATGCTCATACTCAACCTAATATCAAGAGTAAACAGAATAGTATTTCTAACCTTGCTTCAGTGGAAAGTAAGCCTTATTGTTGTGCTCTGTGAACTGCACAGCTATATGCACGATACGGTAACAGCTTCGAATAAACACTGCCAATATTCATTCATTACTCACATAAGGCTGGCTGTGGTTGCATTTCGTTTATTATTATTTATCTATTTTATTTCGTTGAGCTTATTCTATTAGTATTGTCATGACATGACCATTTTGGTAGATTGAGCGATGTTCGAGTGTGCTTGAGTTGGTGGTAGTCTTGAAATTGGTCCTCGCTTTTTAAATTCGTCAAGCATCAAACATTTTTAATTCATAGTTGGTAATCAACCGGTCAGAATATTTTACTCATTTTACTCATAGAAACGATTCCATAGTATTAAGTATTAATCTTACTTCTTCATAGTATTCTATGCATTTTTTTTTATGTTTTTGTGCTTTTGGGTCTGTTTTTGGATCTTATTTTATCTATACACTACTAGCTGCTGCCCGCGGCTTCACACGCTTTTTTCCGGAATAAAAGGCCTATGTCCGGCCCCGGGATACCATCTACCTCGCTGCCAAATTTCACCGAGATCCATTCAGCCGTTCTTGAGTTATTAATAGTGTAACTAACACGACTTTCTTTTATATATAGATATAGGCTACGTTAAAACGTAGACTATACAACCCACCCACCCCCTATTGACCACTATTTTCACTATCAGCTTCGCTCAAGCTATATATAATAATATTTTCGCTCAAGCTATATTTCTTTAAATATAGTAAT
This sequence comes from Eupithecia inturbata, assembly GCA_963662085.1. Lineage (NCBI taxonomy): Eukaryota > Metazoa > Arthropoda > Insecta > Lepidoptera > Geometridae > Eupithecia > Eupithecia inturbata. The sequence goes on along the minus strand of OY759194.1, from coordinate 4,119,450 downwards.
ATTTATTTAAATATAATCAGCTTCGCTCAAGCTATATATAATAATATTTTCGCTCAAGCTATATTTCTTTAAATATAGTAATATTTATTTAAATATAATCAGCTTCGCTCAAGCTATATATAATAATATTTTCGCTCAAGCTATATTTCTTTAAATATAGTAATATTTATTTAAATATAATCAGCTTCGCTCAAGCTATATATAATAATATTTTCGCTCAAGCTATATTTCTTTAAATATAGTAATATTTATTTAAATATAATCAGCTTCGCTCAAGCTATATATAATAATATTTTCGCTCAAGCTATATTTATATATAAAATAGTGGTCAAGACCAGAATATAAATGCAGGTTAGATATACATACATATGAGTCTTATAAAAAATTGGACATGATGCTAGACTGAAGTTTAATTATTAAATATAATATATTAATATATATTTTAAGTTTTGACATGACAATTGAACTGCAAGTTTAATCTAACAAAAATAAAAGGACTGTTTTAATTTAACATTTAAATTTCACTATCACAACTATCGAAGTTGGACTAATTCATTATGAATGTAAGCAGGTTAACTACGAACCTTGTTTTTGGTTTAAAGATCTTTATTTTTTGTACTCAAAAACAACAAACCAACCAAGACCACTTAGAATGAGTGAGTATGCATTGGTATCTAAAAGTAAATATTACTTGTGTATAGTTACGGTAGATTTACGGCGTTTAACAATCTAGATATTAAATTGTATTTTTGATGGATGGTTCATAGGTAACCCGCTCACTTTAAAAATTTCAGTTTGATCATAAAATTTCTTGATGAACCCTAGTATGTAAGCCCCCACAGTGACGACGCGATGTAATTTTTTTTCTAAAAATGTCATTGCGTCGTTATTTATCGCATCATACTTTGTGTAAATTATTGAAGTAGAAGGAATGAGTTTCAAATATTTTAAGCATTCGAGGACGAAGTGAATTTTTCACTATTGTACCCTAGACAACAATCCATGTCATGTGGCCTACAGGACTTTTCCTGACATTAATAAAAAATCCGCCCCTCTTGTATTCTTTCCAGTTCTAGAACCTTCTAAACCGTCGGTTCTCATTCCAGGTTGTATCCTCAACAAACGGCGAGCTAGGGGTCGACGACCCGACCGCGGTGCACAGCAACACGCCCATAACCGCGCAGCACCACGAAGTGGACGTCGTGGATGACACCAAGTCAGTGTTCCAACTGTATGGTTCCTTTTTTATTTTCTTTTTGCGTTATTGCAGTGCGGGTGGATGGGCTTTACTAACAGGCTAACATAGAGGTAGAATTGATTAGATGCAAGCTTTGTAATATAGTTTTCAAAAACAAGAAGAAAACTAAAATTACCAATGTAATTATTAGCGCATTGGTTTTTCGCAGTGCGGGTTGAAGGGCTTTACTAACAGGCTAATATAGAGGTGAAGTGGTTTTGATGCCAGCTTGAATAACAGGCCAATATTTAGAGCAAGAATGAATTTACATAGACGTAGTTCTCGATGCCGCCGGCTTGAACAATATAGTTTTTGAAGAAAATAAAATATTCTTATTAGTATTTAACGGGTATCTCTCGCGTTTATTTATCTATTTAAATGCTTGTGTTAAATAATACTAACAATAGTGTGTTTAGATCGCGTAAGTTCAAAAATATTTGAAACTAAATATAGTCTCACAGATTCTTATACGAACTTGACTAATAGATACATTCAAAGCTTGACTAATATACAGACATATAAAATCATGAAAATAGCTTGTTTTTAATTTTACATGGTGTGGTCACAAGGTGATCTGCTTTTTAAGATACAAGACAAAGATTTTTTATTTGCCAAAACTTGTGTTAGGTAACAAGTAAAAACATTTTGTGAATCAACATCGTCGTAGTAAAATATTTGAATAAAATTAGATGATCATAGTTTTGGATCACTAGAAAAAGAAGAAAAAAGATAGGAGTCATTTTTTCATTTGAGTTCTCTTAAATTTATTTTGGTTGGTTTTTAGTTTGCATTATTTTGACTTTTTAACAGTAAATTTAAGAAAATAAACAGACTGGTGATCGAGTTGGGGTCGATCACTTGACCACTCTCTCGTCCCACAGTTTGAACGAAGCAATTTAGCTCTACAGTTATATTTACCTTTTGGATTTAGAGCTAAAGACATGCCGCTATGGCGCTTAACAGGGTAGGCCTAAGTCGAGCAGACTATAGTGGACTGTTTATGATAATTAGTATAACCTTTAATTAAAAGATTTCCCTACCAATGAAACATTTGTAAGGTAAAGATACTCATTCTATTTCGTGAGCGGGTGGCGAATAGCCACGAAATAAAATGATTTAGGCAGTCTTAGGTAAATGCGTATTGAACTGATTATGCTTTGAAAAATTATAAAAATAAAACTGACCTTTATATAATTTATTTATTAATTAGAAGATACTGCAATAGTTGTCGTCTATTACTACTCCTTCAAACTCTTTTCCAAAACACCATCAACTTACCCACAGCAGACCCATCAAATCTTCATACAGGCAATCCGTATATTCCAGATGCTGTTGCTTCTTCAAGCGTAAAAAGAAGAAATGCGCTGCCCGCGCTGGGAAGTGACGCGCGTCGGACCGCATCGCACGCACCCGCTAACAGACAGGACTAAGGTAGCTCCCGGAAATTAGGAACCCCGTGGGGTGCGAAACGACTCCTCATGGGGTGCATCATTTTTTACCTCTAAAACCCTTGCGGAAGCTAACCCAATGGGATCCATCAACTTTTACATACTACCCCGTGGGATGCGAAGCATCACCTCATGGGGTGCTCCATGTTTTACCTCTAAAACCCCTTGTGGTGCATAGTAGAAAGTAAATCCCATGAGGCGCATCGTGTTTTAACCCTGAACCCCATAGGGTGCATAGTGGAGACTAAATCCATGAGACGCGTCATGTTTTACATATAAACCCCTTGGGGTGCATCATAACTCTAAACCTCTTGGGGTGTATGATAAATATGATCACCTTCATAGGAATAGGTCGAATTGAAAACAATTTGCTGTTATTCGAAGCCAACAAGCCGTAAATGCCTGAAAAGAAATCCAAAATAGAGTCATCTTATAATTTTTAGGATGTAGACATAGACCTTAGATATAAAAACATGAAAGAGCATTATGCTTAAATAATCCTCACGAGCCTTAAGAAACATACCGCATTACCTCATTAAACAAACTTCAATTGATTAATACAGGAATTTAAGCGGTAAGATTGTTGTTGGGATTATTCAAAACTGAAAATCATGCTATGCCAGGGATCAAAGGTCCGTTGTCAGCTCTAGATATCTTCAAAATAATTTTTAAGTTGTCAAAAACCGAAACAACGGCTACGTGAACTAAATCTATTAAATAAAAAACAGGTACCCCTATTTTACGAGTAATAAATAGTCTAATTACTTAGAAAAGATCTCAATCAGTAACATCGTCAAAAATATCGTTTTGCCTACAGATAGTCGTATTTTGACATTTCTATTGAAGAAAATTGTGCGATTGTAGGGAATCCGTCTATTCGATAAAGAAATCGTTGGAAAACCTAAAGTCATGATCATAATGCATTGAACCAGTGAAGCTTTTATTGTGTTTACGGGAGCTATCTTAATCCACTCCGAATATTTTACCCAGTTGCTTGATTAAATTAAGATTTTAAACGGCTGCCATTAGAACAAAACTCAATTTCAACATATAACAGGACATGTATTATTGACGAAACAAGACAAAATCAGTTACCCAATGTATAACTCAACCTTTAGTAAGCACTAAAATATCAGAAAATGTATAAAAATTGTGTCAAGACCATTGGTATGAAAGGTTTAAGAAATCAGCTGTTTTTGTCGGTAACTGAATAATTTTATTAGATTCAGAAATTGATAAATGAAATGAATGGTACATGTCTTGTTATTTTTATGAAAAGGAGATTAAGTAATATAATGTATCATGAATCGTCTAGTGAACAGCAATAATAGAAAAAAAATACTATAAAATACTGTAAAAAGAGCAAAAAATTGTTTTAGTTTAGATATGGAAATCCAATTTTTTGTAAAGCAAAGTATTGTAGATATTTAGTGTGCTATTATGAATCACTAGCTATGGATTTTCATAGACAGGGTTTTATGTGTCTCTCTTTATTTTCATCTGTCAAAATCTGTTATTTGTGAGCAACTGGGTCTAAATTATACGTAAGAATGATCGCTAATGCTCTTTCCATAGTCCTTAACTCCATAATTCAACATATTTTCGACCTTGTAAAGATGACATAAGACATACAATTTTACAGAAGTTCTGTCAAATATAGTACATTAAAATGCTAGATGCTGTCAATAATTCACCGTATGTTTTCGTCTTGGCTGGTAATTTGATAAGGTGGCATTCGAAAACATTTTCGCGTGAAGTTCTGTTACTTTATGACCAGAGATTCCATACAATTTGGTAATTTGGGTCTATAGTGCGGACAGGGAACTACGCAAATCCCATACTAAAAGGAGACGACACAATCACGTCTCGTTACTAACGTCAAATAGACTCAGCCCTCTGGTTCTTACTATAGTCGTGTATAATTTACGCACGATTCTAATTCTGTTGTCATTACTATTGTTGTTTATGAGGAAATTATAGTATTCGTCAACAGTAAGCATACTGGCTTTTCCTGAAGTATCTAGATTCGTTGAATTATCATATTTGTCGTTTTGGTCGAAAATTATACATAAGGCCTACTGTAATTTGATCTTTGGAGATTAAACATAATCGTTGCACGATAATAAACTGTCTACTAGAGACATTTTAAGTTTATCGATCATCACGAAAGTGTATGGAAATTTATAGTTAAGGTCAATCGTGCGCGCGATGCTATGATAACGTTTTCAGTTTGTGTTCCCGTCCTTATTAAATTACGTTTCATTTCTCAACTTGAACTGTAAAATTAGATAAAAGAAAGCCTATTTCTTTTACCCCATCTACTTCCAATCACATTATGTCCATTCCAAGGCATATGAACAAATCATTAGATTTGTCACATCAATCGGTTGTAGTTATAGAAATACTTATTCAGTAGTATAAAGCTTTTCATGTAAACGAAGCAGTTAAATATTTTTTTACGTCACCTCAGATTTATTTCAGTGAATGTAATTTGATTTTGTTACATAATTAATGAATTACCATAACATAGGGAATATCGTGACTTTATAATAAGTTGTGTGGTCGACTGCGGCGTCGAACATTGCGGTCTTGCGGGATCTTATTTATATTTAAAGCAGGTTGTGATATTGACTGGTTTATTATTACTCGTGTACATTTGAAAGTTTTTAAAGGGAAAAATAAAATTTAAAGGGAAGCGCAGTTACGTTGTCAATAAGTCAGCCATTTTCGACGCCGCATACGGTCGTATATTTGCTAAGTTTAACTTTATTTTAGTCATTTCTAAACCTAAGTTCAGTTTATGCGAAGTATGATAATTATTTAATTGGCTCCGTTCCTATAGTAACGCCGCATTATCTTTATTTATGCCCTTAGAATAGTTAAATGAGCGAGATAACGGCGATTTCATACATTCTAGTTATTATAATTTTGAATTGTTGGTCTTCAAGTGAAAATGAATCGATGAGTGTTATGAATTTAAAAGTGCAATAATATAATATGTATAATTCATTATATTACACAATATTAAAAATTAAATGTAATTTGTTTCAACCGAGTCCCAAACGAGCTGGCTTTAGTATTCCTACAAGACTGAATGAGACATTTCACATTGTGTAGTGTACATACACGTGGCTCCGGACTCATTGTCAATTTGTATTTATTACAATCGCCTTTCTTTTAGTCTTACGGTCGAAGTATATCGTTTTGAATAGACTAGTCAGGAGGTGGTATAGCTGTGAACACCAGAGATGTGGTATGTAACTAATGGTGCATCCACACAGCCCGGCGGCCTGGTTGCAAGCAAAGCCGCCAAGGGAGCCGTCGGTACACAAAGCAGGCGGCAAGGGCGGTGGCTCGGGCGCCGGATCGTCCCGCCAGGCTGTGTGAATGCACCATAGGAATAACTCTTACCTAACGAATAAAGTCGCTTGATTTTCATAGCACTGTGATTCTATTGGTGGGTTGGACACGTTCAACTGAGTTACGTGGCACAAAACGGTGAAAAGGCACTGAAACTGAATGAAAGAACGAATAAAGACAGACTGCAGCTGTAGGTACAGTGTTTGAAGGCGACATAGTTATGCTGATCTGCCGGGTTGGTTGTCGGGTTCAAAGAGACGTATAGGAGTGGCATTGCGAATAGACTGAGAACGATGTCATCGGTGAGCGTGCGTCCCAATCTACCGTAGTGTGGCCATGGAAACCCTAAAACAAATCATGGCCATCCGAGCGGTCGCTAAGTTGATGGTGTATAAATTGTACAGCTTAAGAAAACATTTGTATATTTTTGCTTGGATTGGAGACGGCAAAGATTCAGAAAGCGTGGTTTGCGTAGGTCTAAGGTTTGGTTATTGTCGTGAGCGGAACGCTGTGCCAGCCTCTCGCATGATTGGAAACGTGAGTGTTCCACTTGCTTGAGAGGTCTTTAAAAGTCTCAGGGCTCTGCTAACGATACTAACATTTCTGTAAGGTATTTCGGATTAGTCACGGATAATGTAGTCATCACAAAATTGTATTCCCGCATTAAGAGTTATCCATTTTGACTAAGTAATGATTAAAATGTTTATAACATCTTGTTGTGTCGTTTTCATATTTTTTAGAAAAGGTATAGATAATGCAAATATTGTCGATAAATCACATTGTAAATGAGGATTTTTTTAAATCCACTTATTGATATTGGTTTTTGATAAATTATTATTGTGTAAATTGAAGTATTCTTCTCGTTAAATGGATCGTTAACTAATGTACCATCATTGCAGTTTATTCGAATGTAAAAATTAATTCTTTAAACATACAGTTAAAATACCATAGTCGTATTGTACCTAATTGTTACTTTCTATTTGCTAGATAGAATAATCGAATTAGATTGGATATTGTAAATCGAAGTCAAATTGTGTGATCTGTTACAATGGTGGACTCTAACTTTGCGTGTGTTTATTGAAGTAACCTACCTAAATTATTGTAAAAACAAATTAACGCTAGTGTGACGAGTGAAATGTTACGTGCATTGTTTTAAGAGATAACGTATTTACAATTGTTTTATCGCAAATAATGACCATGGATTGTTAACAGCGATACCTTCACGGTGGCAGACGCATAGTCACTGATGTTTAGTGACACGATTGCGTTCTTTTAGTGACTTGTAAATCTATCGTAACTTTATTTATTACGAACGCTGCACCAAAAATAAGAGTGTGTCGAGACAAGGGGCGTCTGTCGGGCTCTAGTGAGCGTAGGTACTTGTAGTTAATATAATTTTAAATCTTCGCTTACTAAGTAAGTAATGTTCAGTCGGCCGGCTTGTGGACGCACGAGGAAGTTTTGAGCTATTAACTTTGTATTTATAATACATGATGATGCTTTGAAAATGAATTCTTATTGTAAGTATAAATAAATATTAATATTCATAGAACGGTTCTCAGTGTTTATTTTTTCAGTAAGATGTATGAAGTTTGCGTACGCAATTGACATGTATTCAGTTAAGGTCACAACCCTATTCAAAATTTGTTAACTCGTAATTAAATAAAGCTTACTATAAGATATTTGTTTTATTATTTTGTTTAAAGCTGTAGTTACATCGGTAGGGAATGTAGGGATCCATAGCCTCGGCCGCTTTGCAAGTGCATAGACTACCTGCTTCCAGTTAAATAAAATAATAATTTTATAGTTTTGTAAAAACTAAAAACCGACTTCGATCCCTTAGTTTTAAACTGTTTTGGTTTCAGTTTTGCGGGACAAATATTATTATTTCCTCGGGAATACATATTTTATGCGAGCACCTCGGGGTCATCATCTATACAATTGCAAAAGAATCATCCAAATCGGACGTAATTGACGGAGAAATTGACGGACATAGATTTAAAAAATATACATTCGCCGAACATTCAACCTCCTACTTTTTTCGAAGTCGGTTGAATAGAATTATTCATCAAACACCATCGAGTCAAACACACTGATTAGTAGTAGTAAGTAGTTAAAAATAAGACTTAAATCTTATAAGAGTTGTACCACCCAATCAGCCAATTAAAGTTTTTAGTGACAGTTTTAAATAGTCTAAAGTCTAATTCTTAATAAACACTAACAAAGTTGTATGAATGAAACTGAGACACACCATTTTTATTGGTACCTACCTACTTTCACGTCCGCCGCCGTCTAGAACAATAGGTACTAAACATTTACTCGCGAGCTGGTGGCTCATTTAGGTCACGCGGGCACGCCCTTTCTAGTGCCTTATTATTCAGATTTCTGTGGTCTACGTATTACAGTTCAAGAGATCCAGCCTTGACAAATTAAGAGCAAAAAAAATCACGTTTGTTGCATGGGCCCTTTAATTTGATATTTATTTTATTTTTATTATTTGTTGTTATAGCGGCAAGAGAAATACACATTATCTGAAAATTGCTACTGTCTATCTCTTACGGTTCATGAGGCCACGTGACAGACGGACGGATGGACAGCGGAGGCTCAGTAATAGGGTTCCGTTTTCACCCTTCGGGTGCGGAACCCTAAAAGAACTTCGTGTCTTGTGGGCTACTGAATAATGGCGGTCCTACTGTGCACTGGTGATACTTCTTGTTGTTGAATAATTATTTATTTTCAAATCTCAAAAATTCAAAATTTGATCTTTCGTTACCAATGATAATGAAGCAGGACTATCAATTTCTAAAGATTTAAAACGTTGGCAATTTTGTACCCGTATTTACTTTTGGTTTTGGGAACGGAATCTTAGCCGAGGGCGACAATCCTTGAACCTTAGCAAATTAAATTCCTGAATGTACTCGTTAGTCGATAAAGCATTTATGACTAAACACTTGAGGGTATTTATATAGCATATGTTGTATTAGGAGCTGCAGCGCACCCACGGCCCAGCCAGCCACAAAGTAGATAATAGTGATGTGTAGCCATTTAACCAGTTAGGCCACGAGGAAACACTAGTTAAAAAATGTTTTTTTTACCCAAGTTGGGGGCTAGTAGACTGTTTTATCCAGCAACCGTGTGAGCGAAACCGCGAGCAGTAGCTAGTCTGCTGAAATCTGGTTTGCACTTGAATGTTGTTGTTTTGAGGACTAGAATGAAAACCCATTTTTAGGTACTAATAATTTTATTGTATCCTGATTCTAGTTTCAAAGTTCCATCATTAAAATAAGTAATAGTTCATTATAATTATCTTCAAAGAGGGCTTAAATAACTAGACTGAAAAAAGTAAAACTTGCATTATTTATAATTGCACCAAGATTAGAGATATTACACAAAATGCCTAAAAATAACTTGCATTCCTACACTTAATAAAATTTAATAATATAAATGTCTCCAATTAATATATTACTGATTTCTTAAATAAATATAACATCTTTCACTCCACAATAACTAAACTTCATGCAACAAATGTAATCAATGCTATACTATAAATAAAATCATTTGCGATTTTCTCTAGCGTGTGTAAATATAAATATGTAGTATAATAAAAACCACAATATTACTTACAAACCCTTCACAGGGGTGCTCAAGTAACTAATGACAACAACCTAAGGAATAATAATATAACTTTTCTTAAAACTAACACAAAAGGAATAAACTGTAGTGCCTTTCCTACGTAATTCCGATAAATAAATTTATTTTGACAAATTAATAGTTCCATAAGAATTTTGTAGGAAAGGCACTATAAACAGTAAAATAAATTATATCATTATCAATACGCACTATGGAAAACATGTAACGCGGTAAAACTAAGTAATATTTCATTAAACGTTGTTGACGACAAAGCTTTTTATTTCCGTTTCGTTTCTGGTATCATAATCCGAGATCTCTTCGATGACCAAATCCTCGTTTTTAACAGGTACCGGGGGGAAGAAATCCAGCAGTTCTCCTAGCTTTCTGCCAGTGGAAATGAGCGTGTTGGTCAAGAATTGGTTAGTGAAGGCATTTTCTGTTTCCATTTTGAATTTAGTTTCGGTTTTGTGGTGGTTTTCGTAGGATTCGGCTTTGATGATGGGAGCAATGTAGTCTCGACCGTCTCCATAGTCGAATTCCAGTTTTTTCATGCGTTTTTTGAGGTTGGGGGGCCAGTCTTCGTCTATTGGCAGATCGATGTATCCATTGGGCAGGGGCTTGGCCTCTTGGCTCTTGACGACTTGGTAATCATGGTCGGAGTGCGGTCGGTTGAAGGTGATCAGTTCCTCCATGTTGAATTCACCGTCGTCTATCACAGTTTCATCCAACGCCATTTCTGTAAGAGTAACGATATCTTACTATAAATAAAGAATGACGAATTCATTATTAATGTAAGAGGGAACGAACGAACTTTGATTGAGTTAGAAGAACACAACGGTTTATCCCGAGTGCGGTTCTAGTCGCGCGCGTTGCGCGTCTCTGCGTCCACTGCGTTGGAAAGCGACGACTAAAACCGCACTCACCCTGAAGAAGTCCCTCGTTAAGGGATAAATGTTGGTATTCTTCCAACTCAACAAAGTTTGTAGAAAGAAACAATATCGTTCAATTATAACCCTGAACTTGTGCAAAATCTTGAAAACCTAAGCTATTATAGAGTTATCAATTTAACTCCTTATCTGAACCAGCCGTATGTATTTAAACTGCACAAAAAGTTTACGTAACTGCTCTAGTTGATCATTGTCGTAAGCTGAACAAGTTATCAGTTACGGCGACTTACATTTCGGGTAAATTACGTAATACTAGCCCGACCTATCAGTTCTCAACGAGCATTAACGATTATAGTGCATAATATTTGACTACTGCATGATACAATGCTCCTCCCTCTTTAGCTCACATACGCCCACTGCTGAATATACCTCCCCCAAAAAAGGGGGGGATTTTGCAATTATCACCACGCTCGGCAGGCGGATTGATGACCGCAGTGGAGCTTTTAAAATACACAGAAGGAACCTACTGCCCTTCCTCTGTCTGGACATTCACGGGCTGAGTTAATGGGGTCGATTTTGACGCCACAGCTTAGTAGCCGTGGGCCTAGGACTAGGGGCACACAGCTACAAACAGGTTTCTAAAAGATACGTACTAGTGGCAGACAGCAGAGCTCTAGTGCTGGGCGAGGCGGCCGTGGCTCGTTGCTCGTGCCGCGTCGCTAACGTGTCTTCTCTCATGGATGGTAGCGCTACCAGGGCCACAGAAAGAAGGAGCACCAACAGGCAGGTCGCTGGTTGCGTGGATTTTGTGCTCGTGCCGTTTGTCACGCCCGTTAAAACGTTCTGGAATTAAGAAAATTATAAGTTTTGTATTATTATTCAAAAGTAATTACATATTTTATTTTCAAACAAATTTGAAAAATACTTAGGAAATAAGTTGTCACGGAGCCTGTATTGACCCCACAGCTGGGCAAAAGCCGCTCTCCCCTCATCATCATGGTCATAGATGATCATCTATGATTAGCAATAATTAATCGATTTTTTTGTATAAAAGTTTCACTTTGGATGCACAAAAATCGTACTAAGTCAGCAAAAAAATTCAGAATCTAGTTAAGAGCTAGATTCTGAAATTCTGCCTAGATTAGAAAATTCTTAAGTTTCACAGTAGGTATGAATTTGATTTGTGTTGGTCTATTTTACTTACACCAATAATTATTTTGATAGGCAACTATAACATTTCGTGCCATAAAATTATTAAATTGCAAAAGGGGATTATTCGGGTAAGCGAATAAATACCATCCTGGCATACCAGAAGTTCCCAGCACCCCAGCAGTGGGTGATTTTGCCCAGCCTGCCAAACGTGGTGGTTATGACAAAAGCCCCCCGTTTGGGGCGTGGAAAGGCCAGCATTGGATATATGCGATTCTGGGTTAGATTAATGATGATTATTTACCTGCAATCTTCTCAACTGCGCTGTAAGAGTTTGATTCTGAGACTGCAGTATTTTTATCCTCCTGATCAATGTCTGGTTCTCCACACTACATTGTTTCACTCTGAAATAAAAATCATAGTAACATTACATTAAACATCATTAGTAACAATAAATCTCGCTCGGCACATATCAAATTACGAGGTCTGCCTCGCATTTGTGCAATATATGTGCAGAGTTTTAAATTGGTTGGAAATAGATCTTATAGTCTTAAATTACGTGCTGAAATAACGCTCGAATACTAACGCAACTTAGTTGTAAGCAGGCCTCAAATGAGTATTTTTCGGAGGATTATTTTTAAACTATCAAAAAATCGTGACTTGTGACGTTAAGTGAGTTGTGTTTGATTATTCAGGCGTCATCATCATCAGCCTATATTAGTCCACTATTGGACACAGGCCTCCCCTAAAGAGAGCCATAGCGCCCTGTGTTCAGCTTGCCGCATTTAGCAACTGCCTGTAGTCTTTCGCAGATCGTCCCACCTGACCAGAGGGCGTCCTACACTACGTTTTCGAGTCGCGGCCTCCACTCAAGAACACGTTTGCCCCAGCGTTTGACGGTTCTTCGCGAGATACGGCCGGTCCACTGCCACTTCAGCTTGTTAATTCTTTGAGCTATGTCGATAACTTTGGTTCTCTGTCGGATGTATTCGTTACGAGTCCCATCCTTCAGAGAAACTCCGAGCATAAGTATGATCATTGGGGCGTAAGTTATGTACATTTTAGAGCGCAAAAAGTATGAAACTGAATCGCGTTATTTTGGACACGAGGAATCCCATTATTACCTACGGTATTATTCCCCTTAAGTTCAAATTCAAATTCAGGTTCAAAGTGCTCTATTTCCTTTAGACCTACTTACAGGACTCTTGGACACGTCACAAAATTCAAATTACATAAGTAAAACTAGGAAATAAAATGATTACTTTGATTGTTTGTTAAGTTATTTAAGGTCCACACATAAATGTATGCAATTCCATCCATATCGCTTCAGTACATTTTTGCGTGACGAAGTAACAAACATGTGTCTAAACTTTCTTTGTAAGCGTGGGTCGGCAAAATCGCAATCATATGAAAATTTAAATAATAATGCGATAATAAGCTATCTATTTATGTTTAGGCACGTTATGCTAAAGTGATACTTTAATAATTTTATGTAGGCGACCAAATATTTATATATGTAGTTATAACTGCGTCACATCTGTAGATAATACAGAGCAAGGTTCGTGATCGTGATATCTCGGCGAGTTGGCAATAGGTAACTAACTGCTGTTTATAGACGAGCGTTACTCTTGGCTGTACTGACTTTCAAATTATCTGCGCACGTTTCATACATTGTATCTATACACTAGCCAAACTAGATATAGAATGTTTGTAAACAAACCACCCATACTTTTCACTCTGTTGCCTCGTCTTTTTATGCGCTATTTAAATTACTTGTCGATTTGAGATCCTTCCTTCAATAAATATTATTTACAATTATATCTGAAACTCGACGCCAAGCAAGTGAGTGCTAGTTATTGATGTCGTGGCAAACCACGACATCAAAAACAAATTTACAAACATTCTACAACGAGTTTGGCTAGTGTATAGTGTTATGTGAATCTTTTTAGATGCAAGTACACTGCCGGCCAAAAGTTTGAGACCACTGTAAAAATCTTTGTCACCAACAAAATATTTCAAAGTACACATATGATAATGAGCTAATTTGAACACCTGCGTATTCTATTATTATTAAAGAATTTCTAAGAGTCATTATTTATGTTGTTGTTTAAGTTATCATCCTAAAAAGGTCTATTGTTTCAAAACATCAATGAGCGCCGAGCAAGGACCAGGTGGTAGAGTCATTGTAATATTTTTATGATCTGCTCATTACTTATTGTTTTGGGTTTGTTTCGCGTTAACCGAAACAAACCCAAAATAAGGTTGGTTGTTGTTAATAAGGTTTGCTGGAAGAGAACTCTTTTAGGGTTAAGCTCGCCTTTGCCATAATCTCTCTAGTTTTAAGTTTTACATGTATTTGTTTTTATTAGTGCAATAAAGAATTAATTAATTAATTAATTAATTAATTAACCGATATCAGGGATTATGTTAGCTTCCTAAAACATATTTAGTACCTGAGTTTTTATGGAGTAAATTATTTTCTACCTTATTAGTCTGAGCTCGTCGTTGTTACAGTGAAGACATCTTAAAATGGGCAAAGTTCGCGAAATTAGCAGTGAAACTCGCTCTGCCATAGTTGTTTTATACGGCGAAGGCAAATCTGAACGTGCGATTGCCTCTCAACTTAAGTTGTCGAAGACTTGTGTTCATAACACAATAACCCGATACAAGGAGACTGGCAGTAATCAAGATCGTTCGCGTTCGGGAAGGCCGAGAACTACCACTTCTCGCGAGGATCACTTCATCGTCACTACCAGCAAGCGGAATAGACGCCTAACAGCACCAGAAATCCGCGTAGAAGTGAACAAATCCCGATCAGAACCTGTATCATTGACTACAGTAAAAAGACGTTTGAGAGATGCTAAGTTATTTGGTCGCGTCGCCGTTCGAAAACCACTACTAAGGCCACAAAACAAAAAGAAACGGATGCAGTGGGCCCTTACCCATCGAGACTGGACTGAAGAAGACTTTAAACAAGTTCTTTGGTCAGATGAATCCAAATTTGAAATATTTGGTTCAAAACGACGAATTTTTGTTCGACGTAACGTCGAGGAAAAGATGATGCCAGACTGTGTGGTGCCAACAGTCAAGCATGGTGGTGGTTCCATTATGGTCTGGGGATGCTTCTCGGGCCATGGAACCGGAGATTTGGTACGAGTCGAAGGAATCATGAAAAAGGAGCAATATAAACGAATACTACAGCAAAATGCCATTCCGTCTGGTTCAAGAATAATTGGAGATGGATTTTTTTTCCAACAAGATAATGACCCAAAACATAGTTCAAAATTATGCAGGGGTTATTTAGAACACAAAGTAACAGAAGGGGTTTTAAAAAACATGGTGTGGCCCCCTCAGAGTCCGGATCTCAACCCGATTGAGCTTTTGTGGGAAGAGTTTGATAGAAATGTGCGCAGTTGTTGTCCCACTTCGCAAGAAGACATGTGGAAGGCTTTACAAGAAAGCTGGAACAATATATCACAAGATACAATCGACAAATTGATTGCTCGTATGCCAAGAATAGTGAAAGTAGTAATAAAATGCAAGGGAGGGTTTTTCGACGAAAAATCTGTATAAAATATGATCGACATTTTTAAAGTAAATGGTTGATTTTTCTTGATTTTTTTGTTTTCTTCATAATGTATGTGTATTAGGAAATAAGTATTTTAATTCATAATTAAACCTCTTGCTTTGTATTTTGAGTTTTATTTCATTTTCCTACTTTGATGTAGGTGGTCTCAAACTTTTGGCCGGCAGTGTATATATTTAGAAAATTACCTTAATTTTTTAAAGCAAGTTCGAACTGATATTATAAAGGCGTAAGTTTATAAAGATGTTTGCCCGAAGACAACGCCAAAACTACTGAACGAATCTGGCCGAAATTTAGCACACATAAAGATCTGGACCTGAAGTAACATTTAGGATACTTTTATACCAAAAACGCGTCCGAAGCCGCGGGCAGAAGCTAACATTTAATAGGTATCTTTAACATAATAATAATAACTTTATTGGGCAAAATACAAACAAAATCACAGTGGAGATACATTATGAAATTACAATTAGCAACAGAATAGCTTTGTATATTAAAGTTTTGTTATGTTGTATATTAAAGTATTGTATATTAGTATATACACTAAGGCCCGTATTCTATGCTTGAGTGACGTTTATGCCATAGAAAAGTGTTACTCAAGCATAGATTGATGACTGAGCAAGCGTTCATAATAGGTACGGGCCTAAGTCAGAGACTTGTGCTGTAGATACCACGTCCATTCAAAACGTTCATTCAAAATTGGGGCTTCATGCTTGAATTTGAAGATAAGTTGAAGTTTTAGGTCCTCTCACTTTAATCCTACATAACATAACTGTACATCGTGGTGCATATTGGCAGATTTTGCCTGTTCTAAGAATTATATAAATTATATTATAAATTTCGCCCGCAGCATCGGTTCGTTTTCCGGGATAAAAAATTGGCTATATTACTGAGACTCGTATAGTCGTGTGTGTGACAGAGAGTCAGACAGATTTACTTTCGTATCCCTTCTGTCCATATTAATATTATACATGCGATCTGTTTGCCTGTGTGTTACATTTTCACGTTTAAACGGTAAAACTGATAATTATGAAAATTGTCAATTAGATGGTATCCCAGGTTACTTAAACTCAGAAAAGCGCTTGCAAATCCTTGGGGAAGCTGGTTTATAATATTAGTATAGATGTACATATACAGGGTGCCACGTAACATGTGTACTAAGCCGAAAGGAGGTGATTCTGGACCCCGAGGAGATCAACTTGTTATATACAATTTTATGAATTTCGAAGGTTGTTTATTTTTTATTTTATTTTAATATAATTCTTATTCGGTTTTTTACACGCACTTTTGCATTATTTAACTATAAAAAAAATTTCATTAATTTTTTTGCTTGTTTCATTGTTTTGTCATGAAATTTTATTTATTACAAAAAAATTATGTAGTTCCTTAAAAATTAAAAAAATAATAATTATATATGTTTGAATACTCGTAAAATAACACGAATATGAAGAAAAAAGCGATAAGTAAAAAAAAACAATATTAGAAATTCAAAAAATCGTAGAACAAAAGTTGGTCCCCTCTCGGAGTCCAGAACCACTTTCTTTCGGCTTAGTACACATGTTTCGTAGCACCCTGTAGACAACTTAAATCAATTCATTACGGATGTAAGCGGTTTAATTCGAACCTTATCCATGTGTTGGAAGAACACCAACGAGGTTCATAAGATACAAATTAGACTCACCTATCTTCAAGCCCGTCAACATACTCCTTCTTGCGCTTCCTAGAATCCTGCGCAGAGATCTTATTCCGGATCTTACGTCGGATCCGCTTCAACTCCCTCTCTTCGTGCTTCGTTAGCGGGTAGGAGGTGGGGAGAGTGATGCCTTCCTTTGCAAGCAGGCGGCGCTCCTCTGCTGTTAGAACGAGACGGGGGTAACCGTTGCGGCCGTCGTGAACTTCTTTCTGGTCGTCATCGTCGTCGGTGCCGCTTCCTGAATCATCTGAGGGTGGAGGTACGGTTATAGTTTGGTATTGTGTATTTAATAAGTACTAGTCTCAGGAATAAAATTTATTATAACGAGTAAAAAATAATATTGTTTGTTTTTATGAGTAGGTCTGTAGAGCCCGATTTAGAAAATTCTTTCAACAGAAAGCTCTCTGTGTGACATTGGTATGGTATCAATTCAGATGTCGCCAAAAGTTAACTAATTTGACAGCACTAATAATCATGCCATCCTTTTTATTTTGATCGTTATGAAAGGGTCAGCAACATTTTAAGTCCTATCAAATTACGGCTATGTTTTATACAGATACCGCGAGACCGCAGCCGCAAGAAGAAGCTAGTAGCAAATAAAAGGTGCCACGTAATTGGTGTACCAAGCGGAGAGGGAGGATCTACCCCCCTCCCACGAACATTTTTTGCTCTAGCACTTTCCGGATTTCAAGGTTTTTTACTGAAAAAAAGACCTCGAAACTTTCATCACAATCTGCTTAGCTTGGGGTTAGATAATGCTGTGTGGATTGTCCAGCATTATTTATTTATTTATATATTGAAATAGATAACTCTTAATTGTACAGTGGTGTGTTGTATTTTTCAATTATTCTTTATATATTTTCTTTAATATTATTTAAACTAATAAAGAACCATACTCTTATTAATAAAATTAACCTGTTTAGAAGTATTTAACACATACTCGTAAATGTATCCATCTGACTTGGCAATGTTATATGTAAAATTTAACGAAATAGTGAATATGTACATATATAAAATACTAAAATACCCCTCCGACTGAACAACCCGAGGCTTGGGTTAAGTTTTTCGAGTATTTCTATGTGGAGCTTGTTTATGTAGGTATTTGAACTGATCATAATGTTAATATTTAAAGAAACCATATTCGACTATGAACGTTAATTTGCTAGACGGGTCCAATGACCACATTGTCAATAGCCGAAACCGGTTATGAAACCGTTCGGCCAATTGCGTCCAATCAACCCGATATAAAAGTTTAAAGCGAAACGTTTGTTGAGATTTAATACTTTGCTGAGGAATAAGCGATAAATTGTAAATTTATTTACGAGAAAAATTCTCTTTTATTAAAGTCCTATAGTCAAAAAATGACATGAAATTGCAAATTTTAAGTTATAATTAAATTATTATTAAGGCTTAAAGAGATATTTCTTTATGAACAATTTTGAAGATTATTAGTTTAAATTTAACCTAAAACCTTATAAAAAAAATATTGTTCTAATAATAATTCCTGTAATTTAAATAATAGATTTAAAGACTAGGTATCCAATAAACTGCTGATACTTTTGCATATTATTTTGCAATTTAGCTGGAGAGAGAAAGCTCAAAACCAAGACGCCTGGTGAATGATGCCTGGCAGAAGTTTTGTGTCTGAGACCAAGATTCACTTGGGTCGCTTAGCGGAAAGTATGGAGAATATTCATTTAGTTTTATATTTTTAGAACTACTTCAGTACAGCTACCTACTTCTCAATTGTTTGCAACAGTAGCTCGACTGTTTCATGTGTATTTTATAAATTTTTGTAAATACTAATTAGTTGTAACTTTCTCTGCTTAAAGTTATTAGAACTTTACGTAACAGTTGTCGCTATTGAAATCAAAATAGAGTGCGGTGATATTTCCACACGGAAAACACTCTTTTATTTAGGTTTCATTAACTAAGATATAAAATATATAAATAAAAATAACAGATTTAATACGATTTTCATGCTATTTCTATAGAAAACTCACCACAATCATTCCCTCCATATTCGTATTCAGTCCTTTCTTCCCTGTAACTTTGCGCCTTGCCCTGCGACAGTAGATTCGCCGCCGCCAGCTTAATACTAGAATGATTCAGCCCAGCGTTTTTCAAATCCGCCGCATTGATAATCTTAATCGACTTCAAGTCCTTCATGTCTTTTATGGTAACGGGAAGAAGAATGGACCGAGGGTTTCCTGCCATGGGCGCGACACGGATAACTCTTCTTTGTGGTGCGACCGTTTCTACCGGTTTTGAGTAGACTTTAGTCTGGGAATTCAGTACTTGGATGTTGGATACTTTGACGGGGCGTTGAGGCTGGGCTTTGACGATGAGCTGAGGTTTTTGTTCTTTGACGGTCGGCTTCTGCTGTTTTGGATGGATGACGACGTGCGGTGTCTGGGATAGGCGACGCTTTCTGCCTTTACCTGAGAGAAAATAATACTTTGAAATAGGTTTGGCAGCGACCATGCTTTTGAAACCAGGAGAGTATTCTATAGTGGAATTACTTACACTCCAATCTTAAAGCATGCAAAATTATTCTGGCTACGCATTTATTCAATTAATTTCCTCCAATGTCAAGATATTTCTGCTGCGTAGTTTTATAAAAGCCAATAAGTGAAAACTCATAAGCCATGCAAAACTAGGAACCGTGTTTTATTATAGTGTTTGGATAAGAACCGAAACGAATGAAAATGATACGTAGAAAACTCTACGTTTCGAGAAATAGGTTTAATGACCTCAATAACAGAATATTCAATTGAATTTCTCGATGTGAGTGCTTGTGCGAGTAAATATTTGATCAAGTGTTGGTGAGTTGGTTACAAAAATATCGATGCAAAGGTCACTGAGACAACAGCTACCTATACTCGAGCCATTCTCAAGATATAAGGTTTGTAAACAACTCAATACGCAAGGCGCCAAAACGAGTACTTTAGTACTCGTTTTGGCGCAGTTTGAAATATAATTGTCAGCACTAAGCTTGTATGAAAGAGTTAAAATCGACAAGTAGTGCAATTTCTGATAGAAAATCAACAAAAAGAAAGTGATTTTTAGGTTAAGTATGAGCGCCATGTTTATAAAGATTGTATCGTGTGTTTGGCCAGAGTATAGTTATAATATCTGTTCTTGCTGAATATTACTGAAACCGTATCACAGTAAGCGTTGTGTAACTAGTTGCTGATAACGAGTTATTGGGGTTATCTCGTAATTCAGGTTTTTATGCAACTTTGTGGAAAAATGTGTTATTTGCGTTGCGACCTAGTGCGTAATTAAATATGGGTGCTAATTAAACTGACTTCTATTTAATAGCATTATTCTCCTCTAAAAATCTACATTGCCCTCTGAATTACTAAGTCAGGCACCATAAATGCGCGTCTAAAAATTACTATCTTAGCCACTATTTATTTATTTTTTATTTATTTATTTATTAAAGTACACATACATCGTACATATTTAATCATAACTAACACAGTGTAACATGGTTATTTTTCTGATACATACGACAAGATTTGTGTACATAACATTTACCATTGAGTGCGTGCACTTATAAATTTAAAATAACAAGAATACAAAAATGCAAATTAATCTAAAGAAAAAATACAAATTAACTAAATGATATGTAATACAAAATAAAGTAAGTATTGTAAAACTTGAAAATTTCACAAAATATAGGACGAAAACATAAAAATTAAATTATAGTTAAAACATAATTGGGTTCATAATTACACAAAAGTAGAAGTGAAATGTTTGTTTAGGACATTTTTAAATTTATTTAGAGACTGATTAAATACATCTATTTCTGGTATTTGTCAGAGTTACACTATATCTTCGGTGTAAGCTACTGTAAATACAATAGCTTGCCAGTTATTTTTTAGCATCTACATTTAACTTTGTAACATTATATTCAAGCAGTTAACTTCTAAAATATTTATATATGACACCAATAAAGTAATTGTATCGACATCTAGTTTTATAACTCAGTATGTTTAGAATGTTGTGAAACATTAATAAATGTATAACACGTCCTATATTCTTTGAACAACAAAATGTACCTAAAATTTTCATTAAATATATTGAATGATCATCAAAACGTACCTAAAATTATCATCTAACAGTAAATTATGGCAACTGAATGTTAGGAACCATTACGACTGGTGTGGCGCAGAGAGGCGAAGGTCCGCCTGCGACGCGATGGGACAAATACTGTGGGTGTTCTGGGTATTTCTATGTATAATGATTAATGAATATATGTATCTATGTATTGTATTAAGCATATCAGACATCTAGTATCCATTATACAAGCTCTGCTTAGCTTGGGGCTAGATGATGCTATGTGGATTGTCCAGCATTATATATTATTATTTATTTATTGAACCAAAATTAAATATGGTGGAAGGCCGATGGCGGCCGTCTCACTCGTCCCTATTTTCATGATAAAAGAATACGATGTATTATTTCACATGCTAAATTATAAGATATGATGCTTTCTAGTTGAAGCTTGAACTTATATTTTTAGAGGAACATGAAGCTGTAAAACGTAAAATGTTGGTTAGTTGTAAAATCCGTGGCTGAGTTAGTAAATTAGGTGATGATCAATAAAAAAAGCAGTGAGACAAGTAAAAATAATTGTTGTTCTTTATTTGACGCTTACTTTGTAATATTCAGGTGGCATTTAAAACAAGGCGAATAAGTTTATTAGAAGCCTTCTTATTTTCCCGTGGCTTAGATATAAAATCAAAGGTTAGTTTCCATCGCCAAAAAAAAATCTGCGGCCTGACTTATTATAATTCCCCATTAAAGATTACCTATAAAATATATTTCTGAAATTTATCTCGCTCTCTGTAAGGCATATTGAAATTATATGTTATCTAATCAGACAGCGGAAGCAAATTAGTATATATTATTATTTAAATAATTTCAAATATACTAATTGTAATTTTACAGCGAAATGTTTATCTAGCAAAAAACTACCCAGAAAGTTATGGCCGGTCCCAGTAACTCAAAGAATGGTTCAATCAATGTAGCTTTTTGTAACTTCAGAAAAAAATAAATGGAATAAAGAGCTGTTGAACTTCGAAATCGAATTCGAAAGTATTGGCAGAACGCCAGGAAAGTTACGAGCGACCAAAAGCAGTGCCATAAAAGAAACTGGTGTAAGTGCTGTAACTATTCTAGAGTTACAACAATTTGTCTTCCGTTTGTACAAAGCATTTTCTAATGTCTCAGTCATTTTACGACCTTCAGAGTAAAAGAGTATGGTCTATATTTTGTTTATTTTTGTCTGAAACGGCAAGCAAACCCAATTTAAATAATAAAACAAAGATAAAAGCTAAAAGGCCAATGTTATCTTACGATTAAAAGTCAGATAGCAGATTGCTCAAAACATGTTAGTAGGTAACTATAACTCAGTATTATGTAAACTGGCCTTTTCGTACATTAGTTTAACTTATCCAAAATAGAACTAAAATAAGACCGTTGTAAAATGTATATGACTGAAACTAGTGTTTCTGAGTTTGTTGAATATTCTTGTGAATTGTAGAGGAGTAGGTAAATGAAGTAGTTTACTTTCCTGCAAAACAAACAGTTGGATACTTTGAACAAGATATATATATATGTGTGAATGGAAATGTACGCACGCGAAAAGAAGGCGTAATTATAAAAAGCCCGACGATAAGATAGTAGAAGCAGTCTTAACTCAATTATAAATAAAATAAATTATAATACCACCATAATTAGTAACTACAGGGCAGATATGGCAGTACATTTCGGTACATCTCATCGGCATACAAATATGAAAGAAATAAATAAAGAAATCTTTATTCATAGCATGAACAATGTAAATTACTTAAAATTAACCAACACCATAAAAACTACATAATAACAACTTACAAATTAATTATTTTTGAGTTATTTATTTCTTTCAAATATGCACAGCAGGTGTGGCCTATGTTCAGCAGTGGACTGCTAAAGGTTGTTGATCTGATACAAAAACACTTACCAGGGCTTTGGAATGTATCAGTATTAGCGTTGATGAATCCAGGCACGACGTTTTGCTCAAAATCGAGCATGTCGAAGGCCTCTTCAATGGTTGTATTCTCATCTTGGACAGTCTGGAGGTACTCAGGGCTCGAATGACTGTGTGTCGGACTGCTCTGGCTATGCGAGGGGCTAGAATGGCTGGTATCTACCCCTGAGGTGTTAGCTTCATCGTCACAAGAGTTTT
Organism: Eupithecia inturbata; assembly: GCA_963662085.1. Taxonomy (NCBI): domain Eukaryota; kingdom Metazoa; phylum Arthropoda; class Insecta; order Lepidoptera; family Geometridae; genus Eupithecia; species Eupithecia inturbata. The sequence goes on along the minus strand of OY759194.1, from coordinate 4,096,222 downwards.
GGATGAGAAAGGGTGATAACTGCTGCTCGAAGTCACTGGAAAGAAAGGGATGGTTAGTTTTCCTGGTAGTTTTCAAACTCGACTAAGGGTCAAGGTATTATCTTTTGTCGCGTACCCGCAATTTCACGTAGGGCTTGATTATAAAAACTCCGAAATTTCATTACAATCCATCCATACTAATATTATAAAGGCGAAAGTAACTCTGTCTGTCTGTTACCTTTTCACGCCTAAACGGCTGAACTGTTCTCAATGAAATTTGGCACGGAGGTAAATGGTATCCTAGGGACGGACATTGGCTACTTAAAAAGCGCGTGCGAAGCCGCGGGCAGCAGCTAGTTTTCAATAGTTTTACAAATTAATTTTACGATTGCTAATCGATAGAACATAATGCCAAGTTTGAAATAAGATAATTTGTGTACCATTGGGCCTAATACTTTAAGAGATTATTATGTAGAGTTTAAGTCGAATAACGAACCCATACTAGGTGAGGTAGTGGTTAAATGAAGGTTGACTATAAAAAAACCCTATTCGTGGAGCAACATTTTAAATGGCTCCCATTCAGTGAGATAGATTCTGGCAACTTTTTCATAAATATTCGCCGATAGTTTTCATTCTACGCAAGCTACGGCCATTTTGGAGATTGCTGTTATTCGGGGGACACCCGGTTATATCGTGCTGGAAATGTTTGCATTACATTGTAGAGATCGGGGGACAAAATGCTAATTTTAGGACTCACGCTTTAATTCGCTTTTACCTTCGCTTTTAATGTGCTTTGAGCTTAACCGAAAGATACTTCAGATCATACATAATCGTACATCCACATACAGCATCATACTATAAGCTTCACCACAATGAAGATGGATTTTCCTATTGCAGTGAAAGTCAGGATTAATTAGGACAACTGCAACGTTGAGTGATGATTTATTAAGTATCTCTGCCATAAGCACAGCTTAGCGGGTGGTTTAGAGTGGCTTACGTTCACGTCATATTTTTGCTGGAAGTTCCTTTCGGATGCTGCTTTTGGTTTTTAGATAGGCCGCAAGAGCGAACGAGGGAAGCAGGTATTCGACAGTCAATGGGACGTTCGACTGGCGTGCGCGAGATGTCCTTTAAAAGTGTCACAAATACTGCTCATGTTATCCACCGAAAATGAAGTCGTTACGACGTTGTTCCACCAGATCTAAGCTGCAAAATGAATTAAACTTATCCTCGATTGCGTAGCTCTGAAATCGACTTAGTTCCTTAGTTTAATTTGTTGGCTAGCTTAGCTCTGATGGAAAGAATTTTCATTATATTTTTATTTTGTGGATTGTCAAGCGTTATTCTTCATCATTATTATCCACATCATTTATTTAAATTCTCGTTATAAAATACATTTTATTATTATTATTTTATGTGGGTAAGCACACTCGTGCTAAAATAGCCAATCAAATACCTAGGTATATTTAGTTTTTCTCTTTTAAGTGAACTGTAGTTAAGTTCTTTGAGGACTAATAATAACGAATTTTTAAACTCTAAATCCTTCCTAAAGCTTATGACGCGTTACTTCTGAAACGGTGTGGTCCAGTTTTTTTTTCTTGCGCTTGAAAGCAACGTATCGAATACCATAGATTTTTTGTTTACCAGCAGGTGATTGTATCTTATTAAAATTGAGTTGCTTTTTGCAGGCTTTCATTGAAGTATGGGCGTGAACCGAGTGCGTTGACTTGCGTTCATCACTGGCTTAGGTAACGGGACACAAGCAAAGACTATTTGGGGTCAGGTTGTTCAATGTTTGGCCTGGCTGAACCGCACCATTGGAAGGTATAGAAAAAACATTGTGGAAATTAGTAGGTTTAATAAATATATTATAGATTCAGCTTTAGTTTTTGCTCACGTGGATGAAACGTAACCTTAAAGTTCCGATGGTATCAGGTTATCTTGTACCATACTCATACATAACACAAGCTCTGCTTGGTTTGGGAGATGATGCTGTGTGAATTATCCTACATTATTTATATTAGTCATCATCATCAGACACCGCATCACCTCTCAGGCATAATCAAATCAAAATCTTTATTTCCAGACAACACAGTTCCATAGAAAACGTAAAATTACAGACAATGTAAAATTAAACTAAATAAAATAATGCGAAAATAACTAAATCCAGGTTATAATTTGACTGTCCTATTATGTATAAATTGATACAAAGGACAAAATCATTAATCAATTTTAAGTACTAACCCATAGTTATAGGCCATTGGACTGAAAAATTGTTTTCATAAATAAATTGAATTATTCTTATAACTAATTTACCCAGTGGTGCAGTATAGGACTGCCATACTGTCAGATATGACTTTCAGAATGCTGTGTTCACTACCTCTCAAGGCTCATAAGGTTAACTGGAAGAATTTCAGCTGTACTATCTACACATAACCCACTGGCCGGGTTCGAAGGAAGTATCTGACTTATCAGGTTAACTCATTCACTGCCCAGTATCTGCGGAGCGACCCGAAGGAAAGCGCGCTGCAAGTGTAAAAACACGTTCATGTGTTATCGGCAATTAAAGTATTAATAATAATCTTTGTGCCTTTCTCAGTTGCGACACGAATTGCGCGACAAAACATGGTCTTGATTAAGTAGTTGGCATTTATTTAAGATCACCGTTACACAACTCTTGTTGAGTGAACTTGCTCACCATGGTCGATGCACAACTGCACATGATCATATATTGATTCGCACCAGAAGCTTCAAATTGCATAAAGAAATCTACTATCAGTGTCAAAGTAACTCGAACTACAGAGTAGACCAGTTCCTACGACTTATCAAAGAATAGTTCTAGCAAAAAGTCTATTTTGTCTAAGAAGCCGATTTTAAAAGGTTACTTCGGTAGGTATAGGCACTTTAGATGCCTCAATCACCGTTATGTAGATACGTGATGTCGTTTCCACGTATGGGTCTATAGGCGCTTCGTACCGGGGTTGTCATAGGAAGACGCTATTGGACATTCGACTTTTACCAATCTGTGCGTAAAAAACCTGCTAGTTGACCTTGGCTGTGTGATATTTTAGAAGTTTTAGAGATAAGTCCCACGTGTGTTTAGACGCAAGATCTGTTTCTTACGAAAATTAATTTACCGCATCCTGAATCGAACGGCATGGTGGGATGGGATCAAGCGGAGCCCTTTGCTCAATAGGGAGATAAATTAAGACTACCAGTCTCAATATGCCACCCAATAATTAATATTTTACAAGCAAAGCCTGTCTCTTTTGGGGTCATAACCTTATCGTGTTTACGTAGTTTCACATGATATAACATCATTTAAATTAAATTCAAAACTAGCTTGAAAACAGACATTAAATATCTACACTTAAATATCTATAATTTGTCTGCCTGCACAAGATATAAACATTAAAGATATGATATTCGACTCAAATTGCAGTTAGTATAATTTAATTTTATCTAGTATGATAGTTTACAGCAAGTGGTATGTACTTATTGACACGACCAGATAATTGTACTGAGCATGCGTGAATAGCGATAAAAACAATGTAATTTGAAGGTGATTCAATGATGCTACTTAAACGTAAGAAATATTTATTCAGCAGTTTTGCAATGGTGTCATGACATTTCAGGCGAAAAGGCTGAAGAAACATTAAATTTTTATGGGGCACTAGTTGAGTCAGCATCTCTGATTCTAGAATTTAAACTATCTGTGATTGCAAATTAAAACTATGTTTAATTTATATCTATCTATGTCTAATGGTAAATTAAATTTTAAGAATTACTTATAAATGATACATAATAAAAACTTTAAACTTTACGTAAGCAACAGCACTAAGAGTCTACGAATTTAACGATTCAAGAAAATACTGTAAATTAACGGCTCCTTATAAGTCTCTTTTTATTTCTTCCTCAACCTTGAGAAGTTACAAGCAAGAAAAGGAGTTGCCCTTAGCAACAGAGAAAGGTCAACGAAAGGGCAAGACCAGGAACATTTTCCTACCATTCATTGTTTTCATAAAATTATTTCCCGTATCCGATTTATCCGCGGATAATCTATGGATACATCGGAGGCGTATATTGGGATTTATCGCCATATTGGATGGTTTCGAGGCTTCGAGGCGGATTTCTTGTCTTGAAATCCAATGAAATTATTTCGTTATAAATTACATTCTGCCTGGCACATTATATTACTTCATTTTATTGTTTCCGCTCATGTTATCGAGAGAAAGAAAGAAAGCAAATATTTTAATTAACACAAAACATATTAATCTAATGAAAGTAAATAAAGAAACAAGATAAGTTTACGAGTTTTCATAAAATAAAATAAATAAAAAACATCATAATCAAAAGAAGATCCTACTAATATTGTTAAGGCGAAAGTTTGTGCAGTTGTAAAGATGGCCGAAGACAACGCCAACATGGATCGGGCTCAAATTTTGCACACATAAGGTCTAGACCTAGATTAACATATAGGCCAATTTAAATTACAAAAAAACGCGTGCAAGCCCGTGGCCAAAAACTAGTATAAAATAAACGATAAGTTGATGCTAAGCCAAAACTATTTGACTACAAGTTACCTACAGTGCGGACTCTTTCGCAAAGAAATCGACTTAAAATTTAATACCTTACCTAAAGTTACTTTACTAGGTAGGTACTGCTGAGGCGCAATGACCCGAAGTAGATGTGACCTCCTCCGACATCAGATATCTTACCTACCTTTATTTTATCAGATTTAGAAGTTTCTTTTCTCTTTCTCTTGCTTTTCCTACAAAATTTCTTCTATTTGCTGCATCCGTCATCTAAGTACTCCTGCCTCATGTAACCTACCACCTGTTCAATTAACTTGTACTTTTAACTATGTACATCTGAGGGGTGAGCCTATTTGACGTTAATAACGAGACGATCACGTCTGATTATTTATTTGTTTGTGCTGTTCTTGTGAAGCTAAATAAATGTATATTTATCTTTATCTTCACCTTCCTAGATTACGCGAGAAGACTTTGTAGCAAGCCTACGAACTTCAACTGATAGAAAATTGAACCACTCGCCGATTACACTGCCACGTGTGCACGTGGTGACCTTTGGGAAACTTGTTTTTCTTAGCTGCGTGAGGTACATGGTTATCCGATTATAGCACCTTCACGGTTGTTAATAGCTTCTAAGGCGATATGAGAACATGCATGCCCTTGGCATTGGAATTACGAGTACTGATAATGCGAAAACATATCTGAGAAATAAAATCTAGGGGAAAATTAAAATTTCTGCCCGCGGCTCGTAGAGGCCATTAAAATGAAACGCCAATAGGCTTTAAAATCAATGTAGATTCAACTTGATAGGTTGAAACAGCACGGACTTGGGACTGCCTAGCTAGACAATCTTTTGTCTAGGTTGCGTAAATTATCAGGTTGAAGGAATGAAATTCAAATACCTAGTAGGTATTTCATGCGTCGATGACGATTAGATGTCATTTTTGTCTAATTTACCCAAGACAAGGCCTTGTCTATGATAAGCCTACTATAGTTCGGAGATTACCCATGTGTGATTATTTAATGCTTGTCCAGCATAAAAAAAACTTTTTATAATATTAGTTAAGTCGAAAAGAAAAAATCTACCGACTAAACAGCACCTAGAGATTTATAACGAAGGAAATATTCCTTGTTCTCCCTTAGGGCAGATTAAGAAAGGATTTCAGAAAATCCCACTGAAACGAAATTTCGGACATTTACTAGTAAATTTCATCAGCATTTTCACGTCGTAACGATGACGTAGACAAAGGGCTACGGAATTCCGCATTGGTAATTGGAACCAAGGAACGCGAAATTACACAAAGATTAAGATTTATTTAGAACGTTTGCACTGAAAGTTTTGTTGTTACGAAAACATCCATAATAATATAATAAATTCATAAGTAACTCTGTCTGTCTGTTACATTTTCACCCCAAAACGGCTGACCGCATCCCAGTGAAATTTTGCAGGGATGTAAATGGTATACCGGGGACGAACATAGGCTGCTTTTTATACCGGAAAAAAGCGCGCGGGCAGCAGATGTACTTAATACAGAACATTCTCACACAGTATCATTTGGCCCCAAAGTAAGCAGCGCTTGTGTTAATGAAATACATAATTCATACTTAATGTACCCAGACCCGGAACAAGTACATATATACAAAAATAACGGGATATCAAAACGTTATACGAGTAGCTCTACCAGCCGGACACAGGCTGAGTCAGACATATGAGCAACTTCTACGCAATCTGCCACGCGGCTGTCGACGTGGAAACTTGAAATCACTATGCAATCGTGATTTGTATCCACTGTCCACGATGTGCTAATAGCATAAGGATAGGGAATTGAACACCAAAGCTTTTAAAATAGCGCCATGAGTGGCTTCTGAGATTTATTTCTCTGGACTTTTCATGCATATTGACAAGTTACAAACGTTCGTGCGTTCAATAGCGAGGAGTTGAAGGAGATAAACTTACAGCAGATGGAATATTTAGGATTTTTTTTTACTCAATAATTTATTTGCAAGAATACTTATTTATTATACAATGTCAGGTCTTGAAAAATGAAAATGAAAATGTTTATTTCTTAAGTCTTATAACTATTTTAGTAACTGTATTCAACCTGCACGCAGGCGTGCAAATATTGTGAGAGTCATATTATTATTAGAAGTACTATTCATTTATTTTACAAATCAAATTTCTAAATTATCGATTACATTATAGAAACATTTTTCAAGCAATCATCGAGTACAGGTAGGTACTGTAGGTAGGTAACAAACCAAAATTAATAAATATATACTATTAAAAAGAGGTAGAATTGGTTACTTCGTTTGTTAGGGTAATCTTCAGAACTACAAGTCCGATTTCGAAAAGTATTTCACTGAACGGTAGAGCTTCTATATCCTGTAATGCAGTTGTATGCAGTTGTAGGTAGGTACCAAGTGAGCGAAGCCAAGAGCCGGAGCCAGGTGTGTAAATCTCACACATGGTGTGTACATCTCTAACTGAACTAATACAAAGTATCTGCACTTTTCGATAAAAATATCCCCAAAGTATTTTCTGGACAAGATAACGATCAGCCTGATCCTACTGGGATCCTAGTTCCGGCCGACGACGGTAAAACCGTTCTACCGGTATTAACTTATATCCGGGAGCAAATAATATTTACCACGGAATCTACCAGTATAGGTATACGTAAGTATAAGTCGTGTAGATAAAGTATGGGACTGAGAATGAAAGCATCACATTTGATCAAAATATTATCTAAGCGGGACAGAAGCTGTCCCACCGTCCTCTTTAATCCCAATTGTTTATTTACACGACAAATAGGCCTCCTACGGAACACACATGGAGGTATACCTCCAGCCTATACACTGATTAGGTGGGGGAATTATGATAGTTTAGTTAGTAGTTTTGACTTTTAATCAAAGCCGGAAGCCTCAGGGACAATGTTCCTTTCGTTAAAATATTTTTTATCGGACCAGAGTTCCGGTGATTTCCGTTTACAAGCAACCTTTTTTACTCTCTGACTGACTGACTCTTTTTAACATGCGAGCATAAGCATGCTAACATTATTTCCATAGCAAGTTCGCTACACCAGCCACACTTCGAGGGATCATTGTCTCCGAAGACGTTAAGGAAATAATATATCGGACGTCTTGCTCCGAAGGATAGTAATTATTCAAACAAAAAACCGTGGAGCAGCATTCTTATCGCACCATTACCTTCCGCGAAGAATACTAATGCCGCCGGTGTCAATAACACCAATAAATAAATCGGTCATATAACGAGACAGACTCTTGCATCTGCGTTTCGTGACTCATTGTTTTAGCTTTTTGAGTTTCTACAACCGGCGGCGGCAAGCGAATAGAAGGCATGAGTTTAAGGCAGATCGATTCAAGTTTAAAAAATATTGCGGTTTTTAATTTTTTCCACATTTTACACGTAATAAAACAAGCGGGAAAGCGAATTGCCGCAAAACGTAAACAATTATCTAAAAAACTTTTGGATCATTTGGGAATATGTTGGTTTTAGTCAAGAGTCTGTAATATTCCAAAAAACACAAACAGTTACATTTTCTTAAATAACTGAATAGATGTATTTGAAGTTATGTGACAAATAACTTTTCGGGGAAGTAGTTTTATTCTTTGTAGAAAAGCACAAACACAAACACAAAAAAAAATTGCGCCGCAATCTAAATCGAACCACCATACGTTTCAACAACCGCCAAGCGAATAGAAAGGAATGCAACAGTATTCGTTTACTGTATAGTTTTTCAAACGGTTGGGTGTCCTAACTTGACTACCTACTTTAGTTTTTAATCTACGATGAAAGTTTGGGTTTTGTTGTTGACGTCGCGTCGCGTCGTTGACGGGTTGTTCGGTGCGTAGAGTCCATAGGATTGTTAAAAATTATTAAGGCTAAAGTTTTTGCGTGCTAGAAATAGGAAAGCTGTACTGATATTTAACTTTTTTCATTTCATAATTTGACTTTTTATTTTTTTATATACATATATTATTTTATTTGGTACACTAAAAAAACTTAACAAGCAATAACAATAACAGAACACAAAAATCTGAGAAAATATGAACTGGCTTGACACTTAACACTATTTGCACTCAACAAATAATTTGGTATATTGCGTAGAAATGTAAACACTGACTCAAAGATTCAACAATAATTCCCACCTATGGTACCTATTCGTTTAGTTAAATTACTTTTAATTCGCTTGTCTCGGTCAATAGAACCAGTAAAGATGAAAGGAGTCTGAGGCTTTCAAACACGATTGGAAAGAGCTGCTCGAACATGTCTTGCGCAATTTTTTTGATCTAGAACACGTCGACACGTTCTATAGTTTGTTCTCAAACAGTTGGTACACGGCACACACAGCTTTGCCTTGGCCGTCAACGGGCGTCTGCGGTGCGAAAAAAGCCGAGCCCTTACGATCCAACTCGCATGCCTAGCGTGGGGATTACGGCATTACACCCTAAAAATATGTAAGAGCTAATAAGGCACTTATCAAGGACGCCTATGTCCAGCAGTGTACTAGTATTGGTTTATAATGATGTGTGAATTGGCACAGAAATTTTCCTATTAAGTACTTTACTTTTACTGATATTTAAGCAAATTAGCTTTACTTTTTAGTCCGAAATAAAATAATTTTACCAACTGAAAACTAAATAGGACACATATTAAAGTTTCTTTATAAAAAATAATGCTGGATAAATCACACAGCATCATCCATTTGCTAGGTAGATGCTCTATTTCGCTTTACAAAGCGTATACTATCTAGAAACAAACTACCAACTTACATACTTAAAACAAGATACCTCCTTACTACAAAAAAAAAAAAATTAATTACGATCCTCTCAACCACATGTCAGTCAAATGAACGATTGAGTCAGCCACAGACACGAATATTCGCAGTAAATGTCTGTCAAAGGTAGTCATAATGAGAAAGTATGTTCCAAGAAACTTGTTATATCTAGACGAGTCACTTTTCAATAAGATGCTTTCAGGCACAATAAATGATATATAATTTTATATTATAGTAGAGGGATATAATCAAACATTAATGTTCTGATTGGTTCTGACTGAAAACCAGCGCTCTTTTACAAATTACCCTAGGTTTAGAGTTTAGAGCAACAAGTTACTCAGCTTGCGTGTAAGTCTAACAAGACCTGTTAGACTTACACTCGCGCACTCGTCTGTCATCTGCTTGATGAGTGGGCTACTCAGTACCAAATTGTGTAAATACTTAACTAATGTTCACCTAAAGTCATTTACAACGGGATATTACCATGATTTGAGTAATGAGCTTTCCAATATTAATAGTTATTCCGTGATCATGGCGCATGAAACTGTGCCGAAATATTGGAAAGCTCAATACTCAAATCATGGTAAATATCCCGTTGTAAATGAATTTAGTGTTAATAACCATGATGGATTTAAAAGATTTATAATGTTCACCTGTTTTTTTTTTCTTGATATCTAGTACTAAGTAGTATTTTATTTCTGTACCAAAGTTTCTTTGTGTCTAATTAATATTTTTTTTATTTATTTCTTTCTTTATGTACCTACTTACCGAAACTATTGTTACAAAATCACGTAAGAGCGGGAACTCATAAGCGAGGCCTTACAATGGGTCTTTTTCATTGAAAATGTACATACATCATTACACTAAATCTGTACTTATCTCTTAGATTTAGAAATGTTGTTGTGTTACATAAGACTACATATTTTTTTTATCTAAATAACGTCATATGTATATTAAATTATTACCTGTGACTTTGTTCGCGTTAAAGAATGATAATCGTTTAATGACGAAATAACTAAGTGGCATGGCAAGTCAAAGTTACTTTTGGCCATTATTTTACTATTTGATGACTTATATATTTGCATACAATAGCGAGCTCGAGCGGGCCGTAAGCGAATGAAGTTATGTATCAATTATCATTTGTGATAATAAGCAGTTAAAATCTATTTTTATTAAGAAAATTACTACTGAAATAATCTTTGCCTTGCTTTCGGTTGCATTATTAAAATTAATTCACTAAGAACTGTTTATGATAAAGAGCAGTTTAAAACAGTAACTTCATTTCCATGACCGTTTTCTAGTCCGTAAAATTTACATGGTTAATAAACTCAATGTAACTATTTTATCTGGCAACCATTCATTTGCATTCTCTCCGTCTTAGCAAGTGTTTTGATAAGGAAATAGCTGCGTAATTTGAATAATAGCGCTCATTAGGTGAGGTCTTTGTCCAGCAGTGGACTAATATGGGCTGATCATGATGCAGCTGCAATTTACTTTAAGCAACATACTTTTACTGTAAACTCTAGCTAGAAGAATGGTAACAACTGACGAAATAATTTTGTTCATTAATAGGACTTTTTACTTATTATGTAAAGAGAGTGTTATTTATTCAAGGATTTAGTATTTACTTCTCTTATGCTACGGCCACACTACGAAGCGCAGATTCGCGTTCGCGTTGTCGTAATAAAACTTTGGTGTTCGATCTACGACGAAGTGTTTGGCCACATAGGAAAAAACTTCGCAACGTCGCGATAATTCATTATCATGGAAAAAATTAAGGAGGTTGCGCTCTATTACATGTCGGCAAATAACTACAAATCAGATTATCGATGCAACACTCGGCTCGCTCGGCGGCGTACCGCTGTCAACAAAGCGCGCGAAGTGTAGCCAACCGATCGAACTTTGTCGCGATCAAAGGGTTTTCCTTTGACGTGCGGAAATTTACCGACAGCGGCGCGAAGAGCATTCGTGATCGCGGTAGGACGAATTACTTGGCCAGACTTGACGCGACAGCGCAAATCTTCGCGTTATCGCGATAGTGTGGCCGTAGCTTAATAAGATCATCATAATCTTTGCATAAATGGAATAGTTTTTAGTCGACCACAATCGACTAAAAATTGATCCATGAAATTTGGTTAAACATCTGACTTTTTACAATTAATTATCAGATAACAATTGAGGCCAAGATGAAGCCTAGTACTTTTTTATGATCGATTAATCGATTTCCTACAACTCCTGCTGTTTTTTTTTTAAATTACTCTACCAACTCGTTTATACGGCGATAAGATTGAATAATCATTCCGGTAAATTTACAAACCTTGAGCGTTGCTATCTAAAGCCGTTTTCGACTAGATAACCAGTCTGACAAGTAATTCAAATAACTAGGTACCGACTATTCTATCCAATCCGATGGATAGGATAGTCGAATAGTAGGCAGTGAATTTTTAAAAGAGAAATATTTCTACCGGCGACGTTATTATGCGCTTTTACGAAGTTATGTAGGTTTTTGGAATAACTGGTTTTGACATAATGTGGAACTAGATGATTTAAGCAAGCGTAATATTATTTTAGCATAATATTTGATAAACGGGAAAGATAAGTGAAAGCAGAAATGCTAAATAGAAATAAACACGTGGTACGAGTAGTTGTATAAAATTTCGTTGTCATAATGATGATGAATATGGTTAGAGATTAATCATATCAGCCAACAAATGTCCACTGCCGGACATAGGCCTCCCATACGACGACGCCAGCGATCCTGAGCCGCCCCATCCATCGACTCCCTGCTACCGTTACAATGTCATCGGTCCATCTCTCGAGTGAATGGTCTCCCAACACTCTGTTACACTCCGTTTAAAATCCTGTATGGCTATGAACCACATTGTAAGCCACGTGCGAGTCAGCGTGCTAACATAAATGTCACGATTCACAATTTAATGTTAGCAAGATAATATTTTGCATGGGGTCACTAACATTGACATGACACATCATGATAAGCCGATTTCTTAAAGTTTCAGTGTGTATCTAAGTTTAAGACATGGGTTTTAACCGTGTGTTTTCTTCTGGGAAATTCTTACCATATAAATAAAACGGTAAACAAGTTCCGGAGATAACCCGCTATAAACAAGCAAACTTGCGTTTACTGATATTATATTATTATATTACTAGGCTCCGCTTCGTTCAAGTTCTTAGTTTTAAAGACTAACAAAACAAGGGTACTATCTAATTACTATCGTATCACGAAGGTCTTCTGTACCTTCGTGATACATCGTTAGCCACATAGTCACCATCCATTTGGTGAGATTGTGGTCAAAAGAAGGTCTACTGGTTATAAACAGAAAAAAAAACGAGAGGTTATTGTCGGAGTGGCCGGAATCCGAGGATGTCACTAACACAGGACTCTTTCCGAAAGAGGCCTATAGCCAGCAGCGGGTGTTTATAAGCTAAGAATAAAATATTGATAAGTAAAACACAATCAAACTCCTTGCCAAATATCATTAGGATCCTTTCAGCTGTTTAGCCATGGAACGTAACAAACAGACGGATTTACCTAAATATTAATAACTTGCTGCAGCCCGCGGCTTCGCACGCAGCGGTACAGGTGTTTTAAGTTTACTAAAAGTGTATTTAATACACCTAGGTGAATTAGCTCAGGTGAATTAAGTTTACGAAGCGGCGCTTTTTTGTAGCCTATGTCCCCACCAAATTTCATTGAGATCCGTTCAGTTGTGAAAAGGTAACAGACGGACAGACTTACTTTCTAATTTATAATACAAAAACACAAAAAAATATACAATTATTCAAGTCATGTGTGTCCTACTGCTAGAAAAGCCACCCCCTCTACGCAATACAAATATAACAAGAATCAGACGATTAAATTTTAATTGAAGTTTTGGCGGAAGTTTTCTAACATCATACGTCAAAGATAAATGATAATCGTCCGATTATTTATTTTACATAGAGGGCCTACTCGGAAAACAAAAAATCGTTTCTCATTCGTTTTCGTGCAAAACCAACTCTTATGTCACTTGCATAAGAAAGCGCTTGCACGAAAACTAGGCATAAACTTCCATTTTTGTTTATGGGAGTAAATCTACAGAACACTTTAAACATAGATACTCACAACTCAGCCTGATCAGTAGAAACCCCGCTATCCGAGCTAGAACTGCTCAGCGTTTCACTCGGAGACACATCCTGCTCCGGACAAAGGTTGAAGTCAGGCATAGACTCCCCGAGGAAGTCCAGAGAACCTTCCTCCAGGGAGAAGATGTTCTCCAGGAGATCGTCTGGAGCGGTCCATGTGTCCGACTGTAAGAGAATTAATAGTGAGAATAGGACATGGTAGCTGTGGCGGTCGCGGCGTACAATACGATTAAAGCAACTTGGCCGGAGTGAAGTTAGCTTAAGGAAGAGCAGCTTCCAGTTGAGTATTTGTAACAACTACACTGCGACCACCAATAGTGTTGATGGAAAAAAAATGCTTGGGGCGGCATGTTCAGCAGTGGACGTATGTGTGCTGGTAGGAGATGGTAACAAGATAAACCGCCAAGTGCGAGTCGACTCGCACACGAAGTGCTCCGTACCGCTTTTTCAAAGAATATCAAATTTGCACTTGTTCGGAGACCCCTTTAAATTTCAATTATATTTTTGTTTTTTTTTGTTTCGGTAAGGCGTGCAAAGTCGCTACATATCATTAAAACCTTGGTAAAAGAGCACTATTTGTCCTGTTGTCACTGAACGCTTACCTGAGTCCCTATGTATGTATATAAGTAGTATATGTAAATGTGTAATGTTTATAAATATAATGATTATGTATGTAGTATATGATTATGCATTATTAATATTTTTATAATATTATAAAACCACATAACATAAAGCACACAGATCCCTTTGTACTGTCCAATGATCCTATCCATCCATGGTTGTCTGGTAGAGATCGCTCTTGACCGATAAGACCGCCAATTGTCGCTTAGTTTTTAATTTGTCTTGTTGTAAATAGTTCATATTAGATTTAAGTGTGCAATAAAGTATATTCCATCTATCTTATTTTTATAATTTGCTGTTATAAAATGTGTATTTCTCTTGCCGCAAGAGAAATACACATTCTCTGAAAATTTCAACTGTACGGTTCATGAGTTAGAGCCCTGTGACAGACGGACGGACGGACGGACAGCGGAGGCTTAGTAGTAGGGTTCTGATTTCACCCTTCGGGTACGGAACCCTAAAAAAGCGTCCAGGCTGCATCAGCTGCTGACCCTTGAAAGTAGTTCTCTCGATCGTAATTTCAATTTCACCAAATTATTGAAGGTGGTTTAAAATTTTAACAAAATCAAGCATAAATGATTTCAAGAGTTCCAATTCTACAAGATCCTAACAATCTTTTGGAACTGCTTTCAAGGGTATAAGCACCCTGACCTGTTATCCTTAAATCACATAGAGAAGATCCAATGTTTGTTCAGATCATCATCCACTCCTGAAGAGGAAGAATGATCGAGGGCCTAATACTAGAATAAAGTTTATTACTCGACTCAATTCAATTCATATCTCTACCATCGACTTGTTATATTGGAGTTGCCTGTGGCAGTTATTTAGCAGGGCGCTATGCGCGCCATTTTGTGAAAAGGATAGGCATAGGATTTAGCGTTCATAGGAGCGGGACAGAGCATACGTTTTTGTAAAGGCGTAAGCGCAAAAATCAATTTTTGCTTAGTTGCTAGAAAACTACAAAGCTTATGAAGAAACTGGTTCAAGGAACCAAATAATTAGTAATATCTTACAAATCAAAACATAAGTCATTTTAATAGAGCGCAGGGTTCCTGAGATCTTGACAAATTTATGTGTGAAAAAGTTCACATTCATGTTTTTTTATCGTAATTTTTTTTGTCAATCGTTTTTTCACATTCAAGGAACCAAAGAAAAAAACAAAATTTAATGTAGTTCGATTTTTCTACCTCGGTGAGTACTGAGATCTAGGCCAAGTTTGACAACCAAACTCGTTAGGTTCACCCTATAAAAAAACATTTTAAATCGAATTCGCGTAGTAACTTATTGTAAGCCTGGATTTTTATCCTGTTAGCTTTATGTTTTGTCAGTGATTTTGGTCCCAAACTATTTGATAAGATAAGATAAGGTTTTTATTTACTACTTCAGACGCACACATACATATCAGACTACAGCAATTATACAGGATGCTAGTAAAAAGAAACAATAATAAAAATACAGTTGAGTAATAAAAACAAATAATAACATAATTAAAATCTAAGTAAAATGTCTGTGTGTGCTACAGTAAGTCAAAAAGGCAATGGCTCAGCGGAATATTTTGCTCAAGAAGCAAAAACACTGCTTTAAGTCTAGTACTATTTTAAGTCCTTGTAATAGTGAAGAACAATAATTTTTAGTTAACGATGGTAGGGCATGGTTTAACTTACGGCCGCAAAATTCTAAGAGACAGCTTCTGCCCGCGGCTTGGCACGCGCTTTTTAGTAGCCTATGTCCGTCCCGGGATATTGTTTACCTCCCTGCCAAATTTCATTAAGATCCGTTCAGCAGTTTAGGCACGAAAAGGTAACAGACAGATAGACAGACAGACAGAGTTACTTTCGAATTTATAATATAAGTATGGATGGGGATGCGATGTAAGCAATGAGGCTAGATTATTATGCGATTTAATTATAGAAGGCTTTATTGAATACCTACCCAATGATCCTCAAGTTTACATAAGTTCAGCAGTTAAACGCAGCTTGATACAGTTTTGATATTGTGCCACCTTGTTTTAGCAAGGACAGATTTGTATCTCTAGTTCACGCACGCGATAATGCGGCTAAAACTATAGGCTACCAACCATCGAAGCAACCCAGCCAACCTACCCAGTTTTATGCAGTGCGGCCGTGTCTACCTCTATAATTTAAGACCTTTAATTTAATTTTTAACCGACATCAAAAAAGAAGTAGATTCTATGTTCGGCTATATTATAGTATGTTTTTTTTTATGTAGGTATGTCCATCGATTTCTCCGTCAATTATGGACCGATTTGGAAAATTATTTCACTATTGTATATAGAATGATCCCGAGGTGGTCCCATTATTTTTTTTTTCCCAAGGGTAAGGTATTTGTCCCGAAAAACTTAAAATGCAGTGTAAATTAGAATTTGAAGTCGGTGTTTAGTTTTTTCAAAACAATCATATTATGAGTATTAAGTTCCCTTAACTTTTACCTTCTACTACCTGCTCAATAACCCTCAACATATCTTAGCTAAGGTCCCATATCTATCCTTTCTAAAGGATCAGACAAATTCCTTAGGGGAACCCAATTCTATACATTACACATACTAAAGCTGGGATACACAATGGCATGAGTTTGTGTAGGGCGATGACAGGTGCTTATACTTACTACGTACTCACAATTAGATTTATAGACTATTACTCAATGTGATTAAACTCAATGTTCTAACTTTAATCTGGACGCAGTGAAGTGCGAAATGAAATGGCCTGAGTTCTGCCCCCAGTTTACACGCTATTCAATAAAATCAAGTATCTTATAATATATATAATGCAGGCATTTTTAAAAACAAACTGAAATAATTCGTGTTAAGGAAGTGCTACTACTCTGTAAAGGAATTCTGCGCTGACAAATCTGACCCTGAGAATCTGTGATAGTTAGTAATAATTTTGACATTTAACATTATATTATTTTTACTTTTGACAATTTACATAAATTATTCAATATTATATCAAATTCGAATTCAATCATTTAAATTTCATGTTTTAGGTACATTCCATAAAATTGTTTTTTTTTTATATAATTTATTTAATATTTAACTATTTTAAGTAATGTCTTATCTTTGTATTTTATATAAGTAAATGTTCTCTTAAGTCTTAAATGAAATGACTAGGTATACCTTTCTTATGAGACCCCATTTGATTTAATTGATTGATTTTAACCCCTTTTCGACGCCCTCAAAAACCGCTCGACGGATTTGGTCACACTCAGTTACCAGCACATTTCACATGTCTTTTCAGTACGCCTATCAAATTTCACGCAAATCAGATCATCAGTTGGACAGTTAAGCTCATTGCACCATACAGCCAAATCACCCACTAAGATCTTTGTTCGCTTCACTTACTCCGATCATAAATTGCAGTGTCTGTTTATAAACATAACAGCTTATTTTACTAAATGCACAATAAAGTAGTAGTATAGACTATAGGAAAAAACCAAATTTTTAAATTTTTGTAGTTAAGTCTGTTTTTTTAATAGAAACACCAATTGTGTTTGTACAGATTAAGATGGGGCTTTGCCCACTGGCAGACGACTGATGTAATATCAAGTAACTTAGACTACTTTTATTTTAAAAAATAACTAGAGTTCCGCGCAAAACAATGCAAACCCATGACATCACAGGTGAATTTTAAGCAGGCGAAGCCATGTCCGGATGTGAAGCTGTTTCTCTGGGGATACAATTTATTGAACTGAATGTCATTAAGTTCCTTTTAGCCTTGATAAGGTAAGAGCCAGGCAGACAGTTTCTTTCTCATTTACGAGTACCTATTTTAATAGGTTTACGTCAGTATATTGTATTTCACAAAGATTTCAAATAATTTTTTTTAGATTGTGGTGATGACACTGCCTTCGAGAGGCCATAGCAATCATGCAGTAGGTAAATTGAGGCTGTAGGTGATGAAGATTTCAACTAACAATTTATGCAGTGCCCCATAAGTAAAATATTCTTTAATTGGCCATGAAACTCAATAGGTGTCTTATTATGAACTCATAAGCACATAATCATTAATAGTATTAGATAATTGCTAGCTGATAAGTATCATCCTATGTTCTTATTAGATAATTACTGAGTCATCAAATTCAATTCAGAAGAAGGTTACTAATCAAAAGGCGGAAAAGAGAAAAGGTTTTTGATGAACACTATTCAAAAGAGAACAGAGAGAATGATTGGACATCTTCTACGACAGGACAGCTTCATAAGAAACATCATAGAAGGAAGACAAGGAAGGGGAAGGCCAAGAAATAACTATATGAGTCAGATCAAGCAGAAAGCAGCTGTCATGTTGTATAGAGAAGTAAATGAAACCGCAATGGAAAGAATAAGTAAGAGGTTATTGCATCATTGCACCGACAAGAGCTCTTTAATTTGCTATAATAATATAATTTCATTAAATACAGGTTATAATACCGTCCAAGTAATGCCATAGAAAAACAACAGAAAACTTGGGGTATGTGATATGTACATTCGAAGACTGCTTTTAGGGATTGTAAAATATGCTCTACACTAGGACACTAAAGATTCTTTTATTTCATTTATCTATAGAAAATGGAATAAAATTCTTATCTATTGTAAATACTGGCAGTGATTTCATCAGCCAGATATTTAAATGCAAAGTGAATCACCTTAACCCTTTTCGTATCACTTGAAAAGGGGTATATAATCCTGTATTCATCTGTACCACGTAGAATGACCTTTATAGACATAATAAAGACCTTTATATAGATTGTGGAGTATGTGAAGATGAAGACCAACTTCTTGGTGAGGCTCGAGTGGTTGGAGTCGCGTCATAATGATTTTAAATCAATTGTGCTGCGTATTCCAACTGATAATATTTAGATCTTCACTAAGGAAGAACTCTGGCCGAAGATTGTGCTGTTCCAACGTTTTCGCGGAAGATTACTGGTCGCAGCACATATTGCGTGTCACACGTCGTCGACACTTTGTGGTAGTAAATAGGTTTATCTTATGTATGTTAGACTAAGGTATGTATATTTTATATAGGCCATAGTTTTTAAGTATTTTACATCCTGTACTAGAATAATGTGCCTGAAATAAATGATTTATTATTATTATTTATAGCTTTTATCCACCTGAACTACATTTAAAGGCCTTAAGAAAATAGTAAGTACCAATGTGTTCTAGAAAGTAATTTCATGATAGTAAATACCTATACTTAGCTATTCTTATCTTGATAAAATAGTTACTGAACATTTTTGAAAGTACAATGTACTGAATCAAAACAGTACAAAAATAGCTGCATCCTTTTCACAGCAAGTAATGTATCCTTATGTTGTAATTGTTAAACATCTTGTTATTGTCTCATTGTCTATTATATTCTATGTAAGATAGTCAATGTTTTAAATATAGGTGACCTTTTATATATTAAACACAAGAGTTAATGTCTATAACAGACTGTTAGGTCTTAAACTGTGTTCATTTTGTTTGCCTGCAACTCTCCTCAACCTAATTATGCCAGCTAGACATTGGTAGGTACTTTCATTTCAGAGATAAGTGAAAGGCGCTTCAGTTTATATTTTGAGCATTATTGCGGGCACTTTCTATGAAAAGTTTATATTCATAACTTTTGCAATAAAGTTACAATAGCTGTTATCTTTTACTGTCATCATTATTTTATAAAGTAGTTTTTAAGTGCTTACTTTTTAAGGATTATAGAGGTATTTCACAGTTCTTTTTCATGAAATGTAATAAGCGGAGCAATAGATAAAATTTGTAATAGACATTTGAATGAAATACACACATTGATCTTAAATCTTGTTTAGAATTTAGTAAGAAATGAAATAGGTGGAAAATAACAGAAATAAAAACAGGCTTTTACTCTAAATTACCTCAAACAGCGATAAGAGATCTAGTTTTTTATCCATCTTGATCTTATTAGTTGGATCACCGTCCCATCACTTCCAATCCAAGCAACACCAAAACTCTACTTCCAGTTCTTAAACCGTCACAATAAAAACACTGCGATGTCACACCAAAGCTTGTCTAAGCTAGCACTGGTGTTTGCTGGCGAATTTTCAAAGTAATTTATACAGCATATGGATAAAGAACCGACCGCATGGTGCCTTGCTGGCAAGACGAGTTGTTTACGCGGTCGGTACCGGCGCGCGCGGCCCGTGACAAAGACGCACTAAACTAATTCACAATAACACATCCGCAGGGGGAAACCCTCGCCCTGATTATGTACTAATTAATTAGCGATGATACAGGAAAAGTAATACAAAATGCAGGTATTCAGGTATCGGCGCGCGAACTACAGCCGTACAAGAGACGAAATGAACGAGTAACGGTAAAAGTGGGAGCTCAGCTCACGAAAGCTGTCGAACGAGGTTCGCTCGCCGTGACTGCGATCAGCCCGACGATTACTATTACTGCACCGCTTGGGCTGAGCACTCGTTATTATAGATTTGTAGTGTATAAGATCGTTCATATCAGTGTAGAAGTAGGCGGTACTTTAGACCGACGTGATCACATAGGAAAATCAAGGGTATAAGTTACCTACCAATAAGCCGTCTTGCTGGAAGCCGTCCATTCTGTTTGCTTTTTGGCTCAATCTGCTCAAATCTTGGTCATTTTTAATATAATCCAGGATTGTAGTAATTTATTCATTTGGATTCATTTTGATCTGGCCATTCCCATAGAGGTCATCTTAAATAACTTTGTTTATTTGATGCACTTATAATCACTGTTTCACTTTCGCGGGTTACACTTGTTATTTACAAACTATTTTCCATTATTTTCATTTACAAACATTGGTTACAAATTGTAAAAAAAAACATGACATTTCGGAACTTCCAACGTGGAACTAATGACGTCACGAAAAAGACACTTTTCAGCAGCTGATTGGTGGAAGATGTCGATAAAACAGTGGAAAAACCGGCGCAAATTGCTACTACTAGCGCCATCTGTTGCAAATTTTTAGAAGCGTTTTAGCAAAATTACGTTACAATGTACGCAGTCTTGTTTGGCTTTCAAACCTGCGCGGCTTGTTTTTCATCAACATCATTCATGAAAAAATTAGATGAAGAACTTCTACCGCTAAATATGGCTGGTAGCCTCCCCAAACGGTCCTGCTGCGCGGCTCTCATCTTCCCCGCCCCCTGCAACGCCGCTCCGCCCGTCCCGCCATGGGTATTTATGGTATATAAATATCGGGAAGCTTCACTTTTTACTCTACAAGTATTTATTTATTGATTAAATATAAAAAAGCAGCGAAGAAAGCAATGAAGCTGATTCAATATTCTATATATCTTTTAAAGGGCAATGTATACGCATCTACAACAAAACTCCTAGTGAGTTGCAAAAATTATCAGTAAATAATTTCAAACAAATTGTCAAAACCTTCCTGTGTAAAAAGGCCTACTATAAAATATCAGATTATCTAGAGGATAAAAAAGCGTGGGACGGTTGCTCCAACTCGAAAAATAACAACTAACTAACAGGCTAAAGGTTTCTTCGTCGCTTCTTTACCTTAGTCTACATATCGAAGCAACTGAAATCAAAAATATCACCTTATTTCCGTGTCAGTGTTTAATTATTAAGAATTTGACCTTTTCTAAGTAACTATACATTTATTGCATTTATGGAAGTAAAGAGTTTTTGACTTTGACTTTATTATCAGGTGTAGAGTTTTTGGAATTCGATTTCAACTATGACTCATAGCCCCTATGTTTTGTACAGCTAAATTACGAATAGTGGCAAGTGCTCATAAATTGAAGTCCTCGACTGTACATAAAATTATGGATTAGTATTTGAAAATAATAAAAAGGCAGAATTAAAAGTAGGTACTCTTTTATTTAATATTCTTCATAATACACTCGAAATTACAGCTCACAAAATATTAAAAAACAAAATTACTTGCTGAATAGAATAATATTTAAATAGTATCAACTCCGTTTAAGCAGTTATAGCCAGGGTTAACAGCTCTTGATTTTTTAAAATTCCCGCCTTTTTCTTGGACAGCTTTCGTTGGCCAGACTCTAAACACCGTTAATTTAATTACCTATAATAGGTACAGATAATGTCAAAAAATTGGGTTGGTATCTTTTGCACGGTATACATTTCAATCCAAGAAGCCAAGGCAATTCACGCCATTAAATCACACGATATATCAAATTTGACAGGTGTTTTAGAGAAGAACTGTCAAATTTGACAGTTTTTATACAGAAGATCTGTCAAGTTTGACAGTTCTTGCCATTGATAACAAGTGCTAGAAGGCAATTCTTGCCAATTTATCACTCGATAAATATCAAAAGAACTGCCAAATTTGACAGATCTTTCATATAAAAACTGTCGGAGTGATAAATTGGCGAGAATTGGCTTCGAATTGGCTGGAAGGCAATTTTCGCCAATTAAAACTTTTGTTACCTTATAAATTATAATTATAAATGACGGTTTTTGTAGAGAAGAACTGTCTGATTTGATAGTTCTTTTGATACTTGGGTGTTAAATTTTTTTGAACCGATTAATACATTTTTGTAGTTTACGACACTCCTTACTGACATTGGCTGAGTCGTACCTAGCGACTAGCAAGCGGCGGCGCCATGAGGAAGAAAGTTGAAGTTGAGTGTTATAATGGCTAAGTCTAGATCGCCTTGTACAACTAAATCTCGATTGGACTAGTTAATCCAAAGTATAAATCTTGAAAAACTTGTCAAAAAAAAACTAGCGTGATTCAAATTATACACAGATTTTATAATACTATACTAGTTGTAGTGTAGTAGGTGCATGTAAAAATACCGCTGCCGTGCGGTACAGCACAATAGTATAGTGTGACCACCAGCAGGGCTATTTAGACTCTCCGCGAGTCATCGACACGGAATCTGACACAGATTCGCGCGAAATTCAAATATTTCAGCAGTGTTTAATATTTTCTGCGTTCTGTAAGGAACTAAATTACCAGAAAAGGAGTTAAATCGTAGACCATTTTGTATGATCCCATGCTACATTAAAGTACGATAATTGTAGCTTTTGGTAATTTGTAGATATTTAGTAATAAAGCTTCTATTATATTAATTGCTCCAAAAGCACTAAATCGAAAATTGTTAATACATGCGTTCATAGAAAATGTTTTATTGTGAAAAACTACTTTTCTGGTAAGTACTCGTTGTTAAATTCCTTGCAGAACGCAGAAACTATTAAAAACTGCAAAAATATTTGAATTTCACGCGTACCTGTGTCAGATTCCGTGTCGATGACTCGGTAGAGGAGAGTCTGAATAGCCCTGCAGGATCCCCCAGCTTTATCCCCTGGGGGAAACTCGTGAATTCCGAGTTTATCCGGACGCTGAAAAAACTTAGAACTAACAAAAAAAACTATGAAAATTAAATGATGATGGTTGTACAGAAGACCTGAATATCTGAATCTTTATTTATCCAACATTGATGCGGGGCGGGGCAGCCGGGGCGCGGCAGCACGCACGCGCGCGCCCCTCTAGGTATCACCGCCAAGCCTGGGCAGTGAATGCATTAATGCTGTATGTCCTTGCCTGTAGACGAATGCCTCAAACAGAGCGTTAGGATATTAGCAATGAATTATTAAGATATAGGTAGTTATTAAAGTGATAATAATATCACAAGAAAAAACAAGCTGTATGTAATCTAGCACCTTGGCATGTTTATGTTTTCCTCCCCGGTGAGATCGTCCATTAGCCGTAGGGGTATTACTTTGGTTGGTTAATAAAAGGGTGCTCTTACGACGAATATTCTTTGAAACACGAGAAATAGTGGTGGAAATTTTTGCACTTTGAAGGGCTTTTGTCAGATCTTTTGTGCCTTGAAAGCACCTAATACCAACGTCCATTAGGAAAATGTGTGATGAAAGGATACCTATCTACTTTTGTGTGATGAATTGATTGCTTTAAGAATACCTATGTGGAAACACACTACCTACGATATAGAATAAATTCTACAAACGAGGGAACCTACGACACGGTAATGTTAACTATAACATTACCGTGCCTACGAGCTTTTGACAATTAACAGCAATTTTTGGCGTTGACCGTACCTACTATACTACAGCACAGAACGTAGGTAGGCCGCGTTACGGAGAATATCTAGGTATAATATACCTAGGTACTTAGGTACGGCTAAATTAATTTTGAGAAGTAGGCACTTACGTACCTACCTAGGTTTGTATTGTTTATTAAAGAGAGCATAATAAATAATCAAAGCCTTCCTTGCCTTTGTATGCCTTTGAGTTCAAACCTTCAATGACTGCTTAATGCGTGAATGATATTTTCATTAGGCGCTTCAATTTTGAATGAAGGTTTTCTCAGTCTGGTAACTAGGTAAGGTAAGTTGTTTTATTACGGTGAAAATACCTAATATATTTTTGTACTAAGGACCTACCTATTATCTATCAATAAAAACAGCTACACCATCTAAAGTTTATTAATTTTATGATTTGCGGTTGAGTGTCGAATAGGTTAGGTAGGTACCAGATTTACTGCATCGATGTTATATGTAGGTCCCTATTTCACTTCGACATAAGGATGTCCGACATTATACCTAACCCACTTTTAAAATTTTCCCTATTTTCAGGCAAAAATCCCCAAAGCTAGCAAGGCCGGGCTTTCGGGTTTTCCTTCAACAAGCTCGTATCGCAATCGCAGCGAGCGACAGGCTAGGGCTACGACGACGACACAGGCCGGAGAGCAGAGAGTGAGCCGAGCCGAGCGAGCGAGCTAGCGATCGGTCGGAGAGTCAGCCAGCCAGCAGAGTCAGTCAGCATCACGTGCGCGCGGTGTACGCCCGTGTCTCGCTCTGTGCCGTACGATTACTCACGCGCCATTTGACAGTTGTGCCGTGCCCTATTATGACTCTGAGTGTACCACGTGAAACGCAGTGCCAATAGCTCATAGGATAACAAAACGTGAGGGACCTCTCACAGAAATAAGCCCGTATCTAAAAAGTGATAACAGGAGGCGGGATGCGAGAGGTGAACGCTCGTCGCAGCGGCGCCGACTCTCACCGTCCACTATTGTCTAAGTGCCACGGAATCTTGGTCCTTCCCATCGGATTCCATCGATGAAGCATCCGCTTTTCGACGTGGGCTGCACGCGAATTGTTCGCTCGATTACTCACAAAGGCACATGTTTACATTGCCGACTGATCGCAGATAAGATTATAAAAAAAACTTTGTTTTCTTAGATAAAAACTTTAGTGAACGACTATTGTTTTCAAGTGAATGTAAATTACTGGCGGCTAAGGCATGCGATTGCTTGATGAATAATTGTCGACGCTAACTGTAAATAGCAGACTCACGAAGCTAGGTGAACGAGTGACTGTACCTGGCCTACTTTTTGTTATGCTAAAATTAACTAAAGAAAAGACTAGTAAGTACCGACTACCTGCGAGCGACGAAAGTAGAAATGAGTTTAGAAAAGCCCATTCCGGTACCTACGTAGGTATCATTGTTTTGTTTGTACACAGCAAGTTTGTTTAAAACTTTGTGTCACAGCCAGCGCTCAAATCTAAACTTCCTATAAAACAAGATTTTATTAGTTTTATAGGTATTTTATCTTTATGGTAACAACTTACATTCTTACTTTAGTATTAGGGTTAAAGAAATTATAATTTAAATAAGTCATTACTTCGAAACCTACTTAACCACATATATTATTATTATCAATAAACACTAGCATTCAGCATGCTCAACACATGACCTGTGAAGTTTTGATATAAACTCAACTCAACAGTGTGAAGAAGGCCATTATCTCGACAATGAGGTTATCTTGTTCAGTAAATGTTCTCACTGGCTCGTATTATCGATATCATTGTATTAACTTCAAGTATACGTACATACCTATATCGATATTCGAGTTACAGAATGTATAAAATATAACTACATGAATGAGGTAAACATTATACCTATAGGCAACAGGAAAATTCCGCACATCTACCAGACTTTCGATATCCTCATTGTATGCAAAGATTGGATGGATATTTTGTTTAGGAAAGTGGTGCTTTTATTTAATTGATTGAAACCACGGGAGTTTTTGAAATAAGTGTGTAAAAAGACCTTGATAAGGTTGTCTATTTTACAAGTGAAAGAAGATTCGCAAAACCCAAAAGCGATGTTTCAAGCAAAAAAAAGGCAAAATTCCTTTAGAAGTTTAGAAAACCCATTCACAGCATTATATGTACCTACATTATTCTATGTACAGATTAAGAAATACCTCATACAATGTTCAAGATCATTATCAAAAGGTACAATAAGGCTTGATTCGGTATTCTGAAGCTTCCAGTCCACCTACATATAATATGCCTTGTTATATAAGATTTTAGAGGACTGTATGATCAATAATAAGGTGACCTTAGGCGTAACTCCGTACTACAATGAAACTTGACATAGAGGTAGAGCGTTTTAGTTTGTATACGTCTAGCTAGTGGGCAGTAAATTAGGGTCTAACGTCCCCTGTATATGGACGCACAATATGAAACACAAAAGGACAAGCCGAGACCGCAGAGTCCAATTCTACTAAAGAATACAATAGAGAAAAATGGCATGATAAAACTCGCAAATAAAAGGCCTTGGTTGGACTCCAAAAAAAAAATCGGTTACCCGTGCCACGAGGAAATGATGTATGTCTTGTTTATCCTAAAAGTAGGGCAGGCGTCAGTCGTAACAATACTTCGGGAAGGTTGTATATCGATGAAAGGCATTATGATTAATGGTCGGCCAGTGATACGATGATAAAGAGCTATAACAGACCCTCTGGCGGGCTCTCGAGTTCTTCCGACTTTGTCCTTCATTGTATACTTGACCCAATTATTGTCGGAGTGTCGGCAACACAGGCACACGCTCGACGAAGTTTTAATTTGCAGGAAACTGATTTCCGATTGATTGGAAATTTTCTTACGCGGCCTGTTTAGTGTGTGCATGATGCGGATCAATACCTTCTCATTGTTATCTCCGTAATCTACAATACAATGGGCCCACGTATTGGTAAATAATTGGGGATGCGTGACATGATTTGAACTCGGAATTATTTATTTCCAAATCTGGAAATCGTTCATACATCCACCAACACCCTATCCGTAGCAATTCTAATGTTTAAACTCCGAATGATTTCGTAAATTATGCAGGGTAAGAAGGTTGACGGTATATTTACGCCCGTGGTTTATTAGGCCGATAGAGATTAATGCCGCACAATGGCTCCCTTGAGTTTAGCGACATAGCTCTCTTGATGACCTAGCTCAGTTGAATGTGCGACCCGCTATGTGATTAAAAGCGTCGATGACTTAATTCAGAGTAATGATCATAATGAGAAAGAATTTACACGATTTGATGAGGCGTATGAACCTGCGTAACTCAGAAAATAAGTTTGGTAACCCCCTCCAAACATAATTTTTTAACGCTAATGTTATCATCGGTAGTTTTTACCATCAACCTCGTAAACTTTTCCATCAATTTCCAGTACTGTTATATCTCTAGAAGATATCTATAGGTGCACAAACATTTCATCATCACATTTCGCAGTATGATCTGAATTATGCCGTCACCAGAAAAACAAATAGTATGTCATCAGTTTCTTGTCTGCCTATCAGTCTTGCAAGCTAAACGATAAATTCACTGATCTAATTCGAAAAGTGCAGTCCACGCGAATAAGACCTTTAATCCGAAAATACGCGCCATTGATTGTTAATTCAATGATCCGATCTTCCAGATAGATAATCCATGATCAAAGCAGATCTTAGTGATCTAGAAACGTATAAAGAGTAAAGTTATCCAGTTTTGTGTGTGTGCAATGCTGACAAGTACTAGTCGGTGAGTGAATGTGTGCGATGGCGCGGGGTTCTCTGGCGTCGACGGCGGTGGTGCTGTGTATTCTGTCGTCACTGGAGGCTGTCCTCGCGCATTACACTGCTACATGGGCAGTTCACGTGCCTGGAGGGAAGGGAGCGGCTGATGAAGTTGCCTGGGATCATGGCTTCGTCAATCTTGGAGAGGTGAGTTTTTGATTCCGGTTTGAAAAATACAATACATATGTGCCACTTTTAGATCTAGGGAGAAGGTTTTACAAGGTACCGAGTTTTCTCAACTTTAAGCTATCCTAGACTGAAACGATTCGGGCTGGACACAGATGAACACCGACTGATAAACAAAAGTGAAGGAAGACCCAGCAGTTAAATTAAACCTGTCAGGCAGCTACTAATACTTTATCACTCAGGACTTGAATGTTGACAAAGGAAGCGTCCTACTAATATTGGTTCTAAAACATTCCGTTTTCCTCCTTCACCGTCAACTGGTGATAAATGAATAGAGACAGTGGATTTATTGCAAATTCTGCCACGCAAGACCATGCCTAAGCTGTAAACACGGAAAATAGAAAAGTTTATACCGTTTTTGTTCCAAATGTAGCCTCTCAGAATAAAACTTCATTTAGGTTTATGACATTAAAAATTGCATTAGTTTCGTGGTTTTCGTTCTATTAGGGTAAAAAGATGTATATAATTTAAGACCTTCTTGTAACTATGATGAATAGTGTTACTGTTGTACAATAAAATTGTTCTTAATCCTTTCCCATAAATCAGTTCCTATGGGATAGATTAACCTTTAAACTTTTCCATAGAAACTGCGAGTGCCAAGCCACGGGTAGAAACCAGTGGTAAAACAAAGGGACCAGAATATAAGAAAGAACGACAATTAATCTGCGCTGGATAGAAATTGTGACGGTGTCTAGTCAAAATGGTCATTGCCGCTGTACTGGCCTTCAGCAGTGATTCATTACCTGCCCATTCAAAATCAATACTAGCAATGTAACAACCGCAAATTGGAGTTAGACATAGCTAATTTGTGCTACTAGTTGCGACGCTATTGTTTTAGGACATTTGAAAGGAGTGGTTTGCGATATTACCGATTTGTAATGAATCTCTTTATTTTGTTTATAAGCAACCTACTTAATGTGAAAGAATAACTGATTATTAAAAAAACTACATTTTCTTAACTAGACTCCTGATTTGAAGTGACGTCGGTAGACGACCAATTTTTGGGAAATAAAGAAAACTGTGTTAGCAACACTCAACATCACGGTGACTCTAACATTGGGTGGTGCGGTGGAGTTGTCGGTAATAAATTGGAATATTCCACGTGCAGAACGAAACTACTATTAGGTGGGTTAGGTAAGGTACAAAACTTAATTTCAAGTCATTATCCGAGGGTAAAATAACATTCCTAAATGGCTTTTTTACGTGCGTGAGAAGGAAAAATATCTTCATGCTCGTTGACTTCTAAAATTCGTAAATTTTACAGCGCGATTGCACGAGTCTCATGACTGGGCTGCACGACTGCCCTGAAAAGTTTTAATTTTAAACTTTCGGACCAAGAATTCGCAATTATATTTTTTTAATCATAATTTTAATCTCGTGTAGGTAATCTTGGCTAATAAAGCCTTCCGTACCGTGTGAGCAAACTTGTACCTACTAGCTTGTACCTTTACAAAACTTTACATATCCTACAAGTTTTCTTTAGATCAGTGAGAGAGTTAGAACGAACTCTAATTAGGTAGATATTTCTACTTATACAGGGTCCCACAGAAGGGGTGTACTAACTACTAGAACTAACAAACTTAAGATTTTGCAAAAATAATATCAAAAAACTAAATTCAAATAATCGTTATTCACAAGTTGATCCCCTCGCGGTCCAGAATCACTCCCTTTCGGCTTAGCACACCCTTTCCGTAGCATCCTATATAATAAGTATTTGGAACTTACAATAAGGTAAGTAGGTAGGTAGGTACTATACCTAATTTAATAATCTACCCAACCCAATATTTGAATTAAACTGTGAATTTTCCCAGTCCATAATAAGAAAGTACACGCCAAAAGAAAGTACCAAACTACTCGCCAAGCTGCAGGGGGACAAAAATAAACAGAAAATTTAAATGGGCAGACATTATTAACAGTGACATACGGATTTCATTCGCTCTATGGTTTCTATTTATGTCTATATGGCTGAAGTTATTTGTGGATGCTGGAATAGGGAATTTCCTCTGCTGTTTTGATTGATTTGGCTGCTACCGGGCTGGATAAATAGGTACTGTTAGGAAGGATTTTGAAAGCTTGGTACATAGGTGTAGGAGGCCTTGAATTAAACCCTACTAGTGTTTATCGCTTTTAATTAGGTATCTGCAAAAAAGGTAATCCGGGACTGTTTATCTTTTATGCAGATAATTAAAAACGATTAACAGTAGGTACTTACTACTTGACTTCATAATATTAACTTTCTTGTTAATTTTGAAACACAATTGAAAATACTTGTCGAGTTCTGCTTCTGATCCTTTCCTCAGTAAATATTATCATAATCTTTATATCGACTGCATTCATTTCATTTCATCATTTTTCACAGCTTACGACAGCAATCTGTAATATTTTTTCTGTTTGGGGTTGTTTACATAATTTGCACTTAACTCTAAGCTCTACCATTAGTATAAATGAGTAGGTGACGTGAGGATGATGGCACCCTCCTGTCGGAGACTCGTCATATGCCCAGGACATCATTATAATGGTATATATACCTACTCGCATTACGTGTCTTTTTCCAAGTGACGAAAAGTGGATCAGAGTGGAACTTTAAGTCGAAAGTAATCCATCGGTGGATCAGAGTAGAACTTTAAGTCGCAACTAATCCATCGGTGGACCAGAGTGGAAAAAAGAGGAAACTGATCCATTAATTGATTAGCAAAGTGGCTCAGGGAATTACCTACTTAACCGGTCGCATTTCAAAAGTGAGTGCGCAAACACTGGTGAACAAGTAGGTATAGGTATTTAACAGGTATTATCAATTACATTAAGAAACCCATAAAACTAGCAAAAAATTCCTAACCCCTCTGCACCCTTTCCCGGGGCTAGGACTTTTTAGTCATCCCCTTTCGTCGCATTGCTGAAGTGGACATATTCCTCCCCGAAATACATACACCCAGGGAATCTCAAAACTATAATTTCTTGTATGTTAAAATCTTATCTAAGCACCCTATGTCCCAGTAGTTATGTACAGCTACAGACCTACTGCGAATAAGCGACCCTATCACCCCAACTTCTAACAAAGGCTTTGTAAATCACCTGCGTAATATTTCACAGGTCACATCACATCAGACATGCAGACTGGTCAAAAGACCTCGTCTGCGTTCCGTCCCTCTCTTATCAACATTGTCGCCTCTGGCATTCGCGAAGAATAGCTTTTGAATACACCCTGTATAGACAGCCTGACACACGGTTGATTTCACTCTGTTAACGGAAAGTTCAACTCGATACTTATTCAGTTTATTATGATCGATGACGTCAATAAGATGTTAACAGTGATTGCTATCAACGATTGTCTGTTATCGACAACCGATGTGGTGCGGTAGGCGATGGTCCGCCTGCGACACAGGAGGTTGCAAGTTCGATTCCCGCCTTGGGACAAATGTTTGTACGATCAGCAAATATTTGTTCCGGGTGTTCTGGGTATTTTCTATGTATAATAAAAAATATCTATCTGTGTAGGTAATGTATTTTATTAAGTATATCAGTCATCTGTACCCATAACACAAGTTCTGCTTAGCTTGGGGCTAGATGATGCTGAGTGGATTGTGTAGCATATTTTTTTAATTTTATTTTTGCTGCCTACGTTCCTTTCCATAGCTAGCATAAAGTTGCCATGTTCATCATCTTAACAGCCCACACACTTCGACTGCCGGTAAATGTCCAGCCGTGGCCTGCCATACGACGCTACAAATAGCGGTCCTGAGCCGCCTTCATCGACGCATGACGTCGACCCATCGAGTGGATGGATTCCCAACACTCCATTTTCATGTTCGTATTCAAGAATCATCACCATCATCATCAACCTATGTTAGTCAATTGCTGGACATATGCCTCCCCCAATAAGCGCCATAGCGCCCTGTCTTTAAGAATCTTCATCATCATCTTTCGGTCCTAATCCCACGCCAGGTGGGGTCTGCCCAACATGTGCTTTTCTTCCGATCTCCTCCATCAGCCGTCATCTCTGTACTTAAATTTTTCTTAGCCAGCCATGCCGTCTTCAAGAATATGGTTATTTAAATCTAATCATATGCATAGACAAGTCCACTGCTGCACATATACCTTCCCTAGTGATCCTTATGGCGAGATATCTTCAGCTTGCCGTATCCAGCATCTGCCTGCAGTCTTTCACAGATCCCGTCACGTCACCACCTGGCCCGAGCGAGGGCGTCCTACACTACGTTTGTCGTAATCGCAATTCATACCTACAATTTAAACTTAGGGCAATGAAGTCAACGAGTCTTAGGGTCTTTCAAGTGTCAAACTATGGACTTTAGATAGAATGGAACTCTGACTCAAAAAACCTGAGGCGTCACCGATTGCGAGAACTTTGTCGGTGTCAAAATTTGTAAAAAGTAAACACATTGTGTCTGGTTTTTGTTGCATGCTCTGCTTGGGCGATCAAGCGAAGATGGTAAATGGTACCTTACCTACCATGGTAGCGTGTGTAACATGGCTTCTGAAGTTACGAAGACTTGACGAGATTTTTAGCGAAAAGTAACACTTTTAGGCTTTGGTTTGTGTTGGATGCAACGCGCTATTTAATTTTTATACAGATTTTAAATTAGGCAGTTGGATTTCCAACTCTTTTGAAGATTACAGCTGCTGTTGTTGAAGTGCGTAAGTTTTAAATAAGCACGTAATGTAAATAGAAGTCGGTATCTACGAAACTAGGTAGGTAAGTACTTAGTACCAAAGAGCAAAGCAATAATTGTATTGTGATTTTAAATTGTACCTAAGAGAAAAGAAAAGTCCCTGAGCGGTTCACACCAGCAATAAAATGGTATAAATGCATAAAAATCAAATTTAAATAAAATAATTTACCACATTCCCAAAAACATCGACCGCAAAATATCAGCTGAAGTCCATAAACAGCTGATAAGAAAATCAAACCTACACATACATTTAAACAGCATGTGATATAGGAACAAAAGAATATAAACACTTGTGCCCAAATCGATGCACGACAGAACTAACTGATAAAGATGATTATAAATAATGATTTATTGTGAAATTGTGTCAGTATTGGTACATTGTATAGTTGGTCTTAAAAACTTTAAATGGTCTGAACAGTAGCGTGTTTTTGTCTATGGTCTTAACAGTTTGTCCTTTCGGACATAAGTAGGTAAGAATACAATAATTATAATCAGTTAAAAAACAATTAAGATATCTTTAGAATAGGTCGTTAGCTAGCAGGAAATGGCGAAACAAATCACCGAGGGTGTCTCTTTTTGATCCTATTATAAAATGTTATCTTATCGGAACTGGGAAAGTACGGAAACCACCTGCATTCCAAAATTCTTGCAACTTTGCCTTATCCATCCTGTCCCCATTGTTTTGCAGGCAGTTACAATAATACAATCTCTGGTTTACATATTGAAGGAACAAAAATACATGAACGTTTTAGCCAAAACCGATGCACGATGGGAAGAACTGAATTTGATTTTATATCGGGAATGGGTCGTTAAGCGGATATAACCTACCACAACACAAACCAAGGATAATACCCTATTATGTATATTCGGTACTTCACTCTTTTCTTTGGGATAAACTAAAAACAGAACCATGAATAAACCTGAACACGGTTTACCTCTATGCTTCTCTAATAAACAAACAAATACCTACTCTTTTAGCCGTCCAGATAACTTTGCACATATTAAGTCATTTCCTTTAGCTCATTTTTATCGAACCTTTGTATCAAAGGCAACATAATACAATGTTTCCGTGGTTCGACAAACAAACCCCAAACCAAAAATACGAAACTGATTCTGTATTCCATTGAAAACTCATTAGCGAAATCGCCGGAGGAGCACGATATACCACTGATGACACATCGCCAATATCGACTCCCGCAGATGAGGAATATCGAATTTAAAAAGCAATTGTGAAAGATTCTCAAACAATGAGCGCTTTGGAATGAGATTTCGTTTTCTTACGAATCCATTCTGTAGTCGAACGGGGTCTCAGCCTTTGTGAGGGGCAATCGTTGTTGGCTTAAACGCCATTCTAGGGCTGGCTCGCTTCGCTCTAGTTTTTGGGTCTTCATTACGATTCTGTATCCAACGATATTCTTAAAGTTGGATTGCCCTGATTTAAAACTATGTTTATCAGATCAGTCAATATTCATACATCGGGGTATAGATCAGCCGCCCGCCCCAGGTTAATTCGATGCTACTGGCGAGAGACAGATAAGAACCGAGCATGGAGAAGTTTTGTGTCGAAGATTAAGATCCATCCACCTCAAAGCCACAGGAGTATCAGTCAATATGCGACATTCAAACACTTGTAAACGAAAGTTGATCCACCCGACCTGAGTTCCCCTATCGGCTCAGTAGCAACCTAACTTACACCCATTTCGTGAAATTGACACCCTTTATAACCTTCCGAGTTTATTCTCTGGCTAGCAACATTAATTTCACAACATTGACAAATCTATTTAGTTAGAACATGATTAGAAAATGTGTATAAAAATCTACTGTTTGCACCTAGTTTTAAAAAGGATGCGGACGTTTTTGTGGATGATGTGTCTGTACATTGAATGAAAGGTCTAAGCACAAAAAATGATGGAGAGTTGTAACGTATTTTAGCGTCCTACGTGGGTTTGGATAAAATAAGAACACAGACGTAGGAACGTTAACATGAAAATTTTTATTAAACCTTTTATAATGAAGGTAGGTCGTAGGTTCTATGGCCCGCCTAACTTTCGCACAACATTTATCTACGGCACTTCCCTGTAACGGAGGCTTCTAGAGGAACGTAGGTATCATTCATTATATTAGGTACTGTGAATTGAATCTAATGTCTGGAAATTGGTCTGAATGACCGACAACTTATTGAATTCTGAATTTATTTTACTAAAGTAGTTATTACGTGGCACTAATGGCACGGATCTACTTTGGGACCGTAAATAACGGCCCGCAAAATAGTCCACCAAAATGTTCGATTAGAGGTTCTCGATTCGGTTTTCGATTTTGTTCTAAATCTAATTTCAATCCTAATAGGTCAACTTACTAGCTCGTATCTTACAGTTTAGATGTATCTATCTAGCTGGAGTCTATTGACTTAAAGTATGGGACTCTTATACAAAATACAAATACAAAATCATTTATTTCAAAATTTAATCTACTATACAAGTGACGGGTATCCCTGGTTACCGTTTTAGTTTAATTTAAACTGTATTACAGAGTACCAGTCTTCCCTCCTACACATGGTTCCTAAATTAAATTATAAAATAAGCAGCAAATGTAACCTAATAATAACATTAATATATTATCTAAAGTAAAATCTTAAATTACGTTTAAATTAGCTTAAATAGCTTGAGGACTTAGATATATTGATTAACTAGGGTAGAGTATACATACATACATTATATTGTTATTGTTTTTTGGCAATTAAATTCTCTTTAAAGAGTTTAATTTAATTTTACAAAATATATATTATAACAGTTACAATGTCTGTGACTCTTAAAACCGTTACAGGTGACAATTTCAAACTTAACTAAAAAACCAAATATTGTAGAATTTTTGAATGGTAGCGTACAAGATGTTATAAATAATATGTATATGGTTGAAATTTTATGACGCAATCAACTCGATCTCGTTGTGTCTAACATGCAACCCTAGCTAGCTCTCTCTGTTCGTGGGTAGATATACTAGACCAACTAGACTCTAGACTATAGAGAAAAAACTTTGTGTGTCCGCGCTTTATCTCAGCTGCAAACAGGCCGGCCTCAGCTAAACCGATTGCATTAACTCAAAGAAATGATTCCACGCAAATGCTTTCCTTTCAAAGAGCCTTTGTTACGCAACTTAGCTTTTGCATTTTCAATTTTAATTGATTTCGTAGTTTTCTTTTACCTTGCTAGCTTCATCTTTAATTTTAAATGCGGTAGCTAAATTAAAAGACACGATCTCACCATTTTAATTTTTAATTGGTTCTAGTTTTCCACTTTAATGTACACCAAAAAATATACAATACAAAAGAAATTACATAAGACACAAGTACAATGGGCGGCCTTATCGCTTAGAAGCTTAGTACTTTAGCTACTGCATTTAAAATTAAAGATGAAGCTAGGAAGATAAAAGAAAACTACGTCGTAAGAACCGAACGTAAGAAATCGTCGCGTCTTTTGCTTTCTGTCCTAGTATTATTTTCGTCCAGATTAAAAGTGGCCAAAATTATAGCAGCTTTGTATTGAAAACACCGAGTTCTAAGCTCTGATTGTTGGTTGTGTCTTTAAACATGATACGGGTGCAAGATGGATACCTAAACCAGTCCGTCCGATAGTGCGTTCCTTCAATTCAGATTAATGGCTAAAATCTAATGTTCCGAGCGGTCAGGGAATTGGTATCCTTCCTTTTGGAAATTGAATTGATATTTATTGCCGACTTGTTTCGCCCACGGTGTCACTTGTGTGATTAAAACCTTCATTCTCTGTCGGTCTTGCGTGATATATGGCAAACCCATTAGGTGCCATGCCGTCTACAATTAAGCTTGATTCGAATCATTCACAAAAATTATGTAACTTGCTTTTTATGCTGGATAGGTATTTCACGTTTGACATCATTAATTTTGAAAAAAATACCTTTCTAATATGTTTTTCATGTTTGTGATACATGAAAATGATCCTTCCTTCGATAAATGTTGCTTATAATATATCTAAAACTCGACGCCAAGCAAGTGAGTTTTAGTTTTTTTGTGTCGTGTTTTGTTTTAAAACATTCTACATCTAAATTGGCTTGTGTATAGGTATCATCATAACTTATCGTAAATAAGAAATGGTAACATCCTCCATTTATCGTTGCCCCGGAAAATGTTTCAACTTTTTATCCGCAAGCTTCATTACCTACCTACTTTTGTTGAGAAAAGTACTTATCTGTACTCAACAAAAGAAGGTAGGTACCTACCATGTAGGAAGATTGTAAATTAAGGACGTCTGGCGGGTTTTCGCAACTTCCTGCTATTTATCGTGGTCATATTTTACTAGTTTTGAAGCGATGATGTTAGGAAAATAGAATCCATTTTGAAGGTTCACTACAAAAACATGGCTAATAATAGCCCACAAATTACATCTGGAAGCTTAGAATGTATTTGCAAAATGACGAAGAAATATTATCTAGTTTTTCCTACTTAATTTTTTTTTAATGTTGGTGCTCGAAGTCATAGACTAAAGATGTATACATGTAGGTACAGAATTCCATTCATTCTTTCATTAAACCAATTTGTAAATAGGCCACGCCTAGCTCTATGTTTTTTCAGCACTTAAAATTATCAGTGGTTATGACTTATTCAATGAAAACATGATAATCATTAGTCATGTATTTGATCTCATTGTTTTCAGCAAACGTTAGCACAAAGCTTTGTGCCGAAATTCGTTAAGTGATTGAGAAATGCGACACAGCTGCACAGAATTACCGTACATTGGATAATGAAATCATCACATTGACACGCTCGACCCGACACGAACTGATCACACACAAATACACACAATATTGCTATAGATTTCAAATCGTTGGGAAACAAGTAAATTTATTTTCTACAAGCTGCTGCCCGCGGCTTCGCACGCTTTTTTCCGAGATAGAAAGTCGCCTATGTCCGTACCCGGGTGACCCTCTATCTCCATGCCAAATTTCATTAAGATCCGTTTAGCCGTTTATGTGTGAAAAGGTAAAAGATAGACAGACAGACAGGCAGACAGGCAGACAGACGGAGTTACTTTCGAATTTATAATATTAGTATAAAAGTACCTAAATATTTATTTTGTCAGGCAATTAGGCTCTAAACAAAAGCGAATGTGGGTAAACATCGAACACACTTACCCACATTGTTAAAACGTTACTAACAACCAGTAGGCAAATCGGGTCCTTAGGCACAGTGATTGATGTTTAGGGAAGAATATACTAAAGTGACATCGAATCGAATCGCTATGCAAGTTGGCCAGGGCTGTTTAAAAAAATAATATAATGATCGAGTTGTCTTGTGGTTCTCCGGGGTAGAGCGAGCCTATTGCCCTTGTCACGGTCTAATATTGAACTTCGATTAACTGATAATAATTTTTCAAATCACCTAGGGAATCCGTCTCATCAAAATAGCGTCAGAATTTGCATTCGAGAAGGTTTTGGTCTCAAATTTATCTCGGCTCCGCTGACCCGATAAATTGTCGTCTTAACTTGAGGCAACCATTTATTTGCGTTTAGTCTCGATACTAGGCATGTCTGTATATTATGCAAACGAGCTTTTATTCGACCCGGGATTTGGGGCGAAAATGGAAAGTTTCCCCCGAAACTTTCCGAAAATTCGAATCACAGGGGTCCGATATGGCTTTCTCATGTTCCTTTCCGCTGTATTTGCATGCTCATATCAAATAGCTGCGAAAATACAAGGATACCAATCGTATTTATCTTGCCTTTCAGTATTTATAGGGTCGGTTGAATTTGCGTTACCGATAGATACAAAGTTATTTTAGGTTTCGGTTTAAAGAACTTCATTTTTCATACTAATTATTCAGTTCGTTTACAATGAGATAAACTTATAAATAAACTTATGAATTTAATATTTGTCTCTGAGATCAAAGTAAAGTAAGTAAATAATATATTAAGAAATAATACCTAGATTAAAATCTTAGCTTTATTGAAAAAGAAAATTACAATTTAACACATTGGTGGACACTACCGCCCACAGACGTAAAGAGTTTTTGTATAACAATAATTCAAGTTTATATTGTATCCGTAAACAATATATTTCTCATGCATTTGTATTTTTTGAGCAATTTTTAGTGATACTAAAATACATTGATAATTATTTGCAGATGGCGGCTAGGGATTCCTATGAAGACAAACAAAAAAGACTCCAAGACTTGTTTGATGCGGTTTCTACTCCTGAGTCAAGTGAAAACCCTTTTGCTGACGATTAGGAGTATGGAAATGACCAAGATTATGAGCCACCTGCCATCTGCCATATACGCCTATAGACGTACCGTCGTGTTACTTATATATTTTACCACGCGTTGTGACACTACGTCCATAGGCAATGTATGAAAAAAAGTAGTGACAAATCAGTTACAATCAATAAACTAGTAGTGTCCATCAACGTGTTAATAATGAAAACAATTTAGAACTAGTATTTACAACTGAAACAATTAAGCTAACTGCAGACTGTTGCAAACAATCTACAGGTAGCTCAACTGATCCATATCAATACCGGTCGGAAGCGTCCCCAGGACGCTGGCTGCATTGCCCCGCTGTATGGCAATGCTGATGCGCTGAGCCAGATACCCGCCAGCTCTCGGGTCACGCGTCGCGTCGGCCAGATGCTCAGATAACTTTTTAAAAACCTTCCTCATCAGCAGAAATATGTCTATAGCTGATCAAACCTCTCCCAAACAAACCCCCCTGGGTTTGCCATATTCACTACACTTGGCAGGCAGATTGGGCATCGCAGTGGAAGTTAAAAACACACAAAAGGAAGTTGAAGCCCTTCCTTTGGTAGATTTCCTTAGTCGACTACGAAATCCACGATTGAGCTAGAAGAGTTGATTCTTACGCCGCAACCACCACAACAATTATTTTTGATAAATAGATTTAATTTAGCTAAAAATCTAGAAAGAGCTATGCTAGGAGTTTCTCTGAAGGATAAGATTCGTAACGAATACATCCGACACAGAAACAAAGTTATCAACATAGCTCAAAGAATAAGCAAGCTGAAGAGGCAGTGGGCTGGCCATATCTCGCGAAGAACCGGCAACCGCTGGGGTAAACGTGTTCTTGAGTGGAGACTCGACAAACGTAGTATAGGATGCCCTCCTGCCAGGTTGGATGAAAGATTGCAGGTAAATGCTGGATGTGGCAAGCTGAAGACAGGACGCTATGGGGCTCATAAGGGGAGGCCTATGTCCACCAGTGAACTAATATGGGCTGATGATGAATTTCTCGTTATTGACCAACTAAATCAACTACACCAATGGAAATGAAAACATTAGAAGACAACACAAACAAATTAAAAGCGAGACAAACAAATCTAGTATCAAAGTAGGTAGTACCTTCTTTTAAGATTATAAACAAACGCATTACAATGCGATGTTGTTGAATAGATTTCACATAGTAGGTGTTCAGAGGGGTGAGTCTATTTGACGTTAGTAACGAGACGTGATCGTGACGTCTCCTTTTTCCATACAATTTGTTATAGCGCCTCTATCGTGCGCACAGGGAACTACGCAAATCTTAAACTAAAAGGAGACGTCACGATCAGACGTCTCGTTACTAACGTCAAATAAACTTACCCTAGACTTGAATAGCCGCGCCATTAGAAAAGCTTTGCTGCACATTTGATAAAAAGATTGCCTGACCACGACGGCTCTCGGATTTAAATGAATCTTATCTAACTTCAGTTTATCCAAAATATGTTTGAAAACATGTCTTAGGGAGACATGACTTTTGCCAGGACGAAATAACTTCAAGTTCCGCCAATTCCATTGCTGTTCTCTATAAATGTTCAATTTAGTACAATCTGTTTTATAAGGTAATGAATAAAAGTATTATATATACATATCTTATGATCTCTGGGCACTTAATAAATAAATAATGCTTGATAGATAATTCACACAGCATTATCTAGCTCCCACAGTAAGCAGACCTAGCAAATAAGAAACAAAATAGTAAACAAATTCAATTAAAACCAAACAAACTCCTACAAATTAACAAAAGGTTGTTTCAAATAGTAAATTCAATAACGGGTTCCCAGGAGCGTTGGAGGCAACTGGAATTTTCGATAAGAACTTATAAAAT
This sequence comes from Eupithecia inturbata, assembly GCA_963662085.1. NCBI lineage: Eukaryota > Metazoa > Arthropoda > Insecta > Lepidoptera > Geometridae > Eupithecia > Eupithecia inturbata. The sequence goes on along the minus strand of OY759194.1, from coordinate 4,055,314 downwards.
GCTCATAATTTCCATAGTTATTTTCATATTCAAAATGTTACCAAGTCATTTAGAATTCAATATGCTCAATAGGTCTTCTACAGCGAATTAAACATTGTTACAACTTGTAGCGGGCATATTTGAAATTGTTTCTGATAAAGTTATTCGAGCTCTTCTGCGAGACGTCTTTAGGTATTTTTTCAAGCTTCAGACGTTTATGCTTTACAATAATAATGAAATTTACAATTTCTTCAAGCATTTTAACCTCGAATTTATTTTTTGTGAGTTTTTACCATTTACTGTCTTATGTCTGACTGAACTTTATCTCATTTTTGGATGAATGCTCTAAAGGATTTTTATATTCTGCTTCAATTTAGTTTCTAAACCAAGTTTTATATCTCGTATTTTTTTCCAAATCGTCTAGATAAGACAACCACTACAATAACGACAACTAGATTCATCATCATCTTCATCATTGGCCTATTGTTTGCATCTACGAAAGAGGATCTTAAATTATTTGGCATCAACATAAAATATCTTCAATATATTTTTTAAAGACCCTTGATTGATGGTTTTGTGAAAATTGTATAAAGATTTGGTTATTGGTTTGCTAGGTATGTAAAATAAATAAAGATTCTGTGATTATTTAGTTGTTTTTATTTGATTTGTAGAACTCATAGCACAGCTGGCTTAGATGTATCTGAGCGATCAGCAATGTTAAGTAAAGTTCGGCCCGGCCAGTTCTTGGGTGGGTGACTGTGAGTGGGCATTTCACAAGTGAGCGCTACCGTGAGTCGGAAGACAGTTAAATTATAGGCAAGTTATGGCTAAGTTAAATTTTATTACATGGTTAAGGGGATTTTTAGACTTTTTTATCTAATAATCGCTTTACACCACTGAAATGAGATGCTAAGGGGGTTATTAGACCAAGCCATTTGTATAACCCGCACGACCTAGATGCCCAGTAAAGTCGCGCATGCCCTTAAAATTATTGTTATAACTAAGATATCCTAACTAATTCTCAACATAGACTTTACAAATCTCCGAACCAAAGAAGTAGAACAAAGAGAACCTTACCGTATTTATCGCGTTCTACAAGAAAGCTCTTCGGTACGAATTACCTGAAACGTGCTAATAATTTGTAGCCGCCAAGATTCGGAATGATCCTAACCGTAGGTAATAAAAGGTAGTCGAGGAGGATGTAAGGGAGCTATTACATGATAATAAGGTGGTCCGACGTCGGACCGAGTCCAAAAAAAACTTGTACCTGACGTTGTCCAAATGAAGGTTGCTTTGGAGCAAATTATTACCTTCGTTTAGGGCTGGTCAAAAGCAAAGGTGAAACATTAAAAGATAAAAATGATAGTTGGAATAGATGGATATCAGATAACCATGACAAAAATGTAATGTTTGATTTATGCAGCAGGTAAATATTTTTTGAAAGGTATTCAAGGTACATAAACCTATCGGTCAAATATAATGCTTGTTGTCAAATATTGTCTTAATAATAAAATAAAATCAATAAACACTTTTCATGCATAGAGCAAGTATTATTAATCAAGGTCTACACGCATTCCAGTTCACAGAATACATAATAACAGTGACTGTATAAATCTTAATGGATCTAATTGAAAGCAAATTCAAGTAAAAAGTCCGATGGTATCATGCAGCGGCTCTGTCGGTACATGTTTACAGCTTTATCGTACCACTGATTCAATTCTGTATTCATTTATTCACAAAATGTTTTGATTCGTTTTGCCAACCCTGGCTTGCTATCAGAATTTTATAGGGTTCACTCAAAAAGCTAGTCGAGTTTTGTTTGTTTTGTGAAATAACGTTTGTGTGGTTAGAAACTAAGACATTATCGACCTAATCATTGTTCTACATTGAAGTTTTTTAGACGCTGGCTGCATTGCCCCGCTGTATGGCAATGCTGATGCGCTGCGGCAGATACCCACCAGACGCTCAGATAACTTTTTAAAAACCCGGAGAGCCTCGGTACCCTACGGACCTAGGGTCTCGACCCCAAAGGGAGTAAATGTGTAGGCTCTGTTGAGACCTGCATATTTGCCAACTCTCACGGATGTCCTCGGAAGATGGGAAGGCGTGTACCGACGCATGTAGCGTCCCACACAATGGGCCAGTTGAGCTACCTTTAGATTGTTTCCAACAGTCTGCAGTTAACTTAATTGTTTCAATTGTAAATACTAGTTCTAATTTGTTTTTATTATTGAATTGTAATTTTCTTTGTCAATATAGTTTAGTATTTTAGTATTTTGAATAACAACCACGACAATATTTCTCACATTAAACAAAATAAAAAATATATTAATTTAACTATAAACTAAACCTTTACCTTTAGCGTTACCTAGTTTTAATACAAACAATCCCATATTTTCCTATCTTTATTAGGATTCTCGACCTTTCTATTCTTAGTTAAAATTCATAATCCCTATTATACAAGTATACAGTAAGATCTTCTCTGTTCTATTTCTAGGTGCATCGTATTTTAACTTTTAAAGCGGCCCCTAAACTTTGCTAAATTAAAACAGCAGTGTTCTATAAGTAATTTATTTTTTATTTTTATTTTTACAATTAGGTCAGCCAACAGCGAGTACACTTATAACATTCAAGGTAGGTACATAATTTTTATGATTCTAAGTGCACCAACCTCTTATAGGCCAACATAGCATGCATACAACTAACTATAAACACTTTAATACAAAACAAGGAGATCAAACATAAAAATATACTTAAATACTAATCTAGACAGAAAACAAAAAATTAATAAGATACGTTAGATACAAGATAGATACAACAAAATATATAACAAAGTAGAAAGTAGCAAGGCATTAAGGCTAATTAACAAGCTCAGAGTAGTTAGCTGCAACTCCATTAATTAATGTGGAGGCAACTCCATTTTCCGTAAATGTTTAAATGACGAAACGGCTGATCGAAAACTAATAGTTTTTGGCAAGAAGATAAGTCAAAAAAAAAAAAAGAAAGAAATCATTCTCCAAGTGAGCCTAGCAAGTGACGGCGGAAGCTTACAAAACTGTCATAGTGGATGTCTAACAGATCACATTTATTAACAAGCTTACATAGGCGGGGGATGGAAGAGTTAGCACCCAACACAGTTCTTCTAGGGGGAGGGACGAGCGGCGTCACTCTGTTGCGGGGATAACGAGAAGGTGCCCTGAAGCAAATTTTCTGCAATAACAATGGGCCGTCAATCTGATTTCGCAGTAGCTTGTACATAAATTTAAGGTCAAGTAGTGTGCTCCAGGGCACGATAAGCCCGCTGCTTCTAATGATGCTTATCCAACAACGTCAGAAAAAATAGCATAGTATCTTAATCTTTATATATACAAGGTGCCACGTTATTGATGTGCTAAGCGGAATAGGGGGTGGCCACCCTGCCACGAACATTTTTTGTTTTATCATTTTCCGGGTTTCAAGGTTTTTTACTGAAAATAAGACCTCGAAACTTTCATCGCAACTAGCCCATGTGACAACCCTAACATTCATCTGTAAGGTTCTTGACCTTAAATTGTCACCGCCCATAGTTATGAATACACATTAAATGTGTGTTTAATGTTTATCTGTAGGCAGGTATGTTTGTTTCGTGGTAGGTACGTCTACGTAGGTATCTAATAAAGATTATATGTATATCGATACTTTAATAAAAGTTACGTGATTAATACCCGATAACCTTCAGTAATGTTACTAAATTGCGAAATTTTAAAAAGTGGTAGGTACACCTACTTTCCTAATTTTATTTTTAGCATGAATTAATGTATTCTTTATTTGCACATGAAAAATAATCAAAAAAATCTTATAAACTGAGGTAAATCTAGTACAAAAAGGCAGCCTAGTTAAAGGAAGGCCTAATATTTTGTCGGCATTATAATCGGCGTTAGCTGTGTTTGCGTAAATGATAGGGTTGTCTGTTTGCTTAGCGTATGAGTAACGTTATTTTTTTATTAAGAAAACTTAAAACAACGTATTTCTGAAAATCAACCATGCGGATCGGTTGGGTATAGGGTGCACAACAACCCCCTTTCGGCTTAGTGCACCAATAACGTGGCACCTTGTATATTATATATATAATGTAACTTTATATATTTTGGGTGTTGTTACTTTGTTTCTATCGAGAAGCTTTTTCCAGGAGCGATTGAGTTCAGAACTTCAGAGGTGCACCTAGCGACTGAGCTAGTCGCTAGGATTTTAATCCCTAAACGGATTAAAAGCTTTTTGAAGTTTCCTTATAATATATAACCTCACCTATAACATAAAACTTTTCAAGATTTCATATAAATTATATATTTAATTAAGTCTCTTACATTAATTACGATTACGAAATTTATTCCATTAAAACTTCTGCCAGTCTCTTAATCGTGTTCATTATTTGCTTTGCTTTAATATAACAAAAGCTCGCCGGAGCGGTTGTTATTGCTTAGTCCATCCTTCTGGTTCGGTTACCTGTTTTCAAGGCTACAGCCAGCGGTAGGTCGCCGCCTATAATAAGTCCATTTGAAACAATCCGAGTCTTTTTGTTTCTTTCGCCGCCGTCTTGTTCCTTTTTGTTCCTTACGTTCGGTTCATCCCATTGGTTTTTTGTATTGATTGCGGACGTTATGTCCTGTGCGCAGTGTCTGTAGAAATTAGAAACCTTGCTTTGATCAAGTGTGTGACCTTCATAAGACTTTTTTATCACCGACACATTTAAAATAAGTACCCAAATATCTTTTGCGTTATTATTAAGGCTAACTTTGATAAAATATGTAGGTGAATTACCAGTCTGTTCACAAATTCGGACTACCTGTTTGACCATTCGCACGAGCAATAATAATTTGAGTAGGCCTTGGTTTAGCATTTTTTATCTACCGGGTACAAAAAACCTCAACATTTCTGCATAACTTAAGCGGTTAAACAGAACAAAAATAGTCTGAAAAGGTTTTTAGAACCTAAACGAGGCCTACAATCTCATCAACGCTGCCCATTGGGCGTGCAAAACAGCATTTTACTTCTTTTATTTTCTTCGCTGATCTAGAGTTTCCATGCTCTAGAAATAAGGAAATGAGTTCTTTTCAAAGCGTTCCTGGGTAATACGATTTTCAATAACACTGCCTCGTTGCCGGGTAGTTGAACTAGTGAAAGGGGTTAAGAATTCATTAGGTCTTTAAGGGGCGGACCTAACAGGTTTGGTTGTCAAACTAGGCCTAGATCTCAGTACTCACGGGATCCCCGTAGTAAAAAGCTCGAATTACATAAAATTCAACATTTTTGTTCTTTGTTTCCTTGAATGTGAAAACACGATTGAGAAAAGAAAATACTATAAAAAAATATGGAAGTGAGCTGTTTCGCACATAATTTGGTCGAGATTTCAGGAACCCTGCGGTCTATTGAAATGACTTAATATTCGATTCGTAGGTAATTAGTTACTAATTATTTGGTTCTTTGAACCAGTTTTGTCATAAGTTGCGTAGTTTTCTTGTAAATAAACAGTAATTTAATTTTTGGGCTTTCACCGCGCCGCCGCCGCGTTCATAGAAGCATACGTTCTTGGAACGGCGCACCGTTCCAAAACGTATGCTTCTATGGACGCGAAATCCTACGAGTATGCCTATCCTTTTCACATAATGGCGCGCATTGCGCCCTCTTTATTATAAACAAGTTTATTTTTTGCATTGATTGACTATGCACTCACGAAACCAGTCTGTAAACCAAAGATTTATCCCAAATTTACTTAAATTCAGATGATCATCATTACCTAACACATAATGTAATACAATTTCAGTACATAGGACACAATTAAAAAGTTGTGTATCGGCATAAACTGACTTTGTAATTGTGTCGGTCTATCCCATGTCTGTCCCTTAAGGGTCCACACAGAATGCATACTAAGTTTTGGTTCAAGGATATTCCGACGGTGACTGTAAAGTCACCGTCGGAAAGAGCTATACAGATGAAGACTCTAAAACCCCTTATACACACAACCTCAGAAACCGCTTAAATGAAATTAGCGTTCCTACTGTTGTTTTAGCGCAACAACCTCCCAACCTCAGGGCTATCAAATAGTCACGTAGCAAGACGATATCATCTAAAATTTACCTACCTACGTTGCTAGTAGGTATATCATTATAAGAACAAAAACAAACAACACAATGTAATATTTACGTGGGCACAGATAAAAGTAGCAGCTTTAGGTTAGCTTTAGGTGCGGTTTAGCCGGTTTAGCGGTTTCTGTGGTTGTTTGCGTACACGGGGTTTTGGAATCTTCATCTGTTCAACTCTTTTAGGCGGTGACTGTACCTACATATCCATGAGAATTTGTAATAGCCTCGTTCTAACCTTTATAAGGTCCAAGGCTCTTTATAGAGCCTCGGGCACGCCTCTTTCAATCATAATTTGGCTTCCAGAAAAGATTAATTTTGAGAATCTGCTTGCCTACTTACTGCCAGTTGGATGTTGAAAATAATTTGTAACAAAGGGAGCCCCTACCTACCAGAGAAGATTTCAAGTTTCCTGATATTTTAATGCAATGTGGGTATATATACATCGATCAACAGCATTTAATTTGATGACGCCTTTTTGTAAACCACCTAGCTATTCTACGAACGGGCTAATTCTATGATCCGGTGGCTAGCTACTCGGTCGTACAGTCTCTCAAAAAAGATCTCGGGACCATATATTTTAGAAGTATTTTGATAAGGAGAAGGCACTAACTACGAGAGTACCGTGCGGCAATTTTTCCCAAGGTATTAAAAATTCGTAATGCCTCAGAAGAACCTTAATAAGACCCTAACGCTTGAAACGAAACTCAAAGTACTTTAAGGCTATTTTTAGTAAATCCGGCCCTTGAAATCATGTCGAAATGAATTTCAAGTGTATTTGTGAGAAAATAATTTTGTAGAATACTTAAATTTAATATTTCACGATTGAAAGATTACACCATAGTTTGCGTCTATCTAAATATATGCTTTAAGGCGCTACCCCGACCCAGAATAGCGCCGCCACCTAGTTTATCTTATTATTACGTTAAACAAAGGAATTTTCTAATATCCATTGGGCAGTTTGTGATATCTATTATAAGCTTTTTTTAATGCCTCTGTATTAGTTTTATTTTGTATAGTTTATGCAAAGATGAGAAGTTGCTCTTTTTGGCCCCGATGGATTTTAGAAATTTCGTTTGTTTAACGTAATCATAAGATAAAGTAAGTGGCGGCGCTATTCTGGGCCGGGGTAGCGCCTTAAATAAAGATTTTCTTATTCATATTCTTTATATGTGTTTCTGCGGGTGGCATAAAGCAGGCCACGTACAAGCAGTGGATAAAATCCTGCTGCAGATGACGACGTTGAAAATGCACTAACAGCAGGATAGCAAGTTAAGTTAATCAGTCAATTAAATGGAAGTTTATTACTATGACGATCGATGTAGCGCTGAAGGTCCGCCTGCGACGCAGGAGGTTGCGGGTTCGATTCCCGCCTTGGGACAAGTGCTTGTAGGATCTGCAAATATTTGTTCCGATTGTTCTATGTATTTTTTATGTATGATAAAAAAATGTCTATGTGTATTGTTTTAAGTATATCAGTCATCAAGTACCCATAACAGAGGCTCTGCTTGGCTTGGGACTATAGATGATGATATGTCAAATTATTATCATTATGTTGGTAATAATGGAAACCAGTCAGGTTAATGAAAGCGCCTAATGCCCAATAATATACCCCACTGAAAACAATGTAGAATTGAATATCTAAGGCGACCATTTTACTTTATTCAGGTCAGCAGCAAAATTTACGGCTCAATCAAACACATTGTTGGAACGCGATATGGCTATTCATCAACTTAATGGTACCTACTATATTGGCGTTATGAATATGGACTTTTTATAACAGAGCCGTACTTTTGTGTTCGCTTAAGAATTCCCTTATTAAACCGAAGGTTTGTTGGTTGATTACTTTACGGATTGCTAAGTCTGAGTCCACAATATAGTCCAGCATTCATAGATGTACAAGAAACATGAACTAGTTTTTTTTTATACGGCGGCAGGGAAATGCAGCCAGCCTCTTGGGGAGGCCTCCGACTGGTATTAATATGGATCAGTTGAGCTACCCGTTGATTGTTTGCAATAGTCTGCAATTGTTTCCATTGTAAATACTAGTTCTAGTTTGTTTATATTATTTGATTGTAATTTTCTTTGTAAAGATAGTTTTATTTATGTAGGTACCTATCGACAACTAGTTTCTGAAAGATCTGATAATCAATTAACTTAGTCACAGACACGATTATTTCGCTTCTTGACAGTTCATCTTCATATAGGTAATGATCAGAAAAAATCAAAAACTGACTTCATAATGCTATTTGAAAAACTCTAAATGAGTAAGGAACAGAACTTGAACTTTAATGAGATTTATGGTGAAGTTACACAGACCACCTTGTTTGTGCATAGTTCCCTCAAAAATATAATCTAGACAGAGAAGCAAAAACTTTATTTACCTCGCGCGCCCAAAAGGAGGGGCTGAAGAGCCTCTATGCTCGCCGATAGACGACAGGTTTGACAGCCTGTACAAACAATACAGAGTTAAGGCTCTCCAAACATGCTACTGAATCAAAACGGAGATATTATGTAGAAAATTTAGTGCTATTTTACAAATCTTTAATCACCACGCGTTAGGTTAGGTCAATATAATAATTTGTCATAGATATTCATACCTAACCTATGAAACCTAACCTAATCTATGGAATATATAGAATACCTTTATTCAAACACCGAGGGTAACAATAACATTCATGTAATTTGCATTCTGCTCTGCAACAGCTTCCACAATACCAATAATAGCATCCCCTCGAAAATCAACAACAGTCAATTTACTGCTATTAGCTCTACCAAGTTAAAATTAATCTACAATACAAGAGTACGAGGTAACAGCAATGTTATTCCTGCGTTCTGCATCCCAAAACAATCAGTTTAATCTAAGAGGAGAAATTGAATCCAGCCTTTGTGTGAGATATCGTGCTACTAGACAAAAGAGAGCTACTACGGCTGCTGGGGCCAGATATGAATGCGTTCAGTTCCCTCTGTAACGTGCCTAGAGGCCTCTTGCCCTTTGGCAATTGTGTCTTTACCACTGAGTTATATGTACTTGCGTAGTGCATATATATCGATGGTCTTTACACAATGTGAGACGGCAATCAATTCATCTACGAGGGGATTGAAACATTTTGTAAGTCATGTTTTTGGGAGTTTATTGAGCACATCAGAGCTAAAAGTGGCTTTGTGAATTCAATAAATATTTACCTACCTAGTGCATAAGCCACTGGGAGATCCAAGCGGAGCGAGCCCGTAAAATTAAACTTTACATACAGGTGTGGCGTAAAGAGTGGTCAATCCTTTACCTACGGGTAGGGGATATTTATAAGCATAACTGTCCAGAATATTAAAAAAAAATGTATCCAGTAAAAGTATTACGGTTTTCGAGTTATTGAACATTTTAGGAATTATATTTATTCCGTAACCGAAGGGTGAAAACGGAACCCTATTACTAAGCCTCCGCTGTCCGCGTCCGTCCGTCCGTCCGTCCGTCCGTCCGTCACGTGGCTATATCTCATGAACCGTAAGAGGTAGACAGTGGAAATTTTCAGTATTTCTCTTGCCGCTATAACAACAATTAATAAAAATAAAATAAATATCAAAATTAAAGAGGGCTCCCATACATTGTTGTAGGGAGCCCTCTTTAATTTTGATATTTATTTATGTGATTTTTAGGCTATTTTTGCTCTTAAATTGTCAAGGTTGTATCTCTTGAACTACAATAGGTAGACACATGAAACTATCTATAATTAAGTAACACTTCAACTGTAACAGTAACAAATACTAAAAAATAAAATAAAGTTCAACATTTAAAGGGGTCTCCGAACAATGTTCTTAGAAAAAGTTGCCTGATTTTTACGGTATGGAACCCTTCGTGTGCGAGTCGAGTCACACTTGGCCGTTTATTTTATCCCTTGTCCATTATTTTCGGTGCTAAGATGGTCACAAAATAAATCAAGGAGCTAGAAAATGTTCAAAAATTTTCAATAACGCGAAAACCGGGAGACTTTTACTAAGTAGGTACAATTGTTTTTTTCTGAAGAGTTGTTATGCCCCTATAATCTTAGGTAAAGGACACTCTTTACGCCACATCCTGTAGACAGGCTACTCAGAAAAGATCGTTGTGGTCAATATATTGTACAATTAATTCAACGTGTTACAAGAGTAAGCGATGTTCACCCAACCATAGAAAATGGACCATGTGATTAAATGGTGTATTTTAGCACTCAAACATTTTTTAATATTCTTGAAGAAAGCTTGACGTGAAAATATGTGTGTATTTTCTAAAACAAGATAGAAATGCCGTCGGCAGGGTACGCAAAATAATAAAAAAAAATTGCATAGTAATTGATATTTAAATTTTACCATAAACCGACCGCAAAACAAGAGATGTTGTGCGGTAGCGCGGATGGAACGTGCATTGATAGACTAAAGTTGCATGTTGTGGGGTCTAGCCTTTTTGTTGGTTCGTGGAATTTCCATTTTTCCTTTGTATCATTTGTATCGTCTGCAGCCTCAAAGATTCACATTTCAAGGCAACGAGGCAAAATGCAAGTAATATACAGGTATATATAGTATATAGTAATAGGACGATGCTGCTGTTTAAATTTCTCGACTTTCATCGTACATCGTTCTATTACTCTATTTGTGAAACGTTTGTAGAAGCCATAAGTAGGTACTTACCTACTCTGAAGTCTTAAAGAGCCGAAATTATTCACGACGTGGAGGACGAACTGCAAAATGTGGACTTCACAAACCGTCAGAAAAAATTAAAGGAGCTTACGCCAAGGATCTGTTCTCTTTGCATAAAGTTGCTTTTCGCGTTCTCAGAAAGTATGCTTGGCGAAATGAGCTTATCTACTTAGATAAAAGTTATCCATATAATATACTTGAATAAGCAGTAATTGGGTAGAAAAAACAAACAGCGAGTTATTAAATTCAGTTGTTCGAACGAATATCAGGTTTTTCTATGGAATTTTCTGAGTAAGCCATTGAGCTACAATTGAGTAAGCGTATAAAATTGGTATTCATTAGTAGAAAATTAAAAAAAAAAAATAATTAAAACGTTCAAAGTTGGTAAAACATTAAAAGTAGATTAGTAGGTAACTAAGGTACTTACATTTAAAGTGGAATAAAATTAGGCTGCTACAAGATGATTGCCAAGATATTGTATATATTATATAAGATTGAAACTTAGATTGATCGATTGATATTGAAGGAATTGCTATGGAACTTGGCACCCGATCTCAACTCTTTTATCGGCGAAGCATTTGAACGCACTTGGCCCAGTTTCCACATTTAGGTACATTACATAAATAGGTATTCAGGCAAAATTAAGATTTTGGACTTTTTTGGTTGCGAGTTGTTTACAAACGATATATCTAGTAGAGTAAATTAACCTATGACTTTGGTGCGTCACTGTACCAGCAACCAAAAATATACCTATTTTATATTTAACTAGCTGTTGCCCGCTACTACCGCGTGGAGTGGTGTTAGAGATTGTCTACCGTTAAAGTCTAGACCTGCAATGAGTCTTGACTGTTGTTTGAACTGTAGGTATGTAAATTAAAACTGAAAATGAAGTACCTACTTGCTAAAATAATAAAACAATTACAACTAGTATTTATTTACACTTAAAACTATTTCATAAAAATCTAAGCCGTCACTATACTCGGTTCTTGAATCCTAGATATTTTTTTGTAAACAAAGGCATTACAAAACCAAAGAAATATTGGTGGTAAATATTTTATAACACTGGTATCATCGGAGGCAATAGCAGAAGTTCGGAGATCATTTCATTAGTAGCTCGTGCCTTTTCTAGCTCGAATTTGTACACTTTCGCTAGGCGTGTGCAATTATGTGTTGTTGAAGTATGTGTTTTGGTTTTTAGTGATTACGTTCCTGTTACCTTGTTGTTATTTGCATTTGTTAAGTTTTTATTGATAAAAGTCTTTGTTGACATAAAATATCTTGAATTCTAAATCCAAGTATAGAAGGCAGTGTGCCCAGAATGCTGGCAGCATTGTTACGATGAATGGCAATGCTAATTCATTGACCGAAATAGAAGCCAGCATTCCGATTTATATGTATGTGTAAATGTAATAATCTCTTTCTATGTACCTACCTACTCGTAGTTAAATACGAAGTGAAACGATAAAAGTCGAAAAAAGTAAGGTTGAAAATTCCACGGCATGTTTGTGACGTCACGGCATCTGCGCCTCTAATTAAATAAGGTTTGCCGAGAAATCTTAGAAGCGAAGAGTAGGATCCAGTTTCAAGATGTTATGTAAACTGGCTTTTATAATTAACTAGCTGCAGCCCGCGGCTTCGCACGCTTTTTTTCGGAATAGCCTAATGTCCGGCCCCGGGATACCATCTACCTCGCTTCCAAATTTCACCGAGATCCGTTCAGCCGTTCTTGAGTTATAAATAGTGTAACTAACACGACTTTCTTTTATATGTTAATATATTATATTGTTTATAGATTGAATAAATTTTTTCGATCCCGGTGGATATGCCTAGTCGGCTCTTACGACACCCGCGGGAAGAGTTCGGGTGGAGCATATTCTAAGCCGGCACCACACACACAGCACACAGCAAGAGACGCCATATATACTAGGTAATAGAAATATTTTGATTTTCTTCGATGTTTTATAGAATCAACCGGTGGATCAAATACTAGGTGGAAAAATTCACACATTTCCTGGCATTCAATTCTGCTGGAAATTTTACATGAAATTCCACACATTTTATAACGCGGTGCGAACTAGCTGAATTCTAAATCCTTATTTTTTAAAGCTTGAGAACTAGTTTACTTTTCTGGTCCATCCATAGATAGGTTGACCCGACACTTTATTGTCACAATATTTTTATTTCCATATTAATTTGTTGTTACTATGGCGCTCATTAGGTAAGGCATGTCCAGCAGTGGACTAATATAGGCTGATGATTATGTGGATCAAGTCATCTTAGAGGACGTTTGCAATAACCCCGCGTTTGCAATAGTTTGGCGAAAATCGTAATGAAATGAAATGACAATATTTATTGAAAATACCATACCATTTTTATTGTGTATTTCTTTTTTCTGTAAAGCTAATCTTAGGTGTTATCAGTTTCTCGTAGTTTGTTTCCTCGTAAAGGGATGAAGCATAGATGTTCTTCCAACACAAATACGACTCGTAGTTAACCCGCTTGCATCCGTAATGAAGTGATCCATACTAAAATTATAAATTCGATATTAACCCTGTCGGTCTGTTAAAAAGGAAACATACCATTTCACGGCTAAATTTCTAACTGAACCACAGACTGAAAGGATATTAATGAAATTTGCCAGGAAGGTCAATGGTATCTCGAGGACATAGGCTACTTGAAAAGCGCGTGAAGCCGCGACCAGCATCTAGTCTATTTATGATTTTGACAGGCTGATTTAAAAGATTGACTTATGACTTAAAGAATGACTATCGCCAAAAACAAATCTCCAGAACAAAAGCCGTTTATCATACGCAAATACCATTTTATGGCTAATATGCCTGAAACGGCTATAATAATATTCTACGAGATCGAACGATAGCAGCTATAAATCAGAATAGTTTATGACAGCAGTGTGGTTTATGAGCCTGAGTAATCATAATTAGAGTTCAGAGTCTCACAAGCTTTGTCTTGAAATATGTGTGTATGAAATACTTACTCTATCCAGAAATACCTGGTTACCTTCAGGGATTTCCTAATGATACAATTAGACCAAGCTATTAACTTATATTCATGTGAACAGAGAACTTGCTTTTAAATAACAAATATACTCGTACTTTTGAAATAATTACATAACGCAAGACAGTTTCTCGATCAGTGTCAGCTAAGGAAAGAATCCTCGTTCCATCCGCAAATATAATGACAGATTATGAGCTAGGTCTACCTCCACGATGGAACTATAACGTGAACGACGTTATTCCCAAAGCTGGCGTACCCGCTTGTGGGCCTGGCGGCCTACTCGGGAAAGGAAAATCGAAGTTTCTTTTTCGTTTTCGTGCAAAACCAACTCTTATGTCGCTTGCATAAGATTAGCGTTTGCACGAAAATGAATCAGAAACTTCGATTTCGTTTTTACGAGTACGGGCCCTGAATATATATAAAAATCGTGTAGCGGTAGATATATTCCTTTAAAACTGACAATCAATTTCTAGCACCGCTTACGATATGGCTTGGCTAAGGTTGATGTAATGTACTCCATCTACAGCCAATACTTCGAGTGTCACCCTCTATTTTGTTCTTACATGTCCAGTCCATCCCAAGGTTGTCTGACAGAGATGGTTCATAGCGATAAGGCCGCCTTTGTACTTCGTCTACTCTTAGCATTTATTTCTGTATTTGTGTGGTGCAATAAAGTATTATCTATCTATCTATTTATTCTTGAAGTACCCATACCTATTCTTCATAGCCAAAGAGATCATATCCTCGACTTTAAATTTTCCAGACAAAGTTATTCTGAACATTACCGTCAGACCTCCATATCGATCGCAAAGATTCTTCTTACTCTTGCATCCGAATATTCGCCGTAAAAATGTTAAACGAAATTCTGTCGAGAAAACTTTTCCACCTCACGCTTGTTACACATCGGTTGGTCCAATCCTGTAACGCGCCTCGAGTGGTACATCCAACGACAAAAATTGCTGAGCAATCTAGACTTACTATACAGACTTTTTAAAGATAAACTTTAATGATTACAATGACAATTTGCCCGAAACGTCCTGCTGCTAAGCAACGGCCTCCTCTTGATCCGTTATATACAGGGTGCCACGTAACATATGTAATACCGACACATGTTACGTGGCACCAAAGGCCAAAAGGGGGTGATTCTGAACCCCGAGGACATCAACTTGTGAATAAAGATTTGTTAAATTTCGTCTTTTAAATTAAGTTCTTTTTTCTTCATAGGTTTTCATATTACTTTACGTGTATTATTATAATTGTTTTGAAAATTCAAACACGTCTCGATTTGTTTTAATTTTTTTCTTCCAATTCGTGATCCTTTATACGCACTCTAGCATTATTAAACATAAAATACTTCACAAATGTTTTTATGCTGTTTTTCAGTAAAACCAATGTTTTGTCATGAAATTATTACAAAATAATTATGTTTATCCTTTGAAATTACAAAACAATAATAATAATGAAAGAATACACGTAAAAGAACACGAATATGAAGAAAAAAATACAAAATAAAAGATCGAAATTAAAAATATCGTAAAACAAAAGTTGATCTCCTTGGGGTCCAGAATCACCCCTTTCGGCTTAGTACACAAACACACATGTTTCGTGGCTCCCTGTATAATTAAATAATTATGTATCCTAAGATCCGAGTGATTGGAATATCTGAAATAATGCTATTGGACACACAGCATCATCTAACCCTAAAGTAAGCGGAGTTTGTGTCTGTTTATATGATTGTCCCTCCTTCATTTTGTCACTACCAGTACCTACTTGAGGAGACTCTTCGGTTTCGGTTAGCTGCGAACTTTTAGGACAGAATTTTTAAAATGAATTTAAAGATAGACGACCACATGGCCCTGGAATAATTCCTGAGTTACTGCAGGTTACTGTCATGTCATACAGGTGTCCATGGCATCAAAGGCTTCGTTAGTCCCAGGATAAAACCGCAAAACCCAAGGAAAACCAGTGTTGTAAATATTTACCGTCCCAGCGATATCATTTTGTCTTGAGAAGGGAAAAAGAGCTTTACTGGAACGACTTTCACGAGAAAATTATATTCTAACCTGCGTTGATGAAACACTTACCTTCTGAAAATGTAATTCTAAGGGTGTATTGCTAGAAAGGTTCATATACGCTGTTATTTGTATTATTTATGTGTTTACAGAGTAACTAACACGATTAAAATAATTAAACAATTACATTAGTTACATTATTAAAAAAATACAAATAGATAAAAAAATTAATTAAAATTATTGTAGAGGATACTTAGATAATTAGATTACATTACATTTAGATTATTCAAAAAAATATTTAATTATTAGGTAAAAATATTGAGTAGATATAAAGTAAATATAGGTAGTAAATAAGTACATTGGACAGGCCAAATTTAAAAATTTTGTATATACCTTATTAAATTGCGTTACCTTATACATACGAACAATTGAAATCAGTTAATTTAACATTGACGAAATTACAATACCTATAAAAGCAATTAACAACGTTGGTGACATGCCCGGGCTCTCCTCACACACACCCAAGTATATGTATGTTAGGGTGTGTGTGAGGGTGTGTGCGTGTGTGTGTCGAGTACACGGATCTCATAAGAGTGTGTATGTACTCACACTAACACCGCACTCTGAGATACATTCAATTTATATAGTTTATTTATCTATCTATTTTAGAGATGAGCCTATATAACTACTATGAATACTTTAGCTCTATTTGTATAAAAATGCGTAATTCGTGTTTATCTGTAACTTAAATTTAATTAGAGTTAAGCTATTTATGCTTTGTTTGTTAATTATTATAAAGCTACCTATGTGATTGGTGTAGCGAGTAGCGCTGCAGTTAGCACTCTGGCACCGCTGAAAGCCAGCGCTGCAATGGCACAAGTGCCATAGCAGCATTAAGCTGAGCTGGTGACCTGTTTCTGACATTAAATTTAAAATTAGTTATAAGCAATGTATGTCATGTCTTAAATTACATATGTTACACAAATAAAGATTTTCTATTCAATACAAAGTTAATTTCCCACTAGAAGCTGAAACTGAAACCGGAGACGTGCAGGATCATAACATGGTGACGGCGAACTAACGAAGTGCTCTTGTCAAAGGACGTCGTCGCCAAGTCTGTAACGTGGCCCTTTCAACCGCCCTTGAGGGCTTTCCAACGTTGCCTAAGGAAATATACTAAGGCGATGCTTTGTTTTGAAAAGGAACTATGTTGTGTATTATTTTGCCGGGAAGCCTTGATATTTTTGAATTCATAGTAGGTCGTTAAACTTTGATATATTAAAAATGTATACAACGTTTAAGAAAATCGAAATAGCGTTTTTATACTACCAACTTTTTTATTCACATTATGCCGTAGCAAATTTCCATTGAATCGCTTTTGAAGCAATAAAAAATAGTTAGAACTTGGTGATTTTTTTTCTCTTTGATAACACCTTCCATATAGATCCAGTTATAAATCCATCACACCATTTAAATTCTGTCACACGAATTATATACGCATTCCATTTCCCCGCAAAACAAATGACTGATTATTTTATTAAGTATATCAGTTATCTAGTA
Source organism: Eupithecia inturbata (assembly GCA_963662085.1). NCBI lineage: Eukaryota > Metazoa > Arthropoda > Insecta > Lepidoptera > Geometridae > Eupithecia > Eupithecia inturbata. The sequence continues at coordinate 4,037,961 of OY759194.1, read as the reverse complement.
CCTACCCATAACACAAGCTCTGTTTAGCTTGGGGCTAGATAATGCTGTGTGGATTGTCCAGCATTATTTATTTATTATTCCAAGATTGCCTCAATTTGCAGTTTTAAAAACAAAACAACCTCAACAGAGGAGACGCGTGGCGAGCAATCAAGTAATCCATTCAGATCCCCAAGGGCCAAGCTAAAAAAAAAATTAATATTTAATCTGTGCTCTAACCACTACCCGCGCCCGTCGTAATTTACAAAGACCCTTGCTAAGAGTTTTTTTTCGGTGGAAAAGTAAATTTTGCTACTTCGGGTAGAGCGTGCCTCCCTCGGAAGTTCCTATCTCGATGTTAAAGGTAGATCGCTAAGGGAAGAAAAGTAAATAATGCACTTTTAGACCTATGCGTTTGTCTCCTATATCTATGGTGTAGTCTCAGTTCCTGGACCGGACTTCTGAGTCGCTCGACGACTCAGTAGTTCGATTGCCTAAATGAACCGGACTTTTGAGCATTTTTTGCAACATTAACGGTTTTGATGATACATTGCCGGCTTTTTGTACTTATCTATTCAATGATTGCAAATATTTATCGGCAAGATTTCTATATAAAGTGAAAATTAGAAATGCAGAAAACACTAGCATTAACCATTAACTTTATTGCCTTACAATTACGATACAATCTGCCAATCTGCAATCGACATTGCACTTTTACGGACAATGTAAAAGCGTATAGACAATGCAATGTGAAAATTATGACTGCCAGTCCATAATAAGTAGGTAAGTTGCTGTAAAAACATTAGAATCCATGGTACGCGCTAGTAAGAGTACTCAAAGGTAGTTATGGTAACAATATAAATAGATGATGAAGTCATCATCTTCAGAATATCAAGCAATGTTGACCCAGGTAATGATGAGATAAGATCATTATTATCTTATTATGTCATCATGACATACTTAGATAATAATGATCTTTTCAAAGACAATCTCTATCTATCTATATGTGGTGTAACTGGTGTAGATATAGGATGGGATTGAAATGACAGCGGGACATGGGACATGGGGCATGCTGTCCCAAGTCAGACAGTCCCATTTTCAATACCTACCATTCTTTATCTACATGACTTATAGGTATGTAGGCTTAGTACTTGCTACCATAGATTCTAAGGACGTCAAAAAGAAAGAAAGAAAGAAGCATTTCCCCGCTGAAACAAAATAAATTGAATGTATGTCAACGTACGTAATACCATTTATTTATGACGCTATTGTTAATTATATTGAAATTGACGATGCTGTTAGATATCTACATCTACTTCAACCCATTGTATATCCTGGAAATATAGTAAACAACTCTTACAAAATAAATATTCAACTAAAAGAAAACAAGACAAGAAGCAATATTATGCTAACACCACAACCATAATAAGCTCCGGCGTTAGTAGGCATAGCATAACCCTCCTCCGTTGGTAGTCGGGTAAAAAAGAACGTAACCACACAGCCACTTCAGTTTAACTTTTATCTTCTTTATCCACCTGCACGGCCTTGGTTTGTTTGTTTTTGTCTGTTTATTTATGTAGCTTGGGAGCCATTTCAATGGGACTGTAAGATTGATGGTCCCATTCATTTGCTTCTGAAATATTTCAACAATGGGTACATACGTTCAAAGTTTTTGCTCATCAGTGGTGTTTTTAAGTCATCAAAGGAGAGCCTCCTTTGATTGGTAATTTAATTACACTCAGCGGCACAATTAACCGCCCACCCTGATTTTTTACGATTCTGGTTAAAAAAAAAATTGTGGCCTTACTTGTGAATGTTATTTTATAACGTAGGTATATTGAAGTAAAATGAAAGATAATATTGTTTTTAATTAAAACGTTTATTTATAAAAAAGTCTGAAAAACACTTTGACCGTAAATTAACAAATGTGATGAAATGGCTTAAAAATAAAAAATCTGCTGAATAAATGAATTCTAATAGTGTGTATTTCCACCTCTAGCCCTCATGACTTCCATCAAACGGTTTGGCATGCTGTCGATGACATCTTTGATCTGTTGTTGTGGAATGTTCTGCCACTCGTCAATCACGGATTGTTTTAATTCATCTATGGTGGTTGGAGCTGGTATGCGGCTTCGAACACGTCTTTTTAAATTGTCCCATATGTGTTCAATAGGATTTAAATCTGGGCTCCGGGATGGCCATGTTAATTTTCGAATGCCGACGGTATCCAGGTACGCGGTAACAACTCTATCAACGTGGGGGCGAGCGTTGTCCTGCATTAATAAAAAATCTTCGCCAATAAATGGAGCAAATGGCATTACATGAGGTTCCAACACTTCTGTTACATACCTCTGAGCATTTATTCCACCTCTTTCGAAGATAACCAAGTCGGTGCGTGCTTCGTAAGTAATGCCGCCCCATATCATGATAGAGCCACCTTGGTAACCTACTGTTTCCACAACAGTACATGGTGCAAACCTTTCATTCTTGCGTCTGTATACACGCTGGCGACCGTCAGGACCGTGCAAGCATATTCTTGTCTCGTCAGTAAACATAACATTCTTCCATTGTTCCATATTCCATTCGGCGTGCTCTCGGGAAAAACGAAGTCTTTCTCTCCGGTGGCCTAGGAGCAATTGTGGCACTCGAGATGGTCGAAAAGCTCCAAGGGCATTCTCTCCTAGTCTTCTTCTCACTGTTCTTTCACTCACTTGAACATTGCGAAACTCACGAAGTTGGTTTCGTGCCTCAACAGCTGTAGTGAACCGATTTCTTAGAACATTGGTCACAAGAAATCGGTCGTCACGAGCGGAGGTGCATCTTTTTCGGCCCTGTCCTGTCTTCGCTCATAAGAGCCAGTTTCCCGAAACCGTTTCACTGCATCCCTTAAGGTGGTACGTGCGACACCAAGCTTCCGCGCCACGTAACGCTGTCTAAACCCTTCGTCGATAAGAGCGACGGCTCTCGCCACTGAATTAGCATCAAATGGCATGTTTGTGATGTCCAAACACTAGCTTTAAGTTACGAAACCAAAACAAACTCAAATTGTTTACTTTTAATGCCATTGAAGCAATGTAAGCAGTATGGCAACGATAACGATAATGAGACGAAGTTCGATATTTATCCTATTCACAACTTATGCGTAAAAAAAAACAAAGTTAAGTGGGTAGTTTGTAATTTTTTCGTCACTACATTTCTTTCACACTTGACTTATTTATACCCAATAACTTACAACTGCGATAACATCTAAATTTGCCACTTTAAAAGGGTGGGCGGTTAATTGTGCCGCTAAGTGTAGTTAAATACCGTTATTAATTGCCTACTACTATTGAACATTTAACATATTATTGGTTTTTGAGATTTAATATTTAAAAACTTTAAAAAGTCAGGTGACCCTCATCATCTAATAGCTATAATTTACTTCTTCGTTTCATCATTGTCTTTCAGAATAAATACTAGAATTTCATAAGGCATTTCTTGTGGCTCGAATATGCCAGTCACCTTGATCCAGCCTTTATTCCAATAACTAAGATTCACACGTATCCCTCTCCATTTTGCCACATGAATATGTTAATCCCCGAACACAGATGGGGAATATTTGGGGCAAACTAGAAATTCTTTGTCACCTGTGATATGACATTTTTCATGTAGCTTAGCAGCCTGGAATGCTGCTCTTACATCATCTATATTCTATTGTAGATTTGAGTTGTTACGCAAATCTCCTTTAACCTAGTTATGGTCCTTTTCATCAAAGACAGAACCTAGTACCTCCCTTGGTATTATCATTCGTCCGCCCGCGATCAGAATGTCAAAAAATATTTTGTCAAATTGATTGAATATTTTTTGTCATAGGTAACCTGACTTGACTTCTTTGTTGATGGCAACATGGTTTGCCAGTTTTCTGGTACAGTCCGGTTTATGGTTTCATGTCATGGAATTTTCACAAAGAATCCCCGCGTTGTCAAAATGGCATGAAACTTTGTCAAAATAAATGTCCGTTCGCATTTTCAATTTGAAATGGTACCATACTATTCTATTATTAGGTATTTATTTATTTCAATAACATATGGACAAACGGAGCATCAAAGTTGCAACAAAAACGACAACATAATGTCGATTTTATTTCAAACTACAATAATTCCTGACTGCTTAAGAACGGGCTACTTTCTTCCGTGACTCAGCGATCAAAACGGATCTTAACCTCCGACACAAATCTTTTGCAGGGATCTCTGTTCTGAGTTGTCAAAATTTATTATTTTACTTTTTATTAAATACGAGTAGTATGACGCAGGAAACTCGTCACAGACTCCTGTTTCAATGTCGTGACACAACAATATCGGTTATTGAAGATTTACCACTTTGCCGTAGGGGGAAGGTGACAATGTGTGTGCCATTTTATTGTTCGCCACTTGTTCACCCTTCCGAGAAACACGACCATCTCGGCCAGTGGATGTGTCACGCGGTTGGCGGTAAATATTTATCTTTTTCCGCTATCAGTAAATGTGCTGCACGTAGTCGAGTATTCACAAATGACGTTTTGATAGCCTCATGGAGCCAGCTTACGCAAGACGGTCAAGAATTTGGTCTCCTTTGACACCACACGTAATCACCCGAAATTCGCAGACTTAGGAAGCTGTAGAGACAATGGACATGTTTTCATTTAGATGGAGATTGAACTTGTTTTATCATTCCAAATACGCAAATAAGCTCAACAAGAACCTAGTTTAAGAAGAAAATATATTTCCAAAAGCAAGCTAAAGTCTATTTTATCGTTTTTGTGTTAGGATTGGCTCGGAGCTGGAATAAAAGCAGATTTTCTGGTTAAAAATGTATCTTCTCCTTTTCGGAAGTAAGACAGACTGAAGGTAATGTAGGTTACGGGCGGTTTCAGTAAGTGCTTTTCTTTCTTTGATTTGCATATAAATGAACCTTGTCCCGCATAATGAGGGCATTTCCGAGAGTCCTCTGGTTGGTCCTGCTAGGCTGAATTTAGGCAGAAAACAAGAAACCTTAACGATTTGGTTTCTTCTCGTTTTCTGCGCTCGTTTTCTCGTTTAAGTGCGATTTAGGCGTATCCTAGTGTTGCCATCATAGTGTCAGTTCCACTGTCAGTATTATGAATAGGGTTGCTTTTGCGATTGCTGCCAGCCAATTAACCAAGAAATGTCTTAGGTTTGTGTAACAGCAATCAGAATAACAGCCTATTCCACTCTGCTCAACTTTGCAGATTCACTAAATGGATCAGTTTCTACTTATTTGTCCACTCTATTCCACCGATGGACTAGGCCGAGCAGTAAGTCCGATACTAAATTCGTCCCCGACTGTAATATAAAAGCCGGCGTAATCTATTGTTCCGGCGCTGTAGGCCGTCCCATGACATCTGAAGGCAACGACAGTGACAGTTCTTCAACATGTCAAAGGCCATGTCTTGACGCAAAAAATAATAAATAATAATAATAAATAATATTATTTAAACCCGCCTCCATTCCATGACTATGAAATTTCCATGAACTGGACACTGGCAGAAAAGTGACAAACCAGTCACATATTGCCAAATACAAAGAAGTCAAGTCAAGTCACAAAAAATAAACTAAAAACTGTACACTGACTTACCTATCCATTTTCTGCCGCGATAGGCACATCATTTATTTTACATGAAAATTGTGAAAATACAAAGTAGATTATTTAAAATCAAGTCTTCCATTCATTTCATCCACCCTACCCTACCACAAGATAGGGTCAGGCTGCCTGCAGACATAACATTTATGATAAAAGCTTTACTTCTCAGGTGGTAAAAAGAACGCGCGGACCTAAAAAAATAACCGAAGAATCAAAAACGTCTTCGTTTTCCAGCATTATATTGTTCAAAAACTTTAGAACCTGTTTATATCTCCTATGCCTACAATGATTCTCATTCTGCCTCTAACCGGTTGGCGCTGGATTATCTTCTTTCTGTCTAAATTTAGCTATCGCCAGTCTACATTAATATTGGAGCAGGTATAAAACTTTGATGTTTCTTTTCCTGTACTTGATTTGCGTAACGATGGGACTAATGATTTTTAAACTACCTGTCTTGTATTTTAGCAAAGTGAATGGTGTCCTTTTGTTCAGCGACTTGCTCTCAATTCGGTATAATGGTAATAACATTTACTATTGAGTTTTTCGTGGAGAACCCTGCATAATATAAATGTTTTGCTTCTTCCAGAAAAATATTGAGTAGACTATGTTCGTAGGTTATTCCGTGCATTATTTATTAAAGTATTTTGAAATGCACAATAGTTAGTTTAGAGCTGGTTGTTTGTTTCCTATCTACGCTGATCATCTAAGTAATTAACTTATCAAATCTCTTGTTCGGCAAGAGAAATAAACATTTGACTAGAGACTTTGATTAGTTCATCAGCCTACGAAAGAACAACCGGCTGGTTTCGCTTCAGTTATGGACCGATTTTGAAAATGATTTCGCTATTTATTAGAGAATGATCCCGAGGTGGTCCCATAAAAGTTCTATTTCTGAGCAATTTCACCCCGCAAAGGTAACAAACAGTGTAAAATTAATAAGGATTTAATAATAAGGATTTAAAATCGGTTTATAGTTTTTTCAAATGAATCAAATTATATACCCACCAGCTCTCGGGTCACGCGTCGCGTTGACCAGACGCTCAGATAACTTTTTAAAAATCCGGAGAGCCTCGGTTCCCCACGGACCTAAGGTATCTGGCGCAGCGCATCAGCATTGCCATACAGCGGGGCTATGCAGTCAGCGTCTTGGGCACCCTTCGGCTGGTATTGATATGTATCAATTGAGCTACCTGTAGATTGTAAGCAACAGCCTGCAGTTAGCTTAATTGTTTCAATTGTATATGTATACTAGTTCTAATTTGTTTTTATTATTGAATTGTAATTTTCTTTGTAAATAAAGAATATTTCAATAAAAAAAAACACAAATTATAAGATAAGTGTTGGTACCTACTTTTGGTTTGTACATGTTCAATAATAATTATTGTAGCTACTTATCAAGTCACGTAATTAGGTGTAGGTACCTATGTTGACTTTAACTCTGTTAACTTAAATATGAGGGCACAATGCACGCCATTTTGTGAAAAGGATAGGCATAGGATTTCGCGTTCATAGGAGCGGGACAAAGCATACGTTTCACGGCGTAAGCGCAAAAATCATGTTATGGTTTATTTACAAGAAAACTACGCATCTTATGAAGAAACTGGTTCAAGGAACCAAATAAATAGTATAACGTACGAATCAAAAGATAAGTTATTTCAATAGACCGCAGGGTTCCTGAGATCTCGACTAAATTATGTGCGAAACAGTAGTACCTACACTGTTTTGCACATAATTAAAAGAAAAATACTATAATATATATTTTTTTCTTCTCAACCGTGTTTTCACATTCAAGGAACCAAACTTTTTTTTTAAATTTAATGTAATTCGAGTTTTTTACCACGGTGATCCCGTGTGTACTGAGATCTAGGCCTAGTTTGACAACCACGCCCGTTAGGTTCGCCTCTTAATTAGGTTAGAAGAGTTAAGAGCTAGTTTCTTTAATTTATAATAATAACACATGCGTGTTCACGTGATGTTTAATAAATAAATAAATGTTCTGTTCTGTATGTGTCTGTAATCTACACACCTGTGATGAATAGCGTCCTCTACAAGATTGCTCGTGTATTTTTCTCCTTTTGTGCTCGACTCGAGACCTCGCCTTGAACAGTTTTTATGACTCGCTTACAACTCGCTTATTTTATTGTTATCCTGTCTGAATACCTACGAGTAACTTACCTACCATAGCCATTGAGACTTCTTTGCATTATACGAAAGAAAATAATGTTATTCGGAGATAGAGAATATTCATTTACTACGAATAAAATTCCATTATCACACCATTGCCATTTTTTTTTGAAAATCACCGCGCCCATCATCGCGCAATGTTATATATTTGGATAGAAGACTCAAAAGTAAATAAAAATAGTTCCATAGAATAATGGTCTAAAGCGTCAGGTTTCTGAGATATTCACTGATGTAAATAACTATATTTTTTCTTCATAATTATGTGAATATCACAGAAACCTGACGCTTTAGGACATAATGTTATTGTTTTTTTCATTTGTTTTAGTGTCTTCTATCCAAATATAAAATTTTATAGTGCGCGAAAATTTCGAAAAAAAAAACAAATCGTAAGGCGACAAAAATCTTCAAACCCCTTACTTAAATTGTGTTTCTAGGTAAAACAATAATGGTACTTGAGTAAATAACTTTGGTAACAAAGAAAATTACAATTAAGGAATACCTAGAAACAAATTAGAAGTTAAAACTAGTATTTACAACGGAAACAGTTGAGCACTGAGTAAATATGTTTTGAGCCACATAAAGAAGGAATTTATTTGATCGTTTTTAGGGTTCCGTACCCAAAGGGTGAAAACGGAACCCTATTACTAAGCCTTCGCTGTCTGTCCGTCCGCCTGTCCGCACGTCTGCGATCTCATGAACCACAATACCGCGCGTTGTCGTCGCAGCACTCGCGGCCGCCCGCTCAGGAACTGACCGCTCGCTGCGGTTTATGCGATTCTCACCTGCGGAAGTGTATCAAATCATAATGACGTGGATCCTAAGTAAGCCTACTAAAGACTAAGATTAATATTTTTATGGAAACGTTACGCATCGCAGCGACGCCGCTCGCGCCGTGCCTGGCAGTGTTATTTAAATACTGTTTGAACGCTGCTGGTACCTACCCACTAGTTTACAAGACTAGTAAGGTCTCACCACTATTCAAGGGGAAAGGTAAACGCGAGAGCATAGACAGCTATAGACCGGTGTCTATTATTCCAGCTTTAGCCAAGGTATTCGAGAATGGAGTAAGTACTCGACCTACAAAGTACCTAGCAAACACCGAAGCATTGTCGGAGCGCCAGTACGCGTACCGCGCGGGCCGCTCCACCGTCTCTCGCGCGAGAAGTGGTCCGTCTTATAGTCGATGCCTGCGAGCGCTGGCAGCGAGTCGCAGTCTTGTGCTGTGACCTCTCAAAAGCCTTTGATGTTTCAGATCATGGCGTACTCACTGCCAAGCTTCGCCACCACGGCATAGGCGGACCTGCGCATGCTTTCCTGACCGACCTGCTGCGTAACAGATCGCAGGTCGTAGTTGGCGACGGCGGAGATGTTAAGTCCGATCCACTAACGACCGTGATGGGCGTAGCACAGGGGTCGTCTGTCTCGAATTTGCTGTTCTCGTTGCTGCTCAACGATCTTCCTGTCTCTGCAACCAAGAGCGACATATTTATGTATGCAGATGACGTAGCAGCAATCGTCACAGCGGAGACTGTGGACGGACTCGAAGAAAAATTGAATGAGGCAGCACAGGCACTAGCACTGTGGTTCCAACGCAACGGCCTCGTGCATTAGTAAAAGACACTTCATTCATTTTTCAATCTCCGGCCGGACATCCAGGAACATGTCGGTGTGTGTAGGTGGCACGTCAATACCGAAGTGTTGTCGACGACATTCCTCGGATTCGAGTTGGACCGCGGGCTGACATGGGCGGCGCACGTGGACGAGCTGTGCAAGCGGCTCGGCAGTGCATGCTACGCGCTGGGTAGGCTGGTAGGAGCTCTTTGGACGCGCTGCCGAAAGGGAACGCGTCTTCAGAATGCAAAAAAGGGCCGTACGTGCGATAGTACGCGTGTCGCGGAGAACATGTGTGGGACCATACTTTACCCAGCTAAATATACCTTTCCATCGATAGGTATTTATCAGGTAGCATTGCATGTCCGTTGAAACATAAATTCGTTTCCAAAACATTCGGAGATGCATTGCTCCAACACTCGCAATGCCGCAGGTGGCTGGCTGGTACCTGCGACAAGACGACGACGGCCATATCGGACAAGTTGACGCACGTAATGGGACCGGCTACCTACAACAAGCTCCCAGATAACGTTAGGAACGCACCAACTTGAATATTTTAAGAATAAGCTTAAAAACTGGCTCGTAGTGAAGACGTTCTATAACTACGACGAATTTTAAAATTTTCAATAATGTTAATTAATTTCATTATTATTCACATCATTTATTTCAAATCTCGAAAATATATTTTTTACTATAGAAAATAAAATATTATTTAACTAGTCTACAGTAAAAAATATATCAAAACGGTGAATAAAAAATATATCGCCGGCCGCGAAGCTAGCCTCAAGCGGCCGCCGGTGACTAGGGCTGTAGAGAGAGGAACTTCCTGACAATGCGTCGAGTCCAGTACCGCCTTTTGGATTTGACCACCACCATTATTACTATTATTTTATGTGAAAACAAATTGTGACGTATAATTTGACAAATTATAAATTAAATGTTTATCTGTTAATAAGTAGACAGTTGAAAACACAAAATGCGTATTTTTCTTGCCACCCGTCCCGTTTTATCAACAAATAATTAAATTTTGAATAAATATTAAAAGTATCTCTTGAACCAGGTACGGTTCAAGATATACTTGAAACTAATAGGTAGACATTTGTATTTTTGACAAGGTGTGTAGTACTATTGCCGCTGTAACAACGAATAATAAAAATAAAATAAATTTAATAATTAAAGGGGCCAACATTCATCGCAAGTTTAGTACCGGTCAGTGAAGTTATGCAACGTCAGTACTTAGATGAATGACCGTCAGACTTATTGCATTTTTTCGATCCTCCAAAAAATCTATTTTTAGAGTTTCTTAAGTCGAAATAGTTTTGTACGATAGTATGAAACCCTCCGCGTGCGAGTAGACTCGCACTTGGCCGGTTTTATTTAGTAACCTCTGTGATTATTTAGTTAAAGTTTTTATCAACGATAGCGTCTTCTTAATCCATCACTATGTGTGTTTTATTTAGAAGCTATACAATCCCACCAATAGGCAAAGGTTACTAGACCTTTGGCCAATTTCGTATTGTTTATTATACATAAAATAATATTTATTAGATAACATTAAAATTAATATTTTTGGCTTTAATATTGAATCTACTAAAACAACATAAACGCGTACCTCATACGATCGCTTTCAAGGACCTATCACCTTTTTAATCATTTATATTTTCCTTTACAGGTAATCCACAGACCATTTAACGCGGTTTTTCATGAAAAATTACAGAGCAGTAAGTAAACCACAGTAAAGAGTAGATTCGACACCCTAGGTTCGAGAAATACCGAGACTCTCCGGGTTTAAAAAAAATATGAGCCTCTGATCGAATCGACGTGTGACCCGAGAGCTGGTTGATGAGTATCTGGCGCAGCGCATGATATATACAGCGGGGCAATGCAGCGAGCGTCTTGGGGACGCTTCCGATTGTAAATACTAAATAGTTCTAATTTGTTTCTATTGTTTGAATGCAATTTTCTTTACGGTAAAAAACACAGTCTGCGCTATATTAAGAGTTTATGTACTATTAGGTCGATTTTCAATCGGGTTTGTTTATCAAACTAGGCCTAGATCTCAGTACTCACGGGATGCCCGTGGTAGAAGAACTAGGATAACATAAAATTCAAAATCTTTTCTTTGGTTTCTTTAAGGTGAAAACTCGATTAAGAAAAAAAATACGATAATAAAACATTAAAATACACTGTTTCGCACATAATGTTAGACTTATGTTTTTATTCGTAGGTTATTTATTATATTACAGTTATTACTAATGATTTGTTTCCTTGTAAGTTTGCGTAGTTATCTTGTAAATAAACAATAGATTTTTGCAATTACGCCATTCAAAAAAGTATGCTTAGTCCCGCTCCTACGAACGCGAAATCCTATACCTATCCTTGTCATCCCCCTGCCCCTCTTAAGACGTTTTTTTAAATTTTATCAGTAGGTACCTAGGCACAATGAAATACAGGTACTTCTTCGCAAGTCCGCTCGGTTTCTTTCTCGTTAAGAGCACCTAAGGCGCGGCACTCGCCGCCCTCCACAGGTGGAGGGCGCTCCACCTGACCGCGCTTCCTCACCCCGCCGGCGCGGCGCGGCGGCGGCGTGGGCGGCCCCTAGTCGATTTCGGTTTGCGTTCAATATGTGGACGGTGAATAATTGTTAACCGTAATTTGCACGTTGGCAGACATAGCATGGAAAAGTATAATTCTAAATCAACCACCCGCATCACGTAATCTGAAAAAACCTCGTCGCACAAAATTAATAGCCTGTTCCGCTCTGATGAACACTACCCAATTTAATATTTGCAGATTTTTCAGGACTTTAAATCGGGCGTTATCATGCTGACTTTAAATTCAATATTGCTGAGTTGCCAAAGAACATGAAATTCTCTTGCAAGTTTTCCTCGAATAATGTTGAACTGTCACGTACTGAAATAAAGTTCAATATCGCAAGTCTATATTCGACAAATTGTGTGAAAGTCCGGTGCATTTTATACTTTTAATTTTTCTATGCCAACATATCGACACGTCGCGTCGCCAACATATGCCAGCACAAAGAGATTACTGGCCCGTGTCGTATGCGGGCGGCTCTATGCCATATCTAGGGTTTCATCAATTACACAATAGGTATGTATTTTTGTATGGAAACCGTTGCTTTTATACTAACAACTTTATTAGGGTTCCGTACGCGAAGGGTAAAAGCGAGACTATTACGAAGCCTCCGCTGTCTGTCCGTATATCCGTCCGTCCGTCCATCCGTCCGTCAGTGGGATTTATGTATCTCATGAACCATAAAAGGTTGAAATTTTCACAGAATGTGTATTTCTCTTGCCGCTAAAACGTAAAAATAAAATAAAAGCAATTAATAATTAAGGGGTTCAACGTCCATACCAAGCTAAGTACCGATCACTGTAATTAAGCAACGTCGGGCGCGTTCAGTAGTAGGATGGGTGATCGCGTTATATTGGCTTTACGCTTTTTGTAATTTTAGAATTCCTTTGGCGAAATAGTTATGTATGTACGATTGTACGGAACCCTCCGTGTACAAGTCGACTCGCACTTGGCCAGTTTTATTTTTAAACTAGTTGCTACCTACTTGCCGTATCCTGATTTATGTGCCTTATCCTCTTTAGCGACGAATCTGAGCTTTCGTTAATCCGCTTCTGGCATTTCGAAGAACTTAACGAACAAACGCTTTGGCAATGAGTCTAAAGAACTGGAGATAGGGATGAAATTTGAAAACATTCGTGTATATGTAGCTACACAGCAATATCGGTCTACAAAGCAAAACCAATATTGCTCAAACCAAAAGGAAGACAGACTGAAAGTTTACGAACTGTTTCAATTCCCTTTTGTAACGGGATTTGGACTAAAAGTGTAATTTGGTACTAACTTTGGGCCTTGCTGGGATCAGAGTCAACAAAAGTAAAGCCTTTCAGTTCTATTATTTGCTATTTTATTGACCTAAAACTTGCTGGTCTGCAGAACATTTATTTGTACTAGGCCTACTTCTAAAAACATTTATAGGGACGATTAGGACCTTTGAATGTGAGAAACGGGCCCGTAAAATGTATTTTCATTGTACAACCACCCCCGCCTCAACGCTGCGCACGGAGAGGCTACGCACGTTTTCGCTTTGCAGGAAAATGTATGTGATAACGTCCACTGCAATCCACGAGCACGCTACGTGTACGAATACTAGATTGATGACGTCATTGCTACATGCGTGGCTTGCTCGAATATGGCACCAACGCAGCTCAACTCTGTCAACGCTATGCTTCACTGCGGGAAGTGTGACGTCAAAACTGTTCTGCGCTACAGTTGTACATAGTCGTGGATTAATTTTCATGTATTAGTGTGTGCTGCAGTGGAAGCGTAGACCCACATTGTCTAACAAACGAACCCACGCAGCTAAAACGCGCCACGTAACCGTGCACAGCGTGCGCCGCGGTGGGGCAGCGGCCTAAAGTCTACTGACAGCAACGTTATTTTAGTCTGGTAGGTATTCCAAAATATGACTGCGATATGATAAGCTTAGGCTTCTAATGTCTCATAAATATTACGTTGTACTCTAACGAGAGTGCGATGACAATCCGTATTATAAATACGTAATGAGGGTGTCTGTTCTGAGCTTACGATATATTGCTGAGATATTAATCACTAGCTTTTGCCCAAGGCTTCACTCGCGTTTTTTATATAATACAGTTAAAAGATTACCACCAAAGTGGTGTAAGTATTTATATTCCTGATATAGAAAGAACTTAATCTAAAAAAAAAATTAGACCTGTTTTGGTTCTAATTTGGATAAATAAAATGCTATGCCAGTAGTTTTCATGAGAATGAGTCAAAAACATCCAGCGGTTTATTATCTACCCATTAATATTATGATGATCTAAAATATTGGTATACATTTCTCTTTTAAATATAGAAATCAATTACGTACCTTCTTTAATAAAGTCTGCAGTAAAGCAAAGTACGTATAAAGTACCTTTGCGAAAGTGTGAATATTCGTCACGCTCCTAGCTCTGAGGTCACGCTATGTAAGTAAAAATAGGAAAAAAATTCAAACGTATATCCAAATCACAAACCTGAAACAATATCAGCCAACTGTGTAGTAGGTAAGTAAAACTTGTGTAGTAATCTGTGGATAATGTGATTGATTGTACATTTAAAAACACATAGAATTAGCACATTATATAATAAGTCTGCATTGTACAATAGTTTTATGTTCTAAATAAAGAAAATTAAAATTAAATTAAAATAACGAATCGTCAATCGTGAAATGGCTGTGAAAAGGTAGAAGTATCGCGCGTCGATTTGTATTATGTAACTACAAGGTAGTACTATATAGTTACTAGCCCGCGGATTCGCACTCGCTTTTTATGTAGCCTATGTCCATCCCCGAGATAGGCACCATTAACCTTCTTGCCAAATTTTATTGAGATCCGTTCAGCCGTTTAGGCGTGAAAAGGTAACAGACAGACAGAGTTACTTTAGAATTTATAATATTAATATGTTTATGGATTAAAGTAGATTATGTCCGTCCCCGAGATACCATTTACCTCCTTGCCAAATTTCATTGAGATCCGTTCTGCCGTTTAGGCGTGAAATGGTAGCAGACAGACAGACAGACAGACAGAGTTCCTTTCGAATTTATAATGTTAGTATGGATTCTGAGCTACAAGATGAGTTCTTTGAACCACAATATTGCTCTACCCACTTGGCCACCTGATTTAATCGACAAATCAAGATTATCGTAGTATCAAACGTTAACGCAATTTATCAGATGAAGATGCAAATAGAGATTTGGACGTGTTTCAAATGGTTTATTTTGTTTGCTCTCGACTCTTTGTGTGCGTTCACATTCACAATGTAGGTGGGCGCGACGGGCGGCATGCGCGTGCGCGTGCGCAGTGTTGCCGTTTCAGCGACTCTGTCGCTAGATCTAGGGGTTTTGACTGGTTTGGCGACGAGTGGCCACAGTGACGAGGGGGCTGTTGTATCGTTAAGACGTATTGCAGGTGTTTCAAACCATAACCGAGGATTTGTTATTTTTACTAGACAGTTCGATCCTGAGATGGGAGGTGGTGACGCAAGAGATGTGCGGAAAATAAATAAAGTTATTTCTCACACACACACAAATTTTTCTAACTTGCTTATGATTTGTTTGCATGTAGGGCACACAGGTTTTATCTTTCCAGTGTTTGAAAAGAATCCTTCCTTCCCTAATAGGTGTTTTACTAAAACTAATCTGAATAATTTGTTGTTTAATACAAAAACTGAAAACCGACTTCAAACTACTTTAGATTTATACTGCTTTTTAAATTTTGCGGGACGAATGGCTATTCGTATCTCCCTCGGGAATCAAATTTTTATATTTACCAAAATAATTATAAGTCCACAATTGACGGAGAAATCGGTGAACATAATTTAAAATAATGCATGCAGCCGAGCATAGTACCTTCTCCTTTATTCCTAGTCGGTAAAAAACCGATTGCTATGTTATAATATAACACTTTAATTTTTATTTTTTTATGTATAACAATTTTACCATTTACACGCTTTCTCGGTTGCTAATTTTGATTATTTTCATAGAATCCAACGACTACGGGTAAAAGCTCAAAACACAAAAACGGTAGGTAGGTCATCACTCCTCACTTTCTATCCTATACCTAATCATCATCATCAACCTATCTTAGTCCACTGCTGGACATAGGCCTCCCCTAATGAGCGCCATAGCGCCCTGTCTTCTGCTTGCCGCATCCAGCATCAGCCTGCAGTTTTTCGCAGGTCGTCGTCCCACTTGGCTGGAGGGCGTCCTACACTACGTTTGCCGAGTCGCGGTCTCCATTCAAGAACACGTTTACCCCAGCGGTTGTCGGTTCTTCGCGACCTAATATATCCTATAAATTAGGTAGACAACGAATGTGGGTACCGGAGCAGTAGACACTACCATAAACCCATTCCAATGGTTGGCGCTACAAGTAGAAACCGGCTTCAAAGTTAATATTTAAGGTTACCAACACAAAAGAATACCTACCTTGCCTCTAAAAATTCACATCCTTTTCTCACGACTGTACCTATCTCGTAATCTAGTCCCAGACAAGTTCGTACTAAACTCTCTTCATGGTGAATGTTTATTTTTGCAAGTCAATGTTTTTCTTGAGGCATTTTATGCAGATACAGGGTTGCTTTGCTCCATGTCATGAAATAAGAAATCATAGCTACGAATATGAGACTTCATGACTTGGTTTTGATAGATTGATTTATGTTTTGAACCAGAATCAGATTTATTTTAAATCATTTATGGCATGTGCTTTGCTAACTAAAGACATCAGCCAATTAAAATATATAATTATTGACGTTTTTGACTGTAGTTTGCTTACATTATCGTCAAAGTTAACCGACGAAGCTGCTAATTGTCCGATTAACTTTCCTTACAATTTTTATTAATCTATGAAACAAAAAATATTAGCATTTTTAAAAAGGGTTTGTTATTAATTAAAGAAGGTACGTAAATCAACCGATAAAAATTTGCTTAATAATATTTTTTTGTTTTCTTTCATTCATATTAATATTATAAATTCAAAAGTAACTCTGTCGGTCTGCCTGTGAAAAGGTTTCACGCCTAAACGGCTGAACGGATCTCAATGAAATTTGGCAGGGAGGTAAATAAATGGTATCCTATGGTAACGGTAACGAACATAGGCTACTTAAAAAGCGCGTGCCAAGACGTGGGCAGCTGCTAGTAATACATAATAGTAACTTGCACTTCTGCCGCGGAGTGGTAGCATGGTGACCTGTAACACAGGTTTTTTTACAAACCCAACGCTGGCACCAGTCTCGCGCAATGTTGTTTTTATAGTTATACTTACTATTCTAGTTTTAAATGTAAGCTCATTGTGTGAAGAGAACAATAAATGATTTATTTATTATTATAAGGTCTCATGGTTTTAGATATGATGGAAAAGGATCGCAGTGAATGTGTATGTTGTTCTTACACGTCGTCGTGTCACTTTGTTGGGACAACGTGTGGGATGGATTACTCATTCAATTTGCTTTCGGAAGTCGAAATCAGTGATTGCTGGAAGATGGTGATTTGCTGACGTGGATACACGAAGATAGCCGCAATTTTAATTAATTTTCTTCAAATCATATTTAGATCGCTTCGTCTAGCTTTGTAATATAATAAGTAGGTAGGTATAAGGTCATACAACGATCATTTTGGCTCTATTTTTATGGACATACATTTAACCGGTCGGCCATCTATGACTCATAATTACCTTACATACAAAAACAGCTATCCTTCTGCACAGTCGGGTAATATAAAACGTGCCAGCGCGGGTGCATTGCGAATGTGGGAATTGTAACTCTTTGGTTTACCTCAGTGTATATAGTAAAATAAAAACAAGATAGTTTGGTAGACCAGTGGATCAAGATCAGCTACCCTACCTGCTCATGCTGAGTTTCCGATTTCGTAAGCTACATCCATATCCATACTAATATTATAAATTCGAAAGTAACTCTGTCTGTCTGTCTGTCTGTTACGTTCGGATCTTAATGAAATTTGGCATGGAGATAGATGGTATCCTGGGGACGGACATAGGCTACTTTCTATCTCGGAAAAGAGCGTGCGAAGCCGCGGGCACCAGCTAGTAAATAAATAATATAATAGTCTAGAATTAAGAGCGTTTACGCTTTACATGCGCAGTTTGGCTCAAAAACAGTACTTTTCAAACCCGTTAATAACATGAACCACTTATCTTACACTATATGTTAATTAATAATAATTTAGGAAATTTTGCTTTCCAAATAGTTAGTTAAGAAAATATTTCAATTAATATAGTATGTACGCGTTCTATCAAGATAACTTGTTAGAGGTTTTCTAAATTTCCCTTTTAGCCTCAGTTTCGAAGATCAAAATATTAAGAAAATACTGATATATCTAATGAACAAAAAATAATAATCAATCAATAAGATCCAAAAATAGTTAGTTAAAAAGATGTTTGGTTTTGGTATCTAACTACGAGAAATTCAAATTCAAAAAATGTGAATTATTACGAATTTTAAATTATTTTTTCACCGGTATACCTTATTTAATTTAATATAACAATAGCTTATCAATAAAGAAGAGCATCTTCTTTAAAATAATACATATAAAATTGTAATTAATATGTTGTTATTATTTTTCTGTAAATATTTTAAAACTACTTTAAAACGCTGCGCGCAAATCATTTCAAGTCAGTCCCATACTCATCGCGCGCTAGGCGTAAACGCTCTTAAGTACATTTAAGCAACATTTCAGACCGATCAGTTCAGTTCAGAGGCTTTAGCGTAAAGAGGTAACAAAAATGTATTCAAATTTCGGATTTATATTACCGACTAGCTGCTGCCCGCGGCTTCAAACGCTTTTTCCGGGATAAAAGGTAGCCTACTATGTCCGTCCCCGGGATACCATTTACCTCCCTGCCAAATTTCACTGAGATCCGTTCAGCCGTTTAGGCGTGAAAAGGTAACAGACAGACGGACGGATAGACCGACAGAGTTACTTTCAAATTTATAATATTAAATGGATATATGGATATGGATAATATATATGGAAAACAAATCTCAGCTCAAGGCGTATTAATGCCAAACAAATTAACTCAAGGAATTTTCACCAGGATTTTCAATCGTCTGGGGAAAAGTCTTACGTAATATTTCCCATTTCTTTCCTCTAACCGATCTAAAAGATCCAATCAACAGCTCAAACGAGGGTTCGAATCCAATTAAAAGTGGTGTTTGTTTATAACTTCTGATTCATTATAGTAATGAAGTCCTACTTTTCTCGAGTCATTTAATTTCCTAGTTGTTTACCGATAGTAAACGTTAACACGTTCGCCTGCAAGACGGGGTCGTTATGACCCTATGCATTTTGATTTAACTGCAGTTTTTTTTCTGCGTTCGTTTTTATGTTTGACGGACTCTCAATAGCTCCAGTTAACATAATGAGTAATTATTTATCGAGTATTTATCGCGTACCTTTTGTTTTTATTTCCGATCTCTGTAACACGATGGAAATTTAGGGGAAATAATAACAAAAACTACGCGATAAATACCCGATAAATTATCATTAATTATGTTAACAAATCGCGAAAGTTTAGAAAGTTTTATTAGCTACAGTTAAATCCTTTACACAGTGGTCCATCGCTTGAACAAGAAGATGAAACCGATGACCTACCCAAAATCAAAAAATCGATTTTTTTTTGTAAAAATTACATCTTATCTGCTTAACTCTGGGTAACAAGAGATTATACTATTTTTTTAATTATCTTTAGGATAAAAAAAATCGCATTTTTGCTATCTTCTAGGTTCTACAAGTAATTTAGATAGGTGATAATAAGTTTTGCGCAAATTGTAAGCCATTTGTTATGAATCTTTGCTTAAAGAAACTTTGAATCAATTGTAGTCTTTCGACATTAAAAACATCTCTTAATGTAACTCCAAAACAACAATTAATTCGTAGTTTGTTTTAGCCTGGGTTCATAGCAAATGTCTTACCATGTGCGCAAAACTTCTTATCTATCTAAATAACTCGTAGAACCTAGAAAATAGCTAAAATTCGATTTTTTTTCGATCCTTAAGACATCTGTTTTAGTTATTTTCCTTGCAATCTATCCAAAATTAAACATATAAGAAGCAGATACATGTGCAGTTTTTTTTTTGTTTTCCATAGGGTCATATTGACCTACCTTGCAGTCCCCGTTACCTTTCCCCACGTAGGCACCGCCGTGTTAAAGACTGCTTGGTTATAGGTACAAGAATAGAATCAGGCGAGGTGGTAAATTAACTACTTTTATGGGTTTAGTAAACAGTTTAAAGGAGTTGTTGCACCACAAATAACGAGGTTCATTGCGTTTACGTATTCCTCGCAATAGCTTGTTTGTGTTGTAGTATGGTGGAGAATGGCGTATGCAGGTAGGTACAGTCACGCGCATTAATCCATATCCATACTAATATTAGATAGATAGATAGATAGAACATACTTTATTGCACACTTATAACTAAGAAACAATTAACAAAAAGAAACAATATAACAAAGTGACAATTGGCGGTCTTATCGCTCAAGAGCGATCTCTGCCAGACAACCTGGTATGGATAGGATGATATTATAAATTCGAAAGTAACTCTGTCTGTCTGTCTGTCTATCTGTCTGTCTGTTAACTTTTCA
This sequence comes from Eupithecia inturbata, assembly GCA_963662085.1. NCBI lineage: Eukaryota > Metazoa > Arthropoda > Insecta > Lepidoptera > Geometridae > Eupithecia > Eupithecia inturbata. Next base: position 4,017,377 of record OY759194.1, on the reverse strand, counting down.
CGCCTAAACGGGTGAACGGATCTTAATGAAATTTGAAATGGAGATAGATGGTACCCCGGGGACGGGTATAGGCTACTTTCTATTTTGGAAAAGAGCGTGCCGAGCCGCGGGCTGCAGCTAGTATAGCTAGTAATGTATGACGAGATGGCTAAGTAACTTTTAGCCTTGCTGTTGAACGTTGATCGTTCAAAAATCGGCATTGGCAAATGCCAATGCCTGCAAAACGGCTAAGCCCTTTTACAAACGGGCTGATTCTACAATCCGGCGGCGACATCAGAAATCAATAATTTTATTTCTCTAGGCTTACAAAAAAGCTCTTAAATATAGATAAGTCAAATGTTAAACTATAAATTACTAACTGCAGCCTGCGGCTTTGCACGCGCTGTTTAAGTAGCCTATGTCTGTCCCCGGGATACCATTTGACTCCCTGCCAAATTTTATTGAGATCCGTTCAGCCGTTTAGGCGTGAAAAGGTAACAGACAGACAGAGTACTTTCGAATTTATAATATTAATATAGTAGTATGGATTGTCAATTAAGAAATCATTACCAGCGTCTTGGGGACGCTTCCGCCTGGTTGGTTGGTTGGTGATTGATACGGATCTGTAGAGCTACCTGTAGATTGTTTGCAACCGTCTGCAGTTAGCTCAATTGTTTCATATGTAAATACTAGTTCAAATATTTCCTATTATTCGATTGTGAGTTTCTTAGCTAATAAAGAAATCATTGATATTCTCTTATTTTTACACTTTATACGGTTCGCTTACTGAAGGAAGGAACGCGGCTGCCGAGTAAGTCTGCTTTAAAGTGACAGGGTACAAAAATGTAAGTATACATACATATTTATGAAACTAACTGTACCTCCGTACTAGCGATGTTGGCAATGTGCCCACAGGATAAAAACAAACGAGACTCAAATCAAAATTCGCTTGGGGATTAAAGTCGTCGATCTTCATGTTCAGGTGTACAGGAGCCAGATGTGCCAATGATGTAGGGACTGGGCCGCGTTCTGTGGAACGTAAAGGATTTTTCAAAAAACCAGTGGGTCGTTTGTGATATCTATCATAAGCTTTTTTTTAATGCCTCTGTAATAGTTTTATTTTGTATACTTCAGACAGAGATGCGAAAACAGAGTTTGGTGGCCACCAAGAGCGTCTTCGCATCTCTGCATAAACTAAACAAAATAAAACTATTACTGAGGCATTAAAAAACAGCTTTTGATAGATATCACAAACTGCCTCGTGGATATTAGAAAATTCCTTTGTGGCGGCGCGCTAGCGTTGGTCGGGCAAAACATAATAAAAGACGTAACTAGCTGTTGCCCGCAACTTCGCACTCGCTTTTCATTTAGCCTATGTCTGTCCCGGGATACCATTTACCTCACTGCCAAATTTTATAAAGATTCATTAAGCCGTTTAGGCGTGAAAAGGTAACAGTCAGACAGACAGATAGACAGAGTTACTTTCGAATTTATATTTTTTTTTAATTTTAAATTTAAGTTTGGATATGGATATTTAATATTATTATGTTCAGCATTTGCTGGATAAAAAAGCATTTGTGCATAATCTTTCTTGATACAATCATCCGTATTTAAATTGAGAGAACGGTAGACATCCGCCCTGAGTTCGGTTTTATGATTGTATCGAGACGTCACGCGATATACTCCATCAATACACCGTCATACCAAACCCAGGGCTTTGATCTAAAAAGACTTTGCTTTAGTTAGAAAGAGACAGACAGAACGCTTTACGGAATCTTATTATATTTTTTTTGTCAATATATTTATGAAAACTTGTTGTACACTCATAGGAATATCAATCGGTTCCCTAAAAATAGCTAAATACATAATTTAAATACTAGAAATAAGAATAAACTCGGTGTTCTCACAACTAGGCTACACAAGATCAATGTATACGCTTCTACAACAAAATACCATATCCTTTGTAAAAAGGCTTAACTACTAAAAAATATCAGATTATCACTAGATGATAAAAAAGCTTGGGACGAGTTATGCTCAAACTCGAAAACTAACAACCTAACAAGGTACGTAAAGGTTTTATGTTCGTTTCTTTACTTTACCTTAAAAAGATTGAAATGAACACAAAATCAAAGTGATCACTTTATTTTCTAGTTTTACTTATGTTATTGAATTTTGTGACGAGTCCAAGAGTCCTATAAGGTCTAAAGGAAATAAAGCAATTTGATATTTGGAAAATCTTATCATAGAATGGCAGAACTACGATTAACATTCTCAGCTAACATGATATTTTATCTACCTTCCTTAGATATTTGTAGAAAATAAAGCGGAGATATAAATTAAATTATTAAAGCATTAATTAGGCTGAGCAAGATAACAGCAAATATTTAACAAACGTCTTAGTCTCAAGTTAATAAAACGTCTCTTTAATTACTCAACGATCAGAAGAAAAAGCGGAGTCGGCTGAATTAGTTTGATTTAGGTATATTCTTTGTCTTCGTAGGATATTCCATTAGGTAACTTGTCTTCTTAATCTTTGTTGAGTTGTTTGAAGGTTTAATTCTGAGCTATATAGAATAACTTGGATACCTAATCGATAGGGTTGTCTACTTATAATCAACACTTTTATGTCAGTGGCCAATCATAATGGCGCTTTGTAGGGCAAGAGAAATTCACAGTAGGAGCCCGGAGTCAGGTCGTTGCAACCTAACGGGTTTGGTTGTCAAACTAGGCCTACATTTTAGTACTCAAGGGATCCAAGTGGTAAAAAACTCGAATTACATAAAGTTCTACATTTTTTCTATGGTTCCATGAATGTGAAAACACGATTAGGAAAAAAATTGTGATAAAAAATCATGAAAGTGCATTGTTTCAAACATAATTTGATCGAGATCTCAGGAACTCAGCGGTCTATTGAAAGTGACTTATGTTGTTTTCATTCGTAGGTTATTATATTACTAATTATTTAGTTCCTTGAACCAGTTTCTTTTTAAGTTTTGTAGTTTTCTTGTAAATAAGCAAAAACTTGTATTTTCCGCTTAGGTCGTTCCAAAAACGTATATGCTCTGTCCCGCTCCTATGACCGCGAAACTCTGCTTTTTCTTTTCACATAATGGCGCGCATTGCGCCCTCTTAAGCTGTTGGTCCTGCGCCTAACCTCTCCCCAGTCGAGTCGGTCTGCCGTCCCAACGGATTATGAGAGTGAGGGAATTGAGAGTGCACCTGTGTTTGCGTGCACACTTGGGCACTATATCCTGTGCACCTGGCTAGTCTCCGTTGAGACTGGCCGCCGCGCGCCGTGGCTGAAATTCGGCTAGGAAGACATCATCATCATCGTGGGTTATCACCTAGATAGCTATCGCTATCTATTCTTTACCTACGGGTACACAATGATTTCGTCAAATGTTTTAAAATGTCATGGTTGTACCTAGAGATCGCTCTTAAGCGATAAGACCGCCATTTGTCGCTTAGTTTGTAAGTTGTCTTGTTGTAAATAGTTTATATTAGATTTAAGTATAAAGAAATCTAAATGAAATGAAATGAAAATGAAATGAAATGAAATTTATTGTAAAAACTGTGTACAAACGCGATCTTAAAAGCTAGGTGGAATCAACAGTTTATCCATTAATTATGGACGTACAATATTTACTTATATACTAATTTATAACTAGGTAATTTATTGATTATTGAATTCTTTCATGTCATAAAAACATTTTTCTAAGAGCCACCTACGGAGTTTTTCCTTAATTTACTAGTAGGCAGTTCTCTTATCTCTATCTATCTATCTATCTATATTCAAAATAATTATTATAATGGAAGTTTGAAATTACTGCACAGTACTGCGGGGGTACCCCGCGATATACTTCGCTCGTTGTCTCTTGTGGCACCAAAAAAGTCAATCTTCTCCGTAAAATACAAGCCTATAATCAATAGACCTTTGTATTTTTTGCCGAGACCGAACAATAATTGCCAATAGTCTGGCAAGTTCAGTTGTAAATAAATTTGGAGCATTCGCTCCGTGCTGAAAGTTGAATAGAACGTTTCGATAAAGTCATTCACAAGATAATTTGTTATGAACGAGCTCTAGGGTCAGTGCTAGAAATACTTTCGTACTTTTTTATTTGAAAGAAAACAGTTGAATTCACACTTAAACTATTACCATCATACTAGTCCACGCCTGCGACTCACCTCAGTGACCTCAGAGTAAGTGTTAAAATACTCAGAAAGAAGCTGCTGCCCTTTCTCTGCTAAGTTAGCTTTGTCGCCTCTTACGATATCTACGAGCTGAGTTGGATGGATTGATATTCTTATGCCGCGACCTCACGGGGGGCTTACACTGACAGCTAAATAGGTATTTTAGCTGTCAAAAACTAGGTTGTCTTGGAATATTTTGCAGTTAGTTATTATAACCACCCTGTCTGGATGTTTAAATGTTTTTTACTCATTCACGCCAAACTAAATAGACAAATCTAGCTAAATTTTGCTAAATAACGTTATGAGCTTTTTATCCGGGAACAGCACGTGCAAACCCGCAGGCCGACACTAATGCTTAATCTTAATGGTAATTTAGGAAGGGAGATATTTTTTATGTTCCACTGACTCCGCTAAGCCCTAAAGAAAATATAAAAACATGGAAATCTTGTCACATTTGTTTACTTTCAAATTACAGGACTGAACATCGCAAATGTAGGCTTGTTTCGTTCGATTGACATGGGAATGATTGACGTGTAAACGAAAAATTTTCTCTTTCGCTGCCGCTTCCAATATTTGTTTTAAAAACCGGAAAAGTCGAGAGCCTCCAAACAACCGAAAAACGTCATTGGCAGACTTTTGAAACTGTGCCTATATATTTAAACCTGTTATAATAAAATTGGATCAGATAGCTTTTGAAAGTTCTTGTTTATTTAGTTTAGCCTAAACTAGCTTGTGCCTACTACTTTGCTTGGGTTCCCTAGTAAAACAATATCTATAAAACAATGATAAATAATAATAATAATATATATGATAAATATAAAACACTTTTTTATACCACACAGAGACGTTTACAAGACAGGAGACAATACATACAGTAATGCTTGGCATAGAGCAAGTATTCCAAATCAAGAACTATATCTAAGAAAACGTTTGTTCTCGCACATATCTTCTCGGATCTTCTAGGAAATAGTTTTTTAATATCTTTGTCCAAATCAAAGTCTTTGACTATTTTTACAGAGAACGGCCGACTCTTGTCACTGAGAAAGCACTTCGAACGAAGTGTACTCTACTCGCAGTGAATAACGATAGGTAGGGTATCTATCTATATTGATTGGCTAGCTTCAGAAATTCTATTATCCGCTTTGAATGGTAAAAAATGTATAGTCTAGACTGAAATCTGCTGCTGTTGAACGTACGTATACAAGGTACCACGTAATTGGTGTATTATGCGGAGAGGGGGGAGCTACCCCCTCCGACGAACATTTTTTGTTCTAGCACTTTCCGGGTTTAAAGATTTTTTACTGAAAAAAAGACCTCGAAACTTTCATCGCAACTAGCTCATGTAACAACCCTAACATCAGCTGGTCATCAGTAAGGTGCTTGACCTTTCAATCGCTTTTGTTTAGCCAATGCCGTCAATTTTACGGTGGTTCCGTACACTTTTCTTCTAAGCTATTATTTTAATTTACAACGTTTAATGTTTATCTGTAGGTAGGTACGTCTACGTATTTTAATAAAAGTTACGCGATAAAAAATAGGTAGGTACGTTAAAAAATCGACAATTTTTAAAAAAGTGCTACGTACGTGCCTTGTTATATTTTTAGCATGAATGAATGTGTTCTTTATTTGCACATGAAAAAGGAACCCTAAAACTTTGTCAGTTTTGCATTAGTCATAGGGTTGTCATTTTTCTAAGCGTATGCGTAAAGTTATTTTTACAATGAAAATTTAAAACAATGTATTTCTGAAAATCAACAATGCGGATCAGTTCGGTATAGGGTGCACAACAACCCAGCTTCTGCTTGGTACATGAGTAACGTGGCACCTTGTAGAAATACAAAACGTCACACTCTCATCATCATGTAAGATACTTTTGGAGAGTATGAGTATGGTTCTATAGCATACAATTACGTATCTAATCTTCATATTTCATATTTTCTCCAAAGCGAAGCACATAAGACAATTTAAGAAAACTAAATATATTATGTACGACTCTACATAATACATTTTGTATACATTGCAGTGCTATATTCTACGTATTCTCTGTAAATAGACAACCGAAATGCAGAAATTTTCAGAGCACACAATCTTTCGACATACACATAACGCTTTATGTACAATCTGCCAGACTTACCCGTTGCCACCAAGAAATTCACTTTTGCTGAGGTAAACAGATGCGCCACGGAATGTGTTTAGGGTTGTGAATGTATTGTTTTTGTCCGGCCTTTTTAAATTATCCGACTGGTTGATTACAATTACATGATCCTCTTTTCTGGCGAGTTGAGCCCAATATTATTTTAGAATCTCATCGATGGTACTTTATCTTTAAAATAGGATACTTTCTTCGGCTCGTGTGATTCTAAATCTTAGGTCAAAGTGAGACTAAACCATCGATCAGGTATCCGCCGCCTCCTCCGTAGATACCAAGAACCTTACAAAAATGACACTCGAAATTGTCTACGACATGTTTTGACGCAAACAGTTTGAGCAGAGCCGTGACAAGTTTTGTGAACACGGAACAAGAGATTAGTGGAGTCGAATTAATTTTATTTTAATTGTAATTAGGTACCTAGCTACCTGAAAATAATAATTACTGTTTTTTTATAGGAACAGCCTGTATCACATTTAATTTCTTTTGGTACCTTCTGAATAATAATAAAATTAATAAAAATCTTTTATCTCGGACAGCAAATAGGTAAGTTAGTGAGTGTAGATATAGAACTGTTCCTGTGAAACAAATACAATGCTATGTAAAGGATGACTCACGCTACACCGTGTCGGGTCCGAGCCGAGTGTCGGCCGTAGCACGGTCAACAAATGTTACATATATTTTGTATGGACACACTCACGCTATACCGATCGGCAACCGAGTGACGGCCGAGCAACGGACAACGGTCGGAAACAACTCGGTCCGGGCTCGGCTCGGTGCATGAATACAGTGCGGCCGAGCTGCGCCCCAGCAGTCGTTGTGATGTTAAACAAGTGCACTGACGTTTTGTTCGATTTTTGCTCGGACCGGCTCGGTGACCGTGCTACGGCCGACACTCGGCTCAGACTCGACACGGTCTACCGTGAGTCATACTTAACCCATAAAATAAAAATAAATATCAACAACAAAGTTAAAATCGTATCAAAGACAAACCAAAAAATAATTTTCAACGTTGATTTCTTGAAGATCTTGTAGCACATTACAGTGGTAAAGATGCATTAAGACTTTACTGAAAATAGGAAATCCCGTTCTTTTTTGCAATTTCACTAAGCATGCTTCCTGTCCGAGCGCTAAAATTACACTAAATGAAACTAAAACCCAAACTGTCGAATGTGTTCTCTTTTGAAATAGACGGTTTCAGGGTTCCCATTGTGAATCTATAGGGGGCGGACCTTAATCGATGGACTAACTACATAAATGTATAGTGAGATCTCCACTTTACTCGACATCAACATGTCAGAATCCGAGCAAGGAGCCAGAGCCAGAGCAGATGGCGCAATATCGTACGAAAGCTGCTTCCGTGATGATAGCGTACAACCCTCAGTATTATATTAGCAGATAATTTAAAATAACACAATACTAACGTAGTATTCGGGAAACAACGGAAGGAGGAGGTTAATATAATACACTGGCCTGCAAAACTAAGTATCACACTAATGTTTATACACAAAATTAAACTCTCTTTCGAGTCCTTTTTATTTCGAAAGTATATCTTGTGTACATTATAGTTATAGCTATTTTAAAAGTGCGGTACTTATTAAAGATTATTTACCGGGTATATATCGCGTATCTTTTGTTTTATTTTCCCCTACGTTTCCATCGCGTTGCAGCGATCGTGGTCACGGGGCGACTGGATGTTCTCGGAGTTACAGCCAAGAGTTGACGGCAGTATCCACGGCTACCCTCAATTCGTCTTCAGAATCAGGAATGTCCACGTCGTGATCCAACTGTACTGAAGTCGGGCACGGTCAGTGTAGTGTGTCGTAATGTGAACGAAACGCAGGGGAAAATAAAACAAAAGGTACCCGATAAATAATCTTTAATATGTTAACAGATCGCGATAGAGTGATACTTAGTTTCGCAGGCCAGTGCAGTACTTATACTTAAAATAAAACGAGCATCTTGACATGTTTTGATCGATGTAGACCTGCACGTAGGTACTAACATACCTACTACTTTATGCCTTATTGTATGTCGATCTCTACCACGGACTCTACCTACCGGTGGTTCAACCGACCTTTGACACCAGTTTTCTCCGGTCTTCCATTTCCTTTCCGGTCACTATTAAATGCAGATTTGATGTTCTGCCAAGTAGGTCTCGCGCTGTTGAATTAAATTAACAGGATTGCACGTGATGTGTGTCTAATTCAGGAACACAACAGTACTGTGTGATGACAGCTGTATAAAGGCTGTTTGGTATGAAGTACTTGCACGAGAGCTCGTCACCTCAGCAGGTTTAGGCTAGTCGATTTGCTTTCGGTCGCTGCAAAAATGCCAAGTAGTATTTTTTTTACACGTCCCTCACCGCTCGCATACCGCAGAAGGCGACTAACATTTGTGCGAGGGCTATGGAGGTAAAACGAGCACACTGTGCAAATTATTTTCTCGCGTACTGAATCGTAACATACGCGGTTTTTTTCCCGCAAGTGCAGGCAGCTTCATACAATTTCCATATATTGCAGAATCCTGCGGAAAAAAACGCGTGGTGATATTCCGCAGTGCAAGGTAAGCCATAAAGCTAAGAAATTAAAACATATCTTTTGCTATTGAAGCGGCCGCGACCGACGCGAAACACCATCTATAGTATGGCCTCGCCACGACGCAGTTTTAGTGGTAATTACTATCTTTTAGCACATCTATGTCCACTGTTGTTACATGTAGACAATAGAAACTGCTCCCTTTTCTCTGGTAGGTTCCCTTGTGTTGTATCCTTAGGAAAACACTGTTATTAATTAAATACTTTTTTATTCCGTATGAGACACACTTACAATGTGAAGGGTTGTGGGAAAGAGAGCTTCCGGAGTGACGGAGCTAGATAATTGAGTCCGGAGCGTTCAGTACGGACATCAGATACTGCACTCTTTCCCCCATCGACTAAGTTTAACAGATACTTATTTCTTAACATGTAACTTAGTATTTAACTATGACCTTATTATTATAAATCAGTGTAGAGTTTACACTTCTTACATTATTAAACTTATTATTGTAAACCTTGTGAACAAGATAACATTTGATTAATATTAGTCAGCTCTTATCCACGAGCTAGAATAGAATAGAATATTTATTATTTACAAAGTATACATATGTGTTAATAATGTTGCACAGGTTATGGTAGGACTGACATACTTTACGTAGTAAAAGTCCCTAACAATAAATTAGATTAAAAATAATAATCATAATAATAATGTTGCACCATTAAACCACAATAGGTTTGTGTTGAGCTGAGTTGGAGGGTCGATTTTTACGCCGCGATCGTCACGCCGCGGCGGCACGGGTGTTAGGTAAGTCTCGGCTTAACTGGGCCCTATTCATCATCATCATAACTTCAGCCCACATTGAACAAAGGCCTCACCCAAACGTCATAAATAGGTAGCGAAGACCCGCCTCCGCCGCCCGCCAGTTAAGTACAGTAAAAGTCCCACTAATAAAAATAAACGATGTCGGTTACTGATAATAATTTAGCTCCTATTTTATAACGCCACTGCTGGACGCAAGCCTGCCCCTGATAAACGCCTTATTGGCTTTTACCTCATGGATTGTAATGCCCATAATCCCCACGCTGGGCTTGCGGGTTGGGGATCGCAGTTCGGTGGTAGAATTGTTCTGCAGGGGGCCAACATAGGCTGCTGAGTTTGAGGTTATAAGGCCTAGTTTGTACTGTCCCAGTTTAGCACTATTATCTGGAGATCATTGCTTAATGGACAATTAGTGTGGATTATTGCTAAATCACTGATTGGAAATGCCTCTGCTAATTATTGTACGATGCAAAGCAAATAATATTGATTCAATTTCAAAGCTTTTGGTTCTGGTCTTTGGTTTTTGTTTAGTCTTGACGTATGGGTCCTGTGCTGGTTCTAGAATCCAAGATATTTTATGTCAACAAAGGCATTTATGAATGAAAACATCAGAAAAACCGATAACACTAACAGAAAATAACAAGTTAATCGCGATAAAGTTGTTGAAGTTTGTGTTAAAGACACAAAAGTCAAAAACGTTTATAATAAAGCATAATTGCTCAAGCAGAGCTAAAAATAATTTTCGAATAAAAAAGAAAATAGAAATTAGACTTCAGAAATGGACGACAGCCAACGGAAATTATTAATAAAAGCTTTAAAAACCAAACCTGTTTTGAACTTTTGAATACATCCCTATTTTTTTTTTTTTGTGATTTGCTCAGATGATACCAGAGTCTTAAAATATTTTCCACCAACATTTCTTTGATTTTGTAATCCATTTGTTTACAAAAAATATCTAGGAATCTAGAGCCGAGTACAAGTTAAGGTCCCTTTCGAGGTGTTTTAAACTGATGGTTCTAACTAAGCTATGGTTGGTGAAAATAAGTAAAGACATTCTGTTAAAAAAGGTGGTATTGTCGTCTGATCTTAAAATCCATGAAGGATGGCTTGTGTAGGGTTTATAATTTGGTATTTAATTATTCATCAACTCTTTATTTATTAATGAGTTTCTTTAATATCAATTAGAAGACATGTATACAGGTTTCCTGTAAAACATTAATATCAAATTAAAACTCTCTCAACTTAAATGAGAATACATAATGTTGTGAAGAGATATAAATTATTTACAATACACGTTTGATGTTTGGGCGGGCGGCGCCCTTCCCTGATATATATATATATACATAGATAGATGGTTTATCTGGTTCACAAACATAGACAGCACAAAACAAAATCAAACAAAGACAATAAAGTAGGTAGGTATCGGAATGCCGTAACTTAGATTTAAGTACTACACATAAACACTAAATATAAAAATCATATATTACAAAAGTACCTACACTTTGAATTAAAAAACTAGAATTTAATTTAAATTTATGCGTAAGTAAAAACAATTATTTATAGTCAGGTACCTAAATATATAAGTAACCTAACCTACCAAAAAGAAAAAAAATAGAAATAAAATAATAATAGATAAATTGTAATAACACGACTACGAATTATCAAGTGCGAATTACTTGTATAGTCAACGTGCAAAATTGCTGAAGAGGGACAATCTTTCGAAGCTCGGACAACAAACAAAATTATAATCAAAGTCGAAGGATTGGGTTAAATATTATTCACGCTGACTGTCCTACACCCACGGACTTATTTGGATGGGTTGATTCTTATGCTGTGACCACGTTTGTTGTGGCTTATTGGCTGTGTTCGTTAAAATAATCGTCGACGACCGATGTGGCGCGGCGGGCGAAGGTCCGCCTGCGACGCAGGAGGTGGCTGGGTATTTTCTATGTATTATAAAAAATATCTACCTATCTATATAACCTATTGCATTATTAGCTGACCTGACAGACGTTGTCCTGTCTTCACTATGAATATTGAATTCGAATTGGTATTATGGTCGTTAGGTTTTCTTAAATTTTTTAATTTTCTTGGCAACTTTTTTAAATTTTTTCATTCATAAGAACCTTCACGCGTGATGCCGTGACCAAGAAAATAGGGATGTATTTTTATATAATATAGATGTAAATCAGTTCTCTAGTACCCTTAATACAATCTCTGCTTAGCTTGGGCCTAGATGATGTTGTGTGAAGTCCAGCATTATTTATTGAATTCAAAGAAAGCTAAAATCAAGCTTCATTTCCATCAGCAAAAGTAAATTTACTATGACAAAGCTGGCAAAGCTAACGTTTCGTTACAAATTTAAAGTTTCCGACTCATTTTACTCACACCCGAACTTGCGTGTTTTATTATAGAGCCGTATTGAGATATTGCTGTTGTTTCTTCTTACAACTGCTTAAAGTTCGAAGTTGGACGCTATTTATAAGAAAAGGGTATCCCTTCTGTGTTTCTTTTAGAAGTTTTTATTTTACCTTTTACTTTATTGATAAACGATTGCCAATAAATTGCCAGGACTGAGACAAACTAACTGAAGTATTAGGATGGAGTCGGGGTGCCATTGTAGAAGGCCAAATATATTGCATCGGTTAGGGAACCTACGTTATTTAACTCAAGACTTTTTTAGGAACCATTTAAAATTTTGTAATTTGCTTAGAATTATTTTGGTTCCCATGGTAAAATTCTGTTAGTAGAAGACCGGAAAAAGAGTTTCAAGACTAGATTCCAAAACAATGTATATTATTACAATGAACATATACAGCCTTGGTCAAAAGTATTAGGAAAACTTACTGACATTTTCTTGTTTAAGAGGAAAATAAAACTAAATTGTTTTCCAAATTACTGTTTTCCAAATTATTATATCACAAAAATCACCAATACTTACTTGGCCCTTTCTTTGCATTGATCATAACAGCAATTTTTTTGGGCAAGCAGCATGCCCCAATGTACAAAGCTTGTAAGCAGCATGTCACATGCTGCTTACAAGCTTTGTACATTCTCGGCTGCACTTATGGCGCCCCACTCTTGAATTAAAGCATTTTTTAACGTTGTTGAAAGACCGGAGAAAGAGTATTTCTTAACTAGTGTTCAAAACAATATTATTACAATTAAGTAGTGCAACCGATCTCGTTCACAAATTAGAGAAATACCCAGACAATGTGTGTGTATTCAAAATACACTAGATTGTAGAGATAAATACAAAACGAGATATAGTTAGTATTAAGTTCTTGTTTATTGTACATTATTATGTATTGATGGTGCAATGCAAGCCAACAAGGCGCTTATCAGGGGGAGGCCTGTGTCCAGCATTGTACCAATATAGGCTGTGAAGGTGAATAAGGTGGTGCAATAAAGTAATAACCTACCTATCTAAAACTAAACTAAGATGGTTAACATGAAGGCGATTCTGAATCAAATCTAACAATAATGTTAACAATGGGCTACAGCTCGTAATGTTGATAACAACATTACGAGCTGTAGCCCATTGTTTTACCATAACTTAGTGCTCTTCTATACATGTGTAGAGTATACTCAGTATACATATATATGTGTACTGGCCCGACCGTTGACCGATGTGGCGCGGCGGGCGAAGGTCCGCCTGCGGCGCAGGAGGTTGCGGGTTCGATTCCCGCCTTGGGATAAATGTTTGTACGATCTGAATATGTTTGTTCCCGCGGGTTTCGTAAGAGGCGACTAACTATCCAAGGGGGTGAACAATTCTACCACCGAACTGCGGTCCCCAACCCACATGCCCAGCGTGGGGATTATGTGCATTACCCCTCGTGAGATAAAAGCCAACAAGGCGCTTATCAGGGGGGCGCCTGGGTCCAGCAGTGGACCAATATGGGCTGTGTAGGTGGAGGTGGAGGAGAACCAGATAGACACCTAAAAACAGTGCTTCAATGCAGTTTTGAACCAATAGAACCATAAACATCGGAATAGAACCTACAAAAGACTGCTTTGCACCAAAAGTAAAGCCTAATCTTTGTTTCTATTGAGCTCGTGATTAGATTTTCCCAATCTATTCGAAACAGCATCTGCTGGAGCTTCGATTGAAACGATAACGGGCGCCAAGCGGATTGGAATTATCACAGGTACCAGGTATGAACAACATTGGCGGGCTAGTAATGTGCTGCAGAAGGGTAAAGCGCTAGCTGCTGACAAGTGTATTTTATAAAAAAAAAACCGCTGTCTATTTGGCTGAACCTCTTTTATAATAAGCAAGGTCAACCCATTCAATGAACAGCCTATGCGGTGCCGCAGCCCCGGTGCGACCCGAAGGGCGGGCCGCAGCTCTACCAGCTCGAAGGAGATGTGGGCAATAAAAGTGTTAAATTAACTCCCAGAAAAAAATACTTTTACACAACAAATCTACTTAAATACATATGGCTTCATCCGTTAAGGAAACAAATGGGAAAATTGGATTGCATGTACACACAAATAAACAAAAATATCTAACCAACGGCGCATATACTATCTCCGTACCGTCGGTCGGGGGTGAAAATATAAAGACGTTGAATTAAGCCCGCATTCTGAAGCTGTGTTTTGTTTATACTGTATTTTGTCTAGATCTCCTTATAAACTCCGTTTTAGAATGCTACCCCTAGAAGCTTTTCCTTTAGTATGGTAGTACCACCTATCACACCACCCGTACCGCTAAGCAGACATGATCTAAAACCTTCAAAGTGGTTTGAAGATTTTGGCCCTAACATCGGTCACCATCTTGTTTTTTTTTTAAAGTAGGGGCGCACTGTAAAATTGATATATTTAGACAGAGGACACTTAAACACATAAAAAATGTGTATAACGTGCGAAGCGATTAAAATAAAATGTTGGTGGTGGCCATACAAAAGTCTTCAAACAGTGTTTACTGAAGGTATTTTCGTATAGTCGTGAATAGGCTATAGACAGATAAAGAGAGATGATTAACTTTCAAATCTATATACCTACTACTAAGCTTGCACCCGTGGCTTCGCTTGCGATTTTCATGTCCGTTCCTGGGATATTGTTTACCTACCTACCATATGTGATCATTTTTTTTAATATTATGATAGTAATCTTTGAATTACATACAACTTTAAGATTGTACAACTTTATTGACAAAGAAAATTACAATTCAATAATAATAAAAACAAATTAGAACTAGTATTTACAATTGAAACAATGAAGCTAACTGCAGACTGTTGCAAACAATCTACAGGTAGCTCAACTGATCCATATCAATACCAGTCGGAAGCGTCCCCAAGACGCTGGCTGCATTGCCCTGCTGTATGGCAATGCTGATACGCTGCGCCAGACACCCGCCAGCTCTCGGGTCACGCGTCGCGTCGACTAGACGCACAGATAACATTTTAAAAACCCGGAGAGCCTCGGTACCCCACGGATCTAGGGTCTCGACTTCAAGGGGAGTAAATGCGTAGGCTCTGTTGAGACCTGCATGTCAGTAAATTGATAGTTTAGTTTATATTCTGTGAACAGACACTTGTCGCTGGTTGTGCAGCGCGTGCGGATCGCATCTCTTGATAATTGTAAAGGCTATTGTGTGCGCCCGGATGCGAACCGCACGCTCCAATCTCGCGCCCTCGGACAATGCACGCATACTTTGTTAGGGTTGCCAGTTAACAAACCCGCTGACAATGTAAAGAGATCAGAGCCCTGGGAATCAGAACTGAATTTTCTGTATTTGTACAAAAGTAGGCTATGCGTTAATCCAGGATATAACTATCCTGTTACCAAATTTCATCAAAATCCGTTCAGCCGTTCAAGCTTGAAGGAGGATCAAACATACACACACACACACACACATACGTACAAACATTCGCCTTTATAATATGAGTGTGATAAAAATTCGTATAATAGAGGTACATATGTTGCACTAACGCATTCATGGGGAATAGATAGGCCCAAAATGGGATGAGCGATCAATCAATATGATAGAGATTTGGTACAGTTTCGTGTCGCCCTTTGTAGCATTTTGTATAGAAGGGAATAATATATTTTAGGTGATCAGTGAACCGAAACCTGTCTAGGTTTGAATAATTTTTATTTTTATCAAATACTAGCTGCTGCCCGCGGCTTCGCACGCTTTATTCCGGAATAAAAGGTAGCCTATGTCCGGCCCCGGGATACCATCTACCTCGCTGCCAAATTTCACCGAGATCCGTTCAGCCGTTCTTGAGTTATAAATAGTGTAACTAACACGACTTTCTTTTATATATATATAGATAGATAGACTAGCTGCAGCCCGCGGCTTCACACGCTTTATTCCGGAATTAAAGGTAGCCTATGTCCGACCCCGGGATACCATCTACCTCGCTGCCAAATTTCACCGAGATCCGTTCAGCCGTTCTTGAGT
Organism: Eupithecia inturbata; assembly: GCA_963662085.1. Lineage (NCBI taxonomy): Eukaryota > Metazoa > Arthropoda > Insecta > Lepidoptera > Geometridae > Eupithecia > Eupithecia inturbata. Next base: position 4,001,290 of record OY759194.1, on the reverse strand, counting down.
TATAAATAGTGTAACTAACACGACTTTCTTTTATATATATAGATAGATAGACTAGCTGCAGCCCGCGGCTTCACATGCTTAATTCCGGAATAAAAGGTAGCCTATGTCCGACCCCGGGATACCATCTACCTTGCTGCCAAATTTCACCGAGATCCGTTCAGCCGTTCTTGAGTTATAAATAGTGTAACTAACACGACATTCTTTTATATATATATAGATAGATAGACTAGCTGCAGCCCGCGGCTTCACACGCTTTATTCCGGAATTAAAGGTAGCCTATGTCCGACCCCGGGATACCATCTACCTTGCTGCCAAATTTCACCGAGATCCGTTTAGCCGTTCTTGAGTTATAAATAGTGTAACTAACACGACTTTCTTTTATATATATATAGATAGATAGACTAGCTGCAGCCCGCGGCTTCACACGCTTTATTCCGGAATAAAAGGTAGCCTATGTCCGGCCCCGGGATACCATCTACCTCGCTGCCAAATTTCACCGAGATCCGTTCAGCCGTTCTTGAGTTATAAATAGTGTAACTAACACGACTTTCTTTTATATATATAGAAAGATAGACTAGCTGCAGCCCGCGGCTTCACATGCTTAATTCCGGAATAAAAGGTAGCCTATGTCCGACCCCGGGATACCATCTACCTCGCTGCCAAATTTCACCGAGATTCGTTCAGCCGTTCTTGAGTTATAAATAGTGTAACTAACACGACTTTCTTTTATATATATAGATAGATAGACTAGCTGCAGCCCGCGGCTTCACACGCTTTATTCCGGAATAAAAGGTAGCCTATGTCCGGCCCCGGGATACCATCTACCTCGCTGCCAAATTTCACCGAGATCCGTTCAGCCGTTCTTGAGTTATAAATAGTGTAACTAACACGACTTTCTTTTATATATATATAGATAGATAGACTAGCTGCAGCCCGCGGCTTCACACGCTTTATTCCGGAATTAAAGGTAGCCTATGTCCGACCCCGGGATACCATCTACCTCGCTGCCAAATTTCACCGAGATCCGTTCAGCCGTTCTTGAGTTATAAATAGTGTAACTAACACGACTTTCTTTTATATATATAGATATGTAGATAGACTAGCTGCAGCCCGCGGCTTCACATGCTTAATTCCGGAATAAAAGGTAGCCTATGTCCGACCCCGGGATACCATCTACCTTGCTGCCAAATTTCACCGAGATCCGTTCAGCCGTTCTTGAGTTATAAATAGTGTAACTAACACGACTTTCTTTTATATATATATAGATAGATAGACTAGCTGCAGCCCGCGGCTTCACATGCTTTATTCCGGAATAAAAGGTAGCCTATGTCCGACCCCGGGATACCATCTACCTTGCTGCCAAATTTCACCGACATCCGTTCAGCCGTTCTTGAGTTATAAATAGTGTAACTAACACGACTTTCTTTTAAAATATAAAAATGAATACTATTTCCCATGGTCACGGAATCACGCGATAACGGTTGGATCTGGAAACAGCACACTTTTTTTGTTGTGTTTGCTATTGTCAGGAAAAGGTTCATAAGAAGGAAAAAATAAGAAAGTTGCGCGGGAAATTAGAAAATTAAAATACCAATTCGAATTCAATATTCGACAACGTATGTCGGGGCAGCTAGTCAAAAATAAAAAGGAGAGGAACGTGCGTCATGTCAATACTGGAGATAATATTCTGTATGCATTGATAGAATAAAGATAATTAAGATAATGAAGCAATGACAAATAGATCAATAAAAACATCGTACTCTACTACGCTCATTGGGGGAGGCCTATGTCCAGCAGTGGACTAAGATAGGTTGATGATGGTGATGACTCTACTACGAGTAAACGACATAATTCGCATTATGTATGTTTTCAGGCTCTCTCACTTTACAATCGTTTCTATAATAGTTAAAGTTTGCAAACTTTACCAACCCTAAAACGAAAGCAATCCCCACACTACCTAATAGCTGTAACTACGTTCGTAGGGCTGCCACAGCTAGTTCCACACTAATTAATCTTGACGAACCGACAAACTTCCACAAATTGATTAGCTCTCAGAACTTTCTACCTCGCTGAGGCTGTGTCTTAGGATTTAGCGATCAATTGTTTTCTTTAGATCTTTGTACTTGTCGTCGGCCTTCTTAAGCTCTGCACACATTAATCCAACGCCGCTACCACACAGCACAAAAATGTGCATTCAAATTTGGGCTTTGAGTATCTTATCTTATATATATCTTATCTTATCTTTAGATACACTTTACACCGACTAAATGGATTCCTACAAGCTTCACGAGTGGCCCGCGAGCTGTCTGTCATCTGATTCCGTCAATATGAAATGCATCGAAATGTTACGAGTTAAAGTCTATATTTGAATGCACATTTTTGTGCTGTGTGGTAGCTGTGCGCGTCTGATCTGCGACAACCTTAACTCTTTACCAGTGAGGGTATAAATACAAGATAGATTTACTTTATCTATCTATACCCTGTTCTACTTTATTGTACCACACAAATACATACAGAAGGAAATGCTGAGTATCGAGGAAGTATAAAGGGCGGCCTTATCGCTTTAAGAAATATCTTCCAGGCAACCTAGGTCCATCCCTAGGTTGACTGATACCTGACTTATACTATGTATTGTGCGTTTTCTATGTTTGTGTTTGACTGGGACTCTTTTTACATCATACATGGATCAAAACACTCGTCTGAATTCCTTGAGAGTTTTTATCTATTAAATGGTAACAAACATATCATAACACAGGCTCTGCCACAGAATAACTTTATTGATGTACCAAGCCGAAATATGGTGGTCCACCACCATCCCACGAACATTTTTATTCTAGCACTTTCAGGGTTTCAATGTTTTTTACTAAAAAAAAAAACCTTGAAACTTTCATCCACAATATGTAAGTGACCAACCCTAACATCAGCTGTTCATCAGTAAGGTTCTTGACCTTAAACTGTCACCGCCCATACTTAGGTATACACATTAAATGTGTAGAGTCTAGCGCCAGGCCTAGCGCCTTTTGGCGCGTTCCTGTTGTGTAGGCGTAGTAGGTACGTTACGTGAGCCAATGAGATGACCTCGGCAAGTGGCCATCTTTTGTTTAGCCATGCCCACAATTTTATTTTATTACGATATTTTACGGTGATTCCGTACATTTTTATTCTATACTATTATTGTTTAATGTTTATTTGTAGGTAGGTATGTTTGTTTCGTGGTAAGTGCGTCTACGTAGGTAATAAAGATTATCTATCGATATTTTAATAAAAGTTACGCGATAAATACCCGATAAATAATCTTCAGTAATGTTAGAAAATTCCGAAAATTAAAAAGTGCTATGTACGTGCCTAGTTTTGTTTTTAGTATGAATAAATGTATTCATTATTTGCTGATGAAAAATAATAAAAAAATCTTATAAACTAAGGTTAATCTAGTGCAAAAAGGCGGCCTAGTTAAAGGAACTCTAATATTTTTTCGGCAAAATGGTGTGTTTGCGTTAGTGATAGGGTTGTCGCTTTAGTTAGCTTTTGTGTTATTTTTTATCTATGAAAATTTAAAACAACATATTTTTGGAAATCAACCATGCGGGTCAGTTGGGTATATTGTGCACAACAACCCAGTTTCGGCTTGGTACATCAATAACGTGGCACTTTGTATAGTAAGTACGCTCTGCTTAGCTTGGGGCTAGATGATGATGTATGAATTGTCCAGGATTATTTATTTATTACATTTTGCGATAAAAAGTAAAAATCGGGGACGAAGTCGAATTTTAACATTATGTATGTTGTGTCTGTTCTTTCTTTATACACTTTAGTGTCAATAACCATGATGGTCTTAAAAGATATTGATGTTATTTGATTGTACATTAACACTTTCATCGCCCTCGACAAGCATGTGTATCTAGGAGTCATGCTAGCTGTAGCGTACTGCCGCCGCCCCTGCGCGTCGCACCGCAGAAGATGGGCAGTGAATGCGAAACAAAATGTAGACTCTACCTAGAGACTACAGACTCTCTCTGTAGACTCTACATTTGGTTCAGGTCTCCTTAAAGTATCAAAGGGAGAACTAACTCCATTATTTCCCTAGTTAAGATAAAGTTACAATTATAACCAAAAACTTCCTCTACAACTAGACTGTATTTATGTCTTTAGTTTGTAGTTTCGTCAGCCAACTGGTTGCAACAGTTCACTTGCATTGTACTTAGATAGGACAAACATACATATGTATAAACTATAGGATCTATGCATCCGCCGATAAGAATGGATTGAGAAATGTTTATGGCCCCGATAGTTTATTACACTAGCAAAGTAACTGTATACGGCTTTGTTCGAATTTGAATGAATTAGCGTTGTATGGATGAATTATTATTTTGTAGTCTAAAGCTTAAATCCTTATTTTGTAAGCCTAAAGAAATAAAGCTAATGAGTTCTGACTCTTTGCGATTTGTAGAATTTTGGATGCGTTTTCGGTAACCTTCACACCTCCACAGCCTATATTGGTCCACTGTTGGACCCAGGCCTTCCCCTGATAAGCGCCTTGTTGGCTTTAATCTCACTGGGGGTAATGCCCATAATCCCCACGCTGGTTATGCGGGTTGGGGATCGCAGTTCGGTGGTAGAATTGTTCTGCAAAGCGTTTTCAGTAAAGCGGGAATTAATTCCTGACAGTTTTCTATGGCATTCAATAATATTTTTCCGCTATTCAGCATGCCTGTCGGTTCCGTTTTAACCGAATGTTTAACGGCTTTTAAAGGCGTCAAATATTCGGTAACCGCTTTCCACTAAAAATAAACCATTCAATTTTAAAGTTCAGTATAATGTTATGGCGGCCGTGCCGGTAGTGGCGTAAGAATCGACCCCTCCTACCCAGCCCGTGGATATGGCAAGAGCCGACTAAGGGAACTTACCAAAGCAAGGGCAGCATATAAAAAATATTTAGCAACAATTCCGCACAAAAAAAACTTACTAAATATAATACCCACAGCCTTGTGGAGGTGGAGAAACGCCTGTATCTATTATTTTTAGATAAATAGGTACCTAAAAACTTTATTGTGTACCTTCACCAAAACTAAACAGCAGATTATTTCTGTGTATTATAAAGACTACCACTGCGATGACAAATCTGCCTGACAAGCTTGGTGATTATGGCAAACCCTTTTGGGGGAGGATATGTTCAGCAGGGGGCAGGGAATGTGCGCTGATGGGCCCATCCCATCAGCGCACATTATATCCATTGTGTCGTAAAATGTACATTACAAGAATTCAACACTTATTTGGTACCAACTAAATGTACATTAAGGGGTATTTGTTACTAAGCAATAGTTTGTAGTGAGATGTCGTGCAAAACAATATAACGTTTTGTAGCACAACACGCTCGGTACACAAGTTCTAAGTCGGTACAGTTGTGGCGTTAACTAATTCAGGTGGTTTTCAGGAAAAGTTGCTGGATTTGAGTTTCAAAATGTATCTTTAAAGAGCTCTTGAAAGCTTGTAATGGCAAAACTAAGTCTTTTCATCTATGCTGTTGTATTTCGGCACAGGGTCATGGGGGCAAAGCTCGATTTGACGTCCACCATTTGTGTCACTTAGCTTTTAGACACTCTTTGTTTTGGTTTGTTTTTATGTACCTACCTATCTATGTGTTTGTCGAAATACCTAAATGTTATTATGTCTTTCTATGTTCTATTGTATTTATGTAAGTAGGTATATTATGTTATTAGCTTTTAGGTAATTCTGTAGGTGGTCAAGGAAGTGGAAAACGTGTAGGACCTCATACCTACTAAGTTGAGAAGACTTGCTTTGTACTGATTGACTTCTTAAATTAGAATTTTTACAATGAAATAATAGAAACATATTAAAACTAATATTTACAATTAAAACAAATTTTGAGCTAATTGCAAACTTTTGCTAAATAATTACTTTATGAAATTCCACTCCTACCAATTAAGACTCAAAAACAATAACAAAGTTTAAGAATCAAAGTTATTCGATAACAAAGGTTATCGATCGGCCATAGGGGTAATATTGCAATAAAATTAATGATATCAATTTATCGGGAGACCCTGAGATCTATTTGCTCCACTTGTCCCTTTCGCCCCCATAGAATTCCCCAGCTTATTTTTGGTAAATTGCTTTTTCACAGTCTTTCGAATTGAGAGGGTATTGACAGTATCGATCTTGAAATCCGCAAGAGTGCGGTGGTGATGTCTTTACGGCTCTATGTTGCTGCTTAAAAGCTTTCTTATGTTTTGTTTAAACGTGATTAACTCGATGGAGATCGCGATGATTGGAAGTGCATGGCGGAGGTTGCTGCTGCTCTATTCAGATGTATTCGTGAGCGTATCATTTGTACTATTTTCGCCACTCATTTGTTCATTTGCTTTTGTGTTTTATTCATATTCAAAATGCAGCCAATGAGGGGCGAAAATATTGTGAGTAATACGAACACATCTGAAGAGGCCAGATGGACGAGGACTTTACAGCAAATTATCAACTAGACTCAATGTATACCAGGCTTATGTACTAGATGTTGATTTTAATTCGTAATTTGGTCAAGTCTTAATTCCAAGTCAAGCAAACTTTAGGTAAGTATTCGTTATTTTATTTCAAGATTGAAATCGTTTTTATTATCATTCCAGCATCGACGGCCCAGATTTCCACAGCCCATCTTTTGCTTACTAACCATCATTATTTAAACACGAATATGAGACGCCGTGTTTTTGTTTGAGACAGTTGACAATGTTTGATAATAATTTCAAACTTCGACATCGATGCGCGTTTGGCAGTAGGCCACGTCCAATGTCCATCTAGATTCCGATCGAACACGTAGAATTGAAGAGTAGGAGAAATGATGGGATGATTTTGCACGTGTGGGGTGTCAAAGTGAACAACACAATTGGCATTTATCGAACCGTATCTACCAAATTTGTGCGGTCGGCAATGGCGATTTTTAGAAAGAATTTTCTTCAGAGAATAGTTTTGTATTTAATTATTACTTTTAGGTTCCGTACCGTACCCAAAGGCTATGCTTTACTGTCAGTCTGGTCGTCTGTCATACAATTTATTTCTGTAAACCCAACCATAGGTTATAAATAGCGAGTTTATTATTTCACATAATACGGCTTAAACTCCAGTAACGCTGTCATGGCCATCTGCGGCCGACAGCATTCCTTTCGAAAAAAAAAACTACATAATACGGGTTACTATTAGCGTTACCACGCCAAAAAGCGCACCAAAGAGTATATAATCAACACCCTGAAAGTAGTCTTGAGTTAAAATGCTCCATAAAACAGTCACCGTAGCCGAAATCAGTGTCAGTGTTTAATTATTAAGAATTTGACCTTTTCTTAGTGTACATTTATTGTATTTATGGAAATAAAGAGTTTTTGACTTTGACTTTGACTTTGAAATCGGCTTGGACATCATCATCACCACGCCAAATAATAAAATGGTGGATATTATAATGTAGTACGGATTCTTTACAGAGCGAGTTTAACTTTCACGGGGTCGGTGTTAGCATTCATCTTTCCTCATCATGACAAAAACGTCCACTGCTGGATTTGCCTCCCCAAACAAGGGTTTTTGCCTTAATCACCACGCTTGTTAAGCGGATTGGTGATCCGTGATGTTGACTCGTAGTTTCTCTGAAGGATAGGATTCGTAACGAATATATCCAACAGAGACCTAAAGTTATCTGTATAGCTCAAAGAATTAGCAAGCTGAAGTGGCAGTGGGCCGGCTATATCTCGCGAAGAACCGACAACCGCTGGGGTAAACGTGTTCTCGAGTGGAGATCGCGACTCGGCAAACGTAGTGTAGGACGCCCTCCGGCCAGGTGGGATGACGACCTACGAAAGACTGCAGGCAGATGCTAGATGCGGCAAGCTGAAGACAGGGTGCTATGGCGGTCATTAGGGGAGGCCTATGTCAAGCAGTGGACTAATATAGGACGACGATGATGATGATGATGTTGCACCTCTGCAATGAAGATTTTCCGAGATACTTGTATGCCGTCATGCCTCAAGCTTTGTAAATTCTTTGTTATTTTTCTTTGAACAGCCATTCTTACAGTTGTCGAATGTGTGGTGCAAAACCATTCTATTGAAAAGGAAAAGTGCTCCATGTTTGTTGTTGAGGATTACAGTCTTGCGATATTCTACGAGCTGCTTGTGTAGTTGGGTACGATATTAAACCTTACTGTTGAAACTTTAGGGACTGCTCTTGAATCTTATTCTCTTCTTGACGACCAGTGTGGCGCGGCGGGCGAAGGTCCGCCTGCGACGCAGAAGGTTGCTGGTTCGATTCCCGCCTTGGGACAAATGTTTGTACGATCTGCAAATATTTGTTCCGGGTGTTCTGGGTATTTTCTATATATAATAAAAAATATCTATCTATGTTATATGTATATTGTATTAAGTTTATCAGTCATCTAGTTCCCATAACACAAGCTCTGCTTACTTTGGGGCTAGATGATGCTGTGTGGATTGTCCAGCATTATTTATTTATTTATTTTATTATTAGCTGTTCTCATCTCAAACCTTGATTCTAATCTGACCTTATCCTGGAAACTCTTGACTATTTCAGAACTCTACCTTACCTAATAGAGAAAGAATTACTCCATGTAGGTAGAGTCTCATCCACTTATTTAGCCCCATAACGTCTAAAAATAAGACCAAACCCTCCACGCAGCAAAAATTTTTATAACTTTGTGAAAAGTATGAAAACTTATCCAAAATGTAAACTACATAGGTGCTGCATGGTCACTGGCAACTTATTCTGTTCTCTAACAGTGTCGTAAATTAGCTACCATAAATTCAAGAGGGGATTCATAGCAATTTCTACTCCGAATCTTTTAAAGGCACGAAATCCGGCGTTACAGTTTACTTTGCGAGTTAAACCTCTCGTTAACATTCCGGCGATTTCCCTTTATCTTTTTATTTTGTTTTGTGTCGTGAAGAGATTCTGGATAGAACTGTAACCTTTTATGAGATTTTGCACACGACTTTTCACTGCGTTTGTATGTAAATCGTATAGGTACATTAAGGACAGAATAACTATGTAACAAACGAGAGACAGTCGTGCTCATAATTTTTGTAATTACTTTCTAATGATGACGGAGCGGGGCGGGGCGGGGCGGCGGCGGATTCCGAACTTTATATTTTCTTCATTTCATTTATTTCCATCGTAGTGGGTATTACATATACACTTGATGTCGTTGTTTACTAAATTTAAATAGTTCTTTTACATTTAAAACACAAGTTGTTGGTTTTATTAAAAACTAGCTTATGCCCGCGGTTTCTGATAAGTAGGTGTCCTTCTTTAAGATACAATCGAATGTTTCGCTCCCAAGTCGATTTAAACTGCGGACATTTTGCTTTGTAATAGCATCACCGTTTAAATTGAGGTCGTTTTGCTCCCATTACACTTTGCGTTGAGATCATCCCACTTTGTATTCATACCTCTTTGCCTTTCAATCTCAATACAATAGACTTACATATTTATTGTTGTCAACACATTGGTAGGCTTAATAAGTAGGTAATTATAAATAACTAGTTGTACCCGCGGCTTCGTTCGCGATTGCCATACCTACCGGCTGACTAATTACATATTCACATTTGGCAACAGTTTCCATCATATTAAGAAACGTTGAATAATATTATAGTGCTGTGTGCCCCTTTTAACTACTTTAGCTTATTTGAGCACACAAGTGTATTTAACACTTGTGTGCTCAATCATACTGTGTCGGTGTTTGTGCTAATCACATTGAACGGTAACAAACATGGCCACTGATCAATATTAGGAAGGATTGCCAATATTTTTGTTAAGTAATTGAATAATAACAGTGGGGTTAGAAAATATAACCCATGTTTGTTAAGAATAATAGTACGCTTAGAGCATTTTAATGCTCTAAGGTAGTACGTAATAGAACCGAAAATTCAGTCAGAATTTTGCTCGGTATGACTTCGTTTTTGTAGTGGTTTGTTTTAGAGTTAGTAAGAAATAGTCCTAATATCTTGTACATACTAGAAATTTTTATAGGTAGGTACTTATGCGCTTAAATTATTAAATATAGGAAGTAAGCTATTTTTTTAGGGTTCCGTACCCGAAGGGTCAACACGGAACCCTATTACTAAGCCTCCGCTGTCCGTCCGTCTGTCGCGTGGTTATATCTCTTGAACCGTAAGAGGTAGACAGTGGAAATTTTCAGATAATGTGTATTTCTCTTGCCGCTATAACAATAAATAATAAAAATAAAATGAATATCAAAGTTGAAGGGGCTCCCTCCCACCAAACAAACGTGATTTTTTTGGCTATTTTTGCTCTTAATTTGTCTAGGCTGTATCTCTTGAACTACAATAGGTGAACTACAACATGAACTTTCTTTAAATAAGTAACTTTTAAACTGTAATGATAACAAATACTAAAAACAAAATGAAGTGAAAATTTGATGTTCTTTGAAAAAGTTGCCTGATTTTTACGGCACGGAACCCTTCGTGTGCGAGTTGAGTTGACATCTTATCGTTTAGTTTACTAAAACAAGTGATAAAACAAACTTCAGGCGGAAGCGCGGAAGTCAGTACAACTCCTTTTCATCATATTTTATTTATTACTGACGAATAATTTTTATCTGTACCTGTGTTACTACAATAGGAAGGATCCGTGTTTTTTACGCTCTGTTTTTCACTTATTGTTCCTAGAGAGCTTTTGTATTTTGAGATAAAATAAATGAGAGCGCATTTCCATTTGTTGCTTACGTACTTTTAATTTGATCAACGGACTACGAATAATACCGTTATTTAAATAACAATGAAATCAGAAAATGTTTTACTGATTTCAGCATTTAGCGTAGAGCTGCATCAGAATTACTTAGCAATGGCTGACTTGCGAAAAGCAAACAGCACAACGATGAGTTAACTGGTCTATTCCATTTAGAAAAACATTTGATAACCAGGGGCTGAATTGTGCTAACCAATCGCTTTACTATGTCATTGGTATCTTCGCCGAATCGTCGAAAGCAACTCTAGACAGTGCATCTGGTGCTATTCGCACGGATATATTGATAGATAGGTTTCCACCTTGACACTTTTGACTCGCGTTCCTCGATCTTTACTTTTTTCCTCACAGGTAAAATTCCATATTCCAAAATGAGACGATACCATTGTGACAGACTTTTAGGGGTGCTAGCTACGAGCTAAGCATAACCCTAAGCCCTAAAATATTACATTTCAAATGAAATTTAATATAATATCTGATTGTGATCCATCATTTGTCTTCCATTCATTGATGCACTCTTATCGACCGAGAACAATGGATTCAAACAAAAGATAAACACAATGAAATTTATCTACCTCACAATCAAATCAAAAATAATAAAACAAAGTTAGGTTGATATCGTTATGGTGAAGTTAAGATATAATTGGTAGAGTCGGATGGCCGTCCATATTTTTATTGATTGGTGTACGTACGTGAACGAAAAAAAAGTGACTAGTTATAATGTACACAACAAAAAATTACTGGTTACTTCTAATGATACCTACGTTTGTAATTCTATGGCTTTTTCCGAGTGCACAATCCACATGACTAGTTTTAACCTACTTTTTTCATGATGTAAATGCAGACGTTGATCTTTGTCAAAATACAGGATTTCTAAGTACGAGTACCTAAGATATTATCTGAACATGCCTCCCCCAATCAAGAGGGGGTTTGCCATTATCGCCACTTGTAAGGCGGTGTTCACAGAGTTGAATAAAGGTCTCTGCGTAACGTGTCACGGAGGGTACGGGGATGGAAAAGGACAATTTGACGACTGATGTGGCGCGGCGGGCGAAGGTCCGCCTGCGACGCAGTAGGTTGCGGGTTCAATTCCCGCCTTGGGACAAATGTTTGTACGGTCTGCAAATATTTGTTCCGGGTGTTCTGGGTTTTTTCTATGCATAATAAATATATCTATCTATGTAATGTGTATCAGTTATCTAGTACACATAACACAAGCTCTGCTTAGCTTGGGGCTAGATGATGTTATGTGGATTGTCCAGCATTATTTATTTATTTATTATTTATATACGATACATATGCAGAGACCAAGCTACTGCTCTTCCTCTAATATGTTCCGTTAGTCGGCTCTTACGTACGACATTCACGAACGGAGTTGGAGGGGGGGGGGGGGTCGATTTTTACGCGACGACCGTCACGACCTTCGTGCTTTGCCCTATTTGCCCTCATGTAATCAGTACTAATAAACAAATCTGGGTTCCGAAAAATAAATAATCGAGCAATAAATAAATTAAAAGGTATGTACATTTTTTCTGTTGTACAAGGGCATTGTCAAACTATACAAAGAATAATTTACAAATTTACATAATAAACAAAAAAAAATAATAATGAAATAGTGTCAAAAGTAATTTTATTTAAATTCATAAAGCTGCTGTCTAAGGGCATTGTCAAATAAACCAAAATAGCACTAAAAGCGTCAATATTTTATAATCCGGCTTTTACGACGACATTCGACGAAAGTCGGCTTACTCACAAAAGACGGATCAAAAAGCGTTCCTGTAAGCCTTCAAACGATTCGTTTGTACAGAAATCTGATATTTTCATGAAATTAATGAACTTCAGTCAAAGAGCGAACTGGAAAATTAATATACCTACCTATTATTGTAAGTATACATTATTTATAATTATGAAAGGGGAAATTTGACAACAGCGTGTAAGTTCTTAGTTGCTTAGTACCACAGAAATCTGAATAAGGTTATTTGGATCGGTAACGAACAGAATCGATAATTAGATAAAGACATTCAAAATTGGATCTTAACACTTCCAAATAAGGAGTTCGCTGTATTCACAGTCGTCTTAAAGCAATTATGCCGCCGTTTCCCCTGAATAGACTTATACCAAGGACATCTTCTGTTTATTGGATGGAGTAAAGAGTTGCGAGCAAACCGTTTGTGAGTGCTTGTGACGCGCGTTTCAGACACGCAGTGACGTAAACATTGTGTTAATTTAAGGTGCAGGTTTAGACAAAAGCTTGTGCTACCTAGTATTCTGACGCAGTGTAAAATACCTAAGTGTCCTATCCAATGAAATCTATAATTTTTGCAGGTGTTAAAATAGCTTTTTGAATGCTTGATTATTTGACATAAGTAAGCCAGTGCTCCGAAATTTCGCAAGCAATTCAATCTTTGACAATAAATATTTTAGTCAGTTTAATTGGTTTTACGGAGCTGTCCCCTGTTCTAATAAACGAGGATTAAATATTAGACCATAACAAAAATTTAAAAATACACCAACCTGGTTTAATTACGCCTATTGCCCATAAAATCTCACTAAATAGGTACAGTAAAGGCATAGTGGTTAGTGTAGACACATCTACGCTTGCATCATTCCAGAAAAAAACATGCAGCAAAACGCTTATCATCTCGTCCCTTGTGAGTCGACTCTAAAGGGCACTCTCTGCCGAGTGCTAAACTTCAAACATGACTTAAAGCGTCTTTGTACCATCCTATTCATGTTCTTTATCAACTTCCGCGGTTTCTCTTTAAATGTTTTGTAGTTCGTAAAACATTTTGTTTGCTAGACTTTATACTTACAAAGTAAGTAATTTTAAAGATACAGAAGGAAGGTTATGTCTGTTCGACCAAGCATAAAAAATACAGTTTTTTAGGATCTAGTGTCGGTGGAAACCGCAATTAGAAAAGTATAATGAGATGCAGATTCTTTATTGGCAACATAGTTCAAATCAAATCATTAATCATTTTTCAAATCATTTAGTTACAGGTCTAGTCCTGGTATATTCTTACAATTAATGTATTATTAATACATTATAAGTTGAACTTGATTGAGGTAGAGCTACCTTTGTTTAAGACTAACTAATGCGCGCGACTTCTTACGCGTTTGTCCGAGATTAAAGTGTCTTATCTTTTATTAGAGAGGTGTAAGCAACATGCGTATTAGAAGCTGCACCAGCATTAACACATAAAACCTATCCGTGAATACCTTTGACTAGCATACTGGTATTTATCTATTTGTAACTCTGTAATTATATATAAGCCTCTGGTTTTCTCTCAAATATATATTTATAAACAAATACACATGCATCCTTAAAAATTTACATTTAGGATGTAGATAATATACCTAAATAAGATAGGATAAAAACAAAACACGATGGGGTTGCCTGGAAGAGATCGCTGTTAGCGATAAGTGTGCCACATTAGATGTAATTAGTATTCAGTTCTTGTTTTATAAATGTGTTGATGGTGCAATAAAATTATATTCTATTCTATTCTTTTCACTATCGCATCCTTCCTAACACTGACCGACATAAAATTATATTTAAGTTGAGTACACATTCGATGTTTAAGTAAAAGGTCGAACTCAGGTAAGTGATAAATCCGCTTCACTATTCCGGATAAATCCGGGTAGATCTGGATATACCCGGATATGTTCGCGGAGCACGCTAGCCTCACGCTCCCCGGAAAGGACGTTAGGATTTGCTAGTTTATTACTAGACTTGATAGTGTAGTTCATTGTGTCTATGGAAATAAAGTAGAGATCTTTCACTCTGAACATGGGTGAAGTTATATGGCGTTAACGAAATGAAATAAAAAAAGAAAAAAGTTTTTGCAATTACTTAAAAACTATACATACACGCTGCTGGAGTCATCCTTTAAGTAAAATTTGCTTGTCTTGAAATCACACTATACTCTGTTATAGAATCCAAGATATATTGGTAAACAAAGACAGTTATGTCTAAAAACTTAACAAACTCTGTTATCAATAACTGACAACAGCAAGGTAACAGATAACTAAACACAAAAATTTAATCAAGGCCAATGTCTTGATTAAATTTTTCTTTTTAGTCCCACCTTCACCGTCACCTTTTTCGCGGCGCGTGTGCGTGCATTGTGATTGCACAATTTACATTCGAGTTTGAAAACTTATTGACAAATCATCTGACATTCTAACATATTTTCATTTTATATTTTGCTCAATTTAGTTTTTGTGTCTATTTTGCGTGCCGAATTTATCGGTTAACTAGCTGCAGCCCGCGGCTTCGCACGCTTTTTTCCGGAATAAAAGGTAGCCTATGTCCGGCCCCGGGATAAAATCTATGTACGTCTCTGCCAAATTTCACCGAGATCCGTTCAGCCGTTCTTGAGTTATAAATAGTGTAACTAACACGACTTTCTTTTATATATATAGATAGAAGATTATGTGGCACTAATTTTAATGAATTCTACATTAAACACCGAATTTATTTTTAGCCTTTTTAAACGTTTTTCATGCAAAAATGTGATTATGATTATGAAAACTGACGAGAGACAAAAAGACATTGTTTAAAAAGTGTTTAGAATACGTACTTTCAACAGAAACGGCCAATACTGGACTTCAGTATGAAGCGACTCATGTTACGCGACTCACAAATCAAAAAATTATATTCGTTTGGCCTCAGTAAATTCTACTTATTTCTAGGTATTGAGTACATACTCTCGGTTAAACCGTGACTATCAAACCGCTAAAATTTCAGGTATAACTGATTACGCTACATCAGCCACCAGTTATATCCGCTGAATTTGCGCTACCCAATATTGTTCAAAAATATTCGGCTTACAGACAGAATTAATTAGATTACCTTCCCACGGATTTGCTTATATTATATTATAATTATCAGCCTGAATTCTATTAAATTACTGATACGGCAGATAATCCGACTATTGTTTCACGGGATCCTAAATTGAATCGGATCAGCATTCGTTTCAATTTGTTATTGGAGGAAAAGGATTGGAAATCTAAATGCGTAGAGAATTGCAAGGTAGTCATTTTTTAATAGGTAAGTATTTTGATTTTCGAACTGATGATGCGAGGTTGAGAGCACTGTTGGAATGAGTAAACAAGATGATGTTCCTTTTTCAAATGGATTTCCATTTTAGTAGGTAAGTATTTTGATTTTAGAACTGATGATGCGAGATTGAGAGCACTGTTGGAATAAGTAAACAAGATGATGTTCCTTTTTCAAATGGATATAGGTAAATTTTTAATTGTTGGTGCGATTGTCTTGTATTTTTACATACAATTATCCGCGCTGACGTCACAAATCCAGGCCTCCAGCGTGGACCAGTTTATACGAAAACCAAAAGGGGATCGCGGCAGCTTTTAATCAAGTAATTATACGCGCTTGAGATTGTACGTGTACTAAATCTCATTCAATAATGAATCCCAACCTTCCGATTTCGACTGATATCGAGTCCTGAATTTGATTTCTCCATAGTATGGAGGAGACGACGACACAACCCTGACACTCGATCATTTCTCCATACAAAAGTCGCGTCTCGGCACATACATGCACAACTGTGTTGCGTGCGCTACACGTGCAACTGTGTGGTTGCCGTCTAGGGTCAAGTGACCCATGAACATATTGTGCGAGTGAGGTAGTTGCGAAATAACTCAAACATTTATTTTTTTATTTTACTGTCACAAAATGTGAAAACAAACCTCAAAACAAAAGAAATTTCGTATGTCCATGATCCAACAAACAAAATAGAACAACATCGACGTCGTTTGTCAATATCATTACCTATGCCATCTGCACCACGTGCGTTCGACGTCCCTTGCATTTGGACCGCAATAAAACTCGCCTAGGGGCCGGCGGAGTATGGAAGCTCAGTCAGGTGTGAGGCGAAGAGTATGCATTCTATACGTTAGTATTATTATATGTATATTCTCTGACGACGACGTTCAATTTTTGTATGGGATTAGCGTAGTTGAACCGCCCGTTAGAGGTGCTGCACCGAATGCTACACATAAATGGAAGGTGTGCTTCTTGGTACTTTCCGGAAACAAAACTCAGAGTTCTATTTAGGTAACATTAAAACACCTGAGGTCCTATTACTAGAATATTACATCAATATTAAGTGGAGCAGAGTGGAATAGGGCACCTAACCTACATCGATTTTGTTCTCTCGTGCAATCAACAATTGAACATGCGGTACACAATTAGCCCAAAAACCACACAGCTTTAAATCTGGGCTATTGGAGTTTAGCTTCAAAATAAATAGCATTCGCCCAGCCGGATTTAGCTCTAGTCCTAGAAATTTTATTAGACTCTATGATATAATTTATAGTCCCTAGGTTTCTTTATGATTAGGTATTTCGTATAAAGAGGATTTTTTTTAATGTAATCTTAATTTTTTAAAGTTTGTTAAATTTTCTCATATTTATTTTAGTTGAGGGTTTAGAATTTAAGTTGAAGTTGAGTTAATTTAGTTACGATAATACTTAATTGGTTTTGATAATCTGATAGAATAATCCGATTCTGACTAATTATTAACCGACTTTGAAAAAAGAAGGAGACCGTTCTAACTTCAGCTGAAAGGCTGTCTAAAAAAAATATATCATTTATATTCATCAATTTCTACGTTATGCGTTGACCGATTTTGAAGTTTTTTTTTTTGGGTTTGTATAGAGAATGCCCGGAAGTGGTCCCATAAAAATTCATTCGCGTCATTTTGTAAAAAGAATAGGCATAGGATTTCGCGTTTATAGAAGCGAGACAGAGCTTACGTTATGGAACGGTGTAAGACCAAAAATCAAATTTTTGCTTATTTACAAGAAAACTACGCAGCTTATGAAGAAACTGCTTCAAAGAACCAAATAATTAGTAATAACCTACGAATCAAAACAAGTCATATCAGTAGGCCGCAGGGTTCATGAGATCTCGATCAAATTATGTGCGAAACAGTGCACTTTCATGATTTTTTTTATAGTATTTTTTTTTCTCAATCGTGTTTTTACTTTTAAGGAACCAAAGAAAAAAATTATAATTTTATTTAACTCGAGTTTTTTACCACATGGATCCCGTGAGTACTGAGATTTAGGCCTAGTTTGACAACCACACCCGTTAGGTTATGCGAAGTCGGTTCGTTCGGTCGGTCAGTTTTCAAAACAATCAATTGTTTTTATAAATTATTACACTGAACCACACATTATTACTTCTCGACGCCGGTGCCGCCGCGTCGGATTTTTGAATCAGCCTGTTTGTTCAGCCTGTTTGTTAGGCATGGCATTTACAACATGGTGCCATTCAGTTATTGCCTAGACTGATTGTAGAACGAGTTTGCTGACTGAATGCTTGCCCGAATGAAAAGGCTGACATTGAAGCTGCCGGATAAATACATGATCCCTGATAACTATAAGCTTATCCAATCCCGGTAGGTACTTACCTACATAACATATCCAATCACATTCAAAAAAAGATTCCCAAACACATCCAACAGCATTTATTAAATAAAAAGAAATATTTCCACTCACATCCAGATAATTTTAGTACAGTCAACTCAAGCAAGGCTTCTACATGTCTTCAGATCTAGAGTCTATAATCACTTTCTTTCTGAGGAATAATTCGGTACGTTATATATTTTATTATTTATGTATGTATATTTATGTATAATATAGTATATTAGTATTAATGTGACTATATTGTAATTTTTGTTATCTAGCACTACCTACTAAATTGTTGTCAACACTATCCAAAGGTTAGCAGGTAGAGAATGCTATAAAAAAAAACAAAATTCAAAGTGCTTTATTTCCTTTAGACCTCACAGGATTCTTGGACACTTCACAAAATTCAAATTAAATAATATTAATATCTAGCATTATGTTTTCTGTAACTTTTGTGCAAGTATAATCTATTCTAATAACATAAGCGAAGGTGAAAACAGAAAAAAGTACAAAATAGCTGGTCACTTTATCATACTTTATGATAAAAGAACAAGCGATTTACTGGGGACAACGTCCAGCCCAAACCGCTGAAGCTAGAAAGCTGAAATTTGAAAATCAGGTACCGGTTACTGCACAACCTCCCGCTAAAAAGGGATTTTTGGAAATTCCACCCCTAAGAAAGTGAAAACGGGGGTTGAAGTTTGTTTAGTGTTTTTTGTAACTCTTTAACCAGTGGCCCAATTAGCTAAAAACTGACAGAGAATACTAGAAATACAAAATTATTCAGAACGTGTTTCAGGATTTATAAAATTATTTCTGAAAATAGGGTAAAGTGGGTTATTAAAGTTTGTGATTCGTAATTTGGCTCCGTATTGAAATGTCTGTAACTTTTTAATGCATAATGCTATTGAGCTGAAGTTTTCATTAATGCATTAAAATACAATAATAAATTTAAACATGTATATCAGAAATTTCGAAAAAACCCTGAGAAAAGGGTAAAATGAAGGTTGAAGTTATTGAGGTTTTTTTGTAACTCTTTAACCAGTAGCCCAATTAGCTTGAAAGTTACAGATAATACTAAAAATATAAAACTATTGAATACATGTTTCAGGATTTTTTAAATATTCCTGAAAATTGGGTTAATCGGGTTATGAAATATTGAAATTCGTTGTTTGGCTCCGTATTGAAATGGGTGTAAGTTTTTAATATAATATGCTATTGACCTGAATTTTTCAGTATGTACTGAAACAACAATAAATTAAAATAGATATTTCATGATTTTTCATAAAAATCTCTTAGTAAGGGTTAAAAGGGGGGTTGTAGATAGTATAATTGTAAATGCGAAAGTTTGTATGGATGTATGTTTGCTAGGTACTTCTTCACGCCAAAACCAATGAACGGATCGCGCTGAAATTATGCATAGCTAGGTCAGACCAAGAATGTTATTCCTGGTCTACCTAGCTTTGCATAACTATGCTTGGAGATATTTTACAATAATACGTAGATCAAGAAAATACGAAGAGAGTATTCAAGAAAAAGTTCTCGAGAATTCTCGTGCTCAAATTGAAAAACGATAGTTATCCCGCGCTAAACTGTCAATAGTTGAGAAAATTTAGCGCGCATCTTAGCGTTCGACGAGAAAGGTAATTAAAAAAATTTCATCCCATAAATCAGTTTCCATGGGATATAAATAACCATTATACTTTTCCTTAGAATTAACGCGTGCGAAGTCGCGGGCAGAAACTAGCATAAAATAAAGATTATTTCCACACGATTCTCCGCTGCGATAAAATTTTGTATAACCGGTTTTACTGTCTCCCTGCTACACAATCTTTGAGAAAGCTAAGTTAGATCTCCATCTCCAGAAACTTTTCTCATTATGTTTTCAAAAGGTCAGGGTCAGTAAAATACTGTCTTGTATTTGTCCATATCTTTTGCAAATTGTTAAGACTCCCTTTTATACGATAAGTTTTAGTAATATTGTGAGGCTTAGAAGTTTAAAAGTGGTGAGTAGAACCGGTGAGAAGAATTTTAATTCAGTGCCCTTTGAATATTGGCAAGTTTTTATATGGTGAAAAGCACCGCTGCAGCACATCACAATGGCAATGCTGGACAGTTTTGCACCTTCTCGTTCGTGATCTTGTCTTTCCACGTGATCTGCAGGATGTTCCGAAGGCAACGCATGTGAAAGTTAACAGGAGTGATAACTCAAGTACCTACCCATATAAATATCATTAAATATAAGTAGGTATACATACTTTTTTTTCTTTACCAGTTAAATCATAGTAATGTAGGCTACTAAAATCTATAGTTATTTAAATCCACAGACGGCCTTCAGACAAACTGTTTATTTTACCGCAATCAGGTTTGGCTCCTGATTTCGTATTTTAACGCTAACATTTTCTTATTTTAATTTATTTTCAAAGCTTTTCGTAATCCCCAAAATCAATTTTACATTCAGAATCATTTCCGGGCAGAGTTATTCCGTTACCCTTATCAATGGCACGCTTAGCGTTACGAGAATCAAGATGAGATATTGAAAAGCAATTTCACGAAACAATGAAAAATGTTAAATGAATATTCAATCAACAATTTTGAAGGGTCCCGTTTAGAATTCCCGGTTCTGGCTTGAATAAATTATTAGTGGACACCTGGGCACCTAGAGCAAATTCGTCCATTGCTGAAAATGTCTCCTGCAAACAAATGGTGTTTTGCCATAACCACAGGCAGGCGGATTGGTGATCGCAGTCAAGGTGCTAAATTAAATACACATGAGGGAGCTGCTGCTCTTCCTCGGTTCCCAGTACCTAGGTTCCCTCAGTCAACTCTTACGACATCACAAACAGGAGGAAGTTGCTGCTCTTCCTCTGGTAGGTTCTCTCAGTGCACTCTTACGACATCACTCACAGGAGGAAGTTGCTGCTCTTCCTCTGGTAGGTTCCCTCAGTCAACTCTTATCGACATCCACGGTTTAGTTGGAGAAGTCGATTCTAAAGCCGCGCGCCACGACCACCATGGCCAGATCGACCGACGTATATATATTAAAATAAAATAAAAGGCTCCGCTGTTTTGTATAGGAATACGTCGGTCCCATTTTCCTCCAGAAATGGGATAGGCCGTGATACAAGAAAACAAGGGCTGGCACTTCGAGAGTGACACAAAGCTACGTCACTGTCCAGTTGCCACCATCGAGTACCAATAGAGAGCAAATGTTCATAATTTCCTCTCTATTGGGTATGTGCTCGATGGTTGCCACTTATTACAACAAAACATGGAAGTTGGGAAACAAACAGTCAATTAAATAAAAACATAAAATAAGTTTATCGTCAATCTTGTTTGTTAGATCAGTCAAAACAGTTTTAGTTAAACACGAGTGCCTGTGATAAATAATAGTTTTATCAGATTCGTAAAAACAGGTAATTTATGGAGCTCGGGGAGTTACGATCTTACGCTACTGGTAACACTAGAAACAGATTCGTCTTCTCATTCGCCGATGGCGTCGATGACGTTGGGCTTGGGTCACCCACGTGACCGTGATGTCTCGGAATGCCATACCTTGTATTTTTACTATGGGATAGGCTTTTGGCCAGGAGTATGAATAGATTGACCACAATAGTAATAGGTTTTTCTTTGACTGCCTTTTGCTAGACAGTGAGATCGGACTTTTGTCAGCTTTCACAAAAACTTTGACCAAAATCCTATGCCGCCCCTATAAATAACTTTTTGTTTTCCTCAATTAAACTGAAATACCTATCCTAATTGGAAGGATAAAATTACTATATCGAAATGAGTTTGGAAAATGAGCGTACATTCTGAGAATTTTGGCTGTGTTGTAGAAATAAATAGAAGGTACTGCGGGGTTTTGTTGATAATTAATCTTGATGATTAAACTTTCAAAAGGTAAACTTTATATTAGATTCCTTAGAAGTGCTTGACATGAAATATTCTGTATTAGTATATTAAAGATTATTCGTCGGGTATTTATCGCGTACCTCCACGGTACGCGATAAATACCAGTCCTCTCTTCGGTTGTCTGTTTCTCGTGGGCATTCGACTGTACTGAAGTCGGACACGGTCATGGTCGGTGGTCGTAATGTGAACGTGGACAATCCTGATTCTGAAGACGAATTAAGGGTAGTCGTGGATACTGCCGTCAATTCTTGGCTGTAACTCTGAGTACATGCAGTCGCCCCGTGACCACGATCGCTGCAACGCTTTGGAAACGTAGGGGAAAATAAAGCAAAAGGTACGCGATAAATACCCGACAAATAATCTTTAATATGTTAACAGATCGCGAAAGTTTATAAAGTTTTCTGTATTAGTGTACATATTATTATGTGCTATTATTATTGTCTGAGCCAGATCGATTACTTTAGTTAGGTAAGTAGAATTTTTCGTAATCACGAACCGACCAGCGGCCGGTCGCCGAGCCGCCCGTCGAGAACGAACCCCTTGTCGGGGTGTCAGCGAGAAACTCTTAAATAGCGAAGACACGCATGAATTGCCTGAGAGAGAGCGAGACCATGATAGCAGGGATGTGCGCTCACGGCTACATTCCTACTAGCCACTGGCTATTTCGCCGAGGTAGTAGGATTGTAGTCAGCCAGCCAGTGGTTTTGGGATGCTTCGCGTTTTCGGTCATGTACCTGTCTCGCGCTTTTGATCGACGCTATCCAGAAAACCTTTCGTAGGAGTTTTGTGGTGTTCGGTTACCCTTGTGACTCTAACAAAGCATAACAGGAAGTGACTGAGAAGTGCAACACATAGATTGCACGGACTGCCGTCGAGGTGGGTGCGACTTTTCTCACCGCATCAAGCAGGCTGCTACTCTGACGTGACTGACTCATATAGTTAATTCTAGGTCTTTCCCTTCCTCGTCTTCCTTCTAATTTTCCTTCTATGAGGTTTCTTATGAAGCTGTCATGTCATATAAGATGTTCAAACTTTCTTTCTCTTTTGTTTTGAATTGTGTTCATCATAGGTGCTGCATCTGCTCCTCCTCATTAGTACCGTCCAACCAATCCTTTCCATCTTCCTCCAGCACCACATTTCAAACGCCTTAATCATGTCTCTATCCCGATGTGCCATGCATGGTCCATGTTTCGCATCCATAGAGGGCTATGCTCCAAACATAATAATAGGTTTTTATAAATTGAATAGATGATAAATCCATACTAATATTATAAATTCGAAAGTAACTCTGTCTGTCTGTCTGTCTGTTACCTTTACACGCCTAAACGGCTGAACGGATCTTAATGAAATTTGGCATGGAGATAGATGGTACCCTGGGGACGGACATAGGCTACTTTTTACGTCGGAAAAGAGCGTGCGAAGCCGCGGTCAGCAGCTAGTAAATTATATTTGTTATATCGATAGGCAACGTGGAATGCTAGCTAATGTGATTAAGTAATTGTTACTGGCAGCAAAAGCAGGCTATAGGTTCAATTCCAGACTTCGAAAAATGGAGGAGGTTCTATGTTCGGTTGTATGTACTTATTTTTAATGTATATTTTTGTCGATTTCTCCGTGAAAAATGGAACAAAATAAAAAAATCGCTATTGTATTGTAAATGATCCCCAGGTGCTCCCATAATTTTTAATAAATTATCTTAAGTAATAAACCTATATATTTTATGGCGGAAGAAATGACAATCCGTAATGTCTAGAAAATGTCTAGTGTCAATCGAAATATATGAGTTGGACCTTTCTTTTTAGAAACTTTGTGTGAGTATGTATTCGCGAATAAGTACCCTTTACTCTCAAACTGCCATATAAACAGTTTCAATGTAAACCACTATTGTTGCAGGTAAGGAGGCAACTTCCGCAACCTAGGCGAGTTCGGTAAGTGCTCTTATAGTGAACAAGTGAAGGTGATCCTGAATGTCACCTGTACTGAGCTTGTACCCACCAGTTGCTGGTTGCTTACGCTGTTCTACAACCCAAGGTATTTTATGTAAACAAGACATTTATGAAGGAAAACTTAACAAAAACTGATGATAATAACTTAATACCAGACAACATGGTAATCGTTATGTTATCACTAAAAACAAAAACACTTCAAAGAAGCATTTTTTTATTTACAGTCATTGCACAAGTGCAGCAAAAAAGGTTCAAATTTAATTTCGAAATAAGATGAGAGACGAATGAAATTACTGAATGAAATCTTTTAAAATGAAAAGTTGTTTTGAACTTCTGCCATTTGCTTCGATGATTGACGTTAAATATTTGCTCTCAATATTTATAGTTTTGTCTACAAAAAATATCTGGCGTTCTCGAACAGAGTATGTGTGGCCTTGGGCCCACTGGGCGACGTATCGACATTTTATACAAGGCAATTACTTTAGGAAAGGTAGGTTATGATGCCTCTTTTCAAAAGAATGTAGTATAAAATTAAATTATCATTCTATTTTAGTAGGTAGGTATTTATATGCTAATTATTTTATAAATAATAGTAGAACATTGAGATGTAACTCAATGTAGTAGAGTCTATATTTGTTAGTTTCTTGAAATAAGCAATTACCTTATTTTTTAAAATTACGGTTTTGATTCTGAAAATTATTTTTTCCATTATTTTCCCTGGATAGCGGGTTGCATTTTATTCAGGTGAGTGACACATTCAGAAAGAAAATGCGTTCAAAAACTAGAGTTTTTTTTATTTCATACATATTTCGCTTTCATTAAGGTGTGATGCAAGCGGGGCAGGATTGTCATTATTATTTTAAAGTATTTGTAGGTTTATATATTGTTAAGTATTGTTTGACAACTCAATAAACATAAATAAACCGCCAAGTGCGAGTCAACCCGCACACGGAGGGTTCCGTACCGTAAAAATCAGGCAACTTTTTCAAAGAACATCAAATTTTCACGTGTTCGGAGACCCTTTAAGTTTTCAACTTTATTATATTTTTAGTATTTATTGTAATTACTGTTGAAATGTTTCTTATTTATGGAATGTTTCATGTGTCTGTCTACCTATTGTGGTTCAAGAGACACAACCAAGACAAACAACCAAGGGAAGTTTTTTGTACCAGTCTCATTTAATTATATAAATTTATGATTTTTATTATTTGTTTTTATAGCGGCAAGAGATATACACATATTTTTTTTTATTTATAGATAGAGCCCTGTGACAGACAGACGGACCGACGGACAGCGGAGACTTAGTAATAGGGTTCCGTTTTCACCCTTCGGGTACGGAACCCTAAAAAAACTACCACCATAATACAAGCTCCGCTTGTTTTGGGGCTAGCTTTTTTAGCTAGATGATGCTGTGGATTGTTCTGTACATCATAATGGATCTATATTTTACATGAAAAATATAGAGGAGTCTGCAAGGAGAGCAATATTTGAAAAATGGATAAAAAGGGAGAGAATAATTTTCAAAAGGGGGGGGGGCTATCTCACCGAAGGGGTATCAAATAAAAGGTATCGGGTTGTACATCACCAAACAGATATTGAAATTCCTTTAGGTTACATACTTTTCGAAATAACTTGAAAATTTGACTATTACCCATTAAACCGCAACCATCATTATTATGATAGTGGTTGGTCCGTTGGTCTTACCCGATCCAACCGCTTTTCAAGGTTCCCAAAGCATGCGAATATGTAAACATCCTATATTATAATCGTCGCGCGGTCAGAAAGTGACGGAACGTTGTCAAAGTAAGGGATCTTGTCAAAGTAAATATCCAACACCTTTTGTCTAATTTCAGTTCGAAATGGATCCAGCCCATTCTGTTCACGCGCGGATTATAGTTATCAACCTTATTAAGATTAATTTGATAAACAAGTCAATCGTTGATCGCTTGTTTATCTCACTCGTCGTAAAGTTGCTGATAATTTTGCCATAACAATAAAATTTTATTGAAAAGGTAAAAAGCTAAAAGTATTTATTTACTCAAGGTTATAAAACTGTCTTTGATTTTTTGATTTTTTAATATAACTCTCAAATAACGGAGAACCGGAACGGGAACGGATTTTTGACACTAAACAATATTTACCATGATTTGTGTTGTTTTAACAGTTAAAAATTTACGTTTCGAATTTGAAAACTGTCAAAATTCCGTCCACCACGAAAGTTCTGCTTCTGCTAAGGATTTTTTGTCAACAAAAACGAAAACATTAGTTAGGCTTCGTCAGGCATAATTCCTAATACTATCTAAGCAGTCTCCAACTCAAAAGGGAAACATAACTCTGGACATAAACCCGCCTTGATTGCTATTCTAGAATCCAATTTAATAGTAAAACCACAGAAAGACATAAAATAGGTATAAATATAAAATATAACTTCCTACAGGTACAGGTATGCCCTAAGACGCATTGCGCGCCATTTTGTGAAAACGATAGGGATAGGTTTTCACGTGCATAGGAGCTTGACAGTTTTGGAACGGCGGCGTAAGCGCTAAAATCAATTATTTACAATAAATCGACACCACTTATGAAGAAACTCGTTCAAGGAACCAAATAATTAGTACTAACCTACGAATCAAAATATAAAATATCATTTTAATAGACCGCAGGGTTTATGAGATCTTGACCAAATTATGTACGAATCAGTGCACAAAAAATGTTTGTCTCCGACGGGACTTTAACCCGCGTCCTTGCCTCAGTACGGGAATGCACCACGAGGATTTCTTATAAGTTACCACGACTGTGAGGGCTTACGCACTTTAATAATAAAAAACCTTAGTACTGCATAAATCTAAAATATAACTTCCTATAAGTAAAGGTATGCCCTAAGACTTAAGTACTGATCGTTAAATCTTGCGGAGTGCACTCGACGGTACCTTAACTCCTCGTGAGTAGTGTGGCCATGCTTCTACATAATGCAGGTTCTTTTATTTGTGTTTCAAGGAGCACTCTTACCTGTATTGTCATCCAAGGCCTGAATGTAGAATATCTGTGTGGCTGTATTGTTTGCATCGTAAGGATTTCTTTTCATCGATTTTTCATAATTGGAGGGACTGTTTGCCTGGGTAAGTAGGGTTTTCGGAGGAAGTATTACTCTTTAGTGAAACACCATTGCCTGTGAATTGCTTGTTAACAGTTAAGTAACACAATCCTGTGTGTGTTACTCTAAAACAAAACGTTATATTATTATTATTATTTATTGCCTAGACTGCTCTGCTGGGCAAAGGCCTCCCACTCCTCCTTTTTACACGTCTCTATCTTGCTTGCCGAAATATGCGACAGAAAATACTTTACACATAAGCAATAAAAAAGGTACCAGTTTTTATTTTTTTATTCAATTTATTTGTAAGGACTTTTGTTATATTATTTAACATGCAGTCCCATTGTATACACAACAAAGTACTACTTTCTAAACATAAGTTTTACAAAGTTTGGTGATGGCCTTTTACAAAAGTCAGATCTACCTAATTGTGCTGACAGATGTGGCGCGGCGGGCGAAGGTCCGCCGCAGTTGGTTGCGGGTTCAATTTCCGCCTTGGGACAAATGTTTGTACGGTCTAGATGATGATGTGTGGATTGTCCAGCATTATTTATTATTTATTTATTTGTTATTATTATTATATGCAAATATTTGTTTCGAGTATTCTCGGTATTTTCTAAGTTTAATAATAAAAAACTGTGTAAGGTATTGTATTATGTATATCAGTCATATTATTGGTAATCAGCTTGTATTATTGGTGCTAGACCAATAATACAAGCTTTGTTTAGCTTTGGGGCTAGACGATGGTATGTGAGTTGTCCAGCATTACATACACTACATTATATTCCGACTGACTCTATAAATATGTATATATCTTTTTAATTCATTGAACACTAAATTACCTACACCTACCATGGCTACCATATAGACAACCGTACCGTACCTACATAAATCTAGTTACATACATTCTATTTCCTTACCCGGACGCTAGATAATCGTGAGGTGCGTTCCTAATGCAAGACGGGACGTGACTTGCAAAATGCCGAAAGGATTTTGCATAGAAAATTCAATTTCAATTTATCTGGTACAAAACCATGGTCACACTAGCGCGCTTAAAACTGGTGTGTGCTTAAGCTCACCGGCAGTTGAGGATATCAGTGCCGTTGAGTGGGTAATTCCTACAGCTTTTTGTAAGCTTCCACATGCTATTGAGATACCTGCAATTGTACACTGCTTGTTAATCTATTTCTGCAAAAGTTACGACTCTAATAGGTCTCTTTACTTACTTTTAGAGTTGAAAAACTTTGGGAATTCCCTCGGACCCAAGCGTTGCTAGCTCCATCCGTAGATGGAGCTATATAAACTATAAATTTCAATGTTTCCGCATTGAAGTTTATCTAAGCCTGTGCAAAGACTAAAGTTACATTTAATTCGTTTGACGAAAGGTGTGTGTGAAGTGTGTCCCTCACACACTTCACACACACCTTTCGTCGTTCGTTTTGGGATATTATTTGATTTTTTATAAATTACCCCGAGTGTGAGGGCTTATGCAATATAATAATAAAAAAAATCTTATAAACAGCCTAGAGTCTAGGCTATTTGTTTTAAAATTCTAAATTCAAGCACCCACGATCTCATAATGCGTCGCATACGTTGCAAACATGGGATCAGTGTGTTCCTAGCCTGCGGCGCTGTACTAAACCCCGTTCATGATCCAAGAAAACATGGTATGGTACTCCTATAGTGATACAATGTCACTGTCCAGTCGCCACTTATTTCAACAAATCATGGAAGTTGCGAAACAAATAGTCAAGAAAAAATATTCATCAGCAGTTTAAGTTAAACAAGAGTAATTGTTATAAATAATTGGTTAGTACAAAGCCACATAGTTTTATTAGATTCGTACAGGTAATTTATGGAGCTCGGGGAGTTACGATCTTATCCTACTGGTAACTCAAGAAAAAAAGGATTCTTCTTCTCATTCGCCGATGGTGTCGATGTCGAAGCACTTGTGTCACCCACGTGACCGTGATGTCTCGTAATGCCACACCTTGTATTATTGATCCCGTTCAAAATAGAACGAGTACCTCCTAAAATACTCACTCAACCTGCCGATTTCGACTAACTCTACTGGCCATACTTGATCCGTTACCATTAAAGTCTTACAAGGCATTTAAATAACTGTTCAATTACTATCAAAAACTCTATGCTGAATTAGAGTACCCTGTAGATGATGGTAATAAGCGGCGATAAGCTCTGAATGAATGAACTTTGCAACATTCCGGTCGTAGATAAGTAAAAAATGTAAAAAAAATGCATAGAAAATTGTTACCTATGTGTGTGTTTATTATGACTGTTATCTTTGATTGTTTTGTTTAAGATTTAGGATGATTTATACGCGTTAAACCACAGTAGGTAATGATAAATTCTAAAAATAAAGAGAACCCGGTGCTTAGACAAACCTAACATAGGCTTTATGGCATTGCTAACCAATTTATAAAACGAATTTTTTATTGAATAAATGATCTATATCTATCTATCGTTAGTAAGTATTAGCAAACAACTTACAACTTCTAGTGTTTTATGTACTTCTTAAAGCTATAAAAGTTGTATATAGTGTTGTCGAATAACTCCTGCTATCATCATAAGTTATAAAATTGTCTTTATTACTGTTACTCGATTCGAAAGCTTAAAAGGTTCCCATTTGATTTGACGTATTGGCAGTAAAACAGTCAAACTGAATTTAGGAGCGTCGATCAAGCTTTAAGTTTGAAGGAATCAGACCTGAGGCACCTAATATCCACTTATTCCTTTATTAAACACATTTAACGCCCCGTAAACAGTTAATTTAGCAAGTAAATTGTTTCCCAAGTTGGTATTTACAGACGGCTTTTATTTTGTTTGAAACTCTCTCGAATATTATTTCCTCGAGATAAGATGAAAACAGGTTATCTCGGCTCGGAGATGATGAAATTGGGTAAGAACACAACAAAACAACACATTGCTGTTAACCTGTTACCTTACATACCAGCAAGGGTTGTAAAAAGCTTAGCGCACATCTTAGCTAATTTTGCCCAGGAGCAATGGTGATAAAACAAAAGAAATGCCTTTTCTAGAACAATACTTAAGACTGATACGTTCAGAAGCTTTGGCATGAAGAGGTAGGTTACAATTACAACCATCCAAACAAAACATGTTCAGTCAAGTGTGAGTGTGACTCGCGCGCCGAGGGTTTCGAATGTTTGTCAAGTATACCTATTAAGTACTACAGGTACCGGTTAGAGACTTTGCTATTTATTAAATAGGTAAAAAAAAAAAAAAATTGAAAGTTTTGAGATTTACAAACTGATTCCTTTCATTTGATACCCCACCCGGTGAGGTAGCCCTTTTAAAAATGATTCCCCCGTTTTTGACCATTTTTCAAAAAGTATTCTACTTACAGACTTCTCTATATTTTACCTGTAAAATATATATCCATATTAACAAACGCTACATACATTTCAGATGGATCGCTCTGCAAACTTCGGAGACATACCTTTCATTTGATACTCCACTTGACATTGTATGTCTCTTTAAAAATTTCGACATCACAATTGGTACTGAAAATATTTATTTTCATTTTTATTTTAAATTTATTTTCTTATAATCTGTACAGGTGCACGAAATCTATTATTATTTTAAATTTCAAGTTATTTACTGCTGTGGTTTTTGAGATATTAAAGATAGAAAAAAGGACAAAAAAAGCGAGACCTTATGGGTTTCGAA
The DNA here is from genome assembly GCA_963662085.1 of Eupithecia inturbata. Lineage (NCBI taxonomy): Eukaryota > Metazoa > Arthropoda > Insecta > Lepidoptera > Geometridae > Eupithecia > Eupithecia inturbata. The sequence goes on along the minus strand of OY759194.1, from coordinate 3,970,426 downwards.
ACCGATCTCCGATCTTCGAAGACCAAAAAACAGAGAGTAGGTACGGTGATTGGCGACACACTGTACCAGCTGTACCAAATGTGTACTGTGTGTTATTTATGACCAACTATCTATATTTTTCTACCCATATTTTCTCCGAATTATTGTTTTGAAGTGTAATTTTTCTGTTGCGTGACGATGGTAAGAGGCCTGACGGCATGACACTAGTCCCATGGGAGTTGGGGAGGCCCATTGTGTGGGACGCTACATGCGTCGACAAACTTGCGCCTTCTCATCTTCCGAGGACATCCGTAAGGGCTGGTGCGGCGGCAGATTTGGCCGAGGATCTCAAGAGACGCAAATATGCAGGTCTCGACAGAGCCTACATATTTGCTCCCTTTGGGGTCGAGACCCTAGGTCCGTGGGGTACCGAGGCTCTCCGGGTTTTTAAAAAGTTATCTGAGCGTCTGGTCGACGCGACGCGTGACCCGAGAGCTGGCGGATATCTGGCGCAGCGCATCAGCATTGCCATACAGCGGGGCAATGTAGCCAGCGTCTGGGGACGCTTCCGACTGGAATTGACATATCAATTCCAGTCGGAAGCGTCCCCAGACGCTGGAAACAATCTACAGGTAGCTCAACTGATCCATAGATCAGTTGAGCTACCTGTAGATTGTTTGCAACAGTCTGTAGTTAGCTCAATTTGTTTCAATTTTAAATACTAGTTCTAATTTGTTTTTATTATTGAATTGTAATTTTCTTTGTCAAAAAAGATTAAAAAAAAAAAATTATGCTTTAAAAGTAAATATAAATATGACAATGAATTTTTAGGTTTCGTCCGACTCGGCGCAGACAAGTATGTGATTGAGCTTCTTCCGTCCGTAGATTACATACAACCAATTTCAAAACTCCATTCCTCTTGGAAATGTGCGTTTACGTATCTTAGTAGGTACGGAAGAAACAACCGCTAAGGTCTATAGACCTACCTGGGACATTCTTGACCCATTTGTCCGCTAAAACGTAAATATTTGATTGTTTCCCAACGGATATTTGTACCCTTGGCCAGTTGGCTCTTAAAGATATTGGGACATTTCCTGTCCCAAAATCGCAGCAAAATTCATTCTCTCATTTTTAAAATTCATTTTGTGTCGTTATAGAATTACTTTGAATAAAAGATTAAAATTTATCGGAACTCACCTAGAGGGAAATCGTTGCTTATCCAAGTAATCTTAGTATTATAATAGACAGAAACAATAACTCCAGAAGCTTATACTTGTCAGCATAGACCTCCTGACCGCCATAGCAACTTGTCTTCAGCTTGCCGCATCCAGCATCTGCCAGCATTCTCTCGCAGATCGTCATTCCACCTGGGCCGTGAGCACTGCAAGAAAAATAAAAGGAAAACAAACAATCCTCATCCTCAACATCCTATATTGGTCCACTGCTGGACGCAGGCCTCCACCTGATAAGTGCCTTATTGGCTTTAATCTCATGGAGGGTAATGCCAAACAATAATTATACAAAAACCAAAAGGCAGAAACACAAACAATGAAGCTACGTGGGCATCAGGTTCCTAGCCGCTCAATTGGCTCCATTGCTTAGCTGGATACACAGTAATGAGTCCACTTCTCTCCAATTATTGTTCTGCAGGATATTGTTTAATAGCCGCTGTTCGGATACCTGGGTCACAGTGAGGTAGAGGCAGCTTGGTTAGTTGTAAAGTTTATATGTTCGTGTCCAGAAGTCCTGTAAGATTAATAAGACACTCTTGGCGGAGTGGTCTTGGTTATGATTGGTGATGACCGGCTGCTCGTACAATGCGTCACCATTGTTCCCTGTTCGTTGCGTTATGGAAGCAATCGGTCATGGTGGACTATCCCAGAGAGGTGATGAGGTCCGACCATTTAGTTGGAGAGCGGCCACGGGACCCTTTTGCCCTCTATTCTGTCCTGGATCACAAGACGCTCGATCGTGTCTTCATTCCACGTGCCTAAAGAACTTTAGTATTCGTATTTGCACAGTCGATATATCTCTCATTGATTCAACGAAGTTTACAATATATCGTGTTGCTTTCACGTCATTAGTTGATTTGACCAGATAAACCTACTAGTGCAAGTTGGTCATTAATTACTACAGCCCGCAATGTTAAATTAGTGTTGCTAGCGAGAATGTTGCTACTAATTCATCAAGGGTGAGCGTAGTACGAATGTTTAATGTATTTGTAGGTGCGTGTAAATGAGCATTGGAAACCAGTTTCACGTAAGATTTTGATTCATCCTGATATTGTAATGGAATTAGAGGAACGGAATATTATGGAAATTATAATGTAACCTGACCTTATGACCTGACTATTCTAAATTTGTGATACCAGAGCTGCGCTGTATGAGCCACAGTGAATAGGCAGATTATTCCGTAGCGAATGCTGTCGCGTTTGCTTGTCGCGATTGCTCTCTATGCAAGTTTGAAACAAGAAACCTAATCTTATAGTGACGGCAAGTTTCAACAAAATTTACTTTTGAATGAATCACGTATACAATTTAGACCTAATAATATAATTAGAAATACAATATTTGACCTCGCTACAGCCGCAGCAGACAAGGAGTCTGGGAGCCGAAAGCTACAAGCAAATAGCTACATTGCTGTCCTAAACTAAAGTTATTTGACAGCACACACACATGACAAAATGTTTTACGATTGAAATAAGTCAATAATCATGTGTAATCATGTGTATGTATATTTGGAAAACTTACTTCAGTCAGAATTCTTAAGCCAAATGCTTGGCCACAAGAACAGGTACAGTATAAGCCAAGGTTATTTATAACCTTCATAAATTAAAATAGAGATTTGATAGTGGCATCAAAATAGTCCCGGTTTGAATATGCAAATGTCATATCCAAATTCCGACGTCCGTGACTAGGTTATGGGCTGATAGGAAATGGCGAGCAGGCCATCTGTCATTCAGCGTGGTTTATGGCCATATGCAGCTCTGCAAACGTTTGTTTGAGCTTCAATTTTCATTCACGAAATTGCGCATATGAAATTGAAACAGGTAGGAATAATCGTGGGGAATAATGGTGAGGTAGGGTATTGAATGAAATGAACGTATATGAAATTTCAGTTCTGAAGGTTCGTACATCGTAATTAAAATGGTTTTGCCTATCGAATGGTATTCATGTAAGGTGTTGAGCATTACCGGTTCAAATACAAGGGTCTTTCGAATGTTCAGCACATAATACTTAGTTAAACGAGGTATTCGGAATTCTCTATCTGTATTTAATTTGTTTCGCTAACGTAAACGTAAATTATTAAGGGTAAATAAACGTTAGGTTCCATTAATTATTTTCGGAGTTTCTATAAACTTTGTTGACTATCTACGAGTATTTATATATGTATTTACACAGGTATATTCTCTATCCTACTACGGAAATGTAAGAAAATTGTGTGTGCCTACCATCCTCTGTCTTTAGTAAAGTAAAATGCGTTTATACCAGAAACTAGTAAAGTAGTAAACTAGTCTCTAGAAGAGGTAACTACTGAACGTAAAAACTAACTAATTACCTAGACTTTCATGTAAATACAAAAGACAAGTCTTGAAGTCTTACATCTAGATCTTCAAAAGCTGAATTAAACTGCATAAATTCACCTTTTTGAAGTTTCCAGGTCCTAGAAGTTTCGAGATCCGGCTACTCTACTCTGCATAGCAATTCCTTAAGTTTAAGATTACCAACCCGTACATTTAAGCCATCTCCAGGGACTGACTTTAGAAACCGATAAACGATGTACCTACGTATATTGAGATTATAATTGTGCAAAATCATTTGCATGCGTCGACGGTTTTTGTGGTATTTTGTATTGAACTTCGTTTAAGAGGGCGCAATGTGCGCCATTTTGTAAAAAGGATAGGCATAAGATTTTGTGTTCACAGGAGCGGGACAGAGCATACGTTTTTGGAACGGTGTAAGCTCAAAAATCGAGTTTTTCCTTAATTACACGAAAACTACACAACTTATGAAGAAACTGGTTCAAGGAACCAATCATTTTGTAATAACCTACGAATCAAAACATAAGTCATCACCGATTTCTGAGAACTCGACCAAACTATGTGCGAAACAGTGCACTTTCATGTTTTTTTATCGTTATTTTTTTTTCTTAATGGTGTTTTCATTTTCAAGCAACTAATGAAAAACTCACTCACGGGCGTGCTGAGGTCTAGTGCTGATTAGACAACCAAACCCGTTAGCCCTATAACTCAGTTTAAGATTGGGCCCTTCAGTTGCACTGTATGGATGGACTACACAATAATGTGTGTTTGATGGAACGACCATAGACAAATTATTTTTGACAGTTAATCGTATAAAAGTAGACCCCCAGAAACAGACCCAACTGTCGGGAACTCGGGACCTTTGGCTATCTCCATATACTTCGTGCTATCTGTTTCGCTTCAAGTCCTTTCAGTTGCTATATAAAATTAGGTATTTTCAGAGTATTCAACTGATTACTACATCTATCCTCCCTAAAGCCTAATCAGAGGCTTAGGCAAACGCTAAGTGCCAACGAAGGACGATTGTAATAGACTGTATAAGAACATAGATTCGCAACTCTAATTATCGACATTAAATTAATTATCCCAAATATTGAGTGGCTTCGTATAGAAGAAGAGACAAACCCTCCTTAAATTTGCCACGTGGTATAGCGAAGGCTTACTTAAGTAAGTACCTACTTATGGTTCATTCAATAAACCAATATGTACAGAGAAATATATAATTTTATGCATAATGAAGTTAAAGAAATTCATTTCAGACATTTTTATAGTCCACCGTGAGACAAAATCGAAGTTTTTCGCACATTTTACACACACAGCCATTTGCTATGAATCTATTGAATCGTAGTTAGTTTGTTTTAGCGTGGGCTCATAGCAAATGGCTTACAATAGCGTAAATCTTATTATCTGCTATATAAATTACTTGTAGAACTTACATTTTTTTTCACGCGTGTCCAATCTCGTTTATTGTGATATGATAAGCTTGGTACAGGTTTCACTTCCTACCATGAACTAGTTTTAACCACAGCTAGTTTCTACCGCGTTCTACCGCATTCTACCAAAGTTGGGAGGTCATAAGGGATGACAAATAAGGGTTAATGGCTGAAACTGGGGCAGGCGACTCGTTGCTTTGTGATTCATTGTTAGGTTATGTTGTTTATAAATCAACGTAATCCGGAGTTATACCTATGCGCTATTTTTCCGTGAAGATAGGTTATGGGAAGCCCAGCTGACCCTCACTTTATTAAAAAAACCACAGTTTAGTAATTCAGAATTAGGGAAGCTGGGTGGTTAACAAAGCTGTTGTTGTTTGAAAATAGTTGCTGACAAAGTGCTCTTTCATTTTCTAAGTCAAAAATGTACAAAATACTTATCTAACATAGCCGAAAACATGCATGCTTTTTCTTAGCAAATATTATTTACATTGTCTGCTTTTTCGAAAAAAAAATACACGCTGTTCTTCAAAGCAAAATAATTTGAAATATCTGTATTTTTCTTAAAGATTCCTGGGATAATGCACACCTCGTATATCTCTTCATCATCATCTCGCCGATGGACGTCCACTGTTGGACATTTAGGCCTCCCCTAAAGATCGCCACATTATCTCATTACACATTTCCAATGCCACCAGACCAATTGCCAGATTTCGACTCTCCTCTGCTTTTGTGGCGTATTCGGAAGGTTCAGCTTAGGCTGGTGTTCAGTAAAAGATAATTGGATAATTAGCAATAGCAATTAGCGGTTAACTTTGACGTTGGTATAATGTATGAATTACTTCGGTCAAAAACGTCGATTAAAATGTAAATGCCCAATTGTCTTTTTGAACAACGCATGCCTTAATCTGCCTAAGTTATCGACAAATGATGCTGATAATGTTTAAAACGATAATACGAACGAACGAATCCCTAAAAGCATTTGTTCAACTATCAAATTAGTTCCGTGTTCCAATAGGTGCCTGATTAATGAGTGATCCAAAAAAACTTCGACCTTATTCAAAGCAGAACTTGTGAAAACAATTAGGACCGCTCAAACTGATAACTCAAGGTTTCGGTAATTCCCAACTTTGATTCATGTTGGCACATTTCGTAGGTATTCAATCTTTTTTCAATTCATTTTATTCATACTATAGATTTATAGGGAACATTTAGTTAAGTCAACAGATTCAATACATTTCAAAACACAAAATAAAATTCATAATAAAATAAAATATCACAACAAGCTTCGTAGCTGCAATAGAATTGTCAAAAAGTAAAATAAAATAAAAATGTCGTATTTCAAATGTCAAACAATCAAATTGAATGTAATAATATTTTTATCAGCAAACGCTTCGTCCAATCGACAATAGCTTTTAATTATTAATCTATATTTGATAAACCATTAAAATTTGATATCAGACATCTTACATTAATTGGTAACATACTGTACAACTTGATTGAATTTCAAACCAAAGTTTTTGAGATTTTTAGCTTACCTTGTTTTTGGGACAATTAAGTTATTTTGTCTTGTATTGTAAACATGTCCATCCTTAACGTATTTAAGATTATGAAAATTGTTTCTAGCTAACAGTAAATTAACATAGACGTACTATCCAGTCTTACAACTAGCAGTAAGTTATTACCGAAGCTAGCTTAAGCTACTAGAGGTTAAGTACTACTTCGTAGTTGGTACGTAGATACCTACTACGAAGGTGGTGCTCTTTGTAAAAGTAATACAAGAATTATTGTAAGTGAATTTTGTGTAGTTCTGGGTATTTTCTTTGTATAATATAAATATCTGTATATCAGTCATCTAGTACAAGCTCTGTAACACAAGCTCTGCTTAGCTTGGATCTAGATGATGCTGTGTGGGTAGTTCAGCATTATCTATTTGTTTATATTTACTATTTATTTATTTTCCTACAAAGAAAATATCCGTCTTACATGTTTGAAATACTTAATAATAATAATAAATCATAATAATAATAATACTTGAAATAGCAGCGAAAATAATTTCGTATAAGTCCAAATATTTGTAAGTAAAGGTATATTTTATCATCATCATAATCATCATCAACCTATCTTAGTCTACTGCTGGACACAGGCCTCCCCCAATGAGCGCCATAGCGCCCTGTCTTCAGCTGGCCGCATCCAGCATCCAGTTCGAATGTAGGTGAAAATATATATGATTTGACCATCACGTGTTTCTTATGTTTATTTACCTTTAGAACCTTTTTATTTACCTTAAGAGAGCGCATTGCGAGCCATTTTGTGAAAAGGATAGGCATGGGATTTCGATAGGTTTGGGCGTTCATAGGAGCGGGACAGAGCATACGTTTATGGAACTGCGTAAGCGCAAATATCAAGTTTTGCTTATTTACAAGAAAACTACACTACTTATGAAGAAACTAGTTCAAGGAAACAAATAATTAGTAATAAATAACCTACAAATCAAAACATAAATCATTTCAATAGACCGCAGGGTTCCTGAGATCTCGAACAAATTATGTGCTAAACAGTGCACTTTGATGATTTTGACAACAAAACCCGTTAGGTTCGCCTCTTAAGTTAAAAGTCGCTTATCACAGAATAAGAAACATCCTGTATTTTTTGGATGTCTGACAAGTGGCATGGAACGAAACGAGCGAGTATGTTGGCACTTTACCAACTATACATTTATTCCAGTAGCGACACTTTACCAAGCTGACGCCTTAACTAGTTGTTGGACTAAATCCTGTTTTTATAACATAACTACGATCAAGTTCCAACAACTACAATGTTCTCAAGTTGGCTATAGTATTACTGCCAGCGTATAAACGGGTTCGCTGAAACTGAATGGCAATATGCAAAGGAAACTCGCTCCAAGTTTTTGTTCTAAACTTATACTGTACCCCAAAGTAATACCAAGTTATGTCAAGAAAGGTGACTGAAAAATACAGTTGTATTTCCGATAAGTTTCTACTTGATTATGATTCTATCAAATAAATCAGAAAGCATTTGCTATCATAAGTGGCGTTGTTTTTTTTTCGTGAGCTGGATATAAACATTTGTAAACATTTTAAACAACTCCATTGGTGTGTAGAAGTCGGGCTTCTACCGCTAGTTTTTGACGTGAATTCTATGACGAAAATAAACTCCAACATCAATCTGGGAGAATCGATTCAGTGCAATTTCCTCTTGGACCTGATTGCGGAATTGTTTGTAGTCAGATAGACTACTAAGCACTACTATTCCGAATCCACCAACCACAAACTCATTGGCTAAAAATGTCTTTTTATGGTGCCTATCGATCGGCCACAGCATATACGAATACGGACACAACTCGCTAATTACACGGTAATTGTCTAATAACGAGTAGTATGTTATAAATATTTTTAAACTTACACGATCTTATGCGATTTCCATGGTGAGTGTTGTGTGTCGTCCGAGTGTGCAGATGGACATGACTAGCTACGAAAACCAAGTGAGGGTAGTTTCAAAACATGCTGCCCCCGCTTCGCAAAGGCGGTAGCTCCAGTACTCCAGTCATCCCGTGACCACGACAGTGTTCCTGTTGAAACTTCGGGATAGGTATAAACGCGATAAATACCCGTTAAATAATACTAATAATAATGAGTATGTTGTCGCCGAAAGCACTATTACCGTAACTCGTAACGTAACATAACCTCCGTGCTGTAACATTTCCAAAGTACATACATTTAGTCTTAATTTCATATCTAACATGAGACCCCTTGACAGACCGATTACATGTTCATTGAGTTCACGTGAAAATTATATTAGATGATGGACAGATATTTAATGCTTTACTCAGAGAACTTATATGTAAAACAGCTTGGTAAAAAGGTAACAGCATTGGCGGCCTTATCGCTGAAAGCGATTTGTTCCAGGCAGGGTTTCCAGGTATATGTTAAAAATAGAAAATGTTGGAACGATGGTGCTGCTTCCTACTTTTTACCTACGTTCCTAACTTTTGTGAAATTTCACTAATTGAATTCAAAGTTCCTTCTGTGTGTTTTTAACCCCTCCACTGCTATCCGATCCGCCTACCAAGCATGGCGATTATGGCAATTTTCATTATTACCACCCGCTTGCTTTGTTTAAATATATGGTTTGAGTGAGGCATGTTTCGCAGCGGACGTATTTGTGCTGATGAGGAAACTATTCAAAATCAAAAGTAATAATAATAATAATAAATGTTTATAAATAAATCTTTATTGACAAAGAAAATTACAATTCAAAAATAAAAACAAATTAGAACTAGTATTTACAATTGAAACAATTAAGCTAACTGCAGGCTGTTGCAAACAATCTACAGGTAGCTCAACTGATCCATATCAATACCAGTCGGAAGCGTCCCCAAGACGCTAGCTGCATTGCCCCGCTGTATGGCAATCCCCCACGGACCCAGGGTCTCGACCCCAAAGGGAGCAAATGTGTAGGCTCTGTCGAGACCTGCATATTTGCGTCTCTTGAGATCCTCGGCCAAATCTGCCGCCGCACCAGCCCTTACGGATGTCCTCGGAAGATGGGAAGGCGCAAGTTTGTCGACGCATGTAGCGTCCCACACAATGGGCCTCCCCAACTCCCATGGGACTTGTGTCATACCGTCGGGAATAATAATAATGTTTATTGTAATTACTTAAAAACTATACATAAATGTTCTGGAGTCACCCTATAAGCAATGTTTGCTTGTGTCACCCCGTTCTTATGTACCAGTGATAAAATAACAAAGTATTTGTGTACCAAGGTATACTAAATTAAGTCTTAAAATAATTATAATAATATTATAACAGCAGAAATTATTTAGACTAAGAATGAGAAGAAAAAGATAACAAGTATAATGAAAAATATATATAAGTAAAGTAAAGTTAAAGATGTGCATCTTAAACTACATAATGTTCATATAAAGCTTACCGATGATAGGAAGACAAAGCCTTGTACAAAACAGGAGCATAGTTCAAGACAAACCGGTTATTAATCCTCTTAGAAAGTATAGTTTGGCTGAAAACAGGTGTATCGAGCTAATCGGATCAGTGGTCCAGACTTTCGAGAAGTTAGCGGGAGCTCTGCAAACAAGTTTCAAGAAGGTAGAGTGGTCTGCAAATTTGTGCCAGGTCAGGTTTAAAATCTGTCTGACTTATACGGATTACGAAACGCTTTTGTAACAGCATTTTGTTTTGAGTGAAAACTCTACTATCGATTTTATCAAACAATTGTGGCTTGGCCGGGGAGGATTCATAATTTAATGAGTTTTATATTTGCGCGGAACTTTTATTTCTTTCTAAGTTAAAAGTAGCCTAATTACCCGCACCAGCATCAGTCATCTGCCTGTGAAAGTTCCGTCAAAATCTTGAGATTAGCTCAACACATCCAGACAGAAAAACATTTTAAAAATTGATGCTTTGTTTACATGTATATATTCAAGTGCATTCAGGTAAAGGCTGTTATTTTGAGATTACAAACAGGCACTTTAATTTAATTTATTTTTGCAGTATCAACTAAAAATAGCCGCCCTTTGGGATCGAGACCCTAGGTCCGTGGGGTACCGAGGCTCTCCGGGTTTTGAAAAAGTTATCTGAGCGTCTGGTCGACCATGATGCCATACAGCGGAGCAATGTAGCCAGCGCTTTGGGGACGCTTCCGACTGGTATTGATATGGATCAGTTGAGCTACCTGTAGATTGTTTGCAGCAGTCTGCAGTTAGCTTAATTGTTTCAATTGAATAAATAAAAGCTGCCCTAATTATTTTGTAAAATATGATAAAAAAGTTCGACTCCAAAACTGCTGTGTTTCTGTTTGAATTCGATCGGTTTGGTTTCTGGCGAAATTATAGTCACTCGTTTTTTGCATGCAGTCTCCAGCAAACTGACATCAAAGAAGTTTCTTGCTAAAGGCAACAATTATAAACTCCGAGTTCCGAATCAGCGAGTTAAATGTTTTTTTGATTACCATTTTACTCGGATGGATAAATCATTAACACACCACATAATTAACAGACAAATTTAAATACCTATTGAGAAATACCAAAATGGATTTTCAACCCAAACAATTCATTGTGAATATTGAGTTCGAGTCTAGTTGCTATGTGTTTACGGAGAGATTTAATGACATTCTGGCAGCTGAATTCTAGAGATAACCAGAGCATTCAAATTAAACCCAAGTGGCATGTGGCATGACCCGTCGAAATCACGCAGTGGAATCAACTTGAAATGTTCTGATTAACTTCAGCGATAACTTGAATTTGTGGTAAATTCCGAGTGTCTACCCTTGTACCCGGGAGCAACGCGAACATCTTAAATGAAAACAAACGGCTATAGTACTACGCGAAATTCTCCCTTTGTTTTTGGTGCAAAATGTCCGAATGGCCTATTGTATTACCCGGTTAACGTTAAACTGTGTTAGCTTGCCCGGAAAGCCGGGGGTTTTCAGGTTTTCGGGATTACAAAGCTTAGTTGCAATTGCTGCAATATTGAGAATTACTTTGCAGAGGTTGTTTTATAATGTCTGTAGAGGCAGCGAAATTAATGATCTGCTAGCTACTGTTATTATTAGAAGTAGGTTCATGAGACTAGACTAGACCGAAAAACGAGACATTTTCACTGAAACTGGTCTTGTATGCACGCCTGTATTACGAATAACTGGGACGTAAAATGATGCGGAAACACAACTAAGTGGGTATTTTCGGTAGGCAGTCAGAGTGCAGGAAATCGAATCAGAAGCTTAATTACGTCAGTTTTCTAGACCTTTTGCCCGCAGTGTAATCTTGCTATCTACCGAAAATGCAATCGTTGCACAAAATGGATCGGTTTCCACTTTTTTGTTGACTTTGATCCTCCGATGGATTAGTTTTGACTTCAAGTTCCACTCTGATCCACCGATGGATTAGTTTCGACATCTGTATTTTTATTTATTCAACTTTGCATGCAATAACTGTTCAGGCAGAAGGCAATACCTCCGAACTATCCATCAAAACCATATGCACGTCGAATTACGATTGCTCTCCGTACTGCGGGACAAAATCCGATGCCGCACAGGTATCGCAATCTAAACCTAAAACTTGTTAGCTCAAGGTCTAATTCAGAGTACCCGTGTTCGGACTTTAGGGAGCGTTTTGTACAGACGTTGATGCCAGGGATTTACAGTACACAGTACAGTCCACGTAGATTTAGCCTAACAGGGACGTTACACACGACGACACGTCATCGTAACGCGCCGCGTGATAGTTTCGAATTAGAATCGCGCTATGTAGTATTGAAATTGGAGTTTTAGAACGAAGATTTTTAAAGATTTAGATAGGTAAATGTTGTTAGAGGCAATCTGTCATCACAAACAAGGCCAAAATAATGGCCGTTCTGACTGAAAAGTGGATGCTTGTTTCTGGCTTTGCTTATCCTTTGCAGACCGTGCTTGTTTTGAAATAACATGCTATTGACATGTTCTCTCCGCGAAAGCTCCCCGCCATCTATTAAATTGTAAGGTAAATAATTCTTTTTCAACTGCCTCGTTGTTGGCAGACTCTGAACAATGCATTGCCTCTTTTTTGGTTTTAAAGCGTGGCCCGCTGTGGAGTCTCGTGGTCGTGTAGATACCTATATTTAGGAGATTTTAAGCTTGACGCCAACGGCAGAAACGACGTGATACTGGCTCAATCATGGCAATCGGCAATTCTACTGGGGTCGTAGCCAGCCTACGGCCAGGCCAGCAGAGTTCAGCTAACAAGTTGGCTGTAAGTTCTTGCAGTTTGTATGTAAAGGTCGGGGTTCAGGTTGAAAGTGACGATGCGGCTCTATAGCCCGTATTATGAAACCTTGCTCAGTCGTCGATCTATGCTTGAGTAACGCTTGACTAACGCTTTTCGATGGCATAAACGTCCCTCAAGCATAGATCTATGACTGAGCAAGCTTCATAATACGGGCTGAAAAGTGAAAAGCCTTATCGAATACAATTTTCTCGTACGTAGATACAAATAATAGTAAAGTGATTTGTTTTTGTAGTGTTAACCAACACTTAGTTGAAATTCTTACTGACTGACTGGGTGATTGACTTGGTGGCGTAAAAATCAATTTCGGCAAAGCAATTTCGTACAGAATTTTTGCACATACATTATTAGGCAAATACCTTTTAGTAAATTTTTTCGTTATGTAAGTATAATAGAAACAAAATGTTCACATTTCACTTAGTTACTTTATACATAACTTATAGGTTGGGTACCTATTATACTATAATATTCAGTTCGGTGTGACGTACATATCCACCCACTGCCTTCACTTGGTTACCTGACGAGACAAGGGCTCTCTCCGCGAGAGAACTGCCACGGCTTAGATTTCTTAATATAAAAAGCTTTTTCGCGTCTTTTCTTGACGAAAGTCATTCAGCCAGAAGTAACTACTATTACGAGAAATGTTTTATTGCTTCTGAAATGTGTCCCTTTCTCGTATACTTGTCGAATTGAGGTCCAGAAAGGACATTACCGAAAATTATTAAGGATGTTTCATCTTATTCATTCCATTGTTCATTCACCTGGACATATTGCACATACATAGGTAAAATCAATTCTCTTAAAGCTTCGTGCGTACAGTACCTACATATTTTTATTATGTAGTTAGCAAGTACTACCTAATTATTAGTCAGGAGCTTACAGTTCCATACCAAACTATATTACGTCCTGCAGACTGCGCTCACCTCGCACGTCCCTCCTGTAGAACTTCACCTTCTCGACGATGTTCAGCGACTCGTAGGGTAGCGTCCTGGCCTTGTCATCTTCAGAGAAACTCGTCTTACAGATCTGTATAGCCGAGTCCATGACATCCAAGCGATCTTGAAGAAAGGCCCTTAGTTCATTTGCCACTAGTTTTTCGGAACTCATGGCGACTAAAACGTTCCTCGGCCGAAGCCGCGCGATACGCGAACATAAACATTCTAGCGATACAGTGTGACGTGTCTAGTTTACTCGATAGCGCGCACAGCACAATAACTAATATGCATTGGAATGATTATTACTATTATTCACAACATTATTTAAAAACTCGTTGTAAAATAATTTTTACTTTTGAAATAAAATATTATAAAACTATTCTACAGTAAAAAAAAAATCAAAACGGTGAATTACGAAGCTAACCTTAAGCGGCCGGTGACTAGGACTGCAGAGAGAGAGAGACATCCTGACGATGCGCGCCGAGTCCAGGTACCGATACATTTTGGATCTTCTGGCCCTTGAACCAACTTCTTAGCGAGAGTCTCTTGAGATGTTGATCGAGGGTCTTCGCTTATTATTATTGTAAATACGCAAACATTATATGCACAAAGGTGACTTTGACTATGAATGTGGAGTAAAAGCTATAACATCAACGCGCTAGAAATAATGTGTAAAAATCTAAGTTTTACCACAAAAAGGAGCGCAAATTGCTATCCCCCAATACCACAATAAATAGAAAATCTAAAGCCAGTATCGATTCAACGAGGCGAAAGTCTAGATTGATTATCTAGATCTTATCTAAGCGCATTAGCGATACAAAAGAAGATTGCTTTCAACTAAATTAGCTTTTAAACTATCACTGAGCTATCATGAAATTTACCTTCTATATGCTTTGGGTATTAACGGGATTCAAAAGACTAAGCGTATATCATTGTAAGTAGATTTTCTTGTGGTGTTTATGTGAAGGAAATGTAGAACTGAGCAGTGGGAACTAACATACCCAAATCAAAAAAAATTTAAAGGGCAATTTATACACTTCTACAACAAAAAAACTCCTAGTGAGTTGCAAAAAATATCGGTAAATAAATTCAAACAAATTGTCAAAACCTTCTTGTGTAAAAAGGCCTACTATAAAATATCAGATTATCTAGAGGATAAAAAAGCGTGGGACAGAATTTGCTCCAACTCGAAAAATAACAACTAACTAACAGGCTAAAGGTTTCTTCGTCGCTTCTTTACTTTAGTCTACATACCGAAGCGACTGAAATAAAAAATATCACTTTATTTCCGTGTCAGTGTTTAATTATTAAGAATTTGACCTTTTGTATGTATACATTTATTATATTTATGGAAACAAAGAGTTTTTGACTTTGACTTTGAAAAAAAAAAATATGATTGGAAGGCACAAGTTTAAGCCGAGTCACAGAATTTAGTTAATACTTACTTCGATTCCATTGATTTCCTATTTCATCGGCTATTTCATGGCATCGGGACGTCGTCTCACTATTTCTGTACAGAACTACAGTTCTTATCGGAGGATCTGCTATTCTGTAATGGAATTTCCGCTTCAATAATTCACGTTGTATGACATTTTTATCTATTCATGTCTAGACATCTTGTCTAGTAGGTTTTCATGCTCCACGATATTTTATCGATTACCGTTAATATTAAAATCGTGTCGTGTAAAATAACCCATTTCAGCTCGTTGGTACTTGGTTTGTTAGGTTTGCTGCGGTTCCTTAGTTATTTTGTTTTTACCATGGTTATCTTTTATACATAATTATCTTGCTTGACACGTTTACGGTTATAGGTAGGAACATCAATTCCTGCTTATTTAAACCAGCCCTCGTGTCTAGAGCTGCGTAGTGTCGGCTGCAATGACTTGCAGGCTTTGGTACCTTATCGTTTTTAGGGTTCCGAACCCGAAGGGTGAAACGGAACCCTATTACTAAGCCTCCGCAGTCCGTCCGTCCGTCCGTTTGTCACAGGGCTCTATCTCATGAACCGTAAAAGGTAGACAGCTAAAATGTTCAGGGAATGTGTATTTCCCTTGCCGCTATAACAACAAATAATAATAATAAAATACATTTTCAAATTTAAGGGGGCTTATAAACAAAAACGTATTTTTTATGGCTATTTTTGCTCTTTGTGTTTCAAGGCTGTACCTCTTGAACCACAATAGGTACTTAGATACATGAAACTTGCTGTAAATAAGTAACGCTTCAACTGTTTGCGAGAAGTACACACGGAGAAATAATTTGGTGTGTTTTGGTTTTTTTGTGCCTCTTTTACTTTCCCTGACCGAAGGTCTATGTTCACGTGCAAAAAATTGAGTTTACACTGACGACATCTACTTTTAATTCAAGTCTAATTTAGTTTGATGACACATGGATGAAACTGTTGACGCCCGTTGCCATGGAAACCATTAAGTGATTGTGATGAATTTTTACAAACCTACGTTTTATAGCACACGTAGAAATTCCTCGAGAATCAAACTTATTGGGGACCACCTTAAAAATTAAAAAAAAACCAATTGGCGAAAAAAACCACCAAAACTGTTGTAGTTAGTCGTGATTCTCCAAAAATAATATGTTGATTTTTAATTTTAACTGTATAAATACAAATCCCTCGGGAATACAATTTTTATGGGACCACTTTGAGATCAATCTCTATACAACAGTGAAAGAATCAGTAAAATCGGTCAACCATAGGCGGAGATATCAATAAGTAACATACATAAATGAAAAACATACAGACGAATTGAGAACCTCCTCTTTTTTGAAGTTGGTTAAAAATGGAATTTGTAGACTACAAGAACGAGTAATAATCACAAATAATGTTGCGTCTAATATAAAACAGTACTTATCTATACAAACATGAAATATATCCACTTCTCAGAATTTTCATTACACGTTGTGAAGAAATTGGTTGTTATTCAGAGAAATAACATCTGTCACTGTACATCCATTAGTATTAAATACAAGTCGTAAGATTAGATAACCCCCCGGTTATGTAGAAATATTATAAGGCAGGGGGGTCCTCCAAGTGGCAAAAGATCACGAAAATTCCATGAAAAGCTGTCATAACCGCCACCTGTTCAATTAAAGACTGCTTCCCGACGTAATTATGAAACGGCCTCAGATAGTTACAATTCTTTGATCACCACAATACCCGATTATCCCATAGACGATTCTCCCACGAGTTCTCTCCTTCCGCCCTTAGGCTGCCCTTAGTGGTGGCCCTTATGATTGTTGCCCCAACATAACTTTACCGGCGCCCTCTGCGCCCGCCAAAAGTCCGGTAATGCTGTGACATGGCCATCTGCGGTCAACAGCAATTTAGCCCTTCCTCGGTTTACTGCTTTTTATCCTGGAAAAGTGCGTGCGAAGCCGTGGGCAGGCTACTCTTTAATATGTTATCAAATCGCGAAAGTTTAAAAAGTTCTGATATTACCACGCTCCTGAAACGCAAGTGCTCATAATTGCGACACCAGTTAAAGTTAAACAAACTTTTTACACATTATACGTGCAGCAGTCAGTTAGCTTCGTGTACCTGTTTTAATTACTTTTACTTTTCAGCTGTTGCAATTTTCTACTGTGTTTTATGGCTTCAAGACTTTAGTGTTATTTTTTAAAACAAAGCGTTGTTCGTCTCTGAATTAAACTTTTTTTCATTTTTCTCTACATAAGAATGTATTTGAGTATACATATATACACGTACGCTTATACCAACCAGTATGTAAAGTAAGTTTGCGAAAGCTCGATAGACTTTTACTTCTATCTCGCTTACACGTACAAAAAAGAATGAGACAAATACAATTCTCCGCGAAAATTGCCTCTGAAAAATCTCTCTAAACCATTTGAAAACTAAAATCGAATTCGTATGAAAGAAAAATTCTAGTAGCCTACGTGCATGAAACTATTCAACCGCTGTCAAACGACGAAAATAAGTTCCTCTCTATCCGGTAGAGGCGCTGCAAGGCGCCAAATGAATGGAAAGAGACGAAAACTTTTTTCGTCATCGTAATCTGATGGCCCTCTGGGACTAAGGACTATAAAACCTACTTCCAAACTCTGTTTGACAGTTATGAACAAGTTACCACTGCACTGCATTACATTTTAAACTAGTCAAATAGACCGAAATGAAGAGAATTTTCAAGTTATTTTATCCGTTGGATAAAATCAATTACCACTGCACTGCATTACATTTTAAACTAGTCAAATAGACCGAAATGAAGAGAATTTTCAAGTTATTTTATCCGTTGGATATCTCGTGTTATTTACCTACTAATAAATAATAAACAGCTTTGTTATTTAATTACCCAACAAGGGAATTTGAAATCATGAGCGTAATCTTTTCCCTCGAGAACAATTAAAATACAATTTAATTAATCTAGTTTCGAGATTTCAGAGGCCTTAGGATGTGTTTGGCATAGTTTACGAAAACTATAAAATTTTCATTGTTTTAAATACTCGTAAATTGAGCGCCTTGCAGTGCCCATACCGGATACTGAGAGGAACTACTTTGTATATGTACTATGACAGTGATCTAGTAGTTTCATACGAACTCGATAATGGTTTTGTCCCTATCCAAACCTAAGTCACTCAAGACTTAGGTTTGGATAGGGAAATTTATGGCAGATTTATTTATGACAACTTTGCCAAGTCTGTGATAGTAAATGAAAACTTTTCCGTTTTGATTTTGTGCAAACTCATACTAGCCACTATTCCAGGCTGGAAGTTTCAGTTTAATGTTTCCAACTATAACTTGATTGAGTGCTCCAATCAACGGTTTCTGCTTTTATTTATTGCTTCGTTGCCTACGGCTTTGAACTAACGAACGATGTACCTCACGTTTTGTTTTACGGTTGCCGTCTATCTACGATGTTACGTTCACGTGCTGGGACTGAAGACATTAATGACTGTACTGAGTCCAATTTTTCACAGAATATGACATGTGTTACTTCTCCAACACGACAATCTTACCCAACTCAGCCCGTAGAAGTCCTGTTGAAGCCCGAAAACTTTCGACTAACATAATATGAAGCAAAGTTATTTTTGTTGTCGTTTGAAATAAATAATTTATTTGTTTAAGTACATTCATTAAATAATTTTTTGCAGACAACGGTTTATAGGTTCGGTTAGGTTAGGTTAGAGATTGAAAGGTTCCATGTGATAAAATGCATGCTAAATAAAAATATTATTTTCTTCGTTAGAACTAGTTACGATAATAATGGAACGTGTACGCCTAATGCGGTTTGTACAGTCAGCTGTAATAAAATGTACCCGGACGTACTACATCTCCCTAATGTGCGCTGAGTGCGGTCGTCAACCAAGTCATGCAAAAAGCGAAAAGGCTCTAAATATATGGAATGTGACTCGTTGCTGAAAGAGAACTTGACGGAGCAATGACTAGACCAATGGTGGATTTGACATATAGAATGTGACTCAAGTCATGTGTGCGTCTGATGGTACATAAAGTTAGAATGCACGGAACAGGGAGTTTACTAACTAGCTACATAAAGGATTGCCGCGGGAAGCTAGCTTTATTTCCATATGCTTCTATTGATAAGTTTGCTGTGTGCCGGCTTAGAATTTCACCACCCCATTCTTCCCGCGGGTGTCGTAAGAGGCGACTAAGGGATATTCACCGGGGGCGGGCAGCAGCGCCTCCTGCAGTACAATTCTACCACCGAACTGCGATCCCCAACCCGCATGCCCAGGGTGCGGACTATAGGCATTACCCCCCATGGGATAAAAGCCAATAAGGCGCTTACCAGGGGTTGGCCTGCGTCCAGCAGTGGACCATTAATGCTGTTGACGGGGATATGTATTCCTAAGCTGACTATGTATCTTGATTATTGATGTAATAAATTTAATTTAATAAGCTTTTTTTGTTTCAGGTATGGAAATCTTGAGTTTTTTCCTGTCTAGCTGCCTTTCTTATGGTCAGTACTTACCTAATATTTAAAAGATACTTTATCTAAATACTTTTTAACGTTTTTAGTAAGAAGATTTTCTCGTATTCTCTAGACAGCCAAAGACTTTTTTATTTATGTCAGATTATTTTTGAGAGTAAGTTGAGATGTGTGCCAGCTGTCGCGTTTTCTTGATTGGAAATGAGTAAGTAATATTTTTGACAAGAAACTATTAATACCTACAGTTGACGACTGACCTACATAAGTGATAAGTGAGAGATATTACAATTAGGTATGACAGTTCACCGTGAATTAAGTAAGCTGCCGATGATGGTCCGTTATGAACCGTAAGAGTTGAAATTTTCAGAGCAATTAATATACTTAAGATAAATATCCAAATTAAAGGGAATCCCCATACAAAAACACGGGTTTTTTGGCTATCTTTGCTCTTCTGTTGTCAAGGCTGTATCTCTTGAACCACAATAGGTAGACACACGAAACTTTCTAAAAGTAAGTAACACTTCAACTTTAATAACAACAAATACTAAAAATATAACAACGTTGAAAATTTAAAGTTGTCTCCGAACAAGTGAAACATTTCTTCTGCTTACTTTGGGCCTAGATGATGCTGTGTGGATTGTCCAGCATTATTTATTTATATTATTTATTTATTTATTTATTTATTTGATGTTCTTTGAAAAAGTTGCCTGATTTTTAAGGTACGGAACCCTTCGTGTGCGAGTCAACTCGCACTGGTAGCTTATTTAACTCTTGCTTGAATCTGCAGGTAGGATGTATCAATTTATGGCCAGCTGACATAAGGTATAGCCTTGTGCGTTGAATTATGCATACAAAGTCAGGATGTTGGAGTTATGGGTAGGGCTTGGTTACTTACTGCTGGCAGTAACTTGTATGTTGTAAGACTCCTGTGTTTTGAATACCCATTAACGATACATTATGCCTATTTGATATTGCATTGTGGAAGCCGATGTTTAAAATCGATGAAAAGCGGTTTAGCACTTGAAACCGCTTTTGGAATAACGCTTCTATATTCTGTTTAGTCTGCTTGTACATGCTTGTCTGTTTGTTTTCTTTTTTTAGTTTTGCTTTATTGTCAATTATTACACGTTAAAAATGTCATTGCTCGTTGTTATAATGAACATAGATAGTATGTAACGTTATCTATCGTAGGATATTTAATTATTTATAGCTCTAGTTATTTATCTAGACTCTACTGGACTTTTCTCATTTTCTTTATAGTAACTTTTCTTTATATAGTCGCGTACGTGACGTAACGTAATGGTTTCGATGGAAGATCAGCGTTGCAGTAGCTATAACCTATAGCTATCACAACATATGCTGAGTCGAACTCCATTTTGTAGCTTTATGGTATTTTATAAGTGGGTAATATTATTTAATATAGTTTATATGGTGTTAGTAATTTAATTAGTTTTAGTAATATTATAGTTCTCAGCTACAAACAAAGTATATCTTTCTTTCTTTCTATCTCTCTATATTCTTTTCTATTCTGCTATATTAGAGGTGTAGATTTTCTTTACAGAAAAGGTCAAAATTCTATCATTTTTGAAGTTGACTGTCAGAACATATGACACATTTCCCTGTTCTGAGCAAGAGCCCTAAAATAATCATCATTTTTTACACCCGTAAAAGGGTTAACGATGACGATGATGGTGTACGGAAAGGTAAAATAAATGTAAACAAAAATAAAACCACCAGCAAGTGCGAGTCAACTTCCACACGAAGGGTTCCGTGCCATCTCGTACGAAACTATTTCAAAAAAAGAAACCCAAAACTGATGTTTATGATGAACCGAAAAAAAGCAAAAAGCCAACATGATGCGGTCACCCATCTGAGTACTGACCGAGCCTGACGTTGCATCGGTGATCGGTACTCAACGTGGTATGGATGTTGCACCCCTTTATAATAAAAATTATTTTATTTTTATTATTCGTTATAGCGGCAAAAGAAATACACATTCTGTAAAAATAATAACTATCTACCTTTTACAGTTCATGAGAAACAGCCAGCTGACAGCCGGACAGACGGACAGACAAACGGTCAGACAGCGCACAGGCTTAGTAATAGGGTCCCGTTTTTACTCTTCAGGTACGGAATCCTAAAAACCTCGATTCTCCACTGTAAACTACAAATATGATTTTACCTAAGTACATAACCTTAATTGACAAAATAAACAAATCTCAAGGCAAAACGTCCAAGAACGTCGTTTACTGAAAATAACTCCATCAAGCTGAAATATACGGCCCGTAAACATATTTAAAGTGCATTTATACTTTGATGAAACGCGTCCCCACTGATATATGATACGCGCATGTCTCTTTGCTTGTGTTGGGATTTGTCCGGCCATTTATATCCGGCCATAATTAAATCGCCAAATAAAATAAAACTTTTTGTTTACTGCAAAACTAGATGCAAATGAAAATCAATCCTTATAAGCACTTACCTAAACCATTACCTCCAACGTAAAGCTCGTGGAATACCTGATGGATGAGGGTATTATATCCTCTCCCCAAATTCTAATTTTATTCTCTTACAAAATAAACTTATCTACATACTTATTGAGTACATACAGTAACTAGATCTAGGCACAACCTGTGTGTCTACCATGAGTTGTCACAGTTAGATCGCCTGACGTTACTACAGTAGTTACGTAAATATTAGTACCGCGCATTTTAGTGCCCAACTATCCGCTAGAGGCGCTGTTCAAGTTTTCATACATTTTTTTAACTACAGTCGCTAGCGAGTATAGATTGTTAAATCTCATGGTAGACACACAAAGACCTTCAATCGGTTTGGCGATCGTATCGAGACGTCATCATGACGTCAATTGTTTTTTTGGGTATGCGTAAATCCGTGTCCGCACGATAGGGGCGCGCTGGACCAAACCCCATAAAAATTAGACGTCACGATGTCGTCTCGACGCAAACGCCGTTTATTTGTCTTCTTATCTTCAATAATAACTAATATGACTGTTAATAAATCAAACTAAATTAGCGTTGCATAAGTAGCTAATTAAATAATTAATCTTTCCGGCGAATTCGGCTTCTTTCCTCTAAACCGGACATCTCTGCCGGCTAAATATAGCCGAAGTGCGTTGACCGACACCGCGCCATTTCGCTTTTCTGCTAAAAATTATTTTTGATGTCGTTATTTAGGCCATTCGTTTATGATGAATATGTTTGTGTTTGTTCTTTATGTCCATTGAACTCGAGTTATAAAGGTAGACAAACTTTGCATCCGACTTGTGGTTTATCATGTGAGCACTAAAAATGGTTAGTGTTTACATTCCAGACAATTTCGTCTGTCCGTATTCTTAATGACATCGCTACACCTTCCAAAAGCGCTTTTGAGTAGATATTATATCTAATAACCTGCCCTTTTCTGAAAATTGACAATCTGCTTTTTTTGTTAACTGTCTACCCTCCCATCCCAATTTAGAATAGTTAGATGACAAGCAATTTGTTTTGTGTACTTACAAGCGGAGTCTAAAAGGGGCTCGAAATGATTAATTGCCCATAATATTAAAGCAACTAATGGATTAAGTAGAATTGTTTTCTATAAATAAACTGACAAATTCTTTGAGCCTGTTGAAGACCAAAGACAAATCTGTATTGAATGGATCCAGAATATGGCTTAATAAAGGAAGTCCATTTTGCGTGTTTCCACTCTTATCATAGGCCTATTTTTAAAAAAATGTCCTTGCTCCGCAACCCGTTCACAACTACACTACTTTTACCTTTTAAATCAAAAAGATAAACTCAAAAGTCACTTTGCTGTCCGTCTGTTAACCCTCTTTTCTCAGGAACGCGTGGAGAGGTATCGTTGAAATTAAACATCGAATACGTAACTTCTTGGAGCCGTGATATAAATCAAGCTTCTAAGTCAACGCAATCAAAAGTTACAGCCGTTTACGCCCGAAGTTTTTGAAATTTCCAAGGCAATCACATGCACACAAAACCTATAGGGTACTTCCCATTTACCTAGAATAATGAAATTTCGCAAGTAGCAAGGTCTTTTAACTAAACGGAACCCTCAGCACGCGAGTGGACTCGCACTTGACGTTTTATTACTCTTTTTGCCAAACAGTTGGTACTAACAATTGAAGATTCTTCCCCCAACCCACGGCAACCTTGCTCTGACAATTATCTCACTGCGCGTAAACAATTTCTGAGCGTGCAATTTTTATGTGTAAGGGCGCAAAATTTTTCATTAAAGAGGCACCCTCGTACCTATCTACCCTTCTTTATGCCTGTAATATTGTTTCGGGGCGTCTTGCCGCGACAAAATAAATGTTCCACGGACCTTGCTTTCCGGGATACCGAAGGATCTGACAATTTAAGCATTATTGGCTTCCAGATATTTTACACGGCGCTGACGCTGAGTTTTATTGCCCTTTCGTTATTAATGGGGAGAAATAAGCTTCTTTATGATTTATTGTTGGCACCTACGCGTGCGGTCGGCGTGCTAATGCGGTAGATTACAGCGTTCTTAGGCGTCTTAGGTTCTTAGGAGTCCACTTCGTACCTATACTTCGGTTTAAAGATTCTTTATTTCCTCAAAGAACATAAATACAAATAAAATAATATCCCAAAAATGTTTCGACTTGAACCCGCATCCTTCCCTTCGCATCCCCTCAGTACGGAAATGCGCTAACCAATTAGGTACACCACGAGGTCAAGAGACGTAGAAGTCGAAAAACTTTGGGACTTCCTTTGGACTCTAGCGCCTGCATGCGATGAGATTTAGATGCGGGTTCAAGTCCCGTCGAAGTCAAAAAATTAGGATTTTATTGGTTTTCTTAGAAATTACCCTAAGTGTGAGAGCTTGCGCAGTATAATAACAAAAATTTTAACATTAATTAATTTGACTTCAATGCGAAAAACAAAACTAGTACTTGGACCTAGCAGCCTAGATTTTTTTGTTGACACAGGGATTACAAAATCAAAGAAATATTTTTAGATAATATTTAATGGTAGATATCATCGGAGTTAGAAACAGTTTTTGGCTTTGAAAGCTTTTATTCGTCTGTCGTTCGTTTCCGAACTCAAATTTGAGCCTTTTTCGCTGCGCTTGTGCAATTATGCGTTGTTGAAGTTTGAGTTTTTATTTTTAGTGATTGTGATTACCTTACCTTGTTGTTGTCTGTTATTGTTATCAGTTTTGGTGAAAATTTATTAATAAGTGACTTTGTTAACATAAAATATCTTGGATTCTACACCCGAGTAAATGAAAACGTTCGTCTTTTAGGCTAAACATGGCGAGACCGTGATAACAGCTAAAAATTGTAGCTGGTATCATTATCACCAACACGGAAAAACCTTTGTTTGCATATTTCGTTTGTATGCTTAAAATAAATTTATCTGTATTTGAACAATATGACGTTGTTGGCGGAAAGGTTAACGACCAATAGAATCTCGAATGAATCGTGATGGTCATGTATCGTTATTTTGATGCCCTGCTATGACTTACTTTTACACATCTCTCCTATGGTATCGTGGTGGAAACTGTCGTATCACACAAAATCCATGGATGAGAGAGATTTCAGGAAGGCTTAATTTGTCTCTTGTAAATGGGTATAGGACGCAAATGGGCTTGGCTATCGGCTAGTGTCATTCCTTTTACCATCGACGAAATCTTTTACTTGTCAAAATCACTAATTTCGTTCACGGGCTTCAGATTTTCAAATATCAAAATATATATATCTCCTTTTGACCTTTGGACTCTTGGACACGTCACAAAATTAAAATTACATACAAAAAATTAGGAAATAACGGGATCACTTTGTTTTTTTTGTTCATTTCAATCTTTTTAAGGTAAAGTAAAGAAGCGAACAAGAAACCTTTACCTACATTGTTAGATTGTTAGTTTTCGATTTGGAGCAAAACTCGTCTCAAGCTTTTTATCCTCAAGATATTTCGTTGTATTTTGCAACTCACTTTAGAGTTTTGTTGTAGAAGCGAATACATTGCCCTTTAAAATATACATTAATCTTGTCTAGCCTAGTTGTGGGCACAGCAAGTTTATTCCTTTTTCTAGCAAGTAAATGATGTATGTCGCTATTTTTAGGGAACCGATTGATATTCCTATGAATGTTCAACAACTTTTCATAAATATATTGACATGGTACTGTCATTATGTTTATTTCTTTGAATATATCAAGTAGAGTTTATCTGGGATCCATGTTATAGATTGCACGAACAGCCCTCTTCTGCAGCACATATACGTTATTAATATCTGCAGCGTTTCCCCACAGCAGTATGCTATAAGACATAACACTATGGAAGTAGCTGAAATAGCTAGACTAGAAGTATCAACGTCTGTAAGATGACGGATTTTTTTGACTACATACGCTGCTGGACTAAATCCCTTCGACAGCTAATCTATGTGTGGGCCCCATTGATGTTTACTATCTAAAGGTATTGCTAAGCATACGGTACTGTGTACAATTTCTAATGTTTCTCTTTTTACGTTTAGGTACATCAGCCTTAACTTGTTTACATTGGATTTGGATCATCCATTGTGTTTGACCAATGGGACGCGCGAAGACCATGAAATTTATTTCAAACGTTAATTATAGGAACTGGTCCTGACTTTAGTTAGGTACTGCAGACGATGCACTTAAAAGCAAAGCTATCTCGAAATAATAACCGGACAGCCGAGAACAAGCTATTAATAAATCCTCGGTCTCATTTCAGTTAACATGGAAATGAAATTCATTCTTGAAAAGGTCACGTCGGAAAACGTTTCGTTCTACGTAATTGGATTATTGGCGGTTTAATGGCCTTCTTTTCATTTTGGATATAATTGTTATTTTAGTTGTCAGGCTGTTGCCATTTGAAGTTTCCATTTTTCGTAACCTAATTACGTAGGTCGTAGTACACTACGACCTACGTAATTAGGTTGTTGTAATTACATTGTTACAGATTCGGTGCCCCCCAACCATATCAAAGGGGGTGGAAATAATAGGGAACGCGAATGTAGCTACAATACAGCTGAATTTAGCATGTGTGCAAAATAAGAAAACGTAAAAAGTTTTCATGAGCTCGATAGACTACAACTTCTATCTCGCTTACACGTATAGAAATAATGAGACAAAATATTCCGTAAAAATAGCCTGTGTCAAATCTCTCTAAACCGTTCAAAAACTATAATAGAGATCGTGTGAAACTATTCAATCGCTGTCAAACTACGAAAAGCAGTTCCTCTCTATCTGGTAGAGGCGCTGCAAGGCGCTGCAAGGCGGCCATTGAATGGAACGACACAAAAACTTTTTTCGGTATCGTAAACTAATGCACAACCCATACTTAGGACTCTGACCGCAAAAGAACACATCATTCACATGAGAATAGTAGGAAATACGATATTTGGACGCTTCCTCTACAATATTAATAATATTTTCATTCAAACAGACAAACATCGGCTTGCAACATTGCTGGTCGCGTGTGTTTTGCTATAATAACAAGGCATTATTAAAGTTAGACCTTTAGCCAAAAAGGTGTTCCTAAAGATAGTTCAATGACACAATTATAACATAAAACA
The DNA here is from genome assembly GCA_963662085.1 of Eupithecia inturbata. Lineage (NCBI taxonomy): Eukaryota > Metazoa > Arthropoda > Insecta > Lepidoptera > Geometridae > Eupithecia > Eupithecia inturbata. The sequence continues at coordinate 3,943,241 of OY759194.1, read as the reverse complement.
AAGACAATAAACCAACAAAACTAGTAGGGAAACAACAGCGGGCTTACATTAAGTCTAGGCAGACTAAAACCCACAAAAATTTGTTTACAATTTTACTTAAATATGTTATGGTACAATACAAAATCGTCCGTTTAGTCTGCAAACAAAACAAAGTGACTGGTTCCCGCGTAGTGTATTGGCCACAGATATCAATCTGTGGTATTGGCACTAGGTTAGGTTCCTACTCTACATATCAAAGAAGGCTTATGTCCAACTCTTTTGCGTGAAGCAATAGAGAATATTACAAAGAATATTTCTTGCTAGCATCATCAACTGATGATGCTAATAAGAAATATTCTAAAGAGGGTGTCATATTGCAATAACGGAAACGAAATGTGCCAAGGAAGTTTTTCGAATTCGGCGGGAGGCCAATATTCTGGTCTCCCGCCGAATTCGCGTCATCAATATTTAAGTTCGCGGGATTTTGCCCCGGTTGTCCGTTTATTGCCCTTTATTACTGTTCTGTATACATTACGTGGCTGGCATTTTATATGAGAATAGCAAGCAAGAAGTTTCCACTTCTTGCTTGCTATTCTCACATAAAAAAGTTCAATATTCTGCAAAGTTTCTACGGTCAAAGATTTTCTTCGGTTTCTATGATTTATTAAAGTTTCTGTGTTCCTGGCCTAAGGTTTTATCACGGTTTTATTTGAATTTCTACTCAGTTTTTAAATAGTTGTAACATTTTTAGGTGCTTATCCGCGAGTTTCCTTTTGTGCAACTGAGATTGCTCAACTGCGAATAGTTGAGTAATGGGGCGCAACTCATTTTTTTCCCCATCACCCAGCTCAACTCAATAATTAATAGCCAAATTGAGCACTTTCTAGTACTACCAAAAATGTTCCAATAATCGCAAACTCCACGCTACACACATTCCAATCACCTTCCATTTGATATACCATTTTCGCGGTAGATTAAACTAAATTATTGTTATTACAAGTGCATTTCCCGGGTGAATATAGAGGGGTTGGCACCCCAGCAACGGGCAAGCCTTCCAATTACGGACGCCATACAAGAAAATATCCTTGACACAAATCACTCAAGGTCTTTGCTATTCTGCGGAAAATTGTAGGTACTCAATTCAATTTTCGCTTGGTTTCTCACTCAGGAAGTTTTAATATCTAGAATTTTCATTCATTAAAGAGGTACTCTGAGAATTTTTAACGTACTCGTACACGTACAGTCAGCTGCGAAAATATGTAAATATCTAAATGGTAAGTGCATAGTAATTGTGATAATTTATTTACCGCATGCCGCACAAAGTACGATGACTACTTAAAATATAATATATTACGTATTCACATATTTTTCAATACAATATATCGTAAAATATGTGCGTGGACTATTATTTGAAAAGTTCCGAGTAAAATAAAAAGAAAGTTTGGGAGTGTATACATATCTGAGGAGCTGACTGTACGTATTTGTATTATACTTGTGCTCCAACTTCAAACTGTTTCGCACCCTTGGCTCACGATTTGGCAAATTGTAAATGTGTTGACGCGCCGAGAAAATAATTTGTGCCTGTTTTATTGACGTTTCCAACCAACCCCTCCAAACTTTGTCCTTTGATCATTGTGATGTGAAAGTCTATAGGGCAAACGAAAGGCGCATTACTTAGGATTACGGTATTGCAAGATTTGGGAGACAATCCTATTTGACTACATAGTCAGTGGAAAAGGAATCGACGTCCCTAAAGGAAGGGAGGAAATTGGATTAAAATAACAAATCCTTTGCGGCTTAAGAACAATGGGATCTCGGCGTACCTTCAAGTTCATTTGAGTAATTTTTAACCGGTTTCAAAAAAAGCGAGGTTACATTCTGCTTTATGTTTTTTTATGTTTGTTCACCGATATCTCCGTCAATTATGGACCGATTTTTAAAATTCTGTCGCATGGAACCCCTATCTATAGATGATCACCATAATTGACGCAGAAATTGACAATCAATATCAAATCGACAATAAAAGGTGATCATAATTGACGGAGAAATCGACCAACATACATAAAAAATAAGACTCATATATGTATATATATATATATTTCCGAGGGATTAGTTACTTGTCCCGCAAAACTTAAAACAAAAAATTAAGAGATTCGAAGGTTTAGTTTTTTCAAAACAATCAAATTATAACTACTCGTTAAAAGACTAATGAAACTTTACGCAGGCTCTCCCGATTTGTGGATAAAGTTGATAATTGAAAATTTCTTGGCGGTATTATTGGAAAAGTTTAGCTGTGCGGACCACAGTTCCTGGTTAGTGAAGTAAGTGAAAGGAGCTGGCGAGAAGAACGATACAAAGAGATTGCTTTTTGAAGTTGTTCGGTCCGTTTCGGCGGTTGGGTGAAGAAAACATTTTTCATGATGCGGTAAAGTAAGACATGGTAAACCTGGCAACAAGTAAATAAATAAAAATCGTTTATTTCAGACCTTGGTCCATATAGCACAGTTACAAAATTTTAGTACAAATAAAACACAGATACAAAAATATTTTTATTACATAAAGGGTGCACTCAGTGCTAGGTGTAGCGGAATGAAAACAATATTCAAAAACATTTCATGGGATGACATGTTTTTAATACCGTATTTATCAGATCGCGTTGCAGGCTGAAAATCATAAAATTAGAGAGAGAGAGAAGATCAATTTTCAATTAAAACTTCACGCTGTAATGTTCTGTAATCTCGGCCTCCCCCCGAGATTACAGAACGCATCCGTTCCTTACTCCCTAAGGAACGGATGCTTAGCAGTCCTGAATAATGCAACTGTTTTATATGGTCGAATGTCTCGTGATCGGAAAAGGAATGATGATATACTGTAGGTAAAATAGAATAGAATAGAAAAAAACATTTATTGCCTTAATTTAAAAAAATACACACTCTAAAATTACATAAATCTATTTATATTAAACAGAAAAAAATAAGTTATCAAGTGTAGTGATTATGGACCCCTTTGTTTGGGGACGCACGTTCGGCTGAGATCTCATTCCCATACGTAAGTTCCTTTATGCCTATATCTTCGCGGACTGTAAGGTTCATGAGGAGTTTCCTCCCGCGAACACTCAGGTTGTGGAATGATCTCCCTGCCATAGTTTTCCCTTTTTTTTCAAAAAGGGACATAACAAGACACTACTAAGACTAAGACATTTAAAGGGTCGGCAACGCGGCTGAGACGGACGGACAGCGGGGCTTAGTAATATGGTTTCGTTTTCATCCGGGTACGGAACCCTAAATATCAGTGTATGTTTAAGAACCACGTCGACCATCCACTCGATGAACCGACGAAATTGTAGCGGTCGCAGGGAGTCGATGAATGGTGACGGCTCAAGACCGCTATCTGTGGCGTCGTATGAGCTGGGCTATGTCCAGAAGTGACCGTGAGAGGGCTGATGTGATGTATACGTGCTGATAGGCGGGTAATATACTTCAACTCGTACCTACCTGACTGTGTAAAATAATGCCGGGTAACCTGCCCTCGTCTTATTGTTTTGCAGTTGCCGTTTGCGGAGTTTAATAAGTCTGAAAGCCAAATGGAATCCAAATATTTTTACCATCTCTACTTCCCGTGTAAAATTATATCGCGTGTTAAGCTTAGAGCGAGTACAGATCTGGCGTTATGAAGCGCGCGCTTTTGTAACGAGCGTTTCAAAAACCGTCTGGTACGATACACGCGCGCTTCTAAGTATTCAAGCTTGGATGTGTACGGACGTATCGGACCTTAAGTACTCGATCGCATCATACGAAAAATTGTTCCTCTTTATCCATTATTTTTGTTTTCGTTTCCTTCTCATACTAAGGTAGGTACATTTCACGGTTAGAGAGGAAATATTTTTCTTATAAAGCGATCTAACACTTTCATACGAACTCTTCGTGGCTTTTGTTATTGCCATAATTCTGCAGATTCGATTGTTACATTTTAGCAGTTCTTTTCTGACAAGTCAGTGGTAGTAATCGTTTTGGTATTGTACACAAACAGACATAAGCCATATTGATGGTGTATAAACGCTCGTTTCCAAAGTGCGCTTCATTCTCAAAACGTCTAATGTGTACTAGCTCGAATCCCTGTTTATTTTCACATCAACGTTTATAATTCGTGAGAACGCGACAGGCACTTCGCAAGACAAACATTTACGAGTGATTATCCTAATGTATTTTCTGAAGTTATTATAATAAGGGTTTTAAATGATGCGAAAGAAAACTTTATTGCGAAAAGAACAAAGTTTCAGGGGTTGGAGTTCGAGTTAGGCTTGCAATATTTTATCAGAATATTTGGCCATCCTTTAGACTAGATAATCTAAGAAATTAAGAAATTCTGTGACATTATTAAAAACAATAAAACACTGACATATGTACTATCACAGGCGGGTATGCGTTTTGCATAGTTTAAGAAAACTGACAGATTTTAGGTTTCGTTCCATTCATTTTGTTCCTAGCAGTGCATCTACCAGCCAACTTTTGGTAGTATGACGGCTATCTAATAGCTTCATACAAACTCGATTCGCGAACTATGCGAATTATTTTAAGTGTGTTTTTGCATTGGCAGTACGAAGCGCTCGTACTTTAACGAGTAAGCGGAAGTAAACTGTCACGTTTTCGTTAACTTTTTCCCTTATGTTATAACTGAAAAGTCATACGAGGCTTTAAAAATTTGGAGCGTCTGGTCGTCGCGACGCGAGAGCTGGTGGGTATCTGGCGCAGCGCATCAGTGTTGTCATACAGCGGGGCAATGCAGCCAGCGTCTTGGGGATGCTTCCGACTGGTATATGGATCAGTTGAGCTACCTATAGATTGTTTGCCACAGTCTGCAGTTAGCTTAATTGTTTCAATTGTAAATAAAAAAATTGTACTAGTTCTATTTTGTTTTTATTATTGAATTGTAATTTTCTTTGTCAATAAAGAATTACTACTACTAGACGTACAGTAACTCAAACTTGATTTTCCTACACTAGTGTAACAACTCTACTATCTACTACTACTGTGTACTATCTTCCGAGTATTCACGCCCCTTAAATGATAATTTATTGCCCCTACCACTGTTTTATGTCTAGATGTTGCTCCATGAATTGCAGTTAAAGACAATGATTCACTTCTACTAAAGTTTGATAAACGTGGCAGGGCTAGGTCGTGACGCTGATTGATTAATGGTTAGTTAGTAATTAGTTTCTAGCGCACTACCTGAACGGCCTATTTAGACTAATTAGTTAGTCCCTAGCATGCATAGGCTATTGTAATAATAATAATTTAATTTTGCATGATAAATAGTAATCCCTCGGGAATAATTTTGTCATAGGAAATCTCGGGATTGTTCTCTGTACAAAAACAAAGAGTGTACAGAAACAAAGAGTTCTCTGTACAAAAAGAAAGAAATCGGTCCACTATTGACGAAGATATCGGCGAACATACATAAGAAAGAACATGCATACTTACAGCTGAACATAGAACGTCCTCCTTTAATTGAAGTTGGTTAAAAATAAAGATTAGTAGGTACTGATCAGAACTCATCGTACACTCAGTCTGTGTACGGTCTAAAAATGAATGGAGGCGGCTTAAGATCGCTATTTTTGGAATCGTATAGGGGGGTCTATGTCCAGCATTGGACGATTTCTTACAGTTTCTATGAAAATAACAGTTTGGCAGTAGATATTTATTTGATTATCATAATTTTAATGAAGTTGTTTGTTGTGGTTGCGAATTTGGTAAGGCATACCTATGAAATAGAATTTTCCTTATTACCCTCATGCTTTGTGTATGCATAACGAATTTATTATTGCGTTCTCGTTTCATTTAAAGGCAAAAGTTAATTTGTAAAGCCAGTTTGCAAGGAGCGTGTTTACGAAAAGTTAGGACACTTCAAGCTTTTAACATTTTAGATTTTTTTTTTCTAAAACCTGTGTGCTAAGAGTCCAGTAGAGTTCTAACAGCAAATTGTCAGATCAAGGCAGCGATGGTGTAACTTACCACCTAAGGGCACCTTAGGGGGGATCGAAACGACCAACGACTAGGAAGGCTATTTAATATCACCAAAAAACTCAACTACGTGTTTCGTTTCGTTTTGGTACTCTAATTCGGTGTGACGACATTGGCCGTAACGAAACACGCAACTGCGTATTGTAGAATTAAAATAGGCTTCCAGAGCCTATTTCAATTCTACAATACGCAGTAGTAAGCTGTGTGTGTCCTTCAAGAGACTCTACCATCAAGACAGAGACATTGATGCCGCTACTATGAGATTTAGGTACATCATCGGCTATTTTAGTCTCTTTGTGCTCAAACTGTATCTCTATGCGATATTTTTATTGAATCGCTGATAGTCTCAAGTATATTGATTGTGTTGTGACTCATAATAGTGGTTTTAAACTTAGTGCAGTTACTGGGTCTAAGTCTCGCTCAGTTTGCATGGCGTAGGAGGATATTCCCTCTATCTCGACGCAGAAAAGCAGCTGTTAGACTGTTAGCGCTCTGACGGAGAAGTACAAGCTGAAATGAACTTTTTTTGCTAGAATCTAAAATGTTTTATCCTAAAAGAAGACTAGTAAGATCAATGTAGAAATAACTCCTAAAGGTCGACCAGGATGACTCATGATGACGTACAAGTTATGCTATGGTCAAAATGTCGATGTCAAAATATGTATGTAGTTCTAGTTCAAATGATGTTGTACTGAAGCTGGTGTGCAATGGAATTAAGTATGCCCCGACTAAGCCCCAGTTTGACCCAGTTCTGACAATCCCTGAACACGCATTTTTAAATCATCTGGTAAAAGTGAACTGAGTTTTTAAATAGTTTGCTCTGCAATGAAAATGAACTGCTTGTATTATTTTCTATTGTTATTTTAGTTTAAAAATCTACGAATGTGTGAAATTATTTATGTAGGGCATACTGTCCTTAAAATTTCAAGCTAAATTTTATTATATTTCGAAATGCTTAAAGTACCTTTGTAGGCTGGTGTTCACAACAAACATTAACAACTTCGTCGGTTAACTTTGACGTGTAATTGACTTACTGTCCAAATCGTCAATTTAAACGTAATTGTCCGATAATTTATTGAACAACACCTGCCTTAGTATATTTATTTCGACTATATTAAGAACTCACTTCTTTACACCAATAAAATACAACGCTGATATTAAAATCAACAGAACCTTTTTACTTTCGGCCGTTCTAACGTTCCTATCTAAAGTAACAAATCTTAAGAAACTCTGCGTCAATTTCCTCAAGTTAGTTAGTTACCTTTAGGCGTTTCCAAGGAATACTCATCGACAGGAAAATATCCACGTGCGGCTCTATCTGAAGCGCACGTTGTTGGTCCGTGGAGCGAGTATGGTTGCGCAGAAATTAATCAGTTTTTCAATTCTCTACTGTTTAGGGTTATATGTAGGTGCATTCGAGCCCTAAGTATTAGGTTTTGAATTGAACTACAATATTTGCATTCTGAGTATTAAATAATTTAAAAATGTCCTTTTTCGCTTTGTCTGATAAATCATCATAAACAGGAAGCAATGGTCGGCATACTTCTACTCGTATCCAGGCTTGGTAGTTGTTCGCACACACGTCCGGTCGGTTCTGCCTCCGCACAGCTCCGAACGCGTCGATTAGATGCCTAGCGCGTTCTGCTACGAACGTGTGGAGCACGGACGCGCTCGATGGATGGTTTCCTCTGGGCCGTGCGCTACAAGACGTAATAGTTGATTTCTATGCGATACTCCGGATGACGGACCTCCGTACAGACCGTTTGTGTAGCACTAGATCCAGCCGTACAAAATGGAACGTCTCGATCGATATTATCGAAAAACGGAACTCAGGGCTCTGGAAAGTTCCGCGTTCCAAAGGTGCTGTTTATGACGGTTTGCAAATAAATCGTCTCGCGGGATTGGCCAGTTGTTTTCGAAAGGACGTACGTTTCTCTGTCTGTTTGGTTTATGTTATCGTCAGAAAGGTTTTAGGGTACGTAGGTACAGTACAATTGGTGGCTGGTTAGTAACAAAAGGCTTTGAATTCAGAAGAAAGGTGATAATAGTTTTAATCAACATACCTACGCAGAACTTGCACAGAACTAGGTATTCCTGTTGCCAATTTAACTCCGTTTTATTAGTTACTAGCTGCAGCCCGCGGCTTCGCACGCTTTTTTCCGGAATAAAAGGTAGCCTATGTAGCCGGGATACCATCTACTTCGCTGCCAAATTTCACCGAGATCCGTTCAGCCGATCTTGAGTTATAAATAGTGTAACTAACACGACTTTCTTTTATATATATATAGAAGACTAGCTGCTGCCCGCGGCTTCGCACGCTTTTTTCCGGAATAAAAGGTAGCCTATGTCCGGCCCCAAGATACCATCTACCTCGCTGCCAAATTTCACCGAGACGGCTGAAGGGTCAGCCGTTCTTGAGTTATAAACAGTGTAACTAACACGACTTTCTTTTATATATGTATATATATAGATAGATTAAACAGGTCCTTTTTTAAAAACGACATTTTAGGATTTGATATAATCTAGATCTGCGTAGTTTGGGGCTAGATGATGTTGTGTAGAGTATCAAGCATTATTTAAGTATTTATTTAATTTAATGTAAGAATTAAAACATTAAATTAAATAATGCTGGACACTCCACACAGTCTCATCTAACCCATTATACTTATAAGTACACTAGCTACTGCCCGCGGCTTAGTTCGCTTTTTTCGAGATAGAAGGTAGCCTATGTTCGTCCCCGGTATACCGTTTACCTACCTGCTAAATTTCATTAAGATCCGTTTAGCCGTATAAGCGTTAAAAGGTAACAGACAGACATACAGAGTTACTTTCGAATTTATAATATTAGCATGGATAACTTTACCCAAAGTTATCCGTCATCTTTTCTAACACACAAAATTTAAAGCAACATTCACAAAACCGATCGTTCTAGCTCCACTCCATCCAACCAATCCATTTTCGATCTTTTAGCTCAGTTGCAGTGTTGACACATTAAGTGATTGGTTCTGATAGCTTCCCATAGGTATATTCCGGCTTGAAAGATTGCACGAATAGAGCTATTAATTATTGTGCTGCGCTTAGTACAGTTAGACTGAAAATATATACACGGTGAATGGTTTCAGTCCAACCAAAACTTTGGTGATTTTGACGCAAAACACATCTACACTTCTACAACTCACCGTAGAAGAACGAGGCACGCGCATCTGGCCTGTCAGTTAATTATCAGTAATAGTTGCTTATGAAGTGTGAAAGTACAATTTGTAGAAAATATCTACAGATAAATTAATTGTAGGTAAGTGTTAATTATTTATTCTTGTTGTAGCATCTTATTCGAAATTTGTATTTTTTTGATTGTATTATTTACTCATAATTATAATTAATTATGAGTAAATAATACAATCAAAAAAAACGGTCAAACAAATAACCTCTTACACTAATGTGTAAGAGGTTATTTGTTTGACCGTTCTAATTGAATAAATAAATTGAAAATTAAACTTATTTATTGGTCAATCAAAAAGTATCTAACTATAGTCGCCACTGTCCGTCTAGCAAATGAATAAGCATTCACCAAATCTATTTGTCTAGCTAGAACGCAATCAACTGTCTGTGTTCCTGTACAAAGTAATGATGGCACCAGCTAATACTTCCAACTATCAGTCACATTCGTACATCGCTCCTATACTAGAGTCACATTCTAAAAGGGTTTTTAAAAGAAGATTAATAGTACAAAACATAGCTTAAACAAACACTTAGGCACAAACAAAACTTTTTTATGCTCCTATCCTGAGAATAGCATTCTACAGTTGTGCGTCCACCAGATCAGAATCGGACCGTACGCAGCGTTAGGATTAGTTGCTTTGTATTGATTTCTATGGTACAACTGGGTCGTCATATCTGCCGGTAACAGGCATGTTGATGCGTACGCTGCGTACGCTTCAATTCCGATCCGGTGGATCAGCTTAAAACGGAGTTTAAACGGAGACCGAGACTAAACAGTCCATCCCAAGGTTGCCTGGAAGTGATCGCTCATAGCGATAAGGCCGCCTTTGTACTTCGTCTACTCTTAGCATCTATTTCTGTATAGTTATTTTTCTTTGTGTGGTACATTAAAGAATTATCTATCTATCTAAAACAAACAAATAAAAAACATGAATGAAGCACCACTTGATATGTCATCGATAAGTCCGATCGTAACCTATAAGCAAAGGTCGGAATTTCCAACCATAAATATGCTTCTTTAGTTGGGCTAGAGCTAGACTGTGACCTAATTCGAGCACAAACAGCTGTGGACCCATATCTCTCAACTTGTCCGCGAGATATTACTGTACTGACTTACGTTCTTGATGTCTCATAATTTCACTCATAATTGTCTAAGGCACAACTGGTACTAAGTAGTGCAAGTTTGTGCTAAAAGACACATTTAAAACTTAACGTTACTTTAGCCAAGGGTTATCATTCTAGAACGTTTGAAAGTTGAAAGCTGAATGTTTTTACCATTAAAAATTTATAAAAATATATATATATATATTTTATTATTTTTTATTATATTTATTTAACTTAATTTGTTCGCTTATCATAGTAGTAAAAACTAGTAAGTAGTCCAAAATTCCGTTAAGTGAAACTATTGGTCTACACGATACAGGCTTTGCCTAGTGTGGAGACGGCAGGAAAACTATAATATTGTTATTAGAAACGAAATAAATATTTATTAATTTTTTTTCATTAAAAAAAAGGTCTAAACATAAAAAAAACAAGCTGAGGGAATACATTTTCACTGCTGGACATGGGCGTCTCCTAATGAGCGCCATAGCGACCTGTCTTCAGCTTACTCCATCCAGAATTTGCCAGCAGCCTTTAGCAGGGCGTCATCCCACCTGATCACAGATTGCCATAATAAAAATATTTTTTTGGTTTTTTTGGTGGTTTTTTTCTTAAGACGAATTGAGGGTAGTCGTGGATACTGCCGTCCATTCTTGGACAACTCTGAGAACATCCAGTCGCCCCGTGACCACGATCGCTGCAAAGCGATACAAAAGTAGGGGAAAATAAAAAAAAAAGGTACGCGATAAATACCCGATAAATAATCTTTAATATGTTAACAGATCGCGAAAGTTCAAAAAGTTTTATAATATGAATTGTAAAACGTAGGTACTTAAAACAGAAGTTTGCTTGACATTCCTTTACCGTTCTGTGGATTATCTCTTCGCTCATTTGCATCAAGTAATAAACGTATAACTTTGGAGATTACGACGTGTTACGACTATAACTTTGGTTGTCACTTGTCTATGAAGATAGTTGTAGAAGATAAGCTTCAATGAAGGTCCATAAACGGTAATATCACGTGTACAGTGAGCTACAACTGTAGCTTCTCATGCTAAAGACCGCTTACTCACCGACGGAACGCGGTCGTCGACTAATTTAACTTTAACGTGACATGGTCTGTCACATCACAGGTACTTGTGTGTTAACATCCAAATGCAGAAGCTGTCATTTATCTCTTTTCAAAACGACTGTCAGTGTCAAAACTTGTCTATCTCTCTTCGCCTTATTTTTATTTATTTATTTATACACTATTGCACTAACGTACAAAGGGTGGGATTAATGCCGAGGCATTTTCTACCTGCACAACAAAAATATATTTTTTACAGGGGATTGGCGTGTTGATATTAATTTACAAATATATAAGTCTATAATTTATAAATATATATACTTTATTAAACTCCCTGGAGAGACAAATCTATAAACAGCTTTCAGAATAAAATCGCCTTCTAATCATCGGCATATAGATCTCATCTAACTCCAAAGATAGGCTTCCATCGGAACAAGAACTGAAACTAACTTCGAAAACATCTTAGTTACTTTGTGAAGGTCTCAGAAAGTGCAAATTGTGAAACTAACGAAATTAAGCTCTCTGCTGAAGTGTAAAGTGAGGTAGAAATTGTGGAAATGCAGTTTTACCGTCGCGACAACCGATACCGTGGCCGATACAATCTCGAAGTTCTAATAAGAAACTTGACGGTCGTGAGAAACTTGATGTTTCGTAAAAGCACTTGATTTGAAACCTTGCACGAACTGTCTAGTCTACCTACTGTTGGACTTTGTATAAGATTAGCTAAGGATAAAAATTACTCAATGCTTGGTATTAACCTTGGTACTAAAACCGCAAGCATATAAAAATTATATCAAACATAATTTAAAAAAAAAATGCGAGTATATTGTACTAAGCTATTAAGTTTTAACAATATCAAATATGGAGGAGCAAGATAAGTGCTTGGTACTAAAGTTATATGCTAGGTGACTTAAAATATTGTTTAAAATTTAGCTTTGTAAGTAAAGAACTATCTTATATATATACACTAGCCAAACTCGATGTAGAATGGTTGTAAACAAACCGCCCATACTTAACCTAAAATTCACTCTGTTGCCGCGTACTTTTTGTATGCAATTTACATTACTTGTCGATTTAAGATCCTTCCTTCAATAAATATTGCTTACAATTATATCTGAAACTCGACGCCAAGTAAGCGAGTTTCAGTTATTTGTGTCGTGGTTTGTTTATAAACATTCTACATAGAGCTTGGCTAGTGTATAGAATATAATAGAAAAGCATTTATTTCGACATACACATAAAAATCATACAAAACTAAATAAAGAACATGGAGGTTTATACTAAATTAAACAAATAGTGGGCGTCAGATCAAGTTTTACCCCACCCTGTGCCGAAATAGGTGTTGGCTCAGCATGTGCGGATCGGTTGCCGCTCAGCGCTGTTTTTCAGCCAAAACCCTTTGCGTTGGCGTCACGGACGTCTAGTCGGTGACAAGCTTAGTACTTTAATATAACATTTACATAGGTTCATTCTTAACAAAATTATAATGGTAAATGTACTAAATACTAAATTAGACAACTAAAAATAAAAATTCAACGACCGAGATAAAATGTTGATACCACAAGGTATTATTAATGTATATATATCTCTGCCACAAGTGAGGAAAATGCTGGCTTTCCGGTCATCAAATTCGCATAACTCTCCAATGTGGCAATGCGGCTGGCTATCTGTGCACACTGCATTTTGCTGATCTGTGCATTGTGTGTGGTGGTTATGATAATGAGTTCCTTTATTTTATGAGATGAAAAATAAGAAAATGTTTTACGAGCTTTGCAAAATCTTATTGCTATAAATCGCTTGATCGTCGATTCTCTGCAGTTCTTTGCTTTCGGTACTCATATATTTGAAACTGAAATTCAGCTTCAAATGGAAATGTTTCTCACAGCATTCATGGAAGCCGAACTGCCGAACCTTTGAATACGCATCACAAAACGTATCGGGTACTTTAATTTTACGCTTTCAAGAATATGGGAAAATTCCGAATTCAGCGTGTTTCTCAAGAGACATCCAGCCCCATTTACGTGCAAACCTACACGCAAATTCACGTAAAAATTTATTATAACTGCTACGGCAGATTTAAACACATTGTACTTGTGCCAAATGTTCAACAGCACCTTCCCAACTCATTTGCGAAGGAGTTAGGCATCGTAAAGAACTCCATAATGTTTCTCTTACCCATAAAGGCGTCTAAAAAGCTCGAGACTTGCAAATTGAAACGTTTTTGTGGCCGTATCCAGTAACATTAATTATGGAAGGAATGTTATGGCGTATCAAAACGGGTACGTAGTCAGAAATAATTTCCGGGATCTACCTAGATTAAGAAAATACATTTTTTAGTCACTAATTTTGTTGAAGAGCGCAAAATGTAGAAAATGTTCGTTCTTGCAGCATTAATCTATTGGCAGTTAATACATTTCCAACAGTAAATTTGCATTGACAAAAAACTTGTACCTGTACCTATATCATAAATTACTTATTTATTAAGTAACTTTATTATTAATAACTTGCCCCTGTAACGACAGCCTAGATCTGCACCATTCGAGTACCGATTACTAGCAATGCGCTATGTGGCTCAATGGTCTCCTATTTAAGTTAGCCCATCTCACTCGCATTCCGGGCAAAGTTGTCCGGCGAGTATTTCATTGTTTTCGACGTTGGCTGATCGCTTCGAAATTGCACTGCATTGAACTTGTCATTTGTTGAGTTTTTCGACGTATTGTTAGTGATAAAATTTGCCCCGAAATAAAAGCCTAACTCCGCCCATTCGAGTACCCAAACCGATTACTAGCAATACGCTATGTGGTTTAATGGTCTCCTATTTAACTTACCCCATCTCACTCGCATTCCGGGCAAAGTTGTCCGGCGAGTCATTCATTTGGTTCCGAAGCTGGCTGATCGCTCCGAGATTGCACTGAACTCTAAACTAGTCCAAGCAAGTTAGATAGTCTTGTTGTTAGTCAAGAAAGTCAAATTAAGTTTACTATTTGATGGAATAGCTCAGAAGCTGTTTCGGAGGAAACTTAATAATGTACTATAATAAACAATATTAATGGGGAATCTGGAATCTGTGAAGAATTTTAGAAATTCCTTGGTATTAGCTCAATGGCTCTTTTAAACGTAAAAAGTACAAAATTGGCAGCTCTTTTTACTCAACTCTTTTCAAACTCAACTTTAAAATATAGTGGCAATTTTAGAATAAAAAAATATTTATAACAATATATTAAGGGACTTTGCCGCATAGCGACCACGTAGAATGATATTCAAAAAAATATATATAAAAAATAAAAAAATACAAATGATGTGTACTCGATAACGTGTATACACTTATGTACCCTTTGTTTCTCGTATGCTGCGAGAATTGTCAGTATTTTTTTTGAAGCTTTTATTTTTTTACACTTTCCTCTTTTGCATGGCGCAGGTGCTAAGCTCTTTTGCTAAGAAGATCTATTGACAATTCTAAAAAATGTTTCAATATTTACCTCGTGGCAAGGTAAAAAGCAAATTTTGATTTTTACCTTCATTTACTGGCTATTTTCGTTCTAATGTGGCCACTGCTCAACGCTTTATCCTTTTATAGCAAGGAATTGAAAGCTCTGAACCTAGGCAATCACATTAAGTGACAAAAGTTTCCAGCACTCCGAAGCTACTTTTACAATGTTTGGCATTAGGTAGTTGGTATGTAGCCACATCCACAGCAGATTCCATTTGCTTTGCATCACGACCCAACTGAAAATCTAAACACTATTGCAGTTACAATTTTGTTAATTGAAAACCTAATTCAAATTGCATGTTCCAGTTGGCAGGGAACGGGTGAAGGCAAAAATTAACTGTTTAGCATTACTCACATGCTCCCTTATTATATTCTGTCGATTTGCTTACATACTTTTATATACTTCTGTTTATTTTCCACCTATTTTATAAAGCAGTATTACGAGCCTGTAAGAGAGTTTACGCCCTCCATGCGTAGTTTGGCTCAAAAACAGTACTTTTCAAACTTGTTTGTATCATGAACCACTTATTCTATAATGTTAATTAATAATAATTTTAGGACATTTCGTTGTCCAAATAGTTAGTTAAGAAAATTTTTCGATTAATATAGTATGTACGCGTTCTATCAAGATAACTTGTTAGAGGTTTTCTTAATTTCCCTTTCAGCATCAGTTTCGAAGTTCAAAATATTATGAAAATACTGATATATCTAATTAACAAAAAATAAATACCAACCAATAGGATCCTTGGAAAAATAGTTAGTTAAAAAAATGTTTGGTTTTGGTATCTTACTATGAGAAATTAAAATTCAAAAAAAATTGTATTTTTACGAATTTTACATGGTTTTTTCACCGATATACCTTATTTAATTTAAAATAGCAATAGCTTACCAATAAAGTAGACCATGTTCTTTAAAATCATACATCTAAAATTTTATTTATTTTGTTGTTATTATTTTTCTGTAAATATTTTAAAACTACATTAAAACGTTGCGCGCAAATAATTTCAAGTCAGTGCCACACACATTGCGCGCTAGACGTAAACGCTCGGTACAGTATGTTTTTAATAACAAGTTTTGTAAATTAATAGCAATGTTATGGAATCTGGGATGAACCTAATCGTACATTATAAACCCTAGCTGCTGTCTGCGGCTTCGCACGTTTTTTCCGGGATAAAAAGTAGCCTTATGTCCTTCCCCGGGATACCATCTCCCTGCAAGATTTAACTAAGATCCGTTTAGCCGTTTAGGCGTGAAAAGGTAACAGACAGACAGACACACTTACTTTCGAATTTATAATATTAATATAGATGTTTGCAGTACCCTTTGAAAGTATTCCATTTAATGACGCTAAACTAGGTCAGTTTCAAGGCGAGGCGCAGACCGGAGGAAAGAAAGGCCCTCAAAGAAGATTATCATGGGAACCAGACTATGTATTCGATCCCCGCGAAACTGGCCTAGCCTAGTGCGGGGGTCATAGTTAATCATTAAACTAGTCAATACACGAGTCTAAATCCTATGTAATCCATTGTATATACATATAAGGTGTTTTCAATAAGCTAAAATAAAAAAAGAAGCGGTCCGCGCTGCTATAGAGGCTGTACACCGAGATGTCATGTCTCCGTCTCTATAGTCTAGGCATAGAACAGTCTTGCAGTCTTCTGTCCAGCGCTTATAGTTCTTTATAGTCCAGTTACTTAAGGGAAAAATTGGGTCAACCTCGAAATTCCGAGATAACCTGGCTAAAGCTGGAAGCTCATATACGCCTTCATTTTGGCGTTAAAGGTAAACGTTGTCTCTAAAGTCAAATAAAAAATCGTATTTGATTCGTAATAGTTATTCATGGTCAAATATCACAAAAACCAACTTTTCGAAATTATCTAGATCTCCATAGCTATAATGATGTTGACCTCTATCATAAAATTGTAGAACATAAAATTTGCGACAAATTTTGTACCCAACATTTCTTCATGCACTCAACCGTTTTTTAAGAGAGGGTTTCAAGCGCGCTGCGAGCCGCCACCTTAAGGTAGCGGTAAGGAATTCCTGCGATGTTATTTCATTTGAATCTTCCATCCGTGGCGCGAATCCGATAGCGCTGTCATTAGAGGAAACAACTTGAGCGGGTGGGGATGCTGGATTGTTTAATCTGGCATAAATTACATCGTGCTCAAGTTATAGAGATGTTATATCAGTGAATGCGAAAGTAACTTTTTGACAAGCGTACATTATTTAGACCACAGCATCACTTCACTTACCAACAGGTGAGGATGGCGCCTGCAACGAATTGTTTTTTTATGTCTTTTATTTTTTAATTATCAATTATTTTTATCGCTAATTATTTATTGAGCGCGTTATTTACTTAAACATGTAACTTCGTTAAGCTAAAGTTACAATATTTCAAATAGATGTAGAGGTCATTACAAAAAATCACCTTACAATAAATGGAAAATTCTTAAAAAGAAAAGTTTAAGCTTATATCTAAGCTCCTGCAAAAATCATTTATGAACGGAGGATAAGTGACAACCCTAAGCGAAAATTAATCTTTGATGTACATGCTTAGATTCTTGTATTACAACGGCACGGTTGACTAGACTGGTTAACGTACGACCAAGCACACAATGTTGACTGTCATTCTAAATCAGAGTGTTTTGTTTCCAAGATGGAAACAAAACACATCATAGCAATACAAAAAAGGCTACATAAATGTGTACATTATGGACTAAATTTATTTCGAATGCTTAACCCATTCACAGTCTAGCCTCTGACGTTTAACCCATGCAGGGTAAAGACAATATAAATAATTATTCGAGGTATCAACGCCTCCCTTAGGTAATTATTGATAATGAAACCAAACTACATAACTTTCACTAAGGAAGATTCTAGTAGGTACCTACTTCAGTGGCACTCTAGTAAATTAGACTAGCAAACAAACTCCTCAGAGTTATCTCCTCAAATGAAAAGGTGGTTGACCGGATATTGGAAATTGACAATTGATAAATACCATACCATTCCAAATTCCTAAAATGAATCCTCCCTTGAAAATGGATTTACACAAACGTGTTGAAATAGGCACTGATTATTTTTATCTCCAAAGAATAAAGCTAGTGTGAAAAACAATATTATAATTTGTGCATAAATAACGACCACTCTGTAAATGAAAAAGAAAAGACAATAGGAAAATATGTTTAATATCAGTAAAAGGATTTTTTTATTTATTTTACCAGAGTAATTCATTTTATCAGGGGCACTTGTATGTTAAGAGCAAGAGAAATCTGAAAGAGTTACGTTCTTTAGTTTTTCATATGTTTTCCTTAACTTGTTCTAACAATTTCCTTAATGGATCCCGAGAGGCATTTCATTATAAAATGGACGCTTTTTATAACAGCCATTTACACAATGAAAAATTGTTTATTCATTCTTCGATTTACGCTTTATCTTTGTCTTGAGAAAAAATACGTTCTTAAAAAGCCGTAGCACTGCTTTCATTTATTATTGGTTCTTATAATTATTTGTCCTTGATATCTTTTGTTTGTATTTGTTTTAATATTTATTTATTCCACCGTAGGTACACATGTAACACTTGATGTCGTTATTTTCTAAGTATTAATCACATACAAACTTTTGACATAGGAAACACCATAAGGGATTTTACAAAGAAACAAGATCCGTCAAGTGCAAGTGTGAATGTGTATTTTTTCGACTTTTTTTTTAATTATTTCCAACAGTATAAACCTACAGAAATGTCAAAAACTGTTTTGAGATTTACAAACCGATAGCTTTCATTTGATATCCCACTCGGTGAGTTAGCCCCCCCTTTTGAAAATTATTCCCCCCTTCCTGACAATTTTTCAAAAATTGTTCTACTTTTAGACTTCTCAATATTTTTAGTAAAATATAGATCCAGATCTACAACAGATGGATTGCTATGCAAACTTCGAAGATAGGGGGGGGGGGGAGATAAGTAATTTTTAGACTTTTTTAGATTTTTTTAGAATTTTTCAGATTCTATGAAACCTATAGAAATTTCTTCTCTTCTCTTCAATCTTTTAAAATTCACCTCGCATCGACATCACAATTTGTACAGGCGCACAAAAAGTTTTATTATTTTAAATTTTAAGTTATTTGCTGCTAAAGTTGCTGAGATATTAAAACCGGATAGAAAAAGCGAGACCATAAGCGTTAAACCGACCGTTCGAAACCGATCTTCGATCTTCAAAATCCTAAAAACAGACAGACATGACTCTTCTCGTACTTCAAAATAACAAAGAATTGGCTCTAAAAGATTCAAAAATTAAATAAAAATAAGCGACAATTTATTTATGTATAAAATAAATAATAAATTAATTATAAGGTATGGCAAAGTATGCTGCTGTATATAGGCCTTGTCAAACTAACCTAAAAATAATGATGCCTCGGTTTATTAAGGGCAAGTCGCAAACTCATTTAATAAACAGTATTATGTATTGTTCCCGAAGAAAGTAAAGTTGTTTTGATCTCCAATTAATTTCAAATATTTTTCTTTTCAGGTATGATTCGCGTAATTGAGCGCTCCTAGAAAACGTGGTTTGTAAGTAAGAAAATAAACACCTAAGCATACAATTTGGCCTACATACCTACTGTAAGGTTCACTCTTAGGTTTGGTTAACTTTTTTCAGGATTAAGCTCGCATATGTACATATCCTATTAAATTAAATCATGCTTATGTATTACTATTGTGTACAATAATGAATTACAGAATTACAGCAGGTTCCCATAATAAAATGTATAAAATTAAGTTTTTCAGTACTAACAAGGGCTAGTTACCTGCTATGCGTCCAATGTATGCAAGCGGCGACAAGGGTAAAAAATAATAATACCGAAAGCTTATTGCACCTAAAGATAATTACAGGGTGAAACGAAAAAAGTAAAAGGTGTACTAAGCCGAAAGGTGATTCTAGACATCGAAGAATTCATCGTTTGTTCTACGATTTCTTGAATTTAGTTTTGTTTTTACTATTTTTGAAAAGTGACGTTTTTTCTTCATATTCGATTTTTTACGTGTATACTAACATTTTATTATTTGTTTTAAATTTTAAAGGATTTTCATCATATTTAGGATTCCGTACCCGAAGGGTTAAACGGAACCCTATTACTAAGCCTCCGCTGTCCGTCCGTCTGTCACAGGGCTCTTATCTCATGAACCGTATGAGGTAGACAGTTGAAATTTTCAGAGAATGTGTATTTCTCTTAGCGCTATAACAACAAATAAAAAAAATAAAATAAATGTTAAAATTTAGGGGTACCTTCTATACAAAAAACGTGATTTTATGATTATTTTTGCTTTTCGTTTGTGAAATCTGTATCTCTTGAACCACTAGTTAAAGTTTGTATAAATTACACTTCAACTGTAACAACAAGTAGGTACTAATAATATAATAAAAATAAAAATATAAAGGGATTGCCATACAAAAAAACAAATAAAAACAAGTAAAGTCAATACAAGTAAAAACTTGATGTTCTTTGAAAATTGTTCTTTGAGTTGCGTGATTTTTACGGTACGGAACCCTTTGTTCTTGCATTTGGCGGTTTACATGTAATAATTTCATGACAAAATTTCTGAAAAAAGCAGCAAAAAACATTTTTGAAATATTTTGTAATGTTAAATAATGCAAGAGAGCGTGTAAAACAGAAAGAAAAATAATCTATAAAAAAAATATAAAATTTTATCGTTTTTTACAAGTTGGTCCACTTAGGGTCCTGAACCGACCCCTTTTGGCTTAGTACAACCTTTACGTGGCATCCTGTATAAAATGCTCGCTTTTTCGAATTTGGTTTTCGTAGGCTGCCGCTATTATTTTTCACGCACCCACCCATAGCCGCTTGCATACCCCAGAAGTGACTAACTCTCGCGCGAGTACCAGCAAAAAATAAACAAAAAACAGCAAAAAAAAATATAGAACACATTCTAAGAAACTTCAGAAAATATAATGTAACTCGTTCTTTTGCGCGATATACTCGCATTATATTTTCGCGAGTATGTCGCGAAAAAGAACGCAATAATTCCATACGAATGGAAATATCGTGTGCCAAATAAGATATTCAACAAGCGTAATTTAAAAGCTTCCGGGTCACTTACCCTCAGCTTACCTTGTCATCCGGAGCTTGATTGGAGGAATTTGAACTTTAATCCATTGTGCAAGGAATTGTTTTTATTTTCCACCGTTGTCTGGTTGGGTCGGTGTAATCTGCTCTGATTGAAAATAAATCAATGTTGCTTGTCATTAGATTTATTAATAACAGTGACAGGAAGGGCCCCAATTCAATGACCGGGTTCTGATGCGAGGTATTTCTGGTTTGCTATTTGAGTGTAACCCAGTTTCATTGATGTGAGGACCATTAACAGTGGTCATAAAACATGGCTACGTCATAAAGGATTCTAAGTGATGGATATAAACATTAAATATCATCATCTAAGTAGATATAACTTAGATATCAGCAGGTACCTTTGGCCTCGGCGGACTTGTTGCTGTTGCTAGAGGAACTGTGTTGTCTACATTATTTAATGGCATTTGTATAAAAAGCGCTAAATCAATAGCAATAATAATAATATTTTATAAAAACTTTTTTTAGAAACAAGCTTTAATTCAATATTTCCAATGTGCTTGGGAATATAAATCCAACGAACCCGAACTCGACGGGATTACATCGTTTCGTTCCTCTGGCTCTGTCTACATCATCAGACCAGCTCGTTGGCACCATGATACTGCATTATCACCGAAAATACATAAGTATGCCAAATTTTAGCTCAATCGGTTGAGGAATTAATCCTCTCGGTCTAAAAAAATTGCTTCTGTAAAAAGTGGAGAGGGTCAGGACAGTTAAAAGGCAAAACTATCTTAGCAACATATTGCGAGCTAATAGAATATGCTAATGTACAAATAATTTGTTGAACATAAATGATTATTCTACCCTTTCCAAATCCTAATATAAACTATCATTGGACTTCATAATGCATATTCTGCCAGATGTGAAACTTACTCATAGTTTAAGAGAATGGAATTAACTAGCAAAGCTGACGAAAAATTTTGAGGTAAAAAGGCAAAAGTCGAAACGTCAACAACGTTTCGACTTTTGCCGTACGAGACATTCCGGACGGAGAGTTTCCTGTGACGTGTGGTAGCTTAGAATTCGCACCACCCCAACTCTTCCCGCGGGTGTCGTAAGAGGCGACTAAGGGTTATCCACTGGGGGCGGGCAGCAGCGGCTCCTGCAGAACAATTCTACCACCGAACTGCGATCCCCAATCCGCATGCCCAGCGTGGGATTATGGCATTACCTCCTAATGATAGGCCCAAGTTCAGGTCATTATCAAGGGAGGCCCTAGTTCAGCAGTGGACTAGCATAGGCTGTCGATGATGACGAGAGAGAGCGAGAAGAGATCGTGTCAAAAGTTTCTTTTGGAGAATCGAAACCCGGTCGTTGCATTCTTTCTATCTTGTATAACCAAAGAGCCCATCGGATCCCACTTCTGGGTAAGGTCCTCCCTTTCCTTCCATCACGTACTAAGGGTTGTTGAAGTCGGTTAAAAAGATGCAAAGGTCTACGTAGAAATAATTTGTTATAAAAGGTTTTCAAATTGTTTCCAGTGACGAGAATGGGTACATATCAGATGAATGTCGGGTTTTTCAAACTGACGAGGAGAAAAAAAAAGAATATTATAGGACAATCGATGACATCAAAGGTGACCTATTTCGTCATATGAAAGGCGATTTGTTTGTTTTGATACTTGGTCGAACAGGAATTAAAGACTAAGTACCCGTATTATTAATGAAAAAACATTATTTTATCATCGACGACAATAATTGATGCTAACCGCCAATTGTTCTTATTCATTCGTGATGAACGCCTTTTTAAACCCCCTCTCAATCGCTACTTTATGTTAAAGCTCTGTCAAAAGCGTTGTTTTTTTCAAAGCCTGCCTATGATTGAGGTTATGAGTGTCAATCTCTATGAGCGTGTCATCACGCGGCGATAATATTGATGATCAAAACACCTATTAAGTAAGTCAGTCGTGTTAAGGCGATCCATAAGTTCAGCTATTTGAAACACAATATTCTGACGTAATGAAACGTGTCTCTTAGAGCTAGTAAACCTCTGAAACGCCCCAACTCAATATAACTTCAGCGAATTTGAAACGACGTTTATGATAATCAAGTTTTATTCCCATTGATCACTGGCAATTTTCCTGAAGTTTACTGCCATTCAAATTGTTCAATTACAAATAGAAGTAATTGGTGGTAAATACCGCTTGAGGTTAAGGGAAATAAAGATAAGATAGTCATAAATTGAGCCTTATTAACGAGTTGTTTTACGTCTAACGAGTAGAATTACTTTGTCATCAACAACAATAAATTTCCTGCAGATTGCACGCTTTGCGAGATTGCGAACTCTGTTTGCAAAGAAATTCATATGATATCGCTTTGTTTCTTACTAACAGCATCACAATATTAGCAACATTATCGAATTGCGTCACCAAAGATTCATTGCAGTTCTGTAAGTAGGAAATCCGGTCGATATATGCTTGGAATACCGCCAGCTGGTTGCGCTAAGCACTAGAAAAAGCTGAGAGGCAAAACCGCCTCGGCATGACAAAGTTATAGCGACTTACGTACTCAAACTTCTGGAAAAATAAACGTTGTCGTAAAGGTAGATCTCAATAAAAAAATTGAATAATTGCATATTAGTAACAATCTAGATTTTAACGTAAGGTTATAATTGTCCATGTTTTTTACACATCACACCCTCCACCCTAGTTGATGTCTAAGACCTTCGAAGAGCCCCTACAACTATTTATTTTCAAATTATTTATTTATACAGCAGGCATGTAGGTCCAAGTTTAAATCCGGGCCGGCAAAAAAAAGTACTGCAGCAAAAGCCATTTGTTTAACTCCCAGCTTGATTTCGGTAGAGTTTGACAGGCCTAAAACAGCGAGTCCTTGTAAACGGGCTCACCCGTTGAAATATTTAGCTCCAGTTGGTCCAGTTGTAAAAACCCCGTTGAGTGACCCAAATAATATTTAGAAAGACCTAGAGCACAGAATAATTATATAGTACTACGTACCTAGAGCTCTTTTAGTTTTTGTTAGGCAGTGGGATAGGAATGTAACAAATTCTTGCAAATGATGTATTGGTTCAGTTGTAGTTTTGTCCAAGATTTCTTTGAAAACTGACAACGATTCGCTCTCAGCTGCCGCTTCCGCTTTTTTTTTAATATCATTATTTATTATGGAGTTTTGTCACACAGTGACTAATGACTATGCCACTCCCGTTAGAGATCAATTCTTCTACATAACTTCTGCTTACTGAAAACTTTACCTTACCTATATCTTGTCAGATAGTTGAAAAGATAGGTTATAGTTCTTTTGCTTGAAAAGAGATTTGATCATCGATTAGTTAATTATAGAAATATCAGCGTACGACCCACCGGCTGTTCAAAGCTCTGATGTAGGTATACCGGTTGCGTGAAATTACTATCAATCGCTTGTTTCTGGAAGCGTTTCCCAATACTTATTTCCAGATGGACATTTGTTATTATAACACTTTAAAAACAGTGCGTTCGTCGAAGGAACCAAAAAACATTGTAATTCAGAAATTTCAAGTCATATGAACAGGCATTTTCAGTGAATCGTTTATCATCCCTTAGCCGATTTGATATATCGAGGTGGTGGAGAAAATCTTACGGATAAAGTGAGATTTTGTACGTAATGATAAAGTACTTTAGGCAATTTTGGGATCGAGCAACGAGCAATATGAAAGTCTGGAAGCTTCTTTAATACCAGCGATCCAAACCTGTCACAAAATTCTGGATATATTCTCCTAAAATTTCGAACTTTCATTGTGACGAATAAATGACAAAAACTTTTAAATTTTGTGACTTTATCGTAAAATGATTTGTTTGATAAAATTCGTGCTGTATTTTACCGTCCTGGATTCCGTTAAATAAAAATCAAACAATAGAATCGTCCACATTTTTCACACGCATCCGTGTGTAACATTGAATGAAAGGCAGCTAAATTGTAGCACTACAAAACTACAATGTAAAATTTGCACTGTCTGGTAAAAGACAAAGCTCTTGTAGCAGTGCATGTTAGCTGCCCGTTTTTAATTGTTCCATTTGAGGTGATAATGTGCTTCGACATTAAATAAATCAATAAATAATACTGGAACAATTCACACAGCATCATCTAGCGCTATTGTCTATGACATCTAGCTGTTGTGCTCATTAGAGGAGGTCTATGTTTGTGGATTAACATAGGCTGATGATGATGTTGATGAATAATAACAAGACTTACGTAGGTACCTTCGCACAAAAATCTACTTTTATACTTAACTTCCATCCTTGTAAACAAGAAACACTAAGCTACCTCATAATAGCGTTTAAAGGAAACTGCCCACAGCCTTGGGCGTTGGAAGAAGGCCAGGGCGGATCGCCACTAAACCTATTAAAGGCTGCAAGAGATATTAAATTTTCACACCGTATTTACACCCTGAAGCTATGTCGTAGTAGTCGTCGTTATGGAGTAAGGAAGATGGCCGCTTTTATCTAAATTATATGGGTGAAATGGTTTAGTTGCGTGGTGTATTTTTAAATTGTTTTGTTTAATAACATTTTGTACCTATTCATAAGGGGGATTATTTTGTCTAACATTTGCATGTTGGGCGAGTTATCACAAACGTCATGTGATTTGACAGCTTGTACAAGCATAAAGCTCGATTTCCACCGCGAGCGGAGCGGACGCATTTAGGACTCCGTTCAACTCGCAAGAGTAAACTGCGTACTTATGTTTCCACCAAGAAATAGTCAAGTGGAAAGGACTGAGCGAGTAGAAAGCGTTGAAATTACAGATAGATAGACAGATAGACATTTTATTGATAAAAGCATATTTACAAGTCATAAAATCATTAAGTAAAACTAAATTAACATAATATTAATAACTGACTTACGAATAAAAATATTAATGGTAATCAGTAATCACGATAATATATTATACAGTAAAAAAATATTCATAATAATAATTTAATTAAACGTAATAGAATTAATAATTTAAATTATAATCAAACATTTTGTCCAGAAAATCCTCGACCTTATAGTACGCCTTCTCGATAAGCCACAGCTTAAGTTAATTTTTAAAGGAAGCTAGGCGTGTCTGTGAAGTTAGCAAAGCATCTTCCAGCAGAGCATAAATAAATTAGAGTTCTGTTCGCATGCAGGTGAGTTCTATAGTTCCTGATACTTTTCAGGAATAGTTCTGGCGTTTTTACATAAAAAAATGGTAGTGAAATTATGCTCTGCTAACTTCGCGTAGCAGAGCATTTTCCAGGAATCGATAAAAAAAATACCTATTTATAAGCCTTCACTTATTATAAACAGTTCCTGGTGGTTTTCAGAAATAGTTCCGGTGTTTATACAACATTATACTTAATTTAAAGATATGATCAAGTACATTTCTGTTCGAGTCGGAGTCGTGACACAATATTCCTTAGACCTACGCAAACCACGGTCCATACAGATTGCATCGAGTTTAAGATGAAAAAAGGTTCGTTCTTATGTTTTTGATACATTTTGATAACCCAACTCCTGAAAATTTTATTCAAAAAGGTCATGAAAAAGTTTAAAAATCAGAGTGATTTTTCGTGGAAATTGTAAAGTTTCAAATACCTGTAGAGTAGGTTTTATCAGAGTTCTATTGGCGTGCATCGAGTTACAGACATACAAACGTCCGTTCTTATAATTTTGTAACATTTTAGTAGCAGATCTTCTAAAATTTTCATGAAAACGATATTTGAAAAATTTTGAAATACGTGATATGTGCGTCGAATATGTATAGCTTCAGACAACAGTAGATCCAGTTTTATCAGAGTTTTAATCGCATGGTTCGTGTATCAGATATCAAAATGTTCGTTATTATGATTTTTTTATAAATAAGAAGCATGAAACATGAAATTTTCATGATAACCGTCTTCGAAAAGTGACAAAATCTGTGATATGTGTAAATTTGTATAGATCCAAACACCTGTAAAACAGTTTTGATAAGAGGTTTATTAGCGTGCAATAAAAAGAAGACAAAACAAAGGTTTGTTCTTATGATTTTATAACTTTTCAGAAGGGAAACTTCTCAAATTTTCATGAAAAAAGTCTCAGTAAAATGTCAAAATCTGCGCGTCTTTGTCGAATATGTATAGATTTAAACACCCGTAGACCCGTAGTTTATAAGAGATTTATGAGATTTCTAAGTGCTTTTGCATGAAAGTTTTAGGAGTTCTACTTCTTTAATGTATCAAATTTATACAAACTAATCCTTGTTAGCCTGAAACGTGATGCATTCGATTAGAACTCTTATAAATCTGGGTCTAAGGGTGTTTGAATCTATACATATTCGACAAACATTTCCTAGTTTTTGACTTTTTCAGAGGCCGTTTTCATGAAAGTTCTAAGTGTTCTACTTCTTAACAAGTATAACATCATAAGTATAGACCAGTGTTCTTCTAATTCTAGATGCATGCGATTAGAACTCTACCAAAATTGGCTGTACTGGAGTTTAAATCTTTTCACTTTGACGTAAAGAAATATAAATTTTTGAATTTTTCTAAGTGCTTTTGCATGAAAGTTTCAGGAGTTCTACTTCTTAAATGTATCAAATACATACAAAATCATCCTTGTTAGCCTGAAACGTGATGCATGCGATTAGAACTCTTATAAATCTGGGTCTACGGGTGTTTGAATCTATACATATTCGACAAACATTTTCTAGTTTTTGACTTTTTTCAGAGGCCGTTTTCATGAAAGTTCTAAGTGTTCTGCTTCTTAAATGTTATAATATCATTAGAACAAACCTATGTTCTTCTAAATCTAGATGCATGCGATCAGAACTTCGATGAAACTGTCTCTACTGATGTTTGAATCTTTACACTTTCGACAAAATATCATATTTTGACATTTTTCAAAGACCGTTTTCATGAAAGTTTAATGTGTACTACTAATAAAATGTTGTAAAATCATAAGTTTAGACCTGTGTTCTTCTTAATTTAGATGCATGCGATTAGAACTCTTATCAAACTAGCTCTACTGATGTTTGAATTTGTACACTTTCGACGAAAATATCATAGATTCTGTCATTTTTCTATGTACGTTTTTATGAAAGTTTCAGTCGTTCTACTTCTGAAATGTACCTTAATCATAAGAATGATTCTTTCTCCGTTTGCAACGCAATGCACGCTAATAGAACTCTAATAAAAATAGCTTTAAATGTTTTTGGATAAATACAAATTCAACGCACGCATCGCAAGTTTTGACATTTTACTGAGACTTTTTTCATGAAAATTTGAGAAGTTTCCCTTCTGAAAAGTTATAAAATCATAAGAACAAACCTTTGTTTTGTCTTCTTTTTATTGCACGCTAATAAACCTCTTATCAAAACTGTTTTACAGGTGTTTGGATCTATACAAATTTACACATATCACAGATTTTGTCACTTTTCGAAGACGGTTATCATGAAAATTTCATGTTTCATGCTTCATATTTATAAAAAAATCATAATAACGAACATTTTGATATCTGATACGCGAACCATGCGATTAAAACTCTGATAAAACTGGATCTACTGTTGTCTGAAGCTATACATATTCGACGCACATATCACATATTTCAAAATTTTTCAAATATCGTTTTCATGAAAATTTTAGAAGATCTGCTACTAAAATGTTACAAAATTATAAGAACGGACGTTTGTATGTCTGTAACTTGATGCACGCCAATAGAACTCTGATAAAACCTACTCTACAGGTATTTGAAACTTTACAATTTCCACGAAAAATCACTCTGATTTTTAAACTTTTTCATGACCTTTTTGAATAAAATTTTCAGGAGTTGGGTTATCAAAATGTATCAAAAACATAAGAACGAACCTTTTTTCATCTTAAACTCGATGCAATCTGTATGGACCGTGGTTTGCGTAGGTCTAAGGAATATTGTGTCACGACTCCGACTCGAACAGAAATGTACTTGATCATATCTTTAAATTAAGTATAATGTTGTATAAACACCGGAACTATTTCTGAAAACCACCAGGAACTGTTTATAATAAGTGAAGGCTTATAAATAGGTATTTTTTTTATCGATTCCTGGAAAATGCTCTGCTACGCGAAGTTAGCGGAGCATAATTTCACTACTTTTTTTTTATGTAAAAACGCCAGAACTATTCCTGAAAAGTATCAGGAACTATAGAACTCACCTGCATGCGAACAGAACTCTAATTTATTTATGCTCTGCTGGAAGATGCTCTGCTAACTTCACCAACATAAGCTAGGCTGGGTTTATTGACAACATGCTCCGGCTCCGCTGACGCTCCGCTCACTCATCTCTCACACTTTCCATTTGCGGTTGAAATCAACAGGCAAATCTCTTTGTTGGTGAAATGCAAAACTATTTCTTTTAAAAGAAGTCCGTCCCGCCTACCATTTCTAGCTCATTACCCTTTTGCGGAGGAAAACCGGTTTAAAGAAACGACTAGTTGATAAATCTCTCGAATTCATACACTAAGATGTCGCACCAACCCCCCGCTGTGTTGCCGACTTTGGCGTGACTCCATATGTGTCCATATTGTAGGCAGCCGAAAGTATTTTCGCCAGCTTGTCGGCGGCCCGGTGACTTTGGTGTGTAGATTCCATGTGACACATGGCACATACACACGGCTCGCCATAACTGGACGAACATGTTCGTGTGGTTTGCTATAACAATGCATTTCAAAATCAAAAGATCATAAAGTTCGCTGACCTAACCATGTAAAAGAGTGTATAAAAATTGATCGCTACAAAATTCGTAGACCATTCGTAGACCCGTAACAACTGCTACGAAAACCATTTATGTAGCAGTGGCAAGGGAACTGATTGGTTGCGATTGCCACAAAAATGGTTTTCGTTCGTGTAACCTGCTGGCACGCACAACAGCTAATCAATTACCAACAAATACACACAGCTTATCCTGAATTTTTAACGCTAGCAACATTGCAAAATAACCGGGTTCCGTTGAATTTTAAATGTGGAATTTTGCGCAACCGACCGTTACGCGAAACTGTTCATTAATTATCTGGCCATTGGACATTGTGGCTACGTTTAGCCACTGCAATTTCCGTTAAATGCAAAATCAGCTGTAGCTAATTCAGTTTAGATTCAAAATGGGTTTTCACACATTCTTTTGATATCAGTGGTCGTAGTAGGTCTCTTATTGAAAGTGCTCGTTCGGATATGTACATACTATCTTGCCTTTTTTGCCATCAAAGAATATTATTTACTGGACAGTGGATACACAGCATTGTCTGTCTCTAATGTAACCAGAGCTTTATGCTGTGGGTACCAGATGGCATATCCATACAGATATCATAATTTCGAAAGTAACTCTGTCTGTCTGTCTGTCTGTCTAACTATCTGCCTGTCTGTTACCTTTTCACGCATATACGTCTGAAAGGATCTCAATGAAATTTGACAGGGAGGTAAATGGTTTCCCGGGGACGGACATAGCCACTTAAAAAGCGCGTGCGAAGCCGCGTGCAGTAGCTAGTACCTACTACTTGTATACCATCCAGACCTTGAACCTGCCGATTATACAAATATTTATCCCGTAGCTGGAACCAAACTCGTCAC
Organism: Eupithecia inturbata; assembly: GCA_963662085.1. Lineage (NCBI taxonomy): Eukaryota > Metazoa > Arthropoda > Insecta > Lepidoptera > Geometridae > Eupithecia > Eupithecia inturbata. The sequence goes on along the minus strand of OY759194.1, from coordinate 3,912,685 downwards.
TATCTGCTTTAAAGGCGGACCTTCGCTCACTGCGCTATAAGGTATTCATTGCTGTATTCCAGAAATGCTGCATTCATAACTGCATGCAAGCACAAACCATCAACATAGGTATTTATAAAGACTATATAACTGCACCATGAAAACTCATAATTATCAGCCTAAACTAGTCCACTGCTGGACATAGGCCTCACCTTATGAGCGCCATAGCGCCCTGTCTAACCATTCAGAGTGAAAATTTTATTCCCCGCTAGTTTTACTTATTCTCTAGCATTGCCGATAACAGCTTGCATTACGTAGTCTGGTAGCCGGTCGAATGCACGCTCGTGGGCCTGCGTCTACCAGCATTATATCCGGCTTATATCGGGTTGATGTTCTGGTAAAATAAAACCTCATTGGAAGCTGACACGGAAGGTAGGTAACGAACGATAAAAACATGCACTGAGATTTTGAGTTCTCTTATAGGTAGGTTGTTAAATATGTATATCTATATATCTTTAAATATAAAAGAAAGTCGTGTTAGTTACACTATTTATAACTCAAGAACGACTGAACGGATCTCGGTGAAATTTGGCAGCGAGGTAGATGGTATCCCGGGGCCGGACATAGGCTACCTTTTATTCCGGAATAAAGCGTGCGAAGCCGCGGGCTGCAGCTAGTGGAATATAAAAGATACACAAGTGTTAGACAATGAATCGTATAATCTCGCAAAACATAGGTAAGTAATTACATTAATTTATAAAGGTAATTTATGGTATCTAAGTTTACTTTACTGTATAATAATATAGGCTGTATATTTGTAGTTCACTGTTCAGCGGTCAGGAGCAAAGTGACGTGTTCTTGTGCCTCGCTCAACTCGATGGGTCGGTTTGGATCGGCTCGTTCAGGTTCGAGACGCGATGCGAGACTCGTTCGGTTCGGTCGGACGGACGGTCGGAGGGTCGTCGGCGCGCGCTCCTAGAGCTTGAATTTGGCGCGCGTCGTTCACGTCACTCGGTGACAGGGGGAAAAGAAACGAGAGCGACAACAAATAGAAAAGATACATCGTCACTGACCATCAGTTGATCTATTCAGATGTATTCGTGGGTTAACACTCATGCTAATTTCTTAATTATTATGATTTTTTTTTATTTCAAATCGAAAATATAATTAGTAATACACTCACGAATGTATCGTATACATATTATTTATTCAGTAATGGTTATTTGTATTACCGTTCTAATGAATAAATAAATTGCAAATTGAATTCAAATTGAATCTTAATTGACCTGCAGGAGAGATTGTGTGACCAACCGAAGGTGATGAACGTAATTATTGTTTTTATAAGTTTAGCTTTCTAAGGTATGTATGCTGTATTTTTATCAAGCTAGCTTAAGGCTGGTGTATGGCAAAAAGTCCTTAATGTCGTTGGGCCATATACCAGCCTTAATCATCTGGCTTAAGATTTCAGCCCTACTTTAAATGGCTGAGCCAGGACCAGTTAGACCTACACAGCTGAGTCAGGACCTGTTAGACACACGCGCGCGTCTGCTTTCTGAGTGAAGATAAAGATAAAAAGATAAAATATATTTTATTTACCCAAAAAACATAATAGCATAACAAAAAAATAAGTGTACATTAAAAGGAAGGGTAAAAAGGGGTCCCTAACTCAGCATTTGACAAATTAGTGCCAACCCAATGCTTACTTGTGTTAATATACTTAACTATTGTTCACCTGTGTTTTGGTCTGTCTATGTGCTATCTAGTACTAAGTAGTCTTTTATTTCTGTACCAAAGTTTGTTTGTGTCTAGTGTCTAACCTCAGGCCAGGCAAGCAGCGCAAATTGGGTTGTGAAAAAAAATGGCGGTACTGGCAAGCGACCCATATTGGGCACGCGCTCGCTCTTTTTTTGAATGAAAAATACGTCTAAACGGTCGGCACAATCGGTTGGTAACCGTTACCATCGATTATAGACTACCTAGAGATTATACCAAGCCAAAAACCAACAAAAGTGTAGAAAAAAACTTTTGACTGGTAAGCGACCCAAACTCGGTCGACCGGCGACCAAATTTCGAGCTCTGCCAGTCTATGGATAAACCGTTTTTCTAATTGATCTTGGGTGACAAGTAGATTGTTTTATGTATGTATTCTATTATAAATTGTACGTACTACGTGAAAATAGAAAGATTTAAGTCGAAAACCGTCGGAAAAGTCGTTGAAAAAGCAAAGCAAACACTGTGTGCGAAGCCGTGGGCAGACCCTAGCTATAAACCGAATTAGCTTAAATTCGGTTTATAGCTAGGGTCTGCCCTGTAATGTAGGGGGAAGTAGGTAGGTACTTACCTATCCTCATTGCGATCTACTTTTTGGCTCCATTTGGCTTTATTGCAGAAACAATATAATGCACTCAAAATGGCTTTTTGATGACCTTCTGCGGCAATGCACGATTTGTTCAATAAATGGTTTTGGAACGATTCACATAAAAATATTAAATCAACAAAGAATATGGCAAGCTCTAAACTATTTTGAACCGATAAAAACGAAGAGGATTAGGTTCTAAATTTAGCTGTATATTTTTTTATTGTTTAGTTAAGTAATAGTGTATGCCCACAGCTTCGGATGCCCATTTCCGGGATAGAAGTAGCCTATGTCCTGCCCGGGATACGATCTACCTTCCTGTCAAATTTCATTAAGATCCGTTCAGCCGTTTGGTCGTTAAAAGGTAACAGACAGTCAGAATCACTTTCGTTTTTATAAGATTCGTATGGAGGTGTTGTACTTGATATTTCCACCTCTGGTTAACCAATTCTGGTGATTCTTTCGTTTTTGTATAGATAGGTAATGAACCTAAATAGGTTACTTATTGGTCACTTAGTCAAGACAAATGTCTTGACTAAGTGTTTCTTTTGAGCCCAGGTATTAATAACATAAATAGAATGATCCCGAAGTGGTTCCACACAAGTTTTATTCCCGTGAGATTAATATTTGTCCTATATAAAAATTTACACTTATAAAAATGTTCCTATTTAAATAATCACAAATTTGATTTCGGTTTTAAGTTTCGTAAAAAACATTATATTATTTATGTCTCTTCTTTTAATTTATGGCGCTCACGACAGAAACATAAGCGATCTAGTGATTTTATAGAATAAAAAACGACTTCTCGTGTGGTCAATGTATTCGGAAGAAATCGTAAATATCGAGAAATTTTAAGTCGGTTTTATTTATTTTTGGTCATATTATGGTGCACAAGTGTGTGAGCTGTTAGCTCACTCACTAGTGCACCAGGTGCACTCTCTATTTCCTCACTCCCATAATATATCCTGCGCACATGGCTAGTCTCCTTTGAGACTGGCTGACGACGTGGCCTAAAATTCGGCTAGGAACACATGATTTGTTTTTTAGGATCTTCATAATACTTACTTCTTTATTTTTTAGTCACGATCTATCGTAGGTACCTATACCTCAAGAATAGCTCTAGGAACAAACAAAACCACGCTCAAATTAAACACCATTGTTTCACACGTCGTGGTGTTGTCATGTTTATTAACACCCTAAATAATGTCACGAAGCACACTCGTTGCCTATCTCTATAAGTACTGTCGGCTGCAAAGAATTATACTTAGGTGTACTTTAGTGCCAAAAATTCAGGATGTTTTTATCTAAAAGATCCCAGTAGTTTCAATTGTAAATCATCATCATCTATCTATATAGGCCTCCCGTAATGAGTGCCATAGCGCCCTGTTTACAGCTTGCCGCATCCAGCATCAATCTGTAGTCTTTCGCAGATCGTCATCCCACCTGGCTGAAAGGCGTCCTGCACTACCTTTGTCTTCCGGCCCACTGCCACATCAGCATGCTAATTAATTGATAACTTTGGTTCTCTGTTAGGTATATTCGTTACGAATCCTATCTTTCAGAGAATCTTCCAGCATTATTTAATTGTAAATACTAGAGGTAGTTCTAATTTGTTTCTTTTCTTTAATTGACGACCGATGTGGCGCGGCGGGCGAAGGTCCGCCTGCGACGCAGAAGGTTGCGGGTGCGATTCCCGCCTTGGGACAAATCTTTGTACGATCTGCAAATATTTGTTCCGGTTGTTCTGGGTATTTTCTATACCTATATAATAAAAAAAATTCTATCTATGTTATGTATTGTAATAAGTTTATCAGTCATCTAGTACCCATAACACAAGCTCTGCTTACTTTGGGGCTAGATGATGTTGTGTGTATTGTCCAGCATTATTTATTTATTATTTATTTATTTATTTATAATTGTATTTCCTTTGCTAATAAAGAGTACCTAATATAAAAAATTTCGTAGTTTGACGATTTTTTATGAATATGAGCGTGTTATATAAAACCTTGATTGTGTGTTAGAACACCTACATTGGTGTACTTCCAACACACAAGCAACCACAACAACACACGAGTAGCTTCGTATTCTATTTAGTAATAATTAGGAACCTACTTACTTTAATTTGTAACGGTTCATCCTTCTCCAAATACCAACAAAGGAATACAATTCTGTGTCTTTATATTCATATATATTCTGTACTTTCTGTGTTTGTATAAACTTTGTGGCAAAGTAAAACGAATCGTTATTATCAATAGCCAAAAGTGAAACAGTTTGTGAACGCAGCTTTTGCCAGCGCAACAAATAAACCAACTTTCGCATTTGAAAGGATAGTAAACTCCATCTTGGTAAATTAACTTTGTATCGTTGGTCTTCCGTACGGCAAAATTTAATGAGTTCATAAATTTTAGCCACTGCATCGCTGAAATTGTTTCCGTGAGATAAAATTAAAACACAATCTTTGTAGGAAACTGTTGGCACCGGTGGTGGTTGGTGCAATTTATTACTGTAATTCTGTGATAGTTGTAAAACTGACAAGAGTTGCGTTTCAGAAATTTTATTGCTTCCTTTTGAATAATTGGGTGAAATATGGAGTCAACTCTATTGGCATTTTTTTTTTAGTTTTGTAGTATTCAAAAACTTTACCAAATTTTAACAAGGGCTTTCGATATCCTAGAAAAGTTCAGAGATAGCACTTAAAAATCAAATAATTTAAACTTTTTGTATTTCCGTGTATTTAAAAAGCAATTTATTAGTAGGAAGATACATAGGCATTTTTCTGTAGTGAAATCTGTTTGTTGGCGTCAGACGTTCGTCCAACTCACCAAAACATAACACAACGTTAATTTCAGGCGCTTTTACTTGTCAAAAAGTTTGACAATTGTGGCCGCTTCAGAAAGCCGCTTTTACAAATTAATCATAAAACGAGACAGAGATATTCCAAATTTAGATTTCGTGCAATGATATTTTCGAGGTAAAAAGGAAAATTTCACCCTTACACTTCCGCTTTCCTAATAATCAGAGTTCGTGTTATCTTGTTTCAAATCAGGAATGATCCAATATTTCCATTATAATTTATGGTCGCCATATTAAATGTTTATATTATTATACTGGAAAAAAATCTGATCTTTATTATTCAAGACAATACTGAACGTAACTAAGATCCGTATTCTGAAAGCTTGCTCAGTCATCGCTCAATGCTTGAGTAAAGCTTTTCTATGGCATAAACGCCACTCAAGCATAGATGAGCACTGAGCAAGCTTATATAATATTATTCACTGGCTTAGAGATTGTTATAAAATTCCCCATAAAACTTTTATTTATTATCCATATAACTACTTCATGGCTCCCCACGTAGCACTTATCCACAAGACCGCACCACTCACCACTGCAAATGCAAAACAATAGAATACCCATTTCCCAGACAATAGGTAAAATGTTTTCGATAACAGGCCAGTGCATTCGATACCTTGCTCAATATAAAATTCTTATTTCACCGCGCTCCCGGGACCTCTCACGTTGAGGAGACTGTTATTGTACGCTATGACAAAAGAACTATGAACATTCTTGTTGGTTTGAATTGAAAACGATGCCTAGATTATTTAGTTAGATAAAAGTGAGATAAAATACTTTTCTTCTGCTGACTTCAGATATTCCGCGATCATGGCGCATGCAACTGTACTGAAATATTGGAAAACACAAAATAACACAAATCATGCTAAATTAAATATCCGGTTTTTAAAAACTTAAGTAAAAAATAATTCATGTAGGCTGCAAATTTGTAAATTGAGTTGTGCTATAAAACTAGGATAAGTGCTCTAAAAACTCAGCCAAAAAGTTGAGAACAAACTTATAGGTACTCAATTTTAGGATCTCCTTGCGAGTTGCTCATAAAACTGTTTTACGCCCTCATTCTAGGCTGCCATAATGGAATTTATAACGAAATACTCAACTGCAGGTGTGATGTTCTTTGTGTGCTGCTTCATAATTACTGTGGAATTAGCACGACACGACGAGAACTTTGCTGTTGTGAAGCAATTTGTGTAGATGTTAGAAGTTACAACTTGTAACGAATTACTTGGAATACTGTATGCCGTTTTCATAACTAGTGTAGTTAGAGTAGGTACCTAAACCTTCTAATGGTTCAGTATAGTTCAAACTCACTCATTGGCTGAGTTTGGCCGAGTCATGGTGAGCCTTGGCTCGTTTTAGGCTTCAACTTCTCTCTTAATCATCCCCTTGTACTGTCCAATGATCCTATCCATCCATGGTTGTCTGGTAGAGGTCGCTCTGGAGCGATAAGACCGCCAATTTTCACTTAGTTTTTAAATTGTCTTGTTGTAAATAGTTCATTTTAGATTTAAGTGTGCAATAAAATATATTCTATCTATCATAATGGCGCCGCTTGCTTTTCGCTACGACTCTGCCAGTGTCAGTAAGGAGAGCCATAAACTTCAAAAATGCCTGTAGTAGGTACACTACAGACTGCCAAATCTGTTAAATGTCATCGCAAATGTTTTTGTCGTCCATGGACATAATAAGTACGAACCTTAAAGCTCTTTGGTGTTGTCAAAAACGTGTGTGATGGATGACTGTTGGCAACTCAATGGTGCAAATACATGTTGGCAGAGTAACTGAAGAGCTGTACTTGTACTTTTATTTATTTAACACACAAAACACATTACAAAACCAGGTAAAATTAGACACAAAAAATTGTTATAATCTACATTGTAGCATAAAAATATGTGGGTACAGCTAAGTATAGTTAATATTATTATTCGTACTAAATGGACTAACAATGCTGTATGGTGCCGCCTTAGAATTTGAACAACCCCAACTCTTGTCGCGGGTGTCGTAAGAGGTGACTAAGGGATATCCACCGGGGGTGGGCAGCAACGCCCCCTGCAGAACAATTCTACCACCGAACTGCGATCCCCAACCCGTATGCCCATCGTGGGGATTATGAGCATTACCCTTCGTGAGATAAAAGCCAATAAGTCGCATATCAGGGAGAGGCCTGGTCCAGCAGTGGACCAATAAAGGCTGTGGAGCAATGAACTATTATAGTTACTATTGGAGCTATCTAACTCACCCTCAACATTAACTTGCTTATGCCCGCAGTTTCGCTCGTAATATTGTCGGCACAAAAAGTTCAGTAGTTTTTACGTGAAGAGGTAACAAACATTAAAACTTGCGCATTTAAAACATTAATGTGATGGTTTTAATTATGGGAAATAGCCTTATTGATGTATGTTGGCTGGTATATTGATTATTAGTTTAGTACCTATTAGCTTTGTTGATGAGGGTAATCAAATCAATGATTGGTAATTAGGACCCTTTGTATATATTAATTTTTAATGTAATGGGCATTGCTGGCGCCTGCCTGGCTGCCACAGTATTATCTAATATCAAAGCTTTGTCACCGATATTCGAGTAATATATACATTCTAGACATATTTTGAATAAACATTGTTATTGTTATTCTTTTGTCTTGTATATATGTATAAAATTAATTTAATATTGTACTTCAATTATCTGTTAAATATTTATTTTTCGTATCAATGTAATACATACACTAGTCTTATAATTTACTTATGTGCATTTGTGTGAAAATTTCTGATACAATGTAAAAATTGTTTGTTGGAAATCAATGAAGTGATTCATGTCAAAGGCTTTCAACATAATTACCGTAATCTGCATTTATCTATGTGCAAATACCATATGTATTTGCAAACGTGTTTTTTTTTTGTTACGTTAAAAGTGTGAGCAATCAAAGTAAACAGATAACCTACAAGATTACAATCAACTTAGTACATATACATAGATGAAATAATATAATAAATCAGAGAAATATATAATATAATAAATTAAATAGTTTCATTATCCTAATTATTTTTTATAACCTAAGATAAGTTTAATGTAAGTACTTTGTTAACCTTTCCTGAAATAAAACTTTTATTATAATAAAATTATTATAATATGACCTGACATGACAGTGTGCTTCACACAGACTTTATTTAGACAAGAATATTCCATATTAGTTTGGCAGGACACGTACGAGTAGCTTATTGGAAATACCGACGGATAGGTGTACGAGCTCCGTACCAGTTATTTTTAATCCTAGTCAAATTTATTTTACCTAAGGACATAACGAATGTTTGATTTTTACCTCCGTGTCTAGCTTATTTTTTGTTTGGTATTGAGCTTTTATTTTAACCAAAACTAAACGGTTTAGCTACCGTAAGATCTAGGTGTCTATCAAATTTCCAATATAGTTGATTACCAATATAATAAATGTGATATAATTTGTGAATGTGATTTTGTGCGCAACGTGATGAATTATTTAGCAGGCAAATTACCAGTTTTACTACATATTTAACCCTAACTGAACTTTGTTTGCCATTCCAATAGGACATTCCATCCTGAGCAATTACCATCTTCTCAGAGTAATTCACAGATGCTGGCTAACAGATGGATCCGAATTTGGAGTATTTAGCACATTCTCTAGTTCTATTAGAGCTTGTTCACGTGGCAAAAGACGTCAACACTGTGTTCACGCAGTTTCAATTGAATGTGTGGTAGGTACCTAAATTTTTATTGCAGAATAAATAATCGGCTGGACATAGCAAAGGCGCGTTACTTAGCTTAAGTAACAAGAGCCCTGAGTTTTGGTTAGCCGTATCGAGATGTCATCGAGACTTTTAATTATTGTTTGGGATTTGGTATAGCGCCTCTAGCGTGCTTACATAAAACTACGCAAATACCATACAAAAAAACTGGGATTTGCGTTTTTTCAGCAATGGGACTCGTTGACGACGTCTCCGTGTCACCAAACTCTGGGCTCTGATCACCTGAACCGTTCAGCCAAAGATCCTAGAAGCCTACGTTTTGTGTTCAGCCAATACAGTTATAGGTAAGTACTGCTTGTTGGCAGATTTAAGCAGAACTTGGTAAAGGATCTTTTAAAACAAACTATTTCAACGCTCTTTAGCAAAATCCAATATTATGCATAAAGGTTATGGAAAAACAGCTCTCGTTTTTCATCGTTTTACTTTAAACAAAAACCGGTCTTCCTGTTCATTATTTAAATTGCTTGCGTGGAAAGGATTACGGGAAAAATGTGAGGGTTTTCGCAATTATTAGTAGACATCAGATTCTCGTGTGTGCTTGTTTAAAATTCGCTTACATTCCATTTTATGAATCGGAAAATTCATCCATGTTGGTTTTTCAGAACCACGACTGTTTATTCATGACTTTTTTTTATTTTTATTGATTCTTGGTTTTATTATTCGATCTCTGGATGAAGCTCACAGTTCCAGTTAATTTAAAAAAGGCGATGGTTTGTGAAACGTCCATTAAGCCTAGATATTCGAGTGCTTTAACAGTATTAATTAGAGATTTTAATAAACATTGACAAACGGTAAGCATACATTTTTTAAAGTTCCAGTTAATTTAAAAAAGGCGATGGTTTGTGAAACGTCCATCAAGTCTAGATATTTGAGTTTTTTTAACTGTATTCATGAGATATTTTTTTCCTCTCATTAAAATTTTGATAAACATCGACAAACGGTAAACATATAAAAAAAAACTTTATTATAGTCAATAGACCTTTGTTTGACCACAATCTTACATGATGCAAAGTGACAATGTGGCCGACGGTTAATAACGAAGGTCTAGAAGACACCTATTCACTCTTGTTTTGAAGAGAGAAAAGTTGTAGTTGGCGGAAAAACAGATGTAGGCAGCGAGATTCATTCCTTAGCAGTGTGAATGATGAAGGTGGAGGAAAACAGCTTATTGCGAGTGGAAGGTAAACCACATAAGAATGGTATTACACCGTCCGTCGACTTTGCAAACTTCGGGAGGATAAGATAGGTAATTTTTTCAATGATTATATTTTTCGAATCTTAGTCAAGACTTTGCAATGTGTTCAGAATGTGTGCGTGTGGTATGAGGGACTGCATTATAAAAAGCCTTGAAAATTTGCTTAACTTTCGCACGCCAATCAATAAACTATCCACAATAAAAGACAGATAGCCTTATGAATTCCTTTTTAAAAACTCGACGACGAAAATTCTGCCCCGCATGGCACACGTTACAAGTCATTCTTTTGTTTCCAAAAAACAAACGAACACCGTCTCTCAATCCTCGTTTAGAGTTTAAATATTGAAACATTCAGATGTTGAACAAATAGAACAAATATGCTATTAAAACGGAGTCTGTTAATGTTTGCACAGAACTTGTTCTCGTTGTTATGTCTGCGTTCAGTTTAAAAGAAATGCCCTAAGGGTAGGTAATAGAGTTAGAAGAGCCAGTTTTGTCTGCTTCGCCTTGTGAGAGAAAAAGTCGGGATAAGATAAACTTTTTAAACTGAAAATGCACCGTTTTGCTTATTTTTATTGACGCAGGTCGGGAGATGGTTTCAGGACTGTAAATAAAACATACCTACTTTCAAAAACATTTTTACCAATTTTTGCATAAGCTGGTATGAATCTACCTTTATTACACGTCTGCCCAAAAAGGTGTAATATTTTCAGGGTTGTACTATGTGGGATTTTTTATGGTACATAACTTTAAAGGTTTCTTCCAAATTTGTATGTATGGTGTTTTTAGAATCCGTATACCATCTTGAGTGACATAGGCAATTTTAAGTCTTTATTTCTTTATTTGCTGGTACCATCCAAGCAGACTGTATACCGGACATCGCCAGATGGCCAATATCGCAACCAGATCGATTATATCCTTGTCCGGTCGCAGTGGAAGATATCTGTTCAGAATGCCCATACACTTCCTGGAGCTGACTGTGGATCAGACCACCAACTCCTAATCTTAAAACTAAAAATTAAACGGACAGCAGCTAGAACCACAGAAAATCTGAAGAGATTAGAAGTTGAAGACCCTTCAAACCTGAAGGAGACAGTGAGGCGTAACTGAAAAAAGTTGACAAATGCTGACCGTGGTGAGGAGACGCCAGATGCGCTGTGGGACCGAGCCAGGGATCTTATCATCAATTCAATCTCTGAAACAAATCCAACAACAAAACCTCGAAAACGGCAACACTAGATGACTGAAGAAACTCTAGGATTGGTAGAGAAGAGACGTACCATGAAGGCGAAAGGTGCAGATGTCAGAGACATCAACAGTCTGTCTGCTCAGATTCAAGCTGCGTGCAGGCAAGATCATAATGCCTACTACCGCAGAATATGCGAGGATATAGAAGTATACTCTGTCCGCTGTGAATCGCGAGAACTTTACCACAGCAAAACCAAAATGATAGTGGACCGCGCCAACATCAACCCGCCAGAAGCCACTCTAATTGCGGACTGCGACATAGTCCAATCCTACATCTATCTTGGAGCGTTGATCTCAAACGCGCAGGGGGATGGATAGATGAAGTAAAGAGACGCATGGCATTATCTAGATCAGCGATGGACAAGTTGAGGAAAGTCTAGAAGAAGAGAAATCTCACCAAAGCCACTAAAATCCGGTTGGTTCAGACATTTGTTTTCCACATATTTTTGTACGCTGCTGAGACGTGGAAATTGAGAACAAAAAAATTGACGCTCTGAGGATGTGGTGCTAGAGAAGAATGCTAGGGGTATCATGGACTGAGTTTGGCACGAATGACTCTAATACTCCAAGAACTCGGCATCAAACAGCGTCTATCCGTCTTGGTCCAGACTAGCATCCTCAAATACTTCGGACACGTCTCGAGGCGGGACGGTGATTCTTTTGAGCGTCTTGTCGTGCAGGGCAGAGTGGAAGGCACTAGACCGCGCGGAAGATCACACATGCGATGGACCGACCAGATTAGATCCGCAGTGGGCGATCCCTTACATGAGTGCAGTAGAAAGACCAAAAATAGACAACGATGGCGAATCACAACAGCCACCCAACAAGATTGAATATGATGACCAACCACTCTGACAAGAGTGTTACGAAGAGGAAGATATAATTTGTTTTCATTGAACGATTTTCAAAAATTTATTTGATTAATAGGTACCATGATTAGGAGAAACACCATTGATTGGTACTAAGTACCTATAACATAACTGCGAACAGAACATAAGATCTAAATATAACACCAGCTACGTCTTTTTCGTAAATTTATATGCAAGTTGAAAGCAATATCAAGAAGCAAAAACCTACAAGGGTACTTAGGCGCCACGCCGTCTGCCTTATGAATGTAAGGTTAGCCCAAACAATAAGCAATAAGCGGGATACAAATTTTGTTGTTAAAGAGGGAAATAAAAAAAAGCCGATTATTAACATGCTACAGGTTCTTGTTTAATTAAACAATGGTTACCGATGATATTGATAATAAACTATGTGTGAACTATCATGTCTAAGTTGGTGCGATATAAAGGTTCAGCGGGTTGCCAAACGAACAGCACAGTGGCGGCCCTTATTTTCTACTCTATTTTTCCAAGCTGTACCTATGTACTTACCAAGAAATAAAAGAGGTGCATATAGGTTTTGCATTCTCAAAAAATAAAAAAATTTATGAAAAGTAGTATTTACGGAAGAAGTCAAGACTTTGAAAAGATTAGTATTTTAATTAATGTAAAATAAGTTTCATTTTCAAAATTTAAGATTTTATTTATCTTCTCCGCGTCTTAATACCACTTTCTCACTCTGTACCTACATTAGATGACAAAGATATGGAGATAGCCTTCAATCTAAAAACATTTTAACAATATCCAACATTTTAAGTATATGTTTTCCTCTTATCTCACTACCACACTCGTACCCTGTGCATCAGCTGAGTGGGGTAGGGAGATTCGCCGTAAAAGCCCCACCTCTCACAATAATGCACGTTTTCGCTACATTGCGTTTGCACGGATCTTAAGTTTACTCTACTCCCGGGGTATTCCCCTGAAATCAATTCCTGCATGTGAACCTGATGGAGGATTAATGGAATTCTTATGTTCGTTTCGAATGATCAGGTACTAATGTATTTGAGGGCAAGCGTGATCAAATAGCACAAAATAGGTAAACTGGATATCTCAATGAGTTAAGCCTTATTTGATTCACTAATGGATTTGAGGGAAGAGAGCGCAACTTTCTTTATAGGTCCTTTTGATCTTACAATAAGTTAAGCTTTATTGGAGAGGAAATTCGCGTCGACACAAAATAAACGTTGGTAAAGTCAACAACGAAAGCAGCCGAACACAAATCTCTGTTTATATTAATTTCATAAGTAGCTGAACAATATAATTTAAAAATATTTTTTGTATTTAAAGCAACAAAAGTCGTCAATCATAAATTGCTGAACACACTAAGTCGTTTTAGAAATTTTCACAATTATTATGAACACGACTGAAAGGTATAAGTCAACTTTTGAAACAATCTTTGTCATAGTATTGTATAACATTTAAAAGCTACTCTTCTTACTCTCGTGATCCCACAACGCAAGGCTCAAACAGAGACAAATATCTAATCACGCTATCATTAAGCTACTTTTAAAGTTTTATGTGTTATTAGATGCTGACATGATGTTTAATTAATTATTTTTTATGAGTATTAGTGTGTTATTTTAATGTGTAAATCTACTATGCATTAAGTTAAAATGTATAGTGACCCTAGAAAAACTAATTTGCATGCCTAGACTAAGGTAATGCATGTACGGTATCTACCTATTCTATAACCAAGACCAATGTGATTGCAACCCATGTGTGCAAATAAATGATCTGTATTCTAAATCAATAACCTTTTGTTTTGTTTATAATATTACCCTTGTATAAACGTTGTAATTATGTAACACTATAACCCCAATATTCAGCAAAGATCAAAACCCTTCGGGTCCCACCCCAGAGTCAGTGAATGCTCTTAAGAAAAACCTGTAATACAGTGAATATTATGTAATAATAAAATTAGTTAGGTACTCGCAGAAAATTCTATAAAAACGACTAAAAAGCAATTGCATGATACCAGGAAAAGCTATTAACGAGAGCCTGTTGTTGAATATTTACTTAGCGTTGTAAATAAAACTGATATTCTTAGAGGAGTGTTTGCACAATGCTACTATATCGTGAACCCATCCAGGGTTCTCTGAAGGGCAAATAACGACCATCTTTTATTGTGAAATGCACTGCTTCGCAATAAAAACAGCGAGTTATTGATTTTGCGAAGGTAAGCTTTTCTTTGGATTTGGTCTTTGTGTTATTTCTAGACGTTTCCTACAGACTAAACTTATCAAGTTTTCTCTTGGATTTTTGTGTAAAACAGAGCCTTTTTTAAAAAATTGTGAAAAAAATTGAGTTGGCGATATCTAGTTATAATTCAAGTCTAATTTAGTTTGATGACACATGGATGAAACTGTTGACGCCCGTTGCCTTAGAAGGCTTTAATTAGATTATCATATTCTGAAGAATTTTTACAAACGTTTTATGGCGCACGTAGCAATTCGTCGAGAATCAAACTTATAGGGGACCACCTAAAAATCAATTTTTATACAACGACGAAACAATCATAAAAATCTATTAACAATTGGCGCAGATATCACCAAAACTGTTGCAAAAATATTATGTTGCTATTAAAGTTTAACGGGATAAATACGAATCCCACGGGAATACAATTATTATGGGACCACCTCAGGATCATTTTCTATACAAGAGTGAAAGAATCAGTAAAATCGGTTGCCCATAGGCGGAGATATCAAGTAACATACATACATAAAAATAAAAAACATACAGACGAACTGAGAACCTCCTCCTGTTTGAAATCTGTTAAAAATACTTTTACTGTTCAAAGTTTCTTTATCTGTTTCGTTGCATCTGCTTATCACTTTTTGAATAAATTAATGAAAAGCACTTTTGTGCATAAACCTACATAGAAATAAATACATAATTAATATAGCTAATAAAAATTAAGTCAGTACATTTACCTTCATAAAGTACCTGTAGTTACAAAACGTTTAACAAACAATTTTAAAATTAGTTTGTCCCTTGTCTTTATACGACAAGCCGTTTAAATTACCCCGTAAATTCAGCTTTGCCAGATGAATGTGACATGTTTGAACACCTTCGCTGTTTAAATTGAAAATTGTTCTAGAATTTTCAAAGGAAAAATTTTATTCAAGCTAGAATTGTCTTGGAAGCTTCGCGCTACGAATTGAAACTGTCTTGTAACAGTCGATCGCTTGAATTTAGCGCTGCCTCCAGTAGAAAGTGGCATGTTTATGTTTGTAAGAAGCGGAGATACAGAATCAATTCGGTTTATTTTTTATTTATGTGGAAAGAGATTTCAGAGTATCCCTGAGGCCGATGTGGACCTTTCATTTCCGTCGTGGGTTAATATTTTAATATTTAAAACTGCAGCGTTTAATCAACGCACCTCCGATACTCGATCCAATTCTAAAAGTTCATTTTTCAGTTTTCTGTGGTGTGATGTTTGATTTTAATAATAAGATGTGATGATGACTTAAGTGGTTCGATGGTAACAATTTAATTCGGCAACGTCTCTTTTTGGCTCTTTTTGAATATAATAAACAATAATATAATAATCAATGTAATAACAATAAAATAAAATATATTTAATAGTACGTCATTTTTAGGGTTCCTTACCTCAAAAGAAACCCTTATAGCATAACTTTGTTGTCCGTCTGTCCGCCTGTCAACCCCCTTTTCTCAAGAACGCGTGGAGGTATCTATTCAAAATTAACATCAAATACTCAAATTCGTAAACCTCTTGGATCCGTGATATAAATTAAACTTCTAAGTCATTGCAATCAAAAGTTACAGACGTTTAGGTCCGAAAATTTTGACATTTCCACATGCACACAATATCTATTCGGTACTTCCTGTAGACCTAGAATCCTAAAATTTGGCAAGAAGCAAGGTCTTATAGCACAAATAAAGGAAAAAATCCGAAAAATAAAAATTTCTACTCACTAAAAAAATAGTTTTAATTCTCGTCATGGAACAAAACCATGGGGTACCTACTACCCGTTGACCTTGAATCATGATATTTGGCAAGAAACAAGGTCTTACTATTATACAGAACCCTTGGTGCGCGAGTCTAATTCGCACTTGACGTTTTATTTTATCTTGATACATATTTAGCTAATATGAACCTGCGTTTCAATAAGAAGAACGTCTATTTCAGAAACTAACGTAGCTTCCACAACCAAATTTCGCGAATTGCGTAAATTACTCGTCGTAGCTAAGAAACCTCCAAGTTAAGACATTCGTGAGCTTTTTGATGTGAACATGACTTGGAAAATGTAGCCCTTAAGGCTTATGGTTCCTTTTGTTAAAGATTTTACCGTGTTTCGGAGTTTTATTCGAAATAACGAACTTTTGTTTGTTGTCTAATAAAAAAGTATCGTAACTTTTCGTACAAAACCTTGAATAGTTTCTTTTGCCAGTGCCTAGATTATTACTAATTTTATTATTATTATTTTAACCTACGATGACCCACTGCTGAGAAAAGATCTCCCCAAAACTTTTCCATGACTCACGCTCGCCAGCTACGTCCTACCAGTCGACCCGAAATGAGTCTAGATCGTCGCGCCGCGTCGCCTGTCCTCATAATTAATCAGGATCAGTATTTTATTATACCAAGCGTATTTTGAATAAATAGTACCCTAGGACCTGAGAGCGCCAAATAGAGAACAGCTTAATGAATTTATTTTTATAAATAAATGTAATGTGCATACAACACTGCTACATTGCCCCATTGCCGGTCTCAGTAAGGCGTGCTAAGTCACTAGCAATATTCAAAAAAATGGTAAAGGAACACTATTTGCCCTGTTGTCATTGAATTGCCTTGTATCCCTATATAAAAGATAAATAATAGTTATGTATGTATGTTTATGTAAGATTTATAGTATGTAGTTTGATATGTATAGTATACATATATTTGCTAATATTCTAAGTACTTAATACTATTAATAAATAAATAAAATAAATAATGCTGGACAATCCACACAGCATCATCTAGCCCCAAAGTAAGCAGAGCTTGTGTTATGGGTACTAGATGACTGATAAACTTAATACAATACCATAACATAGATAGATATTTTTTATTATATATAGAAAATACCCAGAACACCCGGAACAAATATTTGCAGATCGTACAAACATTTGTCCCAAGGCGGGAATCGAACCCGCAACCTTCTGCGTCGCAGGCGGACCTTCGCCCGCCGCGCCACAACGGTCGTCATAATTAATATTATTATTATGCACAAAGATATTACCCCATGTACAATCCAACGATCCTATCCATTCAAGGTTGTCTGGGAGAGATCGCTCTCGAGCGATAAGACGGCCAATTGTCGCTTATTCTTAATTAGTCTTTTGTAAATTTTTTCTAAGTTAAGTGTGCAATAAAGTATTATCTATCTATCTATCTATCTATCTAAACATGTCCTCCAGTTTTTTTTAATAAAAAGGCTGATGTCTGAAAACATTAAAATTTCTGAAAATTTTACAGTTTAGGGATTTCTCAACTCAATGGATAGGTACATAGATAACGTAATTATAAGCGATTGTTTAAGTGTATTTTGTTGCCTATTAAATGAAAACAATCCAACAAGCGACTTACTTTCCTACACAAATGCTTACCTTTCTATTCGCACGGTCCATTCAAACCTTCGAGAGTGGAGGGTGTAGGTACCTACCGTTGTTTGTAGGGAGGTGGAAGCCTGTTGTCATGGCAACGAGACGCGTACAATACACACTGCTATAGTGGGTATCCAGTGGAACCTGCGAGCGACGCTCTTCAAACAATACAGATGGGATACAAATCTTGTCGATGCCACGGCCACGTGACCAGACCTATGGGAAAATGGATCATGTTTGTGGCAAGATTTGCGGTTAATGTACAATTTACGTATTTATTTCTAACTCTTAATTTATGTATGTATGAATTCTTTTAGAATTGTCTGAGGTTAGATTTTATTTGGTTCCTTGCTTTATACATGACGTTACTAAGAACTTTTTTTTTAAAGCCTATATTTTTACTCACACTGTATTTATAGGTTTAGTTTAGCACCTTTGAATATTATTATAAAAAAAACATAATGCAGTATTATGTTTTTTTTTTCATTTTTAGTATTGAGTTATATTTTTAGATAACTAGCTATAACTATAACTAGATAGATTTTTTAAATAATCTTTCAAAGACACAATATTGCTAATTAGGAGAAGCCTTTGGCCTATAAAACAGCTTAGGGTACCTCGAGATCCTGCGGACCCAATATTAATAGTAAACATTTTATTGTGTCAGAAATAAACGATTTCATTTAATTTCATTGATGTCAATGCCACGGTCACGTGACCCTACCGATCGGAAAATGGATCATGTTTGTAGTAAGATTTGCGGTTCATGTACAAAGTACATAAACTTAATTACCCACTTATTACATAACTAGGTAGATATATAGGTACCTACCTAGTTATGTTAATGTAATTTATACATGGGTATATAATGCTACGCTGTCGGTAGGTGCAAAATGTTATTGATGAGTACAAATATTTGCAAGTACACATGTAAGTAATTTAAGGCGTCTGTTCTACAAGCCTATACTGATCCACTGCTGGACTCAGGCCTCCTGATAATCGCCTTTTTGACTTTTATCATATGGGGCTAACACCTTTAGTCCACACGCTGGGCATGCGAGTTGGAGATCAAAGTTTGGTGGTAAAATTATTCTGCAGTGGGCGCTGCTGCCCACCCCCTGTTAATATCCCTTATCTTTTACGACACCCGCAGAGGGTTGGGGTGGTACAAAACCTAATCCGACACCACACGGCCAAGACGCCTCTAGCCTTATTTAACGCGTCTATCTATTTCTAAAATTACTAGATATACATAAATCTTGTTTATCCCACAGCTGGGCAAAGGAGTCCTCCCCCAGTTCCTCCACTCCTCCCAATCCTGAGCCAGCTGGAGTCACGCCGTACCTAGTTTTCCAGTTCGCCATCGCTTCCTCGCTCTGATAGAATCTACGTAATTTTATGTAAGCCTTTAAATTCTTACGAGCCAATTTTCTTCCCCATTCAAACAAGCCTCTAAAAACGCTTACAGAAAAGGTAGCATGCAAGGAAATAACACAAACATTTTATTTGAGTGCACTTTAAGATATTCTCCGAACGTGCTCTCCGTCTAAGCGTAGGTCACGATCTGGCCTGAGGGCTTACTACTGAAAGAGCGCCGACTAGCTTTTACACTGCCCTGAAACTACGGCAGCACAACTAAAAAACTTGAAAAATAAGCAATGTCAATAACAGAAATGAATTTAGCTCGGCGCTTGTTGGTTTTCTGTCATGAGTTTGTAGTTTTAGCATGAAATTTTTTTGAATAGTTAGTTGAGTAGTTTTTGGAAAATTTTGGAGTAGTTTTAGTTGGACTTACTACCGAAAGAACAGTTTTGGGAATAAAAACATTTTGAGACCAGAGGCGTGAAGTTAGGTCGGTTAGGTCGTTGCCGGACCTATTCCAAAAGGTTCGGACTTTGATGCCTTCGGGATAATCAAAACAAAGCATTCACCGTTTCAATATTCCAAAAAAAAAAAATGCAAAACCTAGCAATTAAAACTCTTTGCAAATATAGTTTCAAATTCATATATTTTGCGAAACATGGGTTATAGGGACGTTAGATTAAAATGGAATGAGCACAACCATGATCAGCTTTACAGCATACAAAGATACAATGTCAATATCTAAATAATTTTTCTTTATTTTGACATTCTTTATTGACAATTCAATAATAAAAACAAATTGAAACTAGTATTTACAATTGAAACAATTAAGCTAACTGCAGACTGTTGCAAACAATCTACAGGTAGCTCAACTGATCCATATCAATACCAGTCGGAAGCGTCCCCAAGACGCTGGCTGCATTGCCCCGCTGTATGGCAATGCTGATGCGCTGCGCCAGATATCCGCCAGATATCCGCCACGCGTCGTCGCGTCGACCAGACGCTCAGATAACTTTTTAGTATAACTAAATTAATTAATAAATCAATGAATTGTCTTATTCTACAATTTATACATCAGGTATTCATTGACATTGTAAAAGAGCTTATCAATTAACAGTTTCAGCCATTTGTTTTCTAAGCTCGACACGACTCAAGTATACACATTTGCAGTTTGACCGCGCTATTATTCCAAGCAGTGTTTTGTCTTTTTCTGGATAAGTAAAAGGTCCAGTAGTAAATCCGCGGCTCATAACAAGTACCTAATGAACACCGATTTTTTTCGCAATATGAGGTGGCAAACGCTTTCAAAACATAGCTTAGTACCATATATGAGTTCAAAGAAGTATTTTGGTATCTCATTTATCAAAATCGCTTCAGTCCTTTTGATGCTTCGAGGTAATAATGAGTGTCCGCCAACCACATAGAAACTCTCGAAAAATATAACCCACTCCTCGAGGATATAATACAAGAGTGGTAGTCATACCTAGCGGTATAATCCGCAAATGATCAGAAAGGGATCGAACCTTGTCAAAGTATATTATTTTAAATCAATTTTCTCATAAATTCCGCGCGTGTCAAAATTTTACTAAAGAAAATGTTGTCAAAGTAAATGTCCGGCCGCTTTTGTTTTAGTTTGAATGGTTCCTCCTATTATAATCGCGCGTGGATTAAATATACACATCACAGAGTTCCACTGCTAGTGCGTTCTAGAGTTTTCATCAATATCCATAAAAAGCCATAGTATACAGCGCATACACCCGGCTCGTTCTCCCTCATAAATGTGATCGTCACGGTGGGCGGCAGCTTTCTTGGCGAGCTTCTCAGTCCTCGTTGCTAAGGTGACCCACGATGCGCTTGTTCTCGGCTTTCTGTGCAATAAAATAGGCTTTTTAGCACATCATAACGTTTCTATAAACGTTTTGGTATAGTTGGAGCGGAACGGGCGTGAAATTTTGACAGATTGTTAGGAAATTTAGCTAGCTGTGCGCGAGATGTGGGTTCAAATCCTTTCCACTGTCTGAAAACGTTCGCTTACTCTTATTAAGTACACCACGGTCCCATTCTATTTTAAGCCACTTTTACAATTATAATACAATTTTTATTTGTAATAGTAAAGTTATTTTACTGCAATGTCTAAGCTCTCATTCCACCGGTCAACACATTCATTCAACGCATTCATTCATCTTTTTGTGCAATTTTATTGAAAAAAGGTAAATATCATCCACTTATTTCTGTAACAATAAACCCAATATAGTCCACGATAACCGGTTTAACATACCATCATCGGTTCTTATAACGAACGTTATCATTCAATATTGACTGCTGAAACGCTGAAATTCTTACAAATATTTTGGCAACCATTCCAGAGGCCTTAGGATGAGGTTTGTAGTTTTTTATTTAATTTTTTATTTTTTGTTATGACGCACAAAACATATTACAACCACAAAAAAACAATATTCAATAATGTAGGTCTAATCTTGACTGTAACACAACCTATGTGCCTACAGAAAATCATACTAATATTTACAAGCAAAAAATTTAAAATATTTTTACGATTTATCTTTTTTTCTCTACATGAGCAAAAAGGTAAATTTAAAATAAAAGTAAAGTACTAAAGTTATAGTTATTTCGCTCACATTCGTGGTCGTACCTAATTCCACAATGATGTAAGCACAGAATCAGGCACTTAATTGAATTGATTTCAGAGTTCTGATAAATTGGATCAATCTCGGAACAAAAATGTCTAGTACAATGTTGCGAAAACCCGTGTCGAGTTCGCGAAAACTATAAATGATTTCGTTTCCTTTCATACATTTAACGCCTTGCAGTGAGTTGCCTTGCTCCTACCGGATACTGAGTGGAACATCTGTTCCACTCAGTATCCGGTTTATACAGCGATAGTTTCGATTATAGATTCACTTTGGCTTGCCAGTACAACTTTGACAAGACAGGTTTTGTAAACGAAATCTTTTTCGTTTTGGTTTTATGAAAACTTATACTAACCACTCAGGACAGAATTTGCTTGGATCCATTCTGCCGAAACGTCAACCTGTTAAGCCATGAAAGCCTGCAATACGTTACGACACGGTGTTTTATTTTGTGCGTTCTACATTGCGCAAATGAGGGTAAATTTGAGTGAACACCAGAATTGCTATATATACGAGAATCTTTTCTATTTGTTTTACCTGGTTTTATGGCTTCGAACAAAAAAATATGGATATTTGAAACTATTATGGCTATTATAACTATAAAATTAATTAAGCAAATGGTGCGCAAGCTCTTTCTTAAGAAGTTATACCAATAGTTAGTTATTTTTCTTAAAATGTATTTTGTTATGTTTCTTGTTTCATATCTCACATATACATAAACATATATAATTGTAAATTAATATTAGTACGCCAACCCCCTATAAAACATATGTTCGGCAGGTAGAAAATGCCTCGGCATTAATCCCACCCTGTGTACCTTAGTGCAATAGTGTTTAAATAAAAAATAATAAAAGCACATAAAATTCAAAACGTTGGGTTTCTTTCGTTGGCGGCTTTATTACAATAAAAAAATGCCAAAGACCAGCATCCCTTTCAGAAATATTACTTCAAATAAGGAGGAAGAACTATAAAACGCGTTTTGTTTTAAACCGATTTGTTCTACGAGTGTTTTTTCAATATGTCAAACACTGGCTGTGTTAGTTAGGTATGAAAATCCGTATTAGATAGGTTTTACCGCTTAGCAGCTTAGCACTGGTGAAAAACCCCCTAAAACCTCATTATTGCGAGTAAAAAGATTTAGATTTCTATCCTCTATTCCCTTTCACTTCAAAAACTCGAAGTCTTCAAAGAAAATATTCATTAGAAGTACGCTCCAGCAGTCTTCAGCATACAAGATCCTCGGAACGCGCCTTGGGCGTAACGAGCCCATTTGTGAAGTCATGCGGGGAACGGGATGAAATGCAGCTCCGAGAGTAACCTATAATGCGGTCAACTGTTACTTACTCTAGTAGACTGGCCTATTTTGAGCAGATACGGGTTTATTGGGAAGGCACGAGTATATTGCGAAGAAAATTTGTGCCTACTGTTACTTATTCTGGTCGTCTCTTACTTACACTAGAAGACTGTCTTAATTTGGGGAGAAACGGGTGTATTGGGATGACACAATTAGATTGGGAAGAATATTTGTGTATATGTATATTTGGACTCCTGATAGTTGCACGTGCATAGTAAAGTTCTTTGGTGAAGTTTCCAAGCCAACTAGAAGTTCAGATATATTAAGTTGCTTTAATTATTCAGTCTCAATAAAGAAAAACAAATCATATTTGCTCATTCTATTTGAACAGACGCTTGTACGCTGATCATCTCTTTGTTAAACTAATCAAAGATGGAATTACCTTTTAATTTTATAATATTAGCATGGGTTGATTATTTATCAGCGTAAGAACAAACAACCGGCTGTGTGTAACATAAAGTGTCTAATAAAACACTTTATGCTACTTATCTATGTATACTATAAGTATAGAGGTATACTTAAAAACACATAGGACAAGCCCCAGGGCTTCACACGCGCCCACGCGCACAAGTACCCTTTGGCCGTCCCCCGGGTACCATTTACCTTCCTACTAAATTTAATTAAGATCGATTTAGCCGTTTAGGCGTGACAGAGAGATATATAGACAGACATACAGAGAGAGTTACTTTCGAATTTATAATATCAGTGTGGATTTCTGACGTGTCCATGAGTCTTGTGAGGTCTTAAGGAAATAAAGCACTTTAAGGTTAGATTTTGAGTCTAATTATCTCATTACGAGTACTTTTGAGCTAAGTGAATCGTCAACGTTTTAACTTAGGTGAATCTTAGGATCAAAACAGATCCTAAAATTCACCTAACTCCTAACGTTTGACTGTAAAGTTTCCAGACACTATCGTTAAATGCAATAATTTTTATTGTGTGGTTAAAGATTATTTTGGGTTTCATTTGCGGTATTCTGTAAATTGTAATGTTTGTTCATTTTGGCGTTCATTTGAATTTTGAAATTGAGTTCTGATTGTGTTTACTTTAGGCAGTGAATCGAATTATTCAGAGTTTCGGTCGGTGTGAAGTTAACTTAAGTAAGTATACTAGGTTCTAGATGGCTTGGCAATACAGGTTGTTGACCTATCTCCTTCACGAAAACAAACAAAATTGAACTTTTTAATGATGTACAATTGTTTGAAAACATTATTATTACGCTTAAAATTATAGACCTATGTTATTAATAAAAATTTAGAAATGTTCGTAATACTTAAACTATTATGTTCACACGGTTAAAACCTACTCTGGTATTTTGGGGTGGAGACCCTAGGTCCGTGGGGTATCGCTCTCCTTGCTTTAAAAAGTTATCTAAGGGTCTGGTTGACGCGACGCATGACCCGAGAGCTGGTGAGTATCTGGCGCAGCGCATCAGCATTGCCATACAGCGGGGCAATGCAGGCAGCGTCTTGGGGACGCTTCTGACTGGTATTGATATGGATCAGTTGAGCTACCTGTACATTGTTTACAACAGTTTGCAGTTAGCTTAATTGTTTCAATTGTTTCATTTTCTTTTTATTATTGAATCGTAATTTTCTTTGTCAATAAAGGCTTACGTCTGGTATTTTAAAACAAGAAAAAAACAAAACCTCCACAAATACTAAAAATATAATAAAAATGAAAGTTAAAAGGGGTCTCCGAACAAGTGAATATTTGATGTTTGAAAAAGTTGCCTTCATCACCCTTCATGTGCGAGTCGGCTCGCGATTTTTTCATCGTAATTCCTCATCAGTACACATACATCCAGCGCTGAACATACGTCCCCCAAGCAACGGGGGTTTTGCTTAATCACCACACTTGGCAGTTGGATTGGTGATCGTGGTAGGGGCTGTTAAAAATACACAGAAGGAAGCTACTGCCCTTCTCTAGGAGACTTCTTTTGACGGCTCGTACTACATCCACGCACTAAGTTGTAGGGTCGATCCTTAGGTCGCGACCGCCAAAGCCACTCTTCTATACTCGTAATAAACCAGCGATTATAATTAGTAAAACTAGTTTAAAAAGCTCTGCTCTCACAATTAAACCATAATTTCCACCTACAATTTCTCACCTAGCCTTTCTTTGTCCACAGATATTTGACAACCACTTCCATTTCCATCACAACTCCGTGTCGAAACGTTCGGTGACGCCGGCTCACGCACACCATAACAACTTAGAAGGAGACCACAGGGTACGATGGGCGAAGCAACAGAAGGCACTCTCGAGGAGGAAAAGAGATTTTATCCCTTTAGAAACAAATTCCACTGGTATGTATGTTTTGCTTAATTTTACTAATGAGTTCCCAATAAACCGCCAAGTGCGAGTAGACTCGCACACGAAGGGTTCCGTGCCGTAAAAATCAGGCAACTTTTTTAAAGAACATAAAATATTCACTTGTTCCGATACCCCTTTTAATTATCAACTTTATTTAATAGTTAATAAATATTAATTATTATATTTTTAGTATATTTTGTAATTACAGTTCTAGTTTTACTTATTTATAGAAAGTTGCCATGTACGTAGGTACATACATGTATCTCTTGAACCTCAATAGCTACCTATTGAGGTTCAAGAGATACAGATTTGACAAACGAAGAGCAAAAATAACCAAAAATATCACGATTTTCTTATGGAAGCCCTCTTTAATTTGAATATTTATTTTATTTTTATTAATTTTTGTTAAAGCGGCAAGTGAAATACACATTCTCTGAAAATTGCGACTGTTTACCTCTTTCGGTTCATAAGATAGAACCCTGTGACAGACGGGTGGACGGACGGATGGACGGACGGACGTACGGATAGACAGCGGACGCTTAGTAATAGGGTTTCGTTTTCACCCTTCGGGTACGAAACCCTGAAAATGAAGCCATAGACATTGTCAAATTCTAAATTTAAAATATTTTCTTATTTTAAAATCTATTGTTTTACAGTCATATGAATGAGGATTGGCGTACATGCACATCATGGTGCACAGGCTTTACAAGCCTAGCGTAGGTATCTATGGCTAGCCAATTCAATTAACCTATTATTTAAAGTAGCTAAAGTAGCTAAGTACCTACTTTAACCAATTCACTGCTCAGTTAAGCTACTCCGCGCACAAGAAGATCGTGTGTGTCATGGGCAACAAAAGTGAAAGGATACAACATTATTATTATTTGAATTATTATTTTTATTTAAAGCTTATATTTATACAAACCGCATTTAATTTAGTGTGTGTGAATTTGCTTAGAACATGGAACAAGAGTTAGAACAACAATAGTTCACTGATCAGACTCTGCGGTGTTACGCAAAGAGGGTGCCGCAGCTACTCCGCGAACAAGAAGCATACGAGTGCGTCATGGGCAGTTAAAGTGTTAAATAATAGGTTAATTGAATTGGCTAGTCATAGATACCTACGCTAGGCTTGTAAAGCCTGTGCACCATGATAACTATTACCTAACTATTAGTTTAATTTAGAAAACTTATTGTTTTTGGAATTGTTTGTGTGTGTTTCTATGCAATGTACAAATTTAATTTACTTTAAATTTCAAATTTCATTGAGTAGTATAGTGGAGATTGACGATGCAACAGAGTTTACGTGTCCATTGCCAAAAAAGCCAATTCCTGCAAATCACGATCAAGTTTTGACAGATACAGGTGCCTGTACCTGTCTATACTTGATGGTGAGCAGGGGCTATTTTTGACAGTTTTCAATGAAAATCTGTAAAAAATACGTCACTTGAGACACGGCTTGCGACGTGCTTAAATCTGAGTTGCGTTTGAGTATTCAATTGTTAGTGTCATAATTTGTTTAGTCAACACCTAATAATATCAGTGAACATTGAAAATTACCTAATTAAAATTAGCTAATCTAAAAAATTATTCGGCGAATTTTGTCTCAGGTTATGGACAGTAGACCTTAGACCCGTGTCTGCTAGGTAAAAAAAAAAAACCACAAGGAGGCTGCAAAAATTGTACCTGCGAACATCTTCGCTTGCTTGGATAGATGTTCTTTCATTTTGTGGTTGGTATGGTCATCTACACGGACTACTTTTTGTTAGATCTTATTGGAGTAGGTTTTTTCGTGTTACTAAATACCTTTTATCCTTATATTTATTATGTATCTTCGCTTTAACAATTACTTACTCGAAGACCGCGTTCAGTCGTACTTAGTAGTGTGATATGTTGAGGTATGAAAGTTTTTTAAATTTATCATGATCTACGGCCTGCGACTTTGACGACGTCGTCAATCCATCTTGCGAGCATCCGACTATCATAAACCCAACATTTCTTCCACAGCCAATCCAAGACCAACAGACACCTCGCCAGCGCCGTCGAAGCGAGACACAGGTCCGAAGAGGGACTACCAGCAAAGAGTGAAGGGTCGGCCGCGGTCAGCCGACTCCAAGTTCCAGTTAAATGACCCGAAGTGGCCGCATATGTGGTATCTTGTAAGTATACTCGGTTTTTAAATATCTTGTGAAGACTATTAGAAGATAGATAGATATATAGATAATGCTTTATTCATCACCTTATAAAACAGATAGTACTCATTAAACATAATGCAGGGAACAGCAATGGAACTGGCGGCCTTATCGCTTAAAGCGATTTCTTCCAGGCAAACAAAACGATGGTGAGAAAAATAGAGGATGGCGGTGCTGTACAACATTAATTCAAATTATTTTTACTAACTAATCCACATAATACCTACTTAATAAAATAATACACTAATACATAAACAGAATAATAATACTTAGTAACTCTAAGGGACATGCTAAATATTCTAGTGTGACGTGACATTTAAATAGTAATTATAGACTTTCCTAAAAGAAGGTAGGGGAAAGTATTTTAAACCAATTTTGGGTAGAGTAGGCAAATGCGGACGATAGTCTACATTCTACATTGACCACCTTGCGTGCTAGCTGATGATAATTATGAGGCCGAAGTTTTTATCAATCAAGTCATACACATACATTACATACTAAGTCTTATAGATTATCACCAAATATTGTAGTACTCCTTGGGTAAAAGTATTGAATTCGTATTTTAGGTTCAGATTTTAGACAAAAGAGTATTGGCAACGTACCAAGCTTCGTACATAATTTAATTTGTAATAAAAAAAAGCTGGATAACCCACACAGCATCTCTAGCCCCAAATAGCAGAAATACATGATACAAAGACTGTAGTTTATTGAAATTGCTGACGTCCACTACCCGGGTGGTATGTGTACAATGAATTTCCATATACAAAAGCAATTCGAACTTTTTGTATGAAGCTATCCATCAACAAAATTTCCACTGGCAATACTGTGGCTGATATTTCATTTGCTTTGCCAACTATCGCAAATATTTTACCAAAGGCTTTTGGTAACATTTTACTAGATTAAAACTGGTGTGATTGCAATGGTAGGTATGACGAGTAACTTAGTGATTGCAGTGCATTAAATTAATGAATTCGAGATTGTATTTGGGGAGAAATAACATTTAATATTTTTGATATTTTAAACATTCTTACAAGCATTTCCTCCATTTCGTAAAAGCGGCTCAGGGTCGCTATTCGTGGCGTGTCGTTTGGGAGAGGCCTATGTTAAGCTGTGGTCGTATACTGTCTTATGATGATGACTAACATTTCCTGCTCAGACATAGGAAAAAATCTCGCTGAAGTGTATCCCTCTTATTGAAAAATCTCTCACGCAATACTTTAAAGCCGTTTGATATATTCTATTGACATAAAGTAAACATCTGTATATCTAAGACAGAGTGAAAAAAAATATTGTTAAGCAACTGTATGCATGTAAGTAAACAGATTTTTATAAAAATAATGGAGTTAGATATGTGAATAGGAGAAAGTAATGTTATCCATGGTAGGTAACCTTCTTAATTAAGATAAGTATTGTCTTAGCAACCTCTCAAGATGCATGGCGTCCTAACAGGGCTCCTAATACCTGCCTATAAGTGAAATTCTTAAGATCTCTCACATTGTATTACGATTGCAAAATATTTAAATAAATAACCTCAAAATCAACTTTTGTTAATTATACTGAAAATTTATTTAAGTAAGTACGAATTTGTGGAAAAGGGTAACCTATTATTATGGCGGGTTCGTCACGCACGACCTTCTTGGAAAAAGTTGTACATAAAAAAAAATATGAATTAGATATTCATGAAATGGTTACTAATTAAAAACCGTTAATATTATGAAGCGCCAAAAATACCCAGTGTTCTTTTACATTGTTAGGAAAATAACAAAATATACTTAATATATTATAATGTTCTTATATTTCGTCCACGGTGATAAAAACATGCGTCCATGTAGTTTATAAAATCTCCGTGCAGCTCGTAGTAACTTGAAAATAAAAATCTTGATAAAAACTTCAAAAATAACCTTAAGTTCCAAGGCTGTTGTAATATTTGAGCAGATAAATCATTCAACTTTACGATTTACAAGAAATATTTTACTACAACTATCTGTCGATCTGCGTGTTGTATTTTTATACAGAAAAACTCGTAAAATACGTTTTTATAGACTTTAAAAAAAGGAGGATGTTCAGCGGTACATTCGTCGATTTCTCCGTCATTTCCCCATGGTCCCATAAACATTTTATTCCCGAGGGATTAGAATTTGGCCCGAAAACTAAAAAAAGGAATTTGAAGTCGGTTTTAAGTTTTTTCAAAACAATTATTTTATTTTATGTTATTTTTCTGTAGAACCGAGGAGGAGGCCTCGACATGAACGTAATTCCAGCGTGGCGGGAAGGCATCACTGGCAGAGGAGTGGTCGTCACGATCCTGGATGATGGACTAGAGACCGATCACCCTGATCTACTCGCCAACTATGTGAGTATTTATATTTTGTTTACTTTTTGGTAAATCACAGCTAGCTGTGGCGCTCGCGGCGGCGTAAGAATCGACCCTTCTAACTCAGCCCATGAATGTAACTTAGGGGATCTACCTAGCAGAGGAAGTCTTTCTGTGTATTTATAACACCGCTTATAATATTATTTCCTCATATTATTTTAGATAAGTAGGCATAGGCTGATGGTGTGAAATCACGGATTTATGTACATTCCATATACCTAAGTTTGATGACAAACAATAACCTAGGAGCCTATTAATTATCCAGATAACGTAAAGGTGTTGAAAGTTTATTCGCTCTTTTGTATTAACTAATTTTGATTGGCCTTCTGGGCCCCTGTCTAAACTTACCAAATTAACATAATATCGAATCTTATACCTACAACAAATTAGATACCTTTGAAATCACAAGTAACTTCTATGGACTTTTAGTGTCTTAAAATGTATTCTCTCTAATATTAATTGGCCTTCTGGAACCCGGTCCGACCTTACCAAATTAACTTAATTTCGCATCTTATACCTACAACAAATTAGATACCTTCGAAATCACAAGTAACTTTTATAGACTTTTAGTGTCTTACAATTTGTTCTCTCTAATATTAATTGGCCTTCTGGACCCCGGTCCGACCTTACCAAATTAACTTAATTTCGCATCTTATACCTACATCAAATTAGATCTTCGAAATCACAAGTAACTTCTATGGACTTTTAGTGTCTTAAAATTTGTTCTCTCTAATATTAATTGGCCTTCTGGAACCCGGTCTGACCTTACCAAATTAACTTAATTTCGCATCTTATACCTATAACAAATTAGATACAAGTAACTGCTATGGAATTTTAGTGTCTTAAACATTATTCTCTCTAATATTCATTGGCCTTCTGGACCCCGGTCCGACCTTACCAAATTAACTTAATTTCGCATGTTACACCTACAACAAATTAGATCTTCGAAATCACAAGTAACTTCTATGGACTTTTAGTGTCTTAAAATTGGTTCTCTCTAATATTAATTGGCCTTCTGGACCCCGGTCTGACCTTACCAAATTAACTTAATTTCGCATCTTATACCTATAACAAATTAGATACAAGTAACTTCTATGGAATTTTAGTGTCTTAAACATTATTCTCTCTAATATTCATTGGCCTTCTGGACCCCGGTCCGACCTTACCAAATTAACTTAATTTCGCATCTTATACCTACAACAAATTAGATCTTCGAAATCACAAGTAACTTCTATGGACTTTTAGTGTCTTAAAATTGGTTCTCTCTAATATTAATTGGCCTTCTGGACCCCGGTCTGACCTTACCAAATTAACTTAATTTCGCATCTTATACCTATAACAAATTAGATACAAGTAACTTCTATGGAATTTTAGTGTCTTAAACATTATTCTCTCTAATATTCATTGGCCTTCTGGACCCGACCTTACCAAATTAACTTAATTTCGCATCTTATACCTACAATAAATTAGATACCTAGGGACTTTTAGGGTCTTCACATAGGAATCTCACGCGTGTTACCTACAGGCCAGATAATAAAAAGGCAATAATAATGCTGATCTCCTAGCTTATTTCCACATGGCGACTGCTCTGTGATCATTTCAGTTGATTTGCATACAAGCCTATACACTTATTTAGCTTAAGCACCTATCTTATATCCACCCTAACTTAATGCGAACTTCGACGGAAAATTAAAAACCGTGAAAATGATAAAAGTCGAAAGGAAAATGTTCTCCTTGCAAAGTCTCGAAAGGTTTTACTTTATTCAAGTCATATGGATCTTTTGCGAGTGTTTAAGGAGTTTTTTATTTTCCATTATCCTCTTACGCAGTATTGATTAAGAAGCACAAAGTGGCTAATAGATTACGAATGAATGTACCTCAAAATTAAAATGGAAGATACATTTTGCTTGTTTTTATACGTCATAAAATTAGAAAAGATAGGCACCTTATATTAATTCGCCACCTACCTCTATATTCATAATATTAACTAGATAGATAGATAGATAAAGCTTTATTCACAGAAACTTATATCTAAAACAGTATGGTACAGAAGGTAACAGAATTGGCGGCCTTATCGCTTAAAGCGATTTCTTCCAGGCAACCAAAGCTTAAAAGAGACGACAAAGGATGGCGGAGCTAATTACAAATATAAAACTAATACCAAAAAAATATACTAAAAAATAATCCTAATACACATACATATATCTACCAAATGGAAATATACACTAATACATAACAACAAATACAATAGTGACTGTGAGAGACATACTAATTACTTTTATTATTAACTCTTTTATAAGCGAGTATCCAAGCGGCAAAATAATATTGACGATAATTTCTATCGAATGAAATTATCGATATCTGAATTGTTAATGCATAAAGCTGTTGTTATACTCTTTTTTCTATTTATTTATTATTATGTGTATGTCACCGTTGTCAATGAAATTTAGATTTTGTGTCTTCGTTTGGCTGTGTTCTATCTTCCGACACGAAACGGCACTGTCGGAGAACCAGCGTTGGTTGTACGTAAATACAACCAACTCATGGAACCAACCAACACGGACCGTTTTGTGACTCGAGCAAACTATTATCTTTTATATTATGTTATTTTTCTTTTATATTGTGTCTGACTTACAAATAAATGTTTCTATTTATATTTTATTTCAAAACAATCTCCATATATATATATATAAATAACGTACCTAGTCCATTTTAAAATCTATAATCAATCAATCTATAAACCTATATGATATTTTAGAGCATTTGGGAGATTTTGGGCTAAAAATCTACATTTTTCCATATGCTCCCAAAATACAATTGAATCGAAGTTAGCTTTATCATGGGTTCTTAGAAAATGTTTTACGATTATCGGCAAATTACTTTTCCTTGGTTTTATTCCTTGTAAAACGCAGAAATAAATTAAAAATCACGAAAAAAATTGAATCTCGCGCCAACCCGTGATGACCCTAAACAAAAGACGGTGACGTTTCAGTTACCGAAATATCTCCATTGTAGATTGTGACCATGAAACATCGATTTCATTAAAACATGTAGGCACCTAATAATGCGGGTAGATGAATAAAAACCCCGCCTGACATCTGTGCGCGAACAAAAGCGTCGTTTGAAATTACACGATTCATCTCTTCACGGCTTTAATTTTACTCTTCGTTCAGAAAAACGGGTAATTGGGTCGGTCTCCGCGATTTATTGTGAGTGCGGGTAGTTTTGGCTAGTTATATCGTATCTTTGTTTCATCTCAGTGTTTTTGAAACACTGCCTGTGTTGGCATAATTAACGAAGCATTGCTTTGTAGATTAAACGACCTGCAAAGATAGATATGAGTAGAGTCGCTTTACGGAATAAAGTTGAGTGGGTGTCGTCTTCTAAAGCCAGTGCTTACATTTGCGAAGCTGTTTGCATGACGAGTGGACATAGACAGGTTCTGTTGAAGAACTATTATACTCCATGGAGGTGTTGATACAGTGACATGTTTGTGGTTAAATCGGCAAGAACGCACGTTACGACAATTGTTGTGAGGAGGCTGGTTGCACAAACAAAACGGAAAAAATTTTGAGAACATGAGAGTTTTCATTGGAAGCTATCGGATCGCTGTCGTACTACGAAAAGAGGAATGAAAAGTAAACTTTTATAGAGGTAGTTTACGAAAATTATAAAAGTTTACTTTTCAGCTCATTCTATTTTATGTCTATGTCTTAGCTTATTCTATGTTTGACTAATAAAATATACCTTTTTAGGGTTCCGTACCCGAAGAGTGAAAACGGAGATTTTTAGAGAATGTGTATTTCTCTTGCCGCTATAACAACAAAAAAAAAAAATCTAAATTATGATAATTATGAACCGAAAGAGGTAAACAGTCGCAATTTTCAGAGAACGTGTATTTCTCTTGCCGCTTTAACAAAAAATAATAAAAATAAAATAAATATCCAAATTAAAGGGGGCTTCCATACAAAAAACGTGATTTTTTATCTACTTTTGCTCTTCGTTTGTCAAAGCTGTATCTCTTGAACCACAATAGGTAGACCCATGAAATTTTCTATAAATAATAACACTTCAACTGTAATAACAACAAATACTAAAAATATATTAAATTTTAAAATTCAAATGTGTCTCCAAATAAGTAAAAATTTGATGTTCTTTGAAAAAGTTGCCTGATTTTTACGGTACGTAGCCCTTCATGTGCGAGTCGACTCGCACTTGGCGGTTTATTTGTAAATAAACTTTTTCCATTTGAAATCTGATCATTTATGAGAGATAGAACATCCATATTAAGGAATCTAATTACGCTTAAAAAAGTCGGAGTCTTATCTCAAAGACGTATCGGCTTCAATCTCGTTAGGCTTGTAAAAAGATACCAAATTGCTGAAAACCGTAGACTAGAGATAATCTAAAAGCTCTGAAAATACGAACATTACGATGATTTTTAATATTTTGAGTTTTCCAATATTAGGCAATGGCAGTTGGATGCGTCATGATAATGGAATAGCTAAAGTCACTTTTGATAGATAATTAGGAGTAAAATCCTAGATTAGCAATGAAAGGCTTAATTTTTGTTTGACAACGGTAACGGGACGGGAGTGTAGCGCGAACGGTGCGGGCGGCGGGGATCGTTCAATTAAAAGCTGTAAAAATATTATAAAGGTTGTCCATCGAGAACACTTCCAAACTCATCCATGTAACCTAATGAAATTCCGAAGACGAATTCTAAATTCTTCTTTTATCTGCCGCCAGCAGATAAAAGAAGACCAGCAGACTGCTGGTCTATTCAGATGTATTCTTAAGTGAATCATTCATACTTTTTGATGTATTTTAATTACGAATAAAAAACAAAATTAAAGTAAACCAAAATATATCCCATAAAAAATCGATGTCGACCTGACTTGAACCCACATCATTCTGCAGTACGGGAATGCACTTACCGCCTGTGACGGCTTACGTACCATACCAACAAAAAAAAGTAAATTTAAAAGTAAATTAAACAATGAGCGGCAATGGTATGAGTTAGACACTCACAAATACATCTGAATCGACCTACTGCTCATTAAATTCTCCACTTGATGTACCTAAAGATTAAAATCCACGAGTATACACCGTTAAATCCATCAATCATCTCCATCTAATATATTTCCGTTTAGCATTATCGCAAGGTATTAGGTTATCCGCATCCCTACAACGCCTTGTTCAGTATTATTAAACGTCAATGATGTGGCTCGGAGTAAAGCGAATAAGCTATAGGTTGGAGTAGATCGGAGAATTTCAATTAACGATTACAGGAGTTCCTATGTCTTCCAATAGATACGAAACCAAAACGGGTTTTATAAAGGTATTCAGAATGAAGGCGTGTCTTATTCAGGAAGGATTGCTGTCGTGATTGTGTTTTGCGATTGCTGTGTGATATTCCTCTCGAATACCACACTTCGGCCCGTGTGATTAAAAATATTTCGGGCCGAAGTGATACTAATCCTTTTTACATTTATTGACATTTACCTATGAAATTACAGCTTTCACGTAAAGCAAAAAATCGCAAGTTGAGTCTCGCTTAAATCTGAGTTGCGTTGAGGCCCAAATACTCAAACGCAACTCAACTAGCGCGTCTCAACTAGTTATTTTTTGACAGTTTTTAATGAAACGTGCTCAGGGGAAGGTTGCTATGAATGGACCTGAATGGAACTTTACGACCTCATATCTCAAAAAGTATAAACGATTAAATACAACCGGTTTATTATTTTTATTTCTTAGGACCTTTATTTGTTATAATCAAACGCACAAATAATTCGGACTAACACTTTCCGATATACGAAGAAAATTAAATCTTTGGATGTTGCCTTCTTTGGACCATGGGCACCTTCATTGAACCACTAGGTTGCTATCAATGGACTTCGAGAAATTTGTTCTAGTGGTCCAATCATGGCAACTAATTATAATTATCTATATTACTTAGTTATGAGATACGAGGAGAGACAAACCGTACACATACACGTACGTCAAGATTATTTTCTATCCGCTTACTAAACTGCCAGCTTTATTTCTTCTATTCTTCTTTGAAAGAAAAGTCTAGTCGAGTTAATATTTTTTAGAATTAGTCAGCATTAGATAAAATTCTATTTCAGTTCTTCTCCCATATGCTTATTCTCCTGTAGCCAGATTTTGTTAAGAGTCCTAATATCCATACTCGTAAATGTTCATGTATATTGTTCACTAAGCGCTCAGCGTAGCGTTTTATACCTCGATGAGGTACTTTGATCAGCTATTATCCAAGCTCCAGTTCCTTAAGGATTATGAAGATGAGGCGATAGGGGCTAATGAGTGTATTGGTGCGCCGTAATACCAATTTACATCATAATCGAGTGTTTAGAGGACGTGTTGCTTAGAAAATTGTATTGTGCACTTAAGTAGTGTTATTGTTAGTGTATTATGTGTAATGCTATACCTACCTTCATTCGGAAAAGCCTGAGTACAAGGGGTTTCTAAATAATTTTAAAGTGTCAATCGGTATTCTTTTCGAATAGTCACGTGAAGCAATAGTTCGATCGAAGTCGTCGCAGTATCTATTAAAAAGAACTTGCGGAAACTGTTTTATGCGTATCCATTCCAAATCCTAAAGGTACAGCGAGTTTTCTAGATTTTTTATTCACAAAACAGATAAGGGACGGACGTATTGCGCACACTCCCTATTTAAAAATCTCGTTACAAATTATTATACGATGCAGTTAAAAGTGATATCGAGCTATAAAAATATCGGATCTTCGTATTTTGAGCTCCAGAAAATGTTTACTGAAAATTCATACCCGCTACATTATACCCACTATATTTCACATCCACTAGAGAGCTTCAATGCAAATTCATAACACGATTTCTCGACAGGATCCGATGGCGTCGTACGACGTGAATTCCCACGACAACGACCCGCAGCCGCGGTACGACATGATTGACTCCAATAGACATGGGACGCGGTGCGCGGGGGAGGTGGCTGCCACGGCGAATAACTCGCTGTGTGCTGTTGGTGTCGCTTATGGCGCTAGTGTTGGAGGTAAGCAAACATACAAGTACACAAGTAGCTAGAAAGCAAGCAAGATAACAAGTAAACAAGAAAGTAGCAGCCACGGTACGACATGATCGACTCCAACAAACATGGGACGCGGTGCGCGGGGAGGTGGCGGCGACGTCGGATAACTCGCTGTGTGCTGTTGATGTAGCTAGTGTTAAAGGTCAAAAACCAAGTAAAAAACTGTATGTTGTATGCACCTATGTGCAAATAGTTGAACTCTCTCAGTCGCATGAAAATAGACGACACGGCCAAAAAAGACGTAGATGGATATTACTCTAATAAATAATAAAGATTTTATTTATTTATTTACCATGTACCCATACCGTGATAGTTGGGAAGACGGTAATATAGTTCCTTAACAAACTAATCTTTATAGACAAAGAAAATTACTATTTTGAATATCTTGTATTAAATACATCAATTTAAGTTTTGTTTCCTTTCGATCTTGAATAATTTATTTGGAAAACATTGTCACATCACTAACAACTGCCTGCCACCAATCTGCTACGTAGACACGTCTGCTTACCAGTCGTGTCCGTGCTAACTTCGATCGATTAAATTGTATATATGCATAAAATGTAATGAATTTGCAATACTACTCACTTGCAGGTTTCCGTATTTCACGAAGCGTTCATCCAACCGTAGCACCTCGTAGCAAAGGCTACGCAAGGGCTACGTAGTGCTACGATATGCTACGAACGTAGCAGTTTATCGAAGGCAACATTCAAAATTGAATACATTAAGCTATATGGATCTGTCTTCTCGTTATCCATACCGCAAATCTTTCAAATGAAAGTTTTCAACCAGTGCGTCCTACCCGTCGTGACCTACGGAGCTGACACGTGGACACTCACGGTAGGGTTGTTCCATCAGTTCAAAGGCGCTCAGCGAGCTTTGGAAAGAGCTATGCTCGGAGTTTCCCTGAAGGATACGATTCGTAACGAATACATCCAACAGAGAACCAAAGTTATCAACATAGCTCAAGGAAGTAGCAAGCTGAAGTGGCAGTGGGCCGGCCATGTCACGCGAAGAACCGACAAACGCTGGGGTAATCGTGTTCTCGAGTGGAAACCGTGACTCGGCAAACGTAGTGTAGGACGCCCTCCAGCCGGGTGGGATGACGATCTGCGAAAGACTGCAGGCAGATGCTGGATGCGGCAAGCTGAAGACGGGGCGCTATGACGCTCATTAGGGGAGGCCTATGTCCAGCAGTGGACTAGTATTAGTTGATGATGATATGGATCTGCATGGTTTTCGTTTGAAAATATTATGGCCGTACTGTAACAAAAAAGTGTGATTGACTTCCATAAAAACTTCAATCAATATTTGAAAGTGGTGTAACCAGATAAATACAATACTATTGTATTGTATTTATCTGGTTACACCACTTTCATAGACACGTCATCAAATATATTTATTGATAAAACCAAGGTATAAGTCGAGTGGGTACTAAAGTACAGTAGCAGGTAATTTTATAACAATACTTTATATGTAATTATAGATTCAGAATAAATATATTATAAAATCGAATGAATTATTCAATTAATTATACATTTAAAAAATACTATTAACAAATTGGCAGTTCGAAGAACCCATTAAGCGAGCTGTGGTGAGTTTGCGCACATACCTAGTTGTGAATAATCGAGTTGAGTTTCTTTTTAGATCACAAGAACAGGTTTTTTTTTAAACCATACCCAAAGGGTGCCAACACGGGACCCTATCACTAAGCCTCCGCTGTCGCTCTGTCTGTCCGTCTGTCAGCAAGCTGTATCTCATGAACCGTACTTAATAGTTGATATTTTCACAGAGTATGTATTTTTGTTGCCGCTATAACAACAAATACTAAAATTAAATGAAATTCCTTGAACGAAATGAATGACCTTAAAAATAGCTATATTTCTTGAACCGCAACAGATAAACATAGACAAAATAAATTATCAAAATTAGAGTATAACAGCGAATCATGATAACTACGAGAATGATATATATTAATCCATCATGGTTATTAAGACTGAAGTCATTTACAACTGGATATTTGCCATGATTTGAGTATTGAGCTTTCCAATATTTCGGCACAGTTTCATGCGCCATGATCACAGAATAACTGAAGGCTCTATCTTAATTTACTTTAAAATCATGGTAAATGACTTTAGTAGAATATATATTTAAAACAACTTAATGTAAAGACTACCAAAATGTCAGACCCACAGCGTAGTCCACGGAGTAAACATTTGCGGTTATGTGTTGAGATTAGTTTACATTTTAAATACCTACTAGAAGTACATTTTAAACATAGAATGTATTTAATAATGGTATGCTATTTATTACACTGTATACTTATATACATAAATACCATGTTATGTTATAAATGCGAGCATAGGAATTAAGTAAGAGCAATGGTTAAAGCAGAATATAATATAATATTTATTTGTTTAGAAATTATACATGTGTGTATCAATGATGCACCATTAAACCACATTATGTATGTGTTGGTGCTCACACTCGTCTTATACATAAATGTTAGTATAATTAAATCGGCACATTGCAATTGGATCACTTCTTATAATCTACGAGACAAAAGATGGTAACTCGATATTCCACAATCCCATATTACGATGATAACCTGTTTTACGACAGCTTGTCGGTAGATACTTGCCGTAATTGGGTTGACTACATCTTGATTTGACTAGATAGCAGTGACTAAATTATAAATCTTTTCTTGCTAGCGTACTGTCACTTAAAATATTGATTTATGAATATAATTATTATAATCTTGGTATTAATTATTTTTATATCATACTATAATTACCAATTTATATGTGGATATTAACTATTACCACGACTCGATACAATATTAAACCTTATCAGCCGCGTGACATAATAAGTTCAGTTCAGTTCATTTCTTCTCAAACAAAAACCTTTGTGTCGGAAAATTTACAATATAAAAAAATATAAAAAAAATACAAAAACTTTAATAAATAAAATGTCACCACAAAAATAAATTGATAGATTAAATCAGATATAATAAAAATAAAAATTATACAATACCTGCCTAACATTGATTAAAAGTATAGGTATCTTTTATTGCCTGGCCTAGATGTGTTTGATCTTTCTCGTTAAAATAATCGTCAATGAAGTAGTAACATTTTTCCAGAAAGAAATTCTTCAAGGCTTTCCAAACTTTATTGGACCGTATATAGTTTTAAAGACAACTGGAAGTCTATTGTATAGTTTAACGGTCTGATATCGAACACAGTGTTTAACTACGTTCAGTCTTGCAAGAAAGTAATTTTTAATGTCGTTTCTCCTAGTTTTTAGAGTATCGAAGATCGGAGATCGGTTTCGAAACCCTTATGGTCTCGCTTTTTCTGTCCTTTTTTCCGTCTTTAATATGTGGGGTATCAGTTTGTACATCTCAAAACAGTTTTTGAAATTTCTGTAGGTTTAATACTTTTTAAAATATTATGAAAAAACTATAAAATTTTACTATTACCCTCTATACCTACTCCGAAGTTTGCAAACCGATCCATCTGAAATGTATCTGTAATTTTGAATTTTTGGTATTTATCAAATAGCAAAGTCTCTAACCAGTACCTATAGAACATATTAGTATACTGGACAACCGTTCGAAACCCTCGGCGCGCTAGTCACACTCGCACTTGACGGATCTTGTTTCCCTAATTAATCTGTCTTCCATACTTTCATGTCTATCGAGATTTTTTACGAGATTAGTGAAGTTTATTAAGATGTATAGACATGGCACGGTTAGTATACCTTTTTTTTTCTCGGCCGAGGAAGTTCGTTTACGAATAGACTGGTCTGGGGGGGACCAGAATTATGTGGGACTCGACGTCCTGATAAGGACGTTATACCCACTAAAACCTCTCCGGTGACCCTTCTCTCGCCATTTTCGCCGAACCACGGGAACATTTAAACCTACCACGGCCCGGCTGGCGTCCCCTCTTCCTCCCATACATAGCCGGCGAGCCCACCATTCCACACACTCGCCGACCCCATTCATCCGTCACGTTTCCTCCCCCCGATTGGGGCACAGACAGGACAAACACAGTTTGAGCCTGACAAGAATCTGTTTGGTTCCAATGTTCCTGACAAGAATCTGTTTGGTGTATACGTACCATAGTTCCAATTGCTCTTTTTTTCATTTCATTTATTCAGGAAAAGCTAACGGCTACAAAATATATAGTTACATAACTAGATTAGGTATACATCAAACATGATAATCTTCGATAATAATGCAGCCCACGACGCAATTCACAGATTGCTATATGAGATAGTTACTAAAAAATTTAAAAAAATTCCGCTAAAGTTTATAAACAACCAGAACAAACGTTGAAATATTTAGATGTTAATTAACAAGCTGAAAAGTAAAATTAATTAGTTGGAAACAAAAATCAAAATACTAAGAATTAA
This sequence comes from Eupithecia inturbata, assembly GCA_963662085.1. NCBI lineage: Eukaryota > Metazoa > Arthropoda > Insecta > Lepidoptera > Geometridae > Eupithecia > Eupithecia inturbata. Next base: position 3,871,053 of record OY759194.1, on the reverse strand, counting down.
GACAAATTTAAAATTAAACTGCTACTTTATTTACTATACATGCTTCTTAAATTGACTCTCACTGCACAAAAATATATCAATGTCTAGGAAATATTTGTATTATAAAAGCATATTTGTGTTGTAAGCATAGCTGTTGCCCCAAAACATGATACTATACGAGTTTAGGCGAAAGAATAATAAAGTAATTAATATTTATTCTTTTCATAAGGAAAATAATCCTTTAATATTATTCGCAACACACTCCAGCTAAATATCCAAACCAAAGCTGTACTGAGCTTTGGTTAATGAATGCTACATATCAGCAGGATTGACTATAGATACGACCCTTTCTTTGCCTTCAACAGAGTAATTGGATCGAACTCTGATCTGTGCTATCACAAAGCAAGGTTATTTATAGCAGGGTCAATGAATTTCCTTTGAGTAGGTGATCATTGCGTTATCTTAGTATATAAGTATCTAATTGTTTTGTGATTATAGTGCGTAATCCCTCACTAATAATAACTCACTAAGGGTAATTTCTAAGAAATCCCGCATCCTTCCCTCCAAGCCTCAAAGGGTCTTAGAATTGAGCCACGCGACACCTGTCGTCGATACAAACTAAATGTTACTTTAATCTTTGAACAGGATTGGATATACTTCAATGTTTCCCCTGTAGGTGGAGCTAACGGCGCTCCGAAGGAAGTCCCAAAGTTTTTCGACTCCTACGTCACTTGACCTCGTGGTGTAATTGGTTAGCGCATTCCCGTACTAAGGGAACGATGCGAGTTCATATCCCGTCGAAGTCGATTTTGTTTAGTGATATTATTTTATGTAGTATTCTAGTATCTTTCAGTTAGGCCCACATTCAACCGCTATAGACCATTTCACGTAGGAACCGATCCAGAAATGTTAGCTTGAAGCAAAAGCTAACATTTCTGGATCGGTTCCACGCAATTTTAACTGTCTAATATGGAAATCATGACTTTTTTTTATCTAAACTATGTGGTCTCACTGACGGGCAAAGATCTTCCCCAAACTCTTCCAGGAATCGCGTTCAATGGCCAGGTCCCGCCAATCTACACATATGTCTACAACTGAACGTGCCTCGCCCAAACGAGGGCGGGGTTTGATATAATTACTACGCTAGTGTGATGGCAGTCGGGGTGTTAAAAATACTCAGACGGAATCAGCTGACCTTCCTTTTGTATACAAAAATACAAAAAAATACAAAAGAAAAATACAAAAATCATTTATTTCATAATTTAATCTACAATACAAGTGACGGGTATCCCTGGTTTCCGTTTTAGTTTAATTTAAACTGTATTACAGAGAACCAGTCTTCCCTCCTACACATGGTTCCTAAATTAAATTATAAAATAAGCAGCAAATGTAACCTAATAATAACATTAATATATTATCTAAAGTAAAATCTCAAATTACGTTTAAATTAGCTTAAATAGCTTGAGGACTTAGATATATTGATTAACTAGGGTAGAGTATACATACATACATTATATTGTTATTAATTTTTGGCAATTAAATTCTCTTTAAAGAGTTTAATTTAATTTTACAAAAAGTTTTTCTGTTTTCTCATAGTCGAGCGTTTTTAACCATTCTATAATAATTGTATATCCCCTAAGTTGGCTTTTACGTCATCCACTGGTTGAGTTGAAAGGGCCGATTCTTACGCCGGGACCGCCACGGCTATTAAAGGCTATGAGTAGGGTACTAAAACTTACTTACTATACAGAGTGGATTTTTACGGGACAATAAGGGGTACCTTAACCGGTGTAGGTACGGGAAAATGGTCTTAGGAGACTATCCATATTTTTTGGAGAAATTACATCCCCATTCATAGATAAAAAAATACAGTTAGCAAGAAAATGGGCATTTTACACAAAAACATTTTTTATGCCTATCGTTGTATGTTTAATAACGTTTCCCGTATGTATGGGAAGTTTTATTTTTGCAAATTCTGACTTTTTTAGTACTCCAACCTCAGTTAATCGATTGGCATCAAAAAAATGTTTTCATGTAATATGCCAATGATTTGCTAACAGAACTTTATAAAAATCTGAGAATTTGGATAAAATTTTGTCATAAACATATGGATGGTCTCCTAAGATAATTTTTCGGTAGCTACATCGGTTAAGGTACCCCTTACTGCCCCGTCCAAAAATCCCCACCTTTTACACTAAGCTGATGGATAAAAACTATACAATTTTTTGTTGTCAATAGAAGTCAATTAAGTCAAGAGTCTATAAAAAAAATAGTCTAACATACTCATACTCATTTATTGACGATAATATTACACGTCATAAATTTTAGTACAATAGTACATAATATTCTTAAATACTTATAATAATAATATCTTAATTTATAAATTTGTAATTGTAATTGATTACATTTATTAATTAGATTATCTTTTATTCAATTTATTCAAGTCAACGTCATAGGGTGATTGCTCAATCAACCACTTTTTAGTTTGTTTTTGAAAGATTGCGTGGAGCTGGCACTTGTTACACCGTCTGGCGGTCTGTTGTGGGCAGTAGGAGCCATTACGTGCACCAGCCTCGACTTGTCTTCTCCAGCCGCCGCGTGATAGCACTAAGCATCTGAGCCTTGCACGTGCTATATTTATGGCCAAAACCCGCTCTAACTGTCCAATGAGAACGCCGCCTTTCAATGGAACAAATGTGCTAATTTCATACAAAATGGTACCCACTTTATTGTCTCTGTACGCACGTTATTACCTCTTGGCGTAAATTTTGATGGCATCATTACTTGAAATGTTTATCACATATTTACATAACGCCGACAATCTAGCGAAGAAATTAGCAAGCGTTCATTTTTAGGTTTCCGTACCCGAAGGGTGAAAACGGAACTCTATTACTAAGCCCCCGCTGTCCGTCCGTCCGTCCGTCCGTCTGTCACAGGGATATACCTCATGAACCGTAAGAGGTAGGAAGTCTCTTGCTGCTATAACAACAAATATTAAAAATAAAATAAATATCAAAATTAAAGGGGGCTTCCATACAAAAACGTGTTTTTTATCTATTTTTGCTCTTTGATTGTCAAGGCTGTATCTCTTGAACCACAATAGGTAGACACATGAAATTTGCCATAAATAAATAACACTTCAACTATTACAATAACAAATACTAAAATATAATAAAGTTGTAAATTTAAAGGGGTCTCTGAACAAGTGAAAAATTGATGTCCTTTGAAAAAGTTGCCTGATTTTACGGTACGGAACCTTCCGTGCGAGTCAAGTCGCACTTGGCGGTTTATTTTATTTTTACGTGCGTTTTTGTTATTACGCTTTTATGACGGAGAAAATGAAACAGGGCGGAATACATGGTAATTTTAATGTAATTGAAACATGATATTTTGTACATACTCGAGTAACTGGGGATTCCTTTTTCTTTTACTCAGAATTGTAATGCCTTCTCTGTTACGGGTGGAAGTCTAATGGTATTATTTCTGCGAAAGAAAACTGTGTGTAATCGAATTCCATTTTATTTGTGGAGCATAGTATCGATATTATCGAAACTGAATTTTATATTCAAACGACGATTTAGCCTAAGAATTTTAATTAGACATAATAAATATCATATTCTTTATTAATTTTACTTTCTTTTCAAAGTGTAAATATATCTTTGTAAAATGAAAATAATAAGCTACGCGCTACGCGAACGTTTTCCTCAATCTCTTACTCGTAACTTCAACGTAACGTCACCTATAGTAACATACAGCCTTACCACAATGGGAAAGCTCATTTCGAGTAACTTAGCTCATCTAGTGACGTTTAAGTTACTGTGATAACTACTATTAGTTGAAACTCTGATGAAAGCCGATTTATGTATCTAGCGAGGATAATAGATAATACCAACCTGGATAATGAGATGGCTGTATGTGTTTGCTTCTAGTATGGATTGTTAGTTTTTTTTTTGTTTTTAGCATCTTTTTTATTATACTTGGTATGTATTATTATTATTATAGTATATGTATTGTATATGTAAGTAATACGCCACCGTCTATACGTGTACAACTGCTTCGTGTCCACCCCAAGGTTGTCTGGAAGAGATCGCTCTTAGCGATAAGGCCGCCCATTGTGCAAATCTGTTAACTCTCTTTTCCTGTATCTTTTTTTGTTTTTGTGTTCTGCAGTAGAGTGTATTGTATTGTATTGTATAGGCAAAAGGTACCGGTAAATCTACCAGAATCTTTTAGTATAAGTAGTAGTGCTTTAGTTCATTAGTAAGCTTTCGCGTGAACTGATGTTTGGTATAGAGAGCGCAAATCTTTATGACCTCTGTGAACATAGCCTCGAATGCAAATCCGCGCATGGTACAGTTAATTGCATAATCATAATTATTATCAATTTCATCAGTATCGCATTAACAGAAATATGACACTCGATTTGACTTTTTCGAACAGCAACGTCCTCTGACACCTTATAGCTAGTTTACACGTTGCGAGCTGCTAACCTGACAGTAGGCAGCTGCTCGCATTGTGTACTCGCATGCCAGTAGCTGGGTTCGTCTGTGTTGTCCACGTGATGCGTATAGATGCCTAGTTTAATGCGAGTTATGGCGAAGTCGAGTCAACGTGATTTCGCCGCTCGCAAGTCGCAACTGCCTGTCGTCACTGGCAAGTTACTGCCGAAAGTTGCGTCCAAACGATGCGAGTGATGCGCGAGCTGGTGTTGTGCGAGCTGCTGTCACGTACTAGACTAGCGAAAACAAAAAATGTTGAAGAACCAAGCATGCGAGCTACTGTTTAACTCGTATGCGAGCTACTGTCTACCTCGAACGTGCGAGTAACTCGTAAGACACGTCCATACTGTGCGAGTTATTGCACTGCTGCTAATCGGCAAGCTGACTGCCTTGAGAGTAACAGGAAAAAAAACAATATTAGACGAAAATACAAAAACAAACGCAGCCTAAAAAAATTATGTAAGCGAAAAAAAGAGGACTTTTGTTGCATAACCGAGGGGTCATCACCCCTCGTGTTGAAACTGGGGTAGAGGCGAAACCTCGGGGCCCCAAGACGAGCCACAAAGAGAAGATAGCAAGAGCCGGAAAGAGATGCAGTAGTAGGCAGCCTGACTCGCACGCTAGCTCGCAACGCGTGAACCAGCTATTTTAAAATAAGCCACTGCGCAGCCACTTGCGCGTACATCCGACAGGTCGTATAGATTTGCGCTCTCTTTAAACGGAGACACCAAAAGAACAAATTATCATTGTGAACTTTTCCGACTTGTATATAGAAGTTTACCTCGCGAGCGGATGATGTGTTTTTATTGTCATAAAAGAAACAAATAATAAAGTGAGCTATAAAGTTTTTTTCATAGCTCTTATATAAAATTATAGGTAAGTTCATACTTTCAGAATATGAAACTCATTCTCAACTTTTGCTCTCTGTACCAAAGTTCTACAATTGCATGAAGTCAATGCAGGTTAAAACATAGTATGGGGTTTAGATAGCTGCTGCAGCGAGCTGAATTTAGACAACTTGTCTAATATCAAGCTAAGACGTCAAGTTTCCGCGGCATGTGGTGGGCTTTGGCTTCTCTTAAGCGAAATTAGATTGGAGGTGTATACTATAGCACGGCATCTACACAGGATAGAAAAGACTTGGTATCTCGCTCTCAGCAGGGCCTCTCTTTCGCAATTATTCGGATTTGACACCTGAATTTGGTTAGTCGACAGTATTGAGTTATCGTAGAATTTATTTATTTATTTACGAGAGACCGACTATCGAGACTTTAAATTTTTCGATAGTATTGAGTAACCGAACTCAAACTCTTCTGTTCCCGCTCCGATGTTTGTAAACAACTCAATAGAAAAATCCAAAATTCTCTTTTTGGCTTTGAGTTTGAAATATAATTGCCAGCACTAAGCTTTGTAAGAAAGACCTAAAATAGACAAGTAGTACAGATTCCTTAAAAAAACAACAACAAGAAAGTGATTATTAAGTTAAGTGCGTATAAGTAAGTATGTTTGTGAATATTGTGTTAAGATGCATATCTAAACGTATCGTTTATTTCCGTCGCAAGATGTTTGGGTATACTCCTTAGCTTTACTGATTAACATACAAATAACGCAAAATAAAGTGTTCAGTAACCAAGTTAATATGAGATTTCCTCTATGCTACAAAAGTTTAGAAAGGATTTCTGACCAATCTATTTGTGCCTACTCCTGGCTCTCATTTTTGGAGGTTTATTTTAAAACCTTGAAGAAAAGTTAAATAGACAAGACCAAAACTTGGTTTTAGTGAAATTGTTGTGTGGCTCAGATTTTTAAGCGTGTATTTACATTACATTAGCACGGAATGAAGACAATGGAGCGTATTTTGGCCAAGGGCAGAAAAAAGGGCACAAGATCCCGTGATCGTTCTCTAATTAGATGCTCAGTTCTCATCACCTCTTTCACACTGTGCACTGACTGACTGCTCCCACAATGCAACCAACAGGGAACGATGGTGGCGCATTGCACGAGCAACCTTTCACCTCATCATAAAAAAATTACATTATCCGGTATTTTGTCACATGTGGGGGCGATTAGCGTGGACGAAACGACGAATATCGAGTTTCTATATTTTACTCGTATCTCGTAGTTTATAAGAAGTGATCCAAATGCGATGTACTGTACATTTATGTACGACGTGACACGAGTGTGAGCACCAACCCACACTTATTGTGGTTTAATAGTGCAACATTGAAACACATGTATACTTTCTAAATAAATAAATATTCTATTCTATTACATTCTAAAGATCGGATCGTGTGGTGTAAAACTGTCTTCAGTCGGATGTGTTCTTATTTCACTCGGCTGAACATTTTTGTTGGGATAATGGATGGTCTTAGCTTGGCAGATTTGCACCAAAGCTTTTTTTTGTAAGGATCTCCAAGATTCACAGAATTAAAATAAGTTGGCGGGTCTTTTCGAATCGTTTGCTCGGAGCGTTTTTATTTCCTGAAGTGGAATTTTGATTGAAATATCTGTAAGAAATAAGTGAGGAAGAATATATTTATTTCCGACGGAAAGCTTCAGATTTTATTGATCGGTAGTATGTTATGAACGGTATTACTGTCGACTTTTCACGACGAAAATTTTCTTTTAGTATTTCCTTTCCTCTTTTCATGTAGGTAAGTAGAGTTTCAGTTCGTCGTAGGCAACAACAAAGTAATAAAGTTTCATATATTAAGTTTTTTATAAGTTTATTTCATAAATATTATTAAACTTACGCGATATACTTGCGCGTTTATTATATAAGTTTTGTTTTAAAGGCTTGGTCCCCTTTCTGTCAGTTCATCTTAATTGGCATTAAAAAAACGATAGTTAACATGAATACAAAGTAGTGGTTCTCATTTTGCTTTGACCTACTCCGTTTTCGTTCAAATGCTTTCAATCAGCTCTACAATCGACGCGGCCTATCGCCAGAGTAGGTTTACAATCCACGTAGTGAGACAAACCAACGAAGTTGTTTCGATCGACATGCCCGTCAATTTTTTGTTCATGTCAGCTTTGTCTGCTCGAGTGACCATTGCTAAAAGGTCGCAGCATATTCATTCGATACTGCTCCCGGAAAAGAATAGAAATGAAATATGGATCGTGCTCTGTAGACTGACTACCCGTGGACGACACTTTACATGTTTGCAATGACGACAAACGACATAACAAAACAGAAACAAAAAGCGATTGATCGTTTTGATGGTTGCTTACCGCTTCGAGTGACTGGTAAGCAAGACGTTGGCAAGCGGATGCGGGCCAGGGTGTCGACTTCTTTCGACCGAACGATCATGCGACTTTCCTTGCGCGGTATAGGTAAATAGATAAATAGTAATAAATAGTCGTTCTTTGATAGCTAGTCACCACATGCATACCTAAAATGTATGCGATCAACGGAGGGGGGAGCAAGTGTTTATTTTTTAACGTACTAACGAAACGTTGCTCTTTATTGTGTCCATACAAAAAATAAATGCACACTTAAAAAGATTTATTTCGTAAGCAGCTAATTCTTTTCATGCTTGCATATCGCATCGCAGTAGGCGAGTAAGAAGGTCTCGCTCAAGCTACCATAGCTGTTGCTCTATGACTGTTTATCCTGTTTCGTGGACAACAAGCTGTCAGCGGGTGGTCGACGAGCGGTCAACTTAGTTTGTGTTGTACCTTCAATTGATTTACTTTTTCATACTAATATTCTCCTGCTGGTTCGCCTGTAGAATAAGCCCTAAGTTAGTTTCTGTAAGTAAGGTCGCTCGTCTGCTTCCTAAGTGGACTACTTAGTATACCAACCCAATGTTTGTGTTAGTATACTACTTACTTCACCTGTCTTTTTGTCTGTCTGTTTGTTATCTAGTACTAAGTAGTATTTTATTTATTTTATTTCTGTAACTATGTAAGTTTGTTCGTGTGTAGTGTGTAATAAATATCTTTTTTATGTATTGTATTAAGTTTATCAGACCCACAACACAAGCTCTGCTTACTGTGGGGCTTGGTGATGCTGTGTGGATTGTCCAGCATTATTTATTTATTTATTTTATTTCAGATATACACATGTATTACGACCATTGTAGCGCCAATTTGAAGGCCTCACTTACAGTTACCAGAGCTGTGTAAATCATTTTGTATTGTACTCTTCCTAGGTATACCTACGTATCTGCGGCGCGTGTTTACACGATCGCAGCAAAATTAGCGAAACCGACGCTAAATCAGTTGTACACGAACAAAACATGTTATAAATCCAGTTTAATGGTGTTTTCACATGTTACCAGTGAAGGCTGCAAATAAGCATCGTCACAATCGGAATGTTAAATGATTATGAGCCTATTCCACTTGGCTATACGTTTGGATTTAGATAAATAAATATGTAAGGGAACAATTATTGAAGTTACCTATAGTGTAATAAAACATACATTGGTGTCAATCCAGATAGCACAAAAACTTAACTAAAATAATTTGGCAGCACTAAAAATTATCCCGTCACTATATTATCGATCAAAATAAAAAGGATGGTAGGTATAAGTTTCAGTGCTCTAAACATGTTAATTCTCCTATATTATTCATCTTCTATTGTAAAATATCAGAATATCAAGAGGATAAAAAAGCCGGGACGGGATTTGCTTCAACTCGAACTCGTCTCGTTGCTCGTTGCGAGCGCCTTCTTTCCCCGTACTGACTGCTGAACGCTCACTGTCAAAAACATTACGTTACCCGGTCAGTAGTACCCACCTCAAGAATTAATGTTTTGTCAATAATGTTTCGCCCACATGCTGAGTTATCGCAGATGTCGTTTGACAGCATCGAGTAGAGAGACCCAGTGGAGAGGAAATATGGTCTTTCAAATTCCGAAACTGATCAGTGTTTTTTCGCTAATACAATGTCAACTCTCGCTCGTTATATAGTACAACACTATAGTGTTGTGCTGAAATAATAAAATAATGTATAGATACTCCCGATATAACAAGAAGTACCTAATTAAAATTTATCTATTTAATTAAGTTATAATTATGATCAGTGCTTTTATAAAAACTCCAGGATTTTTTATATTATTTCATGATCAGTAAAAAATAAATAAATAATGCTGGACAATCCACACAGCATCATCTATGTTTTTTTGCCCATGTACTATATTTTTTTTACAATACTTAATTATTTTCAATTATCGAAAGAGATTGCTCATAGCGATAATAAAGAGGCCCTATGAACTCCCGCGATTATTTTTGATGGTTACTTCCTTTATATTTTTTTATTTCTATCTAACACAACAATAACACACTTGTAGTTAATATAACAATGGCACACTTGTAGTTACAAGTACACGTATTTGATTTGTTTGCTTTTTAAAAATCATGAATTCACTATTATTGACGTAAATAATTTTCGCGACAGTCATAGTTTATAAACATTGACTATCAATATCGATAAAAATATTTGCTTGCCCAACTCGAGTGTGATGCTTAACTTTGAGTCGGCCAATCGGAGTGCTGTGGTCGCCGCAGTGATTTGGCGGAATTGTTGTCTAAACAAAATAAATGATATTTCCTCTCTATTGGGTATGTGCTCGATGTTTGACAGCCAGTATAAGCCTAGCTTTGCCATGACCCCAACAGACCCCGGTCAACATAATAAACGGACCCTTATCCCACTCCTCCATAAACATACATTCTCAACTTATGTCTTTCCCTATAATCCTGTTTTAAGGGGCGAACCTAACTAGTTTGGTTGTCAAACTAGGCCTAGATCTCAGTACTCACGGGATCCACGTGGTAAAAAACTCGAATTACATAAAACTCTACATTTTTTGTTTGGTTCCACGAATGTGATAACACAATTGAGAAAAAAGATATAAAAATAAAAAAAAGACATGAAAGTAAAACTAATCGAGATCTCAGGAACCCTGCGGTCTATTGAAATGAGTTATGTTTTGATTCGTAGGTAATTGTTTAATTCCTTGAACCAGTTTCTTCATAGTTGAGTAGTTTTCTTGTAAATAAGCAAAAATTGTTTTTTACGCTTACGCCGCCGTGGCGTAGCGGCGCGCCTTTCTAAAAACTTATACTCTGTCCCGCTTCTATAAACGCGAAATCCTATGCTTATCCTTTTCACAAAATGGTGCGGTAATCCCCATTTTTTACAATATCAATGGCTTTTTTAACTAAGAAAATTACAATCAAATAATAAAATCAAATTAGAACTAGTATTTACAATTGAATCAATTTAGCTAACTGCAGACTGTTGCAAAAAATCTACAGGTAGCTCAACTGATCGATATCAATACCAGTCGGAAGCATCCCCAAGATGCTGGCTGCATTGCCCCGCTGTATGGCAATGCTGATGCGTTGCGCCAGATACCCACCAGCTCTCGGGTCACGCGTAGCTCCGACCAGACTCTCAGATAACTTCTTAAAAATGCGCCATCTTAATATTTACTTGTTATTCTAGGAGTAAGAATGCTGGACGGTGACGTCACTGACGCCGTAGAAGCGAGATCCCTCAGTCTCAATCCTCAACACGTGGACATATACAGCGCGTCCTGGGGCCCCGATGATGATGGGAAGACGGTGGATGGACCAGGGGAGCTTGCGACTAGAGCTTTTATTGAGGGAGTCACTAAGGTAGATATTTGAATACCAAATAATTAATATATTTACCTACCTACTTTAGAAAACGTATTTATACAGGGTGTTGCAGGCGCCGACGATCAAACGAAATGGGAAGGTCTGCATCGATTTGACCATCATGTTTGTTCGGCGATTTTTATCCCAAATTAGTATGTTTTTAGGGGGAGTGGAAAATTATGTTAGGTATATGGTGGTCGCATGCAAAAACATGTTGGTAATTGACATGCGTATAGGGGCTCTACATTCGCTTTGTTTGTGGGTTTATGAGCAGTTTTGTTTTGTTGTGTTCTATATTAAAGCATTTTCTACGATTTAAAGTTATTGGAATAACAATGTTTTGTTGTTTTTTGCTAGCGGTTGGTACCGTACCGGTTTCCATTACATTTTTTCGAAGCTTTAAAAGTTGCAAGTCCAAACGAGATTTTTCCCTATCCAATTTTTCACATTTCAAAACTAAAATTTATTTGAAACCATGTGAAAACGTGTCATGTGGGTGGATGAAATTCATAAAATTTCCTCCGTCATGCTACGTACACTGTAATGAAAAAGTAACGACTACAAACTTCCAACTTCAATATATCACAGCTCCTGTATACTGAGACGTATCCTGTAGGTTTTAGAGTACTTTTTAGCACTGAAACTTTCTGTCTATTGTGTAACGAAGTTAGTGAAGGGTTCGCGACACAGCCACAGAATAATAAGTCCCTACAAACGTATCTTTGAAACTAAACCGTATTGCTATCAATAGTAAAGATTATATTCACATTGGGGTAGATGAGTGGCTCTATTGAGTTTTTACATTATGGGTATTTCTACGAAAACAACGAACGAAGTGAGTGTAGGCTAATGATTTCGGCAAAACCTCATTGTTTTTAAATCTATATTGAATCTTGAAACTTATATTTTGAGGCTCTATAACTTTTACCTTGGGGTCGTTTTTTAATCACCTGAGGCTTGAAAGTGGGTCGAATAAAATCACGGGTGTAGTGAGATATCACGTGTATTTGGGGGAGGTAGTCCTCACCACGTATCACCATGGGGTTAAAAACTTGCTAAAAACATCACGCGATTAATGAACGGCCCCTATGAGTACATATTATAAAAGCACAAAACTGTACAGTTATAAGTAAACATATTATGAGCATATCAAACCTCTTACATAAAAATGCATAAGTTTTTATACAAAAAAACAACGAAACGCGGGCACAATCTATTTTTTCCGCCACACTCCCGCTTCATATAGAATCTAAGTCCTCTACATTAAAGTCCATTTTCAATTAGAGGCCACTTCACCGCGGACTTAACCCGGCTAAAGCAATTTCAGTTATGACACAATTAAGCCCTTTATTTTCTACGTTTCCTACTATATGGTCAAGTGTTCGCTGAGCGTATAATTCGCATAAAGTTCGCTCCCTTTTCAGCCTCGAAGGACTCTTGCTGAGAGCCTTTTTAACAGCTCCCGCTGTCAACTTAGGCGCTTTGCTATTTTTTTTCATGCAATGGAATAACGCGCGCAGTGAAAACGTTTTCTTGTTTTATTTTACAACGTTGTACAACACAATGATGATGGTAATTGTCGTTAGTTTTTTATTCTTGGAAAATATATTGTTAGGTCCCTTGCCTAATTGGGTTGTAAGGTTGGAAGCTACGCGGTCTTTTTATTTTATATTTTTGTTTTACTGAATGAGCTTCAGTGATCCCTCAAATTAGTTTTGTTCTTCAAAACCTGCTTCGTAGGCCGTCGAAAAGTCAACCTCTAGGTATAAGTAGAATATTCTCAACATATAATTTTTGTTTTTGGTTCTGTACTACGAAAATGGATCGATATGTATTTTTGGTTCTGTACTACGAAAATGGATCGATATGTATTTTTCTATATTGTGGGATCGGATGATTTGCTTTGCGTTTTTTGATTGAATCTTATTCAGTGATCCTAAATATTTGTTTTATACTTCAAAGCCACTTTAGGCCTGCCTCAGAAAGTCAACTGTAGGGTAAAATATCACCAACATAAAACATTTATTAAAATAAGTAAGGTACAGTCATAAAGAAAACACCCAGATTGTTTATGTTTATCTAATTAAGCCAATAATTATCTGGCCCACAAACCTTACTCAAATACGTAAATATTGACAAAGCGAATATAGCCCGTTCTATGTCAATTAATTAATGTTTTTGACGTAAACCTGCGATCAATTTACTAACGAGGGACTGGACGTAAACTAAGTACATTCGAGTACACAAGGCGGGGACGTCAACGGCTGCTTAGCGAGCTATCGACATGACACGCTAATTAATTACTTAGTCCGACTGTACCGAGGGTTTTAATGGAATGGGAGTTTGTTGAGAAGTCAAATGAAATAGGTCAAAAGGTGTTTGTTTGACTACCACCTGTTTAATATCTAAATGTTTTTTAGAATGAGTAAATACATGAGTTTGACTCTATAAAACAATCATACAAAAAGTATGACATATTTTGACTTCACTTACAAAAATCAGTACTGGATTTACAAATAACTCTGGTGTCAAAATAGCCTTACTTGACCATAAACCGATGTGGCGCGGTGGGCGAAGGTCCGCCTGTGACGCAGGAGGTCCCGGTTCGATTCCCGTCTTGGGACAAATGTTTGTAAATCTGAAAATATTTGTTCCGGGTGTTCTGGGTATTTTCTATGTATAATAAAAATATCTCACTATGTAATGTGTTGTATTAAGTATATCAGTCATCTAGTACCCATAACACAAGGTCTGCTTTGCTTGGGGCTAGATGATGCTGTGTGGATTATCCAGCATTATTTAAATTATTTATTTATAAAGACACGACAGGAATTCAAGATCCTATCGGTAGATATTCATTTCAATTCCGCTCTGCTTTTGCGGAAAATCTGTTACGAAGTAACACCTTATCTGTGCTTCAGCCTACAATTTTTACAATACTGACTGATGCTTAATTCCCAACCCAGGGTCGCAACGGCAAAGGGTCCATATTCGTGTGGGCATCCGGCAACGGTGGCCGGGAGCAGGACAACTGCAACTGTGATGGCTACACCAACTCTATCTGGACGCTGTCGATATCTTCAGCCACTGAAAGAGGCGAGGTGCCGTGGTACTCAGAAATGTGCAGCTCGACGCTAGCGGCTACTTATAGTAGTGGTGCTATAAACGAGAAACAGGTAAGGAGTTTGCCTCTCTCATTAATATTAATCAACACCAGCCTAAGTTAGTCCACTGCTGGACATAGGCCTTACCTAATGAGCGCTATAGCGCCCTATCTTCAACTTGCATCCAGCACCTGCCAACAGTCTTTCGCAGGTCGAAATTCCACCTAGCTGGCGGGCGTCCCACGCTAAGTTTACGGAGTCGCTGTCTCCATCAAGAACGTAATATTATACGATATTGAACTTCTATTCCTTTTATTTAATCTGAGTGTCCTGCTCTGAAATGTGCTCTACCTTAGCGAAATTTTAATGTGAAAGAGAGGTCAGTATTTTTTCTCATGCATGCCAATGTTCTTTTCTTTTTATTACTTGTTATTATACCTAGTAGAGGAATATAAAATTAATACTCTATTTGATAAGTGCCTTGACACTCTAAAAGGTTCTCTACGTAGACCGAAGTATACCTTAGACTTAGAGAAGTAAAATAGTGCCTATAAGCAGCGACCAATTTATATACGGTTAATTGATTATATTGCAAGTAAACAATTAAAATCAAGCAATTTAATTTATATGAATGTTTATTGGAAAATAATGTGTAAATTTTCCTTTAATTTTCAGTAAATTTTATTTATAGTGATAGTCAATTTGTTTTAAATTATACAAAAAGTAAATCCTTTATTGGCCGTATGTTTTGCGAATAAGTTTGTAAATTTTTAGTTCTTAAGAGGTTTCTTTAGGGCTGTGGATTTTGTTTCATAAATACATAAATAAATCAACCAAAAAAAAAACGGATAAAAAACAGGAACAAGTATTTTTCAGTTGTCAAATAACCTGGCAATGATGAACCGGTTGTTTTAATTCTAGTGCACTATTTTTATTATTTTGTTGTGCGAAAAAGCTGGTTTATACAAAATTACAGAGGACCTACATGAAAAGCCTCCGTATAGTCTGAGCTTTTTGTGCCTTACGTCACAAAAGGGAATGCGGGTACTCAATCAATGTAACCCGAACTTTTGGGTCAAACAAAATGTTTGTGATAGCTGGTCAGTACAAAAAGCGTCAGATTAAGCCCGTTAACCTGCCCGTTATGACCAATTACCGATTCAGTGGCGGTGGTGAGCTGGTTAGGTTTATTGTGAAGGTTTATCGAATAACAGGTGGTTTGATAGAGTTTAAACCAGATGAATCCCTGATAATGTGTGATGCTTATCGAGAAATCAAAAATATTGAACTTCAGTAGAGAAGTGTACTTTAACCTTAAGCGGTGGAAAGCACAGGAATCAGACTGGAGATGTTTTAAAATATACTCAATGAGTGGAAATAGCCAAAGCCACAATCACAATTCCTTCACAATGTATTTGAAGATTATATTCGTTTGTTGATAACCTAAAAGTCCAGATACACTAAATTTGGTGAATTTTTGGATTATTTATTTGACGACCGATGTGGCGCAGCGGGCGAAGGTCCGCCTGCGGCGCAGGGGGTATTGGGTTCGTTTCCCGCCATTCGAACGAATTTTTGTACGATCTGCAAATATTTGTTCCGGGTGTGCTGGGTATTTTATTTGTATAGTAAAAAATATCTATCTATGTTATGTATTGTATGAGTTTATCAGTCATCTAGTACCCATAACACAAGGTCTGCTTAGCTTGGGGCTAGATTATGCTGTAATTGTCCAGCATTATTTATTAATAGTTATTATTTATTATGCTCATAAATTCCTTGTGGCAATTAACTTCTTTTAAGGAATTTGTACTCCTTTTTCCACTCACCTTTTGTTGGAAACTGGTAGTAACAGGAAGGACTTTAACGTTACAAAGGAACTAAACTAACTTGTCTCACAGGTGATTACAACGGATCTGCACCACTCATGCACTGCGGGACACACAGGCACGTCAGCATCAGCTCCACTTGCAGCTGGCATCTGTGCACTCGCTTTGCAGGCGAACAGGGAACTGACATGGAGGGATATGCAGCATATCGGTATGTACTTGGTTACTTACCATGACTCAGCGGGATGAAGTGCATCTGTCGCCGCCAAATCGTAGAATCAGCCTAGTTCTAATAACGTAGAATGGCTAGGCCGAATGCAGAACGGCGCAATTCAGTTAACGGCCTATGAAAACCATAGATATCTGTGGATACCGTTCAACAACATGGCTAAACGTCTATTAACCATCGAAAAAGCAAAGTTGCCATTTTCTGCGAGTTTCCACATCATTCCAGCAGTACCGCGGGCGTCCAACGTAATTTATCAGTATTCAATTAGGTACAAAACAAAAACATTGCAGCCGGAATCTGCGTACTCCCATTTGCAGGCGAATAGGGAACTGACTTGGAGGTACGAGTATATGCAGTATATCAACATTATTTTAGTCATGGCAAAACCCTATCAGGTGCAGAAGTAGCTTTCTCATCTCGCTCGCGAGATATCACACAACGCACATCTGCAATGCTTTCCTACAGTAAAGGATTTTTTCGTAAAAAAAAAGCTTAGCTGCAACCCACGAACACGCTACGCACGATTACGAGATTAATGAACTCATTGCTACACGCGTGGCTTGCTAGAATAGGGCGCCCACGCAGCTCACGCTGTCAACGCTATGCTCGCGTTACACGCGTGCGTAGCTTCACTCACTTTCGTATGATTCAATACTGTGCTGCGCTACAGTTGCACATAGTCGTGGGTTAATTTTCATGTGTGTGCTGCAGTGGAAACGTAGGCCCACGTTGTCGAACAAACGAACCCACGCAGCTAAAACGTGCACAGCGTGCGCCGCAGTGGGCCGGTGGCTTTACTGGAGATATTCGCGTGGAATTTTTGTTTTGAGGGTGAAGGATAGGGTGATCTTAGAATTCTAGACGACGATGGAGGTCGCACAAAAAAAAGGTTTTCGACCTAGAAATACGAGATTAAGCTTTATTTATAAGTATTTTCTTTTGTTAGGTGGGTAAATTACGACCTTGTCACATTCCTAAAAGACAGTGAAAGGACGTGGGAGGGGGGTTTGCCCATGAGTGGGAAGAAATAGGCTCATGGAAAAAAATCCTAAATGAACGTATCATTTTCTGAATACATATTAGGTTTTTACTTTATATAACCTCACTTAGACAAAACGTACTAATGCATGATGGATGCAAAAATTTCACAAATGTTCATCCTATTCATGTCAACGATAGGATCAAAATTACTAATTTTAACTGTAGGTACGCGGGTACCTAGGCTATAAGTAGGACTAAATTGGTTTCTGATCTTGCGATCATCAACTAATTTAGCCCTAGGGCTGAACCCAGCAGCCTAGTTTGTAATAATGGACCGTAACGACTTGCTTTCCAGGCCTACATACAGTCATACCCATTTACCTTTGACGGCTAACGTGGTTTAGGTCCCTAATAAGCGAAATACGACTTCGTTTGAAATAAACATAAAATTAAACAGTTTAATAGACATTGGTGTCGATTCTGTTGTTTTAGTATTAGCTAAAATTAGGATTTAGGAATGTCATATAGACGAAAGCTATTCTAAGTTTCAAAAATTAGACTGGCAGGTTTAAAATTAGGATGACAGATCTAAAACCACTCAACTTAGTTATAATAGCTATAACCCTACCCGACCGACTGACTGACTGACTGACTGTCTGTCTGTCTGTCTGTCTGCCTGTCTGTATGTCTGTCTTTCTTCTTCTTCTCTTTCCTCTTCTTCTTCTTCGTCAAATTAAAGTTAGGAATCCTGTTTTTAGAATACTATAATTTTTTTAGATCAACCTAACTAAGAAAATTTAGATATTGTAAAATATTAGTGAGGAATCCTAAAACAACAGAATCGACACCATTATAATAACGGTAAGGTCACACATATAAAGTTAGGTACGTACAATAACTATAACTAAATTTACAATAAAACATACAATATGTAGGTAGATAACACAGAGATACTAGATGAGTACGGTACTCTAGCTATTTCGTTTGCATTACGCTTATCTCACGGAGGTCTTTTAATAAACTTAAAAAATCTACTAACGTTCTACTTTCTACTAAACGAAGATGTGTCTTTCTAAGCCCAGATAATCCGATAAATTGAATTGAATTTGAATGTAGGTACATATGGATCTCTTGTCTGGAAATAATGAATAAAATTCTTTATTTTCAGGCATTGTTTAATGATTTATTTCTAAATCCACCCTAATCCAGACAGTTTTGCTGCGTAGCTGTCAATCTTATTTTTCCTTTTTTCCAAGGAAACTACAATAAAATTAGAATTACACAAAACTCTAAAATAAATTTAAGAGTGGCTTAAGAATTTGCTCAGAACATGGCTCAGGCCCGAGATGTGTGGAGGGACCAGGGGTGCCTGCCCCTGGTCCCCCCTTTTCCCAGCATTGGGACACACCAGGCTAATTGTAATTAAACCATGATAGTTTCAAAAGTTTAACTGTTGCTATTGTATTGTGTAACTAATGGTCTATCCACACAGTGGTGCGAACGGCGCGGCCGGAACGCCTAAGCATCGGCGGCGAATGGCGACTCAACGGCGTTGGACGAAACGTCTCGCATTCCTTCGGCTACGGACTGCTGGACGCGGCGGGGATGGTGCGACTAGCCAAGACGTGGAAGACTGTGCCGCCGCAGAGGAGGTGTGAGCTGGCTGCGCCGAAGCCGCAACGGGCTGTGCCGCCGCGGTCTACGGTTACATTGAAGGTACGATAGTAAATAAAGATTCCATAGCTAGCAGTCTCTCAACTTATATAAATTCTATTCTCAAGTCAAGAATGTACACAGTGGAAGGGTGGATCATCGGTGATTCAAAGTTTGTTGAAAAATTAAGTTTGCGGTAAATTTTTTTGTATAGATTTTTTTTTATTTAGAATTTAATCAAATTACGGCTCAAACCGGTATTTTAGGACGAAATGTCTACTATTGAGCTACAAGCTAAAACAAAAATTACCGTCGTAGACCTACCATATTGGCTGCTATTGGGACATTAAGGCCTAAAATCGAATTTTGCCCAAAATTTCATAAAAATCTGAATAACTGAAAATCGCGGAACATACAGTGCGGTTAAAACGATAGACATTGAGGACACCCATCGCCCTGCCACCGATGATCCATCCTTCCAGTTACACCGTGTATAGAGAATGTCAAGAGTAATAAGTTATAGAATAAGTACACAAAAAAAAATGTTTAGTTAAAAAATGTTACTTCATGTCTCGAATTTAGCCTTTTACATGTTTTTGTAATCTTACCCTTTTTATTCTGGTTATTTCAGACTGTTGTTTCCTTTTCCTCCTAAAATACTCTCATTCTGTGACAAAATATTGCAAAAGTATTAACTACTAGCTAGCAAATATTAAGACCGAAAAATCTAATAAAACCTACATTCCCAGGTGGCAGTAAACGCCTGTCCCGGAGTAAACTACATAGAGCATGTTCAAGCGCGCGTTTCACTGTCGGCGGTGCGGCGCGGCGATCTGCGAATCGCGCTTACTTCGCCGGCCGGAACGCGCGTCACACTGCTCGCTCCAAGGTGTGTATGAGCCCTTATTTTATCAAAGATTTTAGGTGTTCCAAGTGGTTCTTTTTGCGCAGTCGGGCAATAATAACATCCTCTAGAAATTCATGTATTCAACAATAGCTTTCTGTTCTGCTCGTGGACCGTAAAAATTTACTCTGTAAAAAATACTATCTCTTGAAATTGTTCGTACTAGAACGTCTAGCCTTCTTTTACTAGGAGCTTTTCTACTAAATTTATGGGACATCTACCCGAAGAATGTCAATGTTAATTTCGGTCAGGAATTTAATATCCAATAGCAGAAGGGGTATCATGACCTATTTAATCGAACACGTGATCGGAGTAAGATGATATTTTGTCCTCATTTACGGTTTGACGGTTGGCCTCGGCCTCGGCCTCGGCAGAAGATGTCAGATGAGATGGAATTTGGACTTAACCTCTTTTGACAATCATGAGTGAAAGATCTATTTTTGAATTCGTTTTGGTAGTTTCATAAACTCGGCGCTGCTGTAACAAATCTCATACGGCAATTGAACGAACACTCAGTCGGTTTCATATCGGTCATATTTCGACTTTGCCCATACTACGGAGGGGTGAGTCTATTTGTTAGTAACGAGACGTGATCGTGACGTCTCCTTTTAGTATGGGGTTTGCGTAGTTCCCTGTCCGCACGATAGAGGCGCTGTATCATTGTATGCAAATAAGGAGACGTCACAATCACGTCTCGTTACTAACGCATAAAAACAACATTTTCCCAAATGCTCCCAAAATACAATTGAATCGAAGTTTTCTTTATCATGGGTTCATAGAAAATGTTTTATGATTTGCGGCAAATTACTTTTCCGTAGTTTTATTTCTTAAAGAACGCAAAAGTAAATTAAAATCCACGAAAAAATTTGAATCTCTCCGTGACGAGCAACCTTAAGGCGCTACCCCGACCCACTATAGCGCCGCCACGTTTTTAACTTATTGTAACGTCAAGCAAAGAAATAAAAAAAAATAGACAGAAATTTATTTTTATTTATTTATTATTTAAAGGAAAACCAGCAGCACATACAAAAATTTAGAATTAGGAAAATAAAAACAGAGGGCTATTAAAAGGTTTTCACGAGTAAGAAGAATAGTAGATACATAAAAAGTGTGAACAAGCAAAGTAAACAGATCACCTACAAAATTATAATCAACTTAGTACATACAAAGAAATAATATAATAAATGAGAGAACAACAAAAGAAAAACTGATTATAATAGCAACCAAAATGTTGATCGATAGTCAATCCGCACTACATTACTCGCATGCCAAGATCGAGTCATCCTCATCATCCTCGCCGGATTCTAAGAAAAAAAAAATCTGAGAAATGCGATAAAAGTTTGGTGCCCACCAAGAGCAACTTCGCATCTCTGCATAAACTATACAAAATAAAACTATTACAATGGCATTAAAATAAACCGCAAAATGCGAGTCGACTCGCACACGAAGGGTTACGTACCGTAAAAATCAGGCAACTTTTTCAAAGACGATCCCTTTTAAATTTTCAACTTTCTAATATTTATTTTTATTTGTTGTTATTACATTTGAAGTGTTACTTATCTATAGAAAGTTTCATGTATCTACCTATTGTGGTTCAAGAGATACAGCTTAGACAATCAAAGAGCAACAATAGCCAAAAAAAATACGTTTTTTCTATGGGGCTTCCCTTTAATTTGGATATTTATTGTGTTTATTATTTGGGTTCCGTTTTGACCCTTCGGGTACGGAACCTTCAAAAGCTTATGCTATGTATCACAAACTGCTTAATGGATTTTTGAAAATTCCTTTGTTACCTACTACATTAATCACAAGTACCTATAAAAGCTAAGGTTAATTCCTTACAAAATACAAGATAAGAGAACAACTCCTAGATCCCAACTTTCCCCAAGAGATACTATTAATTCAACCCACGAATGTTACCAGACTAATTCTCCTAATAACTCACTATTACTGAAGTCAACGCGAAATTTATACCCCTGTATAATTGCCGGCAAGCTGCATCGCCGACAGACTTATTTATGCTTCCCCAAATGTAATATAACACAAAGTTACTATACTCGGAGCTAGAATACAAGATATTTTTTGGAAACAAAGACATTTTTGTATGGAAGTAACAATCAAAAACCAAAATTACAACGTATTCGCACGCGCAGTGAAAAAGATGCACATTGGTTGGAGAAATCAATAGAATAAATACGCGCAGCGCATCAACATTGCCATACAGCGGGGCAATGCAGCCAGCGTCTTGGGGACGCTTCCTACTGGTATTGATATGGATCTGTTGAGCTACCTGTAGATTGTTTGCAGCCTTGTTACCTGTAGATAGATTGAGTCTGCAGTTAGCTTAATTGTTTCAATTGTAAATACTAGTTCTAATTTGTTCTATTATTGAATTGTACTTTTCTTTGTCAATAAAGTTCATAATTAAAATAAAAAAGTAGAATAAATTAAATAAAAGACAATTTTTTTTAGAACTCTTGCGATTTGCTCCGATGATACCGTAAAATTATGATTTTCCCACTATCCCTTTGATTTCATAACCCTTTTGTTTACATAAAATTACTCGGATTATACATCCGAGTATAACTACTACCTACCCTTAGGGTTTCGATGGTTTAGTCTTGGACCGGAACTTGCGGTTGTTTCGATAGTTAGCTAATCTGTTTTTTAAGCTTCTAATATCTAAACGACGAGAATACCTCTATCATTTTGTTTATCGCGATTTTAAATTTTTGTGTAAAATTTTTGTTGAATAACAGTTGAAATGAAATGACATCATCTCACAGGTAGGTCGAGAAAATTATGGGGTGCAATCTGAAACGTTGTGTTGCCGCTTGAAGCACCTAGCTTTGCTAGAAAAAAAAAAGGAGCGTCCTCCCAACTTTTCAACCCAGCGTCATCTAGCCCATAGTAAGCAAAGTTTGTGTTGTGGGTACTAGATAACTGATATATGTACTTAATACATTACATACATAGATATATATTTTTATTATAAATAGAAAACATCCACAGAACACCCGGAATAGATCACATTCATTTGCAGATAGATGCATTGCGAATAAACATTGCCCCGAGGCGGGAATAGAACCCGCAACCTCCTGCGTTGCACACGGACCTTTGCCCGCTGCGCCATATCGGTCGTCGTGTTTGGAACTCTGTTTAAGCTCTTTAAGAGGCGAACCTTACTGGTTTGGTTGTCAAACTAGGCCTAGATCTCAGTATTCACGGGATCACCGTGGAAAAAAACTCGAATTACATAAAATTAAATATTTTTTCTATGTAAACTTTCGCGATCTGTTAACATGTTAAAGAATATTTATCGGGTGTTTAACGTAGGGAAAATAAAACAATAGGTACGCGATAAATAACCGATAAATACGATAAATAATCTTTAATATTTTTTTTTAGTTTGAATGTGAAAAAATACGATAAAATAAATAAAGGTCAGTTGAAATGACTTATGTTTTGATTTTGTAGGTTTATCACCAATTTTTTGGTTCCTTAAACCAGTTTCTTGATAAGTTGTGTAGTTTTCTTTTAAATAAGCAAAAACTTAATTTTTGCGCTTACAGCGTTCCAAAACCGTACACTCTGCCCCCTCCTATGAACGCGAAATCCTATGCCTATCCTTTTCACAAAATGGCGCGCATTGTTCCCTCTTGATTGATTTTGGTCTCGTGCCTACTCTATCTCGAACGCTATAATTAAACAGTTCATTTTCAGGGCGCACGACTCCTCCCGCGCTGGCTTCAACTCCTGGCCGTTTATGTCTGTGCACATGTGGGGGGAATCCCCCCTCGGCATCTGGCAATTAGAGGTCTCCAACGAGGGACGATACATGGGTGAGTTGACACACGTCTCAAACAGTTATTAGATGAAGAGTTACCTGTAGATCGGTTAAAGCTGGCGCGATCGTATTTTGTTTTTTCGTATGCGAAGTGTCCGCAAGCAATAAAATTTGCGGAAGTTGACTTGCGCAAGCGACTTCCAAGGTGTAAACGCTCGCGCAAGTAGACTTCTGCAAGTTTTAGTGACTTGCCGAACCTGCTGCGAGTCCCAAGAGTAGAATAATAGAAAAATCGCAGTCAGTGGAAACAGTCGTCAATTGACTTCTGCGCGAAATTGTGGAACTTACTTGCCAGTGGACACTTCGCTATAGAAATGACTACGCGCTGACGTCATAAATCTGTCGGCACAGTATAGAAACACAAAAGAGGGTCGCGCCAGCTCTGGATGAACTACTTTATACTGTTACTTCAAGGCACTTTTGATGAAACTTACGGTTGATGGGTGCTGTTGCAACGCAGAGCGCAGTTTATAGGTTGTTTCAGATCTGCACTGCCGCACAGCACAAAAATGTGCATTCGAATATGGGCTTTCACTTGTAAATTATATTCAGATGCATTTTGTATGGTCGGCATCAGATAACAGACAGCTGGCAGGCCACTTGCTTGAAGCTTGTGTTAAACCATTTTGTCACTGTAAAATGTAATCTAAAGATTACGAGTAGAGAATCCATATTTGAATATTTATGTGTACAATGTGATGTAAAGTATTGCTCTGTTAAAAGCGATGGTTGTATAACTCATTATCAGGTGGACCATCAGCTTGTTTTGTCAATTTAGTAGTCAAAAAAGTTATTAAATTACCGACTTTCCGGTTATTGGATTTTCCTGCACTAAATTAATTTGACAGCAGAAAGTGACCGATGTTAAATGCCATACATGGTACTGTATCTGCAAGATTTATTAAAAATGCCTTGAAGTAAAACGAACAGAATCGACGCCATTGTAAAACCAATTTCCGCTCATAGGCCGAGCGACATTGCAAGACTGGTCCCTAACGTTATACGGAACTAGCACACCGGCGGCTAAAAACGATCCGATTCCGTTCCGGAATCCAATAATACGCAACAGAGGGAATGCGACGCGACCCGTCGTTCTGCAGGCGGGGAGAAAAAACAACCGCGGCAAGCCCCTACCTATCGTCCCTACATACACCGCCGGACTCGTTAAACGAAAAAAGAATAAGAATTCAAAGAATCCGAACAGGAATTCGCAGAAATCAAAGCAGAGCCGGCCGGCGACGCGCTCGCCTCTAGAGAGCAGCTCAGCACGAGCCACCACGGCGACAGATTTGAGCCTCAATTTGCGTGGCGACCTCGCTGATCCGCTGGCGACGGACGCCCGAGGCAGAAAGATGTCCAATCTATTCGAGCAATATCCGAAAATCCAGCGAATATACCCGGCGCCGCTGCAAGCCCACGGTACGGCGTGCATGTTGTGTCGTTCGCAGCGTTTTGTTTGGCGCCTTGATAGAGCCTGCACGTCGATTACCTTTGTTCCGGATCCCGCCGTTCCATGCATGTCGTGTTTGCATTGTTCCAATTTTGTTTCGCATTTCAGTTTATTTGATAGAAAATGTTTTTCATTTCGCTACCTGTCTTTTTAAAGCCGGTTACTGATCAGCGTTACGGGGCGTAATACTACGTGTCTGCTCACAGCGAGCGTTCGTGCAGTCAGTACGGGGAAAAAAGGCGCTTGCAACGAGCAACGAGCAACGAGACGGATTTTAGCACACGGTGGCGTAAAGTTTCATAACGCTGCTAATGGTATTTTACGCCCCGTAACACTGGTACCCGGCTATAGATTATAATTTTAATTTCGTAACGTTCGCTTCTTGTAAATAGTGTTTGACTAGGCAACAGGATTGACGTCATTTATTTTATGTCGCACTGCGTTGTAGATTTTTAACGCTTCACAAAGTTTTTTTTGCGTATTTGTCATTGTTCTCCAGGGATGATCCCCTGCCGCATAGAAGCGTACAATAAATATCCATTGTTTTTGCAGCTGGGCCGTTGACACAGTGGCAGTTGATATTCTACGGGACAGAAACGCCAGTGCAGGAATACGATGCATCGCCAGACACTAACTTATTGGGGCCCAACTCGGAGGCGGAAAGCACCTTGGCTTGGAGGCCAGTGCCAGACCCTCCTGCCGAGTCGGTGGAGGAAGTCCGACACAATGCCATCGACGACGAACTTTCGCTCGTGTGGCATGACTCTCACGCGGTGAGTTTGCCACTTCTGTTTTCTGGTCAATCCAACAACGTTGGAGTCGCTATGCCCCATAGTTTATTCTTTATTATTCAGTGAATAATTAGCTGTTTTGCTGTATCTATTTTAGTTACTATATTAGGTAAAGTTAAAGGCTATTTTTTACTTCGGCGTAGCGGAGCGGAAATGTCAGAAATCTACAAATACCCAGTAGGTACCTACTCTACCTATCCAATACATGCCGCGATCGTGTGATGACATGTGACGATGGCTTTGATACCATGCTGTTGGTTAGAAAAATTTACAATGTTTGATCTGGGTAGGTGTTTTATTTTAAATTAAATTTGAAAATGACAGGTCTAAGTATTGAACTTCAAGTTCGTCTAAAGCTCAGCCAAGATAATAATTTTACGAAACATTTCGCCAGGTGTGGCTGAGCTTCTACGTCAAGTCTAGAGACAGACTATCATGTTCAGTCTAGCGTTTAATTATTAATTATTAGGTACTGTCAATGTGAATTGGATTGGGATAAATTTATAATGAAATGACTAGCACATGAAATTAACTACTAATCCCACAAGGGCAGGTTGAACCTACTATATTGAGACGCGCGCTAGAGCGTCCAGCCAAGTTCGAAAAGAAACGGGGACGCAATAGCAGTGAGTATCTTTACACGAACCATTGGGCCCGCCTTTGGTCCCACCTGTATCTCAGACAATATCAAACCTACAGGCTTTTGCAATTTTGCATGTCTAGTAAGATCCATGAAAATAATAGGAATACCAAATTTTATAATTAAATATAGTAAGGTCCAAGATTAAAATAAATGCGGTAGATATAAAATTGCTAAGCCATAAACGAAATAAAGAAATAGCGTAGCAAATTATGCTTAGGAACTGCTATGAAACTTGGCACCTATCTACATGATATCAGCTCTTTTATTGGTGAAGCCACTATCTGAACGAACTTGGCTTGATTTCACATTTATGTTTATGATTAGATCACTCTCTCTAATAATAATTATTAAAGATAAACCTTGAAATAGGTAAATGAGTTGCTGTTAGGGAATTATATACCATTCTTAAATAATTTTAAATCTAAAAGATGGTAGTACCTACCTATGTCTAACCAAGTGACACACACAATTTTAAAAATATTAACCATTTTTATTTAGCATTCATTGACGGCGTTTTGTAAATTCCATTTAGCTACTAATGGAATTTACAAAACACCGTCAACGAATGCTAAATAAAAATGGTTAAACAATAAAAACAGTACTTTTTCTCCTACAGGCAAGGTAAAATAGAATAAAAAGCAGAAAAATCTTCACTATGATAAAACGTTATTCCTAAATCGTACCATGGTTAGTAATCCGCGATACGCGACCCACGTGTGAAGATCATTTCTCCTCCATAACGCGCATTTCGCAATATGTGCCTGTCATACGCGGTGATCTAACGTAATCATTTGTATCGGTACAGCTCAACAGATTTATGAGCTTTGTAATACAAGACATAAAATGCAGTTTATACATTTGCTTTGATATTTCGGTGTAGTTTTGAAAGTGTCGCAAACATGCATTCTAACGTCAAATTGCTTTAGCAGGATTATTTTTATTAATTTTAGAATATGTGTAAATTCAAGACAATGGTGCGCTTTACATAGCGAGGCGGCGGGTTGACAGTTTTCAACGAAACTTTTAGATCCTCTTTGTTCCACTTGTGGTGCAAAAATTGTTTCGGATATCAACTGCCAAAACCAGCTTTTGCTGCCTGTGCCCAAAACGCATTTAATCATATTTAGTTTTTAATGATCAGGTAAACCAATTGAAAAGTCACCATCTTTATAAACGGTCATTTATTGTCACGTACCTAATTCCTTTTGTGTTCCGAAGTTATCATTTTACATCACATGGCATAAGCCTTGATACCATTACCAATTTGTTTCCTGGTTTGGTGGCAAAGCCCTACCATCGTCACTGTACCTACACATTATTCTTTGTTAGGAAGTAAGCCGATGCTTCCTCTATCAACTGCAGATATTGTCGTCCTGTTTTTACTTAGAAATTAGATGGTATAGTGACAGATGAGTGACAGCTACCAGACTAATATATTTATTATGCTCAGCCTGCATCGTTCTTCTGCAGATCTTTCATATTTCCCTTCTTCGCGGTCTAGTGTTCTTTGTGAATCAATATTTTTCAAAAGCATCAAAACCTCGACCGACCTCTACCGACCTCCATCTCAACCTGGGTATACCTCAATATAAACTCCCTTAATTTCATAAAGTATCACTACAGACATGTCTCATTGTCTAGATATTCCAACTTTGCTGCGAATGGCGAAAGTAGGAAGCGCATCATTTGGTTTGGTATGGAACAAAATGAGTTATTGTCACTAAAATTGTATAGAGTTTTACTGTAGAGGTAGTATAATTTGATAGTTTATCCCGTATGCGATCAAGATGCTGAGTAGAATTTAGGAACCCTGTTTTTAAATTTACTTCATTAGTTTTAAAAGTAACCGCAAATATAGTGCCTAGTACTGCCACTACTACTATTGTAAATACCTATATGGCTGCCTGTCCATTGATGCGGAGCGAGGTAGCGGAGCGGAGTTTTTATGCAACTCTATTGGTTCACTGAAACAGAGCGAAGATTTTATGCAATTCCATTGGTTAATATTGCATAAAACTCCGCTCCGCTACCTCGCTCCACATCAATGGACAGGCAGCCTAAGAGTGTAACAAACTAAAATTTGAAAAGTCTGTCTTACCCCGTTTTCTTCGTCTAAAAAACTTACATTAAAAACTCTTCGTGAATCGGGACTAAAGGTTGTCACAGAACACAGGCGCACTGCTACCGCGCAGCACAAATATTTGCAATGAAATATGAGATTAATTCGTAACATTCAGATGCATTTCATATTGACGGCAACAGATGACAGACAGCTTGCTTTGAAGCTTGTGGGCAGCCATTTTGTCACTTTAAAATGTATCTAAAGGTAAGGGCCATTCATAAATTACGTCACACGAATTTCATGATGTTGGACCCCCTTCCCCGTCCTTGTCAAAGCTGGTCACATTTATGTTACTCTCCCCCCCCCTAGTGTGACGTCACATATTTTGAAATTTTATACCAAGAAATTATATAATTAAAACAGCATCTCTAAAGATAGTTCTATTTTAATTTTAATATTTTCTATAAAATCGATATCGAACATTTGAAAAAATTACAAAAGTGTTTTGTTAACTTATAAAATTTCGCATTTAAATACCCAGAATATAAAGATTTTGTAATGTGTCGTCACGAAAGTTATGACCCCTCCTCCCTTGTCACACAATGTCACACTTCGTTGACCCCTTAAGGTGTGACATAATTTATGGATGGCCCCTAACGAGTTAAAGCCAAGATTTGAATACGCATTTTTGTGCTGCGTGGTAGCGGCGGAATGTGTGCAGAGCTTTATCAATATTTATTGAATGATTTCCTTTTGTTTGTAGATTCGTGAAGAGAGTCCTCAGGACGTTGATCCAGGAAACGCTGGGCCCTACACCAGTTCCACAGGTTGCGTGAAGCTCGCATCCCCAGTCTGTCTAGGTTTGTGTATATTATTAATATTACTAACGGCAGAAGTTTTGCCCCAAAGCGGAACGCCCCATAGATTAAGAACATGTGCACTAACTGCTAAAAGTCTACCAAGGCCCGCAAGAGCTCCATGCTTAAGGCATAACGCGAACTGACCAAGGATGTTTCCATGTAATGTAAAGTACAGATCCATAAATCAAGCAATCGAACAAACAACTAAGAACATAGTATCTAGAAGCTCTTTGTGACGTCAAAAGGTAAACAAATTTAGCGAACTGCCCTTAAAACTAAGGCGCTCCTATAAAAAAGGCACCATTATAAAATCTTCTCTAATTAGACTTAGTTATCACACAGGTACCTACATTACACAGAAATATTCCTCTGGACAGATTTGCATATGACTAAAGTAAACGATAGACCGCTGCTGGTGCCAGTGCAGTGGTAGCACAGCTCTGGCATGTGATTTTAGTGGATTATATAAGTACAAGTTTGTAAGTTTATTTTAAGCTGTCCTTGTTTCAAAATTTGGTGTTATTAAAAGTGAAAATATTTATTTTTAATAGTGAAACCTTGACATTTCATACCCGTAGAACTCTTTTCTTCCAAGCTTAACCATTTTGTAGGTTGTGGGACGCCAAATTTTGAAACAATATTGAGCTATATGTTACTTAAACGGACTACTACAGCAGATGTTCTAAGTATACAGGATGTGCCACGGCCATGGGACATCGAGGGTAAGTACCAGAAATATTGAAAATAGGATGTTTTACTGATTGGAAACATTACTTTATTTTTAAAATTAAGAAAAGCTGTATTCACACAATTTTGAAAAATTACTTGCCTTATCCGGAAATGGAACCTACTAAAATGTAACACCGTGTATTTTTATGGCACCGATCTGTAGAGTCAATCTTAAGAATCAAATCTGTCTAATAAAATATACATATTTGAATAAATGAACACCATGAAATCTGGCAAAAACTAAGAAAAGACTCAGACTAAAAAGAAGCTACTTTCGGCTTATGGAGACCATCATTCATTATTAAATAAATCGGTTTTAGCGATCTGTAGATAGGTAAATTTCGAAAATTACAGGAGTGTAATCGCCTTGGTGTACTTAGGCAACTTAGGCAATCGCTTTGTCCACTGGTGACACGCGTGGACTTCGGCACGGGTTGCGCAGTTGGAAGGCGGTTTCCTGAGGTGGCAGTCTAACTGGTGATATAATTATGATGTCCTCCTAACCGAATTTCGGCTACGGTGGCCAGTCTCAGTTTATGGCAGATTTCAGGGCCTTCCTTTTATTTAATATGCAATGTTTACTGGACAGATTTGATCCTTATGATTGACTTTACAGATTGGTGCTTTGAAAATACATGGTGTTATTTTTTGAATTTTGGTAGGTTTGATTACTGGATAAGGTAAGTCATTTTTCAAAATTGTATGAATGCAGTTAGTTAAAAAAAATATATGATTAAAAAAAATTAAGGAATGTATGTTTCCATTTAGTAAAACATCCTACTTTCAATATTTCTGGTAATTTCCCTCCAGGTTCAATGGCCGTGGCCGACAGCCTGTATAGCAGAAAACATAGAAAGTAGGTACTTACAAATACCAATTCTAGGATATTTTTTTAAATTTTCTTCAAAAATTCCAATTTATAACGCTCTTGAATATTTTTATTTTCTGTGATATTCTAAAGAAAGCAGCTTAACTTATTTATAGGTATCTTACCCCCGAAAACTGAAACGTAACTCACATTTGAGCACGTCTAAAGTCGCGATTTTGGACAGATTTCATTGAAAATCTGTCAAAAATACACTACTTGAGACGAGCTTAAATCAGAATTACGTTTAAATATTCGAGAGTGAAATCGCTAAATGACTGTCCATTTTTGTACTTCATCCATGAACGATAAATTGATGTTAGGATGCATTTTGATTGAAGGTACAAAAATATGAGATGCGTAAAAAGAAATAGCAGTAACAGCGTTATTTTAGAAAACCCAAATGTTATGTTAAAGATGAACTCATATATTTACAATGACATATGAACAAAGTTTGTAATTTTCGAAACGTGACGTTACCTACGTTATTATGTTGGAACGGGACACTGTTGATCTTTTGAATCCTGAGGCCCTTTTCACGTGCATAAGTTCACGGCACAATCGCCGTGCCGTGTAAAGTAATCAATGTATGAGCTAAATAGACAGCTTTTACATGGCACGGCGACCGTGCTGTGATCATATAGGTACATATATTGTCGCAAATTAGAGGCGCACTGCTCTAGCATAGCACAAAAATGTGCATTCAAATCTCAAAATATTTAGATGCATTTTAAATCAAATCAACTAGTTTATTCATAAAAGTCATGGTAAATTACACAGGTGGTATTATAAATAAGTTGATTCTCATATCTCGCCACATTACTGGCATGTAAATATCAAAGCACCTACATCTGTAGGTACATAAAATGTGCTAAATAGGTTCGCAAATTTCAAAATATATCGACTAGTTACTGTCATGCTTAATTAAAGAAATAGTAATAAAAGTTAAATTAAATTCAAATAAATATCATGATAAATAAAAAAAAGTTACTAAGTAATATTAAATGTCGGTAACGTATGAAAAATAAATAATTTAAAATTTATATGTCAAAAACTTTTGGACTGTCTAAGCTACGTGTTACGAGGCATTCTTTCAACACCTTATTAAATCACACTCGTTTGAAGCTTGTAGGAAGCCATTTTGTCACTATAAAATGTACTAAAGATAACGAATTTAAGCTCATATTTTAATGCACATATTTGTACTCCGCGGTAGCGGCATTGGATTAGTGAGCGCAGAGCTTTAGTTGCTCATCCCATACATTTCTACTTTACACAGCACGGTGGCGGCAGTGCCTTATACATATATGCTTGTGGAAAGGACCTTACTCGAAAATTTGAAGTGCAGCTTGGTTCCAAACTCTATTTCAATGTAAATGCATCCGTAATATGGTTATTTACAAGTGCAATTACTAATACAGTCACTATACGTCCATTTTACAAGAATATTTGAGACGAGTGCGATGTGTGAAAATGTAAAATAAACTTAAAATTAAAAATCTTGTAAATCTTTATCTAACTCATTTAATCTTCGTTTCAAGGTATATTTCTACAAAGGTTATGTTTTTATTCAATAGTAATACTTTATTTTTTCTTAAAACCTCTTTAAAGTTTAGTAATATTTTTTTACAATTACTTATTATTCTTTCAAGGCTATGAAATAAACTTAGGCAGCAAATTTTATCCTTTATTGTACAGGGAATAAAAATCCTATATTATACCAAATCCCAAAGCGTTTAGCAAAAATCCATAACAAAGCAAGCAATGGTAAACCATATTTATCCGGTTTCTGTTTTGCAAGTGCTATTGAGAAATAAATAAGTTAACAAAAATAAAATAAGTAGTGAAATAAGTAACCGAAAATATACTTCAATATATGTCGTCGAGACGGTAATTGACGTACTTATACATATTATTATTTTTATTATACATACTGTTATTTATATCGGTGCTGCTATGAAATGACCTATTCAATCGAAGAAGGTCTAATTCCCAAATGATGCCAACCGAGCCATACCTCGCGTTTGGCCCTTTACAATATTTTGGGTTATTCTCGATATTGTTTATATGGGAACTGTTATAATTTTACGTAGATAATTATATTGTCATTACGTCGAATATTATTAGTAAAATCATACATACATATCTGTTACAATAAGTTTAATTTGTTTGTAAGAAGTCGTACACCAATAATATTTTGTGTATTTTGGCCTCCTATGTCATTTGTATCTTTTTCTTCGTATCTTGAGGTACTTATCACAATTCAATAAGATATTCTTCGATATCTCTCCCGAATTAATTGTATCAAGGCAGATAGATACAGTACTTTGAACGTTGATTTCGTAACAACTATCTGAGCCAAAATATTCAATTCATGTAACTAGATAATGTACTAAAACGTAATTCATTATTGTGGTTGTGATCCTATAGGAGATTGCTAATCCAAAACTAATTAGTGTAAACCTACGGAAAAAAAAATGTAAATAATTGTACCTATTGATATATGTATTTGTACAAATTGCTCACGAGATGTAAATTGAAAATGACTGATCGATCATTTTTCATTGACTGGTAGGTAACTATTGTATTTGTTATATGTAATGCAGGAAAGATCAAAATATTTTAAGATAGTAGGTAATAATAGTGGATGACTTTGCCGACAATCATCCTCGACCGTATAGTCTGCGATAAAGTTTGCAGCTCAATAAACTCTACCGGTTTACCGAAATTGACTATCTATTATTTTATAAATCTATTCACATAATTTATGATTTATTTTTATCGTAACAGTGACTAGGTTGACGTCTTTATTGTCAAAAAATGTTTGGTTGTTTTAATCAAATAGGTAATTAATCATGTTCACCAAGCTCAAGATATTTGTGTCTCTGCTATGTATATGTAATGATGTAAATGTTGCATAATGTGTATATATTGAATCTAATGTGAGCGGGAATAACAATAAAAAATCTTTTACAATAAAATTCTCGATGATTTCATTTTATGTAATTGTTCACGAGTCTTGTCTCTGATTTTGAAAATGTCTGAATAGCAGTTAGTCACATTACGTATAAGGAAACAACCTGTTTTATGTCGTAGTATTGTTTTATGTTTATTGCATGACCGCTTGGCTAATTATGTGCTTCCTTTTGTGTTCTAACACTAGCTTTCCACGCTGTATTAACTTCTCAGTTCCTTTAGTTAGAAAACACTTTGCACGATTTATTTTTGTGATAACTGTCGTACCACTAATTATTAACTTACTTTTTTGTGCCTGTCTGATTTCATATGATTTTGTGCACGTTTATATGCATGTTTTGACAGTATGTTTTCCTGTATTGTTTATAGAAATTATCTGAACAAAATTATTTGAGATCAGTGACAAGATTCTTTCCCTATCCTATTTTCCAAACTTCCCTTTCCTAAGAAATGACATGGAACTAGGACGCGGCTCGACATATCGCCTGCAAGACGCAAGCTGCATGGACGCTGGAAGGTGCTGGTGGTGAAGGTTCGACCCTATTATACTGTAATTAAACATGTCTGTTCTTTCTTCCGATAGAATGCGTGAAAGGCTTGCATTTGTACAGCGGTCGGTGCTACAGTCATTGTCCGGATAGTACGTATGGAAGCGAGATGACTGCGGAGCGCAGCTCAAGGAGGCGTATCACGGAAAGCACGCTCGCGAAACGACAAGATGGCAAGCCCTCTGCTTTAGAAGCTCATGACATGCAGCTTGCCTTGGACGGAGCTCCTCGCACTTGCCTCCCGTGCCACTACACGTGCAGTAGATGCTCTGGACCTCACGAATCTCAATGCCTCTCCTGCCCGGAGGATGCTCAACTCATCAATTTAACCGTCACCGAATCGAAACTGTACTGCTATTCAAACTCTGTCGTATCCCACCTCAGCGATGTTAATTGGCACTACAGTATTTACGTCGGGCTATCTATATTTTTATTCGTAGTCAGTTTTGTCTCATTGTACTTTCTTGTGTCGTGTATTTTCAAAAGATATTGTTGCGGGGGTCATTACAAGTCCAATCTAGGTGCGTACAACAAACTTGCTGTAGACGATAACCAGCAGAGCGCTGTTGAGGTTGAAGAAGAAATATGTAAGGCTTTAAAGGACTACAGCGAGAGTGAGTCTGATGATGATTTGAATTTATAACAGATTTAAGGCGATCCAAACGAAGTATAAGCTTATTGAACAAGATATGCAGAGATTACAAGGGTTCTCAAAAATGTATGCAGGGCGGTTTTGTGATATTACCTTATTGAATTGTCACAACTTTTCGCATTTTTATGTTCGTAATTGAAATTAGATCGAAAGATCAGAAATGTTGTATTAGTGTATGGATTTTAATTTGACCCCAAAGAACTGATGTTTTTCAAATATTTCTAAATATTAATATTTTTCCATTTCGGTCACACTAATCTTTTTTCGTAGATTTAGTAGGGTAGATCATTAGATTCAAGCAAGTAGGTATATAGCATAGTATAAAATAAGTAGGTAGGAAACAATACTTCATGCTCATGTTCTGAAAGTACATATTATATTTTGGTTGTGTTAGTATTTTACCATTTTCTTTCTTTTATTAGTATAAACAGCTGTAGTAGGTAATTGAGATAAGCGTCTATGACTTCGGTATTTGGTAGAACACTATGCCATACCGAAGTGCTTTTTTAACTTTTTTATTTAGCTTATTTTTTATATTTGTCTTTTTCTAGAACTTCTTCTTACTTTGGAATAATTTTAAACTATGCATTCCTTAGGTTAAAAGTAAAATAGCAAAACTATACTCGAGGCTTTTTTGAGTTTCTCTTTTAGGTGCATGATTTTTTCATTTAGCGCATTGAAAACAATTTGGAGATGATTCTAAGACCCGTTTTATCAAAGCTTACTCAGTCATCGGTCTATGATTGTGTAATACTTAAGCCATAGAAAAGCGTTACTCAATCATAGATCTATGACTGAGCAGACAGTGAGCAAACTTTCATAATACGGGCCTAAGAATCATTGGTTGATATTTACCTCCTTACTTATAAAAATCAGACAACTTTAAACAGTTGCTAGGCTGTCAGATAATTATTGAAAATGTCAAGTTGTTCCGCTGGGTTATAATTATAGTCTCAATTAGGAAAGATTTCGGATCGCGCGTGTGAAAATTCAAAATAAATCAATATTTCTTTTATATCTACGGCCCGCGCGTGCTTTGTTATAAAACTCAGCTTTATTAACCAAATATATTGAGAGCAAAAGAAAGATTATCATTTTAATTAAATTTATTAATGATACAAAATATGTCAGAGATGGAACAGGATCGCAGTTTTTCGGGACAGCATGACATTTTCTGTCACAATCTTTACCAACACTACTTATAATTGCTTAGATTAAGAGAGGGCTTTTAAGTAAGAGATCTCCACCAGGAGATAAAAACTCTACGTAGTAAATCATAGAAAAAAATTACAAAGTCATGCATATTATATTGTCTAACTAGCCTTGATTTGCTGAGGATCAGCACAAAGGTATAATTTACGGAAAAAAAGATCAGCTATCAATGCACAGTTGCAAATTAATTCCCGGCACTATTGATTATTTTTAAATCCCTTTGGATATTTTGTATGGATGTATATTTTAAAATAATTTTCCGTTGTGTAAACGGTAGTTAAACGAACAATAATATAATAAGCATAATATTAGAAAATAAGTCTACATTGCTCAAGTTGCCATTTCGTTAGTTAGTAATGAGCACTTTTTGAAATGTAAATACAATGTGAATGTAATTAAATGAGTTCCTATATTTTATTTTATTGTTTCATTTCTTTTGTAAATGTCCTTTTTAGATATAATTAACTTTGAATAAAGAATAAAAACCGACTTCGTCGATTCCTTAAGGATCCTATCACAGAATCAAAAATCTTAC
The DNA here is from genome assembly GCA_963662085.1 of Eupithecia inturbata. Taxonomy (NCBI): domain Eukaryota; kingdom Metazoa; phylum Arthropoda; class Insecta; order Lepidoptera; family Geometridae; genus Eupithecia; species Eupithecia inturbata. Next base: position 3,834,076 of record OY759194.1, on the reverse strand, counting down.
AAACTTATGAGTATGTAAAAGGTTGTCGCAGATTAGGGCCGCACCGCTACCGCACACCACCAAATGGTTCATTCAAATATAGGCTTTAACTCGTAACATTTAGATGCATTTTATATTGACGGCATCAGATGACGTAGCTCGCCGTCCACTCGTTTTAAGCTCGTGGGAAGCCATTTTGTCACTGTTAAATGTATCTAAAGATAACGAGTTTACCTAAGCCCATATTTGAATGCACATTTTTGTGTTGTGCGGTAGCGGTGTTGGAATAATGTGCACAGAGCTCTAAGTAAGCTATTCTAGTAATTAAACTACTTATTGCAAATATAGTTTCCATTCCAGTATGTAAACTACTTATTGCAAATATTGTTTCCATTCTAGTAGGTAAATATTGTTTCCATTCTAGTAGGTAAACTACTTATTGCTAATATTGTTTCCATTGCAGTAGGTAAACAACTTATTGCAAATACTGTTTCCATTCTAGTAGTTAAACTACTTATTGCAAATATAGTTTCCATTCTAATAGGTAAACTACTTATCGCAAATGTACAAATGTTTCACCTATCAGTGGGCACAGGCTGGTGCCATGCCAAATTAATTGGATTTTGACATAGGAAATTAGTTAGGTACCTTTATTGGCTAAAACAAAGCCAACGAGATGCTATTATTACCTACCAGCTTTTGCTCGCGGCTTCGCACGCACTTTTCAAGTAGCCTATGTCCGTCCCTGGGATACCATTTACCTCCCTGCCAAATTTCATTGAGATCCGTTTAGCCGCGAAAAGGTAACAGACAGACAGATAAACAGACAGAGTTACTTTCGAATTTATAATATTAGTATGGATTATGAAAGTATGTAATATATGTATGTATGTATATCTACCTACCCTCACAGACACGCATACATTCAATGCTGAACAAGCCTCCCCCAAGAAAATTGGCTTTGCCATGATCACCACACGCTTGGAGGTGGATTGGTGATCGCAGTGAAGGTGTTAAAGATGCACCGAAGGAAGCTGCCGCCCTTCCACTGCTAGGTTCCCTTAGTTGGCTCAAAGACATGCACAGACTGAGTTGGACGGGTCGACTCTAAGGCCCGTATTATGAAGGCTTGCTCAGTCATTCAATTCAATCAATTTTAAAAGTTCTTTATTAAATAAAGTAGTAACCAGTACATTTCCAGTGTGGGTTTAGTCCTAGGAACAATACTGCATAAATCAATTTACAGTGTTTTATAAGCCACAGGCTTCTTAAAACTTTTGAGAAATTACCTAGTAAATTTTTGTTTAGGAGGATTTAACATTTTTAGCTCTAACAAACAAGATTTTACTTACTTACACACTAATCTAGGGTTTATGTAATCTTTAAAACTAGATTATATTTTTAATTACGAATCAGTCATCGATCATAATCGTTACTGAAGCAGATCTATGACTCAGCAAGTTTTTATAATAGGTACATGCCTAAGATACCTACGCCTAAAGCCGCGACTAAACCTTTTGGGAAATAGTTTTTAGGTAGGGCTAGGGTTCCGTACCAATTAGATTCAGATTTATTTATTGCATACATAAACATTAATACATTGTTTTAGCTTAGGTGGTAATTAGCTTAGGGGTAAGTACATGTACCCTGTAAGGGCGCAGCAATTTATTTTAAACATTATTAAAATAAGTAGCTAATAATCTTTTCATAGCTCGAAGAATACTACCTACAGTCTTTCTAAGAATATATAGGCAATGCCAGCTACAATAATCAAAACAATTGTAATAATAACTCTGTAGTACCTAAGTACGTACATTTTTTACTCAGGCAGTCAAATAGTTATAGTTTAGAGTTATCATTTACAACAAAAAAAAATCGTCAACGAAATAGTATCATTTAGAAATTAGGTATTCTTTGAGTAAGTTGAATTAGGAACACAATAAAAATACCTATCTATATACTGGTACCTACACTATGGATAAAATGAAATTAACATTTTTCATTAACCTTAAATCTACATACAACAGCACAAAATAAACCTATGTGGGTACTTTCATTGAGGTGCTTACTTTTTGTGCGTAGCAGGGTTTTAGGGTTTAAACATGGCCTCCATTTGAGATTTCGGGCATCCTGAGATTTAGGTACTTTCCTATTAGTTGATTTTAAAATAAAATTAGTGATTAAAAAAAACATCCGTAGTTCCATGATGGAACTGTTAATGGTACTAGTGGCAACGAACCCTCCACTCAGCATTGTCCTGGGTAAACACTGTTATGTTCACTCAGCGCTTTTTAGTGGTGGCCATAGGAAATGAGATGCACTAGAAGTAGATATAGGTAAGTATACCAAAAGTCCATATATTTGTTTGGATTTCTGAAGCCACATGACGCCAATATACGCCAAGAATACGCTGGCACGACGGCTTTTAGTAGGCACCCAGAACCACCGTTAACGCACATATGTTAATAAAAACAAAAATCCTGGATAAGTAGGTACATCCTCTCTAACGCCGCGCGCCGTCCTTTCCTATCTCACATGGCAGGAGATAAGAAGTGCCGATCAGTAAACAATGGCTTGCCAGCAATGGGGTAGGCTTTGCCCAAGAGCGATAAAGTAGACGCTCTACTAAGTAGGTGCCACTAAGTCGAAAGGGGTTGAGATCACACCGCTGAGTGAAAATAATGGTCACTCCGCTGGGGTTAACTTTTGTTCAACGATTTTATGAATTTCGGAAATAACATTCAAATATTATGGGTAGAATTAGTGCCGTGTGGTGCCGGCTAAGAGTTTGCACCACCCCTACTCTTCCTGCGGGTGTCGTAAGAGGCGACTAAGGGATATCCACCGGGGGGCGGGCAGCAGCGCCCCCTGCAGAACAATTCTACCGCCGAACTGCGATCCCCAACCCGCATGCCCAGCGTGGAGATTATGGACATAACCCACCGTGAGGTTAAAGCCAATAAGGCGCTTATCAGGGGGAGGCGTGGGTCCAGCAGTGGACCAATATAGACTGTTGAGGATGAGGATTGAGGATTATGGTCTAGATTTCCGATAAGCCAACAAACAATCACTCTAATAATTAATAAATGCAAAAGTTGGGGAGTTTTTTACCTCTTCACGCCAAAACTACTTAACTGATCGGGGTGAATTTTGCACACAGGTAAATCTGGGCTGGAATAAAACATGGCTATTTTTTATCCCAAAAATTGGTTACCATGGGCTAGAAATTACATATAAACGTTTCATTAAAAACAAAGCGTGCGAAGTTGCGGGCTGAAACTAGTTTATCCATATCTCAATCCAGACTTAGCTACGACCATAGATGTGGCGTTATTAAGAGTTCCCCCAATAAACGCACGCGCCTCAAACGTCAATAAAGCTAATGTATTGGGTAATAGAACCCCGAACATCGAGCAAAGTATGCTGGAAGGGTCCTTAATGTTCCTTATCGGTAATGGATTTGCCAGTATACATTCAGATTTCATTTCGGAAAATGTTCCATTGGTTATTTTCGTTTTAAATTGGATGGGACAAAATAATTGACTGAAGTAGACACCTATGAGTTCCTTATACTTAACTATTTTTTTTGATTTCAGATCAATGTTTGTGCGGTACAACCACATAAATTATTATTTAGATTTATGTGGGTACAACAGTGTACAAAAATATGTTGATCATTGTGTACCTATGATCAACATATTTTTGTACAGATGATTTTTGTATGATCTAAAAATCTCTATGGTGAATCGCCAAAAACATTCGATTACAAAAAGATAAATTTTTAAGTTTTAGGTAGGTAATTTGATATTAGTTTTGTATAACAATATGTATTTAGACTTAAGCCCGTACTATGAAAGCTTGCTCAGTCATCGATCTTTGCTTGGGTAATGTTTTTCTAAGGCATAAACGGCACCCAAGCAGAGATCTACGACTAAGCAAGCTTTTATAATACTAGCCTCAGACTTGATCTCACACTAATACGTATATGAGTTTATCCCGAGACCATAATGGCCATAAAAGCTCGCCACAACTCGGCCAACATGTGGATTCCCTATCATAGTAATAATATTCCTACCCACTTCTATCAAAACTGTAATACTTTCGCAAATATCCGGTCAAAATTGCAAGTTCCCCCTATACCAACTCTAAGCTGCGTAAATTGGATCTCTCCAAAAATTCTTATAATTATGTGGGGAGAACACATTCTTTTCACCCTAACCCTCTGCTTCTTTCATTAATGGCATCCATGGCAGAAATATCACGTTGCGTTGCAGTGAAATTAGACTCTGCGAGATTTTCTTATCAAAAATAGGTAGTCGCCTTTTTTCAAGATAGGTATTAAATTATCGTTATGCATGCTCGTGAAATAAAAGCATCTTAATCAACATCAGCAGATCAATTCAGATGTATTCGTGATCGTAGTAGTACTCATACAATTTTCGCCGCTCAATTAGCAATTAGGACTTTAATAACGAATAAAAAACATAAGATATGAACCAATGAGCAGCGAGAATTGTATGCGTGATACATTCAAGAAAAGGTTACATCAGAATTGACCGGCTGTGGTTTATTAGTTCCCTGACCTTTACAGGGGAGTTACATGTACATCGATGGAGCTCTCTGTACGTAATCCAACGATCCTATCCATTCAAGGTTGTCTGGGAGAGATCGCTCTTTAGCGATAATACCGCCAATTGTCGCTTATTCCATGATTATTCTTTTGTAAATGATTTCTAAGTAAAGTGTGCAATAAAGTATTATCTATCTATCTATCTATCTACATATATGTACCGAAGAGGTTATTTGCATTTCGTACACCCATAGTTTCACCCCACCCATAGACACATGCTTAGGGCATCTTTTTAGCATGTGTTGCCGGGTCAAAATGTTTTTTAAAACCTTTAGAAACCTGTACTAAGCTCTTTAATAAATCCTTTCCCTCATTAAATCAAACCGCTCCGATATCTTATTAAATCAAATTTTAAGTAGGTATTGAAGTTGTAGTAATAATAAGAAGTATGGATGATGGTGGCATAATCCATACTTTTTAATATTATAAAAAAATAATTCTGTCTGTATTTCTGTTAACTTTTCACGCCTAAATAGGTGAACGTCACGAAATCTTAGTGAAATTTGGCATTGAGGTAGATATTATACTAGAGATGGACAAAGGCTATTTTTTATCACAGAAAAGCGCGCGCGAAGCTGCGGGCAGATCTAGACTGTAATAGTTCGGTTGGTTTGTATTAGGTACCTATGTATTTTCCTTGTGGCGGTGTTCCTACCTATCCAACTACCCATAATATATAATATATCAAAACGGAATAAATGATTCTTCCTTTCCAAGTTAAGACATTACACGGTTAACGCGCACGCCCACACCACAAAAACACAGGTAATTAGACACGAAAGCCTTCCTCCATCTTACACGGCTCATTTGGCGCGAATAATCGGCCTGATTGGATCCACATATCATCTTGGCCCACGTGACCCCATTTGGGGCAAAAAGGCTCTCATAGTTAATCTTACTCTGACTGCTCCAAGGTTTTTGTAAAGTTGGAAATCTGATTTACTGTGACTGGATCATGTATGCTGGTCTCGCCCCAATCGTTTTTAAAGGATTATTTTTACCTCATCACCACAAATTCATCCATAGCTGAACGTGCAAAGAAGTGGGTTTCGCGCTCGGCAGATAAATTAATGATCGCAATAGAGATGTTCAAATACAAAGATGGAAGCTTCTGCTCTTCCTCTCGTAGATTCCCTTAGTCAACTCTTACTATATCCACAAGATAACCTGGAGGGCTCCATTTTTTTATTTAAATAGATTAGTTACCGTTCTAAAAATATTTAACTGTTCTAAAAAATAATTACCTCAGACGCAACTAGGAACAGTAAGAAAAATCTACGTATGGCCGAGAAAAAATATAAACACAGTTTTCTGTTTCATTTGTATGTAGGTTCAACCTTTTCCCATGTGTTCTTCCATAAGACGTTTAGTTTACGGAACACTTGGGAAAACAGATGTACAAACCAAGGAATATTATACTCACAGGCTCCAAACTGTATGTAAATTGTAAACGAATGCCTTATCTATGCCAGCATGGTCAAGCTAACAGTAATAATAGAGATGGTTTACACAGGGTACGGTAAGGTGCATAAAATATGAACGTATATTGTTATCCTTTTGTACCACCACTCTGTACTATGTGTAGGTGCCTTATACTTAGGGCGGTATACATAAGGGCCTGCATATGAAATGTAAAATTGGTTTAAGTTCATAATGCCACAGGTATCATAGAACCAGCTAGTTTACTCAAGATTTCAAAAATAGAATACAATACATAAGTCTTTATTGCCCATCACAAAATAAAATGCATCATAGACCTCACATTACCATGAAACAATAATACAATGGGCGGCGTTATCGCTTAGAAACGATTTCTTCCAGGCGAAATCAAAATCTTCAGGTTAGGTATAACATTAGGTACCTAGGTAGATATGTACATTTGATATAGGTACAATATCTGCTTAGGTATCCTAAACATAAAGCAGAATTAACGAATCACATTAATATTATAATCACACGTTTGTATTTAGAGAGGACAAAAAAGTGGAAACTGATCCATTAGTGGATCTGCAAAGTGGATCAGAGTGGAATGGAGCATAAAATTTGGTACCTGGATAGGCTTCTATCCTGGATTAAACTTTCGATTCCAGAAAAAAATCAGCGTGTTCCCGTGGGATGATTAAACTTATTCACCCCGCAAAACCACTGTCTGCAGTACTGTTTCAATTGTAAATATTAGTTATAAATGGTTATATTCTATATAGTAGTAATTTTCATTGTTAATCAAATAAAATAAAAATCACATCAATAACAAACGACTAAGTTAGGCAAGTTACTTAGTATGGCTTATCTTTGATTCCTGAATAAATCTAGAGCATTTACAGCCATTTTTACTTCCCTGTGTCAATTTCCGTCCGGGACACCCAACTCTTAACCTCTGTAGAGGTAGTTTCCGTCCATGATCGTGATAACAAGAAATTGGATGGTCTTTCCCCATGCGACTTCATAAAAGACTTGATGTTCATAAAAAGGCTCGCGAGTGGTTATAAGGAGAGCTCCGGCCTGACAAATATCTTTTACGAGCTGTTAACCTTTATCAGTTTGTTTGCAAGAAGGTTACCTGCAAGATCTGTGGTGTAATTGGTGCAAGGTCATCGTAAAAACGCAAATTGTTTGTTGGTGGACATTTGTTTTTGACTTATAATGATTGTTGGGAACCAAATAAACTTACCCATATCATATTTTCAGGGTACTAGGAATTAGTAACGTAGCTTTTGTAGTTTGACAGAATACTATCTTTAGCAAATAATTAGTTACTAACACTACAATAAGATGACCATTTATTCAGAAATACCATATAGAAGAGATTTTTTTTTTGTCTTTTTCGACAAAGAAAATTACAATTCAATAATAAAAACAAATTAGAACTAGTATTTACATATTTCAAATTTAGATAAAAAGGTTTAGTACAAAGAATTACCTACCTCACGAGGAGAAAAAAATTCAATTTAGGTATACATTTTTCTGCATTATTAAACAGCGGGGCAATGAAGCCAGCGCGAAACCAGCGCCTTAGAGACGCTTCTGATTGGTATTCAATAGGATAAGTTGAGCTACCTTTAGTTTGTTTGCAATCGTCTGCAGTTAGCTCAACTGTTTAAATACTTAAGCTTAACTTTCTATATGCGTTTTAAGTAGAGTTTTATACTTAAAGAAACATATCCTTTTTTAACCTTAAACTGCTCAGTGCTCATAAACAACCTCCCCTCACTATGAATGTTCCTGCACAATTTGCCTAGTAAAATACACGTCCGCTCCTCAATAAAATTCAATAACACGAGGTTCGGGTATGCCGCGAATGGATGAATGAAATGGATGAAATGGGATTGAATGAAAGTGTGTTTTCATTCAATTTAGACAATAGTATCAGTTTCATCAATACCAAATCTATCTTTTTAGTTTTTTTCCTGTTCATTTTAACATAGCTATACTACCTATTTTGTTCACCTTTATGCCCGGGTCTGGTTGTGGAACACACCACATAAGTTGGGGTATGATCGGACGCGGGTGAAGGCCGTATGTAATTAATTTTAGACAAATAAAGCCATAATTTTCTAATGCTGTCAACATTTTCTACGACACTAAAAAATAATGGTAAATTTAAGACTACTTGCACGAGAAGTGTGTGCATGACAGTACTTTGGCTACTTTTCTGTTAGAAATCTTAAAGTGAGACGAATCTGGAATGAAATCAGCATTGAATTTGATTTTCCGCGTTCGGACTACTTTAGGCCGAAGCCAGTGGGATCCGGAGTAACTCATTAATTTCATATCACCCGGCGTCCGATTATACCCCAACGTACTACCTACCTACCGTGGCTATCGTAGTAGTTTAAAATTATTCTCGTTGTTTTATAAAAAAAACATTCAATTTCATTCCAATAAATCGTGGTTCCAATATTTGAATATCAATCAAGCAAAAACCCCCCACCAATGAAAAACAAATAGGACGGTGATATCCACGAGCTCGCTTCAGATACCTACATAATATTGAATGTTACTGTGTTGATAAACAAAAATTTCGTGCTAGTGTTCGAGCCATTGGCATCATCACTGTTAGCGACGACGACTTTATGCGAATTAAATAAGGCTCAAAATATGCAGGATAACTGCAGAATAGATAATAGTGTTTATACGACATAGATTATGCAAAAGTGAACCAGCGACCGACCTGTCATTTGTGTATCTATATGTTAATTTTTAGCACGAATCGAAAAGAAAGACAAGGACAGTAAAATGTTCTAGAGTAAAGAAAGAGATAGGTATAGCTTCCAGAAAACCTCGGAAACGTAAGATAGGGACGGTTGACAATAAGTAGGGTAATTATACGAGACAGCGCTAGCTGTCTAGAAGTTAGGAGATTTTTCTAGTAGGTGAATACCTACTAGAAAAATCTCCTAACTTCTAGACCGACCTTGAATAAGGTCGGTCCTTAGGTATAAAAGCCGAGCTTGTTGACTGTTTGAGAAGTAGTAGTTCAGTTCTAAGCGACAAAACAGTGAACAAGTCTAAAGGAAATTACGAGAGTGAACAAGTCTAAAGGAAATTACGAGAGTAAATAATTGTAAAGTGCAGTGCAGTGACTTTTTGTATTAAATTGTACGTAGATGAGTGTATACGGTTAAATACACCGATTTAAATGTTCTGAAGTGTTTCTACTGACATCCTTCCCAACCAGACCTAGTTGAAGTCTTACACTTTCGACGAGCCCGTACAATCACCATCAACAAACTTTACCAGTCCACTGCTGCACGTAGGCCTCCCTTATCCCTGATATGCATCTTATGCGTTGGCCAATGCTGGCAAATATTTGACTACTGCTGTTCCACTTTGAAAAATCTAAGTTATAGGAACATCATCGTCGTATTTAGCTAGGGATCATAAACTGCTGGCGTTTCCTAGGCCTGTTTTCGCTTTTGCCAGCCTCTGTCTTTCCTGTGGTTCTCGCATCATTTCACTCACGTGCACCCGCAGTGTGTATACTTTGACGATATTGTCAACCTATATTGTATGCGGACGACCTGGATTTCTAAGGCCTAGTTGTGAGCACAATATTTATTTATTTATTTACAAAATTTTGGGAAAACTTACAGCTAGGTATAAAATTAATTACAGGTAAAATAACAAAGAATGCATGCCTGGAATGACCAGTGCATGGCTAATTAAAAGTTTTCGCAGACAAGATAAATTAAAAATAACAGGGATACAAAGTAAATTGACGACTTTTCAAAATAATCTAAACCACAACAATTATAAATAAAATAAATAATTTATTAATGTTTTAGCTTGAATTTATCTACCTTTCCTAAAGCATAATGCGGTATAGGTACATCACTAATAATAAGATAGAGCAGTTTTATTTATTGAGGCATTTCCAAGGTAGGGATTTTAACCGTTCCTTATCAGTTTTTGCTTCGCTAAGCTATCGCGAGGAAAAATATTATGCTCTGCGTAGCCTGCAATGGCGCCCCCATCGACAATAATTAACAAACCACCAGAGAAAGTGGAACGCCATTGCTGTTAGGATTTTTAATGTTGATTTGACATAGCTCGGAATAGCAAACCAACTAAAACATAGCTACGCAAAATAATTTAACCTTGACTTTTTCATTAAAAAAATATTTATTTAGTCTAAATAGACCAATTGTACAGTAGGTAGGTCAGGTACATTACATAAAATAGACAACACAGTGCATTGCTTGAAATGAAGTCATAGCTAAGTGTCGTAGTCGTCGTGGACCGGTTTTGCAGTGCGTCGCGGACACTGTTAGTGTTGTGCGTGTGTCGTCCGGGTATGCAGATGGTTACGCCTAGTTTTGAAGACCAAGTGAGGGTAGTTACAAATAATGCTGCCTCCACCTCGCGGAGGCGGTAGCTCCAGTACTCCAGTCATCCCGTGACCACGACAGTGTGTAAACTTTTTAAAACATCGGGAAAAGTAGTTAAGTAAAGGCGATAAATAGGTACCTAACCTTACTCTTTATCTAAGGAGTAGGTAGATTAGGTTACTTAAAACAATGTGATCTGATCTGATCTGGTAGAGGATAAAAAAACTCGGGACAAATTTTGCTCCAACTCGAAAACTAACAACCTAACAAGGTAAATGTTTCTTGTTCGCTTCTTTACTTTACCTTAAAAAGATTAAAGTGAACAAAAATCAAAGTAGTCACTTTATTTCTAGTTTTACTTAAGTAATTTTGTGACGTGTCCAAGAGTCCTGTAAGGTCTAAAGGAAATAAAGCACTTTAACTATGACTTTGATCGCGCATGTTTAAATAATTTTACAAACGAAAGATAGACCTTTATATGAACTTGCAATACAAGTGCTTCTTTCTATTACTTAATCAATGCGACGACGTTTCCAAGTGCTGTTCGCCATTTTTGTTTCAGCGTTGTCTTAGTCCTGTTAAAATCATGAAATCTCAAACCTACGCTGTGGGCACCATCACACAGGACAACAGGTTACCTAGGCGCCCTAGGTATATATCCCTCCTTTAAACTTTGCATATAACCTTCGTAGAACCACTTCATCTTAGGTCATAATAATATAATTAATAAATCTTTATCTTGTGAAAGTTGTTTATAAACAAAAGTAAAGTCATTAAATACCCATTTTAATAAACACTATTATATTCCGATGTTTTCCGACAAGTAATATTAAACCCTATTTCTATGGTGAAACATGTGGTTTTACTATCACCAAAGAACTTTTTGACAAAGGTTCAGGTCCCGCTGAAACTATTATAAGACATTTAGGAATGGTAATCCTCATATGAGACCTCATTTACCTTTAAATAATTACGTTGCTATAGCAATTTTGGTAAGATTGTGATAGGAAAGTTGGAACAAGGGGTAAATTATAAATAAAAGTTCAAGATAAAAATGCTTCAAAATATTTGATAAGGTTTAGTCAAAGACAAAACGTCGTGATCTATGACAATATTCAGTTAAGTTTTTCGTTACTGAACCTACCATCCCCTTCTAGCCCTGCAGACGAATCTCGTAATCTCTGAAAAGGTCAGAACAAATAATAAAGTCCAAATATCTGAACTAAAACAAATTAATGTCAACTGATTGTGAAAAGAAAGCCTAGCAAACAAAAAACTTCTAAATCAAAGCTCAACTTGATGGATAACTAATTTTATTACCCGAATTTTCGGGAAAAAAGAGGCAATTAGGAAGCGAGTTTTCGACTAACTTCTATATTTTTAAAAGCAATTCTCTGCCAAACAAGTGAAGCTAATTGACTCGGAGAGAAAACTCTGGTTATTTATTATAAAAGCTTCCCTGTGTACCGTACCCTATTTGGATGGTCGAGGGGCTTCGTACTAAGAGGCGGTGCAAAATAATCCTGGTTAGTTATAGATATAATATGATGGTAGACAAAATGTTTGTCCTGTCCCAATATTACGAGTTAGATCGATTGATACCTACTGTTTCAAAATCGGCGACCTGTTACATAATAAATCTAGAAAAAATACTTCATTTCTAAATAATTATTAAACATTCAAATTAAATTAAATGGGTGTAGGCGTTAACTACTTGAAATTGCGACCATCGTAAACATATTAAATAAAGTAAGAAAGTTCGAGGAGAAGGACTTGGTTTCGTTGTTAATACGCACGAATGGCCAAATTATACCACACTGTTTTGGCCTTTGGCTGGATCATGACAAGTCTAGGCCCTATTTATATACATAGGTACCTATTTTATAGGCACTAGCCTACTCCGCGCGCGATCAAGTTGGGACAGAACCTTGTCAAAGTATATAATATTTACGTCACTCGATTCTCATGCAATCCATTTTGGACATTGTCAAAATCAGATACAAACTTGTCAAAGTAAACGACCGACAGATCTGAAACAAAAGGTTTCAGTTCAAAATGCTTCCATCGCATGCATTGTGATCGCGCGTGGATTATACAGGGTGTCAAATTTGTCATCGCAAATGTTGTGATGACTCTACTAACATGAGGACCGCCCATTCTGAGATCGCAATGGCTTCAATTTGGGATTCCAAGTAGATAATACGTATGCAGTTTTATGACCGTTTTAGCGCCTCGTCTCGATGGGATCTACTTTACTGCTGAGGCCACGGCAGAATCCTATTTGCATTTATATTCTGTGTAAGTTTCCAGGTAGGTGCATAAAATAATAAAAACGTGTTTCAATAGACATCGTGGATTTTCCGTAGTTCATAACAGGTTCTTGAAGAAGCCACAATATTTATAGATTCACAAGTGACCTTCTATCACTGCTGTATCAGTAACTCCATTCAAATTAAATTTATTTCAATACGTTAAATTTTGAATTAGACAGTTTGGATAAAAAAGTCGATCTACAAACTATTTATAATTTATACTATAAAGTTGAGAGAGTTTCATAATTAAAAGGGTAGATACAAGTTAGTAACAGTTAGAATAGGGGCGCCAAAACTACTAAAGGGATATAGCTCATTTAGCATCAGCTCCTTTCACTACCCAGCCCCGGCGGGGCGGTGCTACCCGCAGAGGCGCGCCTGTACACACGCGCCGCTACACGGGGCCGGGGAACGACATCTGCGTCTTGGGCCATGAAAGTGACAAACAAACGTCCACCAAAATTTAAAATTTTCTCTCTTAAACTAGTATCTACCCTTTTGATTATAAACCTCTCTCAACTATAAGCAATACGTAGCTACAAATCGATTGTTTCATCCAAACTGCCTACATTAAGAAAAACGGACTTGTAGATTGTTTGCAACAGTCTGCAGCTAGCTTAATTGTTTTAATTGTAAATACTAGGTAGCTCTAATTAGTTTCTAATATTTGATTGTAATTTTCTTTGATAATAAAGTTATCATTTAGAAAAACATAGCTTCCAGAAAATGGTAGCCACGGGCTGACCCTAATTGGACAATACTTTTGAGTGTTAAACTAAGAACAAGTTTTCTTGGAATAGAACGCAAAGAGAATAGAAAGACAAGTTATAAAATGACAATACTAAAGCTCAAGTTTATAGAAGCACTTCCACAGGCTTACTCTATTCCGCGAAATATTCGCATTCACACCCTGTACACGCATTTCAGTCACGTTGCAAACGCGAACTCCGTTTTAGAAAAATACACCGCGTATACAAAAGATCGTGAATATGTTTTGATAATCAAGACCTTAACGGCGTGTCTTTACGAACCATTATTTTTTCATAAGTTGCGTTTGACTGCAGTTGATTACAAATCAAAATAAAATAGCCTTTTTTTCCAACAGATGTTCTCATCATGGTGGGTCTATTTCGTGCACAAAAGCAATAAAATATACCTATACTTCAAATCAATGATATGCAGGTGTTTTGCATAATTTTTATTCTTCTTCTGATTTAATTTAATATATTAAACCATAAAATACATTGACACCTGAAGGTGACAGGTTTTTAGTTTTTATATTTTGATTTTAGTGATTATTTTATTGTATATTATTTTTTAATTGTAAATATTCCGACACAAATGTTTTGTTCGAGAATTAATTAAATGAAATGAAATGAATTTTCTCGGTCCAAAATCAGCGGGTTAAAATCGAAAATAAATAAGTCGGCAATAGCTGACCATGTAGTAAACTCAGGACACAAACACTGGATTGAATTACACAAACCGCAAGTCATCTGTAATGAAAAGCATTACTACAACACAATGGTTCGGGAAGCGATTGAAATTAAGAAATATCCTAATTTCAATCGTGAAGACGGTTTCAAACTCTCTGCCTCGTGGAATCCAGTTATAGCCAAGTGTACTCGTTGTAGACCGGTTTCTCAGTGCGTCGCGGACACAGTTAGTGTTGTGTGTCGTCCGAGTGTGCAGATGGACATGACTAGTTACGAAAACCAAGTAAGCGTAGTTCCAAAAAAGGCTGCTCCCGCTTCGCAGAGGCGGTAGCTCCAGTACTCCAGCTATCCCGTGACCACGACAGTGTGTAAACCTGTTGAAAACTCGCGAAAAATAGGTAAATAAACGCGATAAATACCCGTTAAATATTACTAATAATAATGTTTTCTCGGTTCATTCTTGCATTGTTGATTCGAATTACGCAGGTGGGAACTACTTACCATACAACGAAATAACGAAGTAAGTTAGTTAATATGTTCATTGGTGATTCTAATGCATCCAGCCAGTAGCACGGACCTCGCTAAGAATCGGTAACCACCAATTTAGTCTATAGTGTCAATAAAATTCGATAAAAACAGACCGCTTATCTACATTAGAGACGAAATCGGTGCATCCTTATCGAAGTCCGTGCTTGCGCACCGAGTCTTCTAGCAATCTCTTTGCTTTTAAAATCAGCTTCGACGAGTTTAAATGCAATAGAGCCACGTCTACGCTATTGTTAAAAAAGAAGGTGGGACACACGATGGCTTCTAAGTGCTCATAAAAATACAAAAGTCGAAAACCTAATAATAATTAAAAATACTGCACTTTTTACTAATAGTTCAACATTCGTTTGAGTAAAATCTCTAACCAACTGTATCAAGTTTTTGTTTACAGAAAGAGAAAATTAGCAATAGAATAAAGACAATAATAGCTTATTGTAATTCTGCGAAGCTAAGTTTTTACATCGAAATTATGCGTGACATAGTAAAGCAAAATATAGAGTTGTAACGTTTACGTTCTTATTTCCGAAAGTACTTTGCTCATAAATGAAATAATATTATAATAACTGATTCCTGAATAAAATTATTGATACCTTACCGGATTAATTTAGTAAGTTTACCTTTTCAATATTTCATTTTTCCCTAAAATTTAGGTACCTATTTTAGGAAAAAATTAAACCTAGAAATATTGACTCATATACAATAAAATACAATAAAAAATACTAACAAGTTCTATCTATCTAATTCTTTATAGACAAAGAAAATTACAATTCAATAATAAAATCAAATTAGAATTAGTATTTACAATTGAAACAATTAAGCTAACTGTAGACTATTGCAAACAATCTACAGCTAGCTCAACTGATCCATATCAATACCAGTCGGAAGCGTCCCCAAGACGCTGGCTGCATTGCCCCACTGTATGACAATGCTGATGCGCTGCGCCAGATACCAGCCAGCTCTCGGGTCACGCGTCGCGTCGACCTGACGCTCAGATAACTTTTTAAAAACCCGGAGAGCCTCGGTATCCCACGGACCTAGGGTCTCGACCCCAAATGGAGCAAATGTGTAGGCTCTGTCGAGACCTGCATATTTGCGTCTCTTGAGATCCTCGGCCAAATCTGCCACCGCACCAGCCCTCATGGATGTCTTCGGAAGATGGGAACGCGCAAGTGTGTCGACGCATGTAGCATTCCACACAATGGGCCTCCCCAACTCCCATGGGCCATGTCATGCCGTCGGGCCTCTTAGCATCGTCACGCAACAGACCATTCGGTTCGCAAATAGCTGGTACGTTAGCGGTGACAAAGGCCTGCCGGATGATGTCGTTAAGGCTGGCATGGCGAGATATCCGACCGGCGGCCCTAGTACACGATAATCCGTGATGACCAAGCTGTTCGACAGCAGTACCGCACTGGCATTGATGAGGCGCGCAACACATTGCACCCAACCGAAGACATGTTGCGATACGGAAAGTTACGAGATCCAATAAAGTGCCAGTGCCGAGTAGTCCACTTCACTTTTGAGTATACATTTCGTCCGAACCTAAACTCTCATGGTTTTTCTTTCGGACTAGTTATAGCCCAAAGTGAAGTGGAGAACACGTCCACGAGAAGATCGTCGTTACTATTCAAGGGAAATGTTTATTTATACATGTTTTATAGATCCAGTCACAAATGTTTTATATGTATGTATATACATGTTTTATAGATCCAGTCACAAATGCTGCCCAATTTCTATAGGTAAAAAATATGGGTTTGTGACACTGTTTTACATATACTTTGGCATCAACGTTAACTATAGTCCATAAAGACCAAACAAGGGAGCTTAGCTCTCAGTAAGACATTTTACGGCAAAACTTAATTTACTTTATACCAAATCCGTGATATAATTTCCAAGTGGCTTTATTAACCATGCAAGAATAAGTTCTTCTTTCTTTCTTTTTATATGTTCTTTTGGGTTCTATATAAATTAAATTGCTTATAATTTAAGGATCCATGCATTACATGTGTGTCCACCATGAGTTTTAACAAACTAATTATTTACGTAACTACTGTAGTAACGTCAGGCTATCTAACTGTGACAACTCATGGTAGACACACTGAAATCTTATCTACACTAATATTAAATATAAATGCGAAAGTGACAATGTCTGTCTATTACCTTTTCACGCCTAAAAGCTGAACGCATCTCAATAAAATTTGGCAGGGAGGCAGATGGTATACCGAAGAACATAGGCTACTTTTTATCTCGGAAAAGCGCGTGCAAAGCCGCGGGCAGAAGCTAGTGAATAATAATTGTGATAATTATGAAAAGAATTTTTTTTACATATAATATTTAATGAAACCATCCGACTTTTTAAAATCACCATGGTTGGAACAACATTCATAAATAAAACGAAATATGCGTATCAAAGCACGCCAATGGCAGTCATAATATGCAAATTTGAATTTACTAGCGAACGCAGCACCCACTTACAGCGACAATGAAAACAGTATGAACCCCTACGACAAAATAATAATGCCCACTTCAAGTAGAGATACGAAACTCGCTCATGCTTTCTGACACCAAGCCAACAGGAGTCATTCCCAACGTCTCACGCATGACTAGACTATGTAGACTACGGAGTTGATGGGCATCTCCGCTCATGCGTGGGAATAGATGCAACTCACGTGAGAAAGAGAGATGCCCCGTCGCGTCTCACGAAAAGTATTCTCAACGTCTTACTTGAGTCAATGAGACGTGTTACATGAGCTTTGGAAATAACCCGTCATACAATTTCGGCACTTATTTTTTTTTTTTTTTTTTCGTTTTAAGCTAACAGTTATTGAGCACTGACAATAGAATGTGTGATACACTAATTAATTAACGTAAATAGCCCAGCTGAGAGTAGAAAAGTGCTGTGCTGAGCTACTATGAACACAAACTCTTCAGTGGTAAATCTTAGGAACAGATTGCTCCTCATCTTCCTAATCTTCATCCTGAAATATAGGATTGACCGATTTTTCAATTAGGTTAAGTTTTTGTATTGCTATGGTGCAGGAGTGCTCAGAGCAAAAAAAAATCTACTGCTTTATCAGCGGCATGTCACGGCGTAGCTATGCTCTATTATTTTAACCAATCGACTCAGGGGCGTAAATTAACAAATATGAACGTCATATAAAAAAATATCTAAACCAAAAGGGATGATATTTATGTAGTAAGTCATTGAGCTCGATAACGAATGATTCGTTTTTTATTTTTTTAGCTACCTGTAAATTGTTTGCAAGTCTGCAGTTAGCTTAATTGTTTCAATGGTGAATACTGGTTCTAATTTGTTTTTATTATTTGATTGTAATTTTCTTTGTTAATAAAGGCCATAGCCCTTTTTTTGTATTTATATTAATCTCTTGTGAGCTGAGGTGAGATTCCGTTCTACGTAGCATTTCGAACATCACACAGCCTCCTGGGGCACGCCTAAATCGAAGTCATTTCCTTAAAAGCGTCATAAATTCCTAACAAGTTCAATAAAACCACGATCTGATCTGAACAGTGTACGCACGTGGTGTTCTATTAAACTTGAAAGGATACGGCGCGGTGCGACGCGATGCGAATTTTTATCGTGCGATGCTAAAATGTGTACTTTGTATTATAAATATTAAAGTGGTTTTTAGGGTCTTTACCGGGTTTTTAGCGTCGCCGTCTGTCTATCCATTCAACACAGATATCTGTAACCGTGTTATGACACGGTGGTGGCGCGTGATATTGTCAAAGAATTTGTGTTAGTTTGGCCGAGCTACTACGTATGACCGTAAAGTTTTATTTTTGTTACGGAACCTTTAGTGCACGAGTCCGACTCAAATTTAGCCAGTTTATTCTATTAGGATCGCATTGTTAGGTACTTACCTCACCAGTGTCAGATGGAAATAAAATCGCAACGCGCTGTGTGTAGGTAACATTTTATTTTATCTCGTCTTGTCTTATCAAGTTTGATGTATTCAACGGGAAAGGTTTTGATATCTGTGTGTATGAAAAGCTTTTATGCCTCGTTGTTTCTGTACAAAAGCATTGTTACATAAATATTGTGCCCCAGCGACTCGAGTTATTCTGAGAAATCGTAGGACTTTTTATAATTTGGTAGAGTCATTCGTGGACATAGGGGTCCACAGTAGTTATTTATTTATTGCATTCATATCCATTACAAAAGAGTTACTATATTGAGAGAGAATCCACATGAGCCCTGTAAAGGCGTTGTAACTATCTGAGGTCGGGTTCTTAATAAATTAAGTAATCAAAGTGCTAAAATGTGTTCGCGCGATAGCAAGTCACCTCCTGCCTTACGCGAGACAGAGGGTTAGAAGGTCTAAGTATGCGAGCGATGAGCGGTAAATAAGTGAAACGAACTGGAAAAAACGAAATGTACATCTTCGAGCGTACATTTTTGCATTTATTTTTCGTAATTTTCGCGATAGCGGCCTATATTTTGTTTCACTTCGTACACGTGCTGACTGGCGCGGCGTTACGTGGCGTACTGTACAGCGAGCGTTTACGCAGTACGAGAAAAGAAGGTGCTTGCACCGAGCAATGAGACGGGTTTGGCGTAACGTATCATGCTCGGTGCGATTTGTACATTACGCCCCGTAACACCGACAGCTATGCATAAACCAACCCTATAGCCGGTGCTTTCGTGCGAGGACGCCAATTACGCCTGTCCTTTATCATCTCGGTCTCGGAGATAAGTAGATACCATTATTAATATATATTTCTATAATGAGGTACTGATTTCTATCAGTACCAATAGGAAAGTGGAGTAAACGGATGGAGGCAGCGCAGGAAAACTATTCGTGCGTCATTTCCGAGAGGCCTATGTCCAAGTGACGTTCACTTGGAAAAAAACTTCCCGTATGGGCTGACTCGCACTTAGCCTGTTTATTTCAGATTATTTATAACCTGTGCCATTTCAATCAGCATACATTTAACAAATTTACTTTAAGCCTTATTTAGTAAGAATATATAAATAACACGCTAATGACAATTCGAAAGCTCTATTAATTAAAGTATAACGAAACATGAAACACAGCTCGCACACATGCGTTTCAAATTAAAATATTCAAATTTCCAGCGTAGGTTCTACTTGTACTACGTAATTTGTTTTGAAGGGAATAATTAAAATATTTAAATCATCAACGCGGTAATGATTCTAGGAAATATTTGTTGAACATCTTTATTTATTTAGAGTAATAATTAAACACGTGCATGCGTTTCGCGAACACCTATGCCTTTTTCATACTTCCGTACTATTCGTGGACGGAGAAAATTACCCGTTTTCAATGAAAATGTTGGTTAAACACTATTTATAAACGCGTGACCCGAGAGCTGGTGGGTATCTGGCGCAGCGCATCAGCATTGCCATACAGCAGGGCAATGCAGCCAGCGTCTTGGGGACGCTTCCGACTGGTATTGATATGGATCAGTTGAGCTACCTGTAGATTGTTTGCAACAGTTTGCAGTTAGTTTAATTGTTTTAATTGTAAATACTAGTTCTAATTTGTTTTTATTATTAAATTGTAATTTTCTTTGTCAATAAATAATATGTTATAAACGGACATTACTATTCCATTCTGTCCCAAAAACAAAACACTATCTGACAATAAGAAGTCGCTTGACTCTTTGGTAGCAGCCAAACACCGAAGTGGAGAGAGGCAGAATACAAACATATTTCCAGTGCACCTTAAGAGCGTTTACGCCTTCCATGCGCAGTTTGGCTCAAAAACATAACTTTTCAAACCCGTTAATAACATGAACCACTTATCTTACACTATATGTTAATTCATATGAATTTTAGGAAATTTTGTTTTTCAAATAGTTAGTTAAGAAAATATTTCAATTAATATAGTATGTACGCGTTCTATCAAGATAACTTGTTAGAGGTTTTCTAAATTTCCCTTTTAGCCTCAGTTTCGAAGATCAAAATATAATGAAAATACTGATATATCTTATGAACAAAAAATAGTAATCAATCAATAAGATCCATGGAAAAATAGTTAGTTAAAAAGATGTTTGGCTTTGGTATCTAACAACGAGAAATTCAAATTCAAAAAATTTGAATTATTACGAATTTTAAATGATTTTTTCACCGATATACCTTATTTAATTTAATATAACAATAGCTTATCAATAAAGAAGAGCATCTTCTTTAAAATCATACATTTAAAATTGTAATTAATTTGTTGTTATTATTTTTCTGTAAATATTTTAAAACTACTTTAAAACGCTGCGCGCAAATCATTTCAAGTCAGTCCCATACATATCGCGCGCTAGGCGTAAACGCTCAAGATTTATTCCCCAGACGAAAACGAACCCGAAAACGAGCCTTATTATTCGCTCACTGCATTCTATACAGATCTGTAACACGTGAATTACAGATAGATTACAAACATACAGGTTAAACATATATAGGTACTCTATTCAAACTGCAAGGCTGCATAAGTCCAATCCGACCTTCGTCGAACCTATTCCGAGTGAGTACATTGGGTAGTGCGAACATATTCTCTAGTGCGTATTTATGTTCCTTGCAGTAACACTAACGGATCGGGCCGAGCAAACATAAGACACGGTTACGGTCGACAGCAGAATAACAAGCGGGCAGCTTTTTTAGAGTTTAAACTAGCTTTTATTAACTTGAAATGTATAAAATAATCGCATTGGGTACCTGCGCCTGTAAAAATAGAGAACATGTTCATTTGATGAATAAATAAATAAATATGTGTACTCTAGTCAAATTCGATGTGAAATGTTTCTAAACAAACCGCACATACTTAACCGAAAATAAACTATGTTGCCGTGTTTAATACGCAATTCACATTCCATGCAGTCTAAAACTTTCCTTCAATAACTATTGGTGACTCGACGCCAAGCTCGTGAATTTAAGTTATTTTGTTTGGTTTGTTTACAATCATATCACATCGAACTTGGCTGACCTAAGCATAGGGAGGCTTAGGTCAAATCTTGCAAGCTCAAATTGAACCACATCCTTAAAGTTTCCTATTTTTCCCCTTGTCTTTCGTATACTGGAGGCCTGGATTTGTGACGTCAGCGTGGATATTCTTATGAAAAAAACAAAAGAAAATTACGCCCGGTTTTACAAATAAATATCTAATGATGGACAATCACACAGCATTATCGAGCCCCAAGATGTGCAGAGCTTGTGTTATGGGTACTAGATAACTGATATACAAATGTATCTATTGAATGAAACGTTTTCTAGCTAGGCTATGTTGAAGCTAGCCAGGCCGACAGTGATATACGCTAGCCAATAAAGGCTTGGATTTATAACCCCAATCAGTTCATCAAGCTGAGAGCACTTCACTTGCAGCATTTTGTCCTGTCCAAGACAAGTCTCTCAACTTTATTTAATTCCCCATGTGACTCTATTGCATTAGAAATGCGGTAGTAAGTCTGTCTCCTGATACCTTTTCACAACTTAACGGCAGAACTGCCTAATAAATAATGGCTGATTCATTAAATTTGGCAAGGAGCATGTACCCTGAGAAAAGCAAATTAATTATGCTACTATAATCCAAATAAGCGCGCTTTTTGTTGGTTTATTATCAGATATACATAGTTTATTATGAACTAGCTTCTGCTTATAGTGGATGTACTCCTAGCCGAATCTTCGGCCACGGCGGCGGCCAGTCCTAACGAACACTAGACAGGAGCAGGACGTATTAAAGTGCCCAAGTGTGTGCGCAAACACAGGTTCACATTTTATTCCCTCACTCTCATAATCCGATAAGACGGCAGACCGACACGTGATTGTGTAGTTATTATTATGCAATAACTCGATCACTATGGCACAAGGTTATATGCTTCAAGCAAAGGTTATGCTAAGGTGTTCCATTTTATATATTGAAGGAAAACCAGCAGCACATAAAATAAACAAAAATAAAATATATGAAAATAGAAACAAAAGAACATTAAAAGGTTTTCACGAGTAACAAGAATAGTAGATACCTACATAAAAGTGAAACAAACAAAATAAAGAAAAGCAGATAACCTACATGATTACAATTAACTTAGTAAACACATACATACCAGAAATAATATAGTAAATGAGAGATTTTAAAAACTAATTATAATATTACCTATTAGCAACAAAAATATTGATCAAAATAATAACAACAATAGACTTGACATCCGCACTACATTACTCGTATGCCAAGATCGCGTCATGCTCATCATCCTTGCCGGATGGTGAGAAAAAGCCAGAACTCAACCGCCGTCTCACGGAGTTAACGCTGTAACCGAAGAGGTCCTGCGGGCCTAGCCAACCGGCATTCGCTATGAAGCTATTCGATTTCTACAATCGTCATGGCTCAAACGATGGCGAAGATAGATTGGTAGACAAAGTAACCTTCGCGTAGCGATCGCCTTGTCTATTCGTTTGATCGCTAAATACCCCGCTTAGTCTATGGTTGTCGACATCAAACGTCACATGTGTCATTCGCTTATTTTGCCTGTCTCTATTACGTTCTGGTCCACGCAAAACTAATATTTAATAATTTTTAATGGTGTTGCTATAGAAATCAGTGAAACAATTTTATTATTGCGTGTGGAGGCTTATTATAATTTATTTTGATAATTAGAGTCGCGTACTCAAATTCTACGGCATAATTAATAAGTTGAAATGGAAGTAAAAATTATTTGATTTTCGAATTAACTTATTGAAAAATCCTACTCAATTGAAATGAAACGCAGTACATCTGTCAGGGAGGGAACCACCAATTACTTTACTCTTGGAGGGAACTCTTGAAAGTTTGAATTATTTGAGCCATTTGAGCTAAGATAATGGAACCTAGAGCATGGGCCAACGGTGAGCAGTTTTCAACTCTTTTGGGGTTTATGGAAAGGTAAGATATTTATTTTAATACCTACCTAATCAGAATAATCTTTGTTATAACTAGGCTAGTGTATAAATATCTAAAAATTTAAATATCTAAGTAGGAGTATCACCTAGGTACCTATAAAAAACCGTACCTAATCATAAAACACTTAAAAAGTTTTAAGCCGGAAGGCAATAAGTACCTACCTATTGTAAACAATGACGCGATACACAAAGAAATATTTAGAACGAGAGTTCTTTCGTTTATTTATGATATGTTACAGCCACGGTGACCTTGCTAAAGCTCAGCCTGGTGCGCAGGGACGTTTGAGGGCTGATCGTCTGTGGCAAGAGCTGGCCAATACCTTGAATTCTGTTGGTGGTGGTGTCGAATGTGTACCGAAAATGTGTAAAGAAAAATAAAAAAATTGTACAGAAAAATAAATCTATTTTAAAATAAAATATTTTAGTAACTCTAACTATGTATGTACTTTTATTTAGAGTTCTCATTCTCATCACAATAGTCGATCTTATAAAATAACAAGGTTGTTTCAAACATGCACCCTGTTAGGGCACGGCAATATTATGCTAGGAGCTTAGTCTAATAATAAAAACAAAACTAGGTGGGTAACACTAGCATCAAAATTATTTTAAAATCACAAAACAAACAACGCAATAAACACTCCATTGATTTCTTCCTACAGCTGTTTATGAAATCGCCATTTTGTTTCGTTATCTACAGGGTCTTAGCGTTCGCTAGTGTTTCTATCTAGAGAATCGACTACCTAGCGAAATCGCTTGTCAAAAGTGCCACTTGGCTAGGCATTTGTATGGAAGTAATCGTTAGATGTTGTCGATTCGTTTGGTGGAATCGAAATGTATGTACATTGTCTACCAATAATCTATACGTTGAAAACAGATCATGTGACATATCTAAGGCATATGTCAAACCCATACATTTTTGGACTTTTCTACTATCGCTTTCGTTAATCGATTGTTACATTGTCTAGGCCCTCAGATCTATTTGCTTATAGAGGTACGATAATCTGCTCGAACTATTAGCGTATGAATAATTTCGTTAAATCTGAACATTTTTTGGGGAACGGTTAGTGCTATTTCTTTAAGATATTCGGGCAATTAATATGGTTGTTAGTGATTTTGAGAAAAAATAGCAGTTCGCCAATGTCGTGCCTTTTACTCAGCGGAAGGAGGTGGAATTTACGGCAAATATTTGTACCTTACTAATACCTTAAACCTATCAATACTATGGTACTTATGGGGCTACCCTCTCTATACACTCTTGCCACAGGTGCCGAAACGTTCAGGTCAAAGCTACACTTACGCCCCTGATCCGTCCATTAAAGCTGATTCAACCACGCTCTCGGATTACCTAAGAGGTTGTGCAGATTCGCACCTCTTAGATTACCGATCGAACTAAATAGGATGTAGGTAAAAGGTATTTCGAGTTTGTTATGGTTGAAAATAATACGTACGAAGCCGCGGACAGTCACTAGTACAGTACATAAAGCAAAATGTCATCATCATCAACCTATCTTAGTCCACTGCTGGACAGGATCCCCTAATTAGCGCCGTAGCGCCCTGTCTTCAGCTTGCCGCATCCAGCATCTGCCTGCAGTCTTTCGCAGATTGTCATCCCACCTGGCCGGAGGGCGTCCTACACTACGTTTGCCGAGTCGCGGTCTCCACTCGAGAACACGTTTACCCCAGCGGTTGTCGGTTCTTCGCGAGATATGGCCGGTCCACTGTCACTTCACTAGGCTGCTAATTCTTTGAGCTATGTCATTAACTTTGGTTCTCTGTCGGATGTATTTGTTACGAATCCTATCCTTCAGAGAAACTCCGAGCATAACTCTTTCCATAGTTCACTGAGCGACAAGCAAAATAAGAAAAAACACAATCCTGCTCTTTATTTCCTCGTACTTACCCCATTAGGGACCTACCTCATTTCCCTACATTAATGGATAAAGGACCCTATTGACGAGATCACGGTCAATGAAGGATCCCCCAAAGCTCACATTAAAGCTCTTTAACACCTGCATGCTTTGCTGGGGGGCTTTGCTCTCCCAACACATCTGTTTGCTTATCCGCCGCCGCCAGAGAGCCGGTCAAGCTGCGTTGTGCAAATACTCACGGATCCGTGCAAATACTCACGGATCCGTGCAAATACCTACCTACCTACCTATGCTACAGTTATAGTCCGGGATCCGCACGGGACGGAACTTTGTCAAAGTAAATATTTTGCTTCATATTTCACTATACCAAAAATATTCTAAAACAAAGTGCCGCGTCTGTCTGTCTCAACACGATAAACTCAAAAACTATGAAACAAAATTTCTTAATTTTTATCCTACTAATGGACGGTTAAATTCTTGCGGAATAAATAATTAATTAAAGTTTGTATAAATTGGCTAAACTATGACAATCATCGAAGATCTCGAAAAATCGCCGCCGCCTTAACCTATTGGTTACCTATGTATGTTAAACGGTTTAACACCATTGAGTTATACGAAAAAAAATTATTAAGGGAAACATTCCTATTAGAAATAGCTATGAAACTACTCTTCTTGATAAAAGAAGTACAAAAAGGAAAAAATATTTATGTGACAGTAGATTGATATTAGAGCCTTCCATTTCAGAATCATTTAAAAAGCCGGGTCGGGTTGTTGGTACCTTACCTAATGCATCAATAAAAATCTCTTCATCTTACAATTCCTCACCCACGAGTTGTCAAAATGATACTGAAAATTGTCAAAGTAAAATTACAGAACGCTTTTGTTTCTATTCGAAATGGTTTCATTCTAGTCTGATTTCATGCAGGTTACACCGGGGGTTACACCAACCCTGCAGATACTGAATATTGAAGCTGAAAGCACAGGTCTGTGTGTTTCGGTTTGTGTACCTACCTGTGTATACTCGGTGCTAGAATCCAAGATATTTCTTGTAAATAATGATATTTTTGAATGAAAACTTAGCAAAAAATACTAGGTAACTACTAAAAACAAGAATAAAAACTTCAACAACGCATAATTGCACACGCTCAGCGAAAAAGGTAGATACGACTTAGAAAAGGGGGGAAAGACCATTTAAATGATGAATAAAAGATTTTA
This sequence comes from Eupithecia inturbata, assembly GCA_963662085.1. Taxonomy (NCBI): domain Eukaryota; kingdom Metazoa; phylum Arthropoda; class Insecta; order Lepidoptera; family Geometridae; genus Eupithecia; species Eupithecia inturbata. Next base: position 3,807,360 of record OY759194.1, on the reverse strand, counting down.
GAACCAAATATGTAGTAAGAACATCTGAGATTTTGTTCATTATGGTGTCGTAAAATATTTTCCACCATTTATTCATTTTTGGGTTTGTAACCCCTTATTTACAAAATATATCTAGGAATGTCTATGTACTAAATATAATAAAACGAAATGTTGGGTAGAAATTAGGAGAATATTGAACATTTCATATTCGACTCGTTTTCTTTTTTTTTAAATAATAATAAAAGTTCTTTATTTACAAAGAAAATTGCAGTTCAATAATAAAAACAAATTAGTACTAGTATTTACAATTGAAACAATTAAGCTAACTGCAGACTGTTGCAAACAATCTACAGGTAGCTCAACTGATCCATATCAATACCAGTCGGAGGCGTCCCCAAGACTTGTTTGCTTTATGCACCGCTGTCATTGACTGATATTGATGACGTTGACAATTTTCAAAATCTTTAAGTACTTTTGAAAGTTGGCACTGAGCTACTTTTATCGTTGACTATTAGACCCTCCAACAATTGTCCACCAATTGAGTTTTTTCTATATCCGTTCACGTCTAATAAATTCCATCATAGTTTACTTTGCTTTCAAGAGCAAAGTAAACTATGATGGAATTTATATCATCGTTTCATCTCTACAAAATGTAAAAAAGATAGAACCTCAACAACCAGAAACAAGAGGCTTTAAATTTAAATATAAAAGCGAAACTTCACCGCCAGATAACCACAGACATAACTTTTAATTCCGCCGTTTAACTGGTGTTTCTTATAACCCATTTAACTAAACTGAATCACCGAGTAAATTAACTTGAAAAACCGTTATTACCTCTGACGCTTTAATAATGAAAAAGAGAATTAAAGGAAGCGAGTACACCCAGAGGAAATCAAGCGGGTACTGAGTTTGTCCGTTGACAACCAGTGTCACAATTCTGCACTATACGCGCTATATAAAGATTCCGTACCACGTTATACCTAAACATATTTTTTTTTTAGTATTGATACCAATTTTACACAGAGAAAGTGTTACACCACTCTATTCGAGAAAAGCCCGCACGAGCACGGTTTAGCACGGTTTTAATGAGTCATCCTGGCCAACTGGTAACATAACCTATCTGTGGCCTTAGTAAGTAACACAAAGTTCTGTGAAAAATTGGCCTCTACATATATTATTACGGGTATAGAGACAAAATCCTGTGACGGTCGGACAGTGAAACAGACAGCGGCAAGTCGGCCGAAAGTCTCGCAGGTCGCATATGTCTCGTTGAACTCAAGAAAATGTAAAAGATAAGATTAACAAACCTTTGTTAAAATAAAACAGGGATTGAACTTTTGTGTTGTCTGTACCTTACAGTTTAGGTTAGGTTATGGTGAAATCAATCACGAATGTAAATCATCTGTCGGCTAAAAATAGACAGGAAAAAAAGACATCTACCTGCTTTAGTTTCCTAGATCATAGAAGGTGAATAATGATTTAATAAAGTTAAGTAGACGTACAAAATTAGTAAAAAAAATAAAATACTAAATAAGAACATATAAACTCAACCTAAAACACATGAAAATGGTCAGCCAATGCAAAAAAAAGCATGTCAATGGTGCTGAGCGAATTTCAACAGTGGTTTTCGTCGACTTCCTCACTAGGCTGGGCCTGTCGAGGAAGCCTAGTTAATTTCTTCTTGATAGTAACTTGTTCTATTTTAGTTTTGTTAGTTTCTAAGTGGGTGAGTTTAACAAAAATGCGCTAAACTTCACGAACTTGTTACAGAATACTAAACTTACAGTTACTAAATACCCCTATAAACTCCGTTATAAAAGTTCAAAGCTCCTTCACGAGAGATAAGGCTTTAACTTTCCTGTTTTATAGTTACCCGCTTCAGGTTGATTTGATACTTAAAATAGTATAGAAGGATAATCGCTTTCGATAGGAAACATAAGAAGGTAATACATATAACTGTGGCTGTGTGATGTGAATTGTCTATTAACAACAAAAGGTAACTTAAATTTACTCAAGAACGGTAATTCATCGGAAAATTAAGAAAAGGCTGAACTTTAAGAACTGAAAACTAGATACTATTTTGTAGTGTATACGACTAAACTATTAAAAACATAAAGACCACGAACAAATAATGACTTTAAATACATACATTTATTCAGCGATGTACATCGAATCAACAACCTTCGGCGCCAGGCTCTATGCGCCAGAGAGGTCGTTGAAGATATTTATGGAACAGGTAGGAATGATTTTCTACTTAGGCACCTACACCAGTTTTGTCCAGCTAGATTCTTTCAAATGCTAGCCATAGTCGTCGTGCCCCAAAAGTTACATAATTTCTATTGACTCGCTGCGAGACTCTCGGCCGTGTAGGCGGTCCCTTACGGTACACAGTAGTTTAATTCCTAAGCCAGTAAAGCAAGCTAATCGCCCCTAAAACAAACAGGGATCCGCTGCATCCAACCCTTTGTGGAACTTTGAACTCTACTCAATTAGCATAAAGGCCACAGGACACGGCGCGTGACGGTCACTTTAGTAGTTCTTTTTGAACTCGGGATTTAGCGCTTAGTTAAGGCACAGATAATGTCATACTATACACGGTTGAGGTTTATTTTGGTGTCGATTCTGTTGGTGGACAAATAAACTAAACTATTTTGACAGCTGAATTGCCGTCCTTTTTTTTGATCGATGATTGGGCAGGTATAATAATTATAAGTGATATAATTTTTTTTAGCTTAGAACTCAAAAGAATATTCTTTTGAGTTCTAAACTAAAAAAAAATGCTTTTTTGGATGTTAAGACAGATGAAGATAAAGAGCACAAGTTCTGTGAAGTAAAGTAACAATTAAAATCCGGAGATGAACTCTAGCTAACAAAATATCAAAATATCAAACAATAAGGGCTAGAAAAGCAATATGAAACGCCATAAACTCGTCCGTTTACGTATTTTAACTACTTTTGCCAAATCTGACATGAGCTGACACCTGTGACAGATTAACTTAACCACGACTTATGATTATGGCTCGCACTCGCGAAAGTAAGTACTTCAAGTTTGCCGGTTTATATGTAAATGCTTTTTCTAACGTATTTCTGCTCCGGATCATTTACCATGTTGAGTTCAGTTAGACTGACTGGCCTGAATTCAACCAACATTAAACTAAGTTTATGTTGGACGAGTTCAAAGTCGAGAGCTGTCAGGTCAACGTTATAACACCTATGAGATAGGCTCCACGAATCCAGAATAGGTGTAGGTACTATGTGAGCCAGTTCACAGACTTTACTGTCTCACAGCATGCAATAGGTTTTAGTCAGGTCTACCACTCTATTGATTATGTCCTCCTAGTCGAATGTCGGCCATGACAGCCAGTCTCAACAGAAACTAGACATCTATGCAGGACATATTACAGTGAGAGCACAAGTGTGTGCGCAATCATATGCGCACACACTTGCGCTTCTCTCTATACCCTCTGTTAAATATGTATCATCATTGATTGCACAAGGAAGTCTCCATATTCCTATATATTATTAGAAAAACGATCCGTTCACTTTAATCTTTTTTTTTCAGTAAGACATGACAATCCCCAACATCAAGTTATTATGGTAATAAGTCAATGACAATAAAAAACTCAACGACAATAAGCTAAAACCTCATCATGAGAGTAAGGGTACTCTCACAATGGAGTATCTATTCAGTACTGGGTTCATACAAGTCCAATCGAGCTTTAGTTGTATAGCGATCTGGCTTACTGGCTGGCTGGGCATATTTATATCGTCCAAAAGATACCGACCCTACGAAATGAAATTTATAGGTACTAAAATCAGTGGGTCCAGCTGAATTCATAAGGGCTTAATAAGGTATTTTCCAGGAAAACGCCAGGAAACTCCGAGCATAAGCTAGCAGGAAAAAAGTAGTATGTTTAATGCACAAAACCTATTTACACTAGTAAGTACATTAAAAAGTAAGCCAGGCACGTTTTCACTAAACAGCGGAGAGCGGGCGGCATCACAATCAGGGAAGGATTCCGCTCACGTTTCGCGCAAAAACTAGGGCCAAATAAAGTTATTTGGCATGTCAAGCACCATTCCTCCTTTGATTGCTCTCAAGGGCTTCCGTGGCGGTTTGAAGCGGGTTTTATAAGGTTTCTTTATACAAATGAGGTTGTATTAAGCGGTGTCCTGTCTACCTCTATAATCGATTTGAAACATATGAAATCCGGATTATTCTAATCAGTTCTTCTCCTGTCGCATTTTATTTATTAATTAAAGACTTTTCTTTATTTAAATGCCTCGGGAAACTACTGAGACTTAGTTTATTTTTAATCCTTGTAGGAATATGTACTAAGCTATTTTTTTTTAAATTATGTAACTAATGTAATTGTTTAACTATTTTAATCGTGTTAGTTACTCTATAAAAATAAATAAATAATAAGCACAGCGTGCATGTTTGTCTAATTATAGACAAACATGCACGCTGCAGTAGATATATACTGTATAATACGTTACAAATCTATAGAGGTAAGCTGAACAATAAAATTTCAGCAGTTACATTATAAGAACCAATAAGAAAAAAACTTTAGAGCCGTCACAGAAAACAAAATTAATTCTTAAATTCAAAAAATACAGGAATAAAAACGAACAGTAATTACCTTACCTACGTACAACATAAGCATTATGATATATCACACCAGTTACGCTGAAGAGTTTCCTGAAGCTACACTATAAAACTTATTGTGTAAGAGAACCAACAAATACGAGTATTGGTGAGTAACTGGCGCAGAGCATCAGCATTGCCATACAGCGGGGCAATGCAGTCAGCGTCTTGGGGACGCTTAGCTTGATAAGGATCAGTTGAGCTACCTGTAGATTGTTTGCAACAGTCTGCAGTTAGCTCAACTGTTTCAACTGTAAATAGGTTCTAAATTGTTTATATTATTATTTGATTGTAATTTTCTTTGTTAATAAAATTACAAATACGGCTTTATAAACTCAACAAGCTCTTTGCGAATTTTCCTGTTTTCAATGATATGTAAATGGTTAATGAACTGAAACTAACGTAACGTACCTAAATTTAACCATGAAACACATCTGTTTCAGGAATCGCAGGAACGTTGGAAGGATCTTCTTATAGCTAACTTTATTTTCATCTCAAGGTGAGTATAGACTAGCTAAAGCATTTGCTAGGCTAGAGCATTACAATGTAATGTAACGTTCTTACGAATGGTACAATACAGATAAATGCTCTGTTTACTAAAGCATTTCCATGTAATGTGGCGTTCTTGCGAATGTTCGACGTTTTGTTTGACTTAATGCTTACGGTGAGTGAGCATTTACCTGTAACATTTCTTTCTACCTTGCGTACATTTTCCCTCGGCCCGCGCTTGTGCCTTTGCTCGATAAAATGTTAGTTACACCAAAACACTCGTTGGTTTTTTAAATCAGGTTGTAACAAAACATCGAGCGTGATGTTCGAAGTGTGGTTCGATTAAATTTAAATACAGCGAATGTTTAACGTTCTGTTAATAGTTAATGGTCTGCTCTACCTCTATAATTACCTTTAAAGTAATTTTCCAGCTATTTTTGAGAACGTTGTAGTGAGAAGTTGATTCCAACCAAGGTTAAATAAAATTTCTAAAAATAACGATTTACAAAGCACTTTAAAGAAACAGTATTGGCAATAAGCGCGCATGTGCTTAAAACGATTGTGCCCAAGATGCGATATGGAAATTCTGAGAGCAATGTTGAGGAGGCTGTAGAAATTGATTCGATCTGAACCTGAACATAGTTCAATAAATCATTGAACGTACGTAAATAAAACAGGTACCTAATAAATCAAAGAGAACGAACCGCTTACCTATCACTTCTTTCTTTGTTAAATAGCGGGATTGACCCCGCAAAAATCCGCTTTGAAAATCGCGCTCACTTCTCACGCCGTTGAATCTATGGGGTGTAGTCTGTTGTCCTTCTATTTTGTTGACTTATAATTGTTAATTGTTCTTAGCTCATTATCTTAGCTTCCTTGTCTCGCCAATTTCAGAAAAAGCTGTGGCTTGGTAGAAAACCGCCCTGGGTACCTACCCTCGCTTTTCACGCGAGAGAGTTTGAGAGTTTCCGTGAAGCAAAACCCCCTTGTTCACACAAAGGGTTTTGCCATAATCACGAGGCAGGCTTGTACGTCCACTTCTGAACATGCCTTCCCCAAGACGTAGGAGTGCTGATGAGGGAGTTCATTTTTGACAGTAATGTCAAAAATAGGCTCACTCTTCGCTTCCGCTGTCTACCGAAAATTACAAGACCGTTCCTTTGGTATAAAAAATCACGTGCCTGTAGGTATGAGACTTTTGTACAAAAACGAATATAGTTTTCGAGAACTTGACAGTTTATTACCACTTATGTACTTGTCAAAGTTGGCCTAAAATGCAACAAAACACTCATCTTTCGAAAACTAAAATCGAGTTCGTATGAAACTATTGGATCGCCGTCATACTATAAAAAGTAGTAATTGAATGATAATAAGGGAACGTATAAGTTTTATGTTTTAGTAAACTATACAAAACTTATACTAGGGCCTCTGATATGAGCGTTGCTGGTAGAGGTTGCACAATTTTTGGCTAAATGAAAACAATAACAGAAATAACAATCACTTACCTTTTGTTTTTAGGGTTCCGTACTCGAAGGGTGAAAACGGAACCCTATTACGAAGCCTCCGCTACCCGTCCGGCCGTCCGTCTGTCACAGGGCTCTATCAGTTGTAGACAGTTGAAATTTTCAGAGAATGTGTATTTCTTATGCCGCTATAGCAAAAAATAATATAAATTAAGTAAATATTCTTTTTAAATGGGGCTTCCATACAAAAAATTTGGCAATTTTTGCTCTTCGTTTGTCAAGGCTGTATCTCTTAAACCACAATAGGTAGACAATAAACTTTCTATAAATAAGTAACACTTTACTTCAAATATCAAATACTAAAAATATAATAAAGTAAAAAAAAAGTGTCTCCAAACAAGTTAAAAATTGTATCCTTTGAAAAATTGCCTAATTTTTACGGTACAGAACCCTTCGTGTGGGAGTCTGACTCACACTTGGCGGTTTATTTCGTTTGTGTTGAACGCAAAGCACGCGGAACAAATGTATCACTTTAACCAAGCCCCGTTATAACGATAATTAGAAGGTACAGCTAGAAAAATATTAAAAGAGCCATTTTCCCCTTGTTTATTTACTCCAAGGTCTAAACAGAATTTTATTACATCGTTTGTATGCGGAGGCATGAGGGATTATTACACTCGGTGTGCCACAGATTCACGGTGATGACATGGAAGGTACTATGTTACAATAATATTGTGCTGTTGTTTCAGTCTGTTAGGTAGTAATTTTGACGGATATGCTTAGATGTTGATATTATTTCTGCGTCATGATTTTGTGTAGTTTGTTGTTGAACTTATTCAACGTACTTTACAAGCTTTCAACAACTCCGTTAGCGACTTTTCACAGAATCTTCGTAGGCTATTTCGGCTAAGAAAACTAATTATTACATCTGGCTTACAAACTTTTAACGCCCATAACTACAACTTCAATAATAGTTGTCGAAGAAGTTCGAACGGTTATCGCAAACGTAAATGGAAACGTTTAGCGTCTAAGCTTCCTATGGTTCCAACAATTCGCCTAGAAAAAAAATCCTAACCTACAAAGCAAGACATTGAGACTGATTTACCCAACAAAACAGTACAAGCAATACGTTATCAGAATGAAGCGAAGTGACATGGTAGAGACCGTGGAACAGACAAGGTTCCCGTTCGCTTTGATTGATGAGGGCGGCAATGTAGCGCTTTGACTAGGTACATTTGAATTGAAAACATAATTTATAATTTGTCAAATGTATGATGGAAAGCTATTTCTAGCGTCGGCGTCGTATGATGGAAGCCACGTCCAGCAGTGAATGTTATGGGCTGAAATGATCACGATGATAATTTACCCTATTGGGAAGTTTTCTGTATGCAAGAATTGGAAAACTGGGGAGTTAGTAAGAAATTGGACTTATCTACACAACACACACAGATACAACTATTATCGGACTCGGTGTTATATGGCTTTTCCATTAATTCCTCCAAAAAACTCTAGTAAATAAAACCTTAAAAATAAAAAATAAACAAATAAGTAGGCTGTTATTTGACTCTGCAGATGTAGATGTACGATTCCAAACTGAAAACCGTAAGCATGTATCTAAAAAAGCCCAAGAGAATATATATATAACTTACACAATCACTCATTTACATTTTTCCATTACATGTAAAGAAAAATGTCTTTATATACATATACGGGAAAAATTATATATAAGTGAAATGTGATTCAAAGTTTTGGTATCAATGGACTACTCCCTCAACGTCGCGGCAACGTAAGAACACGACACTTTGAACCAACGAGGTGCTTTATAATTCTGACAGTGACGCATCGGGAACATTCCACTGAAGTAGGTATCGTGAAGACGTATCATCTCTTCAGAGTACCTACTTAAAGTACTAAGTAATATGCTTAGAATGGTGTACAAAATATGAGTGAACCTTTTGCTTTTAACCTTCACCAACGCGTTGGAAAATAGACATCTGCTCAGAGCACTTACATACACATACTCCATCAGCATTCACACGGCCACAGCTGATCATGCCTCCCCCAAACGGTTATCTATTCTTACCTGAATTAGTTACAACATCGTCAAAGTCAAACTCAAAGTCAAAACCTCTTTATTTCCATAAATACAATAAATGTACACTTAGAAAAGGTCAAATTCTTAATAATTAAACACTGACACGGAAATAAAGTGATATTTTTGATTTCAGTCGCTTCGGTATGTAGACTAAAGTAAAGAAGCGACGAATAAACCTTTAGCCTGTTAGTTGTTATTTTTCAAGTTGGAGCAAATCTCATCCCAAGCTTTTTTATCCTCTAGATAATCTGATATTTTATAGTAGGCCTTTTTACACAAGAAGGTTTTGTCAATTTGTTTGAACTTATTTACTGATAATTTTTGCAACTCACTCAGGAGTTTTGTTGTAGAAGCGTATACATTGCCCTTTAAAAAATACATTAATTTTGTGTAGTCTAGTTGTGGGCACAGCGAGTTTATGTTTATTTCTTGTATTCAAATTATGTACATCGCTATTTTTAGGGAACCGATTGATTTTTCTATGAGTGTACAATAGGTTTTCATATATAAATATATTGACATGGTACTGTCATTATGTTTATTTCTTTGAATTTATTACGCAGGTATTCTCTGGGACGTATATTATAGATAGCACGTACATCCCTCTTCTGCAACACAAATACGGTGTTAATATCTGCAGCGTTCCCCCACAGTTGTATACCGTAAGACATAAATACTATGGAAGTAGCTGAAATAAACTAGTCTAGAAGTATCAACGTCTGTAAGATGACGGATTTTTTTGACTGCATACGCTGCAGAACTACGAGTAAGTCTCTTCGATAGCTTGTCTATGTGTGGGCCCCATTAAAGTTTACTATCTAAAGTTATTCCTAAGAATATGGTACTGTTAACAATTTCTAACGTTTCTCCTTTGACGGTTACATCAGCCTTAACTTGTTTAATATTAGGTAGAATAAATCTAATACATTTCGTTTTGGTTTCGTTACGCAAAAGGTTATTGACACTAAACCAATGGACTACTTTTGAGATTGCATTATTCACATCCTCGAAATTAGTGTTTGGTCGTTTCATTTTAAAAATTAATGAAGTTTCATCAGCAAACAATACAAGCTCGTGATTATTCTTAACAAGATGAGGCATCGATCCCAACTGAAGTCTCACTGGTGCTAAAAAAGTAGGTTAAAGCTTGTCGCACATCTGTAAAGCACCGCTGCAGCACAGAACAAAAATGTGCGTTCATATATGAGCTTCAATTCGTAACATTTAGCTGCATTTTATATTAACGGTATCAGATGATAGACAGCTCGCGGACCATTCGTTTGAAGCTTGTGGGAAGCCATTTTGTCACTGTAAAATGTATTTAGAGATAACGAGTTTAAGCCCATATCTGAATGCACGTTTTTGTGCTGTGTGGTAGAGGTATTGTGGTATATTGAATTAATGAGCGCAGAGCTTAAATTCGACCCTAATCGTGCGCTAGCAAGTATTAAAGAGAGCCCGATTCCAAAAATTATTGTACAAAAGCTAAATATTGAAATAATTTAAATTGAAATAGTATTGGAGTTGTTTTTAAGAGTAAGCAATGACTCAGATGTTTCTGATTCTGTGTATCCGTTTGCAAATTGTATTTATAATATCAGTGATGTGACATATGAATATGATACGCTTTTTCAGTATTTTTTCTCATACATTGTGCCTACGCATTGAGGATATCAAACAGAACAGAAACGCAAAAAGAGGGAAAATGTTTACCACATATGCCAATTTCATTATTGGCTGGCGGTACGCAAAAGTAATTTCCCGTTGCCGAAACGAGATATACGTTTTGTAACGTATACGTGTGCACGACGTGAAAACGTGGAAATGTCAAACATATGTGGAAACATCACAACACCAAGTAGGTACGATGGAGGCTTATTTCCTGTCTGAGCGAGTGAGAGGTTGATCGAATTGTTTTTCCTATTTCTGGTTATTTGGCAGATTGGCAGGATAAACAGTAAGCCCCGACTTTGTTCGCTGTGTTTTGGAAATGTGGGACGCGTTTTGTTCAGTTCAGCAAACAAATGGTTCGGGACACATTTTAGTTAAACGAACCTAACGAGTTTGTTTGTCAAACTCACTAGGCCTAAATCTCAGTATTCACGGGAACCCCGTGGTAAAAAACTCGAATTACATACATAAAATTCCAAATTTTTTCTTTGGTTCCTCAAATGTGAAAACACGACTGAGTAAAAGAAAATACGATAAAAAAATCATGAAAATGCACTGTTTCGCACATAATTTGGTCAAGATCTCAGGATCCTTGCGGTCTATTGAAATGACTTATGTTTTGATTCGTAGGTTAGTACTAATTATTTGGTACCTTGAACCAGTTTCTTCCTAAGTTGTGTAGTTTTCTTGAAAATGAGCAAAAACTTGATTTTTGCGCTTCCGCCGATCCAAAAACGTATGCTCTGTCCCGCTCCTATGACCGCGAAATCCTATGCCTATCCTTTACACAAAATGGCACGCATTGCGCCCTCTTAACTGTTCATCCCTAAAAGACAAGTTCGATTCAGCATTAGAGTATGTTACATGTTAACAATAAATAAGCAATGAAGTTTGTGTCACACACAGTGAAGGGAATTAAGCTTTTTTCTTCTACATAGAGGTATAATTGTTATTTTTTTGTCCAGATATATTTAGTCAGAGTCAACTGCATTTTACTTAAATAGTAGGTACGAGGATCTGCATTATCTAAACTTTTTTTTTCAAGCAAAGGTAGGTAGGTAGGTACTGACGATCAACAGCAAATATCTCAAGACTGAAAAGATTGACTTCCATGATACCTTTTTGCCATTTTGGAACAATAACAGCAGAGTTAAATAAAATCCCATCGGCACACCTGCACAAGCCCCTGCATTAAGCCAATTGGCTGTATCCATTGTACAGAGTCCGGTTTCAGTCAACATCACGTTTCCGCGTAAAGACAAAAGTTTTCCACGAATAATCTAAGTAAACAAGTACCGTCAAGTGCGAGTGTGACTCGCGCGCCGAGGGTTTCGAGCGGTTGTCAAGTATACCAATATGTACTATAGGTACTGGTTAAAGACTTTGCTATTTGATAAATACCAAAAAATTAAAGGTACCTTTATTGACGACCGATGTGGCGCGGCGGGCGAAGGTCCGCCTGCGACGCAGAAGGTTGCGGGTTCGATTCCCGCCTTGGGACAAATGTTTATACGATCTGCAAATATTTGTTCCGGGTGTTCTGGGTATTTTCTATATATAATAAAAAATATCTATCTATGTTATTTATTGTATTAAGTTTATCAGTCATTTAGTACCCATAACACAAGCTCTGCTTACTTTGGGGCTAGATGATGCTCTGTGGATTGCCCAGCATTATTTGTTTATTATTTATTTATTTAGATGTATCGGTTTGCAAACTACGGAGTAGGTACAGAGGGTAATAGTAAAATATTCGAGTTTTTTCAAAATATTTCAAAAAGTATGTAACCTACAGAAATTTCCTTAACTGTTTTGAGACATACCTTTCATTTGATACCCCACTTGACATAGTAGGTCTCTTTTAAAATTTCGACATCACAATTTGTACCGATTTTTTTTCTTATAATCTGTATAGGCGCACGAAATGTATTATTATTTTAAATTTCACGTTATTTGCTGCTGTAGTTGCTGAGATATTAAAGACGGAAAAAAGGACAGAATAAGCGATGCCATAGGAGTTTCGAAACCGATCTCTGATCTTCGAAACCCTAAAAAGGTTTTCATTGAGGGAAATTTCATTCGTTCATAATATTCCTTAAGTGAGTAATATGAACGATCTGTATTTATGAAGTCAAAATTTATGATTCAAGAATTATCGAATATATTTCCTTCAATATAATATGAAAAACTCTGTGTTCCATTAGCACCTACTCAATTATTTAGTGACTAAAAACGTTTGATATATTTTTTTTGGGATTTATTTGGAAAATTTTACCGAACAGAAAAACCCCCACGATTTCCTACTAAATGTCTGCTAATGCACTAATGTTTTTTCCTACTGTGATCGGTTTGCGCCATTTGTACTGCACACCCGCGGCCCGCTTTGACTAATGACCAATTAGCCGTAATAGAGTGTTCGTTTTACCTATAGAATGTGTTCGCTTTTTGTCCGACTGCGAAAGAGGTTAATGTTTTACTTGATTGAAAGAAAGAAAGATATACTTTATTTGTAGCTGAAATATTTAAACTAGTATTTAAATTGTTTGAAACTAATTAAATTACCAACACCATATAAACTATAATAATAATATTACCCACTTTTAATACCTTACTTTAAATACCTTAAAGCTACAAAATGGCGTAGTCGAACGCCATTTTGTTGTGATAGCTATAGGTTATAGCTACTACAACGCTGATCTTTCAATAATCGATAAAAAATAAACTTTTGACAAATATGAGATCTCTACTCTATGGCAGGTACAGGTACATGATAATTGCTTATTCCTACGAAGACATAATAAAAACTTATTTGAGAACTCTTTATTGACAAAGTAAATTACAATTCAATAATAAAAACAAATTAGAATTAGTATTTACAATTGAAACAATTAAGCTAACTGCAGACTGTTGCAAACAATCTACAGGTAGCTCAACTGATCCATATCAATACCAGTCGGAAGCGTCCCCAAGACGCTGGCTGCATTGCCCCGCTGTATGGCAATGCTGATTGATGCGCTGTGCCAGATATCCACCAGCTCTCGGGTCACGCGTCGCGTCGACCAGACGCTCAGATAACTTTTTAAAAACCCGGAGAGCCTCGGTACCCCACGGACCTAGGGTCTCGACCCCAAAGGGAGCAAATATGTAGGCTCTGTCGAGACCTGCATATTTGCGTCTCTTGAGATCCTCGGCCAAATCTGCCGCCGCACCAGCCCTTACGGATGTCCTCGGAAGATGGGAAGGCGCAAGTGTGTCGACGCATGTAGCGTCCCACACAATGGGCCTCCCAACTCGAGAACCCCCTCCTTTGAGAACTAAAATAAATATTGTGTTGTTTGCATCGTTAAGTATGTACAGTACATACTATAACGCACGGTACCTCGTCGTGGTTAGACCATGTTGTAACTACTGAAGCTGCCGGAAAATCAATTAAGTACATTAAGATAAATTATAGCTTCTCATGGTCAGATTATTTTGCCTTGGAAATAATCTGTGAACTTAGTATTATAAGGTTAAAAGTTAAAAAGCCTAAATCTGTACCGAATTTCGTTATTTAGGGTGAAAGGGACTACTTACAGAAGACGAAATATAAAGAATTATGTACGTCTAAGCTTCGAAAAGTGAACTTTCCCCCGAATTTAAAAGTTGTGCAGACTCTTACTGTGATAAAATGGAACACAAACTTATTTTAAACAACCTGTATATTGAAATTATTACTATTCTTTGTGAGTCTGCCAGTAAGTGTTGTGAGATAGTTGCTAGTAATAGGAAAAGTAAAAGAAAGGCTCATGTTACAGGATGGAATAAATATGTAGCTGACGCTCAGGAGGCTCGGTTTTGGTTCCATGGGTGGAGATCAGTTGAAAAACCTCTATCTGGGTCAACGACGCTTTTTAGAGCTTATTGCCAGTCGTTTTATACGTGCAGCTTTTGGGTCAAGCACACCAAAAAGTTATGGGATGCCCTGCGGATCCAGTACACTAACTCGTTCAGGGTGCTGATGGGGCTGCCGCGCTTCTGCAGCGCATCAGGAATGTTTGCTGACGCACGAGTAGACGGATTCGCGGTGATAATGCGCCAAATATCTGCGTCCCTAGAGCGCCGGGTGCGCGACAGCTCCAACAGCTACCTAAAGCTCATCGCACAGAGGCTGGACACTGACTGTCTTTTTATGGAACACTGGACAAGAGCGTAGGTATATTGTGCTCTCTTGAACAGTGATGACTCTAGTTGTGATTTTAATAGTAATTAATTATTTTTGATTTTATTTTTGTGTTTAATTTTAATTCTGTGTTAAATTTTAATTTTGTAATTTAACTCGAATATGGACACTTTAATTTATTTTTGTATTATAATTTATTGGTTATCTGAAATAAATGCATTGAATTCAATTGAATAGCTCTCTGGTCGTTTGTAATATAGAATCAGAAAAAAACGGCGCTATCGCTACGTATATGAATAATTTTCCAGAGAAAAATAACAGGAAATAAGTACCTATAAATAAGATGGAGAAAGGACCCGGAAAGGACAGATTCATATATTCGATTCCAAGAAAGTATTTATATAAATAATTATAGAAAAGTAGACAGATCAATGATAAACATTTCCTTTCAAGTGAGTATTTTTTTTTATAATTGTAGAAAAATTCATAGATCAAATGATTAACATTACAGGCTAACCACGCGTTTAATTCGCTAGTCAATTAAAATCCCTTTTTTTCTGACATCGAACGTGCACAGAAATTCAAAATTGCAGACAAGTACCAAAGCATCAAACAAATAAAATAAAAATAACAAAACTACATCGTACTAAATGTAATGACAGTCATGTTTGTTACTGAACTCTACATACCACAGTGGGCCGCCGACGCTGATACGTCGCAATAGCCCGCCGGGCTGTGTCGATCAATGGAGTTGACACACCACAGTGTGTCGACTCCATTAGATCTCCAAAACAACTAAACAACTCAAGATAAATTTAGCGTATATTCCGGCCCTAATAAGGCTACATTTTGTTTGAGAACGTACGTAATAGCGTACGAAGCTGCGCAGCAAAGACCCGTCGGCAGAAGTTAGTTACATCAGCATCCGTCAGATAATTAATTATAAATGCTAGAGTTTGGATGGATGGATGTTACTTCTTCACGCCAAAACTAATGAACAAAAATGGGTTGCAATCTGGCGTAGATGTAGATCTAGACTAGAATACAGGCTACTTTTTATCTCATAAAACAGTTCCCATGGGATAGAAACAACCTATACTCGAACCGAATGGTCTGTTGCGTGACGATGGTAAGAGGCCCGACGGCATGACACTAGTCCCATAGGAGTTGGGGAGGCCCATTGTATGGGACGCTACATGCGTCGACACACTTGCGCCTTCCCATCTTCCGAGGACATCCGTAAAGGCTGGTGCGGCAGCAGATTTGGCCGAGGATCTCAAGAGACGCAAATATGCAGGTCTCGACAGAGCCTACTCATTTGCTCCCTTTGGGGTCGAGACCCTGGGTCCGTGGGGTACCGAGGCTCTCCGGGTTTTGAAAAAGTTATCTGAGCGTCTGGTCGACGCGACGCGTGACCCGAGAGCGGGCGGGTATCTGGCACAGCGCATCAGCATTGCCATACAGCGGGGCTATGCAGCCAGCGTCTTGTGGACGTTTCCGACTGGTATTGATTGATATGGACCAGTTGAACTACCTGTAGATTGTTTGCAACAGTCTTAGCTCAGATTCAGCTTAATTGTTTCAATTGTACATTCTAGTTCTTATTTGTTTTTAATATTAAATTGTAATTTTCATTGTCAATAAAGAATTTATAAAGAAACAACCTTATAACGTTTCCATAGAAACAACGCGTGCAAAGCCGCGGGTACAAACTAATAAATAAATAATGTCAAACGTCGTGACGTGACGTGTATGGGAATTCACACAGCATCATCTAGCCCCAAGCTGAGCAGACACAAGTAGCAATACAATACATTGCACAGATATTTTTTTTTATTATAGTACATAAAAAATACCCATAAGAAATATTAGCAGATCGTGCAAACATTTGTCCCAAGGCGAGAATCGAACGTCGTAGATGGACCTTCACCCGCCGCGCCACATCGGTTGTCACTAATAAACCTTTTATTCAAAAGCTTTAAGAAAACTATTATTCTAGTTCCTAAAGACCTTTATCCTAACGAACATATCCATAATGCAGGCTTACGCTGGAAGTTGGCCAGCTCTTGGCCACCAACCTAATTTACTTTGAATGACACCAACATGACCCAGAATGGATACCGATTTGAATCACAATGAGTTTGCGTGATACGTGACTCCAAACCCGTAATGAAGGCTTGGTGAGGACTTTCAGGAGACTGCGTACGGTTGGATGGTCGGCCTTTTTTACCCGATTTAAAACGTGGGAAGTTCTATGGTTGGGTTGTATTGTATGCTTTTTTACGTACATTATGTTCGCCGATTTCTCCGTCGTTTATGGACCGATTTTGATGGTAAAGTACTACCTTAAAACATTTGTTCTCGAGACATTAATATTTGTCCCTCAAAACTTATAAAGCAGTGTAAATATTAAGGAATTTGAAGTCAGCTTTTAGTTTCTTCAAAACAATCAAATTTTAAAGTTAATGAATGCAAAAAACTCGAAAACATATTATCATTTTCCTAAGACACAATAGATATATTTAAATTATAATTATTTTCTTACAAGACTTACACAGAAAACATAATGCACTTACACCAAAAGGAAAATAGATTCATTTGATGTTGACATTTTTTATATTTGATATCTTGTAACAACTAGAAAAAAAACATTTTTGATTCTGTTTTCTTCACTTTACTTAAGCTAGGGAAAATGGAATGAAGAGAGAACAGGTTAGATATTGCAAAAATTGGTTGCAATAAATTGGGAGAGTATGTTTCGATATTGTAAGAGATCGTAGAGGTTGTTTCGTCAAAAGTATCGTGGACCTTTCGTCAAAAGTATCGTAAAGATATGTTAAACTGTGTCCATTAGAGGTATCTAATGATCCATTGCTTTAGGCTACATGATGGTAATCAGGTGGCCTAAAGCAATCACTACAAGCCGTATAGATGCTAATTCAGCTAGGCCCCAACTTTTGCTTTGAATCAACTGAGTAGGTAGAACCTAAATATTTCAGCGTTTTATTTCTCCTTTTTGAAAAGAGATTTTGCTGGATCGCTGGTTTGTCTTCTTCTATTGACCCAAATATTTACTTACCTACATATTCAGATACGCCCTGTTCAAAACATTACTTGCGGTGTAGATATATTCTTATAGGTGCATGTTGAGA
This sequence comes from Eupithecia inturbata, assembly GCA_963662085.1. Taxonomy (NCBI): domain Eukaryota; kingdom Metazoa; phylum Arthropoda; class Insecta; order Lepidoptera; family Geometridae; genus Eupithecia; species Eupithecia inturbata. The sequence goes on along the minus strand of OY759194.1, from coordinate 3,789,701 downwards.
GATGTTCCTAAGCAATAGGGTCATAAGCTACGATACGTACGTGTATGAGTACGAAACCCGAGGCCAGCCATTATCCTAATAGTAACTACCGTAAACGATCATTTCCTAAGAAACCTGACTCCTTTGATTGGAGACCATACCGCGTATCGAGCTCCATCTACACGGTGTTTATGAATGACTAAACAAAACAGCAGCTAAAGTGAACGCTGTATATGAATTACCAAATAAAATAATATGGCGTGTTTCTAAAAACGATAAATCGTCTTCAAATTCCGGTAGTTAATATTAATCTATGTCTCGGACGAACGAAATCACCCCTCCCTTACTTTCTGTGACCGAAGGTCTGTATTCACGTGCAAAAAATTGAGTTTACACTGGCGACATCAAGTTATAATTCAAGTCTAATTTAGTTTAATAACACACGGATGGAACTGTTGACGCCCGTTGCGACTAATGGAGTCCATTAGTCGTGATTCTTTAACAATATTGTTGGTTTTTTTTTAAGTTTAACGGGATAAATACTAATTCCTCGGGAATATTTTTTTTATGGGACTACCTCAGGATCATTCTCTATACAATAGTGAAAGAATCAGTAAAATCGGTTAACCATAGGCGGAGATATTAAGTAACATACATACATATAAAAAACATACAGACGAACTGTGACCCTCCTCCTTTTTGAAGTCGGTTAAAAAATCAGTTAAATTGTCTTTATTTATTTTATTGCCTCAACCTTCCAAATGTCATAATTATTATACCTAAACAATACGCGTGGTTTTTGAAAGTTAACACTGCTATTCTCTCAGTTTTAAATTTATTAACTAATTGTATATATTGTATGTCGCAAAAGAGAAACTGTCGAGACAATTTACAGTCTTACAACTTTACAAAAAATTATTCTTGATCTTTACCGGATGATCGGGAGCTTCGTTGGTTAACTTTGACTTACAATAAATGAAATCATCAGCAAAAGATTCAAATAAAATGTTATTGCTCTTTATCTTTTAGAATAAGCCCTAAGTCTTTAATTGAAAAATAAAATGAACATCCCATGTTTAAAACCCGTCAGTGCAGTAGTAAAATTGTTAGTAATAATAATATAATAATAATATATTCTTTATTTCCAGACACGAGATCCATAGTATAGGTACAATACAATTCTACTAAAACTAATTAAAACTAATACACGAAACAAAAACTAAAAAAAAATTAAAAATATTATTTTAAAATAAAATTGAAAATATTCTAGTTGGCAATAGCCACCCACCGTTTGTACATGTCTGACAAGATCAAACGTTCTGCCATACTCCTTATAATAGCGTTTCTACACAATGTTAACTCTGGACATAAACGAGGCTATTCTCTTTCTCTGGATGGCAAGGAAAGAGTCAACACGGGCTGCTGTACACAATTCTGAAGCACTACAATAGCGCTTCAGTCCCATGAGATGCCTGAAAACGTTATTGTATGTCACTCTGATACCATCGTGTGATTTTTTGGTATACTCTGTCCAAAGTTGACATGTGTAGAAAAACTGACAATAGGATATGAAAAGGGTAATTTTCCGTCAGACGAGCAGTTAAAAAATTTCCTGGCTATCATGTTGCCAACTACACAAAATGATCTTCTCTGCCGCTATCGTCCTTTAGGTTTGAGGTTACGATATGTCCCAAGTACCGCAAACTCTCCACTATTTTTATAGGGTGCCCTCCAACGCAGACTTCGGGAACGTTATCCGGCCCCTTTCCTGATCTGAAGATAACCATTTCGGTCTTTTTGGCGTTATAGATAAGATGGTGATCCTTAGCGTATTCCTCACAGATGGCAAGCAACTTTGTCAACCCTTTGATCGAAGGGCTAAGCAGAACCATATCATCAGCGTAACTCAGATTGTTGACATACCTGCTATCCAACCTGAGCCCTACTGGGGTACTGCTCAGCTCCTCGATCAAACCATTGACGTAAAAGTTAAAAAGATCAGGAGAAAAGAGTCCCCCCGGTCTCACTCCGCAAGAAAGCTGGTAGTTGTCCGATAGCTCAGCTTCCCACCTGACGCGGTTGGTCTGATTCTGGAACCAGAACTCAAGAAAATCAACCACATCAGCCGGGAGGTCCGAGCCATCTCGCAGCTTTCCCCAAAGACGGATGTGATTCAGAGTGTCGAAGGCGCGGCTGAGGTCGAGAAATATGGCGTACACTGACGTTCCTCTCTGCGTATACGCACGACTTGCTTCATAGAGAATATGGCCATGTCAGTCGCAACTTGAGGACGAAAACCAAACAGTTAGTGGCACTTCTTATGCTCATACCGAACATTTCAGCGATTCTACTAAACTTAGTTACCTAAAGGTTTAGTCACTGAAACCGGAAAGAGTTTCCGGCCATGTATCCCAGCTATTATTCGATACATTAGCTACATTGGTTCACTGTTGACTTTGGGACGACGGATGTTACGATGTAGGTACAGTCGCCTGCATTCAGATGCTTTCAGATGTATACTTTAGTAACTTAAACCATTTATTATTTTCAATACCTACGTCATCAATTATGCCACCGCCCGTCAGCTTCAATACGTATCGATCCTATTCATCCAAAGGTTGCCTGGAAGAGATCACTGTTAGCGATAAGGCCGCCGATTGTGCCACACTAAATTTAGTTCGTATTAAAATCTTGTTTTATTGTTTAATGTATTATTGGTGCAATAAAGTAATAACCTAATCTAATCTAAAGTGTATACGAAACGTGTCAGTAAAGCCGACTGTCCCTTAGTACCTATATATCTATGGACCTTGGGGAAATACGGGTTTCGAATGGATTTTCTGTATAGGTATTTTAATGTAGGTACCTATACAGAAAACCTACAATAAAAGTATTTATGGTTTGAAGTAATGGATGAAAACGATGCCTTGCTGTTCATGCACTACAGGTTAAATTAAATCAACAATTTATTAAAAAAGAAAAGGTTATATAACAATTGATTATTTTGCGGATGTTACCTACTTTATTTAACAACGTCAATTTGCAGGCCTTCAAATTATTTTCGATGATATGTACGTAAAAATATACATTTACATTTTTCAATGTTATTTACATAATATAATATTTCCCATTCGAAAACTGGAAATAAGTCCTCAACAACATTGACACTATAGTTGCAGTCATTAGAACAGTGTTTCAGCTGGTATATTGAACCTTCATATTAATGCATTTACATGAAAAATGCGTTTTATATACCTATTGATTCTGACCGACCGTAGTCTTGCTGTACTCTATTATGGGGACGTTATCCTGCAGCAGTAGGCATTTAGCGCTGTCCCGAGCCCCGCGCAAAAAACTTAGCGCAAACGCAGCCGGCAGTGAGTTGCATGTCCCCGCCAGCAACATAATATAGAAATAAGCAGTAGGTTAATTTTATTTGACTTTAGAAATGCTTTTTGTTATGATCAAACTTTGTTAATAGTATCATTAAGGGTATCAAATAAAACAAATTTATTAAATTTAAAATATTAATATTGTATAATCTAAGCAGTAGGATAATTTTATTTGACTAATGCATTTTTTATGTTCAAATTTTGTTTATAGTATTATTGAGGGTAGCTACCAAATAAAACAAATTTATTAAGTTTAGAAAAGTGAAGGTTTTTTTTCATAATAATTTGAACATAACTTTATTCGCATGTGACCTTTTTTGGATCTGTTTTGACAGAAAAGCTTATAATTCATTTATTTGGTATTTTATTGGATTTTATAGGTAGGTAGCTTTTATTTTTTGGTATTCATCAGATAGCAAAGTCTCTAACCAGCACCAGTACATATTGGTCTAGGTACTTGACAACCGTTCGAAAACCTCGGCGCGCGAGTCGCACTCGCACTTGACGGATCTTTTATACTGTGGCGCGTCAACACAATGATTGTAGGTAACAAATGGTTGGAACTTTACGGCATCGTAGGAAATCTATTATATCGTAAACAGGTATCGTACCTACATAAGTAAGTGACAAAGAAACTAGGTACCTATTTATTTGTGTACCTACCTACAATCCAACATGCCAACAATCTGATAAAATAATGAGAAGAGTCTACTTACCATTTTTCGAGTAACAATTTACTGTGTTGATGAGGTTTAAATTTTTGCCTATTCTCTTTATTACCTATATATTTATCTGCACCAATGTGAAACGCGGGGGGAGTTTTTGGGAGACAAAGGACGTGCGACCAACCTCGAAAAAAGATGTCACAACGGGCTCTGGCCGTCCGGCGCGAGCGCCTGAACGGGTAGATTTTGATAGTTTTCTTTCACAGGGGTTAATTATAACAAAATTATAATTATTTTTTTTACAATACCCTAGTAAACAATAAGCCCTATCTTTTGATATAACTTTGACATGATTTCAACAAGAAACCTCTTAATATCAACTGTTTGAAATATCGATTTAGTGTCATATTTATGATTTTTTTTTATTAAAAAAATTAATATTATTCACGTTTCTATCTTTGCAAAGCGCTAGAGATAATGCTCAGTTTCAAAAATAAATAAAAAATCGTGCAAATTTTTCATTTCAGTAGAGATACAGTTGTTAAAAAAACCTACAAATCGTTCACGATCGAACTATCTCGCATTATGATATAAATTTTTTTACACAAGTAAAAAGGATATGTCAAAGCATTTTCAAAAAAAGAAAAACCTCCTTTACCTTAGTCAGACCTCAATAGATGGCAGGGTTCTTTCGCGGAAGATTATGGTACAGAATAACTATAATAGGTACTTATCAATATTTGTTGTAGTGTAGACTGTCATGTCAGCCTGTCATGTCAGCCTGTCATGTCAACCTGTGCAGGGTCTATGCCATTTAATTTCAAACTAAAAGCGCCACCTTTTCATTTTCTTTGGCCGAACTATTTGTTGACATTATATAACACCTCATAAACATACTATGCCTATAATAAAAAAAACTGAGTTAGGGTGGTGCAAATTCGCGGATGTCGTAAGAGGCGACTAAGGGATATTCACCGGGGGTAGGCAGCAGCGCCCCCTGCAGAACCATTTTACCACCGAAATGCGATCCCCAACCAGCTCAGCGTGGGGATTATGGGCATTACCCACCATGAGATAAAAGCCAATGAGGCGCCTATCAGGGAGAGGCCTGCGTCCAGCAGTGCGCAAATATAGGCGTTTTAGGTGAGGTGAGGTATCTACTGTTTTATTAATTTTGAGATAGGGCTCACACCTTTTTCTGCAGAGAAAACATTATGGCCCTATACAAAGCCTGATTAATTTAGATCAACGCCGCGAGCAAAAATAATTGTTCCTTAATCCGTCCCTGAAACCCGTAGTCATTACCAAGGATCCTTATTACACTTTCTTATAATTAGGTACCATTATAAATCGTTTTTACGGGCTGGGCTTAAAAATACTTTTCGGCTCTAAAGATTCCCGTCGGAATTTACTTGATCCGTTTATCGCAACGTAAATTAACAGTTCTGGAGAATCAGCTGGCGCAGTTTTCTAGAATTAGAATTAAGAATACCATATTTTACCTATGTAGGCCTTCCTGGCAGCTTTCAAAAATCAAAAAATCAAGTCCTTTTTATTTATTTAGGCCATGATTTAGGCTTACTCATGGTTTACTTTATAGGCACATTATGAGATGAGAGTTAAAGAATTAGTGAAATCATAACCCTAAAGGTGCTCCCTCACCGCGAGCGTTCGTCTGCTATGTTAAGGTGGATTTAGACAAGACCAAACGAGCGAATGCTCATTCTGCCCCTGCTCAGTAATTTTTTTTTTGTTTAAACAGCCAGAACATTATTTCGTTGTTATATCTGTGTTCGTAGAGATTAAAGGAAAAAGATTAAAATACCGTTTCCGTTCTAGCACTTTGTTCGAAAGTTCGTTTGGTCTAAACTCACCTTAACATGATAGTTGTTTTTTTTATTTCTCCGGCAATTGAGGACCCATTTTGATGATTCTTTTAGTTTTGTATAGAGTAGTCTTTAAATATTTTAGGAGCGAGGGATCATAGTTTGTATAAAAGGAAATCTATTTTTGGCCGTAAGTTTTGTTATGTAACATAGTTGTAGTAATTAAGGGCTGTAGATTTTTTTAAATTGAGAAATAAATAAATCACTATATTGGTCCCGCTAATTTAAAAAAACAGCGTAGTATAATGGAAATCGACTTCGATTTTTAGTTTTTGTAAAAAACATAATATTATTACTGTAAATCCTTAACGGGAAATGTTTGGGTATTATTTTTAATTGTTCTAGGAAAAACCCGTTTGAAGAGTAACTTCTAATGTGTTCCAATTATTTCCTTGTTAAGGTTTGAAATTTCTTGCTCTTAGAAGCGAAATTTGATCAAAGGAGGAGTTTCCGTTTGGTAAGTATTTACTCAAATATTTTTGAATTTAGGGAATCTATGCTCACGACTTATTAATTTTATTGAGTTTTGAGACAAAACTCGTTGACATCGAGATACTCTTTGATAAAGCTTTTTTTGATAGTTTAACCTGTGTGGAGTAGTCTTAAATGGGCCCAAAAACTACTTACGTCATATGTAATGTACTAAATAAAGAGATGAAATTGTTTCAAATTTTTTTTAACCAATTACTTTGAGTAGGTATTATATTTTTTTACTCTTGGAACACAATAGGTATCTACCTATTGTGTGAAACATTCTTTAAATAAGTACCACTTCAACTGTAATAACAACAAAAACTACAAATATAATAAAGTTGAAAATTCAAAGAGGTCTCTGAAAACAAATTAGAACTAGTATTTACAATTGAAACAATTAAGCTAACTGCAGACTGCTGTTGCAAACAATCTACAGGTAGCTCAACTGATCCATATCAATACCACTCGGAAGCGTCCCCAAGACGCTGGCCGCATTGCCCCGCTGTATGGCAATGCTGATGCGCTGCGCCGCCGGTACCCGCCCGCTCTCGGGTCACGCGTCGCGTCGACCAGACTAAGTCGAGAGATAACTTTTTGAAAACCCGGAGAGCCTCGGTTTGTTGTTGTCTGATTTTTACTGTACAGAACCCTTCGTGTGCGAGTCGGCTCGGACTTGGCGGTTTATATAAAGCAGATAAGATTTAGTAAGTACGTACTTTTGCTTTTAGCTGCAATAGTATGACATCGTTTTCCTTCCATTTATATTGGCACTTATATCATTTTGTTGATCATAAAGCTGTGTACCAACAACACTGACCAGCACATCACATGACCTTTCTGGCAATGTGCCATGACCTCATAGGATTATTTTGTTCATTATCGTAGCAGGTTATGTGTTAATACCTACTCGTATCTAACTTACTAGGTATTCGTCTATTTCATTATTTATTCCATCGATCTAGTAGGTTTCAAGAAATATTATTATTTTTTTTAATTCTTATTTTACTACTTTTGAACAACATGTTCATGCCAGTTGGCTAGGTAAGTATACAGGTAACAAAGGAAAGTTATTAAAAACAAAACAAAATAAAACTTCTGGTTATTGCAAAACAAAAGAGAATTACATTATTAGTATTTACAGCCGACCAGTTATTACTTATGAAAATAAGTTGCCATTTGAGCGAGTCGTCGCTAACTCAAATAGCGTTCGTGGAGTGAGGTTGTGCGTTGCTTCCGAGATCACGCGTGTGTCGAGGCTGTGAACTTTGTTTCTTTGTGCTAGGTTGTGCTGTTGTTTGGACTGTGAGGAGTGAGGGTTTGTGGGGTCGTGTCTGCGATGGACGCGGCAGGGAGTGCCAGGCGCGCTGGCGCCGCGTTGGCGGGGCCGTCTGGCGCCGCTGTGGCGGGGCCGTCTGGCGCCGCTGTGGCGGGGCCGTCTGGCGTCGCTGTGGCGGGGCCGGCTGCGCGCGGTCGGGCGACGGGCGCGACGGTGCTGTCGCCAGCTGCTGCGTTGCCTGGAGCGGAGGCGGTGGCGGGCGCGTCGGCCGCGCAGCCGGCGTCGGCTGGACGCGGCCGTGCGGGGCCTGCCGTCGCCGCCGCTTCAATAGTAGGTAGGTTATGGCGGTCCTCGTCGAAGCGCCGACATGTAGCGGCGGAGGATGGAACCGACGGTTCGTGGAACTCGGACTCGGAGGACGAGGAGCCTGGGTCCCGGGGACCGTCGAAGGTCTCCCGAATGGTTACGCGGGCGAGTAGTGCGGCAAGGGGCCGTGCGCGTGTGCGTAGGACCGCGGACGAGGCGAAGGGGCTCAAGCTCCACGCCAAGCGGGAGGTGGCCGACCTGACGGCCCGATACCGGCGTTCTACGCCGACTGCCTCGGTGACTCTGTCGCCAGCGGAGGGCGAGGACAGCCCGGCTACAGCGGCCGTGATCGTCGAGCGGGCCGCAGCGGCCGTTAATTATATTACGGAGGTGGGACGCAAGTCCAAAAGCATCAAGGGGGAGCTGCTCGAGGGCCTCAGGAAGGCGACCTCTGCTATTATGCATGCACTGGCGGAGCTCGCAGCTCGCTCGGGTACAGAGGAGTCTCGCTTGGTGGCGGCGGAGAACGCCCAGCTCCGTACCGATGTGGCGGCGCTGCGGTGCGATATGGAGGCCCTCAAAGGGGAGCTTCAGAGGGCGCTCTGCGCCACCCCTGCTGCCTCGGCAGAGGGCGACGGTCTAGGCCGGGCCAGTGTGGCCCAGATAGGTGCCATTGCCAACGCTCGGCCTGAGCCCGTAGAGGAGGTGCGCCTGCGGCCGCCACTTGCGGCCGACAGACGCATGTCGTACGCGGCGGTATCTGCGACCGGGCGCCCTGCGCGTTCTGCGCTTCCGGTCCCCATTGTGTCGGATCGGGCCGCCCCGCTCGCCCGGGCCCCCGCACGTGCGGTAGCCCCTACTGGCGCTGTGGCACGCTCGGCGCCTACGAGGGCTGCGCCTGCCGGAGTTTCTGTGCGTGGTGCGCATCTTGCTGGTGTCATGGTACGTGGGGCGGGGCCGGCGGGGCCTTCTATGCGGGCTGGGCTCACTGGCACGGGTGTCGCGGCGAGCGGCGTGTCGTCTGCTGGGGCCGCCACAAGGGTGGCGCGCCCTACCGCGGCCCCGGCATGTGCTTCGTCGCGTGCCGCGACCCATGCGCATGTTGGACTGCCCAGCGGTGCCTCGGTGCGCGTTGCGCCCGCTTCTATGGTCGTGCTTGCTGGGCACGGCCGAGAGCGCCGTGCCGCAGTCGAAGAGGAGGAAGTCATTGATGTCGGTGACAATGAGACCCGGCCTACCGCTGAGGTCGAGGCGACCTCTGCACGACGCCGCCGGCGCAAACGTGGGAGGAGGCAAACGATGGCAGGGCGCCGCGAGCCAGATGCGGAGTTCACGGGGCCCGCCCCGTCCACTGCCCCCGCCAGGGAACCGCCGCAAGCACTGCCATCCAGCCAATTGGCCGCGCGCAAATTGCGCCCGCCGCGCTCTGCTGCGGTGGTCCTCACCCTGCAGCCCGCGGCGATGGAGAATGGGGTGACGTACGCACAGGTGATCGCCGAGGCGCGAGCGAAGGTGGACCTTGCTGCGTTGGGCATACCGCGCATACACTTCAAATGTGCGGCTACCGGGGCTCGCATGTTGGAGGTGGCGGGTGCGGGCGGCGAGGCTAGTGGCAGGGCGGATGCGCTGGCCCGTCGACTGGCCGAGGTACTCGATCCGGGGGTGGTAAAGGTGTCCAGGCCGGTGAAGTCCGCAGAGCTGCGGCTGTCCGGCCTCGACGAGTCTGTCACCGCGACAGAGGTCGCGGCGGCGGTGGCGCATGCAGGTGCGTGCGAAGTGGCCGAGGTCACTTGCGGTGTTGTGCGCCCCGGACGTATGTTCGGGACATTTGCGGTCTGGGTGCGGTGCCCGGTGCTCGCCGCCAGGGCGATCCTTCGGCTGGGTCACCTGATTGTTGGGTGGGGGTCGGCCCGGGTGGAATTGCTTGAGACGCGGCCTCTCCGGTGCTTCAAGTGCCTGGAGCCCGGCCACACCCGTGCGCTCTGCCCGTCTGAGGAGGATCGCAGCGATCAATGCTACCGCTGCGGTGAGGCCGGCCACAAGGCTGGCACCTGCGTCGCCAAGCCGCGTTGCACCCTGTGCGCGGAGGCGGGCAGGCCTGCGGAGCATAGGTGTGGTGCCAAGGCGTGCACTGCACCGGTAAAACGAGGTGTACCAGTGACTAGCGGTGGCCCTAGGGCGCCATCGCAGCCCGAGTGCCCAACGACCCCCGGTGCAGGGGCGGGGCCAGAGGCAGGTGCCATGGACACCGTGTCTTAGATGGCCACATGCAGATTCCTGCAGGCGAATCTCAACCACTGTGCACGGGCCCAGGACCTGTTGATTCAGAGCCTTGCGCAGTGGCGGATTCATGTGGCGGTCATCGCAGAACCCTACCGGGTCCTGCCGTACGGAGGCTGGGTGGGTGATGACGACGGTTTAGTCGCGATTGTCACCCGGACGGCTGCCGGGGTGTTGCCGCTGGAGCGGGTGTCGAGGGGGAGCGGGTGGGTTGCCGGGGAGGTGGACGAGACGCTTATAGTCGCCGTTTATTTCTCCCCGAACGCCCCGCTCGCTCGCTTCGAGCAGTACCTATGCGAGTTGGAGACGCTGGTCGCCGGACGGCGCTCACGCCATGTGCTCGTCGCCGGGGACATCAACGCCAAATCGGCGATGTGGGGTTCCCCGGTGACGAATGCGCGCGGCAGGAAAGCGGAAGACTGGGCTGTGGCGGGTGGGTTTACGGTACTAAATCACGGGGGCGTCAACACGTGCGTGCGGCGGGCAGGCGGCTCGATAGTGGATGTCACGTTTGCGACGAGTGAACTTGCGCGCCGCATCACTGATTGGAAGGTCTTGGAAGGGGTGGAGACGCTGTCGGACCACCGGTACGTACGATTCGATGTTTCGGCTCTTTCTGCGGCTCCAGTGGACCCGTGGCGTCCCCTGCCGGGTGACCCGCCTCGCTGGGCCCTCGGGAAGATGGACCGCGGCTTGCTGCTGGAGGCCGCAGAAGTGGAGGCCTGGGCGTCGAGGCCCGTCGCTGGCGTTGGAGAGGTGGACGTAGCAGCAGAGACCGAGTGGCTTCGTGGGGCGTTAGAGCGCGTCTGTGATGCTGCGATGCCTCGGCTTGGGCCCAACGCCCCCAGGCGCCGCGTGTATTGGTGGTCGGCGGAGATCGCGGCGCTGCGGGTCGATGCCGTTCGTGCGAGGCGTGCGTTCACCCGTAGCCGCCGCCGCCACATCAGCCGTCGCGATCTGGAGGAGGAGGACCGCCTATACGTGGCATACAGGGAGTGCGTTGAGGCCCTCTCCTCCGCCATTGCGGCGGCCAAGAATGCCGGCTTCGAGGAGCTGCTTAGTTCGCTCGATGCGGATCCGTGGGGGCGCCCGTACCGCATGGTGCGAGATAAGTTACGGCCGTGGGCGCCGCCGCTCACACAGAGCATGCGGCCGGAGATGGTAGACCGGGTGGTATCTCTGCTGTTTCCGCCCGCGGATGATTTGGTCCCTCCGCCAATGGAGGACGGGACGGAAACAGGTGAGGAGGACGACAACGTCGAGATCCCGGAAGTGACGTCGACGGAGCTGGGGGTGGCGCTGCTTCGGCTGCGCGGCCGCAGAAAGGCCCCTGGTCTCGATGGGGTTCCAGGGCGTGCGGTGATCGTGGCACTCGACCCTCTCGAGGAGAGGTTCAGGGCACTACTCAACGCGTGCCTTGTGCAGGGCCATTTTCCTCGGCAATGGAAGGCTGGAAAACTCGTCCTGCTGAAGAAGGTAGGTCGACCGGAGGACTCCCCGTCCGCCTATCGACCACTTGTCCTTTTGGACGAGGTAGGCAAGCTCTTTGAGCGCATCGTGGTTGCTCGCCTCGTGCAACACTTGGAAGGAGTGGGACCGAACCTCGCCAACGCCCAGTACGGATTTCGGCGTGCACGGTCCACCATTGACGCGGTCCGAAGGGTAAAGGGGATGGCGGAGGACGCGATTGCTGACCGGGGGGTGTTACTGGCAGTTTCGCTAGACATAGCGAATGCCTTTAACACCCTCCCTTGGGCTTGCATTAAGGAGGCCCTACGGTACCATGAGTTTCCGGGGTACCTGCGCCGCATCATTGGTGCATACCTATGCGAGAGGGAGGTCCGGTATCCGGCGCGAGAGGCATGGGAAGCCAAGGCCATGACGCGGGGTGTTCCCCAGGGTTCGGTCCTCGGACCCACGTTGTGGAACATCGGGTACGATTGGGTGTTGCGAGGAGAGCTGCCGGATGGTGTCAACGTGACCTGCTATGCGGATGACACGCTGGTCACTGCCTACGGTGCTGACTTCAGCGACGCGGCCGATCGCGCGACTGCGGGAGTGGAGGTCGTGCTGGAGCGCATACGGCGGCTGGGCCTGGAGGTGGCTCTGCCGAAGTGCGAGGCCTTGTGCTTCCGCGGGCGGCGGAGGGGGCCACCGGCTGGTGCTCGTGTGATGGTGGGTGGGGTTTGGATCGAGGTTGGGTCAGCAATGCGCTACCTTGGCATCATCCTCGACCCCCGCCTAACATTCTGCGAGCATTTCCGGCGGCTCGTGCCACGACTCGTGACGACGTGCGGCGCCCTTGGCCGCCTGCTGCCAAACGTCGGTGGACCGAACGCGGCCTGTAGGCGGCTCTACGTGCAGGTGGTGCGATCGATGGCGCTTTACGGGGCGCCTGTGTGGGAGGACGCCTTGGGTCGAGTTAATAAGGGTCTCCTCCATCGGCCACAGAGAGTCATGTGTCTCAGGGTAGTGCGCGGGTACCGCACCGTCTCTTTCGAGGCGGCGTGTGTCCTTGCTGGTTGCCTGCCATGGGAGTTAGACGCCCGTGTGCTCACCGCGGTTTACGACCGTGTTGTGGCGCACCGGACAACGGGGGAGCCGCTGCCAAGGGAGGGGATGCTACGCTGGTGCATACAAGCGCGTAAGCGTCTCCTTGTTCGGTGGTTGCGAGCGCTGGCAGAGCCCACCGCTGGCAGAGACACCATCGACGCGGTGCGACCGGTTCTCGAGCGGTGGGTGACGAGGAGGCATGGTGTCCTCTCCTTCCACCTTACGCAGATCCTTTCTGGGCACGGGTGCTTTGGAAGGTATCTGTGGAGGGTGGCGGGGGCGGAACCCACGCCAGAATGCCATCACTGTGAGTGTGCCGAAGACACCTCGCGCCACACGTTGGTGGAGTGCCCGGCGTGGGCGACGGAGAGGGCGACTTTAGTCGCAGTGGTAGGGGCGGACTTGTCACTACCGACCATTGTGCAGTCCATGGTCAACAGCGAGAGGGCGTGGGATGCCATCTCCGCCTTCTCGGAGGCGGTGATGACTGCCAAAGAAGAGGCGGAGCGTATCCGAGAGCGTGACCCGGAGGCACGCCTCGGGAGGCGTGCGAACAGGCGGCGGACGGCGGTTGCCGGGCGCCGGGCGGCGGACAGCCGGCGCTTTCCGCCCTGAGACTGCCCTTCGTGCGCGAGGCATAGGTAAGGCCTCGGGCTCGAAAAGAGTGAGGGGGCTGGCGCAAGTGTATGCGCGAGCGTGGCCCCGAGTGCGCCTCGTTAGATGGTGCCCGCGGTGAGGCGGCGGAGATGGATGGTGCTGTAGAGACGGGTGTCAACCGTCGTTACGGTCACGTATTGAGGGCGGGTTGAAGGGTAGGATTTGGGGGCTAATTAAAAGCACCCGAACACAAAGAGATCTTCGGGCGCGAGGCCTCGGGGAAAGGCCTCTGCCGCTCGAAGAGGAGAGGGGTTGCTGCCGTACCAGTGACACGGCACGGCGGCCGCCATGAGGAGGGATAGATGTGATGACGTATGAGTGGGCCATGAAGCCATAAGGTTTTGTGATAGTGAAAGGTGACGGATAGCGCGAGACACGTGGGACGCAACCTGCGGTACTCGTGCACAGGTGTGGGACACGTGGGGTAGGGTTGCGCGCGCTTGCTTTAGCTGAGTGTGCGTGGCACTGTACCTGCGTGATTAGAATAAATGAGAACCGTATGTTAGACAAGTTTGAGTGAGAGTGGGAGTATTTGTGCGTGTGTATGCGAGACCCATACCTGGTAGTATGGGGCAGAAATGCCCATCTGGGCACAGAGCTCGACATTCGCGGCTTCAACTGTGTATGTCCTGTCTGTGCCCCAATCGGGGGGAGGAAACGTGACGGATGAATGGGGTCGGCGAGTGTGTGGATGGTGGGCTCGCCGGCTATGTATGGGAGGAAGAGGGGACGCCAGTCGGGCCGCGGTAGGTTTATATGTTCCCGTGGTTCGGCGAAAATGGCGAGAGAAGGGTCACCGGAGAGGTTTTAGTGGGTATTATATTACGTCCTTATCAGGACGTCGAGTCCCACATAATTCTGGTCCCCCCCAGACCAGTTTATTCGTAAACGAATTTCCTCGGCCGAGAAAAAAAAAAAAAAAAAAAAAGGCATGTAGAGGTATAAAAAATATAGCATAAATGGCGGTTCTGCGGGTTAAAATTAAAACGCAGAACCGCCATTTTTTGTATAGACACATGTCACACATAGACGAGGCGCCCAGATCTATCTTTACGCGACTCTGCGGGTTAAACTTAACAAGCAACCTGCCCCGGCTTCGCCTAGTGGCAGAGAAGTTCCTATTACCCGGCGCACGCCAGCAAAACTCCCAGTCGGCATGTTTTTTTTCCGACATTTCAATTCATCAAACACATAACCTAAATTAATTATATTAAAAACCTTCCTCTTCAATCACTCCGTCTATTGGTGAAAACTAAATGAAAATCTGTTGCGTGTTTTATAAGAGTTAGCGAATAAAGAGACAGACTGACAGACGTGGAAAGCGTAACGTATATATTAAATAGGTATAGATAGATAAAGATATTTATAGATATTTATTATATATACAATACAAATACTCTTTATTGTACACCAAGATAGAGAAAAACAGAACAGACAACACAACACAGAAAGTTGCACAATGGGCGGCCTTATCGCTAAGAGCGATTTCTTCCAGGCAACCTTTGGATGGACACGTGACTATTCATCTGCTACCACAGATAACTATTGTACAGATATAGACGGTGGCGTATTATAGATAGAACATACGTAAACAAATACTAATATATAAATGTAAATAAATACTAAGTATAGACAATATACATATATAAATTTATATCAACTATTGGAAATCGAAGTATGAAAGTGTTCATAGACCATATGTTTGTTTCAATATAGGGAGACATTTAGCTTGTCTTATTGGGGTAGGTAAGGTGTTCCATAGTTTGGTGGCATGTACGGTGAACAATGAACTGTAGGCATGGAAGGGGCGGGGAGTTTGCAGCAAGAGAGTTTCAGTGGAACGAAGGGAGAAGGTATGAGTTTGGTGCAGGCACTTGAACCGTACCTTGAGGTACCGAGGAGTATTTTGGATGAAGAGGATGGAATACAGGAGGGAGAAGAAGTGTGCGTCCCGGCGACGATGGATTGGTAACCATTTTAGCTTATTTCGGTACTCTGTAATGTGATAATACTTGCGTAGACCGAAGATGAAGCGTATGCAAAAGGTTTGGAGCCGCTAAAGCTTATCAAGCTGTACTTGGGTTAGATCAGGATAGCTGGCGTCGGTGTAGTCAAGAATGGGGAGCAGAAGTGACTGAGTGAGCGCAATTTTAGTAGATGTCGGTAGAAAGTTTTGCAACCGTTTTAACGAAGCCACCGATGCAAAGGTATCGGCTAACTTCCGCCAGTTGCGGTCCCCAGATCAGCTGATTGTCGATAAGAATCCCAAGGTTTTTGACAGTTTTACTTATCTCAATTTGAACATTGTCGAAAAGGACATGTGGAAGCTGAACCCAATCAATCTTTGACACCATTCGTGAGCAAAAATTACAATAACCTGGGTTTTCGTTGGGTTGACTTTCAACCCGTGGGCATTACTCCAGTCGAGAATATTATTTAAGCCGTCATTTATTGCACGGATGGCTTCACCTAATCGCTCCACTCGAGCCTGGGTATTAATTTGTAAGTCATCTGCATAAAGGTGGTAGGAAGAAGAGAGTTGAGTAGAGATAGAGTTAAAGTTAAATATAGCGAAAAGAAGAGGAGATAAAACGCCGCCCTGAGGTACACTGGCACCTCAGTTGATACCAAGAGGAGAAGTTATAGTCAACAGGTAACTACGAAGCCAGTGAATTACGTTTGAAGAGATGTTAAGAGAGCGTAGGATGCCTAAAAGAATGTCAAAATCGACGTTGTTAAATGCGTTACTAAAGTCCAGGAGTGAGAGGACGTCTGCTTCTCCGCTCCAGATGCCATCTCTAATATCGTCGGTGATCTTGACGAGAGCTGAAGTAGTACTATGGCCTGGGCGGAAACCGGATTGGAAGGGATTAAGAAGGTCATTGATATTGCGGAAAAGGCTAAGTTGTTGGTGCACAAGACGCTCAAGGACATTGGATAGGAAATGCCTTTCCTATCCAAAGTCCTTGAGCGTCTTGTGTGAGATGGAAATAAGACGGAAATCGGAAAAGGAAGATGGTTTAGCTTTCTTAGGAAGTGGAGTTACTTGCGCATCCTTCCGCGTGCTGGGAAAAGTTCCAATATTTATAGAGAAGTTCAAATAGGTGTGTAATAACATGGACTATGTCATCAAGGATAGGAAGGATCATTTTCTTCCTATTCTTCCATCGGTACCGACCGCATTAGAAAAAATGGAGGAAAAGTTCTTCTTTACCTCGGAATCGGTAAAGTCGCGAAACAAAAAGTCGGGAGTAGGGATAGACGAAAGAGAATTTAAGGTTTGGGTTTTAATAGTACCCTCAAACTTGGAACAAGAGGAGAAATGAAGGTTCAAAACGTTTATGTCTAAGTCTTTCGAGCGGTTACCAATATTTTATATAGGTTATATAGCGTCTTGGGGACGCTTCCGACTGGTATTGATATGGATCAGCTGAGTTACCTATAGATTGTTTGTAATAGTCTGCAGTTAGCTTAATTGTTTCAATTATAAATACTAGTTCTAAATTGTTTTTATTATTAAATTGTAATTTTCTTTTTTTAATACTTGTAATTTGTTTTTATACTTGAAATGCAATTTTCGTGGTATATATAAAGATTATCTATATATAGATAATTAAATTACATTAACGGGTGGCCAAGGCGCGTGCCAAACCTGATGAAAAGTCAGAAAAATCTTTGGTCGGAAAACTGCCACCACGTCAATCGAGTGCGATTATTGAATCGCATTCGATTGACGGGGTGGCAGTATAAGTTTCGGGGTGGTAGATTAAGGATTGCCTTAATCTCAATTTTACATGATTTCAATACGACATTTGTTTCATAGGATTCAAACCTTGAAATCACTGAAAAACAAAAGAAAGCCAATAAAATGTAACATTATTCAAATTACACCAAACAAAAGAAGCACATAAAACGAAAATAAAAACCTAAGAGAATTTCATGAACATTTAATTAAACTACGTCGGGGAAACCTCTGAACGGTACTTTGTCCATTTCCTTTTTACTTCTTGAAATAACTCCGCATCCTCTCGTTCCTTTAGCATACATAATGTTGTGCATCTCTACTTGAAATCTCCGCTGTGGTCGGGCCATTGCCAGAAATGTAATTTACTTTTCGACAGAGAAATAACAGAATAACTGGTGCCAGAAGAATTGTGTGATTTGGTACAAGATAACATTTTCAACTGACTTCATTTTATATTTCAACTGTGTGTATATTATGTCTTGTCTGCATTTAGTCTGGCCGCCACCGCCGTGGCCAAAAACTTTGGCTAGCAGGACGTCACACTAATATCGTAAATCATATAAATCAGTTCCCATGGGATAGAAATAACCTTAAAACGTTTCCATAGAAACGCGTGCGAAACCGCAGATAGAAACTTGTCGTATTGATGATTAAAAGTGCTTGTTATTTCATGTAGGTAGGTGCCTATTAATTAGGTAATTAGTAATTCAACCAATACAAAACACAATACAATATTTTAATAATGTCTAGGGCTGTATTTTCTGTAACCAGCAGGAAAAACAGCGGAAGCGGATTTGCAATAAACCGACAATGCAGGGTGCAATGTGTTCCGTTGAGAGATATTAACTAGGCACATTAATCAGTCTTTATTCCCTTGGATGCATTGGTCTACCCAGGCATGTTATAATTTTTTTTATGCATAATGTGGTTTATAATAAATACTGTATCTATACGGATGCAGACTAAGCAAACAGAGAGCTAATAATTTCCACCAGAGAAACGCAATATTTTATAAGTCAAGAGGATCTGCAGTGTATTTTACGCGGAAAAAATTGTAGCGCAGCAGCGAACTTTACTCGAAAATTGTTAAAAACTACGTCCCAAAAGGGGTCAAAGAGTGGTCTAACGGGACGCAATAAATCAAGGTCAGGTTAAGTGACCAGATCCAGTCGGACATGCCGTGCACAGGCGGTGGACAAAGTATAGTACATAACCTACTAGCTTTGTGGGCAAGCAGTATAAAGCTGCACGGACATTTATCCGAACCTTATGGTGCTCCATCACCGCGAGCATTCGTCTGTAAGGGAAAAGGTAAACTTAGGTAAATCTGATTTTTCGGTTTCCTCGACGCCTTCGGCTCAGAGTGGTGAAAAGTTCCTTTAAAAACTGTTACCATAAGTATTCAAACAACCAAAAATATAACAAAATTTTCCGTTCCTCTCGTCATCCGTTGAAAATGTCGTTTCATCAGTGATGTGCATGTGCTACGTCGATATACACCTACCTATTTTTGAGAATACAATATCGGTTCTTATTGGCTATATTTGACTCTACCACGTACATGATAAAATAATGTGCTAGATCTTTTGCACCTAGGAGTATGTGAACTGTAAGAAACGCTTTTCCATTTTTTGTAGGTTGTTTAGGATATTTTTCCATAAAATAGGGGTAAAAGGTAACTTATGAGCCTCACGTTCTCTTTATTGCTGGCTGCATAATTTACCGCCTTTGTCCTCCATCAGTGCTGAAAGGATTCACCCTCGATGTTCCCAAGGGATCCCTGAGCAATAGCATCCCTTTAAGGGTCCACTTCACCAACTTTCTATAAAATCTTTGGAAGACCAATAGCAACGTAAAGAAAAAACCCGTGCAACCTAAAAGAAAATAAGAAATGGTAGTCTTTCGTAAAATTACGAAATGTACCTACATCACCATAACTCTTATAAAATGATGGTTTAGGTATGTAGACCAAAAATCATAGATATTTTAAATCGGATGGATAAGGTATTTGGCCGGTCTCATGACCTCTGTAGCATAGTAGGTGAAGGGCCTGAGATGCAGAGTTGTGGGTTCGATTGATTTAAAGTTTGAAGTGGTCGCAAAGCGTAGACTGTCCCCTTTCCACACAAAAATGGCTGCCGGGTTCATTTAATTAGCTCATAACTTTATGCCAGTTGATTGCGGAGATCTGATTAGATATAGCCTAGTTAACAGCTAAACTAGTTTAGTGGAGTTTATTGATTGACCTTACTCTAAGCCGGTCCAGAATGAAATATTGAGGTCAATGAGTCTCTTAATAACATACGAACTGCATGACCGTGTTAGTCTAGGAGATGATTTGGATTTCCGGAGTAGTGGGTATACCTAGAACCTTATATATGCGCCACTTCCAGCTGCCTCAATCTGTAAGACGCTTAACAATTTTTGGCTAAGAATATATCCCAAATAAGTCAGTACCTACCTAAAATTATAATTATCAATGTGTTCATTTTGATAAAGAAAAGTACGAGTACATTTTTGGGTATTTTTGGTTTTCTTTTATAACATAGCAAACAATATTAAATAGATAGATAGAACATACTTTATTGCACACTTATAACTAAGAAACAATTAACAAAAAGAAACAATTATAACAAAGTGACAATTGGCGGCAAATACCTACCTTCCAAAAACTGTTGTGGTACCTTCTTATCGAACTGTTGAGTTCGATTAAAATATTTTATAGTTCTAATGCACCTTATGATTAGTTTAATAAACACAAAAGAAATAGGTTTATTACAGCAGCTTATCAGCAGGTGGGTAGGTAATGGAACGCCAGATCCTGAAAATGCTGTTGTCCGAATCTAAAGTTAGGTGACTCGCCAGTTTATGAGCTAGTCTGGGCTGTGGCCTAAACTACTAGCTGTGACGATTTCTTTTCCTTATCACTACCTTAAAAACTGAGTAATACTAGAGGTAGGCATCCATAGTAGTACATTACATCGATGGGACCTCAACGGGAAGTTATTAACATCATCATCACCATCATCTATACATATATAAAGCTTTATTCTGAATGACTGACTGGCTGATCAACGCACAGCTTAAATCGCTGATCGCAGAGACCTGAAACTTGGAGGTTGTGTTTCTTGTATGGTGTAGGCATCCGATAATAAAGGATTTTCCGAAATTCTACCCCTAAGGGGGTGAAAAAGTGGGGCAACGTTTGTATGGGGTGATTCGTTGGTCCAATCTCCTTCAAATTTTGCATAAAACTTTTTTAACAGAATTGATGCAAGACGTGTTTCGTATTTTATTGAAATTCATCCCCTAACGGGGTTAAAAAGGGGTAGAAAGTTATCTATACATATAAAATGCTTTGTCCTGAATGACTGACTGATAGAGTTACTTTCGAATCCGTACTAATATTATAAATTCGAAAGAAACTCTGTCAGTCTGTTACCTCTTCACGCCTAAACGGCTGAACGGATCTTAATGAAATTTGGCATGGAGATAGATGGTATCCCGGGGACGGACATAGGCTACTGTCTATCTCGGAAAAGAGCGTGCGAAGTATGTTTATGTATTTGTACCACGTATTGTAGGTATATTTAAGTAAAACGCCACCGTCTATACGTGTATAACTGCTTCGTGCCCATCCCAAGGTTATCTGAAAGAGATCGCTCTTAGCTATAAGGCCGCCCATTGTGCAACTCTGGTATATCTCTTTTCCTGTATATTTTTTATTTATTTTTTAATTTCTCGGAGTGCAATAAAGTGTAATGTATGTATGTCATCAGCCTATACTAGTCCACCGCTGGACGGGCTAGACCTCCACTAATTCTTCTGTCTCTGATAGTTACTGATAGATAGTTTGATAGTTAGTGATAGGTTTGACAGCTAGTAGGTACAGATGCAGGCATACATTTCTCGGCTAAAACGTGTATCATACAACTGATGGCTGTCAGATTCATCCAAGTTAGCTGTGTTTGTTCAATAATAAAATCAGTACTCTCCATTCAGAACTTTAGCTGTAAACCAACACACATCCTTAAAAACTTTTAGCTTAACTGAAGCTGCGGCCAGAAGCTATTGTGTATCAATATACATTAGTATTTACTAATGCTCTACCCCACAACAATAGGTATACCGTAGCTTATAATCTATTTCTCGTTACCAATAACTCACGTGAAGATTCTCGTACCTTGCGACGCTGAATGAAATATGGATCACTGCAGGACGTGCTTCGGAATCGCCCCGAATATTGGGTTTCAGCAGACTGCCTACCCCAAGCATTATTTATGTAAGCACGGCACTTCACTTTGCGTTGCGTATTTACAAGGTGAGAGAGGAAACCTGGAGAGGCATTCCGGATTTGGGTTAAAATTTCAAACATGAGATTTGTACTAAAAATTTCACGTTTTCGTTGCTTCTTTTCTCTGTTTGTTTACCTAATGCCTTGAAGGATCCTAAAATGCATGTATCTAGAATGTTTTTATATGTAACTTTACCAGAAATTTAAGGAGCTTACTGAGCACGGAACTCATAAATCATTCCTTCTGCGTAGAAATGAAAACAAAATAAAGGAAAATTATTTGCGCGGAAATTTTTTTTTCACATCTCACACATGAACAGACATTATCAGTCCACTGCTGGACATAGACCTTCACTGAGTCCAGGCTAAAATTATCTAGCACTAAACGTTTTAAAAAACCAAAGTAGTTAGTTTTGTTGGTCACCTGCAAAAAGTTCAATAACTTTACGAGACATTCAGCTTACTTTTAGTATAAGAAATGGAAGGAGAAAATAAAGGTATTTACCTAGTAGTGGGACAGGATAGTAACAACAAAAAATACTTGTAACACTGATAACCTAATCTCAGGTTAGGGCCATAACTAATATTACACTTCTGAGGTTTCTTTCGAGACATTCTTCTTTATGGCTAATGACACAATAAAATTATACGCAAAATGTCTATTTCATTTTCTACCCTTTTAAGACCAAATAAGTACTCGTCTAATATTTTATTCAATGAGGGTAGGAAAAATGTTTTTTTCACTTTTCTCATGAAGGTACTGATAGTAACACAATTCTCTTATCAACTGGCTAGCGACCGAGATTCGGTCGCACACGTTTTGGGCGGAGCTGGCAAGCGACCGAGATTTGGTCGCTTGACAGGCTCTGTTTTTAATCGAAAACACCAACCAAACAGTCAGTGCAATCGGTTGGAAACCGATACCATAAAATAAAGACAACCTAATAGCCATACCAACCCAAAAAAACAAAAAAGTTTAGAAGAAAATCTTTTGACTGGCACAGGACCAAAACTTGGTACAGGATCGACCGAAACTCGGTCGCTTGCCAGTCTAAGGTGAAATCGATAAAAAAAAATGAAATTGATTTTGGATGGCAAGTAGATTGATTTCTGTATGTTTTCTATGGTAAATGTTACGTTAAGACAATTGAAAATTGAAAGATCCAAGTCAAAAAACAAAAGATTTTCGTTGTAGAAGCAAATTAATGAAAAGCGCGGCGAGGCGCCGGATTCAAATTTAATTTTTTACTCTGATATGAACAAAGATACAGTGTTGATGTTTTATTACCGGTAGTAACTCACCCAAGCCGCATGAAAACATAAAAGCCAAGTCCCTTGAGCTCCGCATTCGTCATTACAGCCACTTGACAACGGACGGTTTTTTTGCGCTGCGTCGGAATTCTCGATAACTTTTTATGAGCTCCTAGTGTAATCAAATTGCTTAGTAACGTGCTGTTTTTTGTTTCTATTGTAATAATAGACTAACTAACTTTTTTTTTTTTTTTAATCTTTTATTTGGTGCATGAGGGTTTTGCCGAACATGGCATGTCACCCCCGTAATTCTAAATAACAATAGTGTAAAACTCATTCTGTAAATCTAAATTAGATTTTTTTTAATATAAACCTACCTCATTTTACAAACATTCACCACAACTTTACCATTTCCAACTTTTATTAGTAACTGTACCTTGGAAGACCTCATAAAATTATATTAGCCTTTCGACATTTTATTTTTCGCCTATTTTCCCCACATTCGATAAATGGCACATAAAAACTTTCATAACAAGGATCAAAAAGAAATAATATTTTTTTATCATTCAAAGGTTTCAATGCTGACGATTTATTTGATGGGTCTTGGGTACGAATACATAATGGGACATAAAAATATGCTTTACAAGGTATATAACTACATCTCATGTAAATTTTCTCTTTGTCTAGAACTTGATCGATGGGTTTTTTACTCTAGCTAAAGCTCTAAACGACTGACACCTACCAAATGAAGTATCTACATAATAGTATAATACATTTTTCTGTACATGTTTACATTTCTCTGAGAGTTTTTTTTGTTCACTAAATATACATTTGTGATGTAGTTCTTAGTTATTCACCCACATCAGTTATCTGGTACACATAACAAAAGCTCTCTATTAACCTTGAGGGGTAGAAGATGATTTTTAAAATACGCAGCATTATTTTTTATTCATTTACCTCCACATATGTTCCCAGATTATAGCTCATGAAAGCGTTAAATCGAATTTTGATTAAAGCCATTCTCACGTGAGTGTGTCATTTGGCAGCTGGAAACATGCACAGAGGTGTTTCATGTTCCTTGGCGGCTGTAAACAGGCAATACGTGAGATGAAGACGCTTTACGACGTATGTAACATAAATAGAAATGTACGGTGCATAGATACACCTTTTTCAGCTTTTTGTGTAGGTGAAGACCGACCCCAAGGTCGATGGTATATTAATGCATTCACTGCCCAGCCTCAGCGGTGCGACACGAAGGGGTGCGCCGCCGCCTGACGGAGCTATAGGTATGTGCATCGTGGGCTATGAAAGTGCTAGTAAGCGCACCCCGCATTTTGATTATGCTTCGGAAGAACCTAAATTTGTACAAAATACCTGCTGACAAAGTCAAAGTCAAAGTCAAAAACTCTTTATTTCCATAAATACAATAAATGTACACTTAGAAAAGGTCAAATGTTACTAATATTACGATACGTACATAATTAAACCTCTTTGCCTGTGCCTTAACCGTGAAGGCCTACAACCAAGAATTTATATTTATGAAAGGTTGATGATAAACTGTGAATTCGGTAAAAACATACCGCATAGTACCTTGAAAGAAAACCGAGGTGCCTGGGCGCTTAAGATGAAGATACAAGGAACTAGTCAAAGCATCTAACTCCTTCCTAGAGCCATGTATGAAAAGCAACTTCTGCGGAAAATGGCACAGCTTGTCGGTTAATTATCTAACGTAGCTGTAATTTCCCTACAAACATGTAGAGCGATGAGCACACTAATTCGAATAGTGCTCGAATCATCAAGTTACGGCGTCAATCTGTTACGTCGACGTTCTGACGCGGTTATTGACGACTAGTGGTGGCTGTGAAGCCGGGAAATAGGGAAATTATGGAGGAATTTCAGAACGCAAACAGGAAATCCAGGAAAATCTAACCGTTATTGTATCATTCCTAAAATATTTAGGTGAAGCAAGACAGAAATATTTAAGAAAGTATAAGTCATCAGAACAGAGAAATACCTATCTCTTTTCGCTAGATGCCAACACGCTTTTGATAATTAACACATCACAGCTTATTTAATTTTTTAAAAGAAACTACATATTTGTTCTGGATTCAACGTATTCAGTCGAAGCAAGCATGATACGTAACGCCGCCATGTGTTATAATATGTCTTGAAACTCGTTGCGATGGCTTTCTTCGTACTCTGTGTAAAGGATGACTCACGTTAGACCGTGTCAGGTCCGAGCCGAGTGTCGGCCGTAGCACGGTCAACTAATATTACATATCTAACAGCCAAAAAGGGCTAAGCGACATTTTTTGTGAAATCGACTTATGTATATGGTTGGAATCAGCTTTTTTTTTTGGGTCGTTTGGTCTAAGTATCATGGCTCTACGAAATACTTTTTGGCGCTTAGGCAGTTTGTAAATTAAGGTCCTTAGACTGATTTCTTCATCGTAAAGGACACATAATTAAATGGTTTTTTTTTTACTTTGTTGGTTATATTAAAAGTTGAATCTCGGAACTGACACTTACGCTATTTAGTCATTTAATTAACGTTTATTGATTGGACGTTGACCTGTTTGAGCTAGAAATATTTTTTTTAATCCCGATTGGGATATTTTGTCAGTTTCATAAAAAAACATAATCGTCGTTTAGGGTACACTTCTGAGACTTAGTTTGTCACTTAGCCTTATTTTGCCTGTTACTATTCAAATTCTCTGAGGAACTTAACATAAATTGTCCTTGTGATTCTCATTAAACATATTGTCGCTTATTCTGTTTTTCCCTCCCGATATTCAAACTAATGTGGTGGTTAGATAATAAGGTAAAACTAAAATTTACACTTACGCTATTTTCATGCCACGGCATTTGTCAGTTACCTTGTGCAACAAAAAAACTAAAACGTCGGTTACCCGTTTCACGAACCGACAGTGAACATTTAGTGTTCACTGTCGGTTCGTGGCTTTCAGTACCTACGGTTTCAAGGCAAATCAAAATACCTCCTTCAAATGTCACTTAGATTATCCTAGAACCTACGAATTTTATCATTAATTTAAAATGTTCACTGTTCGCATCACTACTGACGTCACGATTACCGGCTTGCAACAGATTTTTGGCGTAGTGAACCATGAACTAGATAAAACTCAAGTCCCGTCAAGTGATTCCCGATTACGACGCCTGTGAACGCCAGCTGTTTTCAAAATCAACGAGCTTGAAAGCTAGAGATATTTTTCATAGTAATTTTGTTCGGCTGAATCGGGAATTTTGCAGTTGAAGTATAGCTTTTGTTAAGAAGTTTGATGGACGGGTTTGGCGGCGATTTTAGACGGGTTTAAAAGGAAAGTTTGTGCATTTTAATCCGTCATGAGTATACATAGATGCTCTACCTAAAGGATGATTTCAGCATTGGTAAGATGAATTCGGTACGTAGTTAAAGTTTAGGTTTGACTAAACGTATTACACGTAGATAATTGATTCAAAAAGGGATCCGGTTAGATACATAAATAGTAGTTGTGGTAGGTAATCGATTTTAACCCATTCTAATAAAGTCACAACCTCAATAGCCTATATAGGTCCACTGCTGGACGCAGGCCTCCCCCTGATAAGCGTCTTATTGGCTTTTATCTCAGGGTTGTAAATGCCCATAATCCCTACGCTGGGCATACGGGCATGCGGGTTGGGGATCGGTGACAACCAGTGACCTAAAACTATAACCATTAAATTAAAATATGAATCTAGTGCTCTCTAACTCAGTTAACGTGACACTCACGTAAAAACAAAACCATTATAAAGTTGACTATTTAACAAAAGTTTATCCACACCAACCACATCAGTCAATATTTCTATATTATTATTATTTATATTATTAAGGCGCTATGCAGACAGAACATCTTTAGTTGAAGAAACTATTATTATTAGTATTATGATCCCAGTCATCCCGAACCACAACAGTGTGTAAACCTGTTGAAACGTCGGGAAAAATACGTAAATAAACGCGATAAATACCCGTTAATTAATACTAATCGTGTTCAAATCGCGTAAATTTTAAAATATTGAAGAAACTAAACTTTACAATGTCTTCTTATAATGTGTCATGACACAGTTGTCTGTCGCCGCAAAATTTGATATGTCTGCATAGCGCCTAATCCGTCATTCGTCCGTAATTTTTTGCCTGAGCTCTGATCATCTGATGGTCAAACTATGCCCGCTACCCTACAACACAAGCGCAGTGATAACAGGGTGATAAACGATGTGTCTGTCACAGGGCGCTATGACTGATAGACCAAGTTCTTACACGCA
The DNA here is from genome assembly GCA_963662085.1 of Eupithecia inturbata. Taxonomy (NCBI): domain Eukaryota; kingdom Metazoa; phylum Arthropoda; class Insecta; order Lepidoptera; family Geometridae; genus Eupithecia; species Eupithecia inturbata. The sequence goes on along the minus strand of OY759194.1, from coordinate 3,762,647 downwards.
GCTAGGCCTACGGAACTGTGATAAGATTATGAAGAAAAATAAACTCTACGTCGTTAAGATTGGGTTGCAGTTGAGTAAACTACTGCTAATGGTTCACAAATTTTTTACGACTATTTCTCCATTGTCGTCATAACAATCTGTCCCGCAACAGTTTAATAGATCTTATAAGAGGAATAATTCCGTTAAACATTGTCTCATACAACTCTTAAGTACTGCCCGTTATTACTGGAAACTGATTTACGGAATAAAACTAGCCTGTGTGTTATTCCAATATCTTACGCCTACTATAAAATATCAGATTATCGAGGATAAAAAAGCTTGGGCTGTGATTTGCTCTAACTCGAAAAATAACAACTAACTAACAGGCTAAAGGTTTCTTCGTCGCTTCTTTACTTTAGTCTACATACCGAAGCGACTGAAATCAAAAATATCACTTTATGGCCGTGTCAGTGTTTAATTATTAAGAATTTGACCTTTTCTAAGTGTACACTTATTGTATTTAAGGAAATAAAGAGTTTTTGACTTTGACTTTACCTCTATATACAATTTCACCCTGCTTCGTTTAGTTAGTAGTTTTTGCGTGCAGAAGTAACAAACATACATACATACAATAATATGATTGGTTTGCACAACAATTTGTAACAATTTTTTTTCAGTTACTAAATTGCAAGTATGCAAGTATGGATTTCGAATCATTGGCTAAAAAACAGGCAATTTGCATAAAATCCTGATAAATTATACACCAAAATCTTCCTCAAAAATCACACTCTGTTCCTTGGTGAAAACCTTTTAAAAATCCTCAGGATAGTATTTGATTTTATCGCGGTCAGACAGACGTGGCAGGGTACTTTATTTTGTAATAGGTAGGTAGGTATGTAAAAAGAGATTTTTTTTGTTAAGCAGGTTTGTGTGAGCACAGAGCAATGAACAATCAACTATTTGTGAACTAATGGTGAATGAAGTCTATAAAGATTAGTTTCTGCGTATCTATAGAGGTTCTTTCTTATCTAGACGAATCGAAACGAAATGGAAATAAATAATACATTTTTAAAAAAATAATCTTTAAAAGCATTTCAGAATAAGATTGAAAATATCTTGTTATGCTCCTTCAATCAAAAACAGGCAGTGTTTGTCAAGACAACAGAAGAAAAAAGTGGATTTAATCAAAAATATTGTCGTTTATGATCAAGTATGCAGATGGATTGCTAGAACAAACAAGATATCCTTACACGACGTAAAATATCAAGCAAACATGATAAATGTCTCTCACAAATATAATCTCTTACGCCTATAGTTGGAAAAAATATGACAAAAACCTATTTGCGAAAGACTCTGATGTCAAACAATATGAAGATGGGAAGGTTTCTTTTTAGTCTGGTTGCAGATAGTGACGCTTATTATAGCTATTTTCGAAGACGTAATAAGCCTTGGGCAAATTGAATTCGTCTAAAATTACAAGTTAGTATGCAGATCTATAGCATATTATATTATATAGTCTATAACTTTAAAGTACTACGTATCTACAGGTAATTTTACCTGTGTAGACAAACAAAAGTTGTCACGAAAAAAAATGGATGGTGTGTTAATTTTTCCCAAAAAAGAAATTAAAACAGTAAGTGTTAAATTACAGATAAAACACTTAATTATCTTTGTGAAAATTCAGGCAGTCGGTCAATTTGGGACGAATATTTTTTTTTGGTATATACGTGAAAATGGATTAGTAAAGTGGATCAGAGTAGAATAGATCAAATTGATCGATTATTTGCAAAAAAAAATAATTTGATATATAGGTATGTATATGTTTTAAATAAAAAACGTTTTACTTATGCAATAGTAAATTCTTTATGGGTTTTATTTTTCGTTGAAATTGTTTCAAGGCGTTTCAATTTCCTGTATTAAAAATGTATGCAAAACGACAATCAATTTAAAATATTGTTCGATTAATATCAACAGAGGAGGTAAAAGTTTTGTTGCTTTATTTATGGGCATGAAAACTTTTTACGAAGGAAATTCTTGAAATCCCCAAACAAAGTTAGGGTGTAACTTTTTCGTAACTACTGTGGAGAACTGAACTGCTTGGGAGTATTTTGTTCGATTTGAGTCGTTAACGAAGTTCCTGTAGTATTATGTTTGTTCTTGTTTTAATTTGTGGAATAAATACAGTATAGATATCGGTTACATTCAAAAGAAAACTCGTGGATTCGTTAGCTTTTAAAATCTACATTTAAATGATATTAAATAATTAATAAATTAATATTAAATAATTATAGTACCGTGGACTTGTTAATTGTAATGAAATAATTTAATAAATAATACTTAGCTTAATGTAATTATTCGCATAATCCATATCTATATCATACTGTTTTATATATAAGTTTTCTGAATAAAGTATTCTATATATCTGTCTAGTAACCGCTGAGACGTGGACGCTCACGGTAGGGCTTTTCCACCAGTTCAAAGTCGCTCAGCGAGCTATGGAAAGAGTTATGCTCGAAGTTTCTCTGAAGGATAGGATTCGTAACGAATACATCCGACAGAGAACCAAAGTTATCGACATAGCTCAGAGAATTAGCAAGCTGAAGTGGCAGTGGGCTGGCCATATCTCGCGAAGAACCGACAACCGCTGGGGTAAACGTGTTCTCGAGTGGAGACCGTAACTCGGCAAACGTAGTGTAGGACGACCTCCGGCCAGGTGGGATGACGATTTGCGAAAGACTGCAGGCAGATGCTGGATGCGGCAAGCAGAAGACAGGGCGCTATGGCGCTCATTGCTCATTGGCCTATGTCCAGCTGTGGACTAAGATAGGTTGATGATGATGATGATGCTCTATTAACCTATAATATTTTGTCACACAGACAGTGTGCTATGGCGCTCACTAGGGAAGGCCTATGTCCAGCAGTGGACTAACATAGTCTGATGATGATGATGATGATGATGAATATTTGTAAAGCACTGACAAAATAACAGTTCCATGTAGCTATTTATTGCAAACAAGGCGTTGCAAAACTAATGACTTCGCAGAAAAATATTCTTATTACTCAAAAACATTTAACGCGCTGGCTTACGTATTTTGTCTCAGAACATTACATTTTTCGCCAAATACCATCTTCTACTCACAAAGCAAATAAAATGGAACTACCAAAGCCAAATAACGCTAAGTGAAAAGCACAAATATAATCCAGCTATAAAGCATAGCACAAAATCTGTCTGATTTATTGCAAGTTTTAGATACGCCTTATGGGAATGTGGCCAAGCACTGAGTTATTGTGGGCCCAGACAAAGATAATCATGGCATAGGGCCAAGTATAGGTCACGCAACCAGAGTTGGCGAGACCGTCTTATGTTTTTCGTATAATTTGTGTGTCGTGGCGGTTGCGGCGTAAGAATCGACCCTCACACTCAGTCTGTAGATGTCGAAAGAGCCGGCTAAGGAGAAGAAACCTACTAGAAGAAAGGCAGCAGCTTCCTGCTGTGTTTTTTCAAAAGTATCCAACTATACCTCATTAATTTCAGGCGGATTGGTAGTAGCGATGGAGATCTACCGCGATCACTAATCCGCCTGCCATGCGTGGTATTATCTAAAAACACCCTTTGGAGGCGAGTTCAGCTGTAGACGTACTCGTATATACCTGGGCTGATAATCATCCCCTTATCTGGCTCTGCATCATGGTTAGAAAAACTCTATCAGTTTCCATTGCTGATAAATCATGACTGCTCATGAAACCTGAAGCTGACATTTTTGGCATTAGCTATAATTTCTGACATTAACTGTCACCATAAGCTGTTAGTTTTGGTATTAGCTGTCATTTATGACATGTGCTGTCATTTTTCAAGCTGTTATTAGCTGTAAGAAATCAAATAATATCTCACAAACTTTTCGACTTCGACCGGACTTGAACCCGCAGTCTTCTCTCAGTACGGGAATGTGCTAACCAACTACACCACGAGGTCAAGTGACGTAGGAGTCAAAAACCTTTGGGACTTCCTTCGGACTCTAGCGCCGTTAGCTCCACCTACAGGGGAACCATTGAAGGTTATTACATTGACATTATGATCATTAGCTGTCATTATGACATAACCTGTTATTGTCTGTCAAATCCGATATTTTTCTAAATATACTAATTTTATACCTTGTTGATTTTCTGAGTTGAGTACCTTGCGTTGAGCAATGGGGAACAAAATAAGTTTGATATGGAAGGGACCCATTGCTCAGTTGGCTCAACCGAATTGCGCAATGGAGTAGCACAAAAGGGAACTCGCGATACCATAGCGACAGATTTGTGACGTCAGCGTAGCCACTTCTATAAAAAAACAAAAGACGATCGCGCCTTCTTTCCTTAAGCTACCAGAACGGACTACGTGCTCTATCTGTTTAGACCATCTCGGGCCTCTATACAGGGATCGCCCTACTTATCTCGAGGGGAAGGGGCTCAAGTTTGTTCGCCTTTTCCGCAAATTTAGTGGAGTGTGTAATCGGAACTAAATAATAATGTATTATCGTCAGTATAGTGTGTCGTAATGTGAACGTGGACATTCCTGATTCTGAAGACGAATTGAGGGTAGTAGTGGATACTCCCTTCAAGTTTTGGCTGTAACTCCGAGAATATCCAGTCGCCCCGTCACGACGATCGCTGCAACGCGATGGAAACGTAGAGGAAAATAAAACAAAAGGTACGTACGTACGACAAATACCATATAAATAACATTTATAATGTATTATTTGCAGGGAAAATGGCAACATTTGTTTTGGAAATATAGTATGATTATGAAATTTAATGATAGAGTTATCTGCTAATTTGGGTTTTGAGATTTTTTCTTAAGTAACTATTAAGGAGTCTACTCACCAGAGTCAGGTTACTCCAAAGTGTAATTTCAGTGAATGTTGTAGGTAGCCGACAGTGTTTTTTTAACTTGTCGGCGACACACCGGCTTTAGTGTGTAGACTCCATAATACTTTATTGATATTTTCACGGATACAAAATATGAACGCATTTCAACAACTTCTAAAGTATGTACTTTATACCTATGTAAGCCAAGCCATTCTGTTGGCAACGCAATTTGTCGACTTTATTTTGTTTTCGAGAAATAAACAAAAGATAGTGGCTTTCTCAAAACAAACTCGACTTTATTGCACAGACAATGTTTATGTCCATTTCGTAGCGGCGTAGACACTCTACAGTCGTAGACGTGCTACGCTGCTACGCGGCTACGAATCTGAGGAATCTCATTTTGTTTTTAAAAATGTTGCTCGTAGAAGCGATTTGTTAAGAGATACCACTTTGTGTCAGCCTGCGAATCCTTGTGACTTTGCAACATGTTGCTAGTCTCTTTGCCATTTTTTTCTGGTAATAAACTGATCCATTAATGGGTTAGCAAAGTGGATCAGAGTGGAATGAAGCAATACAACGACAAAGCTATAACACAACGAGATTAAAATAAATGTTTTTTTGATTACCAATTTATTTGGTCTTTGATAGAATGTTCTTTCTTATAAAATTGTATACGGATGGAAAACTAAATCGCTGGTGCAAGAGATGTTAAAAAAACCCACATTCGCCGATGAAAGCGAGACTTCCAGCAAAAGCATTATCATAAAAGGTCCATATTTCTCACTCCGTTGTCGATGCCATTACCACTGTAAACAAAAATTCAGTAACTTATCATTAACAAACAGTTTTTCGTTCGTCTGGTTGAATGTTTTAAAAACACAGTATATCGTTTGTTCCTTGTCGAGAAAATTGTAATTTTTAGCTTGATCCGTTCCCTTCGTTAACACTTTGACTGCCACCGACACACTAGCAGAGATGCACCCCTGTGGGTTGCATCGCTGAAGCTAAGCACTGAGTCCGTTTGATGAAATGGTTTTCAAAATCCATTGAATTATATTGTACGTGTAAGAACTACAACAAACGTGTACCTACTCTTGATCTACTAGTTTTATCTAAGGTAGGTAAATAAATCAATTAAAATATTACAACCATTTACCGTACATACAACACGGTTACATCAACATTTACATTGCCATCGACATAGTTCAAAGAGTTAGTCGCACACACGTAAAGTAGGTCAAGTGACGGATGAACAGTTTCACACCGATTCGTCAGTGAATGACACTGACAGGAAGGGTTGCTCGCGCGAGGCACACGGGCGATGGCACAACCACTGAACAGAGCCTTTTGATCACGGAAACTAGGATAAGAATTTACAATGAAAAGCACGAGCATCAGAACTAAGGCCCTGAGTCGGATTAAGTCCAAATATCATTCAATTCTAGAACTCGACATTCAGTAGGAAATGGAAACTTTCAAAAGACTTTGAGTAGGATCGGCAGGTACCTAAATGATAAGTTATGTTATGATTTCGAATTTTTAAACCATTGTCCATATGTCAATTAATATTAGAACGAGCGCTCAACGTTCACTCTTCCTACCGATTTCAACTGATTTTACAAGGATTGTTTGCTATGCGAAAAGAACTGTCATGTATGTAGTTCAACTTACGAAAACTTTAAAAGCGGATTAGGAACAGGTTAAAAAAATAAAATGTTCAAAGCTTTAAAAAGTTTGAAAATTTAATCGATTTCTGCGTAGTAAACAAAAGTTTTCCGTCTGAGGTGAACCAAATGGTTTAATGTCGTCGTTTGTACCTTTTGCGCTGCGGCGTATAGTGAAATGGTGCGTTTATTTGAGAGCGTTTACTGTTAATGCATTTTGGGTACAATGTGTTGTATGCGCTCAATTTTAATGGCGAAAGAAAACAAGTTCCGCAATATGCCACAAAATGCACTAAAAGCCAAAAGTAATTCCGGACCAAACTAAAAATAAGGTGTTTTTAAAAGGACATTAACTTTAGTAACTTTGCTTTGACCTAAATGGTTAAAAATAAAGACAAAGCATTATGATAAGTGGTAATTATAATTGTTTTTAACAAATAACTCATTACACCAATTCATATTATACTATTACTTTGGTTAAATAACAATCCATTCCTAACTTGACATACCACACTATCGAATATCTCATCATTATTTAATGACTCGGTAAATTGGGAAGGTAGATAACCTTCCCAATTCACCGAGTCATCTCTTTAAGTACATATCCATTAAAATTTACCTGTAACACCTGAGACGGTAAGTTAAGGCAAGTGTCGACTAACTTTTGTCCGTCGGTAGTTTAACCATGATAAATTATTCATAGGATATCGTTCTTTATGTACAGCGTGGATAAGCTAAGTCGATGCAACGCTGCAGTCTAAACTATATTGTATAGTGGTGTGGTAAGATCTAAATTTCTGTGGTTTGTTCTAAGCATTATGAGGGTTTGCAGGGTCGAGTAGGTATCTGCCAATCGCTCGTAAAGTCCGCACGTTTCATGACTTCTTATGAAACAATGCGACAGACCAGACCCCAATATTTTAACCCAGTGTGTCTCTGCTCGTAATATCCGATACTATGTAATACTTCGTATATTTTTAACTTCTGCCCGCGGCTTTGTGCAGGCTTTTCTTCAAAAAGTGGCTGTTATCCTTTTCCAGGTTATCATATATTTATTTGATAGATAGATTGATAAATCCAGATCATTTATTTGCTTCTGCAACGCACAGTACATCCTCCACCTCCACCTCCACAGCCAATATTGGTCACTGAAGGACCCAGGCCTCCCCCTGATAAGCGCCTTACTGGCTTTTATCTGGGGGGGTAATGCCCATAATCCCCACGCTTGGCATGTGGGTTGGGGATCGCAGTTCGGTGGTATAACTGTTCTGCAGGGGGCGCCGCTGTCCACCCCCAGTGTATATCCCTTAGTCGCGTCTTACGACACCGGTGGGAAGAGTTGGGGTGGTGCAAATTCTGAGCCGGCACCACACAGCAACACAGTACATAGGTAGTTTAAATATAAATAATCCTTGGCAAATTTTACTTCTATCACATTGAGAACGACAGATTATTATTTAACTCACCCTTAGTATTTATAAGGTAAGACAAATCTTGCAACTGAATTTTAGACCAGTTTTCCTCAACCGATTGAGCTGAAATTTGACATGCTTGCTTATGACTGTAAGTTCGGTGACAATGCAATGTTATGGTATCATCGAGCTGGTCTGATGATGGAGACAGGTGTTGGAACTTCTAAACCAAACGACGTATCCCCGTCGAGTTCGGCTTCGTTGGATTTGTCTTACCAAGCATTTTGGTCGTAGATGATATAAAAGATTGAAGTTCGGATGAATAAATACATTCACAGTTTTCCACTCACCAACAAAACAAATTTTCAGGAAAAACTCAAAGAAAAAAAAAATTGTTCTCTGGAAATCTGTTTCATTCAATTTTCCAACTTTATAAACTTTGAGCTTTGAAAAGATTCCGTGAAAACAAATCAGACGAATTCAGTCTATTAACCGGTTTCGTAGAATCCATCTGAAGCCGTGATTGGGTAACAGTCAACAACAAAATTACTTAGTACGAATTGAATTGAATGTTTATGGATTTAAACCACTATTCGGTAATACACATAAAAATTACAAGTTTACTTTAATTTAGTTTTGTTTATTGATAACGTTTATATGTTACATGTCATGTTCTTAATTCTAATTAAACTAACAATAACGTTGTATAAATTAATATAAATACATAGGTCTTGCTGAATTCATTAATTTGTTTATATAAAAAATGTGGGAATAATATTAAATTGATTTATAGGTAATTGAATAAAATATTAAAAATTATAAAATGTCAAATAGTTTATTAAATTTATAGTAACATTTATCAATAAGCCAGAACTTACGTTTGCTCAATAATTTGAGTAATAATAATATAACCAAAGTGCGGTTTCATAATGACGTCTTTTTTGTATAGGATTTGCGCAACTCGCACAAAAAAACACACTGAAGTACGTCGTAGCAAGCACGCTTAACACGAATGCCGTCGCCCGCGCCGCCGCGCCGCCGCCGGTCCGACTACGACTGAGGTGGGTGGACTAATTGCACCTAATTTAAGCCTTCCACTTTCAAGAAGCTAGTACCTCATCTCCCTTATTTACTAAGACCGATGTATCCACCGCATTGTTTTAATGTTGAACTTGCCAAGACACAAATTAAATAATGAAAGAACGTAACAAATTAAGATTAGGAACTGCTATGAAACTTGGCATCTATAATGATCTTAGCTCTTTTATCAGTGAAGCTGAACGAACTTGGTAACGTTTTAGATTAGATTTAGAGGTTGAATTTTTGGAATAACGTTTTAATTTAAACTTGCAAAGTTGTTTTATAGAAGCAAAGCTTTGTTTAATAGAAGCTTTATGCTCTGTAGGTTCCGTTCCACGCAAAGTCAAAAGTCAACGTCAAGTCAAAAACTCTTTATTTACATAAATACAATAAATGTACACTTAGAAAAGGTAAAATTCTTAATAATAAAACACTGACATGGAAATAATGTGATATTTTTGATTTCAGTCGCTTCGGTGTGTAGACTAAAGTAAAGAAGCGACGAAGAAACCTTTAGCCTGTTAGTTATTTGTTATTTTTCGAGTTGGAGCAAATCCCGTCCCAAGCTTTTTTATCCTCTAGATAATCTGATATTTTATAGTAGGCTTTTTTACACAAGAAGGTTTTGACAATTTGTTTGAATTTATTTACTGATAATTTTTGTAAAATTTTAAATGACCTTAATCGAATATTTTATCGATTCCCTTTTATGTATGACAGTTTATATTGCTGCTTGTATCGATAAGGCTGGCCTTTTGCTGTTGCGCAATTCTAGGTGTTTCCTCTTACATACAAACAACATACATGCTGATAGTACAGCCTCTCATAATAGGGCCCGGTAGACTTAAATCACCTGGAGTAAATCACCTGGAGTAAATCACCTGGGTATATTAGGTGCTACGCACGGTAGACTTGGTGCGCCTGGGTGAACTAAGCACAGCTTTCAATAAAGCACCCACCTCCACCTCCACAGCCTATATTGTCCACTGCTGGACGCAGGCCTCTTCCTCATAAGAGCCTTATTGGCTTTTATCTCACGGGGATAATGCCCATAATCCCCACGCTGGGCATGCGGGTTGGGGATCGCAGTTCGATGGTAGAATTTTTCTGCAGGGGGCGCTGCTGCCCACCCCCTGTGGATATTCCTTAGCCGCCTCTTACGGCACCCGCGGGAAGAGTTGGTTTTGGTGCAAATTCTAAGCCAGCATCACACAGCCCTAAAGTGATAAAGCACCCGGTAGACTTAATTCACCAGGAGTTATGTATTTTGTTGTACGTATGGCGTGGTGGTCGCCGCGTACCCAACTCCGACGAATAAAATCTACCATAGTAAGGGCAGCAACTTCCTTCTGTCTATTTTTTATACATCCACTCCAATCCAAATCACCAATCCACCTGCCAAGCCTGTTGATTAAGGCGAAACCGCCCTTGCTAGCCACCCCTAGGGGTATGCCTATGCCTAGGGGTATGTTCAGCTGATGAATGATGTATTTTGTTACTTGTATATTGTGAAATGAAATGAAATAGTATTTATTTGCTTAAATATAGGTAGGTTAAATGGTTTTATAATAGATTAAGTATCATACTGAACTAATAATCTGTGATTAAAAAACTAATTTATAAAATAAAAAAAATCGTGTGAGACTTAATAATTACTATACCATAAAAATTATTATGAGAATAGAATTGGTGAGAGGTTTTATGAAAATTGTACGAAGATTTGGTTTGCTAGGTATGTAAAATAAATAAAGATTCTGTGATTATTTAGTTGTTTTTATTTGATTTGTAGAACTCATAGCACAGCTGGCTTAGGTGTTTCTGAGCGATCAGCAATGTTAAGCTAAGTTCGGCCCGGCCAGGCCTTGGATGGGTGAGTGGGCATTTCACAAGTGAGCGCTACCGTGTGGGTCGGGTGACATATTAAATTATAGGCTAGTTATGGCTAAGTTAAATTTTATTACATGGTTAAGGGGATTTTTAGACTTTTTTTGTCTAATTATCCCCTTAAACCACTGAAATGAGTTGCTAAGGGGATTATTAGACTTTTTTGTCTAATAATCCCCTTAAGGGGAAATCATTAAGAGGACCAAGCCCTATATTTGACTACATAGTTGAAATGTGTGATTTGTTTATTCAACAGTTTTCGTATTAGTTCATCTATGACAATTTATCTGGTGGTGCTCTATGCAATTCGATGAAACTCGGACGAAAGGCAAGGCAAGTCGTGTCATCAAGTTGATTTGCATGTAATAAGCCCTGGGCACGACATTGTAGCAGTCGCAGGAGGGCGATGGATGGAGGCGGCTCAGGACTAATCGTGATTTCGTTTTGGCGGCTATGGGAGGAAGAGGGGACGCTAGTCGGGCCACGGTAGGTTTAAATGTTCTCGTGGTTCGGCGAAAATGGCGAGGGAGGGGTCACCGGAGAGGTTTTAGTGGGTATTACGTCCTTATCAGGACGTCGTGTCCCACATAATTCTGGTCCCCCCAGACCAGTCTATTCGTAAACAAATTTTATCGCTCAAGAAAAAAAAAAAAACGTTTATGTTCAGAAGTATACGAGCTGGACAATTCACACAGCATTATCTAGCCCCAAGCTTATAGTATCCTTTATGCATTTGTGATACACATGTGTTGCAGGGATGTTCAAGATATAATGTTACTGTGATCTGCCATTAGGCGTACAAATTTTACATAATTTAGCAATAGAGAAAATAATAATCATAATAGTGAAGCTTACAAAGGAAAAGCTTATTTGAAGTGAATTGAAAATAATGCGGTTACTAAATTGAAAATGAGTATCAACCACTCTTTACTCTACATTTATGTACATAACACTAAATTGCGTCAAAAAATTCACGCAAGCTGTAAAATGTCTTACTTATTAAATAACTTAAATAAATAAATAATGCTGGACAATCCACACAGCATCATCTAACTTAAAAAGTTAGATTTAAATATTACGATGTCATTGCATTTGCTAATGTCAGTTGGTAAATTATTATAATTTTTGCCATTTGTGCCATTACTGCCATAAGCTAAGCAGAGCTTGTGTTGTGGGTGCTATATTAGGTAACCTGATATACTTATAGCTGATGATGATGCTGAAGCCCTGGGCACTACAGCGTCCCTCATAACATGATGTAAAGTTACAAGATGGAGCACATTGAGTATAATTTATGTAGGCTTGTACTATTCAGATCTGTTCGGAACTTCTAACTTCGGCTTACAAGTAGTCTTAAGCAGGTACAGTCAACTACAGATTTTGTGTTATTTCAAAGAGAGCTCATTGTATGTAGGACCACGTCAGTTGTTGGAATATTGTAGAGATAAAAGGTATAAATAAATAGGTCCATATTCATTAACTTACAATACTTTATTTACAAAATAAAGGAAATCCAGTATATAATTCATATAATGCTCATTATTAGGTAAATAACATTTTTATTATTATTTATTTCAGCCCATCCTGTTCCAGCATGGCAAGGCTTCCCTCCTTTTCTTTCACTCCTTTCGATCTTAGGCTGCAGTGAAATAGGCGATGTTTTATTACGGGTGCAGTTGTGTAGGTAATGTAGTTAATAATTTTATCCTGCAATGCGTTTTTGCAGGATAAAATTATTAACTACATTATTGCAACGGCATCGGGCATAAGCTTTTACTATAAACTTTAATGACCTGAAACCGACTGTACTACACTGACATGGGTTCCAAACGTCTGAGATTCACTGATAACGATAACTCGAGTACCTTGCATCGTGTTTCTGCGAATCTGACCTGTAACAAGATTCTCTTACGAGTTTTGGATATTTTAGATAATTAGTTTTGGCTCCGGATACTGTAACGCCCCCCCCTTGAATCGCCTCTTACCCTTTCACTGCTTTTTTTTCTCTAACCTGCTGCTGCTTGCTAATACGTGATGCTATCGTTCTTAACTTCCTAATGTAATGTTAATGATAAGTTTGGCCAACTGATCGTCTAATTAGTGATAGGACTCATACGTTGTGTTATAGTAGTAACTCGATTCTTTTAGGTGATAAGGACAAACGAACTAATCTAACCGATAACTTAATCTCTTACATTTATAGTACCTATTAATTTATTATCATATCTAAAGTTTCGAAGGTTTGAAGTATTTATGTACTAAATTTATACGATAAACATGGCATAACTGTGATGTTCAGACAGGTAGTTTTCTTTAATTTCGGTGTCTAGGATATTAGTAGCTTAATAGTTTTGTAGATGGCGAGATAAGCATTCTTCGTTCTGATTTACTGAATTTAATACGACATAGGGCAACAGCCCCACCTCCGCTGTTGCCGGTGGTTCTCGACCCTGACGGGATAACCTCCCTCGTATGGTCCACATATTGATAGGCTAATCTACCAATATGAGACAAGGGGTCATGTCACAAATAGTCATAGTCGTCAGGTCAGGCCGTCAGTTGGGGACAAGAGGACATTATCTTTTATCAAAATTCCTAAGTCCAGTCATAGTCAGTTGAAATTTAATAGCATTCATGGGCAATATTACTTTGTGACATTTAATTCAAAACAATCATTCCATCATCTTTCACATTAAGTAATCAGTTCTCTAGTTCTCTGCGGAACCTAACTCTACTAAGCAACCCCAGCTTAGTACCGAAAGGTCCCTAATTTGCGCACTCGGAGTGCATACAAAAGTTCTATCCACAGCCTATCTATCGGCTATTTCAAGACTAGTGCCCCAATTCGTTATGGAATTGATAATGGACTTAAGTCCTATAGGAATTATTTTCTATAAATTACTGGGCATCTTTATTAAGAGCTTTTGCCCGAAAAGACCACAGTTTTCATAGTAATAAACACCTCCTTTCATGGGAGTTAAACTTAAGAATTCAACAACTTCCGATAGCAGGATATTTCCAATTTTCAGATTATTTTGTAGAACATAATTTTATGATAATGAGATATAATGATTTATCCAACCGAGATTACTTCTCATAGCTTATAAGGACTCTCTCATTACCAGGGGTATATCCAGGGTGGCATTCGCACCAAGCTATAGTTAGATATAATTTATTAGACCTTTTATTAAGAGTTTTGCCCGAAAAGACTTCAGCTTTTCATAGTAATAAACACCTCCTCTCGTGGGAGTTTAAATTTAAGAATTCAAGAGCTTTTAATAGTAGGGTATTTCCAATTTTCAGATTAATTTGTAAAACATAATTTTATGATAATGAGATATAATGATTCATCCAACCGAGATTACTTCTCATAGCTCACAAAGGACTCTCTCATTACCAGAGGTATATCCAGGGTGATATCCGCACCAAGCTATAGTTAGATTTATCAGAATATAAATAATCTCTCTACTGGAGATACCAAGAATACAGTTAAATTAGCACTGTAAACATTAGATCATAATGATACCTGAAACCAAAATAACCCACTATGCGAGCTTCAAACGGCTTTAGTAATTATTCAATTAGGCTTTTTACAACCTTTGGTAAATTAGTCAATCTTCAGACTCTGTAATGGAAATTTTCCTATAATTTTAAGGGAAAACACAGTGAGATACAGTTTCGCACAGCTCTATTTCTAGGAGGTATTACGACAATCAGTATAAAGCAAACACAATATAATATATCAATATTATATGGATTAATTAGTCTCCTGACTCTGGGGCGAACCGATGAAGATTTCCTAAGGAACCGACACAATGAAATGCAGTACATGTATGACACTTAATAAGCAGGCATAATAAAATCATGCAACTTAGCTTGTCTGGAAACAGGTCAGCTCTCGTACCCTGTAACACTGACTTTAGTTGTACACTCTGTAGGTTCCACGGGCTAGCGCCATGGACCGCAACACTGAATCTATCCTTAATAAGCAAATTTTATTACCAACACGTTATTTAACTTTTAACATTAATTTTCAACACTGATCTTACTAATGATATTCAATTTCTTTATTATTAACACATACTTCAACAATAGATTTTAATTATTATTCTCCGCTAAAGCCCGCGCCGCGATCCTGACTTTCATTAGAGAACGGTCTCAATTCGTAGCCAGCCGTGTACCCCCGCGTAGGGATTCTGAATTTAATTAGAGAACGTTATTCTTTCGTAGTCAATCGCGAACTCCCGTCTCCAGCCCCCCAAATATCTATATATACCACCCTTACCAAGATCCTCTGAGTGACGCCTAAAGACCATTTTGAACCTCCCAGAAGTTAAATGCTCGACGCGTATTGGTGGACCCATTATTTTTTTCGGATTGATTTGAATCTTGTTTTGCAACGCTACTCCACGAGATGGCGTTAGTAGTTATTTCTATCAATACACGACATCAATATGATGATTACATAGACATTAGTTGATGTATGCAGATTCCAGTCTCGAGCCAAGGATATCCTTCAAATCCCGTTTGTTCGAAACGAACCTTTTCACAATTATGACCCCTGTAATTCTCTCTTAAAATCACATCGTGATCATTAACTCTCGATAACGTAATGTCACCTGTATTAGGAGCGATTACTATTATCGTAATCATCATTATAAAACCCAGTTTGTTAGTATATCACAGAGATTATCCAATCTTTAAGGTTCAAATTAGCACCAAATTCTGGTATGAAACGTTCACACGGTTCGCGCGACAGGCTTTCAACGTAAAAAAAACCTTACGGCGCCACGAACATGTAGTTCCACTTGAGTTAAACCAAGAAACTCGTTATTCACGTTTTCAACACATAGATTAATATTTCGAGTGTCTAACAACCTAACTTTTGTGCTGAATTTCAATGGCTGTAAAAAACTTCTCTTATAAATTAGGTTATTTATTACGGCAAATTTCTAGAATTTGTTCAAACACCGATAATTCTCCCATGAACTGGCTTGGTTTTAAGATAACGCTCGCTCCATTCCCACGTTCCGGTGAAATATTTAATATTCCTGCTTATTAGACGAGTGTTTCTATGAAGGCGTCTCGACTAATCTATTACCAACCTCTCATATTATTGATAGCAAAAACTTTTAGTGTTGAATTCCTATGACTGTAAAAAAATGTCATAAATCCGGTCATTTTATTATGGGGAAAAGATTGCTTCAGATATGTAGCAATCTTTTCAAGGCTTCGGTAGTTTTTTTAACGTAGACGAATTGCTTCCATCCTGTGAATGCTAAATCTAAATTGTTGACTGATATTTAACTAGCCCTGTTAAGGGACCGAATCTGTCAACTCTATCTCCAATCCTTCACCCTATAAAGTTTATGACTATCTGATTAATTTTATATTTGCAAATAACAGCCAGATTGAGATCTGTGCTGTTACAATACCCTGAATATTTCTACCAAACCAAATTAAAAAAGCCAACGGCCCTACCCCTTCCGGTTCGCGGGAAATTTCTAAAAGCATTTTGGGATAGCCACGAATGAGAAATTCCATGGTATTCTGTATCTATCAATTAATGAAATTTCCCTTTCTCGCATATTCTAAATTTATCCTTTAAAACGTCCAAATGGTGCTAAACCAATTAAAATGGATATAATTGTTTACATTTGCAGCTTCGTAAATAAACATACGCTCTTTATGTGCCACAGTCGGGTAACGGGTGGGATACATCTGTGACCGCGGCCAGTGTGGCTTTTATTTTACATATAATGTGACATTTGTCGGGGAAAACCTATTTTATGCACCCGTTTTTGAATCTGTAGAAAAAACTAATAAAATAAATGCGTAAGTTTGGATTGCTGTTTGGTTTGATTTTTATGAATGTACATATGTTTATTTTATCTAGTCAAAACTACTTAATGGATCGGGCTGAAACTATGCATAGATGTAGGTCTAGACCTGGAATAACACATCTTCTACTTTTTATCCTATATAAATCCCACAATCTACACGCAATTGCATATTTGGAGAATTAAAAATAGGCCTCCTGGGCCTAGCCAGCTTATTCTATACGATGAGCGAGCATACCTGATTCATATTATTTTTAATTTATTTTTAATGCATCACAGAAATATTCGGATTTCGTGAATACAAAATTAAATAAAATTCAGAGCATTTTAATATTTGCTTCCAAATTCATGTAATTTTACTACGAAATAAACCATTGTATTGCTATCAGCATAAATGGTTTTAAATGAAAATTATGATAATAACGGAAGTTTATTTTGTAAAGTGGAATATGAAAACGGTTATTTGCATCATTTTATTGTTATGATAAACGCTATTGAAAAATACAGCTATATTTAATTTTATTGCGGAAATTAATGTTAGAAGACACAGTGACAGGTTTCGAGTACCTAACTTAAGTATTCTTAAAGTACCGATGCTCTATAATGTATTCTTAATTTATGTTCCAGCCCAACAACGCAACTAAATACCAATAAAGAAATAACAAAATTAATAATGATGTTCCAGTCCGGAAATTAATCAGGTAACCGTTACAAACAAACAAACGTATAACATACTAAATAGTATATCTTAAATTAATTAATTGTTTCAATTGTAAATACTAGTTCTAATTTGTTTTTATTATTGAATTGTAATTTTCTTTGTCAATAAAGATTCTTAAATTTAAATTATAATATTAAGTATAGGTATCGATTTAAGTGCCAAAGATTCATAAGCTAAATCGAATGCTCGGATAAATTGGTTAATGGCCGTTAGAGCTTTGTTCTGTAGGCAGATGTTTTCGTCACAAACTCACCACCTCCATCATTTCGAATGGCAGCTAGAAGCTTTTTGTACATTCTAATAACTCACGTCGCTTGTGCATTTGCGATGCAATATTAAAGTGTTATCCATCACACCGGGAAATCCGCTTATAGTCTCTGTTCCATCAATTTTCGGTTCGCCGACCGCTAAATTATTTAGAACTTTATCTAGGTAGCGTACACCTATGACGGCCCCATGTTATGGTTTATGGGCTTGAGAGATGGCTAGGTTGAAGTATCTTGTATGTGTTGGCTAGGTTAAACTGGCCAAGTTAGAAAAAGACAAGAAGAAGAAGACTGCTGAAGTGCCTTCCACAAGCAAGGAGGGTTTTGCCAACGAACATACCTAACAAATTCAAATCAAAGAACTGGGCTTGATAGATGGCTAGGTTAAAGTATCTTGTATGTGTTGGCTAGGTTAAACTGGCCAAGTTAGAAAAAGACAAGAAGAAGAAGACTGCTGAAGTGCCTTCCACAAGCAAGGAGGGTCTTGCCAACGTATCCCTAACAAATTCAAATCAAAGAACTGCTATGAAACTTGACATCTCTAAGATCTTAGCTCTTTTATCGGCGAAGTCGTCAATTGTTCGTGTTTACATTTTTATTTTTGCTGAGATTTATTTTTCCGTTCCAACTCGGGTGTGAATTTTACTATCGTCGTGCTGTTTGTTAAGAAGTTGTGATTTTAAATTCTACATTAAAATTTAAAGAATGACTGAATGAGAATGATTGAGAATATTTTATTTGGAGAAAAGACAGTAGGTATATGGTTTTCTATTATTTCACTACACTAGAACTACATCTAGGCGAAATTTCAAAACGATTTCTTGATTCGTTTTGGCGTTATATTCGCCAAACATCTCAGAACAGCACAAAAATTAACCCTTATAAAGGAATAGGATTTTAGCTTCGGCTTAAGCTCTACATTTTCATGTTCAGAAAATATAAATGTACTTTTCTAAAGACATACATTGTACGTACATGGAACTTCACACACAACTTTGGGTGTGAACTTCCATAAACAAAAGAAATGTTGTGCAAAGGGTGTCCAAAGTTTGTTTGCACGAGAGCCCAAAACCGCTAAGTAATCATGCTGACTACTCAGATAATGAACGTCAGAAACATTATGGGAGTTTGTGAATTACTGGAGCCCTGGGGCTACTAACGTGGCTGGCTAACTTCTGGTAAAGTTTTCAACGTAGATGAGAGCGATTCACGTACGTAAGTTCAATAGTGATTCGAAACGGCTCGATTGGTTTCAGCCAGTAGGCAGGTATGTGTACCTACTATGCAAACATGATACAAAAATCTGAATAGGTTCCCAAAGGACACAAACACATACTGAAACCACTTACTCACGGATTACTATTCCAAAACGAACGACATGGAATAAAAGACGTTTTTTTTTGTCTCGAATACGTTCCGAATTATTCTGGGGTATATCAACTATTTCTCCAAATTTAGTTTATACAAACTCGCACTCGAGCCTTTGGAAACGTTATATTGTTCCGTGAATTATTTAGAACTGTAGAGAATAACTGAGTTACTACGATACGGGTCTTGTCAAGAGTGTTAACTCGGCGTTCAATGGGGCACGTCAGTAACACAATAAATGTCAGATTGTATGACTGTTTGTGAAGGATATTGTAATAAACGCTCGAATGATTTCTCATTCGAGCGTTGAACCCATATGGTTTCACATATGGGTGATTGCCGTTCTACGTCATCGTCATTCGTAACCCAACTTTTGGGAAAACCACTGCTGGGTAAAATAGATCTTTAGACTCTTTGGCACTGTATAATCCACTCCATTTAGTTTCACCATAGTGTTTCGCCTAATTCGTCCCGCTGCTAGGCGAACGCCTCCCCAAATCTGTCCACTCGGATCGGTCACGCGCGATTTTATGCGAATAAGCTAATATTAAACGGGTCTCCGTGCCGTATGATTTGTGAGCGGAATAACTACGCAAGTAGTTTGTCCTGGAAGAACACCAAGGACATTATCATGATGAATGCGGTTCTAGTCTAAAATAAAAAAGGGGGCTGGGGAAATTTTCTATAAAATCATCCGAGGCGAAAGCAACTAAAAACCATTCACTTGTGACTTTGCCTCCTTCCACCATTACCTACTTAATTAGGAGGGTTATACTTATTATAGCCTTTCTTTGAACAGTTATGACATAAAGTACGATACCAATAGGCTTAGATTTTTCAGTAATTTACATTCTTGTTGAATTCTTATTTTTCTTATTTCTTATTTTTGGGGTGAATATAATTTTTATTGCTCTTGTACTAAAAGTTACATTCACCCCATATTGGGGCTAACGTAACTATCAGATAAATTTATCATTGTCGTAATCTAGAGGTTAGAAATAATAGTATATGTAGTTTCACATGATAGCTATCCGAATAGAATAGCAATAGAAATAATGGAATAGGGTGCAGTTTTCAGAAAATTCAATATGTTTTTTATGGGGTGAATGCGACAGTCTTGTCAAAAAATGCTCCGTCGGTAGAACAGTCAGCGACCTACACTAGAAGCGCCGTCTACACTTTATACGAAAAAACAATAGTTGATCTACTTATAAATAGATGGCACGTTTTACAAAAATCATTATATTAAGAAATAAAACAATTAGTCACTTTTAGCCTCATAGTTACTTTCACCCCCGGGTGACCTTATTAATAAATAAATGGGGCTCGTTGTTTACATTTCGCTAAGGCTACGGTACTCTAAAGTAACAAAATCCTACATCTTACATGTTACATGTTTCTGAACTGGTTTCCGCAACTAGGCCACAGGTGGGCCCTTGTTGCGTGTCGGGTGTGGGCTGCTAGTCTAACCACCCGATGTCGTCCAGGAAAGCCAGCAGCTCGCTGAAGCCGGTGCATGCCTCCCTAGGTGTCCTCGGTGTCCCGAGGTACCTAGTGGAGTCGTTGAGAAGCTACCTATCGCACTCTACAAGCACATGCGTGGCCGTCTCTTCTGCGTTCATGCACCTTATGCATAAAAAACAAACCGGGATAAACTTTCTACTTCTACGTTCTTATCCGCCTCCGAAGACTATGTAACGTAAAAATCAATGTAGTAAAAAAGTGCAATGCACGCTTACCTACTTATGTTTATGTGCGTATAAGCTACTTTAGATTTTATTGTACAGCAGTCTCTTTAGAGGAAATATGACGTTATATTTATTTAGTGCTATGGGCTTATACATTTTCCGTGCCTTAAAAATGTAGTGAATATCGGAACAGGTGGTACCTCTCAATATTCGAATAGTGTGTGAACTTTATTATGCCTTTACAAAAAGTCTATATTTGATTGTCTCTATTTTGTTGAATGCAAACACATTAGCACCAGACGCAGAGCCATTCACCAAGAAAACACATTCCCAGCGATAACTAATTCTAATTATTCTGATAACATTTGACGCATTATTTACATTTTCTTCTAACGTGAATAATTTCAAAGCGTTCTAATTTTAAAACATTTGCTTTCGTGAGTAGACCTTCGTTTGACCACAATCTCACAGTTTTAGCTCAAAACGAGTTCATCGTGCAACACGAATTTTGAACAAGTTTTCGCAGTATTTACTGAAATTAATTTCTACAAGCTTCTTGGCCTAGTCAAAACCTAGGTGAACATGCTACCGAATACCGAACATTAGATACATAGATATCCAGATCGGTATAGAGTCAAACGAACTTCATCCTGTTATGCAAGTCTTCCGTTATTCCCGAAGGACAGTACCTTAGCTCTATGCTAATGGTTACGGTTAATTAACCGAAATGTTCCTCCCCATTATCGTACCAGAATAAATTATGAACCGTCTTCCGTTAAGGCTAGAGTCCACAATATATCTTACGACTGTAGGTGTATTCGTCTAGGGAATTACCTGAATAGTAATTGAATGTTTACCGCACGATTATTTGTTTTAAATTATTATGAACTAAGTATTTATAGCTCATAAGGGACATCTCGGACCTTTTTTTGCAAATAAACGAATGACCATCATCAACGGCGTTTTTCGTCAAGTCCGTTCTGTACCGATTCAGGTAAAGCGTGTGATTTGGTTTAGTATAGGTTGAGTGTGTTAGGCATTGCGCCATCGATCACCCAAATCGACCACCGGAATCTTTATCGCGAACAGATCAATTACTGCTGATGTGACTTATAACTAAATTGAGTGTCGCGGCTTCATTGTACCTAAATTACGACATGCTTGTACCTATATTTTTGTGAGAATATTAGGCACTTAAAATCCAACTTCGATTTAGGTCACTAGTTTTAATTTAATTTGTAATCTTTTTTTATAATTATATTTAATTTGCACCAACTTCGGACTTTCACTGTACCCTCCCTAGCAGCCGTACATAATTAGTGTAGGTATGTTTTGTTATGGCTGAAAAAATAAAGGAATATAAACACTGAATATCACTTACTTACTCCTGTGTCTCAGCGACCCCAAGAGTGTCTAGGCCTCGGATAAGAGAAGTCACCATCGTTCCCTATCCTGCGCAGTTGTTAAAAATGACGGGGAACTTCTCACCAATCCTCCGCTTGTAGCTCACGCAGGTCCGCTTCCACCACATCATTTCAGCAGCACCGAGGGCGTCAAACACAGAAGCCCAGTAACAAAAAAAAAGGTACTACCATTCCATCAATATCATTATCATTCTAGCCGGGATAACTCTCAGCTGGGTACAAGACTCCTTTAACTTCCTCGGTATTTTGCTTAGACAACCTCCGTGGCACAGCGACCGAAGGTCGAGCGAGTAACGAGGTTACGAGTTCGATTTTGGCCGAGATTTTGGCCTCGGGGCAAATGTTTGTACGATCTGCACATATTGGTTCCGGGTGTTCTGTGTGCTTTTCTAAGTACAATAAAAAAAATACTATATATGCAATGTGTTATTTATTCTATTAGTTATCTAGTACCCATAACACAAGCTGTGCTTACTTGTGCGCGTAATTTTTTTTGGTTATCGCAACTAAGCATCCTTACCATGACGCCATCTTGCGAGAGGATGACCTGTGGGTCGTCCTACTGTTTAACGGTCAAATCTAAAAAAGTTCCAGAGAAAGCACAATTCACCTACGAATATAACGCTTCATAATTTAATGATCTGGGCCCAGATATAATACAGAAAGTAGTTGCCTCAACTTCGATCTAAAGTATCTACTTAGATACTTTTCAACAGAAGTTTGAGATTATTTAATTAAGACTGGAATTTTCTACTTTAGAGAACAGTTTTTGTGCAACAGCTTTTGAGGTTTTTATAAATATTTCACTATATTACAGTTTTTTATAAGCGTTAGTAGATTAGCTCGATAATAGGTATAAAATGTTTTGTTTTTGTCTTTTAATACCAAACCATTTTAACAGTCAAACAAAACAATTCACACATAATTTAAAAATCCCTAAATAAGCCATTAGGAGTTCATTAGTGGAGGCCTATTTTCAGCAGTGGACTAAAATATAGGCTGATAATGATGAGGATGAAGAAGATAAAGCCTATTGGTTAGTTAATAGGTATATCGAAACGCAATGCATCCTCTAATAGGTACCTATATTCAGTGGAAAAGTTACGGGCAGTTTAAAACTAGTTTAAATAAGGTCTACAAGATTCTTTGAAACCAGTTGCCCATTGTATATTCTAGAAAATTTTTCCTTTTGTTGTAGAAAATGTTGGTGTGTACCTTTGGCAGAGCGGTTGGAACGTTATTATTGCTGTTCAGAGAAACGTTATTTCGCTTTTCAAGTTCTACCGCTAAATAAAATAAGATTAGTATTCCATTTACATTCAACTGTTTCACGGAAATGGATAACCGCAAAGTGTAAACCAATTCACCTACGACACTATTTGAAATTTCTCTGAAAAGATTTAATACGGCTTCGGGTACATTATACTAAAGATAAAAGAAAAAGATAAAATACATTTTATTTACCAAAAAAAAAACACAAGAACATAACAAAAGAAGTGTATAGGTACATTAATAGGAAGGGTAAAATGGGGTCCCTAACTCAGCATTTTGCAGTATTAGGCATTTGCCCAATACTGCGCTGGTTTTCAGTTAGGGTCCTTACGGAGTGACGGTCAGTAGGAACTTAATATTTAACATTATTGTTGTTACATTATTACATTAACATAAGCGATATATAAATAAATACAATGAGGATGGTACAAAACATGATTTACAGAACATTGAACATTGAACAGAATAAAATACAATAAAAAGATTACAGACAAACATAAAAAAACAAGCTACATTAACACGGTCACTACACCAACTGACTTGACTGCTTGCTTTCGTCACGACACTGACAAGTGTGCAAACAATGATCTCATGAGCGCAGCGTAACTATGTAGTTTGAATGTTATTTGTACGAGTTCGAATGAAACAAATAATCCCAGAGTAATCTGACTCTGTCCGAAATTACCACCTATCTAAATTACACACCCAAATTCTCGGGCAACCTGAAGCGTTCCCCCAAGATATTGGCGTTTGAGATGAAGCTATTTCTTACCGGTGCCAAATTAAACTGATTCTGTTTGTTTACGAGGCGAATTAACGGGAGGGGCCAATCTATTTGACAGCGTAATTAAACGACATTATGTTTAATTTGAAGCTTAATTAGAACCTACTGTTGCCACAGGTGAGTTTCATCTATAATAATATATAAATAATGCTGAACAATCCACGCAGCATCATTTAGCCCCAAGTTAAGCAGAGCTTGTGTTATGGGTACTAGATGACTAATATACTTAATACAATACATACATACATAGATATTGTTTATTGTACATAAAAATACCCAAAACACCCGGAACAAATATTTGTAGATCGTACAAATATTTGTCCCAAGGTGGGAATCAATCCGAAACCACTGACCGCGGACCTTCGCATTTGCCTAGATAGATAATACTTTATTCAGAGAACTTACATATTTATGTAAAACAGTATGGTAAAAGGTAACAGAATTGGCGGCCTTATCACTTAAAGCGATTTCTTCCAGGCAACCAAAGAAGATTGCCGAACTCGGTGGCAACCACAATTTTCCATCCCATAAAACATGAAAATAAATTAAATTCAATTACATTCCACTCTCACCATAGCCCTTCCTTAATAAAACTTGAATCATTTCTCTAAAAGTCCCACAAAAGAATTTTCATCAAAAAACAACTTCTTAAAAGTTTCAAAAAGGTGAAAACCAAATGCTTTTTCAGCCGTGGAAAAGTTTCGCCGGAGAAATGGGAAATGGTAATGAAAAAAGTGAGAGATAAAGGTAACGGCAAAAGGTGTTACTTGAGGTACATTATCAACGAGAAGCTGTACAAAGAGAAAATATTTTAACTGAATTTATAATGTCGTACTTTTGTAATAGGAGCTATTTCAAAGTGAAATAATGGCATAACGTGACCCCGCCCGGGGCAATGCCGATCGGCGCAAGCTTATCGAAGCAGCAGGGGTTTTTTGTAAAGGAATAAAGCGGAGCTTTTTGAAAGAATTATGCTTCTGCGCTGCTTCTAGGTAAAACGAACTTAAATTAAAAATATAGAAAAGAATCACAGAAATGATTGTTGTGAATGAAATTGGTTCTCAGTTTATGAATTAATAAATGTCTAGGCCATTGTTTCTGCCGAGAATTACCACAAAATTATCGTACTATCAATAGTTTATGACGCCTGTTACTAATTAATTGGAGATTTCTTGACTCAATGAGATTTAGTAACTATAATATTTCTTTGACTGAAATGCCACTTTAATATCCGAATCTTAAAGGAAGATAAGATTTTCTACCAAAACGCAGCGGAGCAGCGTATAAAACGACCAATATCATGGTATCGAAATAGCGTCACAATGCGACGCTCGACTCGACGCTCGACGCTCGCTCACAATGCGCTAGATCCTATTGGCTGTTCTAACTCATGTACCTCTAAATTACCCAAAAGAGAGTGTTTTGGAGCTTCCACTAATTTTGATTTGACGCCTTACCATCGTGTGCTGGAATAGATTATGGCAATTTTCACTAAAATTTATGCGTTCATACGACAAGCCTCGCCCTCTTAGCTTACCAGACTTTACTGCAGGCTGTAATGAAAACTAAGCTTGCTCGACTGCTCTGCCAGAGATGTACAGAATGCAAGCTTTGTAATTTTAAGCACATTAAATTGGATATATGTGCCAAATTATAGTTTTACTGTATTAAGAAATGTTTCTACTATATTCAGTAATATATGCCAAAGTAAAGTATAGTATAATTAAAAGTATAGTATAGTATAATTTGGCACTAAAATGGCTACACACAATTTACCTCAGATTTAGATTTCAGATTTCAATAACTTTATTTCTTTAGGCTAACAAAATAAGCACATTTGCCTTGTCTAAACAAGCCAAATGTGCAGCCGAATTGAGAACCTTCTCCTTTTTTTGAAGTTGACTAATTATGTATTTTTGCAAAAAAAATTATTAAATAAGATTAATGAAAATATGAGCTATTATAAAATGTTTGCCCGATTTCCCAAATTTTAAATCTAAATGTTAATATCATATCTTGCCTTTGCCCAGCAGTGGGAGACATCAGACTAAAAATAATAATATTTTAATCTCTTGACATATAAATAGGTACCTAGTAACCGCAATGACTATTTAACGTGGTCGTTACTCACACATGGTGAATGTAATTAGCACTTATTATTGCAAAATGCGCTGAAATATCGGAAAACAATTAAATTGACTTATCGGTTAACGCGCCCACTTAACCTATTTTCAGAATAAACTCCAATTTCAAATGGTACCTATGTATAACTGTGAAATACCCGTACCTACAAATATTCGGTTCTATTTGTTTTTTTTTTGTAAACAATGGGTTACACAACCGAATAAATATTGATGGAAATATTTTACGAGATATTTATCATCGGAGCAAATCGCAGAAGTTCGAAACAATGGTTAGGTTTGAAAGCTTGCATTCGGGATTTTATTCGTCTTTCGTGTGTTTTCGTACTCGAATTTGAACGTTTTTCGCTGCGCGTGTGTGATTAATGCGTTTTTGTTTTTAGTGATTTTCATGCTTATTGTATTCTATTATCATTATTAGTTTTTGCTCGGTTTTCATTCATAATATCTCTGTTGACATAAAAAATCTTGGATTTTAAAACGGAGTAGGTTTATTATTTGATTTAAAACATACATCGAAAGTCTTTGTCTATTAACTTGTTGTATGACACGTCTCGACAAAAGAACTCACATATCCTAACAGGCCCGCCGACTGAAACTTTCTCTTTCAGAAGTTATCTCGAATAAATTTTTCAATAGTGTTGCTCAAAACACCCTAGAAAATTACTCGTGTGTCTAAACTGACATTGGTTCTAGTAAAAAAACTGTCAAATTCAATGTTTCGTTCGTACATTTTGTCCATTTAGAATAGAGATGCCCGCCGCTAAAGCCGTCACTTCAAACTTCGTGCCGCAGTTTAAAGTTTTGGTAAAATAGAGTACCGATTTGCTAAAACTATGGACGCAATTGTCTATTTCGGAGAATTAAAATAGAGCAATTAGCCTAAACTTGGGTTGTTTCAATCCAGAATAAAGTAACTATCAATTAATCAAAGATTTTTTTAAATCATGCAAGTGATTCCGAAGAACACAAAAAAACTTGGAGACTACCTGGAGACAAAAAATCTTTGATTCTAAAAAGTATGAAATTTAAAATATACAGCTAAAATATTTGTTCATTAATTTGTTGTTTTGACACATCTCGACAAAAGATCTCACATACGAGTATCTTATCAGACCCGCCGCCTGAAACTTTCTATTTCGGAAGTTATGTTTCGAATAAATTATTTCGAGAGTGTTGCTCAAAACAACCTTATTAGAAAGTTACTCGTGTGTTCAAACTATGTTAAAGCGAGTTCTGATTTTTAATATAATAAGCTTCTTCTATCGGCTTTGCTCACGTAGTAATAGACCTAACGAACTGACATGACGTTCCGCCTTCCAGTAATATAACTTACCGGGCATATAAGGTATCTTCATCTTTTTGGCAGATACTGGACTCTGATTTTGACGGGCTATTCACTGGCAGATTGCTAATGTTATAATGCCGCCTACAGGCTTACGCAAGGTAACATGCAATGTAACACGAAAAAAAGAATTTGCCGTCCACACTAATGTAATGTATCACGCAAGGTATCATGCAATGTAACACTAGTGTGGACGCCTTGCGCGCACGAACAGAGCAGTTCATGAGCATGCTACGAGCATTTCAGAAACGCGCGCGCGAGGCGATCCGTGATTTGTCGGTTTTTCGAACGAACACAAAGGGACACGCAGTGCGCTCGGAGCGCCAGTGTGGACAGGTTGTGTTGAGAGCGCGCGAACACGAAAAAACCAGGTACTGACGCTACGTTCGCGAGCACGCCGGAAACAGATGCGAGTTGGTACAAGTTCTGTTCGCGAGCGTGGTGCGTCCACACCACACTGTTGAAATGCTCCGTTCACATTACATTGCATGTTAAGTCTGAACGCAGAATAACGACTAACTTTGGCGTCGTTTATGTTAGAAAATCAATTAACGGAATTGCGCAAAATATAAAAAAACTATGAAATTGCTAATAATTCGTGGGCAAGCCGCGGGAATAGACAGTAGATAAATAAATCATTTATTTCAGATAACTTAAAAATAGTACAGGTGTCCAAATGTATGGCCCATATAAATAAATACAAACGTAAAATAACTATATATTATGCCCCGAGTATGTCTAATGAATTTTATTGCGCAGCCTATAAATCTTGAATCGCACTAAAAGCTTCGGAGATTACCGATCAAACTTAGTTGTACGTACGTACGTACCTTTGTACGTTAAATGTATAGGTTATAGTCAAAAGTCAAAGTCAAAGTCAAAAACTCTTTATTTCCATAAATACAATAAATGTATACTTTGAAAAGGTCAAATTCTTAATAATTAAACACTGACACGGAAATAAAGTGATATTTTTGATAATATAGATTAATTAATTAAAATCAGCAGCATTACGTTATTGCAAGTTCCCTCATTAAGTTTAGAGTACCGCATCTGATAAGCGTTACACACCAATTTAACCTACATAACGTAACAATAGCACGAATGTACTTAACCGAGCACTAATTAGGGTTGCAAATATGCATTGCATTTAGAATTTCGGTTTTATCCGAGCAATTTGTATGATAAAGCTAGTGCGGTCGCCGTGGGCGCAACGCCAACCCACAACATGCAGGGTAAAGCCGCCTCCTCGCTGAACTTTTCAAACAATTCAACGGTCAACATTAACATAGCCCTCAACCTCACATCAACAGCCTATACCTATTGGTCCATAACTGGACGCAGGCCTCCCCCTGATAAGCGCCTTACTGGCTTTTATCTCATGAAGGTAATGCCCATAATCCCCACGCTGAGTATGCGGGTTGGGAAACGCATACTCAGCGTTACTAGGTGGTAGAATTATAAAAAAAAAGGCGTGGTGCAAATTTTAAGCCGGCACCACACAGCATTAAAATAGGTTCCCTCCTGCTATTTGAGCAGGGGGAATATTCGTTCATGTTACAAACGCTCAACTCATTTAAACAGTTTAGTTGAGCAATAGGGAAATCACTTATTTACCCAGTTGCGCCACTTGCGCAGTTGTTTTACATTGACTTTCTAATGAACTCGTTATTTTTACTTTTGATTAAATGTTATGTTATGTATGAAAAGTCTGTGACTAATTAATAGTTAAATTATTCTAGATTGAAACAGGACCCACAACGAATCTACGGTCAACATTGACGTAAGTCCCCTGCTATTTGAGCAGGTGGGAATCTTTATTAATGTTACTACAAATGAAAAAGAAAAGGAAAGTTTTTCATGTTTAGGTACCTACCTTTACACTTTCTAATCAATCATAAACCAATGTTCTCTGGAATCACTTACCTGATTTTGGGCCAGGTACCACTTGAGTGAAACCGTTATGTATGATAAAGTAGGTTGGTCGCCTTTACTAAAATTTAGTGAAAATTTATCAAAATCCATTTTTGTTCTTCTTGGTTCTTATCTCGTCTGACTTTGCACAAATTATGTTGTTATAATATCTCTAAAAATTAGATTATCCTCGACGGTCGGCTTTTTTCTAGAATTCGTAATATTGGATTACAAAAATGTTAATAAATAAAAATTTATAATAATATAATAATAATTGATAATAATTCGGTGGATATTAAATAAAGTTAGTAGAACGTTTTTTCAGACGAATCCCTTGTTAGGAAAAGTTTACCTATTCATATTATGTTTACCTTTATTCGCGAAGGGGTTATTTTGTTGTTGTTGTAGGTTATCTAATTTCCGAAAAAAATAAGACCAGGTTTAATTTTATCGGAAAAAGTAACAATTCTGTTTAATAATAAAGTTCCACGCGATTTCTTGGAAATAATTTGTAAACGTAAGCTTAAAAAGTATTACTTGGATGTTAATTTCCGCACTTATCAGTCCGTAATGTAATAATCAGCGAAATTGAATTGGGTCAGTAATGGGCCAGTGTTAGAACACACAACCTTAACAATTAATGCATTGCACGCCGATAAATATTTTAATTTTATACGAATTGCGGTGAGGCGATGACAACTTTGAGCCAAATTAACAAGATTTACGTCAATTTGTTTTGTAAAGCTTTTAGCTGAGTGTTTTTCCCACCACTACTTAGTTTTAGTTTTTTTAATTAACTGATAGATAGGAACAATTTATGTTCCAGTAGTTCTGTATAGAACTACAGCACAGAACTACTGAGAATAAGTGAATTTTCATGTAATAAACAAACACTTTAAACCATCACAGTTTTAAAACTGCACAATTATTTGTGACGCCATATTTTTTTTAAACAGTTGAAAAACCTTCTTTCCTACACTAGGTTGTCTTAAAGATACCGTTAGTTAAATTTACTTCTAAAGATATTCAATGAAAGCCTATTCTTAAATTCTTAAATAGGCTTTCATGGAATATCTTTATGGCCATGCCGATTAAATTTCCAGTTATTTATTAACCAGCCAAGCGAGACATCGGTGTCACTTACAAACTTTCAAACGACGTCATTACAATAAAGGACCAAAAACTCTTAATAGCCTCTTCGTCTTCCTCAAAAGGGCAATTTACAATAAAACACTCCTAAATTTCCTCAAAACCTCAACAATAAACCTTATTATCTCAACAATAGAGAAAGTATCGGTTTCAGTAATATAATATTTGAATGAGAAGTCTTAGAAAGTGCGGTTAGAAAATGTGTTTGACGGATTTGTTTGGTCATAAAAAGCTCTCATGTAAAATGGACTTTGAGTTATTTTGCTTGGATCCTGATATTAATAAAGGACTTTATATAAGAAATATTAAAGAATATGAGACACAAGAGTTACCTACGAAAACTTTTTTTCGTGGGTATTACTGTGTCCTATGAGTCCTAGTATACCTTATTCTTTGTACTATAAGTATCACTGAGTTTACTTCAGAAACTACCAGCGGCTGCTCGCAGCTTCAGACGCTCTTTTCCGGGATGAAAAGGCTATGTCAGTCCCCGGCATACCATCTACCTCCCTGCAGAATTTTATTGAGATCCGTTCAGCCGTTTAGGCGTGAAAAGGTAACAGACAGAAACATATAATTACTTTCGTTTTTATTATATTAGGTATGAAAATATGGGTAATACTTAATTGCTTTTTTACAAAATTTTTACTTATTTAGAAAAAATAAAAAGCACATAGGTATACAGTAGTAAATATAACAGGGTCCTTCAAAAAGGCTCTTAAGCATTCACGGAAGCGGCAGAGCGTGTGTAACGTCTCTGTTACCACAAGCCTAGTCCATAGTCTACGGTAACCGCTTCCCACCAGGTGGGCCGCATACCGGTCGGCCAACTAAGTGGTACAAAAATACAAAATACAAAAATCTTTATTAAGAACAGAACTTATTGTTTAGGGTACAATTGGGCTGACTACCGCAAAATCTCATTTACAATACCTATTAGAGGTATGGGGAACTGCAGCAGTGACTAATCTAAAATCATTACAAATATCACAAAACAAATTAATTAAAGTTCTGTATAAATATGACTACCTAACTAGCACATCTATTATTTACAAACAAACCAACATTTTTAATATCAAACAACTATATACTTACCTAACCTCCATCCTTGTTAAGAAAATATTAACTAAAAAAATACATACGCAAATAACACTTACAAGTAAAACCTATACCTACAATTTGAGAAATAAAAATAAGTTAACACTAAGGAGTCCACGAACCAACTACGGAAAAAGAAATATTCTTTATGAAGGTGCGCAGATGTACAACAGCTTACCCGATAACATTAAGAACTGTTTATCAATGCACATATTTAGGAAAAGACTGAAACAGTATATTTATGATAAGATCTTTTAAGTTATTATCTTTTAAGTTGGCGGTACCAACAAATAATGTAAAACTTACTACTACAAATATTATCAAACTGTTATAATTTAGTATTAATTAGTTAAGATAGTACGTAAGATTATTGTATGTACTCATTTAAGTGAACATTGTTCTTTTGAGTAAATAAATTCGTTAAACTGAAACTGAACTGAACAATTGTGGGCTGACTACCGCAAAACTTAAAAACTGTGTAGCAGAGTCAGCGCCCTCCTCCGCTAGCAAAATAATTATGTTCCATTTAAAGACAAAAAAAACTAGGCATCTGGTTCCCATATCACCTACATGCCTACTTCGAAGATGCTGTGTAAAATATATGCACCTAACACAAATTAAAATAAATATTAATCTTAAAACATAAGTCACTTTCAAAGATAAAAGAGAAACACGATTCAAGGTTTTCTAGCGCTTCCATTAATAATTACATGGCTGCTTACGTTTCTGACATCCCCACTCATTTCAATCAAAATTACCTACCCGAAGCCTACAGTTTCAAGTAGACATTATTCCCACAGCTTTAAAGTCGAGAATGACGCCCACAATCAATCATACTTACAACGCCGGCTAACAAATTACGCCTTTTTATTTTACATTTTTTGCGAACGTAAAGAATCGGTGGAGATAAAAGGAGGGTCCTTTTAAACACGCTGTCTGTCGTTCCGTAGAAATGAGCTGAGCGTCTGCAATTACGAGGACAAATGACCTTGGATTAGGGATGACACAGGTAGGTTTGGCCGGAGGTAGAGTTCATGCAGTTTCCTTTTCTAATAAATAAAAGAAGACGATCCATCCATCATTTGTTTATGTAACATGAGCTGTACGATTACGCGAAAGCCACTGTAAGGGCTCGTCGAAGGTGTAAACTTCAACTAAGGCTGGTCGGGAAGGATGTGTCAGTAAAACACTTCAGAACGCTATAAGTTGGTTTAAGTAACGTTAATGTTGAGTAACCGTATAAATAAACACAACTACTTACTTAATACAAAAAGTAGCTTTTACAATTTTATCTCGTAATTTTCCTCCAGACTTGTTAACTGTTTGATCATATAGAGCTAACTGAAATGGCTAAACCTATATTGGTCCTTGAAAACTTACTAGAAAATTCTCCTAGTTTCTAAAGTGCTAGCTCTGTCTTGCTCATTTACCCTACGTATTGACAGCCGTCCTTATCTTACATTTCCGCGCTTTTATGGAAGCTATACCTATCTCTTTCTTTACTCTAGAACATTTTACTGTCCTTGTCTATCCTTTCGATTCGTTCGAGAAATTAATCTATAAGCACATATGTAAGTAGGTAGGTACATGCAAGTCGGTCGCTAACAACTATTACATAATCTATAGCCTATTGTTTTTGGAAACAAGTATGTAGTAGTGTGTGTGGGTGTGGTGGTAGGGTCTATTCTGTAGTTATATCCTGCATAATTTGAGCCTTATGTAAACCGCATAATGTCGTCGTCGCTAACAACTACCAATCCTATAATTCACATATGAAAGCCATTTCATGGCCTTCGCACGTCCCGTTCATCCAATTGCAAATAACGAAGGCCTAAAAATGGCTTTCAAATGTCAATTAATGGATGGGTGTTTTTTGCGTAATCGCACTGCTGGTCTTACTACGTCATCCAAAGCTAAGTATTTTGTTTTCGAATTCAACTTTTTGTGAGTGGGACTGATTATATAAATCCGCGGGACTACAAGGAGTTAACTACTACCTATATGATCGAAATATTTTTAGTTGACTGAGGCAGCACTCTCTCAGAAAATTGTACAACATGTATTTGACATGTTATTCCTAAAAGCACATAGCGTTTTAATTCAACGTATTTTTATTATCAATCTGAGGTACTTGCCTATTGTTCAAATATTCATTTAGCTAAACACAACCGAAAAAATATTCTACGTTTTCCGGCTTTTATCTAACAGCTTCCCATTTTATCTAGTTCTCGGATGAGCTTATAAAATACACTCGGCGCGTTGCGAGAGCTCGATTTTTCACGTTTATATCTAGTTAATTCAGAATCTAGTTTCATATTTCAGTGCGGATACACTTTTAATTTAACGTCTAGTGGCTGGGAATTTTCAGTGTCAGTTTTGTGTAGTATGTATGTATGTCCTTCAACAAGGTTCCATTACTGCATCTTTTGAACAACAATGAAGATGTCTGACGTCGTGGTCATTTGGACTAAGCTCTGTGACGGTGTGTGGTTAGTTTTTGAAACATTTCAGAACTATAGGGGTTTTTGTCTCTTTGTAAAAAAGTTTTAAAGGTAACTTAACCTAAAAAATACGTAAAACGGGAACCTATTTACCAAAGATGCTAGTAGCCTACGGATGTAGGCTGCTGCGATTACCTGTTTATCACATTTGTCGAGTTTTGAGTTTCCAATAGCGCTCTCGACAGTTGCTTAAGTACCATGATAGTTTCTAAAACTGTCCTAGGTGCTTCCTTATTTTTTTAACATTGGTTAAAAAGTCTAGCTATATATTCAAAAAACCAATTTCCCTAAACGGTCAACTTATGACAAAATATGGCTATTTCCAGCTGTAACGTCACAATGTGGCGATGTCCCGACGTAACATCACATGTGCGTTGCATAAATCTAATTTCAAGTACCTAGTTTACCTTTGTTGGCAACTTAAATACGTGAAAAGAACGTGCAAGAGGATAGTCTTTATAAGACAAAGAAAATTACATCTTATTAATACAGGACCTTTGAACGTTTAATATTTGCAATGGTGATATAAGTATTTTTAGTGTGCCAAAATTTTAGCACTGGATGTTTTAAAATAATTTAGATTAAAGGGGGAAAAGGTACATAATCTATTTTTACCAAAAAACAAATTCAAAAAAATACTGTGCTTCCATACATTGTCCATCAATGCGGAAAAATCTAAAAATACACACTCATTCGCCCCTCTCACGTCTCTCCCCTAAATTGTCAATGCATGACAAAATATGGCGATGTCCAGCAGTAACGTCACAAAATGGCGATGTCCCGACTTAACGTCACATGTGCGTTGCATAAATCCAATTTTATGGTAGTAGTTTACCTTTATGGACAACTTGCGACCCAACCCAGCTCCGCAGATGCTATTATCAACTTGCGACCCAACCCGGCTCCGCAGGTGCTATTATCAATAAAACTTTCGGAAAGCCTACTAATGCGAAAAAGTAAACAGTGTGTCATTTGGGAAGTTTAGCCGGAAAAAACATAGGTCTTTACTTGGTACAGCTAGTTTTTAACGATTGGTGAATATTGACCAATGTAAAATCGAACCATCGGCGATAGGTACACATGGTTTTGAGCACCTTGTATTACAATGCAAATAATCTAGCCTCACTTTTAAAAGCTTATTTAAATTCCTATCAGTGAACAAAGTTACTAGCAACATATTATAAAGATAGTCCAACTTTGCGAAGTTTAACAACATCCTACCTAGTGGAAAATTTCCAGCATATTAAACTACAAAGTTACTAAAACCCGATACTGAATCGCTTGTTAACAAATGCTGTTTTATGGTGTATAAACTGTTAGTGTGACACTTCGTGATGAAATGTTCGACCCGCTATAAAATATGGGATCGGATTGTACGAAGGGATCGTAGCCAGTTGTTTCTGAGGCAAAAGTCGTATAAAACTTGCGGGATGCGATTTGCTTGTGATACATCAATCTACGAAATAATAAGAGTACTGGGATGCCACATACATTGTTGTAGCAACTTGTTTATTGGAACATTCCAATTTAACGTAGCAAAGTGCTACTTTCGTTTTAAGTAGCCAGGTGCTACATCTTCGTAGCAAAGTGCTACAATATTCGTAGCACTGTCGTAGCGGTCGCTACGGATTCGTAGCAACACTGTTTATTTTTATGTAGCGAATTCTTTTGCTTATTTTGTTGCTTACATTAGGGGGCATTCATAAATTTTGTGAGGTGATTTTGGGCGATTTTTTGGCGTTCTTCAAGGGATAATATTAACGGAAAAGTAATTAGCCGCAAATTGTAAACGATTTTCTGTAACAAATTTGAATCTCGCGCCAATGCGAAACGAACAACCTTATGAAGAACAGCTAAAATTTAAATTTGTGGTAAAAAAATTACCGTGATATATGCCGAGACCCCCCTCTACCCCACGTGAGATTGGACACCCCTGTATAAGGCCAGATGATGCTGTGTGAAAATGTTCAAAACGAACTAAACAAACACAAAAAATTTATAAAACATCGTAATGATGTTGATTTTGTTTGAACCAAAACCTAACGAGACTAAAATGTTGCCATCCGTTTTTCCGATCTTAAAAAAAGGACGGCAACATTTGAAGGCCCGCCGAATCACTATCATTGTTGACCAACCTATGGCGACTATGGCGAGCCTTGACTCGCTTATGCTTGAACTTTGTAGAGACACATCGAACAAAAGATTACGACTTTTGTTATGATGACGACTCGACGATGACTCAGCCAACATGTGTATGGACCATTACAAATTGTAAGTAATTACAAAATTGCTAAAAGAGGTACAGCGTAAAATAATGTTAAAAAATATATCATCTCTGGTTTATCTCAGTTTTTCTCTACCAATGTTTTTCCTTTGTAAACAGTAAAATTAAACTGCAAACTGGGCTAAAGTGTATGGCACATAACCTTAATTAATTGATGTAGCTGATGGGCCTTTTAAACCAATTGGCCGAGCGTACATTTTTTAAAAGCAAAAATTCAACGCTCAGTTTACGTATAGTAAATATTAGGTCCTTACATATGAAATTGGCGTTTTTCGTACTGGCCACTTTAATCACAAATTTCTCCTCTTTGGTAAGGAATTCCAAATTCAAATTTGTACAGCTATAGACTCATGTATTTGTGCTTCGATGATCGTCATTCATTTGTTTTTTTTCTTCTGTTTTTTTCTGTTTGCGTCACTCATTTTACAAAATGGAAAACTTAAAATATCGCATTATTTACGAGTACGAGTTCCGCCGTGGCACTAGTGCTGCGGAAACAACTCGAAGGGTGAATGATGTGTATGGCGGTCGTGTTGCAAAAGAAAACACAGTTCGTTTTTGGTTCCAACGTTTTCGTTCTGGAAATTTTGACCTGCAGAACAAGCCCCGTGGACGGCCTGAGACTCAAGTTGATAATGAAGAGTTGAAGGCTATTGTGGAAGCGGATCCATCGCAAACCACGTCCGAGTTAGCTGCAGGCTGCGATGTTAGTGATAAAACTGTTTTAATTCACTTGAAGCAAATTGGGAAGATTAAAAAGCTTGAAAGGTGGGTACCTCACGAATTGACTGAAGCAAACCGGCAAACGCGCGTCGACTGCTGCGTTACATTACTAAACCGGCACAATAATGAAGGTATTTTAAACCGAATCATTACCTGTGATGAAAAATGGGTTCTTTACGATAATCGGAAGCGCTCAGCGCAATGGTTGGATCCTGGCCAGCCAGCCAAATCCTGCCCCAAGCGAAAATTAACCCCAAAAAAGTTACTTGTAAGCGTTTGGTGGACTAGTGCCGGTATTGTTCATTACAGTTTTCTCAAATCTGGCCAGACTATTACGGCTGATGTCTATTGTCAGCAATTGCAAACCATGATGGAAAAGCTAGCGGCTAAACAACCTAGGCTGGTCAATCGCTCCACGCCACTGCTGCTTCACGACAACGCTAGACCACACACTGCGCAACAGACGGCTACTAAATTAGAAGAGCTTCAATTGGAAAGTCTAAGACATCCTCCGTACTCCCCGGACCTTGCTCCAACAGATTACCATTTTTTTCGAAATTTGGATAACTTCTTGCAAGGGAAAAAATTCAACTCCGATGGGGCAGTCCAAATCGCCTTCAAAGATTTTATTGATTCCCGTCCGACTGGTTTTTTTAGTAAAGGGATCAATGAACTACCTATAAGATGGCAAAAGTGCATAGAAAATAATGGTTCATACTTTGATTAATTAAATATATTATATTAAAAAATATTCGACTTTTTGTTCCTCCCATACAAAACGCCAATTTCATATGTAAGGACCTAATATAAAGAACCTACATACAACCCTTACCAATTCAGTTAATTGGAACCAACTCTTTTCGAAATATTTTACCGAATAGATTTTTTCAACTATTTGATTCGGGAGCTGTTGTTTTGTGGAAAAAACCATGCAACTGAGTACGGTTATACTTTAACGCTGTTTGAAATCTAGGCTTAGGCAGTTGTCACACCGCCGACGATCAACGAGAAGGGAGTAGAGCTAGAAAGACAAGTAGATACGAGTTAGCGGGAAGCGAGTGTGTAGTTCTGATAGTTTTGTCGCTTGGCTATAAGCGAGTGTGCGAGTGCGACGGACGATTACTCGCGCCACTCGCTCGCGGCGGCCGGGCATACATTCCGCTATCATAAAACATATCCTCATCATCGTCTGAACTAGACAACAATGAATATTCAAATGATTGTTCGATATTCCAATTAAAAATACGTGTATCGAAATCGGTGTGAAGTAAATCGCAATCAATATTTGAGCTCGAACAAGCTAAACTAAGTTCTGTTAACTAAGTTTTGGCAGCGAACGGTGAAAGTGGTCCTAGATTTTTTTGTGTAGTTAGATAAATTGTATAGTCTATAATTAATTTATGTCTTTGTCATACAATTAAATAAATAAATTATTTCATTTCATTTCATTTATTTATTTACCATTTATAACATAGGTCGTTATACAAGGCAAGTCACAAATTGTACAATTTGAAAAGATAAAATACACATGTCATTTCATTCCAGATCATAAAGTTCAATGTCATGTTTTCACATTATGTAAAGAAAGGGATTGCAATAGATTAGTACTCATAAATTCACTGATGCTGTAGAATGCATGGCTTTCAAAGAAATGCTTGATTATGTTTTTAAAATGTTCAAAGTTGTCAATGTTCGTAATGTTAATTGGTAGTTTATTATATACTTGTATTTTAATATATTCTCCCTGCTTTTGTACCTTTGCAAGGCGTACGATTGGTTTGACTAGTTTTTCCTTATTTCTTAAATTATAGTTATGAGTATATTTTTTTTGTAGATAGTTTTCTTTGTTACTATGTATTTCTAAGAGACTTTTATAAATATAGAGTGATATCACAGTCATTATTTTATATTTCTCAAAATATTTCTTAGCTGACGTTCTTCTATGTAATCCGCAAATTATTCTTATGGCCCGTTTTTGACAAATCAAGACCTTGTTTACAACAGCACTGTTTCCCCATACTGTTATGGCATAGCTTATTATGGAATGGACATAAGCGTAATACACTGTGACCAATGTCCTTTTAGTAACCACAGATTTTAATTTTAAAAGAGCGTAGTTGGCACTTGCAAGTCTTTTGCACATTGTTTCAATGTGTGATGTATGATTTAATGTGTGATCAATAGTGTACCCAAGGAAAACGTGTGACATGCTCCCCTCTGCGTGCCTAGTTCTTCTTGCTTTATATCGCATTATAATACTTTTATTAGCATTTAGAACAATGCCGTTAGCCTCGAACCAGTTTGTAAGTAATTGGATTGAGTTTTCAATTTTCTCTTCTAATTTATGTTCAGTTTTATCTTTAATCCCTACATGTGTGTCATCCGCAAAGAGGTTTATGAACGCCCATTCTGGTACACATCTGGGTAAGTCATTGATGTAAATAAGGAAGAGTACTGGGCCCAATATCGACCCTTGCGGTACACCTACATTTATATATCCTTGGTCAGAGTTTATTCCGTTTATACTTACAATTTGTGTCCTATTACTCAGATATGTTGTCATTATATTCAATTCATTTTCGTCAAAGCCGTAGTAATTAAAATAACTACCACGGGTTGCTACGTTTTGAATCAAACATTAATTTACAAATTCTCTTCTCTACAACCAATAAGGGATTGCACAAAACAGAAACATACAAAAGTTCACAGTTTCAAATCCAATAAATCCTTTATATCCAACCTCCCAAATAATCACATGTAAGCACCATGAATCTCCTGTCAATCCAGCGCTCACAATAATATTCAACGCCGAGCAGAGCGGTCAATATTTGCACGTACTCTGGATATGACATGTTGTGTGTACATATACAGAGGCTTGCATATATACTACATACCTATATAAATTATATGCAAACATCCTACGCCGGTGCTTTGGATAGATATTGACATGACGGATTATAACGGTCGTAGTGCTAGCGATAAATATTGCAAAATTCTGGCTCCTATCCTGGTTATTCCTTCGTGATAAGCTTATTCTACACAAAAATAGTATATTATAAAATTCCATGGCTAAAAATATAGGTAAAGCGCTGGACTTCAGATTCGATCAGGTGGTTAATTCAGATGTACTATACTATTTTCACAGTTCACTGGTTCTTTCCTTTTTTATTCGTAATCAAAATGCATGCCATTGAGCGTCGAAAAAGTATGAGTAATGTAAGAGCTTATACATTCACAAATACACCATCAAGACGCCATTTTTCTCTTGGAAACAAATGTTTATCTGAATTGGTCTTTCAATTATAATTGAAACTCGCCGGGAGTGAACAGAGTTATCTGGTTTACCTATAGTGTGACTTGTTTCTCCCGAACAAAACGCCTATAATTTAATTTTAAAACACTTTTTAGATTCCATAAGCACAATTTTAGATTAACTGAGGTAAGTCTGAAGCTTAGCTAGAAATTTTTTATTTA
The DNA here is from genome assembly GCA_963662085.1 of Eupithecia inturbata. Lineage (NCBI taxonomy): Eukaryota > Metazoa > Arthropoda > Insecta > Lepidoptera > Geometridae > Eupithecia > Eupithecia inturbata. The sequence goes on along the minus strand of OY759194.1, from coordinate 3,721,785 downwards.
GCAAGCATTTATAAGTCAATCGCTATCAATCAAACCAAAACCTTACTTATGTACGCAATACAGGCGCTTATACACAACCAGCTTATAAGATTAGATAAGCTTGAGTTTTATGTGATGAATTTCTGGAAGAAATTACTCTTTTGAGTTTTAATTAAGCCTACTTAACATTTTCCTCGTAACTCGAATGATGAAATCTCCTTTAGAAACTTATTTAAAAGCATTAACATGTAAAGAAGGTCGAAAATATTTAAATTAGGGGCAAATTAGTTAGGGAGAACTCTTTTGGAAGCTCAATTAAAAAATCTTGGGTCAATAAAAAGAGAGAACAGCACCAGATTGCCGAATCATTTTTTAACGTCCGTCCTTGTACTCAGTTGTATTTTTATTTTTGCGTAGCAGTCATGCGTGACATATGTCTCAAGTTTTGAGTTGATAATTTGACGTGCATGTCAAATGTTTATATGACATTTATATAATACTAGCTGCAGCCCGCGGCTTCACACGCTTTTTTACCGAATAGAAGGTAGCCTATGTCCGGCCCCGGGATACCATCTACATCGCTGCCAAATTTCACCAAGATCCGTTCAGCCGTTCTTGAGTTAAAAATAGTGTAACTAACACGACTTTCTTTTATATAATATAGATTTAACAAATTACCAGCTGCTCTAGGGTAGAGGGATTTTTAGTTATTTCCATGGAGCAATGTTATTGTTAGACTCATAGTTTGAATAATTTTACATTATTTTAATACGTTTTCCGATCTGCATGTTATTTTGTTAAAATTATATAATTTTGCATACCAAACTGGTAAGTCATCGCATGGGACATTTTAAAATAAGCATACCAACTTGTAACCCGTTGTATGCATATATATTTGTATTTGAAATTTAATTAATGTTGATAATTTGACGTGCATGTCAAATGTATTTGTACCGTAGCGTATGGAGGATAGTAGCTATGGTACACCATTTTAAGAGTATCTTGACCAACGACTTTGCGTAGTTGAAAAAGCATGTCCGCATATTTGCTGAGGGCGTACGTATTTCGTCGATTTGAAAGCTCCAAGTTATATTTTTGTCTATCTCGAGTCCTAGATTTTTTTTAAATACAGTAGGTACTCTCTGCAGCTTAGCCTTTGTACATTATTTGCAAACAAGGTTCTGGGAGACAGTTGCAAGAAATGCATTGTTTTGGTTTTGTATAAGGCCGCTCCGCGAAAAACTGCCAAATTCTGTCCTCACCGTTTTAAATATTTCTCAAAAACTAATCTAAAAATAAGTAATGAAACAAATCAATTAAAATGACAAATATCTTATCAAAATATGACCATATAAATTTGCTCTAATTATTTCACAAGTAGCTCTAGAAAAAAATTGTTTTTCTGGGGGTTTTATTATCATTGTATTCAATCTAAAAACAATTACGTAAATCTTGATATTTTCGTGGAAAGATATGATATTGAAGTAGTTGTTTCAATGCTTTTTTATTAATTTGGTGTTTTCTGTTTCCTGTGAGAGTTAAAACCACGCGCTCATATTTTGTATTTTCTACAGTGATTTATTATAAAACTACACAAAATATTGTAAAATTAAATATTTTATGGTGTAGGTGTGTTAGTCATATTTTGTGATTTGTTTCATTACTTATATGTAATAAGTTTTAGAGAAATCTTTAAATCGGTAAGGACAGAATTGAGCAATTTCACGCGGAGCCCCCTTAAGTTTACAATTAAATTATTTCTATCTAAGAGCGTCATTTATTTTACTTTCGTGTGTCAGAGAAATTGTACATTTAATTAGAAGCGAAATTGGTCATTGGTTATTTATTACATAATGAGAGGTCGTTAATATAATATACTCCCCTGTGGGACACCATATTCCACAATTCTATGCCCAGACAGGTACCTTGATTGTTTTTTTGAAACAGAGCGTACCTAGTTGATCTCTGTAAATTGTTGCCGGTTGCTAAGGTATGATTTAATAGATTAAGTGTGTCCTTTCATTTCATTTTCTTGGCTAAATACGTTCTTGTTGCCGCCATGTTCTCCCTCAGTTTTAACGTAGCTCATGCCACATTGGCAAACAGTGCACATTAAAGGTCTGGAATTTTCCAATACCGCTCGAGATGAAGATAATGTACGTGTTGGCATGCCATAAGTTGGACTTGAGATTAGTAGGACAGTAGATCATGACTAGAAGAAGTACTTGGGAGGTGGTGAGCTCATAGGTCTGTCATAATACCCCGAGAGGTTATAATTTATATCTTCTGCGAAAGTTTGTAAAAGACATGAACCTCTTCTAAAATTATAAAGTGAAAATTATTAGAATTTGTGATTCAACGAATTTGTGAATCAGGAATTGGATTATCGTTTAACACGGAGGGTATAATTCTGTTAAAATTGGGGAAATTCCTGTTGGGAGGGATGAACGTAGGTGAAGATGATTTAAGTTTTAGTTCACCAAATATACCGAATAATAACTATAGACGTAGTTCGTGACGTCCGGATACATCGCGTGTTAATTAGGTATATGAAGTGTATCTCAAGGTCCCTATATATGTAATTATTCTTATCTCTAGGTAAATATAGGTAGCGTATTTGCTATTTTGTTCCATTTAACTCTACAAATATTGTAGGTACCTTATATACGATACGAATGCCAATTATTACATGAGCTCAGCGTGACGTCGGCGTCGGTAGGCCACCACACCGCAAACGCAAAGCCGCCTGCTATTTGACCGGATAATTACTGTCCAATACAATTCCATATGCTTATGAGAGGAATTAAATTCACCTTAATGTAAGCCTATAAAGTCACTTTCAGTCCTTCCAATAATAGGTCATCTATTTCAGAAATAAAAAGTTGTGGACGCAAAATTCCAAAATTAAAATTTCCCCGACGCAAAATATACTAAGAACTTCGATGCAAATTTCCATTTTGTCGAACTCCTTCCTCTAAAGTGGCAAATCTCAAATGAAGTTATTATAAGTAACCTGTTAGTTTGGTCATAATGTAGAGTTTCGTAAGTTTTGCCATGGGAAATGATTTGCCTGACGAAGTCTCACCATCCATTTCTAAGCGAATTTCCCGAAGTGAAGTAATACGCAGGTGTCCTTCCACCAGTAGGTAAGTTAACAAGCGATGAGGCGAGTGGTCACCAGCGTAATTGACCCGCCTGCCTTACCCACTACCTTTGACACTTGAAGTTGTGGTCTGTCCGATTCCGGAATTATGGCGTACTAGTGTAGCAGAGGTAAGATAACCCATGTCCAATTAGTTAGCACTTGGCTTGGTCAGCTGGAACGTGGTTTGGGTGCTTTCTATCCACATCTGTGATTAGATCTTACCACATCAGCACACATTCGTCTACCGCTGTGTCGCTGTGTGTACGTGTCTCCAAGGGGATTTTGCAATACTTAGGTCCAATTGCATCGTTCGCTGCCAAAACTTAGTTCAACAAAACTAAGTTCAGATTAATCGAGGTCAAATGTTGATTTTGATGTCGGTTTACTTCACAACGATTTCACCAGGTACATTTTGATCGTGTTTACGAAAATCAACGTAAAGTTCATTTTCGTAAGTTTACACGTAAACACGTCAGAGATTGAATGGATGAATGTCAGTCTGACCGCTCATTTCGTCGTGTTTGACATTGTGTGAAATGACAGCTCTTGAACTCAGTTAATACGCTAAACGCCGAAAATCGGGCGTTAAGAAGTTAAACTAAGTTCAGCTTGATCCGGATCAACTTTATGTCGGTGAAATGCGCTAATCTTCTTTAAAGCGCTAAACTGAACTTCTTATATTGAACCTATCTATATTGAACCTATCTATCTTATATTGAACGCGTTCAATTGCAACGGTGAAATTGGACCTTAACCACCACGCTTGGCAGACGGATTAGTGATCGCAGTTTAGGTGTTAAAAGAACGACATCCACGGGCTAAGTTAGAGCGTCAACCCCACGGCCTTGTGTATAGATCTTACAGGCTACGAACGCAGATCCAGGAGCTGTCATGGCTGCGCGGGAAAGGATAATGCTAATTTTGATGCCCATTAGGATAACCCAGTTGGATAATTCTCGAGGTGAGAATAAGTTACTATTAGGTCTAATCCCAAATCTTAGTCCGCTGGGTTACAAAATGACGGATGGATAGATTTAGTCCGAAAAAAGGGTCATTTGGGCAAAACTCGTTGAAGTCCGTGTATTCGTGTTGTTTATTTTGTTAGTTTCGTACCAAAAGCGCAATAAAAGTATTTCTTTTATTAATTCACGAATTCGTCGAGAAGGGAAGTAGGTACCTACTGGGTGTGGCTACTCGCCTGTTCAAAGAAGCTGACACAAAACTGAGTAGTCGCTAATAAAAGTGGTCCATCCGCCTTAGTATTTGTTTATTCCGTCCATCACATAATAAAAACTCCCCAGACATTTCCGTGTAGATCCAAAAGTAAACTAAAAGCAATACCTCACTCGATTCCCGACGAGGGAAACTTCGCAAACAAACACAAAGCTTCGACCACTTTTGATTTTGATAATATTAATATGGATAGGAAAGAAGTGGAATCGTATTCCCATTGGATACTTTACTTAAAGGTTGAAAGATTAAGTTTGACTTTGTTTGGGTGTGTAATCTTACACTTGGTTATACAATCTTACCAATTGTAAGATTATTATGTACCTACTCACATTGCAGTGTGGTGCCGGCTTGGAATTTCCACCACTCCAAATCTTTCCGCGGGTATATGGGATATCCACTGGAGGGGTAGGCAGCAGCGCCCCTCCAGAACAATTCTACCACAGAACTGCGATCCGCAACCCGCATGCACAGCGCGGGGATTATGGGCATCACCCCCCATCAGATAAAATTCAATAAGGTGCTTGTCAGGCGGAGGTCTGCGTCCAGCAGTGGACCAATATAGGATGTTGAGGATGAGGATGAGGATGACTCACATTATGAGACTTGGAACCTGACGGGGGCCTATCCATGAATGTCACTGTACTATAAATTCCATATAAATAGTTAAGTACGTGTATTTGACTTGCTTGTTTGTGCAAATAGCTGAAATTCAAGGAATTTGTAGTACAGTGCTATTCATGGATAGGTAAACCCCCTTACAGGTTCCAAGTCTCGTAATGTGAGTAAGTACTTATTACATCAAACTAAATCAGAGATAACTGATAGATTGTAAATACTAGTTCTAATTTGTTTCTTTTCTTTGATTGTAATTTACTTCTGATAAATGAAAAAATAATAAAAACTCTGTTATATAACTATTTTATTATGTAGAGTTATCGTGATCTAGTGTAAATAGGATACTTTTTCATAACATAAAATAAGTCTTAACACAAAATAAAGTCACGATCACACTCAGACACGGCACCACGACCGGAAGTGTCGAGGGCGGGAGTTGACAGCCGGAAATAGCGTCACCGCGTGACGTCATTCGACCGCCGGATATTATAATAACCGACGGTAAATCGGCGAAACCTCCCAGAACGGTTTGAACAATTCTTTGTTTAAATTTTAGAATCTTGTGGACTCAATAAGATTTAAAACACAAATAAGTTTACAAAATATCAGACAATGTACTCCCTTATAAAGTCAGAGCTATATCACCACAACCTTCCCAATGAAAGTAAAAATACATAACTACTCGACCAAAACAGTTCCTGGCACAGTTTTATATAGTTATTCTGTGACACAGTGAAGGCTGGCGCATTCTAAAGATGCATGTTTATTCCGTCAGAATTTGATCGGTTGGCTATGTTTCAATGAAAATTAACTGATTCAAATGTATGCTAATATACGCAAGCGTTTAGATTCCTATGAATCAAAGCATTCGCATATTAAATACGGTATGCGGTAGAAATTCCGTCAAAGCCGAACCATAGCAGCCGAAAATGCGAGGCTTTCCAACAATGCGCGCTATTATGTCATCGCATGGGCTGGCAAGCACATTAATGTGCTCACATATGCTTTGGTGATATGGCAACAGGCCCTATATTTACTCGTTTCTAAAATCTAAGATATTTTAAGTAAACAAAAGCATTTTTGTGAGAAAACTTAACAATCTGATAAAAAACAGCGAGAACTAGGAGGTAAGATAGATAGAAAATTATTTATTGCACACTTAACGAAACCATTAACAAACAATATACATACAAATAATACAATACACAATATATGTCACTAGTGGCGCAGGTTACCACTAAAAACAAGAAAAAGCGAAAAAGGTGCAAAATATATATCGAAATATATATATATATATATATATATCAACACACTCGCGCCTTTCCATCTTCCGAGGACATCCGTAAGGGCTGGTGCGGCGGCAGATTTGTCCGAGGATCTCTTGAGATCCTCGGACAAATCTCAAGAGACGCAAATATGCAGGTCTCGACAGAGCCTACACATTTGCCCCCTTTGGGGTCGAGACCCTGGGTCCGTGGGGTACCAGGCTCTCCGGGTTTGCAAAAAAGTTATCTGAGCGACAATAAGCATTATTATGTCGACGCGACGCGTGACCCGAAAGCGGGCGGGTATCTGGCGCAGCGCATCAGCATTGCCATACAGCGGGGCAATGCAGCCAGCGTCTTGGGGACGCTTCCGACTGGTATTGATATGGATCAGTTGAGCTACCTGTAGATTGTTTGCAACAGTCTGCAGTTAGTTTAATTGATTCAATTGTAAATACTAGTTCTAATTTGTTTTTATTTTTGAATTGTAATTTTCTTTGTCAATAAAGGTTGTATACATATGTATACGATATATAAAACAAATCATATAAAACAAAATAGACACACCCCATACTACATGTCCAGCATGTTGGAACTAATTATAGACAAAATTCATTTATAGTGCGAGCGAGTAGAACTGTCAATGATTTCAGCAGGATGTTGAATATTGACCCTTTTAATACCAGCATTCACAGGGCAAGGCGATGCGTGACTCTCAATTTCTTTTGCACATGATGTATGTAGTTAAACTGTTAATTCTTATTTACCTTTTTGTTTAAGTTTTTTTATTATTTTATTGCTCTATTAAGTGCGCAATTGTCGACGACATAAATTTTAGTGTTCACACTTAGGTAGTTTATTATGATTCTATTAGCGAATGCTTATTATTAGCTTTCTGTGTCTACTTTAATTTCTATTGTTATTAGATAAGCTGATGGCAATCCGAATTAAATAAATTAAAATAAATTAATTAAATAATACTTAAATAAAAGCTATCTAAAGAAAAATTTTTTGAACTTTTGAGAATTGTGCCGATTTTACCAGTGTCGTAATATATTTTCCAACAATTTTTCTTAAAGGTGCGTCCATATTAAGTAACATAGGTCAACATATTTTATAAAAACATAGTCTAACATATTTTATAATGTGGACGTGTTATAATAACATCACACTAATATTATAAATGTGAAAGTTTGGATGTTTATGTTTCCCATGGGATAGAATGTACCTTTAAACGATTCCATACGTACAAAGCGTGCGAAGCCGCGGGCAGAAACTAGTAAGTTATATAATATTTCTTATATTAAAATAATTATTAACTATTTAATAAATGTTTATTATTATTATTATTCACCTCATTTATTTTAAATCTCGATATAAAATACATTTTTTTCTATAGAAAATAAAATATTATAAAACTATTCTACAGTAAAAAATATATCAAAACTGTGAATCACCGGCCGCGATGCTAGCCTCAAGCGGCCGGTGACTAGGGCTGCAGAGAGAGGAACTTCCTGATGATGCGCGCCGAGTCCAGTAGTACCGCCTTTTGTGGATCTGACCCTTGATCCATTAATTATTATTATTATTAATGTACTTTACATTTTTACGTTACTTTGACGTTTTTATTTCTTTTTATATAAATTATATTTAATTAGTTAGTATAATTGGCAATCACCGTTCTAATTAATAATATAATAAATGACTAAATAAAATAAATGACTTAAGTTAGGAACATGTTACTTAATCTGGACGAACCCTTAGATACTTTTGTCATTCCTTTGTTTACATAAAATCTCTAGGATTCTAACACCAAGTAGGTACCTACCTATAGTTAAGCAACGCACTTTGTGAATAGGCTTGTCATTTCTGCCAACAAAATCGCTGGTGTAGTTTAGCTGTAAGCGTATGTCGGACAAGAGCCTAAAGGCCAGTCAGTACTCACTGGAGTTACGGGTCGTACAGTGAAGTGTTACGGCCGTTTTCCACGGCAACATACCGCTTTTTGCAGTTACGGTTTTTTGCAGGATCCCGTTTAGTAGTGAACGTGTTTCATACTGGCAGTCGCACGAGTGGCCTGTTTACAGTTTCCTGCAAAAAACCGATCCATTCGGATTTGACATTCGACTTTGCCACTACAAACTAAATCCAGTTGCTCAGTAAAAAACGGGATCCAGTTTAATTGCACATATATTTTAATGGGAGTGTTCCCACTTCCTGCATACAGTTTTTTGCTGGATTGGGTGCGGGGAGCGGGTTAGGGTATAGTAGACTAATCTAATCTAGTAACCGCTCGTTGCTCTACCGCAAAAAACATGATGCAAACTGTGTGAACACACCAATGATTTTTCCAGATCCAGATGAGGATCCAGTACAAAACCATTCGTACTGAACTGGACGGCCGTGGAAAAGGGCCGTTACACAGCGAGCGTTCGTGCAGTCAGTACAGGAAAAGATGGCGCTCGCATTGGCTCGCAACGAGCAACGAGACGGATTTTAGCACTCAGCGAAATGTGAAATGCTTGGTGCGAATGATAGATACATAACGCCCCGTAACACCGGTGTAGGGGTTAGGAACTAGTACAAAAACGTTTTAGGCAGAAGAATGCTGAACGGGGGAGGCAAAACGTACGTGCGCACTCGGCTGTGGTATAAGGCTACCAATTACAAGTTCTCGCGCAGTTGCGCGGCCGCGCCGGGGCGGCGTCACGGGCTATTGCATCCCGCAAACGCACCGCACCTCAGCGTGCACTCCGCCTCTGCGTCTCCCGCGCAGTCACACATATATATTATGGTGATCACAAATAATAATAACAATATCACAAAATATACAATACAAATAAAATACTTAAACAATCAAGGTAGGCAGGTACCTACTCAAACATATGTAAAGATAATCCGTAGGGCTACGCGTCGCCTACAACCGGTCAGTGCAATGGAAGGTTAGGTTAGTGATGGTAGTGCCTTCACAGTGAGAAATTGCTGTGATTGGTGGAATCTTCGTCACGGTTGATTTGATATTTATTACGATCGCAAATAAGGCGACGGCAACCATTTTAGACTATTTTAGTTAGTTTAGGTTTTGTGCCAACAGAATCTCTACTATTGTAAAGAATAACTTTGCATAGTAAAGCGCGATATAAATGTATTGCTTAGCAGGAGAAAATGTATGTCAGTAGGTTTGCTTTGATAGTAGGTGCCCCTGATAGAAAAAAGAAAGAAAGAAAATAGATTTATTTGGACCCATATACAAAACACGACACATTACAATAATAGACAGGTACAAGAAGCACATAAGATTTTTGATAAATGTATCTTTACCCAGATAATCGGATAATAAAACTTAAGGCAAAGGACAAAAAGAACGCATCATGATGAGATAATATTTTATTTAACTGTCAATTTCACAAGCCCTTTTCTCCATTAGTATTTGTACACGAACGAAATAACAGTCCGGCTTGGCCCTATAAGCCTCATAATCAAATTTCCCCGGGGATGATGGGTCAAACACGTCCGAGAACCGTAAAAGTAAACGTTAATGTAGGTAATTACGGCAAAATGAGATATTAACGGAAAAGGTGATTTTTATCAGAGAAAATAGGTTGAAAATTTTAATATCTATTGTATTTTTTCTAGGTACCCCTCTATAATACTGGGTTTTTACACTTTCGTTGCCCACAACGCACATGGACATGTTCAACCATCTCAAGCCGTGGCGCGAATGGCAGTGAATGCGTTAAAAGACATTTCACCCACTCTTAAATTGGGCTGCGGGCGAGTTTTCCTCTTATTAAAAGCACCCGTATACGCGTTCGCTCTGCATAATAATTATTTTGATTTAAAATAACTTTCCACCACAATTGTTTTTCGCTTATATGGATAGTCATGATTTTTCCGAACAATTCGGTTCATTATCACAACGTCCGAAAACAATAAAACAATAATTATTTATCGCGCTGAATACGGGGTCATGACTACTCATGACATTATAGACACTTGCTGCTACAAAAACATTTACAAAACGATAAATACTTGAGCCTAAGCAGTTGGATCCCTAACGGTACGATAAATTGCTATCATCCCAAGTTAATCGCTTTGGACACCATGAAATCAAGGTAGGCAGATATTTTTACTCATCGCTGTTGCCGTAATAATCGAGTTATATTTAAAGGCTTTTAATTTCAGCTGAAATTGATTGGACATCGTTAGTGTATAAAATAAGGTATGTTTTGGCGTTAAATTGAAATCTAGTGAATGTTGACTAAGGACCATGTGGTTAAAACATGAATAACCCAAATTGATGACCTGAATTTAGGAAGGCCCTTAGGTATTCTTTAGTTAACCCATTAAAAGGGTTAAAGGGCAGGGTTAAAACAAAGTCACGAACCGCCGAAAAATAAAGTACTTGGAATAAATTAAAAAGTTTGAAATTCACGCACTTTGAAAACTTTATGGAATATTTAATACTCGTTTAGGTAAAGAAAAAATTTTGCTGCTGTCGGTATTTTTAATTTAGCAACCTGAGCTCCTAATCCTGAATCGTAGAAGGTAAACGTAACGAAATTTTGCTACAGCAGAAATGCGATGAATTTTTTAATTTGATTACGAATTTGCCTGTCGTAATTCGCTGAGATGAAAAATGAATCGAAAATATTCTGAATTGGCGCAAAGTCGTAAGTTGTAATCAAGTCGCCTTGATAAATGACAAGATCGTGGAGCCTTGGTGAAGCTGAAAGCTTTTAATCAAAGTTGATTTCTGCGATAAATTGCTTTTGCAATTTTAAAGAAAACTTTTGCTTTTACCTTGAATCAATAACATTGTGTTCTATCAATTAACCTTTTGAGATTGCTTTGAACTGAAGTATTTTAAATTAGGTTCAGAAAACACAGCTCAACTTTGTACTATACAACCGATTACTGTGACAGGTATGTTGGTATCTCGCAGAGGATTTAGTAGCATATCGATTTATATGGCAATGGAGATAAGGTTCAATATCCAACGTGTCTTTTTTATACTTACCTACTTATCAGTTTCGGTTAATTCCCCGAGGTCTGATATATCGAAACTGAGTACAAAGTATCCTCTACGTACTGCGTACGTCAAACCATCAATCGATTACGGCGATTTGAATATAAGCGTTAACCGCATTGTGTTTATAGTGATAGGTACTGGTCTCAAGCAAGTTTCGTTGAATGTAATAAGAAACATACGGCAGGCACAGTACAGGAGAAAAATCTTAAGAACTAAAAAATAGGAAAAAAACACGAAAATTCACAACAAAAAAATATTGAACACATAACAGATACGAGTAAAGGAAACATTTCATTAATAGCACTCCTGTACAAACCTCTGTGGTTTTTAGGTGTTATTATTAGTTTTATATTGTAATAATCTTTTAGAAGATAAATAAATAAAAAAAAAAAAAAAAAAAATTAAATTTACATTCAACTCCAAGCTCCTCTCGACCTAAACTCTTAAAATTAAGCTTAGAAAGAGCGCACAAGCTGCAGAAATCAGTGGGTTTAACCTATTTTGTAGCGTAAGCTACGGCGCCTGAAAATAGGTGAACGAAATTAGCCAGAGGACAGCTTGGTGAACGCTCACACGGTTCGGAGCTTCAGGCTATACAGGATGTTAGCCGATGTTAATTTTAATTTTCTTTATTCAGGACCAAAAAACAATTGTACAATGCAGTTACAGATTTATTATACATGGTGCTTATCCTGTGTTTTTAAATGTACAACTAACCACATTATCCACAGATTACTACAGAAGTTTTACTTATTACATAGTTGGCTGTTGTTTATAAGTAGGTAGTCAAGATGTTAAGGTGATTTCAAGCGCATAGCTCACTTTTGCGCTTATTTAACTTTTAAAAATACTCATCAGCACACTTAAGCTCAGCGCACATTAATCCAACGCCGCTATGGCGCAGCACAAAAATTTGCATTCAAATATGGGACTTAACTCGTTATCTTTAAACACATTTTACAGTGACAAAATGGCTTCCCACAAAATTCAAACGAGCTGTCTGTCATCTAATGCCGTCAATATGAAATGCATCTAAATGTTACGAGATTTAGCCCGTATTTAAATGCACATTTTTGTGATGTGTGGTAGGCGTGCGCCACTGATCAGTGGTGCACGCCTCTTTGAAGTTTGATCTGCGATGACCTTTACGTCCATTGCAGAACGTGCCTCCCCCAAACAAGAAGGGTATTGCCAAAATCAGTACGGTTGGCAGGCGGATTAGTTGAATTGAGACCTTGTGTAACGAATGAGTTCGTGATGATGATGGACAGAACCTACAGTTCATGCAGTGTCTGTGAATAATCAATAACACTGAATAGAAGTTGCTACTACAATACGAAGCTAGAGACATCTCACTCAGGCACCCTGTATAACAAGCTCTGCTTCCGAGCGTAGAGAAAATTAATTAGTAAACCCTGGTTTCCTTAGGCTACGAATTAGACAATATCAGCTTTTCAACTAAATACCTACACGTATTCTAACGTTACATCCATGATATAAATTATAATTTTAGAGAACCATTGTTTCAGAATAAAATACGTAGATTGGTGTGTTTTTATTTCCGCGTCACGTTCATAAGTTTTATGTGTTCCTGTATTGTTTTGTAGTGTATTAAAATTGAAATTGGGTTCACTATTGGACCACTTTGCTAGAGTAAGCAGCACCCTGATTCTCTTCTATCGTGATACAAACCGTGGGCTCATATAAGGAAGCTATAGGTGGTCGAGAGGCTAACAACTTAAACGTGCCCTCATTGTAGGTCACGTATTTATAGAAACTATTGGAAACCTCCCTTTGGATCACGTAACGTACAAATCTATTAGTGTTTGGAATTTTATTGCTTACATAAAGAAGGTAATTAGGTTATTGAAGTAAATATTGATTGGGGTATCTTTTATAAAATCTAATGTTTGAGTGTCTGTTTATTTACGTAACCTCGTTTCTCGGAGAAGCTATATAGGTAGGTATTGTAAAATAATGAGAAAAAACGGGAGTAATGAACTCTTCGTATAATTTGTTTCTTAAAATTTTATTGTTTTGAAGAAACTATACTTAAACAGATTTTAAATTCCCGGTTTTGAAAGCTTTGCGGGACAAATACTAATTTCTCGGTTTTTTTTGTGGAACTTATAATTTTCCAACTTATGTTTTTGTTACCGAAATACCAACCAAACTTGGTTAAATTACAAACTAAATTATAAGTAAGAATAAAGAACAAACTTAAGATTTCCGCACCAAACCCACAATTCAAACCAATCCTGTATACTTTAACGAAGTTGGTTCATAAATTTGCCCGTAAGTATCTTACCGTAATGAATATTTAATGAACATCCTAAACTGGGTTAATTCAAATATTTGTCATAGGAATATGAATAATGAAAGCTTTGTGGAGCCATTCGTTATCTGTAATACCATAGCTTTTATTCCGGATTTAATTTTAGTATGTTCTGGTATGGCGATAAGCTTGGAAGGCTCTACCAAACTTTTCAAATGCAAACCTGGTTTACTAGGACAAAATATTTTAACACGAGTTGCAGACCTGGCCTTGACGCGCTCACAGCCAAGCTCCAGTGACGTGCGACTCGGAGGGGCGCGTCAAAGAAGCTGTGGTGTATGGCCGCGTGCTTCGGTAGCGGTATAGAGGCCTATTCAGACCTATAAGTGGTATTAGCTACCCAGAGCGGTAGCGAAATCCAAGTGGGTATACGGTAAACCTACTGTCACAAAAATACTCGGCGGAATACCGCAGACCGCGCGTAGCCCCGAGAGAAAACTGCTGCCACCGTGCAAACCGCGCAAAAATAGCGAAAACCGCGTAGGTCTGAACAGGCCTTTATTCAAGAAAGATTTCGTGAATGGTGGTTGCGATTGCCCTCACTCACACATCTACCTTTTAAAACATTTCATGTGTTTTTTTTTGTTTTGAGTATCGCGACTTAAAAATGAAATTTAAAAATGTTATTATTTGTCTCGGAGAGATCGCTCTTGAGCGATAAGACCGCCAATTGTCACTTATTCCATAATTATTCTTTTGTAAATTATTTCTAAGTTAAGTGTGCAATAAATTATTATCTATCTATCTATTTTTGAGTAAGCCTGGGAACTAGTACTTAAACCAAAATTAAAAAATATATATTTTCCGAATATGCCCAAATACCGGGTCTTACACCAAAGTGAAAAATATCCTTTCCGAATAAGTCCATACAACTGTTCTTACACCAAAGTGGTGTCGAGATATTGTGTAAAACAACCAAGAATAAATGACGAATAGCACAGTACGTATTAATGTGCTATTGATTAGGTATAGAAACACGTGTATGCGTGACAAATAGACATAAATCAAAGGCTAGGTGTCTGCCGTGCCGTTGTCTGATTAGTTTTGGGGTCAGGTGGTGAGTTATTAGTTCGTATAGAGGCGAGGATCTTTGGAAGCGGCTACCAACTTCACACGATGTTATTTTTTATGTTTCTTGCCTTGTAATATGTAATAGAACGCTTGTATATAACGTTACGCTTTAGGCTAGAACTCTAATGTTGGGCCTTCCCAACTCCCATGGAACTAGTGTCATGCCGTCGGGCCTCTTACCATCGTCACGCAACAGGCCAATCGGTTCGAGAATAGCTGGTACGTTAGCGGTATTAATTAAATAAGGGTAATAGTACAATTTCGAGTTTTTTCAAAATGTTTCGAATAATATGTTACCTACAGAAATTTCGAAAACTATTTGAAATGTATAAATTGATACCTTTTATTTGATACCCCACTAAACATTGTAGGTCTCTTTTAAAAATTCGACATCACAATTTGTATCTACTGAAAATTTTCATTTTCATTCTTAATTTCTTTTTTCTTTTAATCTGTACAGGCTCATGAAATGTGTTATTATTTTAAATTTCACATTATTTGCATTAGTTGCTGAGATATTAAAGACGGAAAAAAGGAAAAGCGAGACCATAAGGGTTTCGAAACCGATCTCCGATCTTCGAAACCCTAACAAGAGAAGAATTTGATCTTAAGTACAAACACCTCTAAGCTCTTATAAGAGTACCTTGGCATATAATGAAACGAAATTGAATGTACAAGGGCTACTTATCTAGAAGTAGGCATAATCTTAAACGTTTCACGTCCTTATTCTCAAGGATACAAACTTTTTCAAAGGAGTTTTTTCACAGAGAGATGAAATGAGGGCCGGAATCGGTGGCGGAACTAAGTAAGTATATTCCTTTAGCTTTGAGACTTCTGTCTGTCGGTACATGAAATAGGGCAGTGGAATAAGGTTAGGCACAGTTTTTTCTGGAATAAAATGAATAAAATTCTAAGAAATTCGTGTAAGTCCGTGATTTATTTGGATATCTCAAAACAGCGATAGAGGAAAATAGCACGTTAAGGAAAACAGCAGGTTTTTGAAGTCACAAAAGCTCTTTTATTGAGTACCAGAATTGAGTTTGTTGAGTACCAATGAGTTCTGAGAAGATAATAAATTTGTTCTGAATTCTCCGTGTTATACTTACATATAACTTTAAAGTTTGTTGTTGTCTGTCAGAAAACAACAACAATAGTAGAACAGTGAGTTTGTTAGAACAAAAACGTTCTCAGTTTTATCCGAGGCGAGAGCAAATTTTTTAAATTTATGGGCTTGGCCTAGAAATCTCCTTAAGGAATCACCAAAGTTACCAAAACAATACATACATATGAATATATAGAAGGAACTTAAATCTCTCGTCCGTTTTCAATAGAAATTGGTTTTTGTTTTCAATGCGCGTGTGCAATTAAATCAGAGTTTTAAATGTTTTGTTTATAGTTGATACCGTGTTTTCTGTTATTTATATAATTTATTTTAAGTTGGATTATATGATACATCAGATATAGTTCTTAGCTTGAAATGAACAAGTTTTTTTCTAGAAAAAACACGTGCGAAACCAAAGACAAAGGCTAGTAACAACATCAGGCAGCAGACTACGAATTTAAATAAAATTCCTCATAGATATTGAACAAACATGTCGGAAATCTAGGAAAGTTATGACATTGTTGATTTAATCCCACGATTTATATCAAACTTCCCCTGCTGCTGATAAAATAGAAAGTCTGGATGGAGCCTATTGCTATTCAAAGCAGTTTTCTATTTATACAGAGACAGAGATAAACAAAACGTCCTGTAGCTTTTGTTCAGTGTACCGAGTGGGGAAAATGTTTAATCTGAAAATATTACTTTTCAAAATGCTCGTAAAATAGAATACCTCTAGGTGCTTTTTATAATTTTTTGACATTGACTGTTTGACCGTTGATTCTAATAATTTGGCAAAAAGTACAATCAATCTTTTTTTAAGTGAGTAATTTATTTTAAGTAATTTTATTTAGTAACGAATTACATGGTTGTAGTAGCTTATTGGAATTCGATGATGCCCTCAGTAGTTTTTAATAAAACTGTGTCGCAGACACCATCGCCCTCCTCACAGACAGGGTGTTCCGTTACAAAATTTTTAAGATAACAATAAACTATTAGATCTTGCTACCGCCTTGCCATCGTACTTTTAAAATGCAAGTTTTGAAGCACGTTCTACATCTACGTAGCTATAGTGCTACGAATTGTAGCTACGAATCGTAGCCTTGCTACGAAATGTAGCGTCAATGGTGCTACGAAATGTAGACCAATAAAATAATCATGGTTAAATTGAATAAAACAACTGCACTAGGTATTAACTTCTTGGAGGCGAATCATAAAAAAGATCGCAGTAATTTCTATTTTTCGCGTTTGTGACGCTCTGCGACTTTGCGTACATAAGATATGATATCGCTTTTACTACACTCATTATTTTTGTGACAAAGCCCTAAACTACAAAGCCGTTCAATCGCTCCGAATTAACATATTCTGTAGGTTTAATCCAAAACTCCCACCCTTCACTTGCCACGCTAAACCCAGCCACAAAACAAATTACTAAACTAACTAGCTCTACTCCATTACGAAACCGCACTTTCACTGAACCGTGGCGTAAAATAAAAGATCAAAGACCAAAACGCCTTTGTTCGCATCAAATTGGGTGCGTCGACCAAAACTTACTAAATTGAAAGCAATAAGGCAACAAAGAGCTGTAAACAATTGCTAATGAACTTCCACTTAAGTTTACTCTGTGGCTGCCAGGGCCGGGGGAAGGGAGACAATAAAATAATTCACCTATTTTATCTCACAAAAGGTCTATTAGATAAATACCTAATGTAATTTGGATTCGCGCGTTACATTTACTGAAGGAGGAGAACCAAGCATTATACCAACATTACGCGCTGGACAGCTTCGTCTAACATTTGGTGTCAATTTAGATGTCGTGTCGTTTAGATGTCGAAATTAAACTGAACTAATTTGACAACACTAAAAATTATGTTATCCTTTTTATTTCGATCGTTGTAAAAGAGACGGCAACATGTTTTGTTCTGTAAAATTAGTTTAGTTTTGGCGACATCTAAAAATTGACACCAGTAAAAACAACTGATTCAACTAATTGAACTATGGTTCCGTACAGCAAAATGCTCAAAATCGAATCGGGTTGTTACAATCCAGGCGAATGCTAGGTCGTCAGGAAGGCAGGTATTGTAACGTAATATGCACACAAACTATTCTTGGAATTTTACACTCAGACAAATGCTTGCGGTGAAGGAGCGCCTTTGGGTAATTTAACTAACTGGTGGTAAGACCATGAAAAAGATTTGAGAACCTGTTACCTAATCCGTTCGAAACTATTTGCAGTTAATTATTCAATGATGTTAGACATTTCATAACTAAACATTACTGCAAGAATCGAGATAGTGATCTCTTCAATCGGCGCAGCGGTTCACCCTTTGCAGCATGAAAGCCTCACAAGGAGTGATCCTCTTCCGAATAAGGCCCATCAAAATGAGAACTTTAAATCGTAATTGTTAGGCATATGTATACCTATGTACCTACCAAATTACGATTTAGAGTAAACACTCATACTCACACACACCTTGCTTGGAAACTCGTCTTGGGGTATCCATAAGTAGAGTGTCCTGAGTTTGTCGCTGAGTTCTAATGTCAAAGTTCGCCAATGGCCGCAACCATGCCATAAACTTTGAGAATTTTGGCACTTATGGCGAAAACAGAATCTTCTGTAAATTAGTACGTACTGTTGTATTTACCAATTGTATTTACCAATACAACAGTACGTACTATAAGTCCTGTGTCCCAGGACTTTAGGTAGATACAACCAGTCCCAGGTATTAGCGGGGGGCGTAGCGGGGGGCCGGCGAATGGGTCCTTTGATCGATGCCTGTACCGTAAAAAAATAAAATTTTATTTAATCTTCGTAGGTATTCAAATTTATGGCAATAACAAATATTTATTTTATAAACGCCTCGTTCTAATAGGTAAAACGGCCTGCGACTTCGTTTTGGTTTTTTGAATAACAAGAATCGCATCAAAGACGCTACAGACCATACCAACCGAACTTTTCAAGGGTAAAGCCTAACGTAGGTAGGTACCTGCCCCTACATACAGTGAGTTCCATCACTATTGATGTAACCTCTAACTGGTTCCTACTTTCCTAATCTCGAGACTTGGAACAGTTGGAACCAGCGAACCAGGTTACATTTAGTTTTGATATTTTAACAATAGATTTCTTGTTTTTGGTACAACAATTCAAGTGAAATGTTAAAAGGAATGTTATAAGTTTACATTCAATTTTGGGGTAACTTCTCGATTGACCTACTTACTATCATTCTATCTACCGATGTGTGTCAATTTTGTCAATACCCACTGCGGTCACCACTTTCAGGTAGATAGGTACGAACCATTTTAGGGTTCCGTACCCAAGCATAGTTTGTGTGAGTGTGAGTGTTTACTTTAAATCGTAATTGGTAGGTACATAGGTATGTACATAGGTAGTTCTTATTTTGATGGGCCTTAGCCGGAAGATATCACTCCTTGTGAGGCTTTCATGCTGCAAAGGGTGAACCGCCGCGCCGATCGAAGAGATCACTGTCTCGATTCTTGTAGTAATGTTGAGTTATGAAATGTCTAGCATCATTTAATTATCTACAGATATTTTTGACCGGATTAGGTTCTCAAACCTTTTTCATGGTTGCTTGATTTTTACGGTAAGGAACCCTTCGTGTGCGAGTGGACTCGCACTTGGAGTATATTTTTTTATTGTTTGTTCCGCCTTTTTCCCTCAGTTATAAATCAGAGACATTATTTAGGCTAACATTTTGTTTAAGTCAGCTGTTTAATTTAATAAGCGATCAGTGCAATTCGCATCTGGACGTGTCGTTGTTATAATATACCTTAGAATATATAATATACCTTATAATATATACCTTATAATATACCTTAGACATGCATAAAGGATAATCACTGATTTGCTTTAGCTTAAATTGCTTAGTTTTGGAAACTTTTTTCGTTTTGCATTTCCAGATGGCTAGTGAGCCATGCAGTATTATGAAAAAATGCAGAAACTTTAAACTAGGTAAGTTGCAACACTATAAATAAGTTTAGTTCCACGAATAGTAGAAGTTAGAATGCGAGTTAGTAAAGTTAAGATGGATGGTAATGTAAATAACTAGGGAGAGTCAACGCCAAAAATTGCTGGTCATTGCACCCGCCATTAACGCATTTACTGATCAGCCTTTGCGGCGCGGCCCGCAGCAGGGGCAGCTGGGTTTGCAATAACCATGTGCGTCATGTCTTGGGCAATGAAAATGTTAGTAGGTATATTGGTGCAGCAGACTGGTGCAATCTCTGCAATCTTACATGTATCTTGGCACACTGATCTCGAATAATGGCAGGTGTGTAGACGAAGTACCTTTTGAAACGAATAACGATAACTGGGAGTGCAATGCCCTGTGCATTGCACAGAAATCAAAGAAAAGAAATAAAAATTGATTCTCAAGAAAATTTGGAGGAACAGACATATGGGGTAATTAAAGGATAACCCCGCAGGTACTTCTTGCAGGTAATATTTATAAAATTGCCTATTTGAAATTGTCGTTTCAATTATTAATACCACAAAATTAAAGGTACCTTTCGGATGATCCGGTTTGCAAACTTCGGAGTAGGTATATACAGTAATAGTAAAATTTTCGACTTTTTGCAATATATTTTAAAAAGCACAAAACGTACAGAAATTTCAAAAACTGTTTTGAGATGTACAAACCGATACCTTTCATTTGATACCCCACTCGGTGAGGTAGCCCCCCGTTTTGAAAATAATTCCCCCCCCCCCCCCTTTTTGAGCATTTTTCAAAAAGTTGTCTATTTACGGACTTCTATATATTTTTCCTGTAAAATATAGATCCATATCTACAAACGCTACATACATTTCAGATGGATCGCTCTGAAAACTTCGGAGATAGAGGGGGGGCAGGTTATTTTTCGACTTTTTTCTAAAAGTATGAAGTCGCAGAAATTTCAAAAACTGTTTTGAGATGTACAAACCGATACCTACCTTTCATTTGATACCCCACTCGGTGAGGTAGCCCCACATTTGAAAATTATTCCGCCCCCTTCTTACCCATTTTTCAAAAAGTGTTCTACTTACAGATATCTCTATATTTTTCCTGTAAAATATATATATATATGTTATTTGCTGTTGTAGTTGCTGAGATATTAAAGCCGGAAACCGATCTCCGATATTCGAAACCCTAAAAATGGAAAACACTAATTTTTATTTTAAATATGAAAAAAAAAACAGTTGCAGGTAGAATTTTTTTGGTATGCGCGATAGCATGGCCAATTATTCACGGATATTCCCAGAGAAAATGAAATCGTTATCATTGAATTTGTGCCCACTGCTAATATGAGCAAATTTCGTTAATACAAAAATTAAAATAATTTCCTAGACGGCTGCAGACATTTTTTTTTTCTTGATTGGTGGCGGTGCCGCAACTAGTACCTGCGGGGTTATCCATTAATTACCGGACACCCATGTAATTACCAAGGCCAATAAGCCCAGACTCGTACGAACGCTCGCTTTTCCCCTATTTTTAAACGCTTCCGAGACGTGGACCTTGTGAGAAATCGAGAAGATGATGGTGACGTTCCAGAGATGTGGTATCCATCCTCCAAGAACTAGGTGTGAAAGAGCCTCTATCTACAAGCGTACCTACAATCTCTAATTCAGATGTTTTTCGGGCACGTATCGAGGCGAGACAATGACTCTATTGGACAGCTAGTTCAATGGTGGAGGATAAAAGACCGAGGGTAGATCGCCTATGAGGTGGACCGACCAGATAAGATCTGCCGTAGGTGTTATTCTGGAGCATTCATGGAGGGGACTCCATGAATGCCCCAGAATAACCACCAACAGGGAGATGGCGAAATAACGTGAGGCGAGAGATATAACCAAAAAAGACTCGACCGTTCTGGTCGTGGTCGTCATGTCGAGTTTTTTTGTCGAGCCAAGAACACTTCGAATGAGAAGAAGAAGAATGATGCATCGTAAGTTCGTAACTGCAGAACATCGTTAACGTATTTTTCAAAATCTAGTAGTAGGTAGGTATTTTTCCTCGCATCCAATATAATCTAAAAACGCTTTTGGAAGGTTTACACTGTCCCGCAACCTTTGTGCTCGACTGTACCTATCTATTAGATGGTTTTAGAACAAACATTTTCAGTTTCAGCGTAATGACTCTAGCGGCAAATTGTCTTTTCTGATGCTTCTTGCATATTTAATTGCTAATTACAACTGCTCTGCTAAAAAAATCGAGCAGTTCTATAAAGTAGGATTATGCAGACGTTTGTAATGGCTTCTTAATGAGGACCGACAAAAGGAAGTATTTACGCACATTTATAATGAGGCAAGGAGTCCCCTTTACAGGGACAGAATAAGGCAGACTTAAGAGGCTCTCCTGGTAAAAACGACGAACGTTTGACGAAGTCACTATGCTGATTATCGTAGATCAATATTTTGTTGGAATACATAAGTCTACAACGACAGATCGATCAGAAACAGAAAGGAAACCAAATTCAATACATATTAGGCAGTAGGTATTTTGATCTACTATTCAGTGTTTTAGGCTGCTCGGTGCGTTTGTGTAGAACAGGATTTATCTTCAGAAAATGTTAAACACATGCCACAGACAGTGAGCATCGATAGGTAGCCTATGCTTGAGTGACTTTTATGCTATAGAAAAGCATAGATTGATGACTGAGCAAGCTTACTTAATACGGGTCTTAGTTTTAAAATAACAAACTTCTCTCTATGGAATTGACTGCAAGCGTAACAGGTGGTTAAGGTTAGGTACCAACCAACTTGCTATAGGGATCAATGCAAGCAAGTTGGCTCAAGCGACTAGATGGGGCCCCCTGTACTCGAGTCCAGCCCTGTACGGAGTTGAATTGCAAAGAGGTATTGCAATTCAACTCTCCATATTTCATTTTAATGTGCCCCCAAGGACTAAGTGTTTGGACAATGTGCGAATAGGTTAGCTAAGACCATGCTGGGACATTGGACACCTTTGTGAATTTATTGCACCTTAGCGAGTTGTGGAATAAATGTTTACGTAGAGGACTTTACGTGAGAGCTACTTTCTATTCGTTACGCCCTATTTTAACAAATAGAGCGCGAAGGTGTACCTAAACAGAGCCCTGAGTTTGGTTTGAAGATAGTATATAGACGACATCGTGACGTCTAATTTTTCTATGGGATTTGGTACAGCGCCTGTAGTGTGCGTTCTATGTAACTACAGAAATGCTGTCCGCTAACCAAATTCAGGACTTCAAGCTAAATAAATATAAAACACTCCATATTATTGTTCACGATCCAAATAATTAATGGTTTTGATCGGCAGTGGGGCGACATAATATGGATAAAAACAATAAATGAATGAAGCTTTATTTACAAATGTTAAAAGATAGCCTGATCTAACCCTGCTCCTAACTACAAGAGCTGAAACACGGAGTCCACAACTGGACAGGATTTATTCTTACTGAACCGCCTATCCAAATTACAATCAGAAACCCTATCGACGAGATCTACACCCAGACGTTCGTCAACTAAGCTAGCCAACGCAGAAGAGATCTCCTCCAAGATGACATTAGGCATAGAACAAGTTTCTTATTTCAAACGTTGATCACGCAGCCAGCCAGCACCGTCGCCAGTCCATGGAGTCTCTATTACTAAATATGCACCGTCGTCGTCAGTCCATGGAGTCTCTAATACTAAATATGCACCGTCGTCGCCAGTCCATGGAGTCTCTAATAATAAATATGCACCGTCGTCGCCAGTCCATGGAGTCTCTAATACTAAATATGCACCGTCGTCGCCAGTCCATGGAGTCTCTAATACTAAATATGCACCGTCGTCGCCAGTCCATGGAGTCTCTAATACTAAATATGCACCGTCGTCGCCAGTCCATGGAGTCTCTAATACTAAATATGCACCGTCGCGTCGTCGCCAGTCCATGGAGTCTCTTATACTAAATATGCACCGTCGTAGCCAGTCCACGGAGTCTCTAATACTAAATATGCACCGTCGTCGCCAGTCCATGGAGTCTCTAATACTAAATCAAAGTTTTATTCGTCTAATTTTAACATTCTAAGATTGTGTGTCAACAACTTATTTAAAACGCACTTCGCACGCGCTTTTCAAGTAGCCTATGTCCGTCTCCGGGATACCATAGGTATCCTGCCAACTTTCATGATGATCCGTTCAGCCGTTTAGGCGTGAAAAGATAACAAACACACATAGTAGTTACTTTCGAATTTATAATATTATTATGGATGTAAATACATAATAAACGTCAGAAAGAAAACCCTAGGTCCAAAACGATAATATCAAATAGCTCAGTGTAAAGGCAAACAACCCACTTGGCTCGCCTCCATGCAACTTGGTAATTAGGTAGGTACGAATTGTAATTAAGTTTTTCATTCACATAATTACGGTCAAAATGGTGGGGCTTCAAGTGAAAAAGCACCCTTCTCATTCATACACACGGACCTACCGAAAGTAGGTTACTAAAGTGTGCACTTACCTAGGTACGTATTATATGTACGTGTTTGATTCAAGATTTTTATAGCTGATCGCAATAAAAATGTACAGTAGATGTTGTAGGTACTTAAAATTATGTAGATACAAGCTTCAACATGAGCCTGGATGGGGCACTGCAAATTGTAGCATAGTTTCCAGAGCGGGGTTTATGACGAATGCTTAGCATTATAGTGGTGATGTTTGTGTTAGTAATCAGCTTGGGTGGTTGGCTACCTGTATTAAATCTTTCGACAGTGTATCTTTGTTCGTTTCCGAGTAAGAACCAAAGAGGCCGAGAGCAACAACAACATTTGAATTTGGCGCCCCGCGGCGCTTGTTTATTAATTTGCTTCTACAACAAAAATATTTTGTTTTTCGACTTACCTCATCTTTCTATTTTTACGTAGTACGTAAAATTTACCACAGAATACATACATAAAACGATCTAGGTACTTGTCATCCAAGATCAATTATAAAAAAGGTTATAAAATTTCACCTTCGACTCGCAGCGCTCGAGTTTCGGTCGCCCGATCGACCCAATTTTGGTCGATTGCCAGGCGAAGGTTTTATTCTAAACATTTTTTGGTTTTTATTGTCTTTAATCTATGGTATCGGTTTCAAACCGATGATGGCTCCATCCGTTTGGCAGATGAATAGAATAATACTTTTCGTGTGCCTATACAGAATAAAAGAAAAAAAAAAAAAAATATGTTATATTATTTTTAATAAGATGAAAATGAAAATTTTACAAATTGTTAGCTGAAATTTTAAAAGAGACCTACAATGTCAAGGGGGTATCAAATGAAAGGTATCAATTTGTACATTTTAAAACAGTTTTTGAAGCTTTTGTAGGTTTTATACTTTTTGAAATAATTGGAAAAAGTCGAAAATTTTACTATTACCCTCTGAACTCCGAAGTTTGTAAATCTTTAATTTTTTGGTATTCATCAAATAGCAAAGTCTCTAACCAGTATCTATAGTACCTACATATTGGTATATTTGACAACCGTTCGAAACCCTTGCCGCGCGAGTCACACTCTCACTTGACGGATCTTGTTTTTTTAGTGGAGTGGTTCTCACCCAACATACCTGCTTTATGGAACATATTAAGTATTTGAGTTAAGTACGTGAGAATTTAAAAATTGGCCATTGGATTGGCGTAAACTTAAATATTCCTCTCTTGTAAAATAATGTTGTGAAAATTTTAAGAAACGGGTTTCTTAATTTTTTTTAGTCTAGTCGGATGGATGGTTACTGGCGGCCGCGGCGGCGTAAGGATCAACCTCTCCAACTCAGTCTGTGTTGTAAGAACTCTGCGGTTTAATTTAAGGGAAACTACCAGAAGGGTATCAGCATCCTTTTGTGTATAGGTATTTAAACCGTCACTGCAATCACCAAGCCGCCTGCCATGTGTGGTGATTATAGCAAAGCCTCCTTTGTTTGGGGGAGACATGTTCAGCTGTGGGCATTTTGTGTGCTGATGAGAATACGGGTGCAGGGCAAGCCTACAGCATCATAAAAGAGACGAGCCTTATTATTAGTAGTCCATAAATCATTTTATACTTAGGGGTCGTCCATTTATACCTAAAGCTCGGGTGGGAGGGGCGAGGGATTCATAAAAAATAAAATAATATCAAAAGGATATTATCTTACTGCACCCCTCTCGCCCTGGGGTGTAGTAAGATAAAATAAATAAATAAATAATTCCGAAATGTTTTGATACTTTGTATCTACAAAAAAATACACGTGATTTTGGGTACGGAGGGTAGTCTAAAGCCTCACCACTTATCACCAGGGGGGGGAGGATAAAAGTTGCTAAAAACCTCACGTGATTGATGGACGACCACATGTGATCCTTTAAACAAACAACAGGGACGATTTTAATTAACATTTATTTGTACATTACATAGTACCTAGCTAAAACTAACAATGAAGCTTACACCTGTAGTAAGAAAAGGTAGTAAGATATGAAAACATTTATGAAGTACACGGCAATGTTTTTTAAATACATATTAATATATACAGGGAGTTTCGCTTTGGACATCAAAATGTGGCGTAGGCTTCTAGCTTCCATCATTAATGGGGTTTATTCGATTTAAATAGAAGCCCTACAATTAATACTTCCACTAAGATTAATCTCGTGAGACTGGAACAACCTGTAACATCGAACCTCTGTAGGATAGGAATATATTTCCCTAGTCTTAGGAATATCAATAAAATAAGAAAAGCTATAGTTATTTTATATTTAAAGCGCTCAGCTAAAATATGTTTTCTATTTTATTTTAAATAATTCTTGTAAACTTTACTGTACATTCACATTGCCGTATATCGATGATAATATAAGTTCGAGTTCAGTCAACATTTTATATATAAAAGTGCATTGAAATTACTTTTATGATACAATACAAAACTTAACTTAATAATCCATACAAGTAATTGACAGGAACGATTAATTGTAATAACATCTGAATATAATTCTACATTATATTTTGATTGGTGTTGCGAGTCTATTTAAAATTTGGCTTATACTGTTGTTTATTTAGCATTGAGAAACAATTAGCAAAATTATTTTATTGAACGTCATCGTCATAATAATAATAATTGAAAGCTCCGAATTTTTTAGATTTAGACAATTTAATCAACAAAATCTCACAAAATAATTGTTTGATAGTCACCTAAACAGCTTCGTAAATAATCAAGTATTAGCATATGATATCAAAATATGAACCTGTAAACAAGATTTTACAAAAATAAATTATTTCAATCGCTAATAGAAAAAATACACGAAACTTAATAGACATAAATCTCACTTTAAAAGGACCGACGATTACACTTACATAAATACTAGATTTTTGGAATACATTATAATAATATTCACGATCTATCACATAATATACAGAATACAATTCAAATAATACCTAGCTAAGTGATTTAAATTTTTTCTTTTTTTTTGTACTTATGCCTGTAACATAAAGCACCTTTATATTAATAAAACTAAATAATAAATACCGCGAATAACAAAGGCAAAACACTTCTCAAACTCACTTTATATAAACAAAACTGTTTTACAAAAGGGGCGGTGTAACAATAGCGAACTCAAAGCGTGGGTCAAAGTAATTACATTCTTAAAACAAAAGAAACTTGGAAGGTTAAATATTTCTTAATTCTATAACCTGCGCATTTATAGAAAAGTATAGGGAATGACGTCAGTTTTCATGCTGTCCAACTCAGCACAAATACGATTTGAGTAAGACAGCATGAGAGATGACGTAATCCTCAATTCCAGTCTTTAAGTGCGCGCGTTATGTGAACTACTGAGCAAAATGTGCTACTGATGTTTAGCATTATTTTGTGACATTTTAAATCAGAAAATAATAATGATTTGTGAAATACGATAAAGGTGAATTTAACGCGAACAAGCATGCTACTAAAATTCTACATTTATGTAGTATTTTGTTCATAAAAATAATGACATTAAGGTTTGAAATAGCACAACCAATAACAAACTACATGGGTCTTTTACTTATGTAGCTATGTAAAATTATATCAAAACAAGCGTCAATCAAAATGAAACCTTACTCACTCATACAATAGCGAATAGAATAGCATCAATTCAAAGTGTCAAGTATCTACATCAGTGCAAGGAATAGGGCGGGAAACAGATCTACTAAAACCAAGCGATTCACACAAACAAACCAAACGGAATAAGTGCATCACGTCAATACAAAACGTACCTAAGATAATATTTTTTATATTTTTAGTTTTTTAGCTCTAAAAATGCATTTCTATTTTACATGACAAGGAGATATGGAACGCTCATACGAAAGCGGAGAGGCACAGCCGTTTGAGCATTCCAGCGCTCGATTTACGCGTCATAAACGTTTTTAAACTAAGTAACGAGTACCAGCTGACATGAATTACGCACTTTCAGCAAAGAAAAATATGTCAAAACACTACTAACATTTTTTTTCGACTTTGCGACTAGTGAAATCAACTCTACTTGACCATTTACCGATTAAGTTGTTTCATTCGATTAATTCGATTCGATTAGTTCGTTCCACGAATGCACTATGTTTTAGTATACCCCTATGCAGATACCATTTTTATATTACGATACACGCGATGAATTAATTTAATTACAACTTTCGCTTGGTGATATCGCTCGAATATCGCAGGAAAGTCATTCGTATTTTCGATCGTCTCAACTTTGAACAGACAAAATTGTGTTGCTACAAAAACAGCCTAAATTACATGTCGATAAAGTCCATTCAATTTTGTCTGGGAAAGAATCGACGACCGATCGTAAAAATTTCGATTCCGCAGTGTATCGTAACGCTTTCGAATAACCCCTACGTTACCTAACTTTTAGCCAATTACAAATGAAAACATTTAAATTTTGATTCGCTCTCGATACTCGGCGACAGGTCGCGAGATATCTGTTAATAATCACGAGTGATGAGTTTTAGGCGTGGCGTTTTACACACGATTTACAAACACAACTTGAAGCAATAATCTTTGCTTTTGTATTTTATTTCCTAGATACTTATTTCCACTTCTATCTTTGGTGTGTTGTGCTCAGGAAATAATCGGCTCAATGGCTCTAAGCTGAACCTAAGAAATTTTACTAAGTTCAGCAAATAGTCCATTGATAGCACTCTAATCCAAAGCCACAAGATTGATATTGCCGGAACCTTTAAAGCCAAACGAAGGAATTTAACCTTGTTAGCTAAACTTGCACTCTAATACAAAGTTACAAGATTGAAATCCGCAGACTATTTCGTGCTGACCTTATTTCCAATTACCATTAAAACCTGACCACAACTTTACAGATAACTCCAATGCGTTACGCCTACGATTATGCCTTGTAAACTTTGGTTCTACTCAAAAGTCGATGGAAAATGAGGTTATTTAAAAAAAATCTGTATTTTTTTGTGATTTCTGCTTTTACAAGATAACAGTTATTTAGTTTTGCGCACACTGTAAGCCATTTGCTATGAACCCACGGTAAAACCAATAACGAATCAATTGTCGTTTTAGAGTCTACTGACATTAAGAGATTTATTGCTAAAATCAACATTATGTCGATATACTCCAAAACGACACTAATTGTCGTTTTGGACCGACAGTGGAGTTTGCCACTTTTGATATCCACCGACACAATTGATTCAAAGTTTGTTTTAAAGCAACGATTCGCACGCAACTGGCTAAAAATATGCGCAAAACTTCTTATCTGCTATCTAAATGACTTGTAGAACCTAGAAAATAGTAAAACCTAGATATTTTTTCACGCGTGACCTATCTTATGCTTTCATTTAGCAATGTTGCCTATTTGTGAACTATCAGGCCGTTGCCAAACTATACTGTATTCCAAAGCCGTTAGAAATGACAAAGAGTATTCCTTCTTGAAACGCCACGCCCCGATACAGAGTGTAGAATGGTACTAGAGTTGACATACTGCAGACGACGCTACTCCTCACCGCACGCGTCCTCGCTTATTGTGTCGCCCGCTCTCTCTTGGGAAATGTTTTGACCTGGTAAATATGAGAAAAATTAATAAAATAATCTGGCAAAATATTTTGCTTAACTTTAACAGGACTTTCTCGCTGGTCTCAGAACACGGAATTATCACTGACACTACGTGATACTGATTGATTACCTAATTTAGGTTTCATATAAATCGTTGAAACTCAGACGTTTAAAACATATAAAGTTAAGCAACACAAAAAATATGTAAATTTATAAGAATGTGTTTATTATTTAAATACTGATTTCAAACAATGCATTGTTTGACGCATTACAATGCGTCAAAAATAAAGATTGTGCGCACCAAAAATGAGAAGGTGCAAGGAGCTTATATACGAACATGGTTTGTATATATATTACTAGCTGCTGCCTGCGGCTTCGCACGCTCTTTTCCGGGATAGAAAGTAGCCCATGTCCGTCCCCGGGATACCATCATCTCCATGCCAAATTTCATTAAGATCCGTTCAGCCGTTGAGGCGTGAAGAGGTAACAGACAGACGACAGACAGATAGACAGACTTACTTTCGAATTTATAATATTAGTACTGATGTAAAGCTCAAAGAAGGAAAACGCAAACGTTTAGCGAAAAACAGTTAACAATGAGTTGTAATTTCTGTAAATAACCATATCGCGAAATTCGTACACCCGTTACAAACATTTTCGTGCGTTTTTACAAAATTCGTTATTAATTCGTATCGTGACTATCATGCTCTCCGATCACGACGCGTTTCGACAATAAATACTTTGTATTCCCACTACGAGAGCTACGACGGCCGCAGACACCAGCCGACCGACGCCGAACGAGCAAGGGGTCTGGCCCGCCGACACATCACTCACTTTCGGCCGCTGACTGATATTTTCTACGAATACAGCCCCTTTTCATACAGTTTACAGTATTTCATTTATATTAATGACTAGTTTCTGCTCGCGGCTTCGCACGCGGTGTTTCTATGGAAACGTTTTAAGGTTGTTTCTATCCCATGTGAACAGATTTTTGGGGATAAAAAGTAGCCTTTGTATTATTCCAGGCCTAGAACTATCTGTATGCAAAGTTTCAGCCCGATCCGTTCGTAGTTTAGGTGTGAAGAGGTAACCATCCAAACTTTAATATTAGTATGATTGATTACACACAAACGCTTACCCTTTTTCGCTGATGAAAGTATGCACTTCTTGCAGCTTATGAAGAAAAAGGAGACACGTTGGAATTAGGTGTGGAAGGCATCAGGTCCATGGTCTTGCAGACCCAGCCCGCGATGTCGGCCTTGTCCACGTCCGCCTTGCGGATCCACTCGTGATTCTGGAACAAGATGGTAGATTATTAGGTAGTTGTACTTGTCTGTGAGAAAGGTTTTGAAATAAAGAATTATCTACTATATAAGTATATCAGGAATCTAGCCCATAACACAAGCTCTGCTTAATTTGGGGCTAGTTGATTCTGTGTGGATTGTCCAGTATTATTTAATTTAATTTTGTAATCTATCGATACTCGCTTATAGAATCGCTAGATGTTTTTTTTTGTAAAAAAAGGTTACAAAACCAAATAAATATTGGTGGAAAATATTATACGACAATGGTAACATCGGAGCAAATCGCAGAAGATCGCAACAATTTTTGCATTTGAAAGCTTTCGTTTTCATTTCATTTATAAACGTCTGTAATGTTCAAAGCATATGGAATTCTAGTACCAAATATATAAAAACCAACTAGCTTTTTCACTGATCTCGCAATATGCGAGGAGAAATGCCTTCAAAATGTAGCTTCGAACACTCCCGGAGTACAGAAGAGTTTTGATACCATTAAGAAACTCATACCCAATTTGTCTCTTTTTTTTGCAACAAGCGCGGTAACAATTTTTTACTTTGTGTATTAAGGTGGATTGGGCTGTCAGGAAGGCGTATGAGAAACCCATCGGGGCGTTGACCAGTCCAGGGGCATA
Source organism: Eupithecia inturbata (assembly GCA_963662085.1). NCBI lineage: Eukaryota > Metazoa > Arthropoda > Insecta > Lepidoptera > Geometridae > Eupithecia > Eupithecia inturbata. The sequence continues at coordinate 3,690,082 of OY759194.1, read as the reverse complement.
TAGACTCATTGATCGTCGGTTCGCTACCGAATGCAGCTTCAATGGAGCCAAATATACACGTATTGTTAAGAAACGTGATTCTCTAAACTATACCCAACTAGTCTCTGCCTGTGGCTTAGCACGCGTTGTTTCTATGGAAACGTTTAAAGGTCTATCCCATGGGAACTGTTTTATGGGATATAAAGTAGAAAAGTATTTGAATCCAAAGGTAGAGCTACATCTATGCAAAATTTCAGCTCGATCGGTTCAGTCGTTATGGCGTGAACAGGTTACGAACACCCATCCAACCATCTTAGCTTTCGCGTTTATAATATTAGTGTGATTTAGGTTAATTTTTTGCGTATTTACCATCAAAGTCTTGAGATCCGCCCTCTCATCCGGATTCTTCTTAAGACAGCGGTCCACAAAGTCCTTGAAGTCGTCCGTGAATATCCCGGCGGGGAGCTTGGGCGGCGGCTCGTTTACAATGTAGTCTAGGAGCTCGAAGATAGCCATCGGACGGGGTGAGTTCGGAGCCTGGAAGAGTAAACATACTAGTGTACAACTACATCTTCACTAGGGATAGGCCGAGCGACCAGATGTCTGATTGTACGGAGTAGTGTGTGCCTTGGAGACATTCGGTCTGCGACCGCGTCTGAGGGATATGTACTAACCTGTCCAGGAGAGTGGTCCTCATTGTGGCCACCGAATATAGAAGCCAGAGTCTTGGCGTCGGGCGGAGGGATCGGGTACATGCCGATAGCCATCTCCACTAGGGACAGGCCGAGCGACCAGATGTCCGACTGTACGGAGTAGTGTGTGCCTTGAAGACGCTCGGGCTGTGAAAGAGAGTGATAATATTAGGTTAAGTGGTTCCTGAATAATACGAAGCTTCTGACGTTCCCTGACGTCATAATGTTTGACGACCTCTGTGGTGCATCGGACGAAGTTCCGCCTGCGGTATCTAGTACCCATAACACAAGCTCTGTGCATTGCTTTGTAATTAGCATTGCGCTTGACTGCGTCTCAGCGTCAACAATAGTTTCGTAGATATATCTACACATTACAAAATGTGGATACTCACAGACATGTAACTTCTAGTCCCCACAAAAGAGTTAGCCATAGAGTCGATCAGTTGCCCGGAGACACCAAAGTCGCAGATCTTGATCTCTCCGTTGCTGTTGACGAGAATGTTGGAAGGCTTCACGTCGCGGTGCATTATGGCGTGTTTGTCGCGAAGGTAGCTGAGGCCTTTGAGAACCGCTGAGGTTATTGTCCCTGAAATACGTTTTCAGTTGAGTATATTTTTACTATCTACATATCTATATATGTTCTTGTTTTATAAGTGTATTGATGGTGCAATAAAGTGATAATCTATCTATCTATCTACATATCTATTATTTTCTATATATTTTCTATGTAATCTTAGATCCCCTATTGGGGCTGAGGTAAAGGCTTTCATACTGACATTCCCTTCAATAATTTCCGGGTTGTTATTGGCAAAGCTTTTATTGGAAGAAAGTCAAAAGAATAAACGCCTAATTCTGAATAATAAAGCTAATTAAGCTTTTTGCCAAAAAATTAAGCAAATGTAGGGTAAATATGTAACAAGGGCATTATCTACAATTTAGAAAATTTATTTTTGCCAAATCTTAATGACGAACAAAGCGGACAGGGGGCCTATTTTAAATCTCCTAACACGCAATTGCGTGTTTCGTTTCCTTTTTTTTTGTGCAAATTATTACTCTTTTTCGGTTTATACGAATTGGCCGAAACGAAACACGTAAATAAGTGTTGAATTATAATAGGCCCCCAGGACCGAGGCAAATGGCATAAACATAGAGATGGCCATCGGGGAACTGGCCATAGGGGCCAGCAGAGGATCGGTGGTCTGATGATGAATACCTATAACGATAATTTTATTTGTTTCATCCGTAAAATCACTATAATAAGAATGATGATGATGACACAGGTGATGAGTAAAGGTTGTCGCAGATCAGCTGCGCACCGCTACAGCACAGCACAAAAATGTACATTCAAATATGGGCTAGTAACATTTAAATATTGGCAGCATCAGATGACAGACAGCTCGCGGGCCACTCGTTTGAAGCTTGTGGGAAGCCATTTTGTCACTGTACAATGTATCTAAAGATAAAGATGTTCCTGTCTTCTTTTAGATGTCTCTGTCTTCTTGTCTTGCTTTACCTAGGTACCTACATCATTTCTTACACATGCTGCATCGGTCATCTACTAATTAATCCTCATGTCTACCTTTCACCTACCTATTCAACTATACTTCTACTTACTTATGTTTATCTGATTAAGTATAATTATGTCTGTGCTGTTCCTGTGAAGACAAATAAATATATCTTTATCTTTAACGAGTTTAAGCCCATATTTGAATGCACATTTTTTTTGCTGTACTACGATATCGGCGTTGGATTAATGTGCGCAGAGCTTTAGATTGGAGTGAATGCTGAGATACCGACTGATGGAAGTGAATGGAAGAAGGAAACCTACCGACCCCGCTTGGGGGGCAAAAAGGGAAGATAATGATGATGCTTTAAAATAGAGCTAAATTAAAACATAGTAAGTAGACTAAGTAGGTACCTAGAATTGTTTCAGGGATCCTGCCAGCCTTCTTCAAGATCAGATCCAAAGAGCCACCGTCCATGTACTCCATACAGATGGATATCTCGCCGTCGCTGTAGAAAGCGCCGTAGAAACCAACTATATGGGTGAAGTTGCATTCGTGGAGGACCTGTGAGAAACAAGATAACGTAAAAACAAGTTAGTTATCAATTGAAAGATATAAAGCTTCGGCCAAACCTGCGCGTCAAATACGCGGGATGCGGGACGCGAAGCGGGAGCGACAACAACGCGAAACTTTTGCCCATCATGGTCCAAGAAAACAAGGTCTGGCACTCCGAGAGTGACACAATGCTACGTCACTGTCCAGTTGCCACTTATTTCAACAAAACATGGAACAAATTGTATATTAAAAATATTATTTTGACGACCGATGTGGCGCGGTTGGCGAAGGTCCGCCTGCGATGCAGAAGGTTGCGGGTCCGATTCCCGCCTTGGGACAAATGTTTGTACGATCTGCAAATATTTGTTCCGGGTGTTCTGGGTATTTTCTACATATAATAAAAAATATCTATCTATGTTATATATTGTATTAAGTTTATCAGTCATCTAGTACCCATAACACAAGCTCTGCTTACTTTGGGGCTAGATGATGTTGTGTGGATTGTCCAGCATTATTTATTTATTTTATTTATTATAAAATATGTTATTCGTCAATTTTGTGTGTTAGATCAGTCAAAACAGTTTTAGTTAAACACGAGTTGTTAACGCCGCCGCGCCGTCCTAACCACCGACCGTCTCGTCGTGAGTCGGCCCAGAGACCAGGGGAGCATTGTCTATGGTTTTTAGATACTCATGTCAATGTCATGTCCTTCGGCATTGTAGAACTTTTTGTCTAGAACTTTTTTCGCTAAAGATGAAAGATTTTGTAATAGAGTTTACATCATTATAATTGGTACTGTAATTAAATCAAGAAAGTCGTTTATTGCTACCGAACTGCAGTCCTAACACGAGTAGTGATCCAATGATGAACCAATTATTGGTTAGTTATAAATCACATACCTAGTTTTATCAGATTCGTACAGGTAATTTATGGGACCACCAGAAAACAGATTCGTCTTCTCATTCGTCTATGGCGTCGATGACGTAGGGCTTGTGTCACCTACGTGACCGTTATGTCTCGGTATGCCATATCTTGTATTACTTTTCCCTTAAAAAGTTCCCGCGTCCCGGTCGCGTAGGTGTGCATACTCTTTTTATATCTAAGCATCGAAGCGGCTGAAGGCTAAGATATCAAAATACGCGTCTGGTTTCTTTATATGGTTCTTAGCTACATTTAGTATGCATTTGACCAAATTTTTTAAGCAAAAAGCAGGGACCGTGTTGAGTTTTTATGTCTTTTAATTAATTACTTACTTGTTTGTTCTGATTAATTTTTCGCAAAATGAGGAAGACCAAGACCTACAAAATGTAGCTTAGACCCATATTTTAGGAGTACGGGACGAATATTTTGATACCTCATTTATCAAAATCACTTCTGCCGTATGGATGCTCCAAGGTAATAAAGAGTAGACGACCGATGATGTGGCGCGGCGGGCGAAGGTCCGCCTGCGACGCAGAAGGTTGCAGGTTCGATTCGCGCCTTGGGGCAAATGTTTGTACGATCTGCAAATATTTGTTCCGGGTGTTCTGGGTATTTTCTATATATAATAAAAAATATCTATCTATGTTATGTATTGTATTAAGTATATCAGTCATCTAGTACCCATAACACAAGCTCTGCTTACTTTGGGGCTATATGATGCTGTGTGGATTGTCCAGCATTATTTATTTATTATTTATTTAGTATCAGTTAATCACATAGAAACACTCGAAAAACAAAACGCGCCCCTCGCGGATGTCAAGAGTCGGCAAAAAATATGGTGAATTTTTTACTCGAATATCAAATAATGCTTTATTTCCTTTAGAGCTTACAAGACTCTTGGACACGTCACAAAATCCAAATTACATAAGTAAAACTAGGAAATAGAGAGATCATTGTGATTTTTTGTTACTATAAAAACTATAGTAGTTTGACGAAAACATTACGTTGTTACGTTGGTGTTCTTCCAGCAGAAAAAAGGTTCGTAGTTAACCCGCTTACATTCCTAATGGATATGGTGAAATGTCCACCAAAGCATAATACTTATTGTTCTAGGAAAACGAAGTTTTTCTACATGTATACTAGGTACAAAGAATGGAGGACTCAGACAGAAATTAGCTACAGGATATAATATAATGTATGTACTAAACTTCATTCATACTTTAATTGCCCATCTCGCATATGGACGTGAGCGCGCTCGTTCGGACGGGTTGGCATTGAATGTGTTAGTAAGAATATATCATAGTTACGCACGTGGCTGAACATAAAACGTTGGTTAGTTGTAAAAGCACATAATTATTACGTTTTACAGCTCCCTTGGGTGAGAACTCGAGCCGGGGCCGCCTCTCCGACACCGCGAGCAATAGCTCTACTGAACCACTTCCTTCACCAATACAACGAAGCCGACATATTCGCTAACAATATAAATGTGTTGTATAGGCTGACTTATATGTTTTTAAATGCAATATGATAACATCTTAAACTATTTATTTCTTTAGTATTTCGTTTATGTAGTATTATTAGTTGACATTTTAGCATTAATAATTGTATTGACTGGAGATTGACATTAAGATTGGTAATTATTTGTATTCATTGGAATGTATTGTATAATATTTAACTTGCAATGTTTTTATTTGTTATTTTTGTGTGACTTCCTGACTCTTGGACGTTTTGGTTTTAACTGTTAGTTTATTTGTAAAATAAAATAAAAAAATAAATAAATTACAGCTTCAACATGAGCCTCAAAAAATATAAGTTCAAGCTTCAACTAGGTAGAAAGCATCACGTCTTATAATGCATGTGAAATAATACATCGTATATAAAAGTTATCATGAAAATAGGGACTGCACGATCTGATGACGTAAAAAGCAAAGAGAGAAGTAAAAATAAATGTTGTTCTTTATTTGACGCTTACTTTGGAATATTCAGGTGGCATTTAAAACAAGGCGAATTAGTTTATTAGAAGCCTATTTTCCCATGGCTTAGATAAAATTAGAGGTTGGTTTCCTTCCGTGGCCAAAAAAATAATCTGCGGCGTGACTTATAATTCCCCATAAATAAATAATGGTGGACAATTCACACAACATCATCTATCCCCAAGCTAATATAGTGGGTCCTGGCCACAATTATGTCCCGCGCACCTGGCTAGTCATAGTTGAAGTGCCAACCGAATTTGACCGAATTTCGGTCACGACGGCCGACTAGCAAAGTTCGATTAGGAGGACATTTTCAATGAGTTTAGTTGTAAGGCAAAATAACTCACCTTCAGCTCTCTGATAATTTGTTTCTTGATCGCCGGCTTGACTTCAAGATGGATGAGCTTTCGAGCCATGATGAGGCCCGTCGACTTGTGGCGCACTTTCATTACGACACCGCCGTTGCCTTGCCCTGCAACATAATATAAATTTTTATTGCAGGAAATTTTATACTAAAGAAGGTTAAATTATGTAAGTTTAAATTATATATTAAGCTTAAATACTATCGTATCCTGCAATGGGCGGTCTTACCCCTTGCAGAGATTTCTACCAGACGACCATAATTCAAGGAACTTACGCTAGTTGTAGCTACCTGTGTGTAGATGTTTGGCTAGGCCATAGTTAGTGTGTAGTGACAAGTTTATTTTGTGATATTTGATGTTTGGCTAATTTTGATTTTACAGCACTGCCCCGCAGCTCAATCAAATATAGCAAATGTGGTTTGGCAAGGCAGTTATAGATAGTACAGCGTATCTGACGCGGAACACAATGCATGACATTTTTTACTGAACCAGTAAGTGATGAAAGTTTGGTTTAATGTGTGTGATGTGTTTATTCCACGTCAAACAGCTATCCATGTTGTAATCCTAAATATTTTTCACTCCTTTTTTCCTGAAGTTCAACATTGTTATTTTTGGGGTGTCATAATAAGGTATTGGTTTGTTTTTGGCTTTAAAAATAATGTAGCAAGTTTTAGAGATATTTATTGTAAGATTGTGTTGAAACCAGGAGAAGAGATTGCTTAGTTTTTTTTAGCATGTGACTGCATGGTATGAATTGACGCACCAAAATAGAACAAGCACGTATCGTCCGCATACAAAGTAATATCACCATCCAAGCCTGATGTAGGTTGTTAATATAGATTAGGAATAGGAGAGGTCCTAAAATAGATCCTTGAGGGACTCCACAAGTTATGGACTCTGTTTTACTTTGGGTGTTTTCTATTATAACAACTTGTAATCTATTCGACAGGTAGTATTCGAACATTTTAAGAGCAGTTCCTTTGACGCCTATACATTCTAACTTTTGATATGTAGATTGTGACTTTATAGTGTCAAAAGCTTTTTTAGGTCTATGAATACGCCTAGAACAATGTTTTTCTTATCTATGTTAGATTTAATTTTGGTGACAACGACGATTGTAGCTGCGAGGTTGTTACTTTTTGATCTAAAACCATATTGTTGTTTGTATATAAAATGTATAGTTTGTAGGTGGGTTTCTAGTCGTTTATGTAGTATATTTTCAAAGATCTTCGAAAGTATGGGTAGAACAGAAATAGGCCTATAGTTACCGGGGTCTGTTTTCGAACCTGATTTGTAAATAGGTGATACCTTCGCTACTTTAAGTGTATCAGGGAAAACACCGTCTGATAGTAGTTTGTTAAGACAAATTGTTAGGTTAGTTATTATTAGTTCTTTTATGCATTTTATTACTTTAGTACTTATGCCGTCTAAGCCTGTGCTAGAATTGGAGTCCAGATTTTCTATTATTTTATTAACTTCGTCAACGGTACATGGTTCAAAGGTGTTGCACTCGGTATTTTGTGGTAGGGCTTGTATTGGATTGTCATGAAATGTTGTGGGTATTTTTCTAGGAGAGAACCAATTGTGGAAAAGTAGTGATTGAAAGCTTCGCATATCTCTTACCTCGTATATGCATAGAAATACTACCTTTTTAACACAGTAGTAGTTTGTATAAATGGATGACACAAAATACCTAGGCTAATTTAGACTGTTTGGTTGTGTTATGTGACTCCGGTCAATCAAAACCTGATTGAAACTTTGAGGGAGAATGGCAGGCTTCTAGCAGATAGCATAGTAAGGGCTGCTGAAATTATAGCAGCAGCAATTACTACTGCTATTATGCCAGTAGTCATTGAGCCTACTGAGGAATGAAGCCATTTTCTCGCTTAAAGTTATGATCAGGCTTATCAGCACAATAACTCCATCTGCAAATATCCCCCAAAACTCTATCACTCCCTTTAATTGTTTTGTAAATAGATATTCATTGTTGTTCTTGATTTTCTTTGTATTTCTTATCTAGCATGTAAGTCTGATTGTTTTGTTTTGTGAATCTATATTCTGATTAGTTAAGTTTGTTGACCATTTCTATTTATTTTATACCTAGCATGCAAGTTTGATTATTTTAAAAATTCATCATGCATGAGTAAAAATTGGGCTGATAGTTTTAAGGTATTTATTTGATAAAAATACAACTTATAAAATCCAAATTCTAGTTTTATTTGTTTATGAAAGTGATTTCTAATCAAATCCATGTTTCACTTTTCACCACGCTTTACACTAATGAATCTGCCCGGTTTTCACCAGGTCTGTTCCAAAAACTTCGAAGTTCGAACGCGAAATCGTTCTATACCTACCATCAGTTTTGATGAGAAGTTGCCTTTTTTACCACTTTTAAATTTTAATCATGACCAAATTATGTAGATGCCTTCTAAAATTAGACAGACGTTTCTAATCATAGCTAAAACGTAATGCAAAGAAAAGGGTTTTAGCTAATCTTTATAGGTTGAGTAGTTTTAGATCTGTCAACCTTATTTTAGAGCTGTTACCCTAATTTTAAATCTGCAAGTCTAATTTTTAAAAATTTTGTCTATTTGACATTCCTAAATCCTAATTTTAGCTAATTCTAAAACAACAGCATCAACAATTTTTCTATGTTGAGTAGTTTTAGATCTGTCAACCTAATTTTAGAGCTGTCATCCTAATTTGAAATTTGCCAGTCTAACTTTTCAAACTTAAAATAGCTTTCGTCTATTTGACATTCCTAAATCCTAATTTTAGCTAATTCCTAAACAACAGAATCAACATCATTATATATTTTTGTCATAAGTAACCAATACTAACTTTAAAGATGACATTCCTAAATTAGTTAATTCTATAAATATGAAATATCAAAATTATCAATCTAACAAGAGCGAACCCAAAATAATTGTAGTGCGTTGACAGGGTTTTTATGCATTGTGTACCCACTAGAACTAAGACTACCTACACCTAAGAACAATGCCTATATGCCTACGTGTTATTCCAGGTCTAAATCTACATCTATGCAAAATTTCAGCCTGATCCGTTAAGTAGTTTTGGTGTAAAGAAGTAACGAACATCCATACATCCAAACTTTCGCAATTATACTTAATACATATTAGTGTGATGTGATTTCTATTGTAAAATAATATATTAATCAGAATCATGAATCAGAAAATTAAAAGAATGAAGTTCATCCATCCCACCACCTATAGGAATCATGGAATAAATCACAAAACATTACCTAACTCTCCAAGCTTTTCAAAATCATCATCGCTCAGCTCTCCAATCTTTTCTTTCTGGCACAGGAAGACCTCAATCCTCCGGCGTTGAGTGTCATCCATCTCAATCTGCTCCAGTCTCTCAGTCAGTGCTTCTATGCTGGTCTTAGACTTGCCCGCTAGACCTTGCCTCCTGCTCAAATGAAGAGTTATCTACAATTACTGGCATACAAGATTAGTTTGACAATCTGTGAAAGGGTGCCAGTGGATGCTGGATGTGGAAAACTGAATATTATTTGTCCATGTGTCCAATCCATTTTGTAGCTCGTAATGTCTAGTCATAATATATACCACAATTTCCAGTAAGTACACATTGTACATGACTCATCTAGGTTTTTGGGGGCAAGAATGACTGTCCACTTTCAATAAAGCCAAGTGAATAAGTTTGCCTCAACTGACTGTTCATAGTGGCTTTGCTAGGGATCACTCTTTTATTTAAACTCGGTGAAGCATGAATCATAGGAAAGTATGAAGATAGATAGACCTCATCATTCAATGAAGAAGCAATGATTGCAGACCTCACTATAGAAGAAATAATATTATTTATGTCTGTATCACATGTCTATAAGCAACTATGCACAGTTACCTAGTTTATTTTTTTTTACAAAAATTCAAGCAATCATACATGGTATGCCAGTACATTCTGAAGACACTTACTCAGTAGCTGTAGCAGACTTCAGCTGAGGAGTCATAGAAGGTGTGACAGCCGGGGCCGTGTCAATCGACCCTGGTGGAAGGGTCAGATTGAGTTTATTCTTCGACATCTTACTCATCTTGGCGTTTTACTTCACTGGCCCATGAAGAAACATTGAAGTTTTTGGACTGAAATAAACAATAAATTACAGATGCGTCTATGTTCTAGCTTTGTAGACAAGCTTCTTTGTAGTCAATTTTTACAAAGAAAACAAAGTTATTTTACCTGCTGTGACCCAGTGGTTTAATTGGATTGGCTAATATTTCCGTTCACGGCATAGCAGACCTTATTTATATTATTCTTGAAGGAGTTACGTGGTACCGTCCGTGCACGATCAGTAAAAATAAAAAAGAGGCGAAATCGGAAAAAAGCAAACCGACCTGAAAATTCGTCACTCGTTGTTTTTTTTATTGATTTCAACTTCAACTTCTTTTTTTATGGCGCCGCTTGCTTTTCGCTACGACTCTGCCAGAGTCTGAGTCGGAGTGTCATACATAATTAATCATAAACTTCAAAGACAGAATAAAAGATCAACTTCAACTTCTTTATTTTGGCGCCGCTTGCTTTTCACTACGACTTTGCCAGTGTCAGTAAGGAGTGTTATAAACTTCAAAAATAATGTGATCGGTATAGTGAAAGCAGAGAAAATTTAAATTTAGCATCAAATTGATTTATCTAATTTTAATAGAAGATCAGTTAGTTCATTAATGATTTTTTATTGATTTCGCTAGATCATTGAGGTTTGGCCTATGAGCTTCTGCTTCTTCTTCTTGTCAGAAGTCTTCTGCGACTGGGTTGTCGCAATTTCGCCAATGTCCGTCTCATGACATGACAGCATCACAAGCTTTATGGATTGCGCATTAGTAAACTTATTACTACGCTTAGTACTACTAAACATTCATTCCGAACAAAAAAAAACACCTCAAAACTAGAACAAAAGGAAGCAGTGCTAAAATAACTCAAAACTGCAGAATAATTAAATTTACAATAAATAAAAACAAAGGAGCTACTACTACTACTAATTACAACTTTATATCATTATTCTTCAAATGGCATATGAAATATTGAGCGTAAAACTTAAATCAAAAAACAATGATGATTATCTGAAGTGACACATGACAATTGAAGGCAGAGTTACATAAAAATTATGTTTTTGGTCTATTTACTCATAGTCCCTTTGGTGGGTTCATGTCATCTTTCGGATTTTTTTGTAAAATTTAATTGAACAGCTGTATTTTGATGCTATCGATAAATTCAAATACCTACAATGACTAGGTACATCACTAGCAAATTTAAGTCAAATTTAAACCATGTCAATCTAGTAGATTTTGTATGGCATCATCCTAGATTTTTTTCTAAATGAGCGCGTCTCAAATTCGCTGCCTGTCCATTCAGTCCATTCATTTTATCAGTTTTGCCTGAAAAGTTTTCCGGGAGTTTTAAAAATGGGTACCTAATTGTATAGTATAGGTACCTACACAATTATATTTCTATTTGCTCCTCAATAAGTTCATAAATAAAGACTTTTTATTATCTTTATCTATAGATTTCGATGTGATTTTTTCGAATTACAATTTTGCCACCTCGTATCTTTGCCGGTCGCGCGCGCCAGGGCTAGGGGGCGGGAAACGGTAATTTTTTCGACTATTTTCAAAATATTTAAAAAAATGTTTTGATATGTAGGTAACTACAAATATTTTTATATGTAGGTTTTGATATGTAGGTACCTACAAATATTTTTATATTTGCCGCCCGAGAACGCAAATTCGCACGCGGTGCGTTAAACGATAACGCACTCGACCGACAGGAATCGCTAGCATGCGATGCGACAACTGTCCGCCCCGCCCGGCCCCCTGCTTAATCTGCCTATTGCATAATCATTACTTATTGCGTTTCGCGCGACGAACAGAGACAGAGAGTGCGATGTAAAAGCAATAAGCAAATAGCAACTTGTGGGAGCCACGATAGCATTAGCTTTATGTTGTGTATTATGCACGGTGCTTTATTTTGCTCTATGATATATTAACCACCACTACCATGAATCCACAGGTAAGGTGGGTAGGAAGGGATAGTTGGTTGGATTTTCATCATGAGAATCCAAGTAAGTATTCGCAAATTTTAAGGCTTAATTTCAAATGTATACAGAATAAGTATTTATTGGATAATAGAACTACAATCTAAGATTATGTTAAGATATTTAACATGGTATTTACAAGCTTATTTAAAATACATGTTTAATAATGTTGACAAGTAAGTGTACTAAATGATTTCAATGAATACAAACAACAAAATGTGTAATTTGCTGATAAATAATTAGTATGTATCTACATGTTTAGTAGGTACTATCCTAGGACGATATTTTTTTTAAGAACATGTTAATTCCCGGCTGATTCTTCTTTGCATCCTGCGCAGTTTTTTTTGTTTCAGCTTTCGCGGGTTTAGATTTCTCATCCGTTTCTTCAACAGTTTTAGCTTTCTTCTTCTTATCAGCTTTAGGGCTTTGTTCTGTCTCACGTTCTTTGGGAACGGATTTCTTCTTTTTAACTTTTTTCTTTTCAGTTTCCTCTGGATCTTTCGAAGGTTGTAGTAGAGGAGTAGGATCGTTCATGATCATGGCGAGTTTTCCGAAGTAGTTCCATATAGCATCGACGCAATTTTCCGGTTTCCCGCCATCCTCGCTTTCCCATAGCAAGCCGTACATGCGTGGTTTGAGTTTTTCTGTTGGTTTCTTCATTTCTGACTCAAATTCGTCTTCAAGATGTTTTAATCTTGCTTTCTGAGTTTCCGGTGAGAGGGAAAGAACGTCGTCTTCTTCCATTGTTGCTTCCTGAAAAATAAAAAAATATAATTGTAAAAGTGTGGTTTCATTTACAAACAAAGACTTTGAAAGAAGAATGCAGTTTCTGGAGACTGATATGTTTGTCAAGTATAATCTCTACACCTTCGGATATCGCTGTCCGCAACAGGCGTGACATAAGTTCTGTATATCATATAGAATAACTAAAATTATGAGCAAGAGTATATTTGGTATGGCTCCATCTATGTATAATAAATTACCACAGTGTACGAGTATAGATAGGTGGATGGATAATACTTTATTGCACACTTAACTTAGAAATAATTTACAAAAGAATAATTATTGGAAGATGTTCACCATTTATTAGAAGAGTGTATCCGTTTTCAGCAAGAGAGACAATCGCTTGCGTTGACTTTCGGCTTAAACAGACTGGACACAGGAATTTTCCACAAAGTTTTAGCGCACCCGCACACAACTTAACACAACTTAATCAGCTATGCAGCTGTTTAAGGCCGTGAGGCATCACAAGTAGGTAGACGATTAGTTGCTTTGTCTGTTATGGTGTATTTTATATTTTTTAACGTTATGTTTTCATTTTTATTAAGCTTATATTTAAAATCTACTTTGTTGTGTATACAATAGGACTGATATGTTAATTTATATAATAAAAGTCCCTACAAATAAATCAGAATAAAGAAAATAATAGTAATAATAATAATTATGGAATAAGTGACAATTGGCGGTCTTATCGCTCAAGAGCGATCTCTCCCAGACTACCTTGAATTGATTACTATCCATTCAAGGTAGTCTGGGACTCCAAATTTGGCAGTAGCTTTATACTACAACAACACAACGATCAACAATCCAACGATACTTCGTTGGATTGTTGATCGTCGTATACACAATACAACGAAGTATCGTTGGATTGTTGATCGTTGTGTTGTTGTAGTATAAAGCTACTGCCAAATTTGGAGTTCCAAAGAAAGCCAAGAACGATACTTTCAATTAAATGTTATTATGATATAAATTAATTAATTCATTACTAACAAAGATTTTACAGCTTGCCATTCGTTATTTTTAAGTTTTAATATAATATTAATTTCAATTATAAATATTACTCTAAGTTTCCAAAATATTTATCTCATTTAAATCCAAATTTATTTTATTTTCAATGTCATCTTATTTGCAGTAATTTTAATCATCATGACATTGTAAATCAGACATTTAATTGCACACGTAACAGTAGAAATACACTGAATAACGTTTATACCTAAAACACCTTTGTACACGTGTATTTCACGTAATAAGTAATACTTTACCCTGCTATTTAATTATGTGGCTCTATCAGCGTCTAAAAAGCAATAATTACGTGTAGGGCATCGAGATAGAATCCTATATCGATGGGTAAAGTATTAATAGGGTAAATATTTTTTTGCCTTTGGTAGTTTGCGTCGGCGCAACGACACTGCGTCAGACAGATCGTCCTATCTCAAAGTCAAAGTCAAAGTCAAAAAACTCTTTATTTCCATAAATACAATAAATGTATACTTAGAAAAGGTCAAATTCTTAATAATTAAACACTGACACGGAAATAAAGTGATATTTTTGATTTCAGTCGCTTCGGTACGTAGACTAAAGTAAAGAAGCGACGAAGAAACCTTTAGCCTGTTAGTTGTTATTTTTCGAGTTGGAGCAAATTCCGTCCCACGCTTTTTTATCCTCTAGATAATCTGATATTTTATAGTAGGCCTTTTTACACAGGAAGGTTTTGACAATTTGTTTGAATTTATTTACTGATAATTTTTGCAACTCACTAGGAGTTTTGTTGTAGAAGCGTATACATTGCCCTTTAAAAGATACATTAATTTTGCGTAGTCTAGTTGTGGGCACAGCGAGTTTATGTTTATTCCTTGTATTCAAATTATGTACATCGCTATTTTTAGGGAACCGATTGATATTTCTATGAGTGTACAATAGGTTTTCATAAATATATTGACATGGTACTGTCATTATGTTTATTTCTTTGAATTTATCACGCAGATGTAAACTATAGCCACATCGTAACGTGGACTAACGTCAACGCAACAACATCGACATTTTGTAGTTTAATTTCATTTATTTATTTTACTGTTAAAACCAAAACGTCCAAGAGTCAGGTACCTACTTACACAAGAAAAAAACAAATAGAAACATAGTAAGTCAAATATTATACAATACATAGAATAGTTACCACAATGCAGCTGAAAGAAACTGCAGCGACACCAAACACACGTAACCACTACTTCGCCACTTTTTGTCGCTGCGATATGCGTTTCCGAATATCGCGCTAAACTCAAGTGGTTGCCCATCCGACTTCGCAGGAATACTCACATACTATCTCTCTTGTACAGTATATTGTTCTATTCTCCCAGCCCTTCCTATCTCAAGGAGCGCTTTGAATTTCTTTCTAACTCTCACTCTATCTCTTTGCGTTCCTCTGAAACCATTATCTTAAAAGTCCCTGCCTACACTACCACTTTATACAATAAATCTTTCACTGTACAAGCTACCCGTCTATGGAATGCTCTGCCCCTGGACATCAGACGTGCCAAATCACTCCCTATCTTTAAAAAACTGCTTCATCAGCATTATCTATCCTTGTAAAAGTTAGAAAACCTAAATTTTATGTTTAAGTAAGTTTATTATAATGTTTGTAGGTCCCTATTATAGTATGTAGTTTAACTACTATTGTTTTTATTTTTTGAGTGCCACCGTCTATTTTGTTCTTACATGTCCATCCCAAGGTTGCCTGTAAGAGATCGCTCATAGCGATAAGGCCGCCTTTGTACTTCGTCTACTCTTAGCATCTATTTCTGTATTGTTTTCTTTCTTTGTGTGATACAATAAAGAATTATCTATCTATCTATCTATCTATGGTGTGGTACGCGTGAATTGTCCCTAACAAGAATAGTGACATCTAACATACCTCGTCACTAAGGTACCCATGCGGCACAAACACTTCGTTATCGACCTCGTACTCATCATTCGGGTCTTGTTCTTCGTCGCTGCCGGCCGCGCTGCCGTCGAGGCTTTCGCCTTCTGCTTCTTCTTCCCAATCGTCATCGCTGTCCACTTCGTAGTCAAGTTGTTTCTGGAACGAATAGAATAAAAAGATCATACAAAAAAAATTACAATTATAGAATACAAACAAATTAGAACAAGTAGAGCTTATTGCAGACTGTTTCAAACCACCTTGAGGTAGCTCAATTGATCCATATCAATGCCAGTCGAAAGCGTCCCCAAGACGCTGGCTGCATTGCCCTGCTGTATGTAAATGCTGATGCGCTGCGCCAGATACTCACCAGCTCTCACGCGTCGCTTCGCTCAGACGCACTGATATTTTTTTTTAAACTCTTATACCCCACAGACTTAGGGTCTCGACTACAAGAGGAGCTAAATTTGCGCCACTTTAAATCCTTAGCCAAATCTGCCGCAGCATACCAGCCACCATAGAATGATTGATGATCTTATGGAATACTACCCCCTTCTTCTGTCAGCTTCGCTCACATGAACCTGATTAAAACGTAGCCTATGTCACACAGCGATAATGTTAGCTACATTATCGCTGTGTGACGTAAGCTACGTTTTAAATAGATGACGCGCCTCTGGGGCTCGCACCGCTTATGCTGGGTCTATCCTTGTCTACGTAAAGTAAAGTAAAAAAGTATTTATTTTGTGTCACAAAATTATAAATAAAGTTGGTACAAACAAATATAGTTACAACATGACATCAAAAAAGGTCATCGCTCAGCATTATGCCCAGTAACGATGACGCTACTTTGCGCTGGTTTTATGCGATAGTGGGCGCAGCAGCAGCAGCTGTGACATGCGCGTAAAACAAGGACAAAGAAGGTACACAAAAGTTTAAATATTACACGGCTAAACGAAAATAAAGAAAATGTCTATGCTTACGCTAAATAAACAAAATTGCCGAAATAGTACGTTAAAGAGACTGCTGGAATTTTTAAACGTAGTGCGATAGATATGGAATATAGCGTTACCTCATCCTGTCCAAATCGTTTCCTGGGCTTAACAACTTTGCTTTTCTTTCTCCGTGTACCCCGTAAGGAGGCCGACAGCTTTCGTGGAAGCTGAATGGTTTGGGACGAAGCTTCTCGCGGGTTGCTAGCATAGACCAGATATGGAATATAGCGTTACCTCATCCTGTCCAAATGGTTTCCTCGGCTTAACAACCTTGCTTTTCTTCCTCCATGTACCCCAGTAAGGAGGCCGGCGGTTTTCGTGGAAGCTGAACAGCTTGGGACGAAGCTTCTCGCGGGGTGCTATGTCACAGGTCATTATCTCACCGGCGCCATCGGAAGGCGACAGTTCATCTTCTGAAAATATTTATAATAGGCTTTTAAGAAAGTTTCGAGATCGTAAGTAAATTCAATGTCTTAAGTAGAATTGGGCGTAGCGGTCACGCCGTAAGAATCGACCCCTCCAACTCAGCCCGTGGAAGTCGAAAGAGGCGACTAAAGGAATCTTTCAGATGAAGAGCAGCAGCTTTCTTCTGTATGTTAATAACACCTCCACTGTGATTCTCAGTCTGCATGCCCCACGTGGGGACTATGGCATTGGCGCTTATCACGGGCATGACAAATTATGATGATGTAAAGTGGAATTGGATAAATTATATGCTAAGTCACGTAAAGTATGTATTTATGTATAGTAACTGTACATATTTATAAAAACATTTAAATATTGTGAATCCCACAAACAGATATAAATGTAACATTAACCAATTATAAAGTTCATGTAACATTATTATTTAAAATTATTACAATACAAATCTACTCCCTGCATCTGCTGTTCTGTTACACAAAATTGTACGCGTGTATTTCTGGCGTATTTTTTGCGTACTTTTTCCGTACCTTTGAAGCAGTGCGGTTGTTTATAAATCGGTAATTTTATTCAAAATTTGATATTACTCGTTAGTTTAAAGCTAAAAATATAACTTATTCTGCATGTATTTACCGAAAGTATGACACTACGGCCGTTGAATTGCATTTTCGGGTATTATTTTTACAACTTTTGAAAACATATTGCGGCATTGTGACACGTGTTTGCGTTGGCGCTGCTTCAATCGTACTAAACAAAATAAGAGCTCACGTATCAAGTGCGCTCTTATTTACTGAGACGTATTTGATGCGCTGACCCTTCATCTGGATATAATTGATCGAAGATAAAACTGCATGAAAAATAAAGTGAATGAATGACGGACCATAGACCAGAAAAACTTTTACAAAATATTCAAATACTTTGATGAGAAAAAAGCTATCAAAGTCATTCGTCGACTGTTACGAATACGTGAGCGTCGTGGCGTGATAATAAGTGATATTTACCGGTTATTCATTGAGGATTGGTAAGTAAAAGCTAGATTTTATTGTTTTTTAGTAATGCAAGTTCAGTTTTACCTAAATACCGAGTGCTAAGAATCTTTTACTTTCAAATTATTTGAATCACAAAGTAACTCATAAGTTTCAGACCAACTTTTCGTTTTGTTTTCTTTCAATAATTTTGTCGTTTTGCCTAGCGTATACTTTCCGTGATTTATATATTGTGTTGGAAATTTTATGAGGATTCTGGATATCTACTCCGTGTTACACAATAATATCGAAATATTGATCTAAATGTATGTTTTCGAAACCACACACGGAAACATCACGGTTTCAATTGAAAAACTCACTCACACATGCGTAAGTAGAAAATGGCGAACGTGTATACGTACATGGTTACTGCCATTTTGTAGTCTGCTGTGTATGATACGGATCCTGACAGGGGATATAGGGTGATGTTACTTTTTCGACAATGCAAAATAAAAAATTATATTTTGACAGAATAATATCATAACTGCAAAAATGTTTGCCAATAAATTTTGGCAAATGTCAAAAATGACAGAAAACGTCAAAAGTGACGGAATATGTGAAAAATCACAAAAACTTACAAATACTTCAAAAAAGCAAAAAAAAAATACCAACACGTCAAAATAAAAAAAAATCTATATGACAGAAGACGTCAAAAGTGACAGCAAACGTCGTTATCATATTTGACGTTTTCTGTAATTTTTGACATTAGATGTAATTTTTATGCTTTTTTGGCGTATTTGGAAGGTTTTGTAGTTTTTGACATATTCTATCACTTTTGATATAAAACATTGTTATGGTCTGTTGTTAATTTTTTTTTTATTATAAATCATCAGGATCTTTTTCAATCTGTTTTAGATAAAAATGGATCATTCAGTGCCTTGCACTCCTTCCAGTGGTCGACCGTTGGACGAAAAATTGAAGTGAAGAGAAAATCAATAACACCTTATTTTTAAATATTACAATAGTATAAAATTTTACTAAATAAAGTTGTATTGAATGTGTCTAAGTTGTCGAGCGTCATGATCTTGAAAGCCTTAAGAAATAAAGTTATAGATTTCTGACCTCCCCAAAAATAGTATTTATTGTATTTGTATTCTTTGTAATAATTTTACGTTCAGAATGTAGGTAAATTAATTTTGTAGTATTGCCATACAGCGTGGCAATGCAGCCAGAGTCCTGGGGACGCTTCCGGCTAGTGTTGATATGGATACGTTGAGCTAGGTACTTGTAGATTTTTTGTAACAGTCTGCAATTGGTTCAATTGTAAGTATTACTTTTAATTTGTCTCTTGAATAAATGTATAATGTGTTCATAAAAATAATTGTATACCGGGTGTAACCTACTACCGAAAACGAAGAGGGATGGTGCAGCACCATATAACAAAACCAAAGAAACAGCTGTCCGAAAAAAACCTTTGTGTTATAAATATAATTGTAGCCAGAGATAAAAAAAAATTAAGATTTTTTTCGCTAGCCAGAAATGTACTGCACATTTCTGGTACAGTAAGTTAACGTCCGAACTTGATCAGCTGGTGAGATCATTCACCTTAGCTATACATTGCTTATTGTTTTAATTTATTTGTTATTGACTTCTATAAATGAGTTTTATTATCTAGTAGATATGTTTTCCTAGTAATAAGTTGTAATAAGGGTATTTACCTAGATTAAAAAAGAAAAAAATTAGGTAAATTTTTTTGTGTATTTTTTTTCGAATAATATGTTCGATAGTATACCAATACTATCGAAAAATTAAGGTTAACAATCAGAATATGCTTCTGAACATATTATTCGAAAAAAATACGCAAAAAAATTTACCTATTTTTAGTCTTTTTACACCTTGTTTAATTGATAATTTTTATTAGACCTCTAAATAAAAGTAAAAGCACCCTTTGTATCTGTCAGGATCCGTATCATACACAGGCTACTGAATCTTGACTGAATGAACAATAAGACAGGATCCGTATCATGCACAGACGAACGTATTTGAAATGCACACACACATTCACATCTTTCATAGCCAAAAAAACTTGTGTCATTCTAATAACCGATCTTTTATTTATTATTTTCTATTTAGTCCGATAAAATTACCAGTAGTGTGATGTATCATTAGAAAGCCCTATTTTTCCAATTTATGGTTATGGTCTGTCATTCCAAAATAATATATGGTAGATTGCATGTATTGGATTTGAAACCAAGCTTGCCTATGTGCAATGTTTTCGTGTTTATCAATGTGAAAATAGGTTTTACTACATAAATTAAAGTTTTTTGATTTCGAAATGCAATACTAAATATATTTTCTACATAAATAACCAAATAACACTTTCTTACGCTAAGTTTTCACGAGTAAATCGTCATGTAAAGTTGCGTCGAAAAATTAGGTCAATGGTGTAAACTCTCGAAAACGTCACACAGACGGGGGGTGCGCTTTGTCGCTGTGTTCACACAGACCAAAGGTTAAGCATGCTATAACACCTTAACTAATAAATTAATAACTAGGGTTGAATGTAACATAACTTATATCAGACTCAGGCGTTACTTTGCGGAAATCCATTGTAAATATAAGGAGGAAAGATATTTAGTAATAATTCCGCGAAAAAACCTTCTCCCATAAGATCTAGCAAAAAGTAGTCCATGTAGAAGACCACACCAACCACAAAATGAAAGAACATCTATCAAAGCAAGTCTACTTTACTACTACTACTTACTTACTTTTTACTTTAGGACTACTTCTTGTTAGATCTTATCAGAGGTTTTTTCGCGGAATTGTTACTAAATATTTTTCCTCCTTATATGTAGCATAACTTACCAATTAAAATGACGTCATCATCTTTTATTTCACTCAACGGCCATGTCTTGCCACTAGAAAGAGGTTTGCCTCCATTCTTCAAGCTTTTCACATACAGCTTTGTCTCTGTTACATTCTGCTCTTTCAAAAATGTTTCAAGGGCTTTTGCTTTTTCGTCTGTTAGTTGGTTTCTAGTCGTAGGAGCCAGCCTCATATCCGATTTGATAGCAAAACTTGATAACATGCTTGTCTTAACCGTGCCAACTGTTTGGTCCTTCTCAACTTTCAGTTTTGGTACAAAGAAGTTAGCAAAGGCTTCAGCTGCCTTCTTTTTCTTGGCCTCTTGCTCCTGTTTTTCGAGATCTAAAGCTTCCTGACGTTTCCGTTTGTCTTCCTCTCTTGCCTCTTTTTCTTTCTTTCTTTGTTCGTCTTTTTCCTCTTTCTCTTTTCGTTTTTGTTCCTCTTTTTCTTCCCTATGTTCTGTAAACACAAATGTTTCATGTTAAAGAGAAATATGGAATAAACTGCCAGTTTCTTACTTATTTGGATATAAGTTAGGTACTAGGTTCACGGCTTCATCAATCAGCACACACTAACCACTGCTGAACGGACTTCCCTCAAACAAGTGATGTAATATCCTTTATGGAAAACTAAGATGAAGCAATAAAAATTATATTAAATACTTACTTTTCTCAAGATCTCTCTGTCTATCTTTCTCTTCCTTCTCTTTCTTTTTCAACTCCTCTTTCTCTTCCTTTTCCTTTCTCTTAGCTTCTTCTTTCTCCTCTCTCTCTCTTTTCTTTAAATCCTCTTTTTCCTGCCTCTGCCTAGCTCTGTCCTCTTTTTCGTCTTGTCTCTTACGCTCCCTTTCTTGCTTTTCTTGCTCAAGTTTCTCTTTCTTTTTAGCAGACTCTAGCTTTTTTTGAAGCTGAAAATAAAATTATAACTTGTTGAATTTTAAGTCCAAATAACTGAATACTTACCTACATTTATAAATAGGATATATTTTTATTGAACCAAACTAATTTTTGCCCCCTGACAAGGTTTTTATGCATTGTATTGCAACTACCCCAATGAAAAAAGAAAATCCCTTTGGTAATGGAAGAGCCATATCGTAGAGTTAGTTTAAATTTTTTTATTTGGATCTGAATTGCTGAGGAACTGATGGTGCCTGGTGCAAAATAATGAAAAGCGAATCACACAAATGTTATAAATGTGAATGTTTAGATAATTGGAAATTGGATGTTTCTTACCTCTTCATGCCAAAATTACTCAACGGGTCAGGCAGATTTCTTTTACCTGCACAGAGGCTATTTTTTATTCCAAAAGAATGCATGCGAAGCTGCGGGTAGAAGACTACTAGTCTTCAACAATAGCAAAGTTCCCTGCAATGTGGCTACATTGCAGGGAACTCTGCTTAGGCACATAGCTATTATTTTGCAGTATTTGGGATTGTTTGATTGTGTTTGGTGGTTAGGTCAATAGACTAACTACACCTGTGTTAGATACCTATGCATAAAACATCACAATAAATGACATGAATATTAATAAAAAAAGTCTTGAGAGGGACCACCAACCCAAGATTTGATTGAGTGTAATTAATACTATTGGTTCCCCCATGTGAACCTCCAGAACTTTCAAATCCCGGTGGTTCAATTTGTGGAAGACCTAAACCCATTTAAGAGTGTGATAGCGTAGCTTCTCAACAACTACAATAACTCGGGCCACCGAGGATGCCTTGGGAGCCGGCGTCAGCGAGCTGCTGGCTTTCCTGGAGGACATTGGGTGGTTAGATTAGCAGCCCCCCACCCGACACACAAAAAGGGCCCACCTGTGGAAACCAGTCCAAAAACAACTGAACTGAACTGACCTAAACCCATTTGATGTAGGAAACAAAAACAAGTACTCCTCATAATATAACTTTGTAAGGCTAAATGTCAAACATGGTCTCACCTGTTTAGGGGTCAGCGTTGTAGATGTTGACCCATTTACTGAAGTATCTAACTTTGATCCACTTTTAGGAGTAGTCGGATCTGATGATACTGATTCATTGGGCTTTGCACTCGGAGATCCCTTGTTATTATTATCTTCAGCCTTTAATTTGTTACGCGCACTTCTCTTTGGTGTGATCGGAATTTTTATTTCTACCTCCGAGTCTTCTGTCTTTTCAACAAGTGCCTCAGAATTTGCTGCTTTTAATTTTTTTGGAGATTCTTCTGGTCTTATGTCATCACCAGACTCTGGTTCTACAGTATTTTTCTTTGAATTTCTCTTCTTTTGAATATTTGTATTAACTTCTGGTAATTCAACTTTGCTTTTAGATTGGTGGGAATCTAATGCACTATTTGAGTCTTCTAAAACTACAATATCTACAGAATTATTTACAGTTTCAGTCTCTTTGTGTTTTAATTTATCACTTTTTTTAGAATCCGTTTTAGCACCGTCTTTTTTCTCGCCCGGGTCATCAACCTCTATCATCTCACAATCACTATCTTTTACAGTAGCACTTTCCACAGAGCTATTTTCAATTGTGGCCGACTTTTTCCTACTGTTCCTCCTTTTCTTAGACTTTTGCTTCTTTTTGATAGCCGTATCAACGAGCTTGACGTAGGGATTAGGTAATTTTGTAGGTTTATCAGCTGTATTTCCATCTCTGCTATCATCGTCGCTAATCACAACCTCAACAATATCGTTTTCTTTTGTTATCTTACCAATTTTTGGAGTAGATTCAGAGTTCGTTGGTGAGAGCTTCCTTTTTCTGCTTGGTGGAGTAACGGGAGCCGGAACAACATCACTGCTGATTAGCTTGAATGGAAGTCGAGCTTGCTTTAGTTTTTTCTTTGAAGGAGTCAGCTCTGCGCTCTCCGGGGACTTGCTTGTCTTCATTTTTATATAATCAAATCAACAGCACGCAACATGAACATCGGATTTCATCAAAATCACAAGTAAAAATTATCTAAAATAAATAAAAACACACACACATTGTGAACTTTGTTTGACATTTGGGCAAAACCAAAACTTCGAAAACGCGGGAGATTTGACGGATGACGGATCGAAACGGTGTGACGTTCGATAGCTGAGCTTGTGCTGTACATATGTGCACGTGTCTGTATGTTAGCTAAATAAGTGTACGAAGATTCATGGACGAAAGTAGGACATAAAAATTGTATTTTGTTTATTTTCTAATAATGTGATATGCAATTTGCACATCACATTTAGTGCATATCACAGCCATTCTCAAAGTGTGCTCCGCGAAGTTTCTGTAGGGGCACCGCAAAAATACTGGTAATTATTAAAAAAAAATACTACCTACTAAAGAAAAATAAGATTGCATAGTCAAAAACCGTAATACGACATTCACTAATAATTACGAGTATCTCCAGCCGTGGATTAACATAGGTTGATGTTTCACTAATGATAATAATTTTAAGTGGGTATTTTATAATTGCTTGGAGATTGATTTTTTATATTAGTACCTAACGCGTAGTTTAAATCCCACCACTATACCTTAAACCGCTCTCTTATATTTTTTTATGTAATGGTTAATGAGTAATTAATGAGTAATGCTGAATTGCTGATTTTTTATGGTTAGTACTTATTGTTATGCCTTTGTTTTACCCAGTGTCATAGGCTGAGAGGGCTGTGATCCCGGCGGCGCAGCGCAGGGCTCGGGGGTAGAAGGACGCAGCGAATGTAGCGAGCTCTACTGTTTCGACAGTCAGTTTCTGTCATTATTTGTCTCCTCGGTAAAACATTGATTATCTTTTGATGCGATGCAATAAATCACAGCTCGCTCTGCTCGCCACATACTGATATTTGTCCACTCAGTTACTGGCACTATCTACCAACGTCCCACTTTTGCCACAATACAAAAAAATTGCGGCTTGCTCCGCTCGCTGATTACTGATTTTTGTGCCCTTAATTTCTGACACTATTTATTTCTTCCAGCTTCCGTAAAAAGATAATGTTTCTATTAACGCAATCCAACAAATGGACGCATGCTCCGCTAGCCGTTATTACTGCTTGATTTGGACTGTGTACCTAAGTAGCGTGTAGTGATTACCGAAGCTAGAAGTTGTTAATATGTTTATAAAATTTAGAAATACGTGCCTCGTCGTTATTACGGTCATTGCGCTTTGCGTATTGTCATAAAAACAAAGCAATTTTGAGTGCTTTTCACTGCTGTGATCAATTTCTGTTTACAAACCCCTGATACACTCATGTTAATATGCTCATAACGATACTTTGCCAAACGCCACTACAAATCCACACAAACAATCGCGGCT
Organism: Eupithecia inturbata; assembly: GCA_963662085.1. Classification (NCBI taxonomy): domain Eukaryota; kingdom Metazoa; phylum Arthropoda; class Insecta; order Lepidoptera; family Geometridae; genus Eupithecia; species Eupithecia inturbata. The sequence goes on along the minus strand of OY759194.1, from coordinate 3,664,827 downwards.
CGCTTTGCGGGCTGCTAAATATTTCAGCTTATGCTCAGGGATTGTATCAATCCATCACAGGGGCTCCGTCACTGGGGATCCGTCAAATATTTCGAGTCCCAAAAGGGTTCCGTCGCTAAAAAAGTTAGAGAGCCGCTGTCATATCACATTAAACCAAAATTATAGAGAAAGAGTTCCAGAACGTATCGAAATTACGTTCCGTTACCGAGACATTTTTTTTTCATTTATGACCTTGTTACTGCGTTGCGTTTGTCTGTCTGCCTGAGACGTAAAGGTGTCAGGTTCGATTCCGCTACGGGACAAATGTTTGAATGATCTGCAAATATTTTGATCCGTACCTGTGTGTGAGTAGTATTTTATATTTCAAAGTAGTATCAAAGTGATGCTTAGAGGGGCAAAGAGATATTATATTACGGTAGTATAGTAGTGTAGTACTACTTTCTCTATGGATAAAAAAAAAAATTATATGTCTATCAAAATTAAAATTCTGATTTACAGAGAAATAACAGTAGATAATTCCTTTTGTATTATTTATTTATGTAAACGCCAATAAAGAAATGCCAACAATAAAAAAATGGAAATACGACTTCCGAGACGTATCAGTTGGAATTAAAATTATCAGAGAGTGGTGTCTGGGCCGTCCGTATACATTCCACTCCAGGTTTATGCCTCTACTAGCCCCAAGGAGCATACCACCCCCGGATATTCCACGAGGACCAGAATACAAATATGCCAACCAGTATTACGCCCATCGAAGCGCAATGAATTCTGTGCAACCACCAGTGGTAGGGCCTGTTGCTGAAGGCCCGCCTCTCAAAATCGATCCAACTAAGAAGCAGCAAGTTGGAGGAATCAAACCTGATTCAGTAAGACTTAACAGACTCATCATCATCACCATCATTAGCCTGTATACGTCCAACTGGACATACGACACCCCCAAACTGTCGCCACGTAGGTATGCCGCCATACATCGACTCCCTGCGGCAGCTACAATGTCGTCGGTCCATCGAGTGGGAGGTCGCGTCTAACTCACTCCGTTTAACTTTGCATGCATCGGGGTCGCCTTTTCATCCCCAGCAAGATTACTTAATACGTAGGTACTCGTTCTTAAAGCCCTCCAAATGCCAATAGGCTGACTCCCGCTGCACGTAATCTGTGACACAGGGGCGGCCAGGGGGCAAATTCTCGCCAATTTATCAATCGATAAATATCAAAAAAACTATAAATTTTGACAGAACTTTCATATAAAAACTGTCAAATTTGACAGTTCTTTTGATAAGTATCGAGTGATAAATATTAAAAAAACTGTCAAATTTGACAGATCTTTCTTATTAAAACTGTCCAATTTGATAGTTCTTTTGATAAATAAATATCGAGTGATAAATTGGCGAGAATTGGCTTCCGGGCCGCTGTCAAAATGAGCGTGAGGTTTAAACGGCTACCGAGCGCTACCGCTCTACCGGATGGGGTAGGTAGAGCGATCGCGGTAGCCTAGCCAGTGATCAGCCTATTTCTAACTTATGTACCTATACCTACCTACCTATGTTGAGGTTGATGCCATGCCAGCGATTGTTATTAACCTCCAACACAATAGATCGCCACCGCGCGCCGCGGCTTCTGTCCTGCGCAAGCGCAGTCTCACGGAAACGTGAACCCCCCCCCTTAATCTTAGTTCTTTTTGGCCACCACCGCGTAAACGTAAGGTTTTGGCGACTCGCTCCGCTCGCCGATGACAAAACATGATCGTGCCTCTGGTGGCATACAGGGGGGCGGGGGGCAGCCCCCTCCAGTACCTAAACCAGTCCGGTGCGATGAGTTAATGCATTTAGCCTTCGATCAATTATATCATTTAGCGGTCAGAAGCTGACGGCATGTAATTTTCTTCAGGTCTGCTTCGTCAACCTCCCAACTCCGGGCTACCCGTGGTGGTGGGATGGTCACTTCTACTACGAGTGCGCGCAACCGCCGTGTGGTAAGACGTCACCACCTCAACCGCCGCCCGCACCGGTCGGTTCACCGCCTAAATATGACCTCACTAAGGGACGTGTCCCTTGTGATGTATGTAAAAAACCTTAGATAAAACAAAAGTGCGTAGGTAAGTATAGTACTACTCTCAAAATACTACTCTACTCTAAAAACCCTGGTACCTGGTAGGCACCAGGGTTTTTAGAGTAGCTTTATAAATTTAATTCAAACTGGGTAGGCCCACATTGATAAGATTGATGATTGATTTGATTACTTACCCTGCGCTACCTTGATTGGCTTGATTTAGATTTAGTTACCTAGACATAATTTCAGTAAAAGTTTCATAAAATATTTTTTGCAACACATTTATGCGTATTTTATTTTTAGATCATTTCAGTCGTTTGAAGAAGTGAAGAAGTACTTATCAAATATACATCCATCCAAACATCCCAATTTTCGCATTTATTGATCGGATTGAGCAAAGCGAACAAAGATCAGTGGCAGCTTGAGTGATTTAGTTGTCTGTACTGTATGGTTAAATAAATACCTAGTCACTTCGAGCTTAGCTGTCCAATCGTGTTGATCCGATTTACGTGAAATTTGATAGGTACAGTATAGGTAGGTTCATAAGACATATTATTGTGAAATGTTACCATACCACAGGCCAAATCCAACCAAAAAAAGGTTTTTAGATAAGGATGTCCACATGCGGTGAAAATCAATCAATTAAATCAAATGGGGAAAGAAAGGTATACTTGAGTAGGTAGGTACCTAGGTACAATTCCTACTGGTTTTAATTATTTTTCTAGCATGTTAAGGTAGGTACCTAGTTCTTAATGAATATTAAATTACCCATCTCACAAGAGCTCGCATTTGGCAGAAATTCTATCAGTTCGTGTCATAGTATTTTTTTTGGCTTCTGTTTTGTTAATTTTGAGTAGGTAACATTACTATTCTATTTTAAGGGTTCCGTACCCGAAGGTTGAAAACGGAACCCTATTACTATGCCTCCGCTGTCCGTCCGTCCGTCTGTCACATCTCATGAACCGTAAGAGGTAGACAGTTGAAATTTTCAGAGAATGTGTATTTCTCTTGGCTTCTATACGAAAAAACGTGATTTTTTTTGCTTTTTGCTCATAACTTGTCAAGGCTGTATCTCTTGAACTACAATAGGTAGGCATGAAACATTCTATAGATAAGTAACACTTCAGCTGTAATAACAACAAATACTAAAATAAAATAAAGTTGAAAATTTAAAGGGGTCTCCAACCAAGTGAAAATTTGCTGTTCTTTGAAAAAGTTGCCTGATTTTTACGGTACAGAACCCTTCGTGTGTGAGTGACTCGCACTTGGCGGTTTATTTATGGTTTCAAAGATCGGAGATCGGTTTTGAAACCCATATGGCCTCGCTTTTTCTTTCCTTTTTTCCGTCTTTAATATCTCAGCAACTAAAGCAGCAAATAACTTGAAATTTTAAATAATAATACATTTCGTACGCCTTTACCTGCAGATTAAAAGAAAAAGATATGAAAAAGACAAACTTTCAGTACAAATTATTGAGATGTCGAAATTTTAAAAGAGACCTTACGAGGTCAAGTTGGTTATCAAATGAAAGTTATATATAAGTTTGTTCATTTCAAAACAGTTTTTGAAATTTCTGTAGTTTTCATATTTTTTTAAATACTACGGAAAAAGTCGAAAAATTACCCGTTCTCCCCCTCCCCCCCTATCTCCGAAGTTTTCATACTTCCTACTTTACTGGAAAAATATAGAGAAGTCTGTAAGTATAATACTTTTGAAAAATTTACAAAAATGGGGGGAATGTGTTTTAAAAGGGGGCCTAAATGACCGGGTGGGGTATCAAATGAAAGGTACCTATCGGTTTGTATATCTTAAAACAGTTTTTGAAATTTCTGTAGGTTTCATACTTTTTGAAATATTATGAATAAAGTCGAAAAATTATCCATTCCTATCCCCTAGATCTCCGAAGTTTGCAGAGCGATTCATCTGAAATTTATGTGGAGTTCGTAGATATGGATCTATATTATACAGGAAAAATATAGAGAAGTCTGTAAGTAGAACACTTTTTGAAAAATGATCAAAATGGGAGGGAATCATTTTCAAAAGTTAATATACAAAAATTTTAAAGGGGTGGGCTACCTCATCCAGTGGGTTATGAAATGAAAGGTATCTGGTTGCTCACCTCAAAACAAGTTTTGAAATTACTATTATATACTATTATATTAATACTTTTCGAAATATTTTGAAAAAACTCAAAAATTTTACTATTAGCCTCTATACCTACCTACTCCGAATTTTGCAAACCGATACATCAGAAATGTAGGTACCTTTATTTATTAGGTATTCATTAAATAGCAAAATAATCCAAAATAATCCAAATTTTAATATTCTCTATTTTGCTATAGAATAAGTAGTACTACTCACTGAAGCAATCTTCCACGGGAGCAATGAAATATGTTTGTATTTATTGAAACATTCGTCTATCATTACAGGTCAGACCTAATACAACAGAGTAGTCATCGGAATAAATAAATAAGTAAATTAACAAGCTACACAAACAATGTCAAATGTCAATAAGTCTAAAGTCTAAATAATTCAATAAATCAGTACTATCACAATCAAAATAATTAAATACACATGTCAATAATTAAAACAATTAAATAATCCATGAGCAAAAAATCCAAGTCAATAATTACATAATAAGTCGTTACGTAGGTACTTGATTTGTAACGTATAAAATCATTATTATTAAACACAGCATAACTTAAATAATATAGCCCTTACGAACTCGCTCCGTGAGACGTGTCAAGTCAATGGTCACCGCTACCAGATTTAGAGTTCGTATGGTGCGCGTTAACGGTGCCTTGTTCAGCAGGTTAGTCCTTCCGCGAGGCACTGCGAACAGAGGCGGCCGCCTACGCCGCCCTACGAACTCGTCTGGTACGCACAGATACATCATCTCTAGGACGGTCGGATTGGATATAATCCCCCGGAACACCCTAACCACATACAGCGCAAGTGCCATATCCCTCCTGATTTCCAACTTGTTGTCATATCTATGTAGGTATTTCAGTTTAATTGATCATAACATGTGTAAAAGACCTACACAAAATCCTGTCACGTAGAGGCCATTCACAGAATACCTAGTAAGGTCACTTGGCCTTTTGTTGTGTTTGAATGTATGGATTATTTTGCACGACGTTGAAGATAGCGTTCGCTTGATAATTGGGTAGAAGGTACCTAGGTACTTACAGAAATATAGGAGGTGTGAAGTTTGCGCTTTGAACTGACAAGGTTCCATAAACATACCAGATGTTGCGTATGCACCTACTAGATACCTACGTAGATCTTTCATTATGTAAGTAGGTAGGTAGTGTTTATCTTATCCTGGGCAAGAGCTTTTAGGTGGTAATTTCGGGGCTTCCGTCGATTGGGACCACTAGTATTGGGACCGCGGTTCCAATCGACGGATTTCCACTCTCAATCTTTTTGATTTTAGTAAAGTTTTTTAATTTATAGATTTATAGAAGGTACCTATTAGATTAGTCGCTGTTTCTACATGATAAATATAAATATGTAAAAATACCACAAGTGACAAACATGATGCAATAAAAACTACAAGGGCTAAATACATTTGTCCCGAAAATACGTCGCGTGAAACCGCGGGCTAAAGTTAGTAGGTAGGTAGAGGTACCTAGAGGTAGGCACTCTACATAACTAGGTACTAACTTACACCCTACTATCAGTAGCTCAGTAGTAGAGTAGAGCGATCCATGATATTTCACGTTTACTTACAAATGTGATCTTTCTGCTATTTAAATTATAGCTACCTAGTAAGATTTTTATCAAATATCATATCACACACATAGTTGTGCAAAACACGAGCGAAAATAAGACGAAAATATAACTTTTCCTGGCGTTATTTCAGTTAACGTTTGCACAGCGTTTGTTTTGTTTATAAGCTAGTTTACACGAGTGGTTTAGTGCTCCCTTTGCAATGGTAACAGTCTTCATCTACATCCATAAATCTTCGTGACAACAAGATTTATGGGTTGTGTTGTCCCTCTCTAATTTTACATATATTTTATGGTACTATCCATACTTCCTTCTATTCATACTAATAGGTATTTTATATTTGAATGTAACTCTGTCTGTCTGTTACCTTTTCACGCCTAAACGGCTGAACGGATGACAGTAAAATTTGGCAGGGAGGTAGATGGTATTCCGGGAACGGAGAGAGATAGGCTACTTTACATCCCGGAAAAAAGCGTGTGAAGCCGCGGGCAGCAGCTAGTATTACTATGTCTGTCTGTTACCTTTTCACGCCTAAACGGCTTAACGGATCTTAATAATTTTTGAATACATTTACCTCCCTGGTAAAAATACCATTTACCAGGGAGGAGAGGCGGATTAAGTGTCGACAGCGCCCTAGGCTAGGCTTACCTATTGAAATAGGTAGGTACAGTCATAGCAAAGCCAAAGAAGCTAGCGTTGCGTAGAAAAGGCGCATTCAAACTTTGTTATAGCACCCCTTGCCACCTGGCGCCAATCATTCTGAGACTTTCCAGTAACAAAATACGAAGGCAAAAACAAATAAAATAACAGGGAGCGGAGCGAGCCGCAAAAACTTTTGACAAGCGATGTAACGCCGAGCAAAGCGAGCTCGAGATAAACAAAAGTTTGGTTTTTATTAAAGCTCGATTACTACTCACTCACTCACTGACTGACTGACATAATTGTTCTCCATGATGGCGGAGGGGAGGTACGTTATTTTTTACGTGTGTCGTAAAAAATCTAATCGTGTAGAGGGGGTTGGGATGACTAAAGGAAAATTCCGAGATTTTCGAGATTTGCCCCCCTGGGGCCCCCCTTAGGGGGGCTCCTGAATAGAGTCATACTGACTGATATTTTTAGAGGGTTGTATAGAGGGGCACGAGTGATTTTGATTGCAAAAAATTATTATTATTATGATTGGTCTTTTTATTAAAAAAAACGAAATTTGCCCTAATTTTGACCTTTCTTTTCGGGTGTCGCATTGAGGCGAGCAAAGCGAGCCGATGCAAAAATGCGACTATGTACCATGGCAGTTTTGCATTCGAGGCTATCTTCACAGAATTCATAAAGATTTGCGTAAACTTTATTTTCAAAGCGCTCGAGGTGACCGATGACGTCATCCGCATGAATTTCCTCGTAGTGACGAGAATATGTTTGCGGATGACGCTATCGGCAGAAATACCGGGGTCTGGCATCGGTATCGGCAAATATGCTGATCCAGGGCACGCTGTACCATAGAAATCAATACAAGACAACAAGGGTAAGGAAGGAGTAGAAACTAAGTAAGGAGTAGGACTTATTAATTATTAAGTCCTTAGTTCCTACTCCTTCCTTATCTAGGTAATAAGAATTCATTTTCATTTATTCAAGACGCCTTAAGTTACGCGTCCACTGCATCGGTATCGGAGCGTACAGAGCGAAAGGATTTATTTATTTATTTATTTATTTATAAAAAAATACAGCAGTTAGCTTACAGTCTAACACCAAAACACTAACTACTAGACATAAAAAAGAACAGAATACAATTACAAACAATATACAAAATCGAATAATAATAATAAATAAAAACATGATTACAAATAGGGAGACATACCTACATACATAAACAGAAAATTTATTTAAAAGTAAGGTACGATCTTAAACTTAGGTATATGAGGCTTAAACTATCATTAAATATGTCTACATGTTGGAACTGTTGTAGAAAATCGTTGAGTAGTGCGAGTGCTCTGAGTGTAGGAGCGTTTCCGGCGTGTTGCGTACGCGCTGCTTGTAGAGCAAAGAGTCGATGGAACCTGCGTCCCGTTCTAATGTAATTGTTTGGGACGTAAAGGGTAACTGCCCTGTCTGCATTTGTTGCCTTGTATGGATTTCTATGGTACAGCGCATGCTTTACAGAAGATCATGAATTAATTCTTAATAGTACCCATACCTACTATGAAAAAAGCTAAGTCGTGGGTAGGATTCGCTAATGATGACCCGACTAAGCCATCAACTTTATCTAATCTAGATGCCGCCTGAGAAGTATTTCTTACTATAGCATTATTAGCATTATCATGGCAAATAAAACTGAAAGCAGACAGTAGGTACGCAAGGTGAAAGGAGCCATGCTGCGATAAAGACAGATCGTACACTTGATAAGTAATAGGTAATCTGCCGTGCAGTCGTCTGGGCGCATGATCGAACGTCAGGCTGCCCGGCCGAAGCCAGTGTTCAATCCGCAACCGAGGCTGACGCACGCCTCTGCGACCCGAATCTCCCACAATATGACTGACACACTCTAAACGCACCCCAAAATCATGCACCTTGTCACTTAGACTCGACGGTTTCAGTGAGTGATTGTATTGGACTCAAGCTCAAGCTTTCATTTTGAGGTAAAAGGCGGGTTATTGTTTTGGAGAAAATGAGACAGGATAGTGATACCGCGGCTCTGGCCGACCGAGTGGCCGCTTACAAGAGCGATCCTGAAAAACTCCGACAAGCTACAGAATTTGTCGACGATCTCATTCAGCAAGCAAAGAAAAAGGCTGAACTAAAACAAAAAGAGAAAGACAGAAGTAAATTCGTAAGTATCAATGTATATTTGTGACCGTAAGGACTGTGGAATAGGGCGGTAAGTGTTGCAGGAGAGTAGCTGCTGTAGTGCGTCGGCTTCTTCAATAGCAACGCTATCATTTCTCTTCAGAACACGTTTGAAAGCATGCTTCATCTTCCTGTTAGAGGCAGGACCTTCACCATTCTTTAGTTTCTCACGTAATTATCAACTATAGTCACTTCACAATCATGGCGCATCAGAGCTGGCATTGAACAGAATTGCAAAGTTCATCGTAAGTCCTTTTCCTCATCCACTTAGGCAGGTAATTGACTTAATCCATTCAATTAGGATATCCCTTCTCGCTCATTGAAAGCAAAGGGATGGTAGGTACTCAGTCGGGAATCTACTTTGCTATCAAACAATTGCATCGTTATCTCCAACTATCGATTGATGATCCAATGTTGTTAGTGTTTTGGGATTTGTTAGATTGTAGATGGCAATCGGCTTATAATATTTATCTGATAACTTGAATGAGATGGGTGTTTGATCGATGAGCATGACCTGCATTTTGTGTGTTTAAGATTTTTGCTGTTATTTTTCAACATCGAATTTCAAATGATCACATTAAAATGGATTTATGTCAGAAGTTAACAGGGAATTTGTAAGCAAATGTCCCTCTGAAGCATTCACAAAATGTTTTCATGAATATTCTCTCATCCAGCAAAGTAGAGCGTCAAGTAAGAAAATGTAACGTTGCCAAGTCGACTGGATAAACTGCTCAATATGTGGAAAATCAGTGGCGCGATCAAAATAATGGAATTCCAATAGCTCAAGGTCCTGCGACGTGTCTTCAGTTTGTATTTTATTATTCAGAGCGACCACGTGCTCTTTCTTTTATTTGAATTGGACTATAAACCTAGTAGGTATGAAGATATGGATGAAAGAAGTCCCTAAAATAACCGATCGATAGGGTCGCAACGCAACACAAACTTCAATAGGTCATGCTTTATCGTCATTGAGAGTATGCCATGATTTTCTTGTCAAATAAAATGGACACTTTTCTCTAAATTTTTTTGAATTTTTCATTCTAGCCTAGCCGATTATTTACTAGAAAACTGTTGTTTATCTAGACTTACCTACTTGCAGTGGTTATTTGTGTACTTACCTACTTAGATTGCGTGACTAAGCTGCAATCTTTCAACACGCAGTACAATGGGTACACGATCCTATTTTTAAATCTGCACTGCAGTTTCTAGTGCTATTTGCAATGGGAGTCTGCCTTGTGTTACGTTGCTTTAATCGTGTTTGATTTGATGAAAGTCTAATGTCTTAAGGAAAATCAAAAAATTTCAATACAATAATTTGAGGATCAGCTTTATTAAGCCCCGGCTATTGTCCATAATATTGCTAGGTACCTACCCTACTGTACTGGCAGATACTTTCATGCTAGCATCATTAAAAAATTCATACGTTCAAGCTCTAGCGAAAATTGCAAGCTTATGCAAATCCACGATAATAGTTTTTTATCACATTTGCTTTCATTAATTTATTTCCTTGTTTTTGTTTCAGGACTCACAAGATGCAGGATCAGGTGAGTGCTTTCAAGTTTATTTCATCAGAATATCGAAAAATCTGCATTGCCATTTTCATTTTAAAAGCTTTTACCTAGTAGTTAGTTTCTAGGTAACTTTGTTTTGTTTTTAGGTACCTAGGACTCGAAATAGGTCAGGTTGTGTCTCGTTCACGCTTTTTCTGATTTTATTGCTGGAAGCTTCGTCGGGGCTGGGTAAAGAGGTCAAGTACTTGTCTAGTAAATTATCTCTTTGCTAGGATTGAAGTGGAATTGAATAGTTATCACCTAGGAATAAAATATTAATCATGATCAGTTTCAGTACCTACTCATGCCGAAACTTGAGGGGAAGTAGATAGGTACGTCTTATCATTGGTTTCTCAGTAGCAAACGGTGGTTTATTTCTAGTAAATAACCCTACAACCACTGGAGTAAACGTGGTCTCGAGTAGAGACCGCGACTTGGCAAACGTAGTGTAGGACGCCTTCCGGCCAAGCGTTCTGCGAAAGACTGCAGGCAGATGCTGGATGCGGCAAGCTGAAGATAGGGCGTTATGGCGCTCATTGGGGTAGGCCTATGTCCAGCAGTGGACGAAGATAGGTTGATGATGATGATGAACCCACTTTAATTATTTCCCTCTGAAACCTATTAGCGATAAGATAATCTGCTAAGATGTAAAACGTTATGAACCGTTCGTAAGAATCATAAACTGCAAAAGCGACTAGCAGGTTGATTGATTAAAACAGGGCCAAAGTTATTGCCTAGTCGGACCCCTGTCGTAATGCGTTATTAAAATGTAGATTAGGGAGATAAACGGGCTCATAGGGGGTTGTGTTATGTATGAGGCATTTCATCGGCATAAATATCATCGTAATAAAGTTAGCCGCGGCTTCTATCTATTTAATCGGAGGTCGATTCCATCAAGCTTTTAGCAAATCGAAGAATCTCAATCGACTACTTGTGGCTTATAAAGATACAAGAAAGATAGATACAAAGTATGGCGAGTAGATCTCATAGGATGGTTATTTTGTAACAATTATTCTTCAATTATTTCTAAAATTTATTATTAGGCAATTTTAATTACGTTTCTGAATCGAAAGCTCTCACTCAGCAGGAGTTTTACATGTAAACTACTGAGACATTTGCACGAGGATTAAATTGAATTTTGATTTAATTTACTGCCTGCCAGAAATAAATTGTATACATGTTGTTAGAAGCAATTAAATAGGTACCTATTATAGCTAAGGGCGGTTAGCAAGGCAACGCCCAAAGAAAATAATTATCTAAGTAGGTAGGTACCTAAGTAGTACCTATTACAAATATTCATTCCAGAGTTTGGTGTCATATTTATTGTAATTACGGTACAAATACCTACTTAGATAATTAGGAATCTGCAAGTTCCTTTTACTTTTAACTCTGGCAACAGTAAGAAATTACGTGGTACATAAATAATTATTTCTCCGACGTAACTTGAGCATCCATTATCCTTTGATCAAGGTAAACATCTTTCGTAATTTTAATTCTGAACAAAAGTAGGTACCTTGTAAATAATACCTAGTTAAGAGATTGGTACTTTTGTATTTTGAACTCAATGATTCCACGATCCAAAGAACCGGCAAAATTTACGATCAATTATCGCTTTTCGTAAGAAAGGCGATAATTGATCGTAAATTTTGCCGCGTAAATTTTGGTCTGTTTTACCACCGTGCCAGGGTAACCTGGCACGGTGGTAAAACAGACCTACTTAATAATTACTAAAACGACGACCCTTCTTAACTATGAGGTAGTTACTAACTTATATATGACGACCGATGTGCCACGGCGGGTGAAGGTCCGCCTGCGACGCAGAAGGTTGCGGGTTCGTTTCCCGCCTTGGGACAAATTTTCGTAAGATCTGCAAATATTTGTTCCGGGTGTTCTGGATGTTTTCTATATATAATAAAAATATCTATCTATGTTATGTATTGTATTAAGTTTATCAATCATCTAGTACCCATAACACAAGCTCTGCTTACTTTGGGGCTAGATGATGCTGTGTGGATTGTCCAGCATTATTTATTTATTTATTCATACATATCGGGAGAAGGTGGTAATATGGCCCCTGCAGGTATTTTGGCACCATTCAATATTTCCTTATTGAAACAACTCCATGTCTTAGAAAGTAGCTGAAGTGGTAGATAACTTGGCTTAGGTAATTTATACCTAAAAACGCCTCTAGAGAGCCTTTCATATTTTTTCTTATTCAAGCAAGTCGTAACGAGTACCGGCGAAAGGTTTTTGCAAAAAGTTTTGCGCCTGTTTGTATTCCATAAATGTCCCAAAAAGTTATTCTAGATGCACCAGTCACATTGATTCTAGGCGGTGAACGTCAGTGTCTTAGATTTTAGCAGGTTAATGACGTAGTAAGTGTGAAATGTCTATTAATACCTACCTAAGATCCCAATTAATACTTAAATGTTTACTTTTTAAATAAACGATATTCATAATAAAATAATTGGTTTTCATGGAATACATACTCAGACACGAATACACTGATAATTGTTGAATCTTTTAACGTATAATATTCATTTAAAGATCTAATAATTCAAATTTTACGGGCTAATAACAAATTGGGGGGGCCACATTACCACCATCTCCTCTACTTAACCATAGTAGGACTTACTTACAGGTCTACTGCAGTGTAGGTATGTAGTTACACGTATTGTGTAAGTGGTAGGGTACCTACATAAATTACTTTTCTATCAGTTTTTAAAGGACTCGCCACCGCCCACACCTTCATTTGCGACGAGCCTCATATTATATATTTTGTCCAACTTCGAATTGGTTTTCGAATTGGATGAAAACTAAATTATCTTTCAGTGAGATATTTAGAATTGGCAACATATAATAACTTTGTTATATAAATCCGATAAAATGTTTAATATTTTATACATATAAACCAATGAAATAATTAGATTGAGGGCAAATTCAGAATCCAAAATATTTTTCTGAAAATAATAAGTAAGCTGGCAAGCTAACCAAGTACTGAGAGTCTGATAAACATCAACTAAAAGTGCTCCACCTCTTAAGCTATAAGCTTCCATTGCTTCCGCAGAGCTGCAAACTCATGATCTATCTTTCGAGCAAAGAAAAGTCTTACTCTGAGAGTCAGTTTTCTTTTCCTCTGGATGGATAACTAGTGGAATCCTGTCGTTCAGAAGTTCGAACATTTTGGGTTCGGCAGAGCTTACACTTTCTTCAGTGCTATGTTTTGAAAAAGGTCTTAAAAGATTTAGGGATCGTCATTATTTATTCCAAACACTAGGTAGGTAGGTAGTTAATTTTTAAAGTTTTCAGCGTCGAAACAGATGGCGTAACGACTAAAAGCAAAGCCTAGAAGAAAATGTTCTTAATTATCTAATTTTCAGTCAATGAACTCCGTTACTTTAGAGTCTAGTGACTCGTCACTAGCGCGTAAAATGGTTAGTCTAAAAGATCTCAAAAGATCTCAACTTATTTACGAAGTGGAATCACACCTACTCTACCAACATAATCTTATCGGGTTCATGTCGTCCACGAAAAAACTCGTCCTCGGCGATTTGTCCACTTCACTTTGGCGTAGGGGTACAACTCATCCGAATCAAAAACCGAGAGACATTAGATTCGGACGAGTTGTACCCCTAATCAAAAGTAAAGTGGACAACTCGCCCGCGGACCACCTTTTACTTACCCTAACCCATCTTATCTAATGAGTGAAAACATTACAAAGCATTGTTTCGTAATTACTGATTAGGTAAAATATTTTCTGGCAACTCCACTTACCGATCCTTGGTATTGGTACCTACCTACTTGAAAAACGGAGAGATTTCATCTGGGCTATTAGTTTTTAGATAGGTTTTTTCTACTAAGCTCTACATAAAAACATAGTTGATGTACAGGTGATTGATTCGTGTATTGTTACGAAAAACAAAGTCTCAAGCGAGTGGTTGGAACTTGAAAGTTCGGAAGGTTATGAACGTGTGTAAAGAGCTTATCAGACAACATCGTCAAGGGAGTGGATTTGGCAGCGCTTTCGGCATCAGAGATTTGCACGCTTACCCACTTTTATCCTCAAGACGTTCATGGGTAATGTGAATTATTTAGTAAGGAGAAAGACGCTTTTACCTAGTCAGGTAGGTATTTATGATATATTCATTTATGTTAGTACCTGGATCTTATATCAGGTGCCTTACATCTTTCTAGGCTCTTATTATGGGAATGTATGGGCACCCTTCGTGAGATAAAGCCAATAAGGCGCTTATCAGGGGAAGGCCTAGATCCAGCAGTGGACAAATTTACGCTGTAGAGGGAGGAGTAAGTCCAATCCAAAAATCCAAAAAGCCTATTGGATTCTACTGCAAAGCAAAGACTTCCCTTTTATAAGTACCTATCTACAATCTGGTCTAAGTTATCCATACTAATATATTATAAATTCGAAAGTTACTCTGTCTGTCTGTTTGTCTGTTACCATTTCACGCCTAAAAGGCTGAACAGATCTAAAAGAAATTTGGCAGGGAGGTCGATGATATCTCGGGGACGGACATATATAGGCTACTTTTTATCCCGGAAAAAGCGTGCGAAGGCGGGGGCAGAAGCTAGTTGGTATATTATACTGGTTTAGTACTAAGCTTATGTGGCAAAGGCTGATTCTCAACCAAACTAATGCCACCCAAATCATCTTTCGCAGAGAGCAGGCCGATGACGATGCCTATCTTGGATCTGCGGAGCCAACTCTGGTTAAATTTAATTCCACAGAGATTTCCCTGAATGCTCTGTTATGCAAACAATTATTCAACTCTAGTTTGTCTTACAAACATAATAATGGCTACTGGCATCCAGTTCGCAATAGCAATTCCATTGGAAATAAGTCATTATTTTACCAGTTCGCCGCACAACGTTAATAACCCAGCTGTTTTAATAACAATCGCGGTTCAAATGAAAATGGTGTTTGAATGTTTCATTAATGGAATCTTGAACTGAAATCGCTTTACATTTGAAGCTGGTCTATAGAACCTACACTTTATCCTTACTTATTATTTTATAGGTCTATGTTACCGTAGAGCTCCGTGGCTAGATCCAACCAGTAGGATATGTCTGTAGTTTACAGACATAGCATAGATTCATTCATTAAGCATTCATTTCTTTACAGTCAAATTGTGCTATAATCGAAAAAAAAGTCTCAGTAGTCCGATTTTTTAATCATCGAGCTACTGAGTCGAGAGTCTCCACAGACCGATTATCGGACTAAATAATCGGACTACTGACACAGGATACTGACGGATAGATCAACTAAACTCGGTTCTAGAATTCTGGATTCTTTTTGTGAACACATTTATGTAAACTACATTGCATTTATGTACGAAAACACTATACATAGGTGCGGTACAGAAGGGGCAGTGAGTTCAGCTCCCGCCGCGTGGCTAATATTATTTGTATGATCAGCAAATGTTGCGATTCTACTTATTAGAATAAACCGCCAAGTGCGAGTCGACTCGCACACGAAGGGTTCCGTACCGTAAAAATCAGGCAACTTTTTCAAAGAACATCAAATTTTCACATGTTCGGAGACCCACTTAAATTTTTTACTTTATTATATTTTAACTATTTGTTGTTATAAAAATTTAAATGTTTGGTACTTATTTATAGAGAGTTTAATGTGTCTACCTATTGTGGTTCAAGAGATACAGCCTTGACAAACGAAGAGCAAAAATAGCCAAAAAACCACGTTTTTTGTATGGAAGCCCCCTTTAATTTGAAACTATTTTATTGACAAAGAAAATTACAATTCAATAATAAAAACAAATTAGAACTAGTATTTACAATTGAAATAATTAAGCTAACTGCAGACTGTTGCAAACAATCTACAGGTAACTCAACTGATCCTTTAATTTGGATATTTATATTATTTTTATTTGTTGTTGTTATAGCGGCAAGTTATTTTTATTTATTGTTGTTATAGCGGTCTTACGGTTCATGAGATAGAGCCCTATGACAAACGGACGGACGGACGGACAGTGGAGGCTTAGTATTAGGGTCCCGTTTTTACCCTTCTGGTAGGGAACCCTAAGAAGGAGTTACCTATCTACCAACTGTGTAGATGAAGAATCGCAAATAAAATACATCTGAGTTGAGACAAGCATGATGGTTTATGATACATAATAATAATAATAAATAAAAACTTTATTTAACAGTAGGTGAGGTGAGTAGATGATGTCATCAGAGTCTTAGGCCCGTATTATGAAAGCTTGCTCAGCCATCGATCTACATAATGCTTGAGTAACGCTTTTCTATGGCATAAACGTCACTCAAGCATAGATCAAAAATAATTAAACTTAATAAAATTTGAAGCAAATATAGATATATGACTGAGCAAGCTTTCATAATACAGGCCTTGAGGCACATTGGGAGAGCTCTGGTCTGCCTGAGACACGGTATCGGTTCCCGCCACCGGTTCGCCGCGGGACTAATATTTGTATTTGCAAATATTTGCGTAGGCATCTTCTGTGTAGAACCGCAAACAAAATCTGAGATGAGGCAAGCATGATAAAACTAAGAGCACTTCACGTTATCTTAATACCTATAAAGATGCATAGTAATTCAGACAATGCAAAATCGCGAGTGTGTGATACACATGGATATTATGCTGTTTACAAGGTACTAAGTAAACTATACTAACCAAAAATTAGGATAAAAAATATCTTTACAATTCCGCGCAAATCCTCTGATGTGATTCAACAAAATGCTTTCGCGTGCACCTCCCACAAATTGGCATGCTATGCAATCAGAGAAGTAAAAAATGAACCGTCAAGTGCGAGTCGACTCGCACACGAATCTTAAAAAAAAAACCTAATTTTTTTCATCGGTTTTGGACTCTACACATGATACTAAACCTCTGGTTTCAAGGACAACGGTGTTCACACAAACACCCTGAATTTAGATAAAAACAAACAAATAAACCGCCAAGTGCGAGTCGACTCACACACGAAGGGTTCCGTACCGTAAAAATCAGGCAACTTTTTGAAAGAACATCAAATGTTGCACAAGATGATTTAGATAATTTGTTTGAATTTATTTACTGATAATTTTTGCAACTCCCTAGGATAGATAGATATTGTTTATAGAGATTACATACCTATTTTTGGTTATTAGTGCCTTAAATCCTAGCAGTTTATACGAGTAATAATCATAAGAGTTTTGATGTAGAACCGTTATAAGTAGGAGGTACATACATATATTGCCCTATAAAAGATAAATTATATTTGTGTAGCCTGGTTGTGGGCACAGCGAGCTTATGTTTATTTCTAGTATTTAAATGAACTATATCGCTTTTTTTAGGGAACCTATAGATGGTTAAGGGGATTTTTAGACAAAAAGTCTAATAATCCCCTTCACAGGGGATTCATTAAGGTGATTTTTAGACCAAGCCGATATTTCTATTAGTGTACAACATGTTTTCATAAATATTTTAATATAGTACTGTTATTATGTTTATTTCTTTGAATTTATCATTTAAGGATTCTCTGGGACCCATATTATATTATAGATTGCACGAACAATTACCTAGGTAGGTAGTTCATGCATTTTAATATCACAAGCATAAAATCACCTTTTTTGATTTAATGACCATGACATGTGAGTTAAGGTCGCTGCGAACACCTAATTCCCCAAACAAACGTACTTTCCGATTCATTTGGAAACTACATCTCCCATTTCAATGAAATGTTGCATACATAATTGAATAAGAAATAGCTATGTTTGCAGTCTTCTTTTTACCATTATATGAGAGCGAAATTAATTTGCCACATTTTCACCACCAAATCGAGTAATTTTCAAGCGATTTTTTGTACATGATAAACACCTTTATTTGAAAATTTGTCTCGCTGCAAACATCGTATATAAATTCAATATTAGAAATAAACAAAAATATTTGATAAAACAATCGTTTATTTAAAATAAATCGGTAAGTACGAAAAAATATCAAATAATGGCAAAATTCCTTTTAGTTTCGAGTACGCACAGGCCTAGGTACTACACACACACAGATTTATTTGATGGTTAGATACGCTTTCTTACTCGTAACGCGCTTTATTTAATTCGACGTGAAACAGCAACAAATACCGTGCAACGTGTACTTACGCATGGGGTGGCCGCTGAGATTTCGGAGTTGTTCGTAGTCTTAAGTAAGTTTCACGGAATAACAGTAAACAACTTGTAAGTAGGTACTCTACATTCTGTCCTCGTTACTTTACCCTACATACCGTGTAAATGTTGACAATTTTATAAACAGCGGCAAACTAAGCAAATTAATTTAGCCTATCAGCGCATACTCTACCTTGTTGCTCTCTACTGGGAAATAAAGTAGGTAAGCTAATCCCAGAGATGACGAAAGCGTATGATGTATCTCTACCTATCGGTATACTTACCGGCTTAGGCATTTGAAAGTAATTCGTAGGTAAATTATGCTGGATAATCCACATAGCACCATCTAGCCCCAAGCTAAGCAAAGCTTGTGTTTTGGGTAGATATACATTATATATTACCATTACATAGATAGATATTTTTAATTATACATAGAAAATACCCAGAACACCCGGAACAAATATTTGCAGATCGTACAAACATTTGTCCCAAGGCGGTAATCAAACCCGCGCATCGGTCGTCAATAATATAATAGGTTATTATAATATAATAATAATGGCAGTGGTCTTTAATAACAAAGAAAATTACAGTCAAGTAATAAAAACAAATTATAACTAGTATTTACAATTGAAACAATTAAGCTAACTGCAGACCGTTGCAAACAATTTACAGCTAGCTCAACTGATCTATAAATAATAGGTTATTTATTTATTTACGAAATTTTAGGAAAACTTACAGCTAGGTCTTAATAATAGTAATTAAGCGTTATTATAATATGACAAAGGTTGCCTGGTAGAGATCGCTTCTAAGCGATAAGGCCGCCCATTGTACTTATATTTTAATTTTTGTATTGTATTGTATAATAGTAGGTAGATTTACGGTTTTACTAGCAAAATTTTACCTACATTTTGTAGACACCAGGACACATAGACCAGGACGGCAATTCTCGCCAATTTTCAGTCGATAAATATCAAAAGAACTGATAAAATTGACAGATCTTTCATATAAAAACTGTCAAGATTGACAATTCTTTTTATAATCATCGAATGATACATTGGCGAGAATTGCCTTCCTGGAAGGCTATTCTCGCCAATACAAACTGAACTTTTGATAATTAACGAGTGATAAATTGGCAAGAATAGCTTTCCTGGCGTCTTTACGAACGTGTTCGTGATGATGGGCAAAACCTGCAGTTCACGCAGTGGTAATAAATTACCAATAACCCTGTACCATATAGAACCTTGTAAAAATCTAAATTGACGGCAATTTTCGGTAGAAACTTGTACATTATTAGTTACACAAATCTATGAGTGAAACATCTTCCCTAGTTTTACCCTAAATCAATAATATTAATTACGTTTAAACCACCCTTGCTTACGCTGTGAAAGAGAACGGGGAGTGGAAAAGTGTGATGGTTATTAGTAAAAAGGTTAGAGGTTGAACTTGAAAGGAATATAAAAGTTTGCTTAAAAATCATGAAGCTGAAAAGTGTGAGCACTAACTAGAGTATGTTTTTACTAGAGTATATTTTTATAATTTTTTATTGTTATTATGTTATTCAATCATGAATCAATTTAATATTATTCCCACATTTTTTATGTAAACAAATTAATGAATTCAGCAATACCTATGTATATCAATTTATACAACGTTATTGTTAGTGTAATTAGAATTAAGAACATGACATGTAACATATAAACGTTATCAATAAACTAAACTAAACTAACTATGGCTTAAGGGTCAATTAAATCGCAGGAAAATTTGCGTTTCATAACATTTCCTACTTAATCTATTTCAAATTCAAATCCTGGTTTAAATGATTTAAATATTCAAAGCCGCCATGGTGACTACCGTCAGACAATAACTGGCGTCAGAAATAAACCTGGTTTAGAATGATCTATGGGTAACAACGCCTGTGTTTTGTAAAGGGAAACAGACACGCGATAGACACTATGTGTTAAAGTTAAAGCGTTTAGGGGTGGATTTTAACTGAAGCAATATTCCATTTTCATTTCATGCTATAAATATCACAGAAGACAAATAATAGATTCAGGCGTTACTTTGCGGAAATCTATTGCAAAATTTTGGAATGGAAAATATTTATTAAAAAGTCATAAAAATCATAAGTTTCATCAAAATGAAGCAGCGGCGGGTTGCGCCGCCCGCCCTCCTTATGGGCGGGCGGGCGGAGGCTGCGAATTTCATATTGTTGCATCTTATCAGAGAAGGTTTTACGCGGAATTGTTCTAAATATTATTCTTCCTATTACCTTATACGCGAGGTTTCGGTAGGTACCCTACCTAAAACCTTTCAAGCACAACCTCGTTTAAAACTACGATTTTCAGAATAGAGTACCTACTAAAGCCAAGGACAGACAAATGACACGGCTCAACTCAATGGCTCGAGAAACCAACTAAGCCTTTAAGTTCGGGTCAATAGTAGCTCTATCGTACCCAACCAATCACGGGATTGGTCTATTCCAAGGAATTTATAGATAAATTCTTCGGTCTATTCAGCTAAGAATATACTCGCAACTTGCATTAACGCATTCACTACCCAGCTAATACATGGACCCCTGAAGAGCATGTGCGTCACTATGGGTAAAGAAAGTGTTAACCTAAAACGCAAATTACAAAGAAAGCTGCGATTTGCGAGGAAAACATCTAAAAGTTAAATATTATAAACACAAAAAATAAACGTTATCTTATAGTAGATTAGATAAATAATATTTTGCTAACAGGTAGCATGTAGGGCCCTTTATAGTCTAAAGTGGTTTCCTACGGAAATATTACGAGTAATACTCCTTGTCTATCGTTATTTAGCAGGACATAAAACCGTTACCCAAAAACAACCTTCACTTCCGCATCCATGCTACGAAGAGCCAGTTTGCTAGCAAAAGAACAGGGACATCCGTACGTAACAGAGCAATATCTTGTACCTACTTAGTTGGTACAGACACTCAGTTCGAGGTAAACTCCTCTAATATTCCGTGATCTACAAGTTCTACAACCATATTATCAAGGTAATAATATCTATTAATTACCGTGATAATATCCTAATGAAGGTTGAAGTTTGGGTCTATATTCGACCCAATCAAGACCCTCATCCACTTAAAGTCAGCCACAGCGTCTTATTGGTTGATAAAGTCACCTCAAGTCTCTAGGACCTTAGTTAATTCAGTTCAGAAGGATATATAGGTATCGAAACATCTGCGACCACTAAACTGAAGAGCTTATTAAAAAATGCCCCTACTGTTTGCACTAATTGGAAAACTCGTTCCGATCTCGATAGGGAATTCAACTGCAACTTCTTGATGGATCTGGTTTGATACAATTCTGGAAACAGTCTATAATAAGGAGTTTGTTTTTAAAATAGTTCGTTCAGACTGAAAAGACGACAAATGTTACATGGTTGCGATGTAAAAATTGCCCTCTTTTCAGTCTGATCAAACCAACATAGACCCTGCGTAGACCTGCTTATTTCTTCTTTGAAAATACGCTACCACACTGTCCTGACATCAACTCACAATTAGATAGCAACACTGTCTCGCTGTAATTTTCTATATGATTTTTGACATAAAAACAAACGCCAAACCAAAAAGTGTCTTATCAATAATTATGCCTCGCACCAGTTTATTTAACCTTATTTGATATTGTTACAGGTAATCTGAAGAGGAGGATCGGTCGGGCGCGAGGCTTCGTGCTCCGTATGTTCGATGCGTTTTGCAACTGCACCCAAACTGCGGCCGCCGCTGCCAGGACCACCGCTCGCAACAACCCGTTCACTAAGCGTTAACCGATCACATAACTGAACTGATACTGCGAGCGAACTCCTTGTCACTATTATTTTAATAACAACTTCAAGAATAAATCCCATCAGATCTTGCCCAAATTAACGAAGCAGGTTCTTAAATGGGTCCATCCCCTGTTCGAAAAATAATAAAGTTGAAATCGGACAGCGCCGGTTCATGAACTTTCGTCAATATGCGAAAAATGGAAGAGTGTTCATAGTTATGATTGATTGATTGATTATAACTTTATTGCACCATCAATACACTTATAAAACAAGAACTGATGTGTGGATACCTCCTTTAAAAAAACAATCATCAATATAAAATAAACCCCACGTGGACGCCGATTTAAATTTTTCTCATTTCGTGGCACCATTTCTAATGAAACTTCCTAACCCACACAAAATGCTTTGATAAGCTATGCTAGGATAAAAATAATTTACGGGAAAACTAAGTTGAATAGAAGGAGGCTAAGCTGAAGATCTTGGGATAAATGACGATCATATTATTTTTGTATCTAAACCTAAGATATTATATATTATAATAGACCCGTATTGTAGGTAAACACAGGGCTTTTTACCGTTTTTTCTTACGTCATTCTTGTAATCGAGTTAAATTCGAGGTCACGTAGTACAAGCAAATTGTAACCAAAGTTGATACAGTGGTTGTTTGCAGGTGGTTCTATTAACTTTACTATAACTTTTTGTTTTGGTTGACTGAACTTTGAAATAATTTTCAGATAGGTAATTATGAAAGTCATGCTACTTTACTTTTTTAGTTAACCCTTCCACTTGTTTAAAAGAAAAAATATTGTACTCTGGCTGAGCATTCATATTCATAGAGTTGCATTTTTTGGAGAAGTAATTAGTAAAGTAATTTCATGTTCCGAAATATCCAAAGACTTTAACCAAATTCTTGCTTTTAGGAACTACCAAAACAATTTAGTTATTTAGGTTACTCACTTACATTACTCTGTAACAATTTCACTTAATTTTAATATTTATATATACCTACTTTTTGATCATAATCACTATAAACTTAATAATAATTCTTTATTGACAAAGAAAATTACAATTCAATAATAAAAACAAATTAGAACTAGTATTTACAATTGAAACTTTTAAGCTAACTGCAGACTGTTGCAAACAATCTACAGGTAGCTCAACTGATCCATATCAATACCAGTCGGAAGCGTCCCCAAGACGCTGGCATAATAATAATAATTGTAATTCTTGGAACCAATTGCTACATTTCAAGTAATTACCTACCGATGTATTTGACATATTTTAATGGAACTTTATGTATTGTGTCGTTATAACCTGCCCTCCAGTGTCTTCCTAGATGTATCCCTACTGTAATACCAGAGAAATAATGACCAAGCTATAAATTAATGCTAAATGTGTAAACATGAACGTTTCGAATGTAGCACACCTAAGTGCTATATTGGTCGCACGATATCGCGGAGGACAAATAGGGTCGGAGTTTGTCTAGGACACCGAATACGCCAACATAGACGGGCGGGTTTGGGTCGGCAGCCTTAATAGTCTTGTCGGCGATATTGCTACCCAGCGACATTTCAGTTTATTAATATTGTAAGCCGCCGAAAGTGTTTTGTGAACTTGGAAGAAGCTCACGTGCGTGGGTGGCGAGTGCTGGAAGGCAATTCTTGCTTTATTTATCATGTGATGTAATGCACATGATAAATATGGCAAGAACTGTCAAATCTGACAGTTCTTCTGTATAAAACTGTCAAGTTAGACAGTTCTTGCCATATGTATCGAGTGTTTAATTGGCGAGAATTGCCTTCCTGTGAGTGACCACATATCTAAATGATCGCTTAAATCAACAATACCCCACGCCAACAATTCAAAAAAGAGTGGTTACGTTCCAATACTTTTAAAATCGACGATATAACGGTTTCATACATTTTGTATGGTTAGAGACCTATGAAAAAATCTGATAGTGTTACATAGCTTGCTTATTCTTACTCTAAATACTATACCTACCGTAACATGGTGTTATGTGATCGGTGTGATGACGCTTATAGATAATAAGGTGTATTTGACGTAATTATGTATTGTATACTCGCAAAACCCTCTTGCATTTTCACTAGATTGATTATACTGATCGAAATTAACAGCGCCATCTAGTTACGTGACACGAACTGAACCTTACTTGCTCTCAAAAACATTGATCTGAATAGGTAATAGAAATTGCAAGAGGATGATGCATTTAGTAGTTTTAGTATCACTAAATACAAAATCAGAATAATCGTATTTTCTCTACCTATATCCCTTATTCTTGATGTTTAAATGTATTAAGTACCTACTACTAACTTAACTAAGGTTAATTGTAAGTAGGTATTATTTATTTCACACATTTCTACATACGTAATGGTGTTTTATAAAATCTTATTTCTTACCTTGTATTTATAATAAGTATAACCGATTTATATTTATAATCTAAATGTCTACATGTCTTAAGATTTTGCTATTTAAAAATAGAAAACAAATGGCTTTTGTGAAAATAGTTAAGGAATACTTTCCGCAGTTTTCTATGCTTGTTCTAAGCGCAATGAAGTTTGGACGCTCAAATAATTTTACAAAGCTTTTAAATATTTTGCTTACATTATTTAAAATATAAGAATAAGGAATTATTTTCAGGAGTACTTAGTTGGTGTATAGCTAAACGACAAGAACGTCTTTATAAAAGTTTAATCAGGTTATAAATATTATCACATTGTTTAAGCACATGGTTAAAAATCTTAACGAACACAAGGACACTTAAAAATTGGTGTTTAGAAACTAATGCTGACTGTTTTCTTAAGCAATGGGTGAAATTTTAAGCTCAAAAGTTTAGTTTTTAAAGTTATTTGCAATATTTAGATTATTTATAATACGAATACTTATTAGTAGTGTAGGTACATGTAAGTTGTAGATGTTTCAATCTGATTTCTGTAGAAAAGGACTAGTGTTCACCAAAATAATAAGCTTAACATTAAGAGGGCGCAATGCGCGTCATTTTGTGAAAAGGATAGGATTATGCGTTCATAGAAGTGGAACGGTAGCGTAGGCCACCGTTCCACTAAAAAAAAAGACAAAAACAAGTAAAAACAAGTTTTTGCTTAATTACAAAAAACTACACAACTTATGAAGAAACTGGTTCAAGGAACCAAATAATTAGTAATAACCTACGAATCAAAACATAAGTCATATCAATAGACCGCAGGGTTCCCGAGATTTCGACCAAATTATGTGCGAAACAGTGTTTTTACATGTTTTTTTATTGTTATCTTTTTTCTCAATCGTGTTTTGATTTTCAAGGAACCAAAAATAAAAGAAGGTTTTTAATTTTATGGAATTAGATTTTTTACGGTGAGTAGGTAGGTACCGACATCTAGGCCTAGTTTGACAACTAAACCCGTTAGGTGCGCCCCTTATAACTCGACACAGAAACAAACATTCTGTCATTATTTAATTCTGTAAATAGTAACTTTGATTTGTGATTTGATTGTATGTTTACATATTTATTACGATATCGATTAAAAAAAACTTTCGATAAGCTTATTGTAGATTAAATAAAACGTCAAATGCGAGTGGGACTCGCGCCCCAAGGGTTCCGTAAATCCTTGTTTCTAGCCAAGTATCATGATTCTAGGTTAACCAAAAGTTTTGGTCCAAGGCGATATAAAAATTTTATTTTTTGTGAATGAACTAAGTACAAATATACAGTTTTCGGATTTTTCCCTTTATTTGTGCAATAAGACCTCGCTTCTTGCCAAATTTTATGGTTCTAGGTCTACGGGAAGTACCCTATATAAGTACCCTAGGTTTTGTGTACATGTGATTCCCTTGAAATTTCAAAAATATTCTGACATAATCGGCTGTAACTTTTGATTGCAATGACTTAGAAGTTTTATATATATCACGGCTTAAGAGGTTACGGACTTGAGTAGGTATTTGATGTTAATTTCAACCACCACGCCGTAGTCCACGCGTTCCTGAGAAAAGGGGGTTGACTGACAGACGGACAACAAAGTGACCCTATAAGGGTTCCTTTTTTCCTTTTGAGGTACGGAGCCCTAAAAATATTGGTGAACACAAGTTATCTTATTATGAAGTTTCAGGGATTTATATTGTAAGTAATAAGTAAATATTGTGGAATTTAAAATTATGAATGTTCAATGTGATATCCTGCCTGCAACCTTCTTCCGGTGATTCTACTGAAAAAAATCTTCAAATAAAGTGTTTTTTTAAAACTGAACGTCTATGATTGATTACACGAAAATATTTAGTAAGCCTTTTAGCATTCTACGTAGGTACCTACTTTTACTATGGCATCGTTCGTTAGGCTAATTTAATATGACATAATATTTTATTATTAAGAAACTAGCTGCTGCCCGCAGTTTTGCACGCTTTTTTCCTAGAAAGTAGCCTAAGTCCGTTCACGGGATACTATCTCCATGCCAAATTTCATAAAGACCCGTTCAGCCGTTTACAACTGAAAAAGTAACAGACCGACAGCTAGATAGACAGACAGATATAGTTACTTTCGAATTTATAATATTAGTATGGTTGTATATAAATTAACAAATCACAGGAAAAAAATATATGCTCGAAAATCTGTTTTTATTATTATACCAAAATTAATTAGTTTACATCATACTTTCTATCGAGCAACCAAAGGATACACCTATATTGGGATTGGGACTATCTAACGGTGTCACTCAATTCATATGTTGCCAAAACTAAACTATTTAATTTGGCAGCATTTTAACTGTTGCGGTCCCATATAAAACGATTTAAATAATAAACCGCAAAGTGCAAATCGACTCGCACACGAATAAGAATAATTTTATTGTAAAATTGTGTTAATCATAGTTACATGAAGGTCTTAAATTATAGTAAGTATCAACAATTTTATCCTATTCGGACATACAATCTTAGTCTAGGCAGATCAAATGTCAAAAAATTCTCTCAAATTGTAATGAACGTTATTAACAAGCCACTTCCTTAACTTAAGTTTAAACATGTTTCCATCAAGTTGTTTAGTTCTACTGGTAAATTATTGAAGACTTTGATAGCTGTTACATAAGTGCTTTTGTTCGGAGACCCCGTTAAATTTTCTTATTTTATTTTAATCTTTATTTTATTTTTAGTATTTGTTGATATAACAGTTAAAGTGATACTTATTTATATAAAGTTACATGTGCCTACCTATTGTAGTTCAAGAGATACAGCCTTAACAAATTAAGAGTAAAAGACACAAAAAAGTCACATTTTTTGTATGGGAGCCCCCTTTAATTTTGATATTTATTTTATTTTTATTGTTTGTTGTTCAAGCAAGAGAAATGCACATTCTCTGAAAATTTCAACAGTCTACCTCTTACGGTTCATGAGATATATTTCTGTGACAGACGGACGGACAGCGGAGGCTTAGTAATAGGGTTCCGTTTTCACCCTGCGCGTACGGAACCCTAAAAAGCCATAATTTTTAGTGCTCTCAAAATTCGTTTTGTTTTGGCGACATCTGAATTGACACCAATGTGGTTGATAAACTGATGATAACGCTCCACGTTGTTTGTACTTGCATCGAAGTGACCATGTATAGGTACCTAGTAAGGCTCTCATCTCACAGGAAAATTATTGACAAAATCAAAGCAGCTTGAAGCATGCTCATGCTCAACGACATAACAAAGCCCCCTGACCTACCCCCTGACCCACTTCTCGATACCTAACAGACTTGACCTGGAGAAATGAAGGGAAATTACTTTTACGAAAGCGCTAACGTTGCTAACATAAAAATTTAAGTGAACAAACGTCAAAGTGATTACTTTATTTCCTAGTTTTACTTATGTAATTTGAATTTTGTGACGTGTCCAAGGTCTAAAGGAAATAAAGCAATTTGAATTTGACATAGCTCAAATAATAAGCAAGCTGAAGTGACAGTGGGCCGGCCCTATCTCGCGATGAATCGACAACTGCTGGACAACCGACAAACGTAGTGTAGGACGCCCTCTGGCCAGGTGGGATGACGACCTGCGAAAGACTGCAGGCACATGGTGGATGCGGCAAGATGACGACGACAGGGCGCTATATACCTAGTGCTCATGAATAATAAAATAATTGTTCCTTGCACGCCGATTCTCGTAACGTCGCGTCGACTCTTGTAAAGTCACAGAACAAAAGATTAGAACTCAATAACGTTTATTTATTTCGGCTTACAAAATATGCTCATAGACAATTCTAATTTTTCACTTTATTATACTATTATGAAATCCATACCAACTAATGTTATAAATTCGAAAGTGTTGGTATCCCGGGAACGGACGTAGGCTCCTTGAAAAGCGCTTGCGAAGCCGCGGGCGGCAGCTAGTAAGAAATAAAGTAATAGGGTAGGTAATAGATGTGTATAGGTACTTTACTAACCTTATGACAATCCTCCTTAACAGTATTGTATTGATAGATAGTGTTGGGTAATACTGTGAGTATAGAACTTGAACTGAGCGATTGCTGTGCTAAACAGCGTCGTCAGCGCTGATGAACACTCTAGTATCCTGCTGGTGAGCGCTGATGGTTAGCGTGACTTAAAAAGTAGAACCGACTGTAACGAGTTTCTGCATATCTGCGAGAAAATTGCTCGGTATCACACTAATAATATAAATGCGAAAGTTTTAATGGATAGATTCCTAGATGTTTACTACCTCTTTCACGCTAAAACTGTTAAACAGGCCGGGCTGAAATTTTGCATAGATGTAATATGCATAGGATATAAATAACCTTTAACCGATTACAAATAAACAAGCGGGCGAAGCCGCGGGCGGAAACTAGTTCCTACAATATAGCCTTAGTTAATCATTTTTTATGCAAAGGTTATCGGAAAATTATACCTAGGTACACGTTAGAAAATAGGAAAAATATAACTAATCATAGCGGTCAGCTGCGTTGGCGGGGTGCAATCATGGTAATTGGTCTGTCAACCACAGGCTGTA
Organism: Eupithecia inturbata; assembly: GCA_963662085.1. Taxonomy (NCBI): domain Eukaryota; kingdom Metazoa; phylum Arthropoda; class Insecta; order Lepidoptera; family Geometridae; genus Eupithecia; species Eupithecia inturbata. Next base: position 3,635,747 of record OY759194.1, on the reverse strand, counting down.
AGCGTGTTATGCTCACATGTTAGCTTTAAAATGTGCAGGAAATTGTGGCGGGTTATTTTACTCTAAAATGAGCCAGGTATCATTGTTATGAAACGCGCGATCAGAATCCTGTGCGGCGTGGAATGGGACCATCCCGCTCGGGAACACTTTAAAGAGACTAAAATACTGACGTTGCCACATTGAGTTAGAAATAGTGCGTTGCCAGGTGAGTTTAATCTGCAAGCGGCCAAATTTGTCAGAAGTAACCTTATTGGATTTCCCGACGTGTGGGCTGAAAACCACAACTACACCACTAGACATCGTCATCACATCAACTAAAGCTACTAAAAGTAAGATTAGCGAAATCAAAATACAAAATAGACTACGTAGGAGTGAAAATCTACAAACTGCCTGTCTGACTCTATAACTAGTCACGTCCACGTCGACTGCAATATTTACGAACAAACTGAAGAGAATCCTTGTGGACAGGGCATAGGTAAGTAATACCAGAGACTATAAGTAGTAACTTTACTAGTCTCTGGTAATACCTATAGTTTAGAAAAGTTCTTTATTGACAAATTTGTTGACGCTGATGTCGTAGATCCACACTTATATTTACATACTCTTGGTAAGATTACCAAGGAAAACTGTTATTTACTTACTACTTACTTTTTACATTATTTTGTACCTAAATAAGTTATTTTGATGGTGTTTCACATGTAAGAAATTGTTGTTATTTAAATAACTGAACTGAATATAAACAAACCTGGACAATACACACATCATCATCTAGCCATCATATCTACCTACAATGGGTCGCCGCCAGTCGTGAAAAGAGTAGGTACCTACTTACTAGCTTTAGTAAAAACCTACCTACGGTAAGTAGGTAGGTACTATGAGTATCCTTGGCACGCTAAATAAAATGGATGCACAAGATAATTTTACTTTAATTTTGATGAAGCAAAACCGGACTACCTACCTGTAGACTAATTCACAACACCAGAAGATGCCTTAGCCTGCCTTTTTTAAATAACTATTGATAAGAAAGCAAACGCAAGCAAAATAACCTACTCCAGCATACCTACACCTCGTAAAAGCGCCATCTATGTTCAAGTTTGTTAACCAACATGTCCTTAGGAACCATGATCATGAAAAGTGAACTGGCGGGTTTTCAGGAAACCGTTTCTGTTTCATAGTTTTGAAAACTTCAACTAGGATGACACTACTAAAAAATAAAACGCTTTAGGAGGTACATATTATCGTATCACGTATCCATGTCAGTTTAAGTTAATCGACGGAATTACGCGAGCGACGACTGCGCGATCTGGCGGTGCATAGAAGCGCCAACAAGTGACCAGTAAAACTAACATTAATAATAAAGTAAGCAATTTACTGCATTTTAGAGAGCTTTTCTGCTCGTCACGCCAAAGAACCTCACCAGAGGGGTGAGTCTATTTAACGTTAGTAAAGAGACGTGATCGTGAGGTCTCCTTTTTGTATGGGATTTACGCAGTTCCCTGTCCGCACGATAGAGGCGCTGTACCAAATTGCATAGAAAAAGGAAACGCCACGATCACATTTCGTTACTAACGTCAAATAGTAACCTCTCCTTATGGCGCTACCCCGACCCAGAATAGCGCCGCCGCCTAGTTTATCTTATTATTACATTAAACAAATAAAATTTCTTAAATCCATTGGGCAGTTTGTGATACCTATCATAAACTTTTTTTTAATGCCTCTGTAATAGTTTTATTTTGTATAGTTTAGACAGATGCGAAAACAGAGTTTGTTGGCTAAAAAGAGCAACTACGAATCTATGCATAAACTATACAAAATTTAAATTAATTTAATTTTAATGTTTATTTTAATTTGAATTCTCATGTAAAGCTATGGATTTTATTATCTGAATTAAATGAATACAATACAATTAAAAAAAAAGCTTATAATAGATATCACAAACTGCCCAATGGATATTAGAAAATTCCTTTGTTTAACGTAATAAGATAAACAAGGTGGCGGCGCTATTCTGGGTCAGGGTAGCGCCTTAAACAGACTTCGAAAAATGGAGCAGGTTTTTTTCTATGTAAGAACATATAAAAACACATACAAGAGTATGTGTTTTTTATGCATGTTCGCCGTCAATTGTGGACCGATTTGATGAATGATCCCAAGATAGTCCCAGTAATTTTTTTGTCATTGAAGGATTAGTATTTGTCCAACAAAACTTTGACCATAAATATATTTTTTTATTAAAGTTTGTTTGCTAATATAATTTAAATGAAAGTACACACTGTAAGCTTCCTAAAAACCCGTAATGTCTACAACATGCAACTTTTCATCTTGACTATTTAATAATAAGTTTGTAATATGTTTATTATTATTATTTTATTGTTACATTTCTAATATGGCCGGTTTCTTTCCGAACTTGGCTAACGCTCTAAAGCGCGTCTCGATTTATGATTCAAACAAAGTAATCATAATGCGCATGATTTATTCACTACGGAGATCAAACATTTTGACTTATTTCCTATGTTTCTTATAATTAGGTGAACGATCTCTATCTCGCTTCTTCTTCTTTCCTTTCCTTTTCTTATCAATATCTCTCTTTCCATCAGAACTTTTCCTTTTGCCATGCTCAGATTCTGAATCAGATTTTTTGCGTTCTTGGTTCTTCTTACTTATTCTTTCCTCTAATTCTGAGTCCGAATCGTTTCTCTTACGATCTTTTGTACTTTTCTTACTAACTCTATCTGATTCTGAATCAGTATCATGCCTTTCACGTTCTTTGTCCTTCTTACTTTTCCTCTGATCTGCTTCAGAATCATATCTTTTGCGTTCTTTGTGTTTCTTAATGTTTCTTTCCTCTAGTTCTGAATCAGAATCGTTTCGCTTACGATCTTTTGTACTTTTCTTACTTTTTCTTTGATCTGGTTCTGCATCAGAATCATGACTTTTGCTTTCTTTTTTCTTTTTTTGTTTCAATTCAGAAACATCTCGTTTACTGACATTACCACTACTCTGCCTAGAGTTTCGCTCCAAATCTGAACTAGAGTCATATCTTTTACGTTCCCTGCTGTTCTTTCTACTTCTTTTAGATTCTGAATTATCTCTTCTGTGTTCCTTCTTTCTTTCCACGTCAGAGTCCAGAGATTCCATGCTACTACTGCGATTTTTAATTTTCTCTTCTTTTTTATTCCTCTCCGTAACTGATTCACTCAATGAATCATTGCTGCTGTATTTTTTCTTGTTCCTACTATATCTTTCTTCACTGGAATGTCTGGATTTTTCCCTATGTGATCTTTCTCGTTTTTTTTCTCTAGAATCTCTGTATTCACTCTTATGATAATTCTCAGTCCTTTTGTGGTTGTTGTTTTCTTTGCTTGAACTACTTTCCCTTTCAAACCTTTGTTTTTCATCTTTGTGGTTTCTATCTGAACCTTTACTTTCTCTATCATTCCTTGATTGCTTTTGTTCTTCATTCTTTTTGTATTGTTGAAAAGAGCCTGCATCTGAAAAAAATAGTACAACTTTAGTTTTATGCAGAAAATTATATTCACACACATAGGTATGTACTTATTGAAAAGATAGACAAACATTAACTAAAGAAGGTCCAAGTATTGTATGTACCTCACCAACCTTTTGAATGGTTTGGTTTTTTTTACAAATAATATTGGATTTGTTGCAAACGGCAACTCCTCGAATATTGCATCTGTAAAGCACAACAATATATTTAGAAATTGGTGAACTACAAATACTTCGACGCTAAATTAAGTAGAAAAAAAAACTGGTTTGTTTTTAATAAATTATTTTATAACGTAAGTAGGTAACGTTTTAGAGAATAAAAATAGTGCCAGTGAGTTCTTCCCATCAAGCGGGCAGCATGCTAGTAGTATAAAAATAAGAGAAAAAGAGACATACTAATAACTTTAGACTCCTTGTCAAATTCAGATTTGGTGACAGGGTGCATCATGAATTCACTGAGGTTGACTGTTTCTTTCTTCACCGTTATATCCACCATGACCCTTCCATTGTCTTCGTCTAAGCTTATCACCTGAAAAATGGTTTAAAGTAACCATTAACAAAGTTCTTAGGACTAGCAAGAAGTACCGTCTTAGCATTTAAGAACAAGCATTAAAATATTGGCCTAAACTCGTAATGTTTCAATACATTTTACAGTGACAAACTGGCTTACCGCAAGCTTAAAGGCCCGCGAACTGTCTATTATTTATGCCGTCAATATAAAATGCATCTAAACATCACGAGTTAGAGCCCATAATTTAAATGCACATTTTTTGCTGTGCGGCAGTAGTGCGGTCCAGGTCTACGACAACCTTTACTTTCTTGCGGGGAGCGGAAACTAAGAAATATAGCGCGCGGCAGGCAAACGTGCCATTGCGAGTCAGCTTAGGTGTTGCCTGTGTATCACAAATAATAATAATAATATAAATAGCCTTCGATTGCTTCCATAGAATGAACGCGTGCGAAGCCGCGGGCGGAAACTTGTACTCTTATAGTTTACAAGTATACAGAGTGCAAGCGAGCGCGTATACTCAATTCTATAACAGGTTATGGAGATGTTATAGAATTGTGTGAATTCTAGTGGTACAAAGGAAATCCTACTAAAATTATACAGGCGAAAGCGGAAGACAACGCAAAACTACTAAATGGATCGGGCTGAAATTCTGAACACAAAGATCTTTGGAATAACATCTACTTTTTACTTACTTGAACCCAGCACAATGCTGAGTGAAGGTCATATTTCCCTTAAACACTGCCATGCACAAAATAAATTTATTTTGTAACTTACATACTTAGTATAAATTAACATAGTGTTAAGGCTAATTGTTTATAGAAGTTTTAAAGTGAATAAAAATAGTCTTATTATCACGGACATCCCCCTATGCAGAGGGTGCATGAACGCAGAGGAGACGGCCGCGCATGTGCTTGTGGAGTGCGATAGCGTAGCATCTCAACGACTACACTACCTTGGGACACCGAGGACGCCTAGGGAGGCATGCACCAGCGTCAGCGAGCTGCTGGCTTTCCTAGAGGACATCGGGTGGTTAGATTAGCAGCCCCCCACCCGACACGCAAAAAGGGCCCACCTTTGGCCTAGTTGCGGAAACCAGTCCAGAAACAAGTAACAAGTAAATAGTCTTATTCCAAAAAAGGCATGCGAAGCCGCGGGCGGAAGCTAGTAATACATATTATGAGTAATACCTTGCCATAAAATCCACTATGCTTCCCAGTGGTAATCTTAACGTAAGCATTCTTGATAATGGTCAACTCTTCGTCCCTGCTCTTCTTAGTCTCTTTCTGCTTGTTGTTGTCTTTAACCACTTTGTCAGCTCCGAGGCCTAGGCCTTTAGGACGTAATGGAGGCTGCTTGAATGTAGATCTGAAATTAAATTAACAAAATTTGACAATAATTGGTTGTGGAAGGTTGCTGCTTAAGGCGCTACCCCGACCCAGAACAGCGCCGCCACCTAGTTTATCTTATTGTTACGTTAAACAAAGGAATTTTCTAAAATCCATTGGGCAGTTTGTGATATCTATTATAAGCTTTTTTTTAATGCCTCTGTAATAGTTTTATTTTGTATTGTTTATGCAAAGATGCAAAGTTGCTCTTGGTGGCCACCAAATTCTGTTTTCGTATCTCTGTCTAAACTATACAAAATAAAACTATTACAGAGGCATTATAAAAAAGCTTATGATAGGTATCACAAAGTGCCCAATGGATTTTAAAAATTTCTTTTGTTTAACGTAATCTATATATATAAAAGAAAGTCATGTTAGTTACACTATTTATAACTCATGAACGGCTGAAAGGATCTCGGTGAAATTTGACAGCGAGGTAGATGGTATCCCGGGGCCGGACATAGGCGGAAAAAAGCGTGCGAAGCCACGGGCTGCAGCTAGTAATAAGATAAAATAGGCGGCGGTGCTATTGTGAGTCGGGGTAGCGCCTTAAGTATAGACCCCTTTAACTTAGCTTGCGGATGTTGTAAAAACCCAACTAAGGGATTGATTGATGTAATGGAGTCTACACACCAAATTCTGCAAGCCGCCGCGCCGACATGTTTACACAACACTGGTCTGTATACAATATTCATAGTTGACTAAGTCAGTTTCTTTATAATTAATTAGCTGCAGCTCGCGGCTTCGCACGCTTTTTTCCGGAATAAAAGGTAGACTATGTCTGGCCTCGGGATACCATCTACCTCGCTGCCAAATTTCACCGAGATCCGTACAGCCGTTCTTGAGTTATAAATAGTGTAACTAACACAACTTTCTTTTATATATATATAGATGTAGAAACAGAATTTTCCATACTTATTTTATTTACATTAAAATTGCAGTGTTCTCACTCACTTTTCGTTGGTTTTGGACCACCCCATACCACGCAGCATAGCCAGTCCAAACTCTTGAACCGGAACTGATTCATAGTCATCCAATGTAGACTGAAACAAGGGAAGATGATAATTAATATCTTAATCCATTTACATAATAAAACTGCAATAGTCAAGCCCTAAATATGACGCCAAAATCACTGTAGTCAGAGAATTATTGCTTGTATTCATTTGGTGTAAGTAAATGCAGTTTTCAAGTTTGATACAAAAAGTGAAACTTTTGGTATTTTTCTCATATTCTCCAGGAAAGCAAACCACTTTTTTTTTGTTTTTAGCTTAGTTCTTACTGCTTCGAGATTACATTTTATGGAAACAGGGTGATAGTCCAACATGTATTACATGCATTCTCTTCTTATATCTACATTTACAATCGTGTGCCATGCTGATGTGGAAACAACAGTGGTTTTCTACATAAATAAATAAATAATGCTGGACAATCCACACAGCATCATCTAGCTTGTGTTATGGGTACTAGATGACTGATAAACTTAATACAATACATAACATAGATAGATATTTTTTATTATATATAGAAAATACCCAGAACACCCCGAACAAATATTTGCAGATCGTACAAACATTTGTCCCAAGGTGGGAATCTGTGAGCCTCACTAACAAATGTACTTAAAATGCTATTCTAGGTTAGCCCCCAGCTTCTCCACATCAGCACAAATCCAAGACTGGTTCCACAAAAACTCTTAGTGAAATCGTTCATCAGGGTGAGCATTAAAGTCCCTTAAATAAAAAAATATTTTCAATTTCACAACTGGCATATAATTATATTACTCACCTCCTTTTCACCACTAGACACTGATTTTGCAGGTAACACCAATTTCAACTGAGGAGCATCTATTTTCACAGTCTTTGTAGAATCCTCTAATAACTCCCTGACAGCCATCTGTTCCAACGTTTCATTCTCAGGAACCAATTCCACTGGCTTTGGAGGTTCTTCAACTGTATCTGGTTCTTCAATAGAGCTCTCAACCTTTGCTGCAATCTCTTTCAGTCGTTCTGTGGTGATGAGCGTGTTGGGTTTCATTTTGATGACTAGTGGCGCAATTTCTTTGATCTCATCACCTCTGAAAGTTAGAGAGGGAAAAAAAAGCTATGAACAAGTTTTCTTAGAAGATAGATTCGATTTAAGTTGTATAAACGCTCAAAATCGATAAAAACGATGTGGATTGTGTTAAGAGGTTTGGCTCAATTTTGTGAAACCCAAAGCTAGTATGTATGTACTTATAGAATGGCAGTTTTTGATAATTTTGTAGGTTAGATTTTAGACTTACCCAACCACTTTTATCGCCTTTTCCTCGACGCATTCGATATAATCCTTCTTTTCTGGCACAGGCGGCTTCTCTATTTTTCTGTTGGTTTTCATAAAACCAAAAGATATCTTTTTGCCAGGTTCCATAGTGCTTTCTTTGACAGAATATCATACAAAACAAATTTGACATCAATGCATTCCACTTTGCCACTAAATTGAAATAGGTACTTTATACATTGATAAAAATTCTAGTGACCTAATTTTTAAAGTAATAGGTAATTTTGATCTTTATTTTGTTTGTTGAATTTTTTGCTTGCTTGTCGCGCCGCGTCCATCTTTTTTTAGTGATGCCAACTCAAAATGTAAAATTCATTACTATTGTCACTATATTATATATTTAATATTAGTTTCTGCCCGCTGCTTCGCACACGTTGTTTCTGTGGAAACGTTTATTACTTATTTCTATCCACTGGGAACTGACTTATGGGATAAAAATATGTTTTCTTACAGGCCTAAAACACCCTGAATGCAAAATTCAGCACGATCCGTTCAGAAGTTTTGGCTAAAAGAAGAGGTAACAAACATCCATCCATACATCTAAACATCAACTATCACGTTTATAATAATGGTTGTGATAGTGTGATGGACCACCAACAGTGGGAACACAGCATACATATGTGTGTGTGTTTTTAAGTTTTAAGATGTATACCTAGTGGTATACTATACATCTTAAAACTTAAAAACATAAGCTAGTTATCCCTTTTTTATTGGTGAACATGGACACGTTTAAACTTAGGCTTACAAAACTAAGCTGGAGTTGACAAAACATAAAAAAGGGCAAAATTGCTAAATTAAATAAAAATTAAATTAAATCAACGTTTAATCTAACTTACCAAAAGCAAGATTGTTTAGTGTACCTACGATCTACATGTTTATAAAACAAATAAACACTTTGAAAATACATAAAAAAATAACATAATTATTAGCACATCATTATTAGCAAATTTCAGAATATAACGAGACAACCTTTTTTTTTACCCTAAAAGAAAACGAATTCAATTTTTTTCTACGGGATAATAATATTGTATATTGTTCGAATTCTGTCCATAATTATAGTTTCTTTAACAGTTTGTCCCCATACGATACATTACATGGTATAAAAGCGTCGTTGAATACCCTCCAGGCATTTGGAATACCTACACTTTATACCTAAGGTTCCTTATGAGACAAACATACTTTAACTTTGGGCCTACTAGGGTTTCGACAAACCTTATTTTAGTTCTAGAGTATTTAAACTCTTTACAGTTGCGTATAACAAACTAATATTTTGTAGCTTTTGCTAACTTGAGCTTAAAATTGATGTCTCAAATTTTAATTGAGATCCATCAGCACGCCAAAGTCTCGAATGGTTTCGACAGTAATTATCCTAAGACCGTATCCACTACCACTGTTGATTGGGGGTAGGCCTCCTCTAATTTGTACCAATCACATCGGTCTTGGGCTGATCACATCCAGGTTATGTTGGCATCTATATCATCGGCCCTTCTAGCAGGTGGTCTGATTGACAGCACTACGTCTTTTACTTTCCCTCCCTGGGAGCCCATTCGGTTCAAAATCTTTATTATTGTACATAAGTTATTATTATAAAAGTCAATAAGTATAGTAGAGTTAAAGCCCTACTGCACCTGCTGTCACCACGTCTTGCCAGGCAACGCCCATCCCATCTTAATGATACGGTCACCGATGTCTTGGACCGAATCAGTCTCAGGATTTTAGTTTTCTTGAACCTGTCTATGAGGCGCGGGCGGCGGCGGCGGCGGCGGCGGCGCGTAGGTATGCTTAACTAGGACCACTCCATAGCCCGTTGTGCAACCTGCATGAATTGCGCAGTCGTTTTAGTGAGCCTCCATGTTTCAGCGCGAAATTAACAAATTCTTGTTTAATTTTCATATATACTTACTCCATTAAAAAAAGCAAAACGAAAACCCCTAAATTAAATACAATGTAGTAGGGTTTACCCGTAAACACGATGAAGTGATTTATGTTGGAAGCACCATAATTTTGTCACATGACAGTGACATTGGCTGTGGCAGATTGTTTGTGTCATATTTAGCGTATACGCACTCTTTGAAAATAGGTACAATACGCACTACTTAACGAATCGAGCGTTTTATATGAACACGTATCCCTACCTTACCCAATCGGCTACAATAGAGATACCACCAAAATAAATAAAATAGCACAAAAATTTAACAAATAATCTGCTCGGTCACTTTGTCAACCAGCGCAAACAAACCTAAGGAGAACATTTCACGTTTCGATCCGCCGCGCCGACATTAATTGTTCCTTCTGACTATGGTCTAGAGCTCGACTCCCGCTTTAGGGCACTTGGCCAAATTTGCTAAAAAAAATAACACAAAAATCTAAGAAAACCCAAAAAGCAAACTATTGTTTTTCCCATGGTAGGGTCAATAAATGGAGCTTAAATTTTAATGGAGACCCTACCTGCCCTCACAAACCACCCCAACCAAGTGTGACCCCCCCTCCCCTCCAAAGTCTTGGGCTGTGACCGCGCCTGAATGAACTTCTGGCTTTCCTTGATAAACTGAGGTTGAGCAGAGAATATGTCTAGCTTCGAAGTCTGATCGAGCTGTAGGTACCTAAGTATAATTCATACCGTGAACATTATAAAAAGGCGTAGATCCTCTACAAATAAAGGCTTTTGGAAGGTGACTCCTGTCTAGCGATTAAAAAAGTTTGTCTTGGAATTTTGAAGGTAGGTAGGTATCTTGAATCATGGTATCAAGGAAAAGATGACCCGGAAGGGGATCTTGTAAAAAACATATTAATTATTTAATAATAATAAAAAAATAAAGTGTAAGTAGTTAGGTAAGGATGGAAAGATAAACTGGATTTTTATCTCGATTGTTTTTACACTCGTCTAATTTCTGTATCGGTGAACCGTAATACTAAAGTCGGTCATTCGTAAAATCTAATTTCCGTGACAACAGGCGTAGTAGGTACCTACCTCTATAAAAGGGAAGTCTTTTTTACGAGGGTTCAACAAATTAAACGTCCGAACATTAAACGAAAATCACTGTTTTATGTGAGGCGGAATGTGCATGTCGAAAGATTTTCACGTTAGCTTCGTTCACGTTTAATAAAAATGTTTGTTCGAAAAGTTTGCCAACGGTGATAGAAAAAGCTCTAACCTACTTCCTAATCACTGACTTACCGGCTTAAGATTAAGATAAGTAATTAGGTAAGGTACCTACATACGAAATATATGAAAAATGAGTAAGTGGATTCTGTATCTAGTGGTTAATCGAAGGCCTCAAAAGGGGTGCCCCTTTTGTGGTCTCCTTGTTTATATACACGCTGATTATGCTATTGCAAAAATTGTGTGTAACTGATGTAGATTATAAACGAGCCCAGGATCCAATTGCCCACAAAAAAATGTAGGCATAATGGGTAGGTACGTACCTAGGCACCTTTATCTATTTACTTAGGTACGTTTTAATCATAAGGTTAAAAGTACCTTCCGTAAGACTTATATAAATGTTTGTGTAAATAGGTAATAAGTATTTTATGGCTCATAACATAAGTGATTGTCGTAGCCCGGTCCCTGAATATTACAGCTCTTTACATCTCGCATTATCCAGGGAATTTACCTTTTTGCCGCTCAAAGTTGGTTTTATGTAAGAATATTCCGTATTCTAACAAAAAGTCACAGGAGAACAAAATGTATTTAGCTACAAAGCAGGAAAATACCGAACCACTTAGGTTTAAGATTTTTTGTGAAAAGGTAATTTTTATTTAACATTTTTGTTGACAAAGAAAATTACAATTCAAAAATAAAAACTAATTAGAACTAATATTTACAATTGAAACAATTAAGCTAACTGCAGACTGTTGCAAAAAATCTACAGGTAGCTCAACTGATCAACTTTTATTTTATTAAAAAAAAGTATAAGTTTAAATCATCGTAATTCTCGTTTTAATCTCGTCCGATTTATTACATAGAAAATCAAATAATGTAATTTTATACCTTCTTTCTATATCGTGGTTATACCACGATATAGAAAGAAGGAAAACTACGAATATAAGTCTCGTATGTAAATACTGGGATTGAAAATTTAATTAATTTTATTTTTTGTTTATTATGGCACAAACAGTATACAATATTCTTAAAATTAACAGTATACCTATTATAGCTACGTACACACCAATCAAGACGCCACTTATAGAAACATTATTTACAATAATAATATAACAACAACGTTAGGTACACACGCTAATTTGGAAAATAAAAAAAATAAAAATATGTACAAACACAAAAAAATAACCTAAGAGAGAAGCTTGTTTTGTAAAGTTATTCTTAGAGCAAAAATATCTCACATTCAGAAAATTGTTCATTGTGCAACCTAGAACTGCCTGCATAATTAGTTTTATGATTGTATAACATGAAAAGGTTATTTGTTCTACGAGTTCTATTTGTTCTATTCATACGTGGACTTTTGAAACATATTTGATTTAATAAATACGTTGAGTCAACCAAGTTCCGTAAGATTTTAAACAACAACATTTGATCTCTAAACGCTTAGATCATGTTTGATCAAATTAAAAATATTAAATAATTAGTTTTTCTATAGAACTGTTTGGCAACTTGATGTAAAATTATGTATAATTTTGCTGTAAAATTTTCTAGATTTAAAGGATTAGGCTTCGAACTTAACAGGACTAAGTATCGAGCTTTTATATGTACCCACGCTGGACATGCGGGTTAGGGACCGCAGTTCGGCAGTTCGGTGGTAAAATTCCGGCACCACACGGCTACGCTAGGTACAATGAAGTTAAAAATTAAGGCCTGAATTCTATGGCGTCAATAACAACATTGATTTTTAAAATCGAAAAACGTGAACGCTGAAAAACTGCTGTTTGAGATCTTGATCGGCGAGATCAAGAGGGATAGGCCTAGTGAGAGAAAGACTGGAAGCCATAGAGTTATCCGAATAATTAGACATTATTCTCCGTCTACCTACACGTTTATTTACTATGCCTGACTAACGCCTGAATACTCAAACGCAACTCAGGTTTAAGCAAGACTCAACTCGCGATTTTTTGACAGTTTTCAATGAAAGTCTGTCAAAAATTCGTCACTTGAGACGTGCTTAAATCTGTGTTGCGTTTGAGTATTCGAGTGTAAAAGAATGCAATATTTCACTTCTTTTTAGAAATACTTAATGATGCAAACCTGTGGACTCGATAAATATCGAGAGCTTCGATATTTTATCGAGCTGACAGATTACGTGTCTATTAATATCCATTATTTTATTCAGTCAAAGGAAAAAACGCATGGACGGAGTTTAATTAAAATAGAACAGACTTACAATACAATAAGCCCCGAAAACTTTGCTTTGGCACAGTTCGAAAACAGGCCAACAATCTACAAATTCACCATGCTTGATAGAAATATTGGCTACCTTCCTAAATTGAGAAGTTTTCAACTAGGAAAGTTACATTAATTTGTAACTTTCGGCATCTTGCGAGAATGCCAAGTTTTCGGGTCGGCCTAATAGATACGATATTCTAGATTCCAGGCAACTAGTCAATGTGTCATTATGACTACACGTTCTTCACTTCTGGGTATTATCATAAAATCTTGCTATTGACTATCCCACCCTACTTAGTGAAGATGTTTGACCCGAGACAACAACAGAACTGCTGTAGGGAAATTGAAATTTTGTACGCATGAAGCTTGAATAATAGGCTACCTACTTTTTGTTCCGGAAAAACGTAGGTATGTGAATCTGGCAGACGGTAGTTATAATACCTACTTAGTATTATGGCCCTACAGTAAGCAGAGCTTGGGTAGGATATCACTAGATGACTGAACTTTTAGTTTAAATATCTGATTTACCTACAACCTAATTTTTTTTTCAAAATATGTCGTTATATGTGTGTTATGTTATGTGTGTATGTTAGGTGTGCCTATCACTTAAAGCGTTACCCCGACCCCACCCTAGCGCCGCCACCTATTTTAGCTTAAGGAATTTTCAAAAATCCTTTGGGCAGTTTGTGAAAAACCTTATGGTAGGGATATTTTTTTTGCTTCTGTTATAAATTGTATAGTTAGGCAGAGATGCGAAGTTGCTCTTAGTGGTCTCCAAACTCTGTTTAAACTTATCAAAATAATACTATTACATAGGCATTAATAAAACCTAATGATGGGTTCCTTTTTACTATACCAACTATATCTACCTGTAACACAGAGTGTGTTACAGGTACTTTCTTGAAGCTAGAAGAAGATGCTGTGCGATGCGACGACAAACGCCCTACTGAGCTAGAAATGATAACTACCAGTTTTTTTCTCTTGTTTTGTATGTAATCTTTGTACCTACTCTTGTTTCTTCTTGTACATAATGGTAATCTAATCCAGCTTTGTGCCACCACACCAGGACCTGTCTGAAAATCAGCACCGCTACTAGCTTCGGCTTGCACCGATATAATGCTGAGATAGGGACCTTTTTGGCTCTTTCTTATGTAACACACTGTAAAATTGTATCTGTTTTTAAGTAATAGTTAGTTAGTAATAGGGTTCCGTTTTCACCCTTCGTGTACGGAACCCTATTACTAAGCCTCCGCTGTCCGTCCGTCCGTCCGTCCACCTGGACATAGGGCTCTATCTCATTAAACAGTAAGATGCAATTTTCAGAGAATGTGTATTTTTCTTGCCACTAGAACATCAAATAATAAAAATAAAATAAATATCAAAATTAAAGGGGGCTCCTATACAAAAAACGTGATTTATTGCCTTTTTTGCTCTTAATTTATCAAGGCTGTATCTCTTGAACTACAAATAGGTATGCACATGAAACTTTCTATAAATAAGTAACACTTCAACTGTAATAACAACAAATACTCGTAGGTACTAAAAATAAAATAAAGTTGAAAATTTAAAGGGGTCTCCGAACAAGTGAAAATTTGATGTCCTTTGAAAAAGTTGCCTGATTTTTACGGTACGGAAACCTTCGTGTGTGAGTCGCCTCGCACTTTGCGGTTTATTTGTTTCTTTTTTATCTAAATATAATCTTATTTGTTTCTTATACCTGCCTATTATTGTAATGTGTCGTGATAATGTAATAATCCAAATAAATTTATTTTCTTTTCATTCTTTCTTTCTTCTTTCTAACTCTACCTAACGAACCATAATAATACCAATACCCCAGTCTGAGCCTAATAGTCATAATAGTAGTCCTAATAGTCATTGATTCAAAATAATTATTATTAATCAACATTGGTAAACACAAATCGTTGTTGAAATACATTTTATAATTCAAAATTGATTAAAAATTTATAAAATAATACATTCAAAAGAAAAAGCAAAAAAATCATACCATAGTCAAATAAAATAAAAATACTATTTAATAAAACCTAGCAAGGGGTAGGGTGTAGGTTTACCGTCTCAATGTGCATAATACGCAACAATTTACATGCTCAGTCTGCAGGTAGCGTTTGACAGATGCCACGTAATGAAGTAGGGTGTGGTCCTAGAAAGAGCGACTCTTATCGACTTGGATCGATATTCACTATTGACTATTAATGGGGAGGCCCATTGTGTGGGACGCTACTTGCGTCGACACATTTGCGCCTTCCCATGTTTCGAGGACATCCATTAGGCTGGTGCGGCGGCAGATTTAGCCGAAGATCTTAAGAGGCGCAAATATCAGTCAAAGCGACGCGTGACCCGAGAGCTGGTGAGTATCTGGCGCAGCGCCACTTTCCATACAGCAAGGCAATGCAGTTACCGTTTTGGAGACGCTGGCTGCATCACCGACTGGTATTGATATGTATCAGTTGAGCTACCTGTAGATTGTTTGCAACAGTCTGCAGTTAGCATTATTGTATCAATTATTGTAAATACTAGTTCTAATTTGTTTCTATCATTTGATTGCAATATTCACTATTGACTCAATCATCATCATCATCCACCCTGCACGATGGGATCCCCGCGAGATGATGACTCTCCTACTCTCCAGCATCAACAAGCAGCGTGCCACCACCATCGCCGCCGCCCCGGCGCCTACGACCCGCGCTCACTACGGGCTCTGGCCCGTAGTGAGCGCACGGCAGCGGTACAGGCGCGTCGCGAACCGCACTCACCCTGAAGAAGTCCCTCGTTAAAGGATGAAACGTTGGTGTTCTTCCAACACAAATAAAGTTCGTAGTTAACCCGCTTACATCCGTACTGAATTCGTCAAACTACGATAGTTTTTATACTAAAATCATCAACCTACACCTACTGGACATAGACCTCCCCTAATGAGCGTCTTCAGCTTGCCGCATCAAGCATCTGCCGGCAGGTTGTCATCCCACCTGGGTGGAGGTCGTCCTACACTATATTTGCCGAGTCGCTGTATCGACTCACGAATACGTTTACCCCAGCGATTGTCGGTTCTTCGAGAGATATGGCAGTGCCAATTCAGCTTGCTATTTAGTCAAGGAATTGACTGAATAATAATTAAGAAGAAGGAATGTGATTTATATCTGGAATGGGCTATCGGGAACTTTTGTATTATTGAGTAGAAATTGAAAAAATCATAGAGTTCATTTTCAATAAACATCGGGACCGGGAAGGAATGTTGACTGAAGTAAATCAAATGAAGCGTTTTTATTGGAATGATTTTGAAAGTTTTTACACTACAGCCCAAAAAAGAAGTGTAAGTGTAATATGGTTAGAACTCTTACACTTACAAGGTTCATGTATCTACGGCGTATGGTGTTTCTATATTACATCACGTCTGAACAGATTTGGATTTTTCGGATATAAGTAGGTACCTAGTTCGAACCCTTATCATTTGATTGGAGTGTACCGAATGACACTGGCTACCTTTAGTTATTGTTTTTTGAAAGAAAGTAAGGCAATCATGTTATTAAAATGTTTAATAACTTTTTTTATTTATTGTAATCACAGAAATCTGAATAATAAGAGCCTTATTATTCAGATTTCTGTGATTACAATAAAAACTACTCATTGGCGACACTCAGAGCGCAGTTCCATTACGATCACAGAAATCTGAATAATAAGGCACTTATTAAAGATCGTAATGGAACTGCGCTCTGAGTGTCGCCAATGAGTAGTTTTTATTTTAAACAATTTAATCTTCGATCAATAATATAATTGATCGAAGAATTTAATATAGGTGTTTTAGAAGCAGTTGAATGACGACCGAATGTGGCGCGGCGGGCGAAGGTGCGCTTGTGACGCAGGAGGTTGCGGGTTCGATTCCCGCCTTAGGAATAAATGTTTGTACAATCTACAAATATTTGTTCCAGGTGTTCTGGGAATTTTCTATATCTAACAAGAAATGTTTGTCTCTAATGTTATTGTATTAAGTATATTATCAGTAATCCATCATTGATAAGCCCCTAACACAAGCTCTACTTAGCTTGGGGCTAGATGCTCTGTGGATTGTCCAGCATTATTTATTTATTAAATTAAAGACAACTATTAATAAGATTACGATAAAGACTTTTGTATTTTCTTTTCCACAGTAATTCCTTGTGGAGAATTTCATGTACTCGTATGTAGTTACCTAAGCGCTTTTAGCTTATTTTCTGCTTTGACAGCACAAACAAAAGCAAAAAACCAGCTACTTTTATTAAAATTCCAAACAAGCCAGCCATGCGTGCAGAAAACTATTTCCCCTGGAATTTATGCGTATTTTTTCTCATTTCCATAGTTGCTGTCATTGCTGGCTAGGTCGATAAAATAAACAAGCTTGCATGCATTGCCGCTGTCAGAAGCGCCGCGCATTGTTAGCAACAACATCTCTTGTATCCTCAATCATTCCACAATGGATAACTGAACCATGTAGAACTGAATCTCATCGTGGTAACTATTTTTGTCACGTCTTCTATATTTTATATTAAATGTTGTACAGTGTATTTTATGTAGCAAAATAAGTAATTATTTACTTTTACTTTTTTATCAGCTTTGAAGCTGCCTGAACACACACACAAATAATAGAAGTAAAATACATAGCCCGCTGAGTGCAGCGTGTGCTATGACCGTCTTCCGTGGTGAACGTGGTGCCTAACGTAGCTACGTCATACACATACCTAAATACAAAATAAAACAGAAACAAAGTGAACAGAGAAAAAACATATATAAAATAAAAACATAAGCAAATAAAAAGGTACCAAAGTCACGTGTAATTATTATCAGTTTGCTACTTTGGGGCTAGATGAGTTAGTGTAAAATTGTACAGGATTGCTTGAATATTTAACGTGGCTTGTGATATTCTACTGTTGTCAAGTAGTAGCTTTAGTTGTAGGTTCCTTTGCATATATTTGATAACAGAATATAACTCTCGTATCTGTTTTATTTTCTTATAAATTGTGTTCAGTATGTGGATGAAGACAGACACACTGAACGAAAAATGTGCACCTAGCTAAGTTTATAGAAAGGTTGCGCTTCTACACTGTTATTAACTTACGTAGGTATGCTCCGAAGACTTAGAATATGATTAGGTTATTGAACAAAAATGTGCACAAACTAATTTATAAAATAGTTGATCTTCTACACTGTGATTACCTCCATGGTAATGCTCTGGTAGGTATTCTCCAATCATATTATATAATGTTCACAGCCGCGGGCGGTGCTATGTATGCAAATCCGCCTGCATATTGCGAATTCATCTCGCATTGCTATCTTTAGTGTTTCCCAAAGGTATGAATTGAGATGCAAACGTGGTGAGATCAAAGAATCTAGTGAATGATAGTCTTTATGAGTAAAACTGAATGCGTTTACAATTATCTATCTTCGAACCGAGTTCTGCCTAGACAAATGGTTATCAAACCCGCTTACAATAATGAACTTGTTATCAAGTTTGATTATCTTGATGTGATTTCCAGTGTTTAATTTTAAGAATTTCACGTTTTCTAAGTATATTTATTGTATTTAAAAAAATAAAGTGGTTTTGATTCTTGATTCATGATTGATGGAAAACACAGAACACGCCATTGAAATCTAATGAATTCAGAAGACTCGATCGACACGGCGCGGACGTTATAATCGAAAATGATAAAGATGCTGGTTATTTAAGTGTTAACTGTTAGTGCCCTTGACGCCCAAGACATGTCATGTTCGTCATGCTGTAGTTGGGAAAGTGATATAAATGACATGCTCAGATTTCAATATAAATCACTTCACAACATGACCTTACAAACCTCAATTTTTCCTTTGTTGCCCATGGTCCTATCGCAGAGTCCTACTGGGCGAACCAATTTACAAGTGAGCTAAATAAGTACGCATTCATATTTTTATTGTGCCGTCATTTCAGTCGACGCAATAAGATGAATCTTCACAAATAAATGGAATAACGGCGGTGCTTCGGCGAAACGCCTCCATTTCTCAAGGCTTGATAGGTACATTAGGAACAAACTGGAAAAGTGCCGGATGAAATGGCGCGGAGGGTTTCAGCATTTTGTGGCTGTAAATACCTAGGACACAGATTAAAATATATTGGGCATTGTTCTTAGTGCAAGTGGAGCTACAAAAATCTTTGTAAAAATTTAATTGTGCTACACCGTGTGTAGCACAATTAAATTTTTACAAAGATCGTAGTTTTGCTACATGGCATTGTAGCTTTGCTACGAAGATTGCTACATCGTTGCTTTGCTACGACTATTGCCTTCGTAGCTTTGCTACGACGATTGCCTTCGTAGCTTTGCTACACCGATTTCCTTCATAGCTTTGCTAAGACGATTGCCTTTGTAGCTTTGCTACGACGATGCTACAATATAACGCAACATGGCAACGATAGTAGCTTAAGCAAGCACCTACCTAAAGTGCTATAGCTAGTACAAATACAAATACAAATAACTAACGCTGGACAATCCACACAACATCATCTAACCCCAAAGTAAGCAGAGTTTGTGTTATGGGTACTAGATAACTGACATACTTAATACATTACATACGTAGATAGATATTTTTAGGGATCCGAAGATCGGAGATCGGTTTCGAAACCCTTATGGTCTTGCTTTTTCTGTCATTTTTTCCGTCTTTAATATCTCAGCAACTACAGCAGCAATTAACGTGTAACTTAAAATAATAATAAATTTTGTGCACCTGTACAGATTAAAATAAAAATAAATAAAAATAAATGAAAAATAAAAATGTAAATTTTCAGTACAAATTGTGATGTCGAAATTATAAAAGAGACCTACAATGTCAAGTGGATTATCAAATGAAAGGTATCAGTTTAGTACATTTCAAAACAGTTTTTAAATTCCTGTAGGTTTCAAACTTTTTGAAATATTTTGAAGGATTATTTATATTTTACAGGAAAAATATAGACAAGTTTATAAGTAGACCAGTTTTTGAAAAACGGTCAGTACGGAGGGGGTATAATTTTCAAAAGAATAAATTTCTGTAGGTTTCATACATGTTGAAATATTTTGAAAAAACTAAAAATTTTACTATTTCCCTCATTACCCTTCTCCGCTTGCAAACCGATCCATCTGAAATGTACCTTTAATTTTTGGTATTCAACAAATAGCAAAGTCTCTAACCAGTACCTTTAGAACATATTGGTATACTGGACAACCGTTCGAAACCCTCGGCGCGCTAGTCACACTCGCACTTGAATAATCTTGTTTATTATACATTCAACCACAACACCCGGAACAAATATCTGCAGATCGTACAAACATTTGTCCCTAGGCGAAACCGCAACCTCCTGTGTCGCAGGTGGACCTACGCGCGCTGCGCCAATAAGGTCGTCAGTATACCTACTTTGATTTAACAAAGTGATTATCTTACTTGATTAGACGAAGAGCTCTTTGTTTTCTAATAAATTAATGCAAAGTATTATCTCTATGGATTTGCTTATCAATAATAACTACCTACGCATTGAAAAATTATTTAGAATGTGTAAATCATATTTACCTAGAAGTAACAATGTGGTTTTTGAGAAGCTACATTTATGTAAATCTTTATTCAGTTTGATATGCCTAGTATCGCGGAAGGATGAAAATGAGGCGACAATCAAAGCGTCTCGAACGCTGCGGCCCCCGGAGATTTGCCTACTTTCGCAACCCCTGAAGCCTATTATTCATATCGTGTATTGTTCTGCTGATGTATATTTTTAGGGAAGTGTGACACAGGTATTGTTGTAAAGGAAACCGCGATAGGAACCGTTTTATTGCCCGCTCGTGATTTCAAGCGTGCTCTGTATTTTTATGTCCCATTCCCACAATGAACACGATCGACCTACAGTTTAAATCTTCCAAAATTGCTTCATGCAAGCAAGTAGCCTTGAAAAACAGCGAATGAAGGCACGTACGGCCATAGATATAAGTAAACAACTTGGAAAATAGAGGAAACGGACAAATCGACGCTTTTATTATCTGTTCAACCATGCGGAGAATGTTTTATTTCGGTAAATTGTGACACAGGTTTTTGGGATATAAAAACGAGGGGGATATGGGAACCACAGATTCGTAGAGCTTTATTGGTTTTATTGGTGGGGATGATGGGCTATGAAATCGGCTACGGGTTTCACACACGCGGACAGATGAAAGTAAAAAGTCCGGCTTTACTGATGCAGATGGTAATCATCGACCCGCATTCGGCCTGCCCGCTCGATACGCTGCTCTAGTTCATGCGATTCGGAATTTTCCCTCGTTCGGTTAGGCGGATTAACTCGGATTTGCGTGAAGTGGGAAAATAATTCCGTTTTCAGTGTTTGATGAATTCGTCTGAATTTTGTGGGCTTGGCCGCGAGATACTGGAATGTATTGATCTAGTTTTCTATATAGAATTGCAGATGACATATCAATAGTAATATCTAGCAAAACTGGTAATAACTTCTATGAACACCTTGATATGACAGCAAAAAATAGTGGACCGGCTCGAAGATCTTAATCTTCAACTTAAAGTCTTAACAGTCTGTAGTTAGCTTAATTGTTTCAATTGTAAATACTAGTTCTAATAAAATAAATAATAAATAACGCTGGACAATCCACACAGCATCATCTAGCCCCAAAGTAAGCAGAGCTTGTGTTATGGGTACTAGATGACTGATAAACTTAATACAATACATAACATAGATAGATATTTTTTATTATATATAGAAAATACCCAGAACACCCGGAACAAATATTTGCAGATCGTACAAACATATGCCCCAAGGCGGGAATCGAACCCGCAACCTTCTGCGTCGCAGGCGGACCTTGCCGGACGACCGATGTGGCCCGCCGCGCCACATCGGTCGTTCTAATTTATTTTTACTGTTGAATTGTAATTTTCTTTGTCAATAAAGAAAATAAAAAAGTTAAAATTAAACTTTCATAAAACAAAGCTCATACAATTCCACCCATGCCAACAAATACCCCTTACAATGAATTACTCATTTCATAACACATAACACAACTTCCATAACTCAAGCTCTGCTTACTTTGGGGCTAGATGATGCTGTGTGGATTGTCCAGTATTATTTATTTATTTTACATACATACATACTCGTATAATATATACCTAAACCCTCTTCAAGGAATAATCATAGACACGAATTTAAATTGGAAAACGCATATCAATAAAATAGTACCTAAACTTTCTAGATTCACTTACATGTATGTGTAAAAAAAATCGACAGACTCAAAAACAGCTTATAACGCTTATGCCCACGCCTGGCATATGGCATAATTCTAAGGGGAAATAGTACTGACCCAAAATTAACTCTTTATTCTCCAAAAACGACGTATCAGAATATTTTTTAATATTTGAATCTAAGGACAGGTATGTAAAATATAGTTATGAAAATTTGAAGTAACGCCTAGCTCAAATATGTTCATTATAGTATGTTGTATTATTTTATAACAAAACAAAATAACATTTTGATGTATCTGGAAACTATGTTACAAATTTGCAGCCTCATAGCTCGTTGAAGCTTGTACCTCATTTTAACCTTAATGTTATACATTAATGATCGCAATAAAAATCTTAAATTTTGAATCTTGATCCCAAGCGACGAGGACTGGATTCAAACCGACGTTTTAATAACCTTGTCTGAATTTTCAAAGCACTATAATAACTAAAAATACAGCTCTGATGGAATTTAATAAGTAGATGATATATTTAATTTGTGAATAAAACTAAATCACAGGTGTGGTTCACTGTTTATTCTGAAAGCAATAAATTTTTTGTTCATCCATCTCTGTTTACAGGCAGTTTTAGAAATTTATTTATTGGAGCGTTAAATTACGGGAAATGTAAGCGAACAAATTACTTTAACATCCTTATAAGTTTGCTTTATTAAACTTGGTTTAATGCTTCTCCTGAAGTCTGTTTACGTTATTTCGTAGGAAAATCCGGGCCTCAATAATTACGTCATTATTATTCAAAATCTAAAAAAGTTGCAGGTATCTCAATAGCTTTCTTCCCAGAAACGAAGTGATCTTGAATGTTTAGAATTTACTGTACTGTTCGATTTTTCTTTTAATCTTTTTAGGGTTCCGTGCCTCAATAGAGAAACAGGAACAACCCTTACAGACCCTTTTTCTTAGGAACGCGTGGGAGGTATAATCATAACTATCATAACTAAACTTGTAAGTAAACGCAATGAAATCTAATAAAATTACTTTTATTTATTTAGACTTTACTCTGAAGGTACATATGAAATCGCATTGAACACTAAAATAATTTACATTATGACCGTAAAAGTTTAGTTGTTTAGTCCTTAAACCATAATACAAACACACTATACATTTATAATAAAAATTAGTCATTAACCTGCCCTTGACCATTCCCGGCGCAAAGGTGCCCATAACGCTTGCAGCATTACCTCGCTGAATGGCGACGGCAATCCTTTGCACCAAGAACGACCCAGACACAATAATTGAGGCTTACACAACAAGCTCATAGAAAGTTATAATTTTATAATCAAGTAGCTACTGCCCGCGGCTTCGCACGCGCTTTTCAAGTAGCTTATGTCCGTTCCCGGATACCATTTGCCGCCATGCCAAATTTAATTTAGATCCCTTCAGCCGCTTATGCGTGAAGAGGTAACAGATAGACAGACCGAGTTACTTTCAAATTTTTAATATTAGTATTGAATATGGATTAACATAAGAAATACTTAGTGTTAATTTGTTGATTCTCTTAACTAGGAAGAAGATAGATAGATAGATAATGCTTTATTCAGAGAACTTATTGGTATTGTATGATATATTACTTATTATATATTATATTATATATTTATATTACTATTATATGTTACTTATCTTAACGTATCTGGCGCAGCGCAGCAGCATTGCCATACAGCGGGGCAATGCAGCCAGCGTCTTGGGGACGCTTCCGACTAGTATTGATATGGATCAGTTGAGCTACCTGCAGATTGTTTGCTACAGTCTGCGGTTAGCTTAATGGTTTCAATTGTAAATACTAGTTCTACTATGTTTTTATTATTAAGAGCGTTTACGCCTTACATGCGCAGTTTGGCTCAAAAACAGTACTTTTCAAACCCGTTAATAAAATGAACCACTTATCTTACACTATATGTTAATTAATAATAATTTTAGGAAATTTTGTTTTCCAAATAGTTAGTTAAGAAAATATTTCAATTAATGTAGTATGTACGCGTTCTATCAAGATAACTTGTTAGAGGTTTTGTAAATTTCCCTTTTAGCCTCAGTTTCGAAGATCAAAATATTATGCAAATACTGATATATCTATTGAACAAAAAATAATAATCAATCAATAAGATCCTTGGAAAAATAGTTAGTTAAAAAGATATTTGGTTTTGGTATCTAACTACGAGAAATTCAAATTAAAAAAAATGTGAATTAATACGAATTTTAAATGATTTTTTCACCGATATACCTTTTTTAATTTAATATAACAATAGCTTACCAATAAAGAAGAGTATCTTCTTTAAAATCATACATTTAAAATTGTAATTAATTTGTTGTTATTATTTTTCTGTAAATATTTTAAAACTATTTTAAAACGCTGCGCGCAAATCATTTCAAGTCAGTCCCACACATATCGCGCGCTAGACGTAAACGCTCTTAAATTGTAATTTTCTTTGTCAATAAAGAGAACTTATATATAAAAGGATGGCGGTGCAGGAGGTAATAACAAATATAAAACTAATACAAACCTTAACAAACTAAAATAATCCTAATAAACATATACCAAATAGAAATATACTAGAGTATATTTCTATTAGGATTATTGGGATTATTTACTAGGTATCTGTTGTTATGTATTAGAATACATAACAACAGATACCTAGTGGTGACTTTGAGGGAAGAAGAACAAAGTCAAAGTCAAAATCTCTTTATTTCCATAAATACAATAAATGTACACTTAGAAAAGGTCAAATTCTTAATAATTAAACACTGACACGGAAATAAAGTGATATTTTTGATTTCAGTCGCTTCGGTATGTAGACTAAAGTAAAGAAGCGACGAAGAAACCTTTAGCCTGTTAATTAGTTGTTATTTTTCGAGTTGGAGCAAAACCCGTCCCAAGCTTTTTTATCCTCTAGAACATGCAGTCGGTCGACTTTTCACCTTCTGAATAAAATGCACTTAAATGTAACTTACTACTACTAGTTTGTACATGCTAGACCAGTTTATATGAATGATTCATCATCATCATCAACATATATTAGTCCATTGCTGGACTAATACAGGTTCGGATAGGCCTTCCCTAATGAGCTCCATAGCGCCCTGTCTTCAGCTTGCCGCATCCAGCATCTGCCTGTAGTCTTTCGCAGGTCGTCGTCTGGAGGGCATCCTACACTACATTTGCCGAGTCGCGGTCTCCACTAAAGAAAATGTTTACCCCAGCGGTTGTCAGTTCTTTGCGAGATATGGCCGGCCCACTGCCACTTCAGCTTGCTAATTCTCTGAGCTATGTCGATAGCTTTGGTTCTCTGTCGGATGTATTCGTAACGAATCCTAGCCGCTAGAAAAACTCCGAGCATAGCTCTTTCAATTATTATTATTCACTTCATTTATTTTAAATCTCGTTATAAAATACATTTTTACTATAGCAAAATAAAATATTATAAAACTATTCTACAGTAAAAAATATATCAAACCGGTGAATCTCCGGCCGCGAAGCTAGCCTTAAGCGGCCGGTGACTAGGGCTGCAGAGAGAGGAACTTCCTGACGATGCGCGCCGAGTCCAGGAGTACCGCCTTTTGAATCTGACCCTTGATCCAACTTCCAACTTTATTATTATTATTATTACTATAATTTTTTTTTTTGAGCCTAGCTCTCTGAGCGACTTTGAATGATTATATGTTAATATTTATATTTACTGCGCGCGAGATTTTCTTTGAAAACTCCACTCTCGCTGTCAGCCAACCAACGCAGCCAAGGGCGTGTTCTGTTCACTCTGCAATAATTTGTATTGACTTTACGCCAAATTCAATCAGCACAGAACAGCAGCATGATTTAGCGTACATAATTCAAACAAAGAACAAAATCAATATCACACTTCACTGCTCGTGCAATGCGCCGCCATTGTTCCCTGTTGGTTGCGTTGTGGGAGCAGTCGGCATGGTCGGCTGTGTCAGAGAGGTGATGAGGTCCGACCATCTGGTTGCAGAGCGACCACGAGACCTCTTACCCTCTTATCCTGGACCACGAGAAGCTACATCAAGTCTTCATTTAGTGCCACGTGCCTTCACAATAATATCACACTAATATTATAAATGCAAAAGTTTGGATGGATGAACAGATGGATGTTTGTTACTTCTACACGCCACAATACCTGAACGGAGCGATTTTTGTATACATAAAAAAACATAGGCTACTTCTTAGGGTTCCGTAACCGAAGGTTGAAAACGGGACCATATTACTAAGCCTCCGCTGTCCGTTCGACCGACTGTTCGTCTGTTAACGGGCTGTATCTCATGAACTGTAGACAGTTAACATTTTTCCAGAGTGTGTATTTCTCTTGCCGCTATAACAAGAAATAATAAAACTAAAATTTATTTTAAAATTTTAAAGGGGACAAGGGACAAAAATATATATATTTTTTTTTATTATTTTTGCTCTAGGTTTGTCAAGGCTCGCTTGAACTGTAATAGGTAGACAGTTGTGTGACTATTGCCGCTCTAACAATCTATAATAAAATTAAATTAAATTTAATAATTAAGGGGGCCCACGTACATATTACGTTTAGTACCGATCACCAAAGTTAAGCAACGTCGGGCGCGGTCAGTGCTTGGATGGGTGATCTGATCGCCTTATGTTAGCTTTTTTCCATAATAAAAGACAGTTTTGAGGGTTTCTTTTGCGAAATAGTTTTGTACGATGGAACCTTCCGTGTGCGAGTCGACTCGCACTTGGCTGGTTTTATTAGCCCTTATATTAACATGGGATAGAAATAACATTTAGACGTTTCCATAGAAACAACGCGTTCGAAGCCTCAGGCACAGACTAGTAATTATAATACGAATACTGATGTAGGATTTAACGCGATCTCTTCCTTAAAATTAATTGCCCAATTACGACTGCTTGAGCTAATAGCTCAAGCAATCTTTGTAAATAAGGAAATAATTAATTGATATTTAATAAATCTGCAGAGGTTATACCAAACATCGAAGCAATCTCATTAGAAAAGCAATCATGACTGTTCTGTTGTCACTATCACTACACTTATAAAAAGAAGTCACCCGACTGTTTGTATGTCTGAACGCAATAAACTTAAGAACTACCTAACAGATTTTCATACGATTTTCTTCATTGGACGGAGTAATTTATAAGGTAGATGTTTAATTCAAGTTTAGTTTGAATTGTAATTTAATTTAATTTCACGAAGATTGTTGAAGATGTCAAAACAAATCATGCCGACTAGGAGCTTTAATGGCGTGCGTCGCGTAAAAACCAATAGAGTTACTATGAAAACAATGAATAAAATATTTTTTTAGTTCAGCCTGTTGCATCCCACTCCCACAGCTCGGCAAAAGCCTCCTCCACATACTTCCACTCTTCTCGATCTTTTGCGACCACGCACCACTCCGGGTTAAAAGCAACGAGACCATGATGTACGGAGGAGGTTATTGTGTTTCGATCGTAATATACCTATATTATCGTTATATTAAAAGCCAAACTCCTTGGCTGAGGTTCCAATTAGAAAAAGAAACGGGTTGATAGGTGGCGTCTGTCACTTTCTTCACTTACTTTTTGCGGGTAACTTGGACAGGTGCGGATGTCGTTTGTGGAGACTGAGAGACTGTAAGATATTTAATTTATTTCCTTTGTCGTGCTATTTCTTGCGTTTAATAAAATAGCGGTTGTTCGTGTGATCGGGTTGTGGTTTTGGTTGTTTTTGAAATAAACCGCTTTGTTATAATTCTTACTCTAAAGCGTAAAAATATCATCTACCTACTTATATTAATACCTATTTTTGTAATTATAGTCTGATATAAAAATAATTAAAAACCCTTTCTATTATTAATACCTAGATTATAATAATATAGTATATAAAAAAAAAACAAATATTATTTTAAGTAGGTATATTGCGCACATTGATTCTGGCAAGTACCTACCGACAAGCTGTCGTAAAACAGATTATCGTCTTACTATGGGATTGTGGAATATCGAGTTACTATCTTTTGTCTGGTAGGTTATAAGAATTGATCCAAATGCAATACAGTACAATACAATACAAATACTCATTATTGCACACCAAAATAGAGAAAAACAGAACAGACAACACAAACACAGAGATGCAATGTACCTAATATTTAATTACATTTATTTATAAGACGAGTGTGAGCACCAACACACACCTATATTGTGTTTTAATGGTGCAACATTGATACACACACACACCCTCACACATGTATAATTTCTAAATAAATGAATATTCTATTCTATCCCACCACCTTTTTCGTGGCCGACCCCGTCGACGACTCCCGCCTTCTGGTTGTCACGTCGGATTAATGTGCGCAGAGCTTATAGCGTGGGCCCAGATCTCCGGGTCACTGCCACGTTAAAGTGGGATTGGACCGGCCACGACTGACGCGACGTGGCAGGTCCAATCCCACTTTAACCTGGCAGTCTTTTCCCCGACATTGGCAACGCCTGTTGGTGAGCGTTGCATGTGTCTGCCCGCGGCTTCGCACGCATTGTTTCTATGAAAACGTTTTAAGGTTATTTCTATCTCATGGAAACTGATTTATGGGATAAAAAGTAGCTTACGTTTTATTCAAGGCCTAGAACTACCTGTGTGCTAAATTTCAGCTCGATTCGTTAACTAGTTTTGACGTGAAGAAGTAATTAGCGTCTATCCGAACATCCATAGGTACGTTACGTACGAAAGTTTGGATGTAATGTATATCTAAACATCCAAACTTTCGCATATGTAATATTAGTGTGATTCTTCCTAAAAAGATTTATTGAACTGCTTTGCTCCGTGCGAAGCCGGAGCGTGTTGCTTGTGTTTGATAAGTTCTCATGCAATCAAGGACCGATATTAGTAAACAGGGGGCCGATCGGGAACTGGGCATGTCTTGTTTACTCTTCGGCTCGGCTCTACAGGGACGGAGCTAAGGGAACCAGCTCTACAAAAAAATAAGTTATTAAGATCTTTACTTGTTTTAATGTTGTCTGAAATAAATGTACTAATATTATAATTATAAAAAAAAGTTTTTTTTTTATAAATGGTGTGAGCCCCAGGACCAAGGTTATTATAATTTTTTAATAATAATTATATTAAAAGCTAAAATGTATTACCGCTTTAGCTTTAATACATTTTAGCTATAAAATAAACACCTGTTTATTACTAATTATTTCTTCGAACGAGATGCTTCGTATAATTTGTGATAGAACTTCACTAGGTAAATTAGTGTAATCAACAATTATAATAACGTTGCGTATCGTTCCCAAAATAAGTATTCTGAAAATAAGAATTATTTAACATGTAACGCGCACTCTATTCATAACGTCCGTTAGATACAAAAAACAAATGACGACGCGGGCTTTAGTACACGATAGTCCTTTACTTTATTTCGTTAAAACACAGTGCGTAAATTAAAGTGCAGTGGAAACAAAAACCGAATACGGTTTGAAAATCTACTCTCTAAAACGGCCAAAATGTTGTATAGATAAGTACATAAGACAACTTCACTTTAAAGAAGGGAGTTAGATTTTTATTCAAATACCCACATAGGTATGTGTAGCAAAAAGCCGAGTATACACAGTATGTCACCCGATAAACTCCAGCCAAACTCAAGGTACAACGTTTGTAAACACGGCCCCCATACAAAAAAAAAACTTTCTGATTAATCTTCTAAATCCATCGTGGTTGTTAACACTATAGTCATTTACAACGGGATATTTGAGTATTGAGCTTGCCAATATTTCGACACAGTTGCATGCACCATGATCACAGTATAACTGACAAATCATGGTAAATATCCCGCTGTAAATGACTTTAGTACTTTAGTAGGTTTGAGTCATCCAACACATGCTGAGCCAGAGCCAATTTTATAAACAGACTTACTCAGCAATTGTTTTTTTTTTTCTCTTTAATTATTTGTGTTTTTATTATTACGTATGTGTTCTGTATGTTTAGTTCTGTTTATAAAATAAATATATTTTAATCTTTATTCTAATTCTAGTACTTTCTGATTGTTATTTTGAATATAAGAATTTGCGCTACTTGTCGATTTGAGCTCTTTTATTAATTAATTGTATGGTTCGGCTGAGAATGGGTCGCGTTTAGTGATATCAAATTTTGAAAGCCATAAAGAAATCAGTGACGAAATATTAGGTAAGTTCTCGTTTTAATGCTGCATTGCAAAATAGCCCTTTCTCCGTCCCTGTATCAATGCCAACACTAAGAATGCTGGGTACTTCTATCGAAGCTCTGTATACGACTATCCGGGGAAACGCGATACCAATTGCACTTCACAACGACGGTTTGTTGTTTTACTATTGTTGTCCAGATTTATCAACGTAACAGGAACCGAGGATTTGCCTCAGCGAAAAGTGCTGGAAAGTCTAAGTCTTGTCTTGTTAAAGGTAGGTTGTTTTTAGGTAAATCTTCATCATCATCCGCCTATCCACTGCTGGAAATAGGCCTCTCCTAATGACCGCCATAGCGCCCTGATTAGGTGGATAGTGGGATGAATTTTTGTCAGTTTTTCAATAGAGTTTTTGGCTCTGTTCTGTTTCGAAACTATACGTACTGTCAAACTAAACGTGATTGTCTCCAGCCAAACTCAATGAGAGATGTATTTCTGCTATCCAACAACCCCAAACTCATTGTCTAGAAATGGCCTATCGATCGGCCACCGATACGTACTCAACTCGCTTATAACGCGTAAATCCACAAACGACGCTCCCATTGATGTTCCAATATTTCGCGAACCGTGCACCTCACGTGTACCGACCTGGATATTTTCTGAATCTACAGGATCATTCATATCCATTTATGTAGGTTTGGATACTCCAAGATCCTCAATTTAGGCCCGCCTTGGGCCAAAGCTGAAGTGAAAAAATTTAGATACGAAATTCGCAGCTCTAACAAAATTACTCTCAGTGTTATTCGATAAACGTTGGGCGTTTTGCTTACAAATATTTCACATCGAACAAGTATCAATACTTAAAAAGGTTCTGGACAGAAATAATGCCGTGGGATAGCCAGGATGCAGGTGATAAATATGATGATGATGAAAAGATTCTTCATAAGTGAGTTGATGTCCTAATCACTTTAACAATCATCAAAAATGATACATTCAATTAAATAACAACTTGGCGTAGTAAAATATGCGACGTGTAGCATATAAAACTTTTGTGAATTCGTCTCATTGTAACTGAGAGAACAAAGAAAACAAAGAAAAAAATCTGCTTCGTAGAAAAATAAGAAGTACCTATTCTTTACAGATTTTATCTATGACCTTTTAAATTCTATCCTGACTGTTATTAAAAGAGTTGAAATGTTTCTGAAACGATTTCTGAGATTTTTTCATTCATTAAACTTGAACAAAGCCCGCTTGTTTAGGATAAAACAGCCGGTAGCTTTACCTTTGTTGATCTGATTACATTTATAAAAACACTTTTTGTAATTGTTTTTCGAGAAAACACAAACACGTGCCTCGACGACTCGTCATAACAAAAAGAATATCTGTGCTCGTCATTTTATTTTGTTTTACAAGCTATAATTAAAACAAAGCCAAAGCAAAAGTTGCCTGGAAGAGGTCGCTGTTAGCGATAAGGCCGCCGATTGTACTAGAACTAGATATAGTTAGTATTAAGTTATTGTTTTATATAATATAGTAATAATCTCTTTAAGCAATTTACGTAACTTCACATGCTTTATACTTATGATTTAGTTCGTTATTCTTTTTGAAATGTGGACTATCCACATTGTCCAGCATTATTTATTTATATTTATTGACTTGCCGATTTGAGATCCTTTCTTCAAAAATATTCTTAATAATTATACCTTTATCTCAACTCGAAGCATGTAAATTTTACTTTTTGTTATTGGGATTTATTGACATAATTTGCAGCTAAATGACAAATAGACCATAGAATCACAGAAGATCATATAATGATGTTGCCGACATTACCCCGCCGGTCTGTGTTGGCCGCGTTGCCGACTTTGGTGTGTAGATTTCTTAAGTTTTCATAATATGCCTCCACTCTGTATAGGTGAATAAAAAAGATCGGTTTTGATCAAACGCCTCGCCCAAAAAATGTTACCAAGAAAACTTTATTAGAACGAAAATAATCTCTCGCTAAACACTCGACCTATTCCAGAACTCATTCAGAGGCTGGCTTTTAGATTTATTTGCTCAGTGCTAAGTGTTCGTCACAGATTGCTGTGGAGTTTCTTGTTGCGTTGAAACATCCGGCGTGTGACACGCCCTTTACATTAGCTTCTAACCTCACTTTCGCACTGCTCTACTTCGGTGCTTTGGATTGGGGTTTTGGTAACGCTATTTTTATTTTATACATGGGTTTTTGTAGATACCTCGTGAAGATTCCACATTCTGGGTATACAGGGTGCCACGTAATGACCTACTAAGTCGAAAGGGGGTGATTTCGGATTCCGAGGTGTATTGAAATTTCGCATATTTTTTGAATATTATTAAATTATTGACTTGTTTCTTTATATTTGTGTTCGACACCCAGACCAGTTAGTGGGTCTGGATGTCCGCCAACATGTCGCCGACTAAGCCTCCAACAAGCGGCCGGGTTGTGTAGGCGGCGGCGTTGGCGACTTTGGTTTGGTGTGCTCCTTAAGAGGGCGCAAAGCGCGCCGTTTTGTAAAAAGGATAGGCATACACATAAGAGCGGGACAGAGCACACGCTTTGGAACGGCGTAAGCGCAAAAATCAAGGTTTTGCTTTTTTACAAGAAAACTACACAACTTATGAAGAAACTGGTCCAAGGAACGAAATAATTAGTACTACGAATCAAAACATAAGTCATTTCAATTGACTGCAGGGTTCCTAAGATCTCGACGAAATTATGTGCGAAAATGACAGTGCACTTTCATGTTTTTTTTATCGTATTTTTTTTGCCCAATCGTGTTTTCACATTTCAAAACCAAATTTTTATTTTTTTATTTTATGTAATTCGAGTTTTTACACCACGGGATCCCGTGAATACTGAGATCTAGGCCTAGTTTGACAACGAAAACCGTTAGGTTCACCCCTTAATAATAATCTCGACTACGTGGCGTGACGGTTTAGTGACGGTATATATTATGAACCATGTTATTGGCTGTCTTCACACTTAGTGGCTAAAATGGGCTATAAATGGGAAGGAGGTAAAGTACCTATTCGCGGTGGGAACGCGCGCTAAGCTTTCATTTAGCTGTTCTGTGGTGGTGTAATGCGTATGAAATAAATAATGCTGAACATTGTCTTTTCATATTAGATTCATGTAGCTCTAAGTTGTTGATTGGATGTACCAAACCTGCGAATCTTGGGATTGTGTCACAGGTGGACCTCTACCCATGGTCCATTGAGGTTGTCAAGATGTAGAAATATAATTTAATGGTTTTGAAAAAACAAAAAACTGACTTCAAATCCCTTAGTATTAAACAGTTTTTAAAATTTTGTGGGATAATACTAATCCCTTTGGAAGAAATTTTTTATGGGACTATCTCGGGATTATCTTCTATACAACTGCAAAATAATCATCCAAAAAGTAAAATAACGGAGAAACCGCCTCATTTTTTCGAAGTCGATTGAAAAGCGGTTGGGCTTCAAACAAGCAAAATGTCCAGACTCCCATTTCTTCTGTACACAGAACTAGTGGGAATGAATAAGTGTCTGTAGGTAGGTAAATCATAGGACGCTCATTGGCTGTCCTCGACTGTATAAAATATACATTTTATAGAGACGAGCACCTTCTTTATACCGTTCATTCAGATTTTATTAACACGAAATTCATTACTCGAAACAAAATGGATGAAACTGCTTTCCTAAACTAAAAGTGAATATTTTAGTATCGTGGATGCGGTGAATGAAAAATCTATGATTCAGTTAATTTAGGATTATGAACTGAAAACTTCTTTATGCTCAAATGTTTTGCAGCTAGCGAGTTGTTAAAACTTACCATAACAAAAGCACTGCTTTTGGACTGTTTGTTAATTTTATTTTATGGAGTCTAAGTAGGTTGGTACCAAAATCAAACATAGACCTAACGTATACATTAACCGCCAGAGAATCAGACGTAAAGTCGTTAATTTTGGTATACGGAAATTTGTTTCTAATGGGTTTTCCCGGAACTTTGACTTTATTTTAAAAACCTCTCACTCGGGTAGTATCTGTAGGAACAAATTTTCTGAAAAACAACAATTTATTCCGAGGAAGAAGGTTTTCGAATTGTTTTATTTATATTTCTACTTTTAATACTAGTTCTAATTTGTTTCTATACTTTGATTGTAATTTCTAACTCTATGCACCTGACTTAGGACATAGATTCAAACAAATCGACACCATAAATTCAGTCATGAAACGAGGCATATGTACATATGTTAGTTGGATTCGACGACCTCATAAACTTAGCTTAGTTCGAACGCTGCAGTAGCTTTTCACAAAATTAACTTTTGAGCACCCACTAACTACTACATAATCTGCAACCAGGCTTTGACAATGCGGATGTATGTATTAAACTTTATGGCTTCTTCATACGGCAGTTTGGAGATTTATGACTCAACTAATGATACTGTTGTGAATAATTGAAACAGGCACAATGTATGATGGCGACGTCAGCGGCGCAGCGGGCGAAGGTCCGCCTGCGGCAGAGAAGGTTTGCGGGTTCGATTTCCGCGTCGAGATAATATTTTTTACGATCTGCAGATAATTTTTCGGGTGTTCTGGATGTTTTCTTACTAAATACCTATCTATGTAAAGTACCTACTAAGAACATAATCAGTTTATCTAGTACCCATAACATAAGCTCTGCTTACTTTGTGGCTAGATGATGCTGTGTGGATTGTCGACCAATATTTATTAAATTAATAATTGCGTCGGGCACAACATAACAATATGACGACGTCCATGATGGCACAGTGAGTGAGTCTATGAGAAAAACATTACAGAGTTTATGGTTCGAAAAAAAGCACTGTCTTTTTTATTTGTCTCTTGTCTAGAGTGGAGTTTTATTTTCTAGAATGCGGCCATATTCGAAATGTGGCCATTGTGTGGCCAAGTAGGCATTTCACATAGGTATAAAAAAGCCATATATAAATAAGCAATATATTGATATAAGAGGCTTTTTTTGTATCAACATACATAAAATTCCCCGAAAAATAACATCAAAGGTAATTGGATAGAATCATTACAGGATTTGGCGAATAGGAGCATTATTGGCTTGAGATACGAGTATTTATATCTTTAGTCTAATTGTTGAACTTTTTCATTGAAAATACTTATACAAAACTACTTAGATCTAAATGTACTACGTCACAAAGCTCGTAGTATTTAGGGGTAGTTAATTTAGGCAGATCACAAACATAAATCAATGATGATTCTACATGGAGACATGGAGTGTGGAAAAGAAACTAGCTAATTAGAAGAAAATTTAATTTAAAATTGTACCTTAAAATATGTATTATAAGAAATCAAATCATATCCCAAAAATTCCTGTACTGAGGGAAGGATGAGGGTTCAAGTCAAAGTCGAATAATTTTCGCGATATTATTTGATTTCTTATAAATTACCCCGAGTGTCTGATAACCGCTGGGGTAAACGTGTTCTCGAGTGGAGACCGCGACTCGGCAAAAGTAGCGTAGGACGCTCTCCGGCCAGGTGGAATGACGGTCTGCGAAAGACTGCAGGCAGATGCTGATGCGGCAAGCTGAAGACAGGGCGCTATGGCGCTCATTGGGGGAGGCCTATGTCCAGCAGTGGACTAAGATAGGTTGATGATGATGATGATGATGACGACCCTGAGTGTGAGGGCTTACGCACTATAGTAATAAAAAACCTAAGTATTATAAGAATTTATCACTCGTGTTACTACTAGATAAGATAATTTAAGATACCAGGACTAAGGCTCGTTTTATGAAAACTTGCTCAGTCATTTGTAGATCTATGCTTGAGTAACGCTTTTGCCATCGAAAATCGTTACTCAAGTATAGATCGATGACTGAGAAAGGTTTCATAATAGGGGCCTTAGTGTTATGCGTTCACAACGAGACAGAGTACTATCTCGTTTTTGTAAGAATCATCAGCTTGGACCTCACGATACAGGCTCGGCCTAGTGTGAGATCTATCGGCAAAATCGTAGTATCTATAAGCCCGCAAAAGAGTTCGACTAGAATCTAGCCAAACCAATTTGTTCAAGTGGGATATAAAAGAGAAACTGTGTCGTTTGATCTCGATTACCTCTATCGTTCACAATCCGCATCCACATTTACAGTTTTATTACCAAATGAGCTGCGTTATTGCGCAATCCACGCGTGATTTGATCACAGGTACGCGCGCCGCAGTACGCAAACCTAGTGACCAGGTCACTGATCACAATTATGATACGTAGTAGACTGGTCTGTTAGCAACCAAGCTAAGCAAATATAAAACAACTAGTTTGTTACGGATTTCACGCTAGGCTAACAACTTGATACCTGTAGGAAGTAAATAAATAAAATTAACTCCTAGAATGTTCCAAAGCTACACCAAAAAAAAACTTACCACACGGCATATTTCAAATGCTACCCTAGGGACATTTATTAAACTAATAGAAGGTAGCATTATACGTACTAATGGCACGAGCCAACGAACTGGGGCACAATTGCAGTTGCAATGGGACATCCCATTTCAGAGACAATTCATTTTGTTCCCCTCAGGTGATATTTTCTAAGAGAATTTCATAATCTTTGTTGGATTCAGTTTTAACCTGGATTGAATTCACTGGAGTCGCATTTGACTCAAATAATATTGGTTAAGTTTCAGTAAAAAAAAAAAATCATCTGCAAATAAGTCTTAAAATCACTTTATTGTAGAAGCAAAATAACCATCATCAGCCTTTATTAATTAGTCCACTGCTGGACATAGGCCTCCCATAATGAGTGCCATAGCACCCTGTCTTCAGCTAGCCGCATCCAGCATCTGCCTACACCTCAGTCTTTCGCAGATCGTCATCCCACATGGCCGGAGGTAGTCCTACACTACGTTTGCCGAGTCGCGATCTCCACTCGAGAACACGTTTATCCCAGCGGTTGTCGGTTCTTTGAGATATGGCCGGCCCACTGTCACTTCTGCGGGCTAATTCTTTGAGCTATGTCGATAACTCTGGTTCTCAGGTACCTACACAGAATCAGAGTACGAAAATAATAGTTTTAAGTTTAATTTAGTACAATAGGCAGCCTTACCACTGATATGATGGTTACTGCAGAGCCGGATTTGGTTAGCTGTAAATGCCTATACATATATATAGCTCTTTATTGATATGGATCAGTTGAGCTACCTGTTGATTGTTTGCAACTGTCTGTAGTTAGCTTAGTTGTTTGAATTGTAAATACTAGTTCTAATTTGTTTTTATTATTTGATTGTAATTTACTCTCTATTGTACATCACAGCATAATACATCATATAAATCACAAAAGTAGCAGGGCGGCCTTATCGCTAAGAAGCGATTTCAGGCTTCTTTCATACGGCTCTAGTTACTCGTATATAATAAAAGTAAAACTCATTTTAACGCCGCGCTCCGACTTTTAGGTCGCATACCTGAAACATTTATTTTGTGTTTTATGACACCTCTAAATTTTGAGCTAGCTTCTAGACCTGTAAATTGTTTTCGTAATTTCAAGAAAAGTACCTATTTTTGAACTGTAGACAATGTACCTACTGAGTTGTTATAATAAGTTTTCTTTGGATATAAGTTATTTATTTACAATTATCATTTTGGCACTGATTTCTAGCAAAATTAGGGGCATTTTTAGTGTCTATGATAATTATTTTAAACTGTAATTTTACAACTAAAACTCGATAATTTTCCAAATCATAAAATAATGTTAAATATTCCTTATGAAGTGTTTCTAACCATTTTAGTTTTAAAAGACTTGGCAAATAAAATCTTTGGGTGTCCTATACGAGTACATATAAAACACACCAATTTGTCAGTTCTGACAAAACCGACAGACTAAGCTCTAAATCTAACAACAATAGACCAAGGCCTCCAGAAAACGAAAGACCTTTGAAAAGTTTCTTAGCTAAAGCCTCAATGACAATGGAAAGTGATCTGAAAATTCTGCCAGAAGCCGCAGCATTTTCCTTACCACTAATGATGAATTTGCCTCTTCGGCTAAATTAGACAATTATATCATTAATTCGCTAGAAAGCCTTTACAAACAATTTTTGACATCTGCCGTCATTTTTGACATCTATTTTTTGCATCGGAAATGAATCTCGACAAATGTTAATACATTTGTCGAGATTCACTCACTCACTTTTTGTTTTTTGTCGAGATAGCGTGCGTCGAGATTCCGTAGTTCACCCATTGCGATCACACTTCACAATCACAACACGCTAATCAATATTAACATTAAAAATTCCGAAAGTAACTCTGTCTGTTTATGTATCTGTTTGTCTGTTACCTTTTCACACCCAAACTAAAGATGGATAGACATACCATCTAGGGAGTGAATAAGTTGATTAATAAATATTAGATTTTATAAAAACGATTTTTTAGGAGAAAATAATCGATTTTCAAGAGTCGATTAGTCAATAAGTCACACTAAAGTACGTCGTAGCAAGCACGCGTAACACGAACGCGCCGGTACGACTATGACTGAGGTGGGTGGACCTAATTGCACCTAATTTCAGCCTTCCCCTTTCGAGTAGCTAGTCTCCTTATTTCCTTCGATTGATGGGACATATTTTTTTATCTACGAACTTTTTGTAAATTCTTCGTTTAAATTGTAGGTGCTAGGTACATCATCGATCCATTAAGCCACGCGACTCGACTCAAGTTAAGAGATTAAACACACTAGGATTAGGTAGGTACTAAAAGGTCTGAATATCCACTTAGCATAAAACAAACAGATTAAATTGAGTGCTAAGTCGGCTTTAGGAGTACGTACGTACCTTATCTACCTAAGGTAAGAGATCTAACATGATTATACTCCGACCACGCGTTTTTTTTCTTTGACTGAATGAGAGAAAGCAATATTTCATGTACTCTGTTTCTTTTTATAAACAATCTGTCGACTCGAAAAATATCGGGAGTAACGAGAGCAACAATATTTATCGAGCTGCAGATTACGTATTTATGAAATATAGCATTATTTTATTCAGTCAAAGAAAATAAGCTTTTAATCTACGTGGTACTTGCTACCCAGAACGGTAGCGAAACATTTCGCTCGGTTTCTCGCGTCATACCGACGGATATTTTGTACGTACCACAGAGCCACTCGGCTTTCGCTACCGCTCTTTAGCGAGTACTACATAGGTAGGCATAGGCCTCTGAGATAATGTGCATGCTGAGTGGACAGCGGGGGCGGATTTTAGAAAAAAGTAAAAAACTACATCCATTTTTCATCCCCTGCGATTTTATGTTAACAGAATAATAGAATAGCGTTTCTATGATCAAAATACATAGTTAAAAATATGCTTTTTACATCTCATGTTGCGCATAAACCACAAAATCACTACGCTGAATAAAAAACTCGCACCTGAAAACCAGTGTGAATTCATAACCAAGCCGCTCTCGAAAAATAAAAATGTTAAATGTAAGCACCTAGCAGATGACGCTGCCGTCACAACATGCTCAACGAAGTACAGTCAATGTCAAAAATTGTTGTACATTGTCAATTTTCAAAAGCTCGTATACGCGCCATAAACGCTGAAATGATATCGTTGTTCAGCGACTTCTCTCGGTTACTGTACGTTCTCATCTCAGCCAGATTGTGCATATTTCATGGCAACACGTAAGTACCTAATCCCGGATATATTACCTCCGCCGCAGCCGGAATAAAATAAAGGAACTCTTTGTAAGTACATCCAGCAGCAATAAAGATTATGTTCTTAAAGCCGTGTGTACCTGAGCATGTTCCTTGTACGACCACGAAGCCGTCTGGAGCTCAAATATTACATGTAATAAATTAGAGCGAGACGTCCTATAACATTCCCTCAGTCTCGTTGGCTTCACATGGCAATTGTCCTGATATTACATGGCGATAAATTGAAGCTTTACTCTGGCAACTCTGGTTCTACCTAAATGCTCGTAGCGAATACTTTGTAGTCGAGGCAGAGAACAAATTTTATTATGATTTTAATGTCTCGGTGAATTCTCGACGATGATTCTGAAGACAGCAAAAAGGAATTGCTAAGGACATAAGACCGGGAACGGTTTCTTCTCGTAACGCGAAATAATATCGGGAGTCTTTATTGAAATAACTCGGCGAGGAACTCGCTTTGATATACTGTTTTATAGCCGTATCCAAACTTCCAATCTCGTAATAAGAAAGTGGGTGAAACGCAGCTTAAGAAGGTGGTCGCAAAAGAAAATGTGCAAAAAATGGTGGGCCCAAGCAGGGACCCCCTTTCGAATTGCAAATGAAAAACAAACTCTTCAAATTAAATAAACGTTAGCAGTCACCGTAAAGCCCAAAGCAATTAGGTTGGATATATTTTTCTACAATTTTCTGTTCAATTTTTCTTTGGACGTAAGTAGCAGCAGGTGCACTTAAAGACATTTACACTTTCATAAACGTTGAGGAAAAGGTCGGAGCCTGACTTTAATAAGGTTGGGCTTTTCGTGGAATTATACCAGAAAAGTTGCTGTACAAATCTTGTAAATAGCTTTTTAGTGCAGATTTTTTATGGAACTATGAAATAGGAACCTTAGTTACTAAATATCTTTTATATAACTAAGTTTCTTAGGATTTTTGGTGATTAATTTCACCAAAAATCCTAACCTATCCAATAAAATAAAACATATAACTTCGTAAAAATAATAATCCCAACACATTAAGAAACAAATATAAACTAGAATTAGCTAAAGCACGTACTGATTACGGCAAGAAAACAATTGTTTACGCGGGAGTGCAGTTATTTAATAGCTTGCCTAACGAGATCAAGGAATGTGCCAGCATAAGCATGTTCATAACCAAATTTAAAAATACGTTTATAGTACACATAAGCATCTATATAAACGTAAGCAATATCTTTTTGTGTGCCACTCCCTATTTCTATGAATATTTAGCCTCCGTTTAAAAGTAATAAATAACCACGCTTTTGTCCGTATTCAGAGTTTAAAAATTGCATACAAACTATGTAAGACGGAGTGGCGGATTAGCTCATGCTTAGCGTTGTAATGTAAATTTACTATAGCAGCTAGGATATACTTACCTGCTACATATATATTACTATACTTACCGCCTGCCGGCCCCTGAGGTATAGCGTACTATTATTTTTAAGAACTTTTTGTATCTCGTTGTTATAAGTGAACATATTTGTTTTATGACATTTAACATCGTTAACCCGAATATAAGGACTCTGTAAACCCGAGAAGAACACAAGCTTTATACATTTTAATAGGAAAATAATCTCAAAATGTTACTATGTTAATGTACCTATTATTGGCGGAAAGTTTAAGCGATTACATTAAAATTAACATGAAAAACTTTGATTTATCTTTCGGTTACTATTTCAAAAGTCTCCTATTTTCACGTTGGTGTTTTCTACTAACTTCTACTAGGCCGTTAAATGTTCAACATTTTACGGCCTATAAAACGAAGTAAGCTTATGTAGAAGGAACGCTGTGTAATTTGCACGCTTCGATTGATTTGAAATGATCCATTTAGTTGTATTGAATGAAAGCTTTTAGCCATCACGTTTTACAGAGCTTTGAACCATGTGTGTTTTTGATTGTAGGTTTGTAAATGATGTAGTATGTATGTTACTTGATATCGCCGCCTGTGGGTAACCGATTTTACTGATTCCTTTACTATTGTATAGAGCATGATCCCGAGGTGGTCCTATAAATATTTTATTCCGAAGGATTAATATTTATCCCGTTAAACTTTAAAAAGCGACATAATATTTTTGGACAATTGCCAATTGTTAATAGATTTTGATGATTCTTTCGTTTTGTATAAAAAACATTTTTTTAGTGGTCTCCTATAAGTTTGATTCACGAAGAAATGCTATGTGCGCCGTAAAACGTAGGTTTGTAAAAAATCTTCAGAATATGATAATTTCATGGTCACCTAATTAATATGGTTTCCATGGCAACGGGCGTCAGCACAGATTCATCCATTTGTTATCAAATTAAATTAAACTTGAATTATAACTAGATGTCGCCAGTGTAAACTAAATTTTTGGCACGTGGACATAGACCTTCGGTCAGGGAAAGTAAGGAAGGGGTGATTTCGTTCGTCCGAGACCATTGTCGAACATTGTCTATAAACCGGAGTTTGAAGTCGGCTTATCGTTTTTTAAAACACACCAAATTATTGTATAAAAGTGTCATCAAAATTTGTTTGAATCTGTTAGAAAGTAATATTTTTATTTCTCCGCCTGTGTACATTATTATTTGCTGTGTGGTGCCGGCTTAGAACACCCCAACTCATCCCGCGGGTGTCGTAAGAGGCGACTAAAGGATATCCACTGGACTCTCCCAGTGGATATCACCAGTGGATATCCTAATTATTCTGCTGGGGGCGCTGCTGCCCTCTGGCAGCAGCGCCCCCAGCAGAACAATTCTACCACCGAACTGCGATCCCCAACCCGCATGCCCAGCGTGGGGATTATGGGCCCCCCCGCGAGATAAAAGCCAACAAGGCGCTTATCAGGGGGAGGCCTGGGTCCAGCAGTGAACTAATATAGGCTGTGGTGGTGGTGGTGGTACATTATTATTAAAAATAAAAGTGCCCAGCTCTTTTCGGTGTGATGATGCAATTTCCTCCACATTTCTCTCTCCGATGATTGCATTGGTCTTTTACTCCTTTATACGACATGACAGCGACTTTCTGCCTGATCTCACTCATATAGAAATTTCTGGTGAAAAAGGTCTAGAAGGAAGACGAGGAAGAAGATTCCTCGTCTTCCTTCTACATTTCCTTCTATGATGTTACTTATGAAGTTGTCATGTCGTATAAGATGTCCAATCATTTTCCCTCTTCTGATCTCTCCTCAACTCTTTTCAAAACCTCCTCAGAACATCCAACACCGCTGCCGTACAGCAAAAAAATGAGCATACAAAAGTGGGCTTAAACTCGTTATATAAATTATAAGGGTTAGGGTTAGCGTTATATACCTTAACCGGTGCAGCTACAGGAAAATGGTCTTAGGAGACAAAAACCTTCTTTGTACAATTAATAAATACTAACAAATTTTCTTTTTTTCTCTTCACAAAGGTACAATACAAATTAGATTCGCAGTTAACACGCTTAAATTCATAATGAGTTCACAAAGGTACTTGAAAATATCACAATGTATAAACTAAGGTTGTTACTACATAAAAATATAAACGATTATCCAATTTAATGGTATATTTAAAAACGTCTGAAATTACCAATTGGCTACCTAAGTTAATTAAGTAAAATAGCGGGCAACAATAGTTTGTAATGAATGTAAGGGGTGCGATAATTCATAAACAAAAAAACCCACGGCAAAAGCATGGGTGCAGAAGACATATGTATAAAACCAGTAAAACGTAACTACCCTCTTTAATCAAGAGAAAACATTTGGATTCAAAAATAAAGTGCAACTTTCCCAGCTTTAAAACTAGTAAAATATTTT
Organism: Eupithecia inturbata; assembly: GCA_963662085.1. Classification (NCBI taxonomy): domain Eukaryota; kingdom Metazoa; phylum Arthropoda; class Insecta; order Lepidoptera; family Geometridae; genus Eupithecia; species Eupithecia inturbata. The sequence continues at coordinate 3,591,854 of OY759194.1, read as the reverse complement.
TTCAGTTAAAAGCACGTCAGCATAAAATGTTGAATGCATTGTTGTTTCTATACGGGACAGCTGGTGGCTTAGCTGCGTGACAAATCCAGACTTTTCTAATCTAAAAGTTGAAATAACTTTTTGCATTTTGTATTGATGGAGTTACAACAATACTGAATCAACTTTCTATTTTATTTGTTTGTTAGAGAATTATACGTAGTTCGTTCCTACAGGCACATTGTTAAATTTAAGTGACACATTAATATTATACATTATAACTTTTGACAGGTATTAAAAAAAAACCCTTGAGTGTAATATTAAATGTTATAAGACCCTGATAAGGCTTTTAATTGTAAACTAGCTGACTCGACAGACGTTGTCCTGTCTTAACTATGAATATTAAGTTTTCTTAAATTTGCTAATTTTCCGCGCGACTTTCTTAATTTTTTCTTTCTTAAGAACCTTCTCCTAACATTATCAAACACAACAAAAATTTTTCAGTAATATCAGACCAGCCGTTCACGCGTGATGCCGTGACTTAGGGAAATAGGGATTAATTTTTAGGGTTCCGTACCCGAAGGGTTAAAATGGAACCCTATTACCTCCGCTGTCCGTCCGTCCGTCTGTCACGTGGCTATACCTCATTAACCGTAAGAGGTAGACAGTATAAATTTTCAGATTATGTCTATTTCTCTTGCCGCTATATCAACAAAATATAATAGATATACAAATAAAATAAATATCAAAATTAAAGGAGGCTCCCATACAACAAACGTGATGTTTTTGGCTATTTTGGCTCTTAATTTGTCAAGGCTGTATCTCTTTAACTGCAATAGGTAAATACATTAAGTAACACTTCAACTTTAATGATATAATATACTAAAAATAAAATAAAGTTGAAAATTTAAAGGGGTCTCCGAACAAGTGAAAATTTGATGTTCTTTGAAAAAGTTGTCTGATTTTTACGGTACGGAACCCTTCGTGTGCGAGTCGACTCATGGGTATCAATCAATATACATATAAAAAAACAAGACTGATAAGGCCTCCCATACACGTAAACTATTCGAAGATCTAAGATTTCAGGCCCTAGGGAGCGTCGCGTGACCGTCATCCCTTTCACGTGAAAATTGCGGGAAATCCCTGCTGACTTTCTGATCCTTCGATATTTCTCGCAGAGAAAATGACATGTCGATTCTATGTTAGGATACACGACCTATGGTTGGTTCTATAAGGTCACTTAGGAATTGTGGTTGCAAAAATAATAGCGAGCGATTTTGTACTGTCTAGTTTCTGCCCGCGGCTTCGCACTCTTTGTTTCAATGGAAACGTTTAAAAGTTATTTATATTCCTTAGGGCCTGATTTATGGGATATAAATATGTAGCCTATGCGTTATTATATGCAGGTCTAGACCAATATCTATGCAAACTTTCAGCTCGATCCGTTTAGTAGTTTTGGCGTGAAGAAGTAACATACATCCATCCAACCAAACTTTCACATTAATAATATACGAGCTTCGGCCCGCGGCTTCACACGCGTATTTTCGGTAAAATAAGTAGCCAATTATTTAAGTTGGTCTATGTTCAAAATGTACCCCAAATTTGTCAAAATTTGTAGTAGTTTTGGAGATAGATAGATAACTCTTTATTGTACCACACAAACACAAAATATAAAACAGAAGAAAATTCTGAGAAACAAGGAAACAAAGGGCGGCCTTATCGCTTTGAGCGATCTCTTCCAGGCAACCTTGGGATGGACTGGACTTATGAGAACAATATAGACGATCTTAGGGGAGACCTGGGTAACAAAATAAAATCCACATTTCACAAACTTTCGTCTTTATAATATTAGTAGAAGTGTTTTCCCCCATAGTGGGGATGAAAAACCTGGAAAAACCCGTGTTTAGTATGTTGCCTTTGGACATAGCTGATAGTAACATGATACTAAAAATAGAATCAGAAAAACACCCTGTCAAATGTTTTTTACAAGTTCCACAAAGAGATCTATAATCTTCTTGACCTATAGACTTTTAAATAAAAGAGGTAAGTTCCTACCCATAGAAAAAACTTTCTCTCTTTTTCACCTGCTTCCTTTCTATTTGAGTCTTTGAGTACTTAACATTTACCTTTGATCGAAATAAAAAACGAACAAAATTTTTGCGAGGTTGGCAACTTCGCTCCGTAAAAAGTTGCCAGCTCCAATTGAAACAAAACGGCAAGTCTGCAATACGGCAATAGTTTTTTTTACTTACTTTATTGGCACAGATTAAATTAAGCAGCACAGCTTATTCCAACTCGAAAAAACTATCTGGGAATGCAGAAGTAAATTGCTATGTAAATCAAGTCCGCCTGTTCTGTGTACCTCCCGATTTCCGATACACCTGATTGCAGAAACGAACACATAGCAAATAGGATGGGAATTGTTTTGTTGCCTTTTACTTCAATAGGTATATACGCTTTGAGGAATACTGGCAAGAAAACAAAGAGGGGTGGATTTTAAACCTTATTCTAAACTGGCTTCAGAATGGTTCGAATGGGACTATCACATATATGTAGGTAAGTGCAATTTGATGTTTTTAGATAAAATAAAAACCGACTTGGTTTAAATTTATACTGTTTTTACGAGACTAATAGTAATTCCTCCATATATGGGACCGCATCTTCTATATTTTCTATACAAAACCAATAGAATTATCAAAATCGATATACAATTGATAGAGAAATCGGTGAATGAATATACATAAAACAAGATCCGTCAAGTGCGAGTGACTCGCGCGCCGAGGGTTTCGAACGTTTGCCAAGTATACCAATATGTATTTTTCCTGTAAAATATAGCTCCATATCTTCAATCGCTAGATGGATGGAAAGGGGGGGGGGGGAGGGGAATGGGTAGTTTTTAACTTTTTTCAAAATATTTCAAAAAGTATAAAACCTACAGAAATTTAAAAGACTGTTTTGAGATGTACAAACTAATACCTTTCATTTGATACCCCACTTGACCTTTTAGGTCACTTAAAATTTCGACATCACAATTTTAATGAAAATTTTAACTCTCATTTTATTTAGTTTTTTTGTTTTAATCTGTACAGGCGCACGTAACGAATCATTATTTTAAACAAGTTATTTATTGCTGTAGTCACTGCGATATTAAAGACAGAAAAATAATTAAATAAATAAATAATGCTGGACAATCCACACAGCTCCAACGTAAGCATAGCTTGTGTTATAGGTGCTAGATGACTGATATACTTAATACAATACATTATATAGATATATATATATATATTAATTATACATAGAAAATACCCAGAACACCCGGAACAAATATTCGCAGATCGTACAAACATTTGTCCCAAGGCGGGAATCAAACCCGCAACCTCCTGCGTCGCAGCCGGACCTTCGCCCGCCGCGCACATCGGTCGTCAAACGGTCGTTCCAGGTCCATAACTATTTATGCATATTTCAGTACGTAGCTTAGGCCCGAAGGAGTTATTAACATCCTAACTTTCGACTGTATAATAATACGGAGGCTGATCTGTTTAAGATAGTAGAACATTTTGGTAGATAAAGTACTGCTAAATAACAGCTGAAGTTAGATTACCTAGAACGATACTTTAGTATGACATTCCGAGACACAACGGTCACATGGGTGACACAAGGCTACTTCATATCAACGCCATCGGCGAAAGAAAAAACGAATGTTTTCTGGTGTTACCAGTATCGTAAAATCGTAACTCCCCGAGCTCCTTATTACCTACCTGTACAAATTTGATAAAACTACGTAATTTATTATTTATTGGTTTTGAATTATCCAATTATTTATCATATTAACTCGTGTTTAATTAAAACTATTTTGACTGATCTACAAACAAAATTTAGATGTTTTTGTAAATGTATTTTTAAATTGACTATTTGTTTCCCAGCATCCATGTTTTGTATATGTTGCAACTGGACAGTGACGTAAGCAAGTGTCACTCCCGGAATGCCAGACCTTGTTTTTTGGACCAAGACTTTAGTAACCATATTGTACTTCATTGCCTCGAATTAAATAAATACTTACAAAAGAACTTTGAGCGCTGGTCTTATTTCTAGTTAAGGCTATTCATTCTTGGCATCAGTTTCGTTTCTCTACAATGATCCAATTATAAGTTCTGATTTAGCAGAATGCAGAATACCGTCTAGTTTTTAGTTCTCAAAGAATGTCTCTCGTTATAAAGTTTTCTGTAACATCGTTCGCGTCGTATCTTCTGAAATAATAGCACACGAGATGAAGAAGTAACGAGGTGAAAAAAAGTTTCAGGAAACTGATATCGATTTTGTCTGGTAACACTATCGGTGTTTAGTTTGCTCCATATAGCTTTTCTAGGTTGTGTAGAGTCGTGAATAATCGTGATCCATTTTATGAGGAACGCATAAGGAGATAATTACTCAAATGCAAAATTAAAACGCACATCAAGTATACCTTAGTACCTAGAAGTATAGTATACCTCCTTTATTTTTACCCTATTTTTACTTGAATATTTGTTTTTAAATAAAATTATTTAGAAGTGATATTTAATTAAAGATTTTAACAAGCTTAGAACGAGTTTAAGGTTACTTACCTAATGAGGTATTATTTTCTGAGGATTATGATTTTTCTCTCTTTTCGGAAGCACGACGAGCATTCATCGCTGGTGATTTAAGCACACAACACAGATCCCCTTGTACTATCCGTTGATCCTATCTATTCAAGGTTGTCTTGTAGAGATCGCTCTTGAGCGATAATACCGTCAATTACTTAATTCTAACCACTTAACAACTCAATTTTAAGTTGTTCTGTTGTAAATGTTTTCTATTAAACTATTTTCTACCAATCTAGTTATTCTCGTCACACTATCGCCTTGACCCAAAACTCGCCAATGAAGCCGACTTTCCATCATCACTAAACCAGCCACAAATCAACAACGGTTCACACGAACCAAAACCTCGACAAATATTTGCATGAGCTAAACAATTTCTCTATTCGTATTTCAAACTGGAACGCAGTGGAAGAAAAACAGTAGTTTGTTTTGGAATTGTTTTATTCTTTCAGGATAAACACAGAGTCGTACTAAGCTGAAACTAGTTCCTGACTGCGGTTTTGCTCAAGTGGCGCTAAGATAAAGTATAGCATTCGGGGTCACGTAGCCAATGTAATGTACAATTAAATGTTATATTCTGACGAGTAGATACTTTTTAGGGTTCGGTACCCGAAGGGTGATAACGGAACCCTATTACTAAGTCTCCGCTGTCCGTCCGTCCGACCGCCCGTCTGTCACGTGGCTATATCTTATGAATGAATCGTACTCTTAAGAGGTAGACAGTTTAAATTTTCAGGTAATGTGTATTTCTCTTGCCGCTATAACAACAACTAATAAAATAAATATCAAATTTAAAGGGGGCTCCCATACAACAAACATGATTTTTTTGGCTATTTCTGCTCTTAATTTGTCAAGGCTCTCTTGAACTACAATAGGTAGACACATGAAACTATCTATAATGAAGTAACACTTCAACTGTATTAATAAAAAATACTAAAAATAAAATAAAGTTGAAAATTAAAAGGGGTCTTCAAACAAGTGAAAATTTGATGTTCTTTGAAAAAGTTGCCTGATTTTTTCGGTACGGAACCTTTCGTACACTTGCACTAGGCGGTTTATTATCCATAATGTAACAAAAGTCTTAGAATTAGTGCATTTACGACTTCTAAAAGCCTGGCCACACTCGCGCACGCAAACGCGATGCGAAGCCGCGACGAATATGCGAATGGAGTCGACACTCATGGTTCACGGGTGGTCAGCCGCTCCACGCGCGCAAGTGTGGAGAGGCTTTAATGTGTAAGTACGCTTCTCGGTATTCACACGCGCTTTTGAATCTGTTCGGATGTATCTTACTATATGGCATTTTAATCGCGCGTTGCAAAAGCTCATGCTTCCAAACGCCTGATGTATACCAGATCTTATGTGTTTATATTCAACAGAGTAATAATAATAATAGGCAAGTATAGTGTGGTTGATCGATAATTCTATAGGACCATTTCGTAAAATGCAAACGACGAGGTCCCATGTAGATACGTCAGCTTACATATCGGATCATGTTTAGACCGGATAATGAAACCAAATACTGGATACACATTCGAGGAAATCAAGCCTTTGTAGGGTTCCGTGCCCGAAGGGTGAAAACGGAACCCTATTACTAGCCTCCGCTGTCCGTTCGTCCGTCTGTCAGAGGGGAAAATTTTCAGAGAATGTGTATACCTATAAAAGCAATAAATGATTGAGTATTGTCGATAACTTTGGTTCTCTGTCGGATGTATTCGTTACGAATCCTATCCTGCAGAGAAACTCCGAGCATAGCTCTTTCCATAGCTCGCTGAGCGACCTTGAACTGGTGGATCAACCTTACCGTGAGTGTCCACGTCTCAGCTCCGTAGGTCATGACGGGTAGGACACACTGATTGAAAACAATCGTTTTCAAGTTTTCACGAACGAGAAGACTCGACGTAGTTTTCCAAACACTGCCCAGCCTAGCTGGATCCTCCTCTTGGCTGCCTTCTCGAAGTTATTTTCACCCATCTGCAGAATCTGCCCAAGGTAAGTATACTCGGAAACAGTTTCGAGAAGGCCATGTACGACCAGCGGTCTTGGATCAATGTGGCCATTGATCATGACTTTGGTTTTATCCAAATTCATGCCAAGACGATACATCGGGAGGCTGATGCTAGGCCGTCCAGCATCTAGTTCAGCTCCTCTAGCGACTCCGCCATTAAGACTATGTCATCAGCGAATCGTAGGTGTGAGATGTAGTTGCCGTTTATGTTAATGCCCCTACCTTTCCAGTCCAGCATCTTAAACATATCTTCCAATGTTCTGTATCTACCAACTTACTTTTTATAATTTGTTCTAGAAAACGTGTATCATTTCAAAATCCGTTTTTATTCGATTTTTTTTTTAGGTTTTTTGCTACATGGTACGTATATGTATTATAATTTGGTAGGTTCATAAAATATTCCGTAGAGATTTAACAATAGTATCTAATGTAGACACAAAGTTTAAATTCTGTATCAAAATTTATAAGCGCGAAAGATAGTTAAAAACTTATTTGAAAGTATAATTTAATTTTGAATTTATAGTGAAAACTGCTCCAAAGGTGTCGAAGCACACGCTGCGGTGGCAAACCAAAACTATCGCACAACTTTTCTGGTTAAATTTTAAAATAGATAGTTTGAAGGTGATACGAAGTTTCACAGTTGAACATTATTGAATTTTCTTTATCAGTAAACACAGGCAACTAATTTTCTTAAATGAAAAATTGTGTCAGAGGGGTTATGATTCCGTTTTTATAACGCCTTGCACGGTTTCGCATGAAAGTGTTATCAGGGTTTTGTCGGAAAGAAATGAAAATCAACAAAATCGATTGCGTACATAAAATGTTTTAAATACACTTCTTCAACTTGAATTATTTACGCATTGTATGGCATTTCTCGCTATTCTTCCCTGACCAAAATCTTGTCTAGAGTTATGCTACGCTGAAACACAAAATAATAGGTAAAGGAAGGAGTCACTATGGTTTCACCACAGTTACACGCATGTTTTCAGAGAATAAATTGAGTCATCCGAGTTTAATTTAAAACTCATTGCGAGAGCATAAAAGCGCGGCTCACAAAAGGCTAATTAGATGACATACAAGATGTAAGCTCGCTTTCCTACGGATTTTCAACGTGATTAGTACGAGGAACGGGAAACATAGCTGATGTACCTAAATTAAGTGTTTTTTTAAGTTTAAGGTAAAACGTGGTTAATTATTAGAGTAGCTCAGTGGAATGGAGCGTCAAGGTGGTCTTAAGATTTTATAAAAGGACAGAAAAGGACTCCTTGGAGTAGTTTTTGGTACATTTTTGCAGATACAGTTTTTAAATTTTTCTGAAATCCTTAAACCTGCCAAACCAATCCTTACTTGCTTGCAAGTAGCAAGCAGCGATTTCATTCTAGCAAGTAGCTACGTAGTTGCTATGTAGCTTTATAAGGTATTTAGATAGATTCATAACCTACAAAAATAAACTAAACCCTCTTCTAAGATGCAACGACGCGACCGCCTTCCGACGCTTAGTTCCATTTAACGAAAACCCGAGCTAAAGAGTTCGCCATTTTCCTAGCGAAAGAAAAAACTTAGCATACAATTAAGTTCTATAAACCAGGGGTAAAGTAACGAGTAACTATGGGACTTGAACTTTGTATCTAAGCTTGAAAGATCACTGAATAATGTAAGGAAAGCAAATGCGCTGCTCGCTCATCGCCTCCCAACTGCTTTAGAGTCAGCCCGTATAAGCCTTCTTTGCATCCGATGCATTTCCGATAAGTCACGTTGGAAGTTTATAAGCGTATCTGTGCTTACCTACTTTGTCTTATTGTGCCTCAGCGTGCTGATATAGAAGCTAGGTTACATACTCGTACCTACGCGTTAGTTATCGAACCATTGGTTTGAAAGGTTTATGGTTCGTAAGTTTGGATGTAGAAGGTAACACCCGGAACTAGGTAGCTGTTTCTATAAAAAAAATGTTTTAGTACATAAGTGCACATTATTTAAGAGTTCTACATGCTTTATGTTTTATTCAGTCTGATCTCTTACACTGAATAAAACATGTAGAGCTCTTAGTTATCATTAATAAATAAATAAATAAATAAATAATGCTGGACAATCCACACAGCATCATCTAGCCCCAAAGTAAGCAGAGCTTGTGTTATGGGTACTAGATGACTGATAAATTTAATACAATACATAACATAGATAGATATTTTTTATTATATATAGAAAATACCCAGAACACCCGGAACAAATATTTGCAGATCGTACAAACATTTGTCCCAAGGCGGGAATCGAACCCGCAACCTTCTGCGTCGCAGGCAGACCTAATTAATCGTTGTTCCATAATAAATCCACACTAATATTATACATTCTAAAGTAACGCTGTCTGTCTGTCTATTTGTCAGTCTGTTACCTTTTAACGCCTAAACGGCTGAACGGATCTTAATGAAATTTGGCAGGGAGGTAAATGGTATCCCGGGGAACGATATTACATAGGCAATTTTTTATCCCAGAAAAGACCGTGCGAAGCCGCAGGAAGCATATAAATTCAATTCGATTTCAGGTAATTATATAAAATTAGTTGTTTTGCTGTGTGTTACCAACTTAGAATTTACACCACCCAACTCTTCCCGCGGGTATCGTAAGAGGGTTTGAATTTGCACCACCCCTATTCTTCCCGCGGGTATCGTATTAAGAGGGGGCGGGCAGCAGCGCCCCTGCAGAACAATTCTACGACCAAACTGCGATCCCCAACCCGCATGCCCAGCGAGGGGATTATGGGCATTACCCCCGTGAGATAAAAGCCAATAAGGCACTCATCAGTGGTAGGCCTGGGTCCATTAGTGGACTAATATAGGCTGTGAAGGTGGAGGTTGAGGAGTGGTTTTTAAAAAGTTTTAACAAGGGTTATCATAACTTACCAAAACCGCCAAAAAAATATTTAGAAATTTGTTTTGCTTGTTTACAATCATCATCAGCCTATACTAGTCTACTAGACAAGCCTTCTCTAATGAGGAGTGCCCTGTCTTCAGCTTGCCGCATTCAGCATCTGCTTGGAGTCTTTCGTAGGTTGTCATTCCATCTGGTCCGAGGGCGACCTACACTACGGAAACGTAGTAAGTCGCCCTCCGACCAGTTGCGGTCTCCACTCAAGAACACGTTTACCTAAGCGTTGTCGGTACTGAGAGTGATATGGCCGGTGCCTACTGCCACTTCAGATTGTTAATTCGTACAAAATAAGCACTAACAGGAAGAACTAACAGATAGATGTGTCTGTACGTACTAAAACAACCGAGACGAGAGCATCAAGCTTAACATAGGAAACAGACATTGATGATTCAGTAGAAAGCAATTAGACCAGGTATTGCCTGTGAAATTTCGCGGACAATAGACTGGCACACGGTAATTTAGAACCAAATGCCTCTCAGTTGACGGACCAAGAGACCGTATTGCATTCGAATCACAAGGGGCTTATTTAGAATGGGATGATTTATTAATGATGATGGTTTTAGTTTTAATTCTAGTATGCTAGTTAAGTAGGCATGTTAATTTCAAATTTCTGTTCTATATACGCTTTAATTTATCAGTTTTATATGTTTCTGTCTTCTTCTCTTGCTTTACCTACCTACCTACATCATTTCTTACACCTGCTGCATCTTTCATCTACTAATCAATCCTCTTGTGTTTCACCTACCTATTCTATTAGACTTGTGCTTATGTTTATCTGATTGTACTTACATATGTCTGTGCTGTTCCTGTGAAGCCAAATAACCAAAAAATCACACGATGGTATCAGAGTGACATAGAATAACATTTTCAGGCATCTCATGGGACTGAAGCGCTATTGTAGCGCTTCAGAATTGTGTACAGCAGCCCGTGTTGACTCTTTCCATTCCATCCAGAGAAAGAAAATAGCCTCGTTTATGAGCCGGAGTTCCAGGCAGATCGTTTGATCTTGTCAGACATGTACAAATGGTGGGTGGCTATTGCCACCTAGAATATTTTAATTATATTTTTTTCTGATTTAGGCTCTATCTGATCTGTTTTTTTTGGTGTTATAGTTTTAATTAGTTTGTACCTTGTGTTTGTTAGTATAAAGAATATATTATATATTATTATTATTTTAATGAAGTATGAAGGAATGATTTAAGTCGAAGTTAAAGCGACGCGTGTATCGAGAGCTGGTGACTCTGGTGATTATCTGACGCATCAGCGTTGCCACACAGGAGGGCAATGCAGGCAGAGAGCAGTGCGTTTGGAATTATTTGGAACAATTGTTACCTCTAGATCGTTTGCAACAGTCAGCAGATAGCTCAACTGTTTCATTTATAATACTTATTTGTATCTATTTGTTGTAATTTTCATTATAAATACCTAAATGAATACCTATACCTAAACCTAGTTTGTATTTTATTGTAAAAGGGAGGGCAAATCATATTTTTCCGATATTTTTTGGCCGTCATTTGTGAAATATCTGCGCTAAATTCACGAACCAAATTGGTTTATTCGACTCACTCTAAGCCACTAACTACACTGGATTTTGTATAGGTGACAAAAAATAACTTCGAACAATACAGTCTGTAAGTCTGGTTACTAAACTAATCATACAAAAATGTCCAGAAATTCACACACGAAACTTATAAAGCTCTCGTGATTTCTTAACTTATTAAATATAATAATATCTCCTTACTAATTCACACTAGATGCATATCTAGATGCTGTAGAAACTTTCAAAACCTCCGACCATTTGTACACCCTGTATTTGCAGTACGCTGCTATGTACGGATCGAATATACTGTTCCAATCGGAAACCTGTTCGATGTATTTTAAAAGCGTTTCGTCCATTGGAACGCATAAATCTACGAAGCCTGCGCTCGTTCCCGCCAGGGGGAGTCGGTAAAGCCTACTTTGTTACCTTTGTGTGACTATCAGACCAAATACGAGTAGGTATCTGAAGATTCTACCAAACTCCGAGTTTTGTACGAATTGTTGAGACGTTAAGCAGACGCAGTGCAAGTTTAAAACGAAATCCAATATTTCGGTTCAGTCAGTTAGTTCAAGTAAATAATAAAAGTAGTACATACAATCATCATCATCATCATCAACCTATATTAGTCCAATGCTAAACATAGGACTCCCCTTATGAGCGCCATAGCGCCCTTTCTTCATTTTGCCGCATCCAGCATCTACTCGCAGTCTTTCGCAGGTCGTCATCCCACGGTTGTCTGGTAGAGACAAAGACAATCGGTGGTCTTATCGCTCTTTTATCATTTTTATTTTATTTGTTAATTGTTTCGTAGTGTTCAATAAATAATTTTCTATCTATCTATCTATCCCACCTGGCTGGAAGGTGTCCTACAAGACAATCGGTGGTCTTATCGCTCTTTTATCATTTTTATTTTATTTGTTAATTGTTTCGTAGTGTTCAATAAATAATTTTCTATCTATCTATCTATCCCACCTGGCTGGAAGGTGTCCTACACTACGTTTGCTAAGTCACGGTCTCCACTCGAGAGCACGTTTACCCCAGCGGTTGTCATTTCTACGCGAGATATGGCCGGCCCACTGCTACTTCAACTTGCTAATTCTTCGAGCTAAGTCGATAACTCTGGTACTCTGTCGGATGTATTCGTTACGAATCCTATCCTTCAGATAAAATACGAGCATAGCTCTTTCCATAGCTCACAAACTATCATAAAAAATAACATTTCACGAATAGAATTAAATTAGTTGTAAATGCTAGATATATTCAACTGAAACAGTTGACATAACTGCAGACTGTTGCAAACAATCGAGGTAGCTCAACTGATTCATAACAGTACTACTATTGGTATTTATAGTATTAATAATATAATTTATTGATATTATTAATGATAAAAAGGATAACATCGCCTTTGAACCCCGTTATTTCGATTGTTGTCGTGGACTCATTTTTTGACCCTGCAGGTCATTTCAGATGTAACTATTCGTAAGTAGGTATATCAGGGACAGCATGAGAGATGACGTGATTTAAGAACGAGATAATATTCGTTGCTCGTTGGCTGCGTTTGGATTTCGAATAAAAAAACCAAAGAAAATGAATCATAAATATTATGAGTAATAGGTGCCTGCATCTCATGGTATAAATAATACACTTCGCCAGATAAGGCATTCCGAGATACAACGGGCACGTGGGTGACACAAGCCTACATCATCAATGCCATGATTGATGAATGAGAAAACGAATTTGTTTTCTGGTGTTACCAGTAGCGTAAAATCGTAACTCCATAAGCTCATATTACCTGTACGAATCTGATAAAAGTATGTGATTTTGTATTCACCAAACATTAGTAACTCGTGTTTAACTAAAATTGTTTTGACTGATCTAACATACAAAATTGACGACAATTTTTATGTATTTTTTAAATTTACAGTGGCAACTGGAGAGTGACGTAGGCAAGTGTCACTCCCGGAATGCCAGTCCTTGTTTTATATGGATCATGGTACATCTGAATTGACAAGCTGCTGCTGTCATTGCGATTTCTCAAGTTTTTTTAATTGTTTCATGATTTGGGTTAAAGTATCCTTTTCTTTCAGTCGCTTAAAATGCTGAGCCGTATGAGTCCCTTTATTTATGGGAACAGATCAAGTGGGCACATGGGAATAATCCCTCAAGCCAACAATAAAAATACGATGACATTGGGCACAGAGTGTGTGCTGCACGCAACGTCTACATAATAGCTAGGATGTTTCATAAAGTTTTATTTTTAGATAGGGTTCAACATCGAACATTATTTAAGGTAAACAGAACAAATAAAGGTAGGTAGGTACTTGTATTCGACAACAATATGCCATAGATTATGTTGTTGGCGCCAGACTGACATGTACCTACCTTTAGATTACGTTCTGGAACGAATCGAAAAGAAAGACAGACTGAGGGAATGGTCTCGGGTAAAGACAAAGATAGATTTAGGTTCTGGAAAACCGTGGAACAGTAAGACAAGAACGGCTGTACGTAGGTTAAATGAAAGGGACAGAGTTATTTCTCTAGAAATTTCCCGAATTTTCTAGTCAGGTTTCAAGGCTCCGACAGAGGTGCAAAAGCCGAGATTGTCCGCTGGTTTAAGTAGGTAAGCCATTCTTTACGCCGATCGAGTGAACGTTAAATAGAAGATGTCAGTCTTTATCAACGAACGAGTGAACAGTGAATAGTAAAGTGTGAACCAATAGAAATAGCAATCTAGTACTCCAGCAAGGAAATATAAAACCTCTTCTCACAGAACCATCTTTCAATTCTACGTCATCTTCACCTTCAACGGAGTTCTCCAATCCAGCAATAGCAAAGTGTGCACCTGCTCTTTCATAATAGGCCCTTCTATTGGAATCGCATCGTAATTGTTTACTGAACTGATGGATTTAACTGGGGCCCAATTCTGCAAACTAAACTCTTTGATAATGGTATCGTCACAGAATCTTCACGCTGAATCCATAATTTAAAAAAATCTAGACAGTGCGGTGGTGATATTTGCAACAAGATATAATAGCTTCACCTTGACACTTTTGACATGCGTCTCTCCATCTGTGGTTAATTTCTAAGTAAGAATACCAAAATGTGACATTCTGTGATAGTAGAATAAGGTCCCTGGGCACACAAGCACAGCCTAGAAAAGGCAATAACGCTCTATCGAATCAAATGGTTCTAAGCGGAATCCTGAAACGATTGGGTTAAAACAGAAACCATTGTACAGAGACAAAGTTTATTTACCAGGAAAATGGTACGTTTTTTACCACTTTTACCCCAGGTAGTTACTTTTTCAACTAGAAAGTGTGCTAAAATAATTATGTATTCTTGCAAATAAATGATTGCTTGATTAATTGATTGATTGAAGTATCCATGGGTAAGTGATTCGTCGTTGTCATCATCATTTCTTTTGTTTTTGCTAGTCCACACAAAATGTCTCCATTATTGAGCATGAGCGCCATGGCACCCTGTCTGCAGCTTGCCACATCCAGCATCTGCCTGTAGTCTTTTGGAAAGATGTCTAAATTAATGATTGTTAAACATTTTGGAATCAAGTGACCACGATGGGTTACGAATGGATATTAAAATATTTTATAAAACAGGATTGGGACAGAAGTAAGCATTTCAAGCTGTACAGTTTCAGAATGCCGTATTAAATTAAAACGATCTCATTAAACAGGCTTCGAAGTTCCAGTTTCGCAATGTTCTGTTGGAAACAAATTTAAAACCCATTACGTCATTGAGAAGACAATAAATTACATCATTCATTTAAAATGATGACGCCCGTTTGGTTAAACGCTTTTTCAGTATGCTTAGTATGAGTGTGCACAATAGTATAACGAAAAAAGTATTCGAGAGTTCGATAGACCTAAACTTCTATCTCGCTAACACGTACAAAAAAAAAATTAAACAAATAAAATATTCCGTGGAAAAAAAACCTTTGGCAAATCTCACAAAACTATTCGAAAACTAAATCGAGTTAATTATGAAACTAATCAACCATTATCAAACTACGACACTAAAATAGTTCCTCTCTATCCGGTAGAGGCGCTGTAAGGCGCCAAAAGTGTAGAAAGAGCCGATTATTTATTTCGTCATCGTAAATTAATGCACAAACCATACTAAGGACAGATTTGTACAACATTCAAACGATCACAACACCTTTTCTTTCACAATTATGTAGTAATTAAATAAAAAAATAACAAACAAAGAATAGAAACAAATTATGACTCGTAGGTATTTACGACTGAAACACCTGCAGTCAATTCATTTGCTTTCTCTTTTCCGCGAAAAACCTTGCATCATAAAATTAGCACGGGAACATCGGTGGCGACGCAAAGTGCTAAAGTTCACCTAAACGGTTTAAACCAAAGATAAACTTTAGACCGACACTGATACCGCCATTTTTATTTATCTCTAAAATCCTTGTGAATGTTTGTTTGTAACTCCAGCGCAAAGAAGTCTAAGTAGTTCCTTCAAAGAAAATAAAAGATCTTTTAGTAATTAAGTTTTCTTAGCTAACGCGATCAAAATATTTTATAATTTACAGGTCAACAGTTAATGTGTAATAAATAACAAAGAAAATAACAATAAAGGAATAGAAAAAATCAGAACTAGTATTTACAATTGAAGCAGTTGAGCTAACTGGAAAGTGTTGCAAACAATCTAACTGATCCATATTAACGCGTCCCCAAGACGCTGGCTGTATTGCCCCGCTGTATGGCAATGATGATGCACTGCACCAGAAACTTAACAGCTATCGAGGCGCACGTAGCTTCGACCAGACGCTCTGATAATTTATTTAAAACCAAATGCAAATGAGCAAATGGAGCAAAGTAATTCTGCTGGTGTTTATCAACTATTACTAGTTTCTAGCGTGTTTTGTAAACACAAGACTTAAACAGGTGCAAAGCTGGGGTTGACAGCCACTGATAGCTAGTAAGATTAAAACAAAAGCCATATTGAAAAAAAATCGAGCACAATTTTATTTATCACGGCTTTTATTTAGAGTCAGGCTGCAGCTTGTCACGGGTGCGGGCAGCAATGCGCAACGGCAATCAGCGATGCGGAGTTCACACCAGCGCTAATTGGTATGGTACCTACCGCTCACCTACCGTGCGATTCAGAGCCTATATTAAAAGAAATCTGACTATCGTTTGATTTGAACTGAAGATCGGATAAATAAAGAACGTTAAATATAATTTTGCTGTGGAGGGGCAAAAGTCGAGAGATAAACTTAAATAATATGGTCCTTACATAACATTTGACTCTAGGTTAATTTACGTGTCAGGTGTGTGTGTCAGGATGACTGTAGTTGTTTTCTAAAAACTCTTTGTTTTGTTTGTTTTGTTTTGTTTTATTTGGGAAATATACAGTACATAATACCTAAAATTAGAAATGTAAAATTAACATAAACCAAAAGAATTTCCATTATTAAATAACACAATTACAACTAAATAAACAGAGCAAGAAAAAAAAGCAATAGTACGTAATAACAAACAACCTTAATTAAAAACTATTGAACAACAAATTATTACAAATTTTACGAGGTTTTGGCAACACTTAACATAACTTCCCTGCGATACTTCGGCAATGACATATTAAATATATCAATATTTGTCAATTTAACGTTGTAATATTCACAAACTCGATCAAGAAACATATTCTTTCTGTAATTTGTATTTACATTAGGCAACCAAAAAGTCTTTTTTTTACTTTGATGGTATACAGGATGGCACATTTAGAGCGGTCAGTATGGGAAAGTCTAAAACTATAAGACATACGAAGATCTCTTCTTAGGTACCATGTAATCGATTTTAGTAAAAAGAAAAACTGCATTCATTTATTTAAAAAAAACTTGTACTCAGCTCGGGAATCGAACCCGGACGTTTTGAAAAATAAAACTAACACTATTTATATTTAGATATCGATTGTGCAGGTTATAAGCAGTAAATGTTACTTTGAAACATGATGTCTAAAATGAATAAAATGCATTGTTTTTATATCCTTTAATTTATTTTAGTACCTTTCCATACAAAAAACGTGACTTTTTGGCAATTTTTGCTCTTCGTTTGTCAAGGCTGTATCTCTTGGACTACAATCGATAGACTCATGAAACTTTCCATAAATAAGTAAACCTTCAACTGCAATAACAGCAATTACTAAAAACAAAATATAGTCAAAAATAGAAAGGGGTCTCCCAACAAGTGAAAAAATGATGTTCTTTTAAAAAGTTGCCTGATTTTTACGGTATGGAACCCTTCGTGTGCGAGTCGTCTCGCACGTGGCGGTTTATTAATATTATTGTGATTATTGAGTCTGCACAGCGGAGAAAGACATCACCATGTAACAAGTTTCAGTTTATACAGACAATCACTTATTTATGGATGGGCAAACCAACGCTGGCCGGATTTGATTAGCACTCTGATATTGCAATATGTCGCGTCCCATCGCGTTCGTGTGTCATCTTTTAATTCGGTATATTTTAGGGGATTGCAACCGCCGTATGAATTCATTTTGGGCCGTGATATCGATTCGATTGTTTACCGATGTGACGGAAATATTACTTTTGGTTTACGTGAGCCAAATGGACAATATTAATCGGAAAAACAACCAAACAAATTACTGTCGAAATTGGTCCACGTGCGAGAGGGACATGGTGGAATTAAGATCCTTTCGGCTGCTAGGCCTGAAAAGGTTGGACACAGAGGTCGACATTCGCGGTTTCAACTGTGTCCGTCCAGTCTGTGCCCCAATCGGGGGGAGGAAACGTGACGGATGAATGGGGTCGGCGAGTGTGTGGAATGGTGGGCTCGCCGGCTATGTATGGGAGGAAGTGGGGACGCCAGCCGGACCGCGGTAGGTTTAAATATTCCCGTGGTTCGGCGAAAATGGCGAGAGAGGGGTCACCGGAGAGGTTTTAGTGGGTATTACGTCCTTATCAGACGTCGAGTCCCACATTATTCTGGTCCCCCTCAGACCAGTCTGTTCGTAAACGAATTTCCTCGGCCGAGTAAAAAAAAGCCCTGAAAAGGTAACATAACGGGTAACATAAACACCAGACAGAGTAAAAGGGTTTCACTGGAGCAATGGGAGAAGGTATGACTCTGGTGCAGGTACTTGAACCGTTACTTGAGGTACCGAGGAGTATTTGGAGCGAGGAGGATGGAATACAGGAGCGAGAAGAAGTGTGCGTCCCAGCGACGACGGACAAACTTTTTTATTTATTACTAGCTTTTGCCTGCAGCTACACACGGATTTTTTCCGGGATTAAAGTACTTCGGGTACTTTATTCCACCATATGCACAAATACAAATGCTGCACACGGATTTTTTGGGACGAAGAAGATGGAATACAGGAGGGAGAGGAAGTGTGCGTCCCAGCGACGACGGACAAACTTTTTTTTATTTATTACTAGCTTTTGCCTGCAGTTCCTCTGAAAGCAAAATCCTATGCCTATCCTTTTAACAAAAAGGCGCGCATTGCGCCCTCTTAACAACCAATTATCCAAACGACCGGCACAACCTTTATTGACATGACAACGTTCGATTTGACCTGAAAACTAAAATACTTTTAATGAAATTACGTCTACCCGACAAATTATAATACCAAGCCATACAAATCCTTGGAGAATATAATACTACATATTTGTATTTCAAAGGAATTCAGAATTGTGGTACGAAAATTAATTGAGTCTCAGTAAAGTAGGCACCATTTTTGCCGCGGCGAGGCAGCCTTACCGAGAAAATATATATTTAGATGATTAAGACTTGAAATTTTCGTTAATGCAGATTAACCAGTTTCTAGACAACCTTTAATTGGCTAAACAATGATGCGAAAAATAATATTTTGTTATGATTTGATAACGTTCCTACGCCAATGAAGTATTAAATACTAAAGCACAACCCATAAACGTTCCAATCTGTATATTATTTATATTATATAAATCAATGGCTGTTCGTTAGTCTCGCCAAAATTTAAAAATGGCTTGACCGATTTGAATATATTTGTTGTTTTGTTAGCACAACAACAGAGGTGGTTTATAAGGAAACAAGATCCGTCAAGTGCGAGTGTGACTCGTGCGCCGAGGGTTTCGAACGGTTGTCAAGTATTGGTATACTTGACAACCGTATATGTACTAGGTACTGGTTAGAGACTTTGCTATTTGATGAATACCAAATTAAAGGTTTTCAGATATCAGATGTATCGATTTGCAAACTTCGGAGTAGGTAATAGTCAAATTTTCGTCTTTTTTCAAGTATTTCGAAAAGTATAAAACTTGCAGAAATTTTTGAAAATTATCCCCCCTTTTTGACCATTTTTCAAAAAGTGTTCTACTTACAGACTTCTCTATATTTTTCCTGTAAAATATAGATCCATATCTAAAAACGCTATGTACATTTCAGATGGATCGCTCTGTAAACTTCGGAGATAGTTTTTTTGAAATATTTTATAAATATGAAACCTACAGAAATTTCAAAAACTGTTTTAAGATGTATAAACCGATACCTTTCAATTTTTTTTAAAAGTGGTCTACTTACAGACTTCTCTATATTTTTCCTGTAAAATAGAGATCCATATTTACAAAAGTATGAAACCTACAGAAATTTCAAAAACTATTTTGAAATGTACAAACTAATACCTTTAATTTAATACCCCACTTGACATTGTAGGTCTCTTTAAAAAATTTCGACATCACAATTTTTACTGAAAATTTACATTTTCATTTTTCATTTATTTTTCTTTATTTTTTTAATCTGCATAGGCGCACGAAATTTCACGTCTATTGCTGCTGTAGTTGCTGAGATATTAAAGAAGGACAGAAAAAGCGATGCATAAGGTTTTCGAAACCGACCTTCGATCTTCGAAACCCTAAAAATAGGGGAAAAAAATTGTCGGAGTTTCAAAGTTATATAGGTAACCAAACTTAAGGCTCTAATCTATAACCACTGCAATCTATAACCTTCTAATCTATAACCTTCGGCGATGCAGTGGTTATAGATTAGAATCTATAACCACTGCAATCTATAACCTTCTAATCTATAACCTTCGGCGATGCAGTGGTTATAGATTAGAATCTATAACCACTGCATCGCCGAAGGAGTATTTAATTGTGGTCAGTGCAACCCACAATTTAGCACCCTCAACCAGCCAGCGTAAGGCACATCGATTTTGTAATCCAAACTAACGTATTGTAAGCGCTCTGTGTTTTGCAGACAAGTATTATTTGGAGCTTGAAATTCGTACCTTTTTGTCGCATCCTAACCTAACCTAACCTAACCCATGGTTCGGACTCTTCAATAGAACCTACAGTTCTATTGAAGAGTCCGAACCATGGGTACAAGTTTATTTATTTTATCTTTATTTGAGGCTGGAAAATCCACACAATCATCTAACCCCAAAGTTAACACAGCTTGTGTTATGGGTAGGGATAACTGTAAAATACTGAATAATATTTTTTTTATTATAGATTGAGAACTTCTATTTTGAGACCTATGCTGAACAATTCTAAAGTAAGTAGTAAGACGTTGACGAACCGCTTATTGGTCGAAACGTAATTTGGACGAATCGCGTCGTGGACGAACTGGTAACAAATCTTTTCATGACGTCTTGAAAGGAGCTATGCTCGAAGTTTCTGTGAAGGATAGGATTTGTAATGATTACACACAAACAAATAATACACAGACAATAAACAACAACAATGAATAGACAGAGAACCAAAGTTATCGATATAGCTCAAAGAATTAGCAAGCTGAAGTGGCAGTGGGCCGGCCATATCACGCGAAGAACCGACAACTGCTGCTGGGGTAAAAGTGTTCCCGAGTGGAGACCGCGGCTCGGCAAACGTAGCGTAAGACGCCCTCCGGCCAGGTGGGTAGACGATCTGTGAAAGACTGCAGGCAGATGCTGGATGCGGCAAGCTGAAGACAGGGCGCTATGGCACTTATTGGCATGTCCAGCAGTGGACTAAGATGATGATGAAAACTTTTATTATTTATCGCGTACCTAGAGGTATACGCGATAAATACTCATTGTTAAGTATTCATTTATAAATGTCTTTGTTGGACAAAAATAGATCAATTTTTAATTTATTTAATTTTAATTTATTAATTAATTCAACAGCGGTACATTTTACATAAAACAGTATAAAAAACTTAAAAAATAAAGGATTAGGTATAAGAGAAAGTAAAAATGTATAACATAAAGGTGAGTGAAGCTGATAAAAGAAAAATAAATATAATAATATGAAAACAAATATATAGACCAAAATAAACAGTAAATAACCCAAACTGAAAAATTCACTTCAGGGACTTTGCGACGTGTGTTTCAGTTTGCGTGAAAATAATTGTTAATGTAGCTAAGTAGGTACAAGAAGGTTTTATGTACAAATGAAGATAGAATCTATATATAATTCAAACATGAAACCATCTTGTAGAACTCTTGCATTTTCCTTTATTATTCTATGTCGAGAAATTAGATAGATAGTTATTTTAGAATTTTTATTAAGTTCACACACAAACAGCACAGGAAAACGTAACAAATCAACAAAAACAGTATTTAGGTAAGTATAGGAGTTGTTATTTTAGGAGGCAGGTACACAATTATAAATAACAGACTAATAGAAAAAAAACTAAAGCAAAAGCAATACCAAAATAGACACCTGCCTACCACCAGTGCTGCAGTGCACAAGCCCTAATAACGAGTAGGCAGTCACCGCCGCCGACCCTGGGTGGGAGCTACTCACCCGTTCCTGCGCCGCCGCAGTGAACCCAAAAGGGTCAGTCTCAGCTTTATCATGTTCTGCATCAGAATAGATAGAAATAGCATTCAATTCATGCATGTAAATTGATTGTGTGTATAAAACTGACTGTGTCTAGTAACGGCCCAGCCCATGTATTCTTGATTAAACTGACTGTGTCTAGTAACAGCCCAGCTCATAGTTCTACCTTTAATCTTCCCGTTTTATAAAGCGTACATATCCAGTCTCATATAAATCTGAGTTGAATCATAAACAACCCGTCATCCCACACCTGCGACAGCTACAGGATAGGGGAACCTACTTGCAACAAATAGCTACTAACCCCAACTTTGCACATCTTAGGTAAGTGCTTTCGCTGGCACAATATCCAGGTCGTCACTCTACTGCCATTCTATTTTTCACATTATTCTTATAAACAGGGGTGTATTTAGGATATAAAGTAACCCCCTCAACCCATTAGAGTTGACCCGTCAAATGGGTTCGATTACTGGTTTATTTTCATTTGAAAACTAATGAAGACCAACCTGCACAAGCACAGTTTAAAATTTTAGAACAGCTGATAAAAAAAACATTCTGTCAGATAAGGCTAACAGCGGGGCAAGACAAGATTCTTGGTTTGCTCCGATGTGTAATATTATAAACGTGAAAGTTAGGATGTTTAGATGGATGGATGGAGGTTTGTGTCTTCTCCATGCTAAAACTACTGAACGGACCAGGCTGAAATTTTGTATAGATGTAGTTCTAGGCCTAAATAAACAAAGTGTTTGAGTTGCCCCTCAGCCCTTGCCACTAACTCCGTACCTGGAACTTTCATAACGGCTATTTCGCGGAGACCCGTGTTGCGTACACAAAACGGGAAATTCGTGCATTTATTCATGAATGCAAGCTGCCCACTTGGCGGGGATTTGTTGTTACAAAATATTATGGTTAAGACGAGATTTGGAAGACAAGTGCTGGTCCGAGCGTGTTCAAATGAGAAAATACTAAATTACTTACACGTTTCGGACACATTTTGGATGATGAAGGGTGCGTGGTGATAGGCGGAGGCGGGAGCGGATTGTTGACAGCTTTCAATGGATATCTTTTGCAGCGTTCATCGTTTCTTAATTTGTTTCTCGTCCGACATCGGGTGGTAAGACTAGCGGCCCCGACACGCAAAATCAGCCCATCTGTGCCCTAGTTGCCAAAACCAGTCCAGAAACAAGTAAATATCGTCAAATTTCGTACTCTAATTAGCACATTTTTCGCTGCGCGTGTTATGCTTTGTTGAAGAAAGTTTATGTTTTAGTTGTTACATTGCTGTTATCAGTTTTTGTTAAGTATTCATTCATAAATGTCTTTATTTAACAAAATTTATTGAATTCTAAAACCATGTAGCGGTGTGTGATAGGTTAATGATGAGGATGAAGAAAACGTGTGCCTAAAAGGTGTAATTAAAATTATTAGTTTAAAAGTATGATCCAATTAAATTATCACTGTTGATGAAACTGGTAATAGCCTCCTAGAAAGATTGTGAAGGCAAAAATAAAACCTTACGACTAGAGAATTCAATCCCGCATCAAAATCTCAATCCCGCAAACCAGCGGGATCGAGGACATCGATCTCGCGAATCCGCGGGATTTGCGAGACTGAAAAAAACCGTACTTTTTCCTTTTTTTCAACGTCCTATGTTCTAATGTGTGGACTGGACGGGTATCCTCCTGTCTAGCGTAACTTTACATTGATCACTTTCGGTTTAACGCCCATAAAACTTAAACGTGAAAGAATATAAAAAAATTAACGAATTTCAATTCGTTAAAATCGTTTACTTTTTTTTGGTAGCTCGAGTGACAAACCAATAGTTATGTCCTATGCTTTACCGATTACATTTTTTATAATAATCGATTTTGTATAAGTAGAAGTTGTAATTGATTTTGTTATTTTTGCTGAAAATTTTGTATTATTTTACAGACGTCTAAATGGCTTTATTTTTGAATCCAAATAGTTGATAGAATAATATTGTATATTATAGTAATTTTGTTGTTTTATTTGCTACTGCCGCAGCAATATACGCATTTTCATGAATGAATATTGCATTATTTCATTGAAAATGAATGATTAAAATTGATATGTTTGAACTACAATAAATTGGCGTGTTTAAAAAAACTAAAAACCGACTTCATATTCCTGAATAATATATTCTTTGAAACAAAAAAATTAAGTTGGAAGTATTTTTAAACCCGGAACACATAAATAGCACGATCAAATTTTTCTAGTGGTGACATCTAGTTATAATTCGAGTCTAATTTGGTTTGAAGACATGCATGAAACGCCGAAAGAATTCGGGCGCACTGTTTAGGTACGCTTCTATTTTAATTATAAAAACTGTGTTACAGATGGCAGTGTCTTCCCCATTGCAGGGTACATTGTTTGACGTCTTAGAAAAATACGAGAAACATAAATCGATTTTTCAATTCTTCATTCAATAATCATTTACTCACCTGTTAACAATTAGGGAACTAAGGTTTTTATCATCATAGTGCGTAAGCCTCACACTTGGTTTTTTAATTTATAAGAAATCAAATATTATTCCAAAAATTTTTCGAATTCGACGGGACTTGAACCTGCACCTTTCCCTCAGTACGGGAACGTGCTAACCAACTACACTACGAGGTCAAGTGACGTAGGAGTCGAAAAACTTTGGGACTTCCTTAGGACTTAGCGCAATTACCTCAAAAAAAAAACTATTTTTAGAATAGGCACAAATAGGCTTTAGGCTACATAGCTCATATTGCAAATTTGACGCAATAAATAAATATTTTCTGTGTATTTGACTTAACAAACCAATATTTATAGACTTAAGATATTAAAAATGTAAGATGATTTTCAATTTAAAAATAGTTTTTTTAATGTTTTATTTTGATCTCTGAAAACACTATCGGCCATGTGACCTCATATGACTGTAAGCAAATTTCATGTCGGATCTTATACGAATGAGATTTTGCTTTAATCGCTTGTTAATCAGGCCTGGACGAATAAATTATGTATTCAGAAGCACATCTGTGTAAAATTCTCTACGATTTGCATATTTTTTCAGTCCCGCAAATCCCACTGATCTCGCATGTGTAATCCCGCATTTCTGATCCGTCAAAAATGGTGCGGGCTTCCACGTTTGCGGGATTGTATTCCCTACTTACGACACAGCTTCAGAGAATAAACTTAATGGCTCTTGAAAACAAACTATATAATGTCTTCATGCATATTTTCGTTGCTCGTACACAATTGGTTTGTAGTATACCAGATTTCAATTTGTTCTTCAAATGGTATATTCAGATAAAGTGTTGGTTTAGGTGCTGGTATTATTAGTCAGACATATTTGCGCTGAATATAGTATGTGGATGTATGTAATAATCAATAATAAAAACAAATTAGAACTAGTATTTACAATTGAAACAATTAAGCTAACTGCAGACTGTTGCAAACAATCTACAGGTAGCTCAACTGATCCATATCAATACCAGTCGGAAGCGTCCCCAAGACGCTGGCTGCATTGCCCCGCTGTATGGCAATGCTGATGCGCTGCGCCAGATATCCGCCAGCTCTCGGGTCACGCGACGCGTCGACCAGACGTTCAGATAACTTTTTAAAAACCCGGAGAGCCTCGGTACCCCACGGACCTAGGGTCTCGACCCCAAAGGGAGCAAATATGTATGTATGTGTACCTGCATATTTGCGTCTCTTGAGATCCTCGGCCAAATTTGCCGCCGCACCAGCCCTTACGGATGTCCTTGGAAGATGGGAAGGCGCACGTGTGTCGACGCATGTAGCGTCCCACACAATAGGCCTCCCCAACTCCCATGGGACTAGTGTCATGCCGTCAGAACTCTTACCATCGTCACGCAACAGACCATTCGGTTCGAGAATAGCTGGTACGTTAGCGGTGAGAAAGGCCCGCCGGATGACGTCGTTAAGGCTGGCTTGACGAGATATCCGACCGGCGGCCCTAGTACACGATAATCCGTGATGACCAAGCTGTTCTACAGCATATGTATACATATGTACTACTTTCAGAATTACATGTTCCTGCTATTCGATGAAGGATATATTTACATGGAAAGGTAAGCAACAGTTTTGTCAAATTATTTTTTATGTCATCTGAACATTCCCATAGACCAACAATCCGTTTTTAAGATAAAAGATCTTCATTGGGAGATAATCACGACGCTTTTAGGGGTCCGAAGTCAAACAATGAACGATTCAGGTTGGTCTGGATTTCGTTTGCCCGGATTCGAACTAAAAGTACAACTTTGGTCTAGCTAAAGTTAATTTTGGTCACTTACCTACTAAGGCTTTAGTGCCATTTGATAATTTTCTACCTACACAACCTGATTTAATAGTTTGGTTAATAATACAGATTAATCAAAAGAAAGATAAACATCAAATAAAATACCACGAAATACCTACAACTACAAACGCGTATCAGGTTTCTTCCACATTTGGAAATTGTACATTTTGTACAATTTCCAAATAGAATATTTCAATATAATATATTATAATTTCATTTCATTATTGTTATTTCAACGTATTACTTGGAAATTAATATGGGTGCCAAACGGAATACGCTTCAGAAAACGTAGGAAATTCCGCATTCCATAACAAAGAGCGTTTTCACATAAATGCTCGTATAAAATGAGCATGAAATCATACTCATGCCATTTGAATTTCTAAAGAAAAGCGCTGAAAGTTATGAAATGGCAGAACCCAGTCACGCGTGGTTAAAAATCACTTGACCGATTTTTTTCTTCGGTGGAAATCGATCCTATTCGGAAGGAATTTAAAAAAGCTCTTGGAATTTTAAACGGGATTAGATTGGTATTGACTGTGGTTACTGAAATGGATCCGAATAATTATTGTAATGGTTCGATATTGCAGATAGCAGGCGTTTTTATCAATTGCAGTTTTATTGGGAACGGCCGTTTACCTAATAGTATCTATCCCGCCGAAAAAATAAGTTATTAGATGATAGATAACTTATGTACACTTATGCGTGATAAATATTTTAAATTTCAACTACCACACAAAATGTAGACCAATTAATGACACAACGGTATGCCTATGAACCCATGCCTAGCTATGGGATAATAACCCATACCTTGGTTTTTTGTTACTCTTAGGCAGTTTGGTAGCTTATGGTAGGTTTCAGAAATGAGTTTATACACTTTACTAAATCTAAGAAAATTATTTATCTTACATTTTGTTTACGCCGTAGCACTGCTACGGCATAGTGGTGCTACGGCGTAGACCTCGTAGAGTGTTATTTTCATTAGTTCAGAACAACAAAAAGTTGAAACACTCTAAAAATACAAATCATAATTAGGTAAGACCGTACTAAAAATATATTAAGCAGCACAAAAAACAAACTCTTGCCTACGTTCCTTAAAAAACAAGTGTACGACATAATGAAAGACGCGTTCGTTTATTTGCTTCTGAGTATAATTTATTTTTTGTGGTGATAAAGCTTTGATAAACAAAACATAAACAAAGTTATGAGACAATAACATACTGAACTTAAACAATTTTTTCCTGATTCTGTAGAAATAAGTTAATTTTGTAGTCAAATAATTGTGGTCACATAAATCCAATGAAGTATTATGGTTACGAATCCACCAAACTTTAAATTCTTGTTTTTGTTTATGGCTCGATATGTATGGACCACACAACTCTGCTTGAACGGAAAAAACATGGAAGCCTTCCTTCAAGGAAAATATGCGCGCAACAACACAAAAACTTACATGTCAAATATGCTTCACTGATTAGGCAACCATTTTGGTAACACTCGGGAAGCTCAGTTCAAAGTCGACTTTATTGCCCCGACATTTGAGTTTAAATTGTCGATTAACGTGTAAGTCACGTCCGTCATTTTCTACAACACCCTCCAGTTGCTACCGCCAGTCGCCTAGTAAATTAAAATCGTTGGCAGCATAGTTTACAAGCGCCGTCTACCACAGCATAGTTTTCCTGTCTAGCGCAAGGAATCCGTCTATATTTTTACCGTTCACTGTGCTAGTGTCCATTTCAAAAGAAGCATCAACTTTAGTACAAATAGTAGAGCCTGCCTTTTGAAAATTGGTCATTATCATCGAATGTTCAACATTGCAATTGAATCGCCCACAAAAACAGCTAAACGAGTTTTGCGTAATTGGTGGATGAATTGCTCATGCATAAACTGATGTTCCGAAATGAGAGATTGCGGTCTGACTGTGCAGTTATAGTTAACTTTAGCGGTTAAATGCTTTGCATTGAACGCGTATTTAAAGTTTTGCGTACTAGCATTTTAATTAGATAGTCATACTTACAGTAAATTAAAATATAAGTAATAGGTACGATTCAGTGAGGTTTCGTGGGGCAATGGGAGAGGATTTTTTACAGTTTTCAATAAAACAAGTTCCGTCAAGTGCGAGTGTACTCGTGCGCCGAGGGTTTCGAGTGTTTGTCAAGTATAATAATAATATGTACTATAGGTTAGAGACATTGCTATTTATTGAATACTTAAAAATAAACCTACATTTCAGATGTGTCGGTTTGCAAACTACGGAGTATAGAGGGTAATAGAAAAATTTTCGATATTTTCAAATATTTACAAAAAGTATGAAACCCACAGAAATTTCAAAAACTGTTTTGAGATCTATAAACCAATACCTTTCATTTGATACCAACTCAGGGAGGTAGCCCTCCCATTAGAAAAAAAATCCCCCCCCTTTTTGTAAATGTTTCAAAAATTGTTCCATTTACAGACTTCTCTATATTTTCTCTGTAAATTGTAGATCCATATCTACAAACGCTACATACGTTTCAGATGGATCGCTCTGCAAACTTCGGAGATAGGGGGGGAAATGTGTAATTTTTAGAGTTTTTTTCAAAATATTTCAAAAAACAGTTTTTGAAATGTGCAAACCAATACCTTTTATTTGATACCGCACTTGACTTTGTAGGTCTCTTTGAAATTTCGACATCGCAATTTGTACTGAAAATTTTCATTTAAATTTTTTTTTCTTTTAAAATGTACAGGCGCACGTTTTATTATTTAAATTTTTAAGTTATTTGCTGCTGTAGTTGAGATATTAAAGATGGAAAATAGGACAGATAAAGCAAAACCATAAGGGTTTCGAAGCTGATCCCCGATCTTCGAAACCCTAAAAAGAGTTTGCCTAATCGATCTACTATTACAAGCCTATATCGTATAATTTTTGTTTTTTATATATCATGTTTCCTTTTTCTTGGGAAAGTAAGTACAATAAAAACGGTGAATACATAATTATGAATTGAAATTTGCACAAATTTTCAGTATAGTTACTTTTCTGAGTTGGTAGAGCAATTCAGTAACCTAGATTACAGCAGCAACAATTATTTCATGACCGTGCTTTTTTCCATAAGTAGGCCACGCTGGGTAGTTTCAATAATCTGCTATAATTGCCTTTTTTATAAATAAGCACTGAGATTTATGTTGATTCATGTTTTTTATACTCTCATAGGATCACTTTGTTGTTCGTCTGTCCGTCTGTCAATCCCCTTTTCTCAGGAACGCTTGGTGGTATCGAGGTGAAATTAACATCACATACTCAAGTCGGTAGTTACCGACTTGAGTATGTGATGTTAATTTCACGAAGTCCTCAGAAGTTTCTTTTTTCAAGAAGTTTCTTGGAGCTGTGATATAAAGTAAACTTCTAAGTCATTGCAATCTAAAGTTAGAGTAATCCGAGTAATTTTAAATTTCCAAGGGAATTACTTGCACACAAAATATAGAGGGTACTTCCCGTAGACCTAGAATTATGAAATTTGGCAAGAAACAAGGTCTTGTAGCACATGTAAAGGAAAAAATACGAAAATAGTAAATTTACTAAAAAAATTACTTTTGTTTTTCGCTATGGACCTAGGGTACTTCCCGTTGGCCTAGAATCGTAAAATTTGGTAAGCACAAATAAAGGGAAACATTTGAAAACCGTGTAGTTTATTAAAATTATATCTTTAATTCTCGCCATGGACCAAAACCTATAGGGTACTTCCCGTTGACATAGAATCATAAAATTTCGCAAGAAGCAAGGTCTTACTATTAAACGGAACCCTTCATTTTTCAGATTTCAATAACTTTATTTCATTGGGCTTACAATATAAGCACTTAAACAAGTCGACTTTTATACTAATATAAACAGCTTTATATTTATAGTATATACATAATTTTGTAATTATAATCAAATAAGAAATAAAAGTGTATTTGATAAAGTTGTATTTGATTTTATCTTCACTTAAATTTTATGTCCACTAGTGGAAAAAGATTTTGTACACAATTTGATGCAGCAAATAAAAATAACTGTATAGGTAATCCAATATTCAGTAGATACGTAAATATTATAAGCTCCATAAACCCTAACCATCACCTAACGAATACACTGTGCCCACAGAAATCTGAATCAGATTTCTGTGACTGTGCCAAATGAAATGGCTTGCGAAAAGTAAAACAAACAACAACACGAATCAAAAGGACAAACTATCAAACTAACATTAAAGGCTGTCACTTCTAAACGATCTAACTGTCCGGAGTTTGGCATCTGACCCAGGTCCGAAGAGTGGAAAATCGATGGTGGCAAGCACCTTATAAATACGCAGTGGCAATATGCCAATCGTTAGTAGCAGGAAATTCGTGTTTGGGTCTCGGTCGTTAGTACATTTTCCTACTTATGTCGGACGATCCGACGTCGTTTCCCATACAAACTTCCTCGAACTGGTTGGCCAAGCATATGCAGACAAAAACATGCGGGTGCTTTTCGATTCAATAGGTTGTAACTAATTAATGTTGTCCATACCGGTGTTGCACGTCACATTTGATCACTAAAAAAATCCCTGTCCTTTTCATTTCAAGCGTTTAAAAAGGTACGGCGACATTTAATGTTGAAGCCCTATGTGATCTTCTATGTTTTTCTTCTGGTCCTTATCCCGCGCTTAGAGAAGTCGGCACAACACGTATTCCTCTTCCACTCTTCTCTATCATTATTATTAGTATTATTTAACGGGTATTTATCGCGTTTATCCATACTGATATTATAAATTCGAAAGTAACTCTGTCTTTGTCTGTCCATTACCTTTTGAATGAAAAATATAGAATAAAAATCGTTAACTTAGTTTATAAAAAATGGCAATTTCATAGGTAAAAATATTTATGTACAGCTATATGTACAAATATAATAGTATGTAGTGACCCGAGAGCTGGCGGATATCTGGCGCAGCGCATCAGCATTGCCATACAGCGGGGCAATGCAGCCAGCGTCTTGGGGACGCTTCCGACTGGTATTGATATGGATCAGTTGAGCTACCTGTAGATTGTTTGCAACAGTCTGCAGTTAGCTTAATTGTTTCAATTGTAAATACTAGTTATAATTTGATTGTAATTTTCTTTGTTAATAAAGGCCATTGCCCTCTAAAAAAAAAGTTTATATTAAAGTTAAATAGTATGTAAGGGAATGTAAATTACGAAATTGTTTTTTGTAATACATAGTATGTATTTGTTTATTTTCTTCGTAGTATAAACACCTATATTATTATGCACACAGATATTACCCCATGTACACTTCAGCGATCCTATCCATTCAAGGTTGTCTCGGAGAGATCACTCTTGAGCGATGAGATTGCCAATCGTTCCATAAATATTCTTAATAAGTGCAATAAGGTATTATCTATCTATTTTCCCATTATATCTCCCTCAACGACTGTATGGAAGCGGTGTAAGAACATCCAACTTAGTTAAACTGTTTACCCTTCTGCCTAGAAACTAGGACGTGGAATCAACTACCTATCTATTTAGATTGAATCCGCCAATTACGATCAGAGGCTTGGGAAAATTTAACTATAAACATTTTCATAATTTTACCACTTTCTCTTCTCTTCTTGCAATGAATCTTTGGGTTCTTATTATTCGCTATGTTTATGTAATGTTTTAATATGTATAGGTACATATTTTATATTTTTTTATTCTTGTTTTTAGTTTTATTTTTAACCTTTACTTTTGGGCTTACTGACCGCAATATGTATGTACCTCTATAAAGAGAGTTAATATGATGTTTCCTACGAAAAAAATAGTAGGGGATACTCCCTTCAATTTTTTCGTAGGGAAACAATAATAAACTGCCAAAGCTGGTTCGACCAGCTGTGCTCAGTATTTGCAACTTTATTTTAGATTAATTGAAGCGACTTTTTTCCGAAAAAGGTGTTGTCCTTGAGGTTAATTAAGATCCTCATTGTCGAATTAGCTCTGCCTTAAAGTTCCAAGAGGTAGGGTCCGCATATCAATTGGGCTCCCGATAGTACAATTAGCCCTTCGTTGATTCTTTACTGGTAATTTGCCTTATTTACGAGACTTTTATCTTACCGCTACATTTCTTTACACTTTTTTACTTTTGGAATTCGTTATAATATAAATAAAGTCATTTGATTCGCGGAAGCTTGGAAGCTTAATTTTTACTTGATTTTATTTTGTTTATTTTTCAGAAATTATAAAACAGTTTTCTCAACGCGTAGGCGTTGAGATGTAGAAAATCTTCAACTTTCTAAAAGTCCGCTAATAGTAACTTAGATTAAGTTTTTTATTTTTTTAGATGCATTTATGTGGTCGCACAGAAAGGGACTAGAAACGGTTTTTTTAATGTTTTGAAAGTCTCCGTAAGTAAGTAGAAAGGTAAGAAAAATAGCATTATTTTATATAATTAGCTCACAATTCTGCGGTCCATTTAAAATATGTATATATTGTGTTTAGTTTGTACTTAAATAATTGACTACATTTTTATTCAAGTTGTACCTTCCAAGATTTACGACAACTAAGACGTTGAATTGAACAAATCAGAGGTATTTTTGTTCGCCGTTCTTGTGACGAAATGAACCGTATCAGATAAGGGAAGATTGACGAGGTTTCCATCAGCCGTATAAGGAAGACGAAAGGAAAAAAATCCGGTAAGTCGTACATACAAACTTCCCATTCTGAACAGTGACTTAAAGTAATTTATTTTCGGCGAATGAAATAAGGAAAATGCAAAGAACGGAACACTACTTTTTTTAATAGTTTAATGTTTAGTTTTAACAGTTTAATGATTTTTAACAGAGTTTATTATATCATTATTAACAAAGTAAATTACAGTCAAATAATAGATATGAATAAATATAATTAATTACAATTGAAACAATTGTGCCAACTGCAGAGTTACCTAGTTTATTTGTGTGCACCAACGAACCAAGCTGGTCTTAAGAGGCGAATCTAACTAGTTTGGTTGTCAAACTAGGCTTAGATTTCAGTTCCCGTGGTAAAAAACTAGAATTACCTACATAAAATTAAAAAATTTTTCTTTGGTTCCTTGAATGTGAAAACCAGATTGAGAAAAAAATACAATAAAAATAAATCATATAACTGCACTGTTTCACACATAGATTGGTCTAGATCTCAGAAACCCTGCGGTCTATTGAAATGACTTATGTTTTGATTTATATGTATGTCATTACTAATTATTTGGTTCCTTGAACCAGTTTCTTTATAAGTTGTGTAGTTTTCTTGTAAATAAGCAAAAACTTGATTTTTGATATACATATTTTTTACGTATTTTGACATATTTGTATAGTTTGACAACTCACATATCATTATTATAGCCAGTTAAATAACCTTGTGAAAGAGGAGCCTAGAAACCCAACTTCAAACGAAACTATATTCGTCAAACAAATGAATGTAAATAAAACTTCTGATCCGCATCAGAGATTTATTTCTTTGTGACACAAAAAAATAATAGTTATGTGTTCAGAGGGCAAAGCAAAAAACATACACACTAACGTTCCACACGACAGAAAGTTTGTTCTGATGGTAGGTACTTTATGCATGAGTGATAATGTTGGTATGTAGCCGAAGTCACGAGCTACGACTAGTACAATTGTAAAATACTAGCCGCGCCCCGAGGTATTACTCGCAGTGATAAAGTTTGATCATCCCACGGGAATACCGCCCTTTCCCGGGGTCACCACATTGATTGCGAGAAAATAAAACAATCGAAACTTACCTTCAGGAAAATAATGCATACCTACGTTTTTCACTTCTGTACTTCACGAATTTGTCGTAAGTCTTTAAATAGCATTTCTCGTGATTTCGACCACAAACGATTCATATTAATTATGTCTTCGCCCTTTTGTTCCGTTTGCATATTATTTTCCTAATTTTCGCTCGGTGGTATTCAAAATTAATTTAAATAGGTATCAACCTCAGCCACGTTTACCTTCAATTTACCTGAAACTTTTTTAATGTCTTTGTTACGCGCAACGCAAAGTTCGTATTCTGCCATGGAGGAAGAAACACCCTTCTTCAATATCAACTTCTTGTTTTAAATAAAAAAAAAATACAGCAAGGCGCTTTCAGTTCCATTACAAAAATAAATTCAAATTAAATGCGTGTTCTTTGTTGATGGAACACCAAAAAGACGAGTCTTTATGTACTAAGAGGACGAATGTCTTGTACCGGCTGATGAATTTAGACAATAATAAAAAAAAATACTTTTCAGCTCGGCTTAAGCTTTTTTGTATTCTTTTTTATTTATTTTTACTAAAATTCTACTTTAAAGTAGAATTTTATTCCCTCTAAGCTACGTTATAACGACACACTTCTTGAGTAAGTGAAGTGAAAACATACATATTAAATTTAATTTTTTTTTTATATTAACATACAAACATGCCTTTCTAATATCGGTATGAATGATTGTACCTACCTATCGAAAGCGTAAAGTTTTCCCTGATAGAGTCGCACCCCGAAACAAATGACAAAAGATGTAAAGTACACTTTGTACACTTGTTCGATGTTTTCGTTTCAAAAACGTACGTCATCCGCAATCTTTACGCGCTTAAGACACCCGAGGGAGTAAAAGGGTCCAACAAACACTTTCCATCTTTGTTGTGGCAGATGGGCCCTTACTAGGTACTTCGACAACTCGAGTGGACAAACTCTTTCAGCCTTTTTGTTCCGCTCAGACGACTTGTTGTGACGCAGGAGGCTTGCAGGTTTAATTCCCGTCTGGGGACAAATGTTGTACCGAGGAACTGTCAGATAAATTGTGGGATGGATAGAAAGTCGAACTCAAATCTTTCTTTTTCTGCTCGGTGAGCAGACTTTTGTTACCTTTATTGTCAGTTTAGATTCACAGATAATATAAAAATAATAATAATGACCGTTTCATCCAAGATGAAGCCATTTTTGATATTGTTTGGTTGACCTAGAAAATTATTTGTAACACGAATTGTTCGCACAATTCGCCAAAGATACCCTGGCACAAAGGTAACTGCGAACATTACAGTTATCGTAAATGTAGAAGCGTATCCTGGATTGTTCATAAAAGTTATTTCGCAGAAAACTTACCTTTTACTCACATCAGCGGAAATGGGTTCTACCTACCGTTCAATGGGGAAAGAAATACAGGCCTTGGAATAGTTAACTGTAGCAAGGAAATCGTGTATTGAGTGCTAGGGAATATTGGTGTGTGATAATAAGGTTCAAAGTGACGACGTCCACGAATCTTCGTGAATACTGACAACTATCGATGGAAATTTGAAACTGGAATTTCCCATTACACTGATGTTAAATTAAAATGTTACTCAACAGATAAAACTTTTCAATCTTTCGCGATCTGTTAACATATTAAATATTGTTTATCGGGTATTTATCGCGTACATTTTGTGTGTAGGGGAAAATAAAACAAAAGCTACGCGATAAATGCCCGATAATTAATCTGTAATTACTCAATAGACTCAGAAAATTTCAAAATAAGCCTATTCCCTTGTGATTTCTGAGAAGAAAACTTACGAAATGAGGGTAGATAAATAACTGAATTCACTGACCCTTCAATAGCAGACGTATTAGAGCTTACGCTTTGATTTTCGGAACTGGCGATGAAATCGACGTTTTCTAAAAAGCTTTTTGTGAATCGGACGTAGGTAGCTAATGGAATTTACCACTGTGAAATTCTATCAGAAATTGTGTAATCGTAAATAAAAACAAGCTGTTTGTTTAGGTAGAACAAAACATACCTACAGTGATTCAATTCTATTGTTATATTTTAAAACTGGTTTCTGCCCGCGGGTTATTTCCTTATGAACTGATTTATGGGATACCATGTTAGCCTATGTATGTATTATTTCAGTTATATATCTATACAGCTGTGCGAAATTTAAGGTAATCTATTCGTTATTTAATATTTTACCCTAATTATGAATTTAACAGTCATCGGAATATAAAATTCATCATAACACGAAAACACGAACAACGCTCTGAAATTATGTAAGTATTTTTATTTCCATTTGTTCCAAAATCAAAACTCAGCAATAGTTTATTTCTAAACTTCTAGCACTTTTTAGTGACCTAAAACAAAAAATTCTCGAACAAAAATGCTCTCATCGCTGACTCTTTCGAATCTTTCGAACTAAAACAAGAAAACAATCGCATCAGCTTGCGTTGTCTTTTGTTTTTTGAAGCACTCGAAAAGTTAATATTTTTGAAATTAGATTAGAATTTGATTAGAAGAGATGCTTTTTAAAAAATGCTACTACGAACTAAATTTTTTATTTTTTAGGTGATACTTTTGGTGACTTGTAATTGAATTGATATCATGCATTAATTTTATTTGACATACTTATCTTTCACACCATTTTATTAAATTAGTATTATATAACGTATCTTGCCGTCTCCCATTGCAACACCCTAAATGGGTACATTTTGTGTGTATTCCTTAATAAATAGATAAAAAAGTGCTTGGGAAAATGGTAAAAAAAATTTTTGTAAAATGTCCACACGGTAATAGCTTTTAAACATAAACCGAAAACAGTTTATCTCAAACCTCATGATATTCTATTACCAAAAAGATAAAAAAACATAGCGAAACCCTTTTTTATTTAACGCGAACATTTATACGAAAAGTTTCCCCTAGTTTCGTATGTTACGTGAAATTTTTCATAGTTTTGTTTTGATGAGCCGAGCCTACAGCTGAAGTAGAGTTAGACAATGAGGAACAGACATTAGTTTAGTACTGGGGCAGTACTGTAAGGGTTCTAGATCAAATATATTTATAAAGAAAATTACAATATGCAAAGAAATTGCAAAGAAATTAAAGAATATGAAAAGAATATGCAAAGAAAATTACAATCAAATAATAGAAACAAATTATAACTTTTATTATAACTAGCTGCAGCCCGCGGCTTCGCACGCTTTATTCCGGAATAAAAGGTAGCCATGTCCGGGCCCGGGATACCACCTACCTCGCTGCCGAATTTCACTGAGATCCGTTTAGCCGTTCTTGAGTTATAAATAGTGTAACTAACACGACTTTATTTTATTTATATAGATATAGATTGAAACCATTGAGCTAACTAAAAGACTGTTGCAAACAATCTATAGGTAGCTCAACTGATCCATATCAATAGGTACCAGTCGGAAGCGTCCCCATGACGCTGGCTAGGGTCAAATAGTATAAACGGAACTTTATGTTTCGGTTCTGTCAATTTATTTCTAACATGATAGAATTTATGATAGTGGTAATAAATAAAAGCACTCCATCCTTGACGTTAAAATCGACATGGGCTGCTCCAACTCAGCCCATTAATGTGTTCATGGCCGATTAAGGTAACCTAAAAGAAGAATGGCAGCTGCTTCCTTCTGTATATTTTTAACACCTCTACTGCGAACACCAATCTGCCCGCCAGCAGTGGTGATTGTGGCGAACCCCCGTTGGTTTGGGGCATGTTGAACAGTGGACGTGCTGATGAGATGAACATTCAAAAACATAGCACATGCGCATTTCGGCCCGTTATTGGCCCACTCAAACATTTAAAAACAAAGCTCCCAAAAACAGTATTTTTGCACATAATGAAATCAAATTAGAACCGAGAAACATTTTCTTGTTAACTCTCTTAAATTATCAGCATATGATATCTAGTCTAAATTCCAAACTGTGAGTAAATGTAGTATATTCACTCACATTAGAAGAACCTAAAAGACTAAAAACGGTTTCTTTTCTCTAGGGCGACGTGACATTTTTACCATAGGTCCGTACTTCCAGGCCTGTATACTGTATATTTTCAACGTTTGCTTCTGTATCTTAAAGGATACACCGTATCACAAATTATTAGTTGCTAGTGGTTTAGCGGGGACACAGTTTAAAGATCATTTAGGTTCCTGTAAAGTTTTTCTGTCAAATAGAATAATGAATAAATAAATATGTTTTTTATTATTGTTAACTTAAGTCCGTTATGGACTTAAGTAAGACACACATTGCATAAGTGCACAAATAATTATAAAAACAGGTCAGGCATAACTTTACTTGCTTGAAATACATAAAACTTTTAAGCTTCGGTTGAACCTGCGGGTCAAATACGCGGGATGCTGGATGCGAAGTGGAAGCGTCAACAACGCGAAACTTTTCCAAAAAAAATCATGCTTCTCGGTCGCGTAGGTGTACAAGTCGCCATATAAGCGCTATTGCAGCGTCTCACTTAGCATCCCGTTTCCCGCGCTTTTGACCGAAGCTTAATACTTAAGTACAAAATCGCATGAAACAAATTTTCTCAAACCCAGAAAGAGTAACTAGGAAAATGTCCCACTGATCCACTAAGGATAAACATAAATAATCCCTTTTAACACGTTGAATGAGGGCTAAAATTCTAGCTTATTTAAAACCATCAATAAACCATTTCTTATCGCAAACATTCCTGGTCCACCATTCATAGAGTTTAATTTCCGTCGACACGTTCTGTGTCGTGCCACGGTCTCATGTCGTAAAATATTTACGTAAAAAAAGTATTACACACAACTAGGGCATTCAGAACCGTACCCGGTTCCAGATTTCTGAAACCCGGTTCCGGTACGCTGTCAGAACCGGCGGGAACTGGTTCCAGGTAATACGATTTGACGATTTTTTAACGATTTGGAATAAATCATAGATCATTTGAAAAAATAAGTAATTTTCTGCGAGCAGGTGGATCACCCGGGTTTAAAGTCCTGCATAGGCGGTTCAACTCCATTATTCTCGAGAACAAATGTCAGAGGCGTAGACCTAGTGTGTGGTTCCACCACATTCCTATTCTGACTGTTCCATAAGAAAGTTGACAACTAGGACAAAGCTCTCCTTTAGAACTATAGGCTCATCTCACTGCTGAACCGCGTCTATAAACTGTTTTCAAGAGTTATCACCAATCGTCTCTCTTGAAGGTTTGACGACTTCCATCCCCGAATAAGCCGGGTTCCGAAAAGACTAGTACCGTAGACCACATACTTACGTCCGCTCCGGCAGATTATTTCGACGACTACCAGTACCTATATCTAAGTGTTGAAGTGTTTGGCAAGGCCACAATGTCTATCGAGATCCAAAACTTGAGCACAAATCAGACCTTATTGCAATAAAAAGGTAAGACAGGGAGAGTACGCTATCTTCCGAAACTGTTCCTCTCTGCATTGGAGGATAAATTTAAGCTCTTGGTCTGGGACGGATATGGAATCAATATCAATGGCGATTACAACACTCACCTTGATATATTAACATAATAGGAACCACAAGCTGCAAATCGAATCTTGTCTTTATTTACTTTCTCACCTAAACTTGCGAAGGGTGTTAGTCAGAATTGACGTTTGGACGAATGTCAGTACAGTTTCAACTTCAACTTCTTGCCTGATGGCTCTGCGTCTGGTTTGACGCAATTCTGCCAACATTGTTTTTTTTCCTGTGTAAAATCATTTTTATTTTTATGCACATGTACCTGTATGTAATCCAACTTTGTACCACCACACCAGGACCTGTCCGAAAATCAGCGCCACTAGCTTCGGCTTGTAGCGGCATAATGCTAAGACAGGGACCATTTTGGCCCCTTATATGTAACACTGTATAATTGTATCTGTTTTATTTTCGTTTTTTTTTAACTATAATATTATGTGTTTCTTGTACCTGATTATTATTGTAATGTGTCATATTATTTTGTAGGTCCAAATAAATTTATTATCTTCCTTTCTTTCCTTCGATTTGAGTCATTATATGGCGGAATCGCTAGAAGACCTTAGCAAGATGCTTAAAGACCTCAACACCCGACAGGTAGGTCTTAAAATAATAATTTGTAAAACGAGGATCATATGTCGAATGGCCATGAGCCACCACCCATACCGGTTCATGTTGGTGAAACAATTTTATCGAAGTTGTTCATCACTATGTCTACCTAGCTAGACCAAATGGTCCAACTAGGTAAATCCAACTACGAAAAAGTGATCAGCCGACGAATCCAACTCGTATGGGCAGCGTTCGAAGCTTCGCAATGTATTTTCGTCACAGATACTGCAGATCCTCAAGATGTCTTCAATCAATGAGTGTTGCCAGTAATGACATATGGATCCGAGACGTACAAATATAAGCTCAGAATCGTTCAGCGATCTACGGAGAGAGCTATGCTTGCAGTTTTACTACTTGATAGAATCCGGCATGCGGAAAGCCTTATTAGAATCGAAGGTCCCGACACAGCTCTCAGAATTAGTGAGCTAAACTGGCAGTGGGCAGGTCATAAGCTCACAGAACTGATAACCACAGAGGAGTAAAGGGTCTCGAGTGGGGACCGCGATGCAATGCGAAACGGAGTGTCGGGAGACCATCCACTCGATGAATCAACGACATTGTAGCGGTCGCAGGGAGTCGATGGATGGAAATGGCTCAGCACCGCTACCTGTGGCATTGTATGGTGGAGGCCTATGTCCAGCAGTGGACGTGTGTGGCCTGATATGAGCTATTGGAAAACTTAAATCAACTAATTTTCATTTAGTGCTTCATAAATCTCAATAAAATCTAAAAAAATTTAATATAATACAAAATAAGTTAACATATTAAATTTTTTTTAGGTAGGTTGTCATATCGGTCATCTTAACTTATCACTTATTTTATTTCCGGACATGTACCTAAATTTTTCATTGCGTATTAATACGTAAAATTAAACCACTTTTATTTTTTAAAAGAACCGGGGGCACCGATTTTTCATCTTTCGGAACCGATTCCACACATACCTTGACAAAACCGGGTACACCCGGGTATTACAGAACTGGGTAGAACCGGGTGCATGCACGCACATACAACTAGGTGGTGTAACTGTGATAAATGACCAAAACGGGTGAAGGGTAAGTAAGTAGGCAACTGTACCTTCCCTTTTTATGTCTGGAACATGGCCGAGGAATATCTGCAATCCATAATAAAAGAGGTAAAGGATAGGTATTAAAGAAATATTGGATGGGACGTAAAATATTATAATCCCTTGGATACCGTATTTTTAATAGACCCGACGGATTTTAAATGGGTAACCAGTTACAAAATGAAAAATTCAATAATCTAATCTCGTACCCAAATTTTCATAGATAACTGATTTTGAAAGCTCATCAATAACTTTTAGACACATGGTAAGTACAGAGTACCTACATTTTTAGGGTTCTGTACCCGAGTATATATATCTCATGAACCATAAGAGGTAGACAGTTGAAATTTTCAGATAATGTGTATTTCTCTTGCCGCTATTACAAAAAATAATAAAAATAAAATATATGTATATCGAAATTAAAGGGGGTTTCCATCCAACAAACGTGATTTTTTGGGCTCTTAATTTGTCAAGTCCCTTAAACTAAAATACATGAAACTTTCTATAATTAAGTAACACTTCAATTGTAATAACAACACATATTGTATTGTATTGTAATGTATTGTGTATGTACCGGACACCAAATTCTGACATAGAAATATTTTTTAGACATCTAAACATTATGCTAGATAGAGTTGACTTAAAAGATAAATATTTTAACATAATTTGTGGTGATTTTAACATTGACATTTTAAGTACAAGTAAAATGAGGAATGAATTTATTAATTTATTATACAATTATAAAATGAAACCGCACATAAACGTACCTACCCGACAAAAGTCATGTATTGATAACATTATTAGTAATATAAAGGATGTCAAAGGTGAAGTACATGAATTAGGTTTATCTGATCATAATACTGGTCAAACTATAACAATTAAAGCTGATACTCATATGGTAAAGCAATGGTTCGTATATAGAAGGGATATCTGTCTTGAAAATATGGAGAAGTTTAGTTACTGTTTGAGCCAGTTATCTTATTCGGATGTGTTATTAGAAACGGACACTAATATGGCTTTCTCAATGATTCATGACTGGATCTGTTTAGCGTATA
Organism: Eupithecia inturbata; assembly: GCA_963662085.1. Taxonomy (NCBI): domain Eukaryota; kingdom Metazoa; phylum Arthropoda; class Insecta; order Lepidoptera; family Geometridae; genus Eupithecia; species Eupithecia inturbata. Next base: position 3,549,763 of record OY759194.1, on the reverse strand, counting down.
AACTATGTTTTCCACTGATTAAAGTGAAGATCAACAAAAACTCATCAAACCCAAAATGGATCACAAAGGGCTTAAAACGATCATTTGATAAAAAAAGAAATCTGCAGTGTGTATTTTACAAAACTAAATCAGAGAAAGATAGGGACATTTATAGAAACTACAGTAAAATATTAAAACGGTGTGCAGTCAATTTACAAAAAGATAGGAACAAGAAATATATTTCAGGTGCAGTTAATAAATGTAAAGCTACATGGAAAATAATCAACGACAGACTTAAGGACAAATGTACTAACAATGAAATAAAGGAAATAGTTGACGGAGACAATATTATAACCAACGGTGCTGAAATAGCAAGCTGTTTCAATAGACACTTTATAAACATTGCCAACAATGAAAAGACAACAAAGAATAAGCACAATAATATATATAAGCACAAGAAAAGTAGAGTAGTTAACTCAATTTATCTTGAACCGGTGACTTGCTTGGAGGTACTTAAAATAACAATGAGTTTACGTAATACAAACTCTGCTGGCTACGACGAGATAACAACCAAACTGCTCAAACAAAATATCGGTTATATCCTAGAGCCTCTTACACACGTGGTCAATCTTTCTCTTGAAAACGGTATATTTCCTGAAGGTCTAAAACTATCTGTAGTCAAACCTCTATTTAAAAAAGGTTCTAGATCCGATACTGGGAATTATCGACCCATTACACTAGTACCAATAATCTCGAAAATATTTGAAAAGGTAATGAGCCGAAAATTAGTTGTGTTTTTAGAAAAAAACAAAGTTTTGTGCGAACAACAAAATGGTTTTATAAGTAAGAAATCGACAACTCTAGCATGTTTTAAACTTGTCAAAGAATTTCTTGATTCAATCAATAAGAAAGAAATCCCAGTCGCCATCTTTCTAGACATGAGTAAGGCTTTTGACATGGTCTGCCATGACCGTATGCTAGATAAATTGGAATGCTATGGCATAAGGGGTCCTGCATACTCTTGGTTTGAAAGTTATCTCAGGGGACGAAAGCAATGCACGGAAATAACAAAAATGTCTTCTGAATGTAATACACAAGAAAGCTTCAGATCTGTTTATTCTTTTATTAGCCACGGTGTGCCACAGGGCAGTGTTTTAGGTCCCATATTATTTATTATTTATAAAGGGTGTCTCAGCGCCGATTTTAAACTTTAAATATTTATAAAAAAAAAACAAATTGTATTAGAAATGTTATAATTGTTGTAAATTATAGTGTAATGTTGCGGATTTTATGTACGAAATATTACACCGTCAAGATGTCTTCCCTCACGGCGAATGCACTCTTCAAAGCGGACAAGCGAATTCGCAGAGACACGCCGTAAAACGTCAACTGATATGGCTCGCACTTCTGTAGTTATTTTGGCCTTTAACTGCTCCAAACTCGTAAGAGGGGTATCATATACTCTTCCTTTGAGATAACCCCATAAAAAAAAGTCAGCTGGGGTTAAGTCAGGAGATCTAGGTGGCCACAATACGTCTCCAAAGCGGCTAATGATTTTACCAGGAAAAAAAGCTTTTAGTGTGTCCATGGAGACCCTAGCAGTGTGGGCTGTGGCCCCATCTTGCTGAAACCACACATTTGACTTGTTAATAGCCCCATCTTGCAGCTGAGGTACAAAAAAATTATTGATCATGTTAATATACCGCTCGCTCGTCACTGTAACCGCTACACCTCGGTCATTCTCAAAGAAAAATGGGCCGATGATTTTCGTCGCCGATATTGCACACCATACAGTAACTTTCGGGCTGTGTAATGCTTTCTGATGTTTTTCTTTTGGGTTGCTTGATGACCAGTAACGGCAATTTTGACGATTTACGTAGCCTTCGAGGTGAAAATGTGACTCATCACTAAAGTAAACATTGTCGATCACATTTTCCTCTGAAAAAAATTCTAACATCTTCTGACAGTAAAATTTTCGCTTGTTGTAGTCTTCCGGTTTGATTTTTTGAACTATTTGGATTTTGTATGGATGTAATTTTAAGTCTAAAGCCAAAATTCGTTGAAGACTTGAACGGTGAAGGCTCAAAGAGGCAGCATGTTTCCTGACTGATCGTCGTGGATGCTCCGCGATCGCAGCGGCGACGCGGTCGATGTTTTCAATCGATCGCACAGGTCTATCTCGAGGGCGAATTGAATGGTTAAGCAAACATCCCGTTGCTCTAAACTTTTCTACCCACGACTTAATTAATTGAATACTCGGGGCTTATACGGCGGATTTCAAAGCGATTACAAAACTTGCGCTGTGCTTCACTCAACGAAAACTCGTTGCAAAAGTAAGCCTCTACTGCGTACGCGCGATGCGCGCCAGACCACTGCGACATGGCGACTAACAAATCCGCACTTGTTACCAACCGAACGCTACCACTCCCCTCCCGCTAGCCCCGCAAACTTCTGAGAAATTCGTGTTTAAAGTTTAAAATCTGGGCTGAGACACCCTGTATTAATGAGTTACCAAGCGCTACTGACCAGTACACAATCATGTTTGCTGATGATACTACAATATTGACGAAAGAAAAATCTATTATAAATGCTATGAGCGTAGGGAACAAATCTCTTAATGACGTAATTAATTGGCTAGATGAAAATAACTTAAAAATTAACACAACAAAAACTAAATTCATGCTACCAACCACGTATAACAATAATATTAAAGATAAAATTTACATAAATTACAAAAACAGTGATATTGAGCAGGTATTTGACATAAAATTTTTAGGAATTATTATTGATAGACATTTAAATTGGAAGAAACAAATTGATAATGTGTGTAAGAAAACTAATAAATTTATATTTGCACTGAGAAGAATAAAGGACCTCTCTAATATTGAAACTGCATTGACAGTTTACCATAGTCATGTCTGCTCTGTTTTGAGATATGGCGTCATAATATGGGGCAACTCAACGGATGCTCAGAGAGCTTTAGTTGCGCAGAAAAAGTGTATTCGGGCCATATTTGGCATTAAACGGAGAGATTCTTGTAGACCTTTATTTATGAAGCATAAACTGTTAACTTTTCCTTCACTCTATATTTTCGAGATGCTAAAATTTGTCAGAAATAACATAACATTGTTTGAGAGGGATGAAAAGTTTATATACAGAAGAAAAATAGTACAAAAACCACTAAAGGTGCCTCAATTTAGACTAGAAATGTGTAAAAAGAACTGTTACGCAATGGCCATACAGTTATATAACAAACTTCCACTTGACATGAGAGAACTGACAGATAATGAATTTAATCGTAAATTATATAACTGGCTTTGTGTTAACTGTTTTTATAATATAAGTGATTATTTGAAATTTAAATGCACATAATTTTTATTTTGACATTATAGTACTTACTTAATGTTATTTAATCTATTATTCTTTATTCATAGTTATTTTTAAGTTTAAACATTTGCACGACTCAAAGGTCAAATATAGTGAAACTCTATTGTAAAACCACCATTGCAAACCTATATTTATGCAAATAAATGCTATTTCATTTCATTTCATTTCATTTCATTTCATTTCATTTCATTTCATTTCATTTCATACTAACAATAAAATACAGTAAAAAATTTAAAGGAGTCTCCAAACAAGTGAAAATTTGATGTTCTTTGAACAGGTTGCCTGATTTTTACTGTACGGAACCCTTCGTGTGCGAGTCGACTCGCACTTGGCGGTTTATTTATTACCCACGTGGGGCAGGTTATATTTCAATTGTTTCACACTCCTTTTATACGCAAAGTCATCGCAACGGCTTATGTGATTTTGGTGAACGAGGTATCAAACAAAACACTCGTCTAAATTGGGACTGTTCTTAGCTACATTTTAAGGCATTTAAAGGCCCCGAAAAACAAGGACCGAGTCGGGTTTTTTCATAGTTTCCAATTAATTCCTTGTTTCAATGACGTAAATTAATTAATTAATTGTGTTTGTAATGGTGTGATGTGGGGTGTGGATGAAGTGGGGTCGGAATCGGAGGCGTGTGTGAACTTTGAGAACTCGTTATATTTTTGAATGAGATTTGGTACACCTCTTCATCCGTTTTTTTTTTTTTTGTATAAAAATGGACAGTTCGGAACCTTGACTCAAAGCTTTGGAGGAATAGGCACCTTTATCATAAAATGTCAGTTACCTGAAGGCCCATTCAACCCTTCGCGGTATTCGCTACCCAGAGCGGTTGCGAAATCCGATGTAGTTCATACGATGGTAAATTGTATCGTGGGTTCATTATACATCGATAAATATATTTTAATTTTCATACAAAATGGCCGGCGATATAACACGCGAAACCGTGCAAAATTTTACGCTGCCACTCTGGGTAGCGAATACCGCGCAGGTCTAAACAGGCCTTAAATCAGAAGTTTCAGACACTTGCCCATATGAGTTGAAAATTCCAAACTCAATGATTGGAATCTGAAATGAACATGAGTTCAGTCATACACGTAAATATTTCTCTGATTGGATTATTTCACGGTCTGATAATCTTATAACGTTACGTTACGTTGTGGCGTAGTAGTCATACAACCGACATTGGAGGTTGTAGGCTCGTTTTCCGCCACGAGAAAAATTATGCATGCCTTTTAGCATAATTACGAACGTTAACCTCATAGATAAATTCTGAGCTACTTAAATACACAAAACTGTGCTAAAATTCGTAGGCATGCAGATACACTTTTCCTTTACTTGAGAAAATAAATGTTTTAGGTTACCGGTTGAATGTAAGTTAGATAATGCTATCGTAACGCTACATTTACATAGAAGTCTAAGGTTTAACCTCTGGCCTCTCGATCCCAACCCTTACTGTGCCCTAACTTTGTCGGCGACGAAACCCTAATGCAAGGCTGATTATGTTGATAGATAAGTTTATTGTTATCTGAATACTTCAATTTGCTTTAGTTTTACGTAACTTGAAATTGTACGTTTTTGTTTGTTGATATTTGATAACAAAAATAGTGTTACTTGAAAGGTTTAGGTTTAATACTAAGTTTCCAGTTTGAATTATGTAAATCGGTTAATTAGTTTTAAAGATATTTTATTTTTTTAAGAGATTTGTATAAGGAAAAATGTTCCGAACTGAGTTTTTGTAAGTTTTTGTTCTAGAAACTTTTTTATTACTTGAAAATGTTTAGATGTTATGATTGTATATTATTATGGCATATTTTTATTATGTAAAAACATAAGTTTGTAAGTATTCTATAAGGGAATAACAAAGAAATAAAGCTCTCTCGGCTCAAGTGAAAATGTCAGGAGAATTAGGGCAAAAGCGCGTAGGCGTCTTGCCGGTAATACGTGGCCATATAAATATAAGCGCATTTTTGACGACCGTCAGTCGCAGCTCAGCCACCAAAGAGGCAAGGAGTAGTGGAAGCAAGATAATAGGAAGACATCAAGTAGTAGTAGGGAAACCTAAAATTCAAGATTTATCCTGCCTATCTCTTCGAAGTCGAGGTCCCCTCTCCCACAGGAAGGAAGATCAGGTCATCGTAAAGCTTCATACGCATTCAGGGGTGCGTGGCGGCGTGCGTCTACCAGCTACGGAAGGGGAAAAGAACGCACGTCGAACCCAAGTTGGGATACTGTCCCAGGGCGAACCAGGTCATCCAGGTTACCGTCCGCAACAACCTTAGTTACTATTTCTTTATTCTGTCTTAGGGTTAGGCATTTTAGAAATAAGACTAATAATAAGACATTATACTTATTATTATTATTTCGTATTCTCGAGTGGAGACCGCGACTCGGCAAACGTAGTGTAGGACGCCTTCCGGCCAGGTGGGATGACGATCTGCGAAAGACTGCAGGCATATGCTGGATGCGGCAAGCTGAAGACAGGGCGATATGGCGCTCATTGGGGGAGGCCTGTCCAGCAATGGACTAAGATATGTTGATGATGATGATTATGAGGCCTAGGTAAGGTGGTCCCTCGACAATGAAAGAAATCTGTAAATAATATTAATCTCTTATTATTCAAAATTGTTTACACAATCTGTGCTCATCTCAAAAGATGGCTGATGAGATGATTAGGGCAAGTAAATGTTGTTTCTGCTCAGTTCAGTCCAGTTAATTTATATGCCATTGGAACGCTTAAAATGAATTATGTACATTATTCGGTTTTACAATCCTAGATATATTTTGATATACAGAAACTACAAAAGAATTTGCTGGAAATTAGGTATCATTGTAGCAAATCGCAGAAGGTCGAAACGAGTTTTAGCTTTGAAAGTTTTCATACATTATTTAATTCGTCTCTCGGCCCTATTTAAACTTGAATTTAATAATAATAATAAAGCATTTATTGCCTAACTTCGTAACCTAAACTAGAATTATACACAAAAAAACTTCTTAATTACTGGCAAAGGGAGTAGATTCCATGCAAGGAGCATGCAGCGCTGATTTTAGATTTGAATCTACTTCGCTCGGTAATTTGTACCTTTTACGCTGCGCATGTGCAACGACGGGTTGTTGAAGTTTTAATTATAAAAAAAATTAGAATCGTCTTTTTCTGTATAGTTTCAAAAAAAAAAAAACAAATATGCCTGTTTTGACATTGATACGCTGACGCTTGAACTTTGTTCATTTTTCGGAACTTAAATGACTGCGCTTCTCCTATGAATCAACTTCTATGCCGTTTTACTCTAAAACTTCCAAGCTCAGCTTTCACCATTGCGAGATGGATAAGTGAGCTACACTTTAAGTTCGTCGTAAGCTGTTTGTAATAGCTTTTGTTGAAGATTTTACATACTTAGCAAACAAAGTTATGCACCGCTACACTGCATAGTAAGTGCTTAAGTTACGTGCGTCCCAAGTTATTTTAATTTATGTACCAATTAAAACAGGCTGACGTATTTATTGCTCTCGTATGTCTAGATCTTGAAGAGAGAGTGCTTAGTTCTTTACAAGTTGAGTCACTTTTAACAGTATTTTGTAACTATTGTAGAAAAGTTTCTGCTGGCTTCATAACCGCTATTTCCAGATAAAAAGAAGCTTCTGTTTTATATAGTTTTGAAGACCTCAGTTAACAAGAATGTTCACATTTTTACTCGAATTTAAGTATAGTAAATTCCATACTAACGTTCGAAAACGGTCGAGGTTTAAATGACAGCCTAACAGCCAGCGTCAGTGCGTACCTACATCAAAGTGGACCTTTGATTGATTTGATCGATTTGTGAGCTCTTTATGAGTTCCTGAAACAGTTTTATGGAAACCTGATATCTACTGTCTTGTAGTCTTGTACCCTTTTAGAATTAACCATTAGAATTAAGTAGGCATTTAGATACGATATTTTTCTTATCCAGGAAAATAAGTTCATAGATATAAATTTTTATTTAAGTTATAAGTAACTATGATTTTATTGACTTTATTATCGTTATATATATAAATATATAATCATTTATATATATATATATATATATATATATATATATATATATAAATGATTATGTATATTAATAAGTGAATAATGCTGGACAATCCACACAGCATCATCTAGCCTCAAGCTAACAGAGCTTGACGTGTTATGGGTACTAGATGACTGATATAATGTAATACAATACATTACATAGATATATATTTTTTATTATACATAGGAAATACCTAGAACACCCGGAACAAATATTTGCAGATCGTACTAACATTTGTCCCAAGGCGGGAATCGAACCCGAAACCTCCTGCGTCGCAAGCGGAGCTTCGCCCGCCGCGTCACATCAGACGTCATAAACTCTTTGTCTTTAGAAGTATTTGATGAAAAAGTCATACCGACACCATAAAGTAATCTGATTTGTTATTTATGCTACAAACTATATTGATAGTTCTAAATAAATTTATGAATCAATAACTAATCCTTTACGTCGATCGCAATTGTATACAATTGATGAGTAATCCTGGCCGACAGGTTAAGAGCGTTTTCAATTCAATTCAAATAAAATCGACTTTATATAAAATTACTTTTGTGTCAGACGATATCAACTTATCACCCAGCTTTCATCCGAAAAATAACAAACAAAAAGAAAAATAAAGCACATAAAATAATACTATTAGAAAATTATTATTTTCCGAATAAATATTGTCAATGAATCTTTATCTGTAAGTAATAAAATAAACGCAAAAAGGAATCACTACAGAAGAAAACAAGTCCCAAACAAGAATCCATTATTCGCACTTTTGTTCAAACGAGCTGACATTTTTCCGGCTTCGACCTTTCATTTATAAAATACCTGAGTTATCTTTGGGCGAATTGGAGAGAAAGTAAAAGATGAAATACGATTGCTTTGCAATAAAGGCCCTTTGGATTTGAAGATGCTGCTTACGTCAAATGACGGTGGTGAAAAAATTAACGACTAAATCAGTAACGAATTCATGAAAAAAATATACTTGATTTAACCTGCGCGTCCTTTTATAAATAAAGAGTGTGTACGACTCACTATTTTAAGAAACGACAGAGCTGAAAAGTTATGATATTCACATGTTATAGTTCGTAGGATTCATATTTATTTATTTTTTATCATAGAATATTGTCGGCTTATGGTAAGGAATGTAAAGTACTTGTTTTAAACAATGCATCCATTTCTTGCATGTCTTTATAGCCATTAAAGAAAGCGCAATTCAAAAAAATCATAGTCTGTTATTAGGTACGCATTGTACCTATCATTAGAAAATTCTTACAATAAAGGGCAATCATACCGGAATCTTCTAAAACATTTGGAGAAGGCGGACATAAATAAATAAATTAAATTTCTGGACAATCCAAACAACATCATCTAGCTCCAATGTAAATAGAGCTTGTGTTGTGGAGACATGTTCTAACGTTTTAAAATTGTATAAACGAAGGGAACACTGAATTCATTTTCGTTATACAAGGTGCCACGACACTGTGTACTAAGCCGAAAGGGGGTGATTCTGGACCCCGAGAGGATCAACTTAAGTTTCCGATTTTTAGAATTCCGAACTTTTAGTTTATTTATTGAAAAATTAGAGACATATTTTCTTCATATTCGTGTTTTTTTACATGTGTTCTTACATTATTATTATTAATTTGAATTTTTTAAGTATTCACATAATTTTATTTGTAATAATTTCATTAAAGTAGTTTTGCTGAAAAACCCACCAAAAACCATTTGTGAAATATTTTATAATTCATGCAAAAAACACGGATAGGAAGAAAAAAAAAATATATATTTTCAAAAAAATAAAAAGTTATAATAATACAAAAATAAAAACACCCCCTTTTGGCGCAGTAGACATGTTACGTGGCACACTGTATAGTTGGTTAATTTAGGTGTAAGACATCTGAGTGCCAAGTGCGAGTTTTTGACTCGTCCGACCGCGAGCAAGTTAACGCGAATTTGTATGAAGAAAATGACAGGCCTCCTAGCGGCGGGTTAAAGAATCGCCATTTCTTCAAACAAATTCACGTTTACTTTCTCACGGTCGAACGCGTAAAAAACTGGCACTTGGCACTTTGTTATCTGATGGACGTTTTTTCAAAAACCTGTAACTCACTCAATAGAAAAGAATCTACGCTACGAAAACCCAATCTCCGATTGAGGAAATCGTTAATTCTCTATTGAGTTCTTAAAAGGCCTTTTTAGGACGATTACGACGACATACAAACAACAGTAACCATTCCGGATATTGTTGATAGAGACGTAGATAAAACGGTGTTTCTTAAAATCGATAAGGATTTATCAATAGGCTTTGGCCGTATAGACTACTTTATTTATTTATTTTATTTATTTATTTAGTAACTAACACGATTAAAAGAAACCAATTACAGTAGTTACTTAAGATTAAACATTATTTGGGTTCTAAGGACACGGCAGCACTGCAACATGGTTACTTGGGTGGTTGCTTATATATCGAAGCCTCTATCGGCTTCTATGATAGATATTGTTCAGAAATAAGGACATCGCCTCGCTACGGAAGCATTCAGGTGGCTAGATGAGTTAGACTTTTGCAGTTAATGAAACTTTAGTAACTATATACTTCCTTGTGTGCGTTGTTGTGTCGTGTGACCGATCATTCCATACGTTTTCACTTATATTTTTTTATTTAAAATTTTATTGCTATAGGGTACAAGCGGAGGGCTTAATGCCAAGGCATTTTCTACCTGCCGACCAAAACACATGTTTTTACAGGGGGTTGGTGTGCTAATATTAGTTTTAACAAATATAGATAACTATAATATATATACCTAAATACCTACTAAACCATAAAAATATAGTATAAAATATCAAACAAGAAACGAAACAAAAAAACTATATTCCACATTTTCATATGTTTATTTTCTCATCTTATTCTTCCATCCAAGCTACCATCTGGCAGTGCGGCCATGGCCTGTAAGAAAAGTGGTAAGTATCAAAGAAAGTATTTATTTTAGATGGAAGACAAATTTTGTAGCATGCTACGGCGTAGAGGGTCTACGCCGTAGCCTACTACGAGCACGACACATTTTTTGAGAATAAATTTTGAAATAATTCAACTTTGCTGTAAATTCCTTTTCAGAGCTTAACAATTAAATACTACAAAACACAAACATTGTTAGTCAACACAATGCAAAAGCTGCTTACGCTACATGCCGCTCTATACAGCAGCGGCAGCGTAAACGTATTGATCGACACAATTACGACAAGCTGACAATGATGTTATATGAGATTGACAATGATGTTGTGTGTTATGTTATGACGATGGTGTACGTACAGCGTATATGATTTCAGCTAAAGCTGCATAATCTGCATACTTAGGAGTACCATTGAATACATTCATTGCGATAATCGAATTGCCTATGCGTGGTATTGTAACCGTACATTCTAGTTTACAAGTACGGCAAGTCCAATTGTGATATTGTTGACAATGTTGATAGATTGTTGAGAATGTAGGTTGTATTTTGTCTTTTTCTCACTCGCATAAATAAATAAACTCATAGTAGAAGTAACAAAAAACTAATCTGCGGCAATACTTAATTTAAAATTTATAAGCAGAGGACACACCGTCAAAGGAGAAACGTTAGAAATTGTTAACGGTACCATATTCTTAGGAATAACCTTTGATAGTAAACTTCAATGGGGCCCACACATAGACAAGCTATCGAATAGACTTAGTTCAGCAGAGTATTCAGTCAAAAAATAAGTCCGTCATCTTACAGACGTTGATACTTCTATACTAGTTTATTTCAGCTACTTCCATAGTGTTATGTTTTATGGCATACTGCTGTGGGGGAACGCTGCAGATATTAGCACCGTATTTGTGCTGCAGAAGAGGGCTGTTCGTTCAATCTATAATATGGGTCCCAGAGAAAGCCTACGTAAAAAATTCAAAGAAATAAACATAATGACAGTACCATGTCAATATATTTATGAAAACTTGTTGTACACTCATAAGAATATCAATCGGTTCCCTAAAAATAGCGACATACATAATTTAAATACTAGAAATAAGAATAAACTTGCTGTGTCAAGATTAATGTATCTTTTAAAGTCCGTGTAAGTCGTTTTTAGTTGTGAACAAGATTAATGTATCTTTTAAAGGGCAATGTATACGCTTCTACAACAAAATACCAAATGAGTTGAAAACATTATCAATAAATAAATTCAAAGAAATTGTCAAACAAACCTTTGTAAAAAGGCTTACTACAAAATATCAGATTATCTAGAGGATAGAAAAGCTTGGGACAAGTTTTGCTCCAACTCGAAAACTAACAACGTAAAGGTTTCTTGTTCGCTTCTTTGCTTTACTTTAAAAATATTGAAGTGAGGAAATATCAAAGTGATCACTTTATTTTCTTGTTTTACTTATTTAATTTGAATTTTGTGACGTGTCCAAGAGTACTGTACGATCTAAAGGAAAAAAGCACTTTGAATTTGGAATTTTGAACACAATTGCTGTCAATAAAATAACAATAGATTTATGCAACGTTTTCTAGAACGGAGTTTAAGATGACATTGATTGTACTTGTATTACGACTTCATCTCAAGTTCTACTAATACAAAAAGCATTCAAACAGAACGCTAAATAAAAACGTTCATTAAACTTACAGAAGCTTCGTTACCCTCAGGTGAGCGGGTCGCATCTGCCCAATGCTGTAACAACGTAGTGCCTAGTCGCTTGCTGGCTCACGTAGCGTCTACGTGACGGGCGCATGAACGGCAAAACAACGGGAAAACTACGTCTTATTGTGTCATGTATCTAACTATAATATAACTAAACTATTACGGGAAAGAGAAAAACTTTGTGATGTATCGTCTGGGCACGTTTAATAATTTAGCTGCGCGCAATTTTAAGAGAAAGACCTCTTCTAATAACTTTTATTGCCTACTCCAAAGAAGTCCTTTTGTTTCTGGTTGTGGTGGTTGGTCCTTTTGGTTCTGGTTGGTCCTAATTGCTCAAGCGTATTTCCATAGTTACCAAGTATAATCGGGAACGTTGAAGATGTTATTGAAAACTTACTCTAAAGGAAATCTATTTACCCAATAGAGCAAGCTTGCTTCTAGCGCTATAAAACATTGAATTAAACAAAATCTAAGATAATACGACCTCGCCATGCAAAATATTCGCCAACCTTACATAACACATTAAAATTCACAAGATGTAGCCCCGCGTAATTTCCGGCCTAGTAATCTAGTTACCAAGATACCAAGACATACTATTATAATATAATACCTGAACCCATTTACATTGACCCTTATCAAAGTTCCTTTGATGTAACTTACCCATGTTATTACCATCTTGGATTAATTTGCAGCTTTCATGCTAATGTTATCCATATCCGAGAATGTTATTTACTGAAAAGTATAAATTTTCTCGTATCTTTAGTGCCTTTTTACATGATAACGCCGCAAACGATATTATTTAAGGCCGAGTTCAAGATGGCGTGACGGCGATCGAGTGTGTCCACCGAGACGATCTCGGTGTTGTTTTAGCTGTCGTTCGAGGTAGTCGTGTTTGAGGAATAACTAGGTGGAACTGGCGACAACTTCATCTTCTACTTTTGTACGTTCGAAGGCGAATATAATAAAAAAACATGGATTAATCTGCTAATACGTGAACGATACATCACAGGAGCGTTTTATGTACTTCACGACAAGTTGCGGCAGCATGACTTGAAGTGTCGATGCTTGCACGATGATCGTGACGATTACCTTGCCAATAACAGACGATCATACGAGTAACAATCATCGCCTATAGTGAAAAGGAGCCCTACACAAAAAATCGGACCGTCACAGTGTCAGGCCGAGTTCTAGAGGTCGCGATGAACTAGTTACTCATATCTTCGGCGGCTGAATGACGGCGCTCGAGGGCCGTGCGTGCGGTAGATAAACGGCCATAGTAAATCCACATAAATATTTGTGATGCTACTTCGTCGCCGTCATCTCGTGATCGGTGACGTTTCGTTGACGGCGGCGGCAGTGGACATACGGCGATATGGTCACAGCACGGGCGCCGTGCCATATAAAGTAGAAAAGTATGGGACGAGCGAACCACGGTCCTGGCACGGACGCCGTGTCATGTGAAAGCTGTATATTTGGCTCATACATTTCTACTTTACACGGCACAGCGACCGTGCCGCGCCCGTATGCATGTGAAAAGAGCCTTATTGTAAATCATCACATAAAATATAAATAATAAAAAAAAACCCCCTTATTCATAATAGTCTGCTAACTTAAAACAGTTGCTAAGCAGCGTTATTTCTCACTCTGCCTTATGTCAATAGAAGAAGATAAATTGAGAAATAGCAATGCTTTAAGTTTGCAGACTATGAACATGTGGGTTAAAGTGTAGGAAGACCTGACTGCTTGTAACATGCGACGGCAACCATAACTTACTAAACTTTTCTTATATATAAGAACTGTCGATAGTTCTTGCCATATTTATCGACTGATAAATTGCGAGAATTGCCTCCCTGGCCTTTCGCACAAGACAGCAATGTTTTTAAATGCAGCAATTTTACTTGTTCGCGTTAGTTTTACAGAATTGACTAGGGTTATTAGATCAATTAGCAAGTGAATTAGCAAGCTGAAGTGGCAGTGGGCTTGCCATATCTCGCGAAGAACCGACAACCGCTGGGGTAAACGAGATCTCGAGTGGAGACGGCGACTCGGCAAACGTAGTGTAGGACGCCCTCCAGCCAGGTGGGATGACGATCTGCAGGCAGATGCTGGATGCGGCAAGCTGAAGACAGGGCGCTATGGCGCTCATTGGGCCTATGTCCAGCAGTGGACTAAGAGTGGACTGAGGTTGATTATGATGATGATGATGATGATTAGATCAATACCTATACTTTCCTAAATAGCGTTTTTTACGTTATACGTGCACATCTTTATATTTGTCTGTGTGCAGCATCACAGCTCGCATAATATTCGTAAGCTCAAAGAAAGCTCCTTGAAAACCCCAAGCAAAACAAAATACACTGTCTCATCAACATTTTCTCGTTCCCCAGACATCTTATTAAAAAACTCACACTTTATTCTCGCAATATGTAACACCCCGGCATTATCGAGGTCTAAGGGCTTGGAGGAATGGGAATCATTTAACATGTCCGCGCAAGGGTCTATAATTGGATTCATTGCTGGCCAAGAGAAATATAGGTGCCATTAATTGTGTTCCAACGTATTGACGACAACACATGACTGAGAAATAGAGGATGGCTGATTCAGTTTTAACAATTAGCAAGTTAGTAGAGTATTGTTGTAACTTTACAAAAAATATTGTAGACATTAAGATCCGGATACTGACATTAAAAATTTTAATATCGTTATTTAATTGTACTTAGGTACTTAAACGGTAAAAAACTATTTTAAGTTTTTGTTGGTTGCTTAAGAGTTTCACCTCATTTTCTAAGTCAAATGTATTGTGGTTAGACCTTTAGCGCATTTTCCAATACATTACCTATAATATAAATATAATTATGTAATTGTACTTAGGTACTTATACGGTAACAAACTATTTTAAGTTTTTGTTGGTTGCTTAAGAGTTTCACCTCATTTTCTAAGTCAAATGTATTGTGGTTAGACCTTTAGCGCATTTTCCAATACATTACCTATAATATAAATATAATTATGTAATTGTACTTAGGTACTTATACGGTAACAAACTATTTTAAGTTTTTGTTAGTTGCTTAAGAGTTTGATCTCATTTTCCAAGTCAAATGTATTATGGTTAGACCTTAAGCGCATTTTCGAATACCATACCTATAAATCGAACATCATCTTTAGATGTGACCATTAAACCTAATTTTTTTTTCTACGATTCTAAATTATATCTGATGTTGTTATCTTTAAAGCTGCACAGTCTACCTGAACTGGTTGACTATGTGACTCAACAACCGACCATTAGCATTATATTATTGTACTGTCGGCATTCAACATCACAAAGGGACGCGTTAGCATGAAAAAATGCAATGCAATGCAAATCCAGATAATGCAAAAAAATGCATTATCTGGATTTTTGGACATTCGGACGATGTCCGGACAAATGCTGGGGTTTCCGAACAATTGGTTATGTTCGCTGGTACGAATATGAGGCTGGACGTGATGGATTGCCTTTTGTATAATTACTACCTTTGTGAAATTGACTAAAATTACGTTGTAATTTTTTGTAAGTCGTACAAAAAATTACAACGATACAAGGAAAAATGCAAATCATGACATAAAAAAATCCAATGGTAGAGTTACTACGGCTTACAAAAATTACAACTTCGTTTTAGTCAAAACAAAATTTACTCTTTCAGAGAGCGTTAACAAGCTATATTATATTTTGAAAAGGGTTAGATTGACTTTAAATTCCGTAATAGATAGCTAGGTTTTAGATCTACTTACATAACGAAAACATAGCGTCACAACCAAATTGAACTTTCACGAAATCAAAACCTTTGCTCCGTCCTGCTTGTTGAATATGAAATACGACCAAAATTACAACCACAACATTGTCGGCACTATCATAGTTGTTTGTTATTCTACATAGCTTGGTAGGTACTCTTCGAGAGAGCAACATACCCTACAATAGCGAAACGATGTCGGTTCTCGCTAAAACGGCTCCTTTTGTCTATAAAGCCTTATCAGTTATCATGGAAACGGACTAGTTTTACTGCGAAATAAAATGCAAGTTTGGAATTTATGGGGACTGCTAGAATATTACGAATTGCATTCTTCAATTACTTTGATTGTGAGTGAATAGAGTACAAATGTCAGCACGAAGAAAATAAAGTTTGTATCTGTAACTTGGGAAAATTTTCTTATTGTGATAAAACTTTCATAGCTGTGATAAACTACACGGGTGAGTATTTAGACGTCGCAACGATCGATCTAAATCTACAAGTATTCATTTTCATCAACTTATTTATGATGTTTGTTCTGTATTTATGACTAATTTTAGCTATGGTTCGCGACACACATATACATCACACTCATAATCACTGGTAGGTACGAGTATGTGCGTGTATACTTAGCTTTTATTGTGCCCTCTTATGTCAAAATGAGTAAGGGGATTTCGCTCGTCCAAGTGCAACCAGACACATGTTGCCATCAACAAGAATAGTCAAGCAAGCCGAGGGAATTTACCGGATTGAAGGAGACGAAAAAATTACGAGAACCCAGCGGCATTGTGGTTTTTCCAATGTAATTCAAAATCTATGAAAATTTAAGGAATCTGGGCAGAATGTACCGAGGAGCAGTGCAAGGAAAATTGGGTGAGCCTAGATATATTATTGTTTATTTAGATTTTATTATATTTGTCACCTTTCACCACAGCACGTAAAGACGAGCGACAAAACCGGAGGCAGGTTCGGCGTCAGACCCCAGCGGTAATGTTCTATGATCTCCGTTAGATCAAACAATGTTCCTCCATTCTAAAATTTAGGATATTTTTTGTAAAAAAAAACATTTGTGTATGCAGAAAACTTTACACAAACTGATAATAAAAACAACAAGACAACCACACCACTAAAACAAAAACTTTAACAACGCATAGTTGCACACTCGCTGCGAAAAAGGTGCAAATTGAAGTTCAAAAACAGAGAAAAGACGAATCAAATGATAAATGAAAGCTTTCAAAACTTCCAGGTGGGATGATGACCTGCGAAAGACTAGCAGATGCTGGATGCGGCAAGCTGAAAACAAGACGCCCCAAAATGAGCACCATAGTGCTCATTAGGGGAAACCTATGTCCAGCAGTGGTTTAGGATAGGTTAATGATGATGGACTTTGCTGGAAGGGTCCTGCAGTCGTTAAAGACTTCATGTTGCCCGAGAATTCCAGAATAACTGATCATTGTTCAAATACCTCATTGTGTACAGTTCAGACATCTTGGATCCTATTATTTTCGGAACTTTACCATTTCATTACAAACTTTGAGGTCGAATTACTCACGAAACTCTTCAATACAATTTTGGACATCTTGATACAATTTCAAAGACAGATGGATTAATTTAATTGCTCAAGTTTCAAACTTTCTTATCTTTTATTTAGTATTTTGCATAAAGAGAGTTTGTAAGAACATAGCGGCGAAATTATGACTAAAATGTTAACAGTAACAAAATAATACGTTTGTCTAACTACACTGGCCTGCAAAAGTAACCGCCGTATTCAAGAACAATACTATGAGGTCTCATAATGCTCACTAACACATAGGGTTGGTAAATTGACAACTATTTTTTGGTAAAACTGTCAAAAATCTGTACTTGGGTTGCTACCGTACAAAGTATTGTTCTTGAATACGGGTGTGAGTATCACACTTTTAATATTAAATTTTTTTCTAAACTGTAGAAGTTACAGATTTATTTTGAGTATCAGCTTTCTTTGAAACTATAGTAAACTATACATTATTAACATTTTTAACTTAAAAAAAGATAAAACAATAAAATAGCTATTTTTAGCTTTGTGTCCAAAAACTCAATTAACATTTTATATGTATGTTTGACATGGTTTTAAATTTTTAATAACTGGTATTGCCTCCTCGGGCTCTGCTTACAGCTTCGAGCCGGTTTGGCATACTGAACACGAGGTTTCGGAGCCGATTTTAAAGAATATTCTTACATTCTTATAGAAGAATGGGAAAATATTCCCTACTTTGTATACCGATACTAAATAATAACAAATAATTTTTATATAAAAAATTAAACTCTTTTTCGAGTCCTTTTTATTTCGAAAGTTTAACTTGTGTACATAAAAAATTATTGCAATTTTAAAAGTGTGATACTTATTTTTGCAGGCAAGTGTACTTACATAATACTGAGAAGACAATTAATATACTAAAGCTAGTAGACACTTACTTGATAAAAGAACGCAATTGGCGTGGCTATAAATTTGCTAGAATTCTATTATTTTAAAGATATTCATTAAATTAACGAACGTCTTGTAAAACAATGGAGCTTCTTTTAGCTTATATAATATCTATCGGTTTTATTAGTGTCACTTATATGCCTAAAGGCAAGTAACGCCGGAAGAGTGCATATTCAGAGAAAAAAAATCCAGACACGCTGAGAAGGCAAGTTTCTCAACAAGTGTACAGGATTTACAAATACCTATCGCCACGAAAACCGGCCCTATACGGGTCTGTACGGGCATAATTTCCTGCAATGAGCAGAATATTTTTTTTACCTGCCAAATTAATGCTTAAAATCGCAGTTTAATAAACCAAAGATTACAACTTTATCAAACTCCAGGATTAGAAAGTTGAGACAAATGCATCCAAGTTCTAATAACAACTCTCTTATATTGTATGTAATTTGGTATAATAATTTGGCGTGTTTAAAAAAACTATAAACTGACTTCAAATTCCGGTAAATATGATTCATCTATGTTCAGGTGCACAAAATTGGGTTTACACTTCGATAGCGCGATCTAATTTTCCTAGTGGCGACATCTAGTTAAAGTTCTATTTAAGTCTAATTAAGTTTGATGACACATAGATAAAACTGTTAGCACCCGTTACCATGGAAACCATTAAGTGATAATGAAATTATCATGTGATGATGTTTTCGTTTTACGGCGCACAAAGCAATCTTTCGACAATCAAACTTATAGGGGAGCACCTCAAAATCAGTTTTTATACAACAACGAAACAATCATCAAAATCTATTAACAATTGGCGCAGTAATCACCAAAATTGTTGTAGCTAGTCGTGATGCTTCAAAAACAATATATTTTTTTTTTAAGTTTGAGGGGTAAATTGTAGTGAGTGTGGTTTAAGTTTTTCGTAGTGTGTGTACCTATATGTGAATTTACCTTTTATCTTTTTTATAAATTTGCATTTATTTATGCAAAACTGAAATAACTAGGTATACTTATTGCTATTTTTAGAGAACCCTAGTGTCTAGATAAACCTAACATAGGATTTAAGAAGACCAACATCTTGGTGAGGGTCGAGCGGTTGGAGTCGCGTCATAATGATTTGAAATCAATTGTGGTGCGTATTCCAACTGATAATATTTCGACATTTACTAAGGAAAAATTGTGCTGTTCCGACGTTTTCGTGGACGAGTACCGGTCGCAGCACATATTGCGTGTCACAAGTCGCCGACACAACGTGCTAGTAAATAGGTTTATCTTATGTATGTTAGACTAAGGTATATATTTTATATGTGCCGTAGTTTTTAAGTATTTTACATCCTGTACCAGACTAATGTTGCTGAAATAAATGAATTATTATTACTACTAACCAAAAACATGTACCTAGTGCCTTGTCAATAAACGATATCTATCTATCTACAGACCGAAGAACAACTTTACTTTTATAAATTGTTTACTCTAAGCCAAATTACTGTTCTCATGTAAGTGACTGTGTCTTTTTTGAGAATAAATATATTTAAACCTAAATACTAATCCCTCGGGAATAAAAATTTTAAGGGACCACTTCGGGATCATTCTGTATACAATAGTGAAATACACAGCGAAATCGGTTAACCATTGGTGGAGATATCAAGTACCTAACATACAGAGGCACATAAAAAAAACACACGAATTGAGAACCTCCTTTTTGAAGTAGGTTAAAAATAATGCTTCAGGGCTTTTTCAGAGCGTCCAAGCAAAAAACTGCTAAATTGTAATTGGCGTTCCTCATCATGTCCCAACTGCTTACAGTTGGGACATGATGAGGATGAGGATGGGGAGATATTAAATACAAAGTTGAATCATTTGACAGAAATGTTCAATTTTTTTTTGCCGAGTGTTTTGGTAAATTGATAAAGTAATTCTACTGATATGATAAATAATAAGAGAAATATTATAATTTTGTTTAAATTTGTTTGCTGAGATAAAAACCTGCAAAGGTCGACGACCTTTTCCCAGATAATTTGAGTCTGAAAGTAAGTATTTACTCGTGTGAAGCGCAAAATAAGGTCTCACAAAAAAACGTAGGCGAAATATTTGAACCGGGTCAGCGTACCTACATAAAGGAATAACCTCATTTCTGTTTTTTTCAATCGAAACCCAAATAGTCTCAAATATTAGCGCTCATCAAACAGCTTGAAATTGGATGATTCGAGTCCCGAGCAGTCGTTGACCCTTATGAAGGGCTATAGAAGACTCTTTGACGACATACAATTTTTAAAACCCTTCAAAAGATGTATATCATTTAGGTCACGAAAGGCCAAGAAATAATAAATATACCTAGGTACCTATATTGATGACATTAACTTATTTAACTACTCAGGTATCTACGTACCTACCTAGGTACTTTTATTTAATACTTTACGACGACCGATGTGGCGCCTGCGACGCAGGAGGTTGCGGGTTCGTTTCCCGCCTTGGGACCAATGTTTGTACGATCTGCAAATATTTGTTCCAAGTGTTCTGTGTATTTTCTATGTAAAATAAAAAATATCTATGTAGTGTATTGTACTAAGTATATCATTCATCTAGTACCTATAACACAAGCTCTGCTTAGCTTGGGGCTAGAAGATGCTGTGTGGATGGTCCAGTATTATATTATTATTATTACTTTACCTCAGTTGGTATGTTGTCAGAGGTACCGGGGAAATGAAACCTCCAACGAATATCTGATCGCAACTAGTTTATTGATTGGATTCAGGTTAACATGTTGAAGGTTTAATGCGGAATAGCAAACATCACGTATTGCAAGTAGACTTTACTAAGCTATTATAATAAAGGAATTTAGGTGAACTAGATTTTACACGTATACGGCCTGAATAAAATATGTTATTACCTAACTTGTATAATTATCTTGGCCACTAAAAGAAGAGAAAACAATGTAATGTGTGAACAAGAATCCAGACACATATAGGATTCTTCCCTGATAATGAAAACTACTGCAGAACAATTCTACCACCAAACTGCGTTCCGCAACCCGCATGCCCAGCGTGGGGATTATGGGCATTACCCCTCGTGAGATAAAAGTCAACAAGGCGCTTATCAGGGGGAGGCATGAGTAGCAGTGGCTGTACCAATATAGGCCAATATAGGCTGTGGAGATGGAGATGGAGATGGAGCATGAATAATACATTGTAACTTCGTGCATAAGTAGGTATTAATTTTATTGAATAATGCCGAATCGATAAAATTTTGGAATAAAATAGCTACAAAAGTGCTATCCTAGAAACGTTCACGATCTCGCGAAAACTTTATGGTCTTCATCGATCAAGTACAACAGAAAAGTCATAAAATCCTGAGCCACCATTTGTCCGGCTACAGCAGAACTTGCAAATCACTCCAGTTCGAGACATAATCTTGTTTATTCACATCCGTTTAATAAGATTCTGTTCAGCAAGATGCTTCGTCATGATGTCCGTGATCTTACAAATAAAAATGTTAATCCGTGATAATTAAAAAGAGGAGACAATACTATTTTCGAACGTCTTATAAAACCCACTTAGATTTATCTTTACTTTTAAAATATGACTATGTATTTTTGAGTTGTTTATTTATAATAAGTCATAGATTATAGTCTCTAGTTATTAATTGTGATATTTTTTTTTCTAATGTAAGTCTGTAAGTCGTGTAGACACGCACGCACCAAAGGTCCTGCCAGAAAATCAGCGTCGCTCAACTTTATGTTAAGCAATATTAAGCTGAGGCAGGACCTTTTTTTGGTTCATTTAGAATTACATATGTTTTATTATTGGGTATTTAATGTGTGACCAATAAATTGATTTTCTTTCTTTCTGTCTTTCTATTTTATTTATACGTTCAAAGGAGCAGCGCTGAAGGGCATATCTCTTCGATGCAAAAACACATAACAGAGCCTCCCGAGTCTTCCTCATGCCTACCTCAATCACCACCCAACGCAATCCACCTATATATTTAGCCTGTATCTATTTTGTCAGTATTGTGTGAGTACACAATCCTGCCCGTGCCTCGGAAAGCACGTTAAGCTGTTGGTTCTGCGCTTGACCTCTCCACGGTCGTGTCTGTCTGCCGTCCCATTTGATTATGAGAGTGAAGGAATAGAGAGTGCGCCTGAATTTGCGCACACATTTGTACACTGTAGAAAGTTATGCGCTTGTCAGATATTGTTATTTGTTTAGTGATAAATATATAATATAACAAGTGTATGTAGTGGTAAATAATAAGGCTTTAAAAGATATTCAATAATAAAATGTAACAGGACTGATTTCCTACTTGTTTACCCGCTCTAATTCAAATACTAGTACAAATCAGTTCAGTTAAATGTATAAGCTGTAACATGTGTATCCAATGGTTATAATTTGTTGAATTATAAATATTACAATATAATAAGTGTTTATTGTGGTAAACAGTAAGGTTCAAAAGATATTCTGTAATAAAATGTAACGGGCTTGATTTCTTATTTGTTTGCCTCTCAAATTCAAATACTAAGACAAATCCGTTATATTTAATGATTAAGCTATTTCATATTGGATGTACTAATTATCTTAATTGTTAATTTATATTTAAGAACATTTGTCATGGATATTTTATCATATTAGAAGATATTTCAATGTATTTAGTAATGACCCTCTTGCCGAAGTTTGACGGTATCACTCGAAATGTAACGAAGAAACAAGTTCGTTTTGTTGAACCAATGCTATAAATAAGAAAGCCTGGCTGGCTGGCCCTCTCACTTTTTGTTCTGAACCTGTAAGCTGAAAGCATCTCTCATTGATGGTAAGCTTTTGTACATTGTAGCACCTTTTTCTAGATGCGTCCTAGCTTGTTTTAGCTTTGAAATTGTTGAAGGTAAAGTTTGAATTATAAGGATATGTTTTCTTTTAGAATGTTTCTATTTCTATAGTTTAATGCTTCTATTTAAATACAAACATATATTAGACACATAAGTGATTATATAAATGTGCTGGTGGTTTCTATTTCACTTCTTCCACCAGTGGACAAAAGATTGAAGTGAAGAGAAACTCAATAACACTTTACTTCTTATTTGATAGTAATTAAAGTTGGTATTTCACTTATCTACCTATCTGCTTATTTTGTAAGCCTAAAGAAATAAAGTTATTGACTTCTGACTTCTGATTTCATTATTCTCAATTCCCAAAATGTTAGGTTGCATAGTAAGGTAGACAATTCCATGATTCTATCGAATTAAGATAATTTACTAGCTAGGTAAAGCCCTTCAAATCTAACACCTAGCCAGTCTCCGTTGAGACTGACTACCGAGGCTGAAATTCGGCTAGAAGGACATTACACACTACTGAGTAAAGGCCTACTCTACTGTGCCATTCTGACCATACTATGAGTTTGAACTTACATTTTACGGCGTTTTTTAATTTAAAAATAGCAACCCCAATTCCCTTTTGAGACTTAAGTATTTTGTTACGATTACCTACCTCAACAACGACAATTCAACAATCTTTTCGACAATTTCGTGCTTCCTGCACTAAATGTGGAACTGAACATATGACCCCACTACTGAACATATGGCCCACTACGTCATACATAAGTTATAAACATGCTTGCTTTGTGAAAAATCTCTGAGTTTGAGATATTATACGAGTATTTCACAGTCAACGACTTTTCTGGATGTTTTTTGTGGCCTGAGGTGGATATTTAAAAAACCACTGAAATTCTTGAATAAGTTAAATAAATATATAATGCTGGACATTTCACACAGCTTCATCTAGCCCGAAGCTAAGCAGAGCTTGTGTTATGGGTACTAGTTAACTGATAAACTTAATACATTATACTACATAGATAGATCTTTTATAACATACAAATACATAGAAAACACCCAGAACACCCTGAACAAATATCTGTAGATCGGACAAAGTAAAAATTAGCCTCATACAGCCACTTTCGCCTATGTTTGATAGGTACTTCAAGCGGAATTACTTTATTGGCATCAATATCTCATTTTACTCCTGAAATTGGGTTATCCGTATTTGCATGCCTAACAAACGAGGAAACTCCTGACTAGTCTAACAAATTGGTTGAGTTTATAGCTACTTTAGTCGCTAGAGGAGCTGAACGAGATGCTGGACGACCTAGCTTCAGCCTCCCGATGTATCGGTCTTGCCAAAAAATTTAATAATACCAAAGTACGGTGGTCGTACATTGCCACATTCTCGATACTGTTTCCGAGTATACTTACCTTGGGCAGATTCTGCAGTTGAGTAAAAACAACTTCGGGAAGGAAGCCAAGAGGAGGATCGAGCTGGCAGGGCATCGTTCGGAAAACTACGTCGAGTCTTCTAGTCATCCATACCGCAATGCTTATAACGAAAGTTTTTAATTAAGGCGTCCTACCCGTCATGACCTACGGAGCTGAGACGTGGACACTCACGGTAGAGTTGGTCTACACCAACCCTACCGTGAGTGAGAGTGATTGAACTGGAGCCAGTTCAAAGTTACTCAGCGAGCTATGGAAAGAGCTATATGCTCGGAGTTTCTCTGAAGGATAGGCTTCGTAACCAATACATCTGTCAGAGAACCAAAGTTGTCGACGTAACTCAAAGAATCAGCAAGCTGAAGTGGCAGTGGACCGAATATATATCGCGAAGAACCGACAACCGCTGGAAAACGTGTTCTTGAGTGGAGACCACGACTCGGCAAACTTAGTGTGGGACGCTCTCTGGTCAGGAGGGATGATGACCTGCGAATGACTGCAGGCAGATGCTGGATACGGCAACCTGAAGGCAGGGCGCTATGGGGCTCATTAAGGGAGGCTTATGGCCAGAAGTGGACTAATTTATGTCGATGATGATGATGATGATGATGATGGATCTATCGGGACAGTATTGGTTTATTCGCAATAATACTTACTAACCACTCCTGAGGCTCAGTGACCCGAAAGTGAAAGTGGGTCAAATCTTGGCTTTCGACAAGATTTCTTCTGGCTTCTCGGTTCTATTAAATATAATATTATATATTGTTGTTGTTTTGTGACTAAATAAGTGCACAAAACTTACTAAAAATACATGAATACGTCAGAATACAAATTTCAGTGTGAAATAGGATGAAAATCATACTTCTAGTGAAAAGGCAGCCCGGAAATTTTGGTTTTCATTCGATTAGAGTACTGATTGAACAAAACGAAGCACGAATTTTCGTACTTCGTTGTATTGAAGTAGTCCTCCTGAGCTATGTCTCGCTAGCTAGTATTGAATAGAATAGAAAATCTTTATTTGTGAAAAATAATTTAACACATGACATACATTGCTTATAACTAATATTAAATCATTATATTAAATTATCTTCTCGTCAAGTTTGCGAAGATCGGCTTCCATTTCAGAATAATTTAATTGTTTCTGTATTCATTGACCGTTATTAACTATTAATTGAACTAAGGCTCAATTTACACCGCCGCGGAATGGAACGGAAGCGACGAAATTGTACATAGCATAATGAACTTTATATCAATTGCATAACACACAAACTAAAATCGAGCCAAAAAATTTGACGCGCGTCTTCCGCGGAATCCTCGCGCATGGCTCGATTTTAGTTTGTGTGTTATGCAATTGATATAAAGTTCATTATGCTATGTACAATTTCGTCGCTTCCGTTCCATTCCGCGGCGGTGTAAATTGAGCCTTACCGTACACTTACCATTTCTAAATACCTACAAAATAGCGATTAACCTGCACAAGTTAGTAACAAGAACATGACGATACCCATTCCTAAAACTTTCGAGAAATTAAACGGATGAATATTCAACGCGGGAGACTGGAGATGTAGTCCACTGCTACACGGCAGACTATCTCCAACTCTTGCTGTAGCTCAATTCGCAATTAGCTGGTTTACTATCTAGTCTTTCTATAGCGGCCAAACTTGTTTATGGTTAAACAAGGTGTTGGAAAAAAAAAAAAATCGACAAAAATTTGTAAATTTGTAAGTCTCGTGAAGTTTGCAATTTCTTAACTTACGTCGCATCAGGCTTTGGAAGTGTTACCTACAAACAATAGATATTCTGTAGTGTAATAATGCGACTGCTAGATATAGAGTGCTATATTTCAAAAAACTTTTAAACGAGGAATTACTTTTGTGCCTGGTGTTTCTTCGGAGGCTGTGTCCTACCTACCAAGCTCCACTTAATTGCATCAGAGTTTCATCTTAAACGGATCGTAAACACTATAATTTAATTGTTGTCCCGTAAAATTATACGTCAAACTTGGAAAAGGGACGAATCCAATTAAGGGAAGAGATACTGTGAAAGTTTTTCTGGATCAAACTTGGGTATGAATTAGAACGTCTGCCTACTTGGTAATAAAGTTACTAGTTTCTAAGAGACGTCTGTTCTAATATTGTTAAAGTTCCAATTTTAATCAGGATTTAGCATGTTGGCTACTCTTTTGTTAGAAATCTTAAAATGGGACGAATCGGGAATGAAATCAGCATTGTATTTGGTTTTCCGTGTTCGGACTACTTTGGGCCGAAACCAGTGGGACGAATCTGGAATAACTCGATTTTACGAGGTTCTAACATTTTGTTCAATAGTACATTAGACAAGACAAGACAGATAAAGTATTAAAATAATGCTTTCGCAGTTTCCATTATCTATCAAGACAAATTAGGGAAAGCTTAGAATAATCACATTTTCTATAAGCGCAAGAAAATAAGGGTCAAGCCTTCTTAAACGTTTGTTATCTGAGATAATCTTATTCCTACAATTAAAACCCTCTCGATTTAGCACCAGCAACAAAGAATCCGCGATTAAAGTAATCGAAAAGATAAACAAGCGTAAAATGGCGCCGAAATAAAAAGAAGCAAATTGTAAATAAAATCCATAAGATAATGATGCCAGGACAAAAATATTGTTGAATATTTATTATACTTTTTTGCGAGCCATTATCATTAGAGATAAGAGGCGAGGGCACAAAGGGCCGCGATCACAAAGCCTACGAAATAATGACGTAAATTTTTGGAATAATTTTAATTAAAGGCTAATTTGCGACATTCGCAAACTGGGAAATTATCCTTCGTAGGTATTAATTTTAGTAAAAAGAGCCAATTACTGAATGTAAGCGAACGGTGCGTAATAAATAATATTAAGGGTATCTACTTACCTTAATGTAATAAAGGATGAGATGATAGAAATCTCTTGCGTTCGCTTCTTCCTTTAATTAATTTAAATGTAATTGCTCATTACGTTATAACTTTGTTCGTGTCTCATTTATGATAGAGTTTAAATTTACCATATTTTCTAAAAGCTTTTGATTTTCATGACAGTTTTCCTCTAGGGGCATTTTTCTTTAGGCGAACCGTCTTGTAAATTTTTAGTATTGTTCGAGACGGCGGACGTGAAAGTACCAATAAAAATGGTGTGTAGCAGCACATCTAATTGCGGAAACTCTTCCACAAATTGCAATTCTTTCAGTAACAGGATTACATTTCATCGGTAAGTTTTTTTAATATGTATAATTGCTGTTTTTTAATAAAATAAACGGAGCCAAATTATTAACAGTCTCGACGAAAAGACCGGATCATTTCAATGTCATTGGTGAAATGACTGAGACGCGTGCGACATGACGCGAAGATCGGCTGACGCTGCGTCTTGCTCTCGAGCGAGTGGTGCGTGCGAGTAGGACACATTCTGTGGACTTATGTTCCAATTTACCTGAAACTATTATAATAAATTATATTCCTTACAAATATTTTTAATTATTAACCAAACCATTTACATTCCATATTAAAACTAGTTAGCAACCGAATGGATTTTATACTGACGGACGAATAATAATCATACCTAATCGATTTACCCGATTGCCCGAGAAGGCTATTGTTTTTCAAGTCGGTACCTACCTATAAGTATTTGGTTATATCTAAGTATGTAGGTACCTACTGTATATACTACCTAATTACCTATTATGTAAATTATTTACTTACAAGGAAAACCGCCCCGGCTTCGCACAGGTTCATAAAAATATCAAGCATATTAAATATATTTAAAAAAGTCAACTACTTATACATCTTTCTATCGGTAAGGTACTTATACTTCTAACTTGAGTAAGACGTAATAAGTAAGTAGGTTCAGGTCAAATATCTACCCTTAATTATCATGAATGTTAGTATAAACCGAGAATTCGAAAAGTTTTTGCGAGAACCAAATCAGTCAGTAACGAAAATGCGAAGAACCGTTCCCGCACGGGTTCAATCACAATATGCATGATCGTAATGAAACGAAAAATCGAAGTGAGGCGATTATAGGCCGCCGGCAAAAACAATCATTTAAATGATCGGGTCATATGATCCGGGTCATTTTCATAACGGGTCATGATTGATATCAATCTTTGTGAATGATCGAACGACACACCGCTAATCAGCTAAATACTCGAAACCGAAAAATATATACCCATTTCAATTGAAAGCCGTTTAGTGGGGTAGGTATCAATCCTTTCATTTCTGAAACTTACAATATACCTTTCACAATAGTACCTACAGCTATCGACTTAGTAGACGAGTCCCTTTTTATGGCTGCTCCAAAAGATTTTTCAGAATAACGATCTGTAAGTAGCCGTTAATAAGTGAATTTTCGCATCGTCTGTTCAAGCTGTTGCAAAATGATAAGCATCTTTATGTTACCACCATTTATCGTATTTTTATTTTTTTCTCACTTGGTTCTTTCATCCATGCTATAGAAATACTGAACAAAACATAATTGCTAAGGAAATTGTTCATAACAACTTGGCTGGCATCTAACATTTTATGCATTTTACTCTTCGCTACCAGAATAAGAGAAGATAAAAGGCAATACAGAAACACACAATTAGGTGGAGTACTTACCTATCCACTCCTTTCTTACACAAAATCTAACCGTAGTTATAAACGAGTTTCGTTACTGTGCATACTAAGACGTCCTATTGGATTTGAGTTAAAATATAAATTGGCTAAACGAGAATTTGACGGAGCCATGACTAGACCAGTGTGTCTACCATGAGTTGTCACAGTTAGATTGCCTGACGTTACTACAGTAGTTACGTAAATATTAGTACCGCGCATTTTAGTACCTAACTATCCGCTAGAGGCGCTGTTCAAGTTTTCATGCATTTTTTTAACTACAGTCGCTAGCGAGTATAGATTGTTAAAACTCATGGTAGACACACAGACCAATATTAGTGGATTTGACATATGGAATGTGACTTGGACTGACATTATTATTTCGATCGCACTGTTAGATGTTCAAAGGTAAAATAAAAAAAGTTGGTTAAATGCATTCACTGCTCAGCCTCAGCTCTGCCCATTGGTAGTCCTAACGTGGACATGTAGGTCATTGGCACCTGATTTGCTAATCCAATGATGAAAATAAAACTATTCTCGCTTACCATTCGAGTATTCGCGTTAGCGGTCGTTCGCGAACATCTTAAGAACAACCTGTTTTTTTAAAGCGGTGATATAATATTATAAATGTATAGCCCGTAGGCCTCCCACATATGACGCCACAAATGACGGTCTTGAGCCACCTCCATCCATCGACACCCTGCGACCGGCACCAAACTCCTCTTCGCAATTACAAAAAATAAAACTTTTCCATATAAAAAAAAACCTTTCTTTCAGACTACATAAACCTTTAATGCAAGCTATATGACCTGCCAACTGCCGCTTCAGCTAACTAATTCTGAGCGCTCTATAATCTAATTCTAACTATTCTAACATTCTAACTATAATCTAATTAATATAATCTATATATCTATAATCTATATATATATATATATATATATAATCTATAATCCAATTACTTCTAACATTCTAACTATTATCTAATTCTAACCCGACTGGTTTTTCTGCGGATTTCCGTATTCCGTGTTAGCGAACATGATCTGCCGTAAAAAGGGACTCCACGCCCATATCTAATCAACTGTGTCTATCCTCCATTTATAATCTCCTTTCTTAATCCATCAGCCAGCCCCAAAACAAATCCGCTACAAGTTTACCCAAAGGTATTCATTAATCCGAAACCCACAGGATTCAGGTAAATGAAGAATTGGATAAATACCCGGTTTAGTTTCGTAAATACCCACAATACAGTTTCGTCGGGCTCCTATCTTGTTATCTACGGGTGTGCTTTCAGGTTGTTTGTCCTACCCGGCTATACGGCTAATCGTCGTGAGAGTGCCCATACATGATCAATACACTCCACATCGACCTTTAAACCTCATTGTCTACGTAGTCCGGACTTGAGAGTTCCTGAACTATCCTCAAAAATTCTCAACTACCCCAAGTCATTCCGTGTATCCTGTAAATATTTCAGAAACATTATGCGCTTATGATAAGAGTAACACTGCGTACTACGTGAGCGAACTCGATGCGATCGCAAAGCGACAACGCCAACATTTTTTGAATTTGTAATTGTAAAATGTATATGTAGGCCGCCGCGCCGCGCCGCTTCGCGATCGCGTCAAGTTCGCTCACGTAGGATGCGGACTAAGGCTCAATTCACACCGGAGTGGCAACCACCGGCAGCGACGCACTAGTGTCAACAAATAATTTGGCGTGTTTTAAAAAACGATGAAACGACTTCAAATTTCGGTAGATAATATTCATCTATGTCTCGGACGAACGAAATCACCCCTCCCTTACTTTCCCTGACCGAAGGTTTATGTTCACGTGCAAAAAAATTATTTTACACTGGCGACATCTAGTAATAATTCAAATCTAATTTAGTTTGATAACACATGATGAAATTGTTGATGCTCGTTGCTATGGAAAACTGTTGTTAGTAGTCGTGATTCTCTAAAAATATTAAGTTGCTTTTTAAGTCGGGATAAATATCCCTTGGCCATAAAAAAATTATGGGACCACCTCGGGATCGGGATTTTTTATGTTTAAATATTAAAAGTTTATTATTCAAAAATAGCATCGGATGACAATATGAGGCTGATGGCTTTCATAAACAAAGCAGATGAAGTAGCAAATGGATCAGTTTCAGAGAAGTACTTATACGCTTTTGTCATTCTATGCAGAGGAGCGCGCATACCTGCGTTCGTTTTACATGGAGTGGGAGCGAATATAGCACGTTTACGGGTCTCTCTGATTGGACGTGAATATATGGTGCATGTACATTAATTTGGTTATTTAACCTATTACAGCCGAACTTGTTATGACTAATAGTATAGGTACAACATGAGATGATCAAGGAGCAGTCTTCTCTGTTTTAGAGTGGGAAGCGAGTATTTATAAAGTAGGTGATCGTAGGAGGACTTCGAACAGAAGCAACGGAACCACGTGAAGGAAAGAGTTTTTGATCGGGAATGCGATACTGCTGAAGAAATGAGAAGTCGTTTAATTTCAGTATTCTCCGACTTAAACGCGAGAAGCGCCGAGGATCCTACATTCCTGGAACGTGTATATCGGTTAACTATCAGGCGTGCTCAGCTATGCCATGAACGAGGAGGAACTCAGTTTGAGCCATTTCTGGTTCGACCGAGGCTGTAGCGGAATTAGATAAGTACCTACACTAACCTACGTTTCTTGGAATTTGCACTTACGTGTATATTGCGGCATGCTTGTCTATTCTTCTACCATGCCTCTCGTTTCATCACGTCTGATCTGGATTGGAGACACCGTGTACGTAGTACATGAGGGTCAACCGTAACAGCTCAACCGATTTATTGAGTTAGGCCTGTTTACTCACTCAACTGAATCAGAAAGGGTGAAATTTTTGAAGTAAACAAGCCTGGAAAACTTTAATTTTTGGAGCTTGTTATTTTATTGTTTAGGTACCTATGTGTTTTTTTATTTCAATACTACTTCTAGTTACAGAAGAAAATTAAAAAAAATGGGTTCAAATTAAGTACAATAAATATATCAAAACACATATTCAGCTATAACTGTTTGAAATTATCGAGATATGTAAACATTTTAACGATTATATATCGGGAATTTATCGCGTACCTTGACGGAAACGTAGGGGAAATAAAAACACAAGTTATACGATAAATACCCAGTAAATAATTGTTAACATATTCAGTTCATACCTACGTATATCTTGATTATCCACGTTTTTATAGAAATGCCTCCCATTGAAAAACTCCAAGTATAATTGAAAATGTCTACTGAAAGATGCCAGTGGAAATCATTCCTACAAATGCTTTTAAAAGAACTTCTCTTTATAAAAGTTTTCCTCGTATTATCCCCAACCTAAACCTACTTTGTTTCACAGAGCACCTATAAAAACACTCCCTTCCCTTAGATAAAGTCAAGTGTATACTAAGATGTAAAATTACAACTAATATAATTTTATGCAAACAAAAGCCTCTGCTATATTTTCGTTGTTTAAATAAAACGACTGAGAACACGTAAAACGTATTTATTTACAAATGTTAATTATTATTTACAGAGCTTATTAACTAGTTTACAATGATTTCAGCTTAAACTAGGGTCTTATAGACAATGGTTTACGTTGTGCTATTTCAAATACAATATTTAAGAATCTACAGTTTTTTTTATGTACAAGTAGAGTTTTACAACGAATATGATATAATCATTTATTTTTATTTAGAGCGTTGAGCATTGCCTCAACCCCGTCTGGGATAGATTGCCTCCAGGACAAATGATCAAAGCTTCCAAAAGAGGAAATACCATTATATGAAGAAAGTTACATATATTTTACAGACATTATCTTTCCAATTCCTGCTCTACAAGACGTAAAGATTGAATGCGCTTCAGGAAGAAAATGCGTTTTCCTTCATAATTACATTTATGTTAAGTTATGTTCAGTATTGCATATAATATGATAAAGGCTAGGTACGGTACCACTTCAGAGCTACTTAAAAGTCTTTGTAAGCAAGTCTCTTGTTGATAGTGTTTTCGTGAAGGAGTCGCTCACGAAAATGTTTAGATAGCTCTAATAATGTGTCCATTGCAGGCACTTTTATATAAATGCTTGAACTAGCTCGCAAATAACTGGAAATTACGTTCATAGAGCATTACATAACAATATTAGCAAAGTGACACTTTCGGATTGAATATTATTTACCATACCGGTAATTTAATCTAATCGCAAATAGCTTTAATACGGTGTCAATATCTTTCCAGCCTCCTTACTATCTGTAGAGCCTCTATAAGTGATTGTAGAGCCACATAGTGCCGGCTATCACACCGTAATGAAATTTAGTAGATACTCTTCATAATTA
This sequence comes from Eupithecia inturbata, assembly GCA_963662085.1. NCBI lineage: Eukaryota > Metazoa > Arthropoda > Insecta > Lepidoptera > Geometridae > Eupithecia > Eupithecia inturbata. The sequence goes on along the minus strand of OY759194.1, from coordinate 3,516,261 downwards.
ACGATAAGAGCATCGGAAAATTGAGTTGTAATATTGAGAGCAGCTGTTAGAAGCAAGAGTAGATTTTAGCAGGAGTAAATTATGAACCTTGTAACAGTGATTGTATAAAGCATATTAAAAAATTAATCGGCTTTTAATCTGTTTACTTACAAATTAGCTTAGGAATTCTTTTGATATATTTGTAGCTGATTTGTCTCATTGTTTTACTCTAAAGCTGCTCATTCCAAAACAAAATTACTAATTTATAATTTCTATGAAACTTATTAATAATTCGTTCCACGCAAAAGCACTTTAAACTCCCCTCGATTCTGGTCATCTGGTCACGAACCGTCTAATATTATAGTTTTCGATGAAAGGTATGATTCTGTAGATGGAGTGTAATGAGAAAATACAGTGGATGGCGTTGAAGAGTTTAACAATAATATCAGTCAGTGTTTCTCTATGGTGGTAGGTGTTGGTGATGAGTGTGAGCGAGATAAAAGGGATCGTGCGGATGGCGTGGCTCTGCATTGCTGCTGGTCTTTCACCGCTCACCACGTGGACGACCACTGATGCTGAATCTGTAAACAGAATTGCCTTATGAGCCAAATTTATGAAGTTTTTTTTATTTCGGTGTAGTGTCAGAAGTCCGGTAACTAATTCAGTCGAGAGGACTTCTGTGACTTTTAAGGCTAGTAAATCGGTTGTGAAAGTGATCAGGATTATTAAAATTTTATTTATATATATATAATATTTTTAGAAACCGTTTGTTGATAAATCACTTTAATGTCGCATTCTTATACGCAGTCCAAATCACAAACAAAACACAATGTAAACAAAAGACTGCTTGCTCTAGCAATTTCAACTCAGTAATCATAAAATAAGCCCTTAGACAAGTCAAATTTTAAACTAAACTGGCTGATCATACTAATCTTCTTCTTTCTTCTTCAACGTCGATGAGGCAAGAGAAATAAGTAGGTATATGACAAGAGATTTATTAATTGATTAGTTAATCAACCAACTAAGAACCGGGGCTTAAATTACAAAGATAAAGCTACTTGTATGTCTGAAAAGTACAAAGATGTTTCTAGCATACCTATTTGTTTTAAAATATTTAACCAGCGTTATGGATATTAACATATCGCTCGTCCGGTTTCAAACTTCAAACGAAACCTTGTTCCGTTCAAACCAACAGAACAAAAAAGTCGATACAAACAAAGTCCATAAAATGCGAAGCTACATTTTTTACAAAATGGAAATAGATTTTAAAATGATTGTGTCGCTTCCCGTTTACGTGTCGTGCGCATAAATTGTTAACCTCTTGTATTTTTTACGGTCAACACTTTTGGGATTTAATTCAATAAAAAGGATGAAAGAGGGAAAACGAATACAAATGGACTATGAAAACCCGAGGGTTGACAATAACGAGATTAGTCTTCCTAGAACTGATTTATCTGGTAGCTAAGAGATTACACAATTTTAAGCGAACTATATTTAAACAAAGAAGATAAAGCTAAAAGGGACATAACAAAAGACATTTCTACCAGCTATTCTAATATAATAAAGAGGTATAATTTGTAAGTTTGTTGTTAATTCAGAACTGCGGTCCTGCTCGAATTGCTGTCCAATTCTAAGAGAATATTTCGCTACAGCGGGCGGGCAGCAGCGCCCCCTGCAGAACAATTCTACCACCGAACTGCGATCCCCAACCCGCATGCCCAGCGTGGGGATTATGGGCATTCCCCCCCATGAGATAAAAACCAGCAAGGCACTTATCAGGAGGAGGCCTGCATCCAGCAGTGGACCAATATACGCTGTTGAGGTGAGGAGGTTGATGAAGCACCTAGCTACATTCAACTGATTGAGGCTACGCTTTATTCAGGTAACACGTTTCGACCCACGGACAAAAGCCAGTATAATAAAAGATCATAAAGACAATATAAAAGAAAGGTAGTCTGATAATAAAAACCTTTATTTTATTTAACAAAATGAACAGCGTATTTGGACAGTTTGATTCGGGTCCTTGAGAAAGGGCGAAGACAAATTACTGTCACGTGGACGCAGACAGAGATGTAGTGTTGAGTGGCTTTTTCGAAAGTGTTCTGTTGTAGAAAAGAGAACAATTTCGCGTTGAGGATTAGCCAAATGACTATGTTTTTTGGTGAGCTTGGGATGGTTTTATGGCAGCACGGAACATTTATTAGAAACATATAAACAGGATGATTGAAGGTAAAAATAACTGAATGTTGGTACATGAACTCAAAAAGAAAAAAAACACCATGGATGAGACTCGTAAAATAAAGAATATTTGAAGCAACTTTTCTTACTCTCATTGACAATGTCTAAAATGTAAAACTATGACGGCAACACATTAATACTCCTAAATAAAGTAGCTTTATTTAGGAGTATTATTGACAAGTGCCGATAACTTATAACTGGAAAAATCAAGTGCGTTACTTGCTTAGTAACGCAAAGTCAATACAAGTCTAGCTCGCTTTTGGCATCCAGCAATCCATTGTTAGAAAACCTGTTCACCGTTCACAATATTCTCTATTTTCAAATAGCCTCTAGATTTATCGCACGATTCGCGAGTTCATTTTATTCTACTCGACAAACGATAGGTATAATAAAACCATTTAAATTGTTACAAACGAATTCTCTAACATATAATGGCTTTAAGCCAAAACAGTCGACGTAAAAGAGCACATGCAAACAGAATAGAGCCAGGCCAAATACCTGTTTCGAGTATGCAAATATTGTGCTTTTAGGGTAGCCAAACTTGAGCTGAAACCTGGTCTAAACTACAAATACATGTAATACAACTTGGCTGGGAAGGTGGCTGGCGGGAAACAAATATTGTTAATCAAACATTCAGTGTACCTGGAAGTTAAGTTACAATTGAGAAAACAATTGAGAAACCTATCTAGAAACGCACGTGCTAAATTGTACCTACTTCTTTTCTCTTTTGTTTGGGTAAATTGACCAAATAAATAAAATAAGTACCTAATGCTTTGTGCAATGTACTGCACAGAATATCATTCAGCTCTTCATTAGAATGAATAGAGAGTTAAGTACATCTTTTGTGCTTTTGCAAAGGGTTCCAAAAGGGTGAAGGGTGATATGACCTTCATTACCTGTTTTCTTTGAGAGCTGTTGCGTAAAGTCAGCAACGTTTATTCGACTCTCAATTTACTTGTTTTTCAGTAACCATGACGTAAATGCATATTTTTTTTATCTCTTTATTCTTTATTTATTATTAAAGTGTTTCATTATGCTGTTTTATTAAGGTTACTAATCATTAAAATAGAGGAAAGTAAAGACAAAACGTAGCTTTGCTCTTGTAACGTTTTTTATAAACTTTAATAAAAGTTCCTTTGTCTCTTTGGCAAGACAAGTCTGATCTAACAAAAAACGAGGCGGCCAGTTCACTGGCATGAAACAATATTTTTTAAATTTATCATGGCAACCCTACTGGATGTTGAAATTAGAGTGGGAATCCGCGGTACAAATCTCCTTAATTGTCGCTTCAGTAAAACCGAGCCGGTACGACTGTGTTAGCCTCCTAATACCTAAGGGGTTTGTTCAGTGCTCGCTTAACCGCTAATGAATGCCTAGGCGCAGCACAACTCTATTTTAGAAATCGAGATTTTAGACATGCTTTTAGTATCTTTAAGTTTCTAGTTTTGAGCTGAAATACTTTTTAATGAGATGCTTTAAGAGTTAGGGCTGAGAGCCAGCAAGCACCGTAAATAATGTTTTTCAAATTTTTTTTGAGTAGGTACTGCGATTTAGGGAAACATAACGCCAAAGAGGATTTGTTTAGTCCACCACTTTCGTCAACGAAACGTCACCGATAACGAGAAGTAGCGATACGTTTTCGTGCATTTACTATGACTGTCCACCGCACGCCATTCACCCGAGCGCCGAAGATATGATTAGTTCGGCTTGAACGCTAGAACTTGGCCTGAGATTGTGATGCAAGGATTTTTTGTTTCAAGCTCGTTACTCGTATGATCATCAGTCATCGACTCGTGACAATTATCGTGCAAGCATCGACAACTCGCATCGCTCCTGGATGTATCGTTCACGTATTAGCGGATGAAATATGAATCCATTATTTTTTTTCATCTTCTTCGCCTTCGAACGTACAAAAGTAGAAGAATAAGTCGCCGCCCCGGTTCAACCTAGCCATTTCTCAAACGCCACAGCTAAATCAAACTGAACCACCGAGATCGTCGCGGTGGAAACACTCGATCCAAAAGCCTTCAAATAATATCGTTATCGGTGACGGTTATCCACCGTCGACGTCACTTCATCTTGTGGCCTGAAGTAACGTCATTATACGTCGCCGCCTTCAACGAAACGTTGACGGCGGCGGTGGACACACGGCGTAAGCCATCATCATACGATGGTAAGTGAGTGGTAGGCACTGTGCTCAATTAAGTCTATAAGCGCTAATGCCACCCAGTTTAGCGCTAATGGCTCTCATTGATCTTCGATGGGTGCATCGATCGAGATAATATTTCATAAAGGTTCCCAAACTTGAAACTTGAAACAAGAAAAACCCAAGTATTCTAAAATTTTTACACAGTAAACCATATTGAATGTGCGCGTAAAGTAGCCGCGAGATTCTATCTCGCGGCTATTTTACAGGTTGGATCAAATTAAACTCTATGTTCTTATTGTTAGAAGTACGCAGGTACTGGGTTTAGCTCTATTTTTATAAAGTTAAAAACTTTTATCAGAGCTGATGGGAGCACAGGTATATTTCAGCAAGGCTTGAGTTACAAGCAAATGGCTGGTTGACATTCGTTTTTCTGTCTCAGTTTTCTGAGACAGACGCGCCGTGGTTGGGTTAAATCCAATTTTAACACTACGCCCTTAATATTAGAAATCTTACCAGAGCTACTAGGCGCACAGGTATAGTTGCCGGAATCCCTCGGCGAGGCTCGAGCTATCAGCAACCTGCTGGTTCGCGTGCGTTGCTCTGTCTCAACGCTGATGCCGCCTCGTTGTGCGTAGTTCACCACGTTGGTCCCTCGGTACCAGTATATGAAGCTGTTGGTGTAAACAATACCTCTATAAATAAGAACATACAATTCAAAAGTAATTTTGTGTACCAACTACAATTTATTACATACCTACATTACCTAAACTAATAAAACAAAAGTATGGAGTGGTTTATCAATTGAAAATCATCGTACTTGTACTGTAGAATAGAATAGAATGTTAGATACTCGTAAAGGCATGTGCATCGTGGGCACCTAAAGTGTTAACCTATGTTACTTTTGTAATAGCTCACCCGTACAGAGTAGTAGGAAGAATTTAACCCTTCAATGTTTACTAAAATAGCAAAAGAACAAGTAAAATGTCTAACTGTCTAGACATTTATACAAGGTGCCACGTTACTCATGTACCATGCCGAAACTGGGTTGTTGTGCACCCTATTCCCAACTGATCAGCATGGTTGTCGATTTTTTAACGTACCTACCTAATGAAGATTATTTATCGCGTATTTATCGCGTAACTTGTATTAAAATATCAACAAATAGTCTTTAGTAGGTACCTACGTAGACGTACCTACCACGGGACAAACGTACCTACCTACAGATAAACATTAAACATTGTAAGTTAAAATAATAGCTTAGAAGAAAAATGTACGGAACAACCGTAAAATTGGTGGCATAAGCTAAACAAAAGCGATTGAAAGGTCAAGCACCTTACTATTTAACACCTGATGTTAGGGTTGTTACATGGGCTAGTTGCGATGAAAGTTTGAGGTCTTTTATTCAGTAAACAACCTTGAAACCCAGAAAATGCTAGAAAAAAAAATGTTCGAGGGTAGATCCCCCCTCTCCGCTTAGTACACCAATTACGTGGCATCTTGTATAGACTGTTTAGACATAGGTCAGAAGGATAGATGAAACGAAAAGTAAGAGAAGCCGAAAGAGAAAGAGGATAATTTTTTAAGACGTTGGCGAATTTGTATTGTAGTTGGAGGTGGCCATTTTGAAAATTTTCTTTAATAAGATGACTCATTATTTGTAATTTGAGAAAAAACTCGGAAACTACGAAACATCGCGGAACATACATGGGGTATTTTCGGATACCCCCGGAGGTGAGGGATAATTTTTTTTTATGAATTCACTGTTAAACCCCGTATAGGCTACTTATTATCCCAAAAACGCCTGCGAAGCTGCAGGCAAAAGCAAGTAATCTATACAAGGTGCCACCATAAGCAATGGTAATCATGGATAAGCAGTTTTATTAATATCGTTAAACACAGATTGTATTCATAGCTATGTATTATTTTATCCTTACATTCAATACATTAAAACAAAACAAAAATTGGAAGTGGGGCAACAGGCTTTTTTGCAAAATTATGTTGAACGCGACAGCCCAGCTTGAATATTCCATTATAAAATAAAACGCGTGCCAATGCGTGCAATGCCTATTATATTGCAAGCAGTATTATGAATAAAATGAACTTTTAAATAACATGAACGAATAAAAGCTCGAGTTTATTGAAGTTTTTTTTTGTAAAATGGCAGCTGATCGGATTTACAAAAAAAACAAGGTGCTAGGTTTTGCTTTTTATAATGTAAAATAAATCTAATTTTCAGGCAGACATTATATATTATGGAACTAAATAAATACCACGACATCTATATACAGCCTATATACCAGCCCACTGCTAGACACTGGTCTCCCTGATAAGCGGTTTATTAACTCTTATCATATGGGGATAATACCCATAATCCCCACGCTGGGCATGCGGGTTGGGAATCAAGGTTCGGTGGTGGATCTGTTCTGCAGAAGGCGCTGCTACCCGCTCCTTTGTGGATATTCCTAGTCGCCTCTTACGGCACCCGCGGGAAGTGCTGTGGCCTGAATTGTAAGCCAGCCGGCACCACTCGGTTAATTATTGTCATGAACCAGTTAGGTACCACGACTTCAACTAACAAGTAATTAGCAATTAGTATACTGATTCTTCTTAAGGTGGAATGTGCGTGCATGATCGGAACGTTATAAAAACAAGTTGATTTACAAATTTCTGCGTTCTAAAAGTAATTTTGCTAATAGATAAGTAGTTTTAGTAGATTGCGAGCCATTTTGTATGAACCTATGCTAAAATGACTTCGAATTAAATGTCACAAACGCAAACATTTAAATCAAACAGTTTTATTTTTAATTTCACGCTTCTATCGTGCGTTACACATTTAGAGAGATCGTTCAATGTTAGCTTGCGAGTGATCTCGCGAGCAGAAGCTAGGCTATCAATAATGTGCAAACGTTATTTGAATTACAAGAACAATGCATTTTGTGAAGCTGACCTGTCGATAGTGCAATATGCAGACTGTTTCCATCAAGGCACTATCAAAGTATCGGACTCCCTCGTTGAATATTTATAAAGGCTGGGATGAACGAATACCTTGAATTTTTCATGGATTCGGACAACCGAACTTGAAACTTTGACGTTGTTTACCGGAACGAATTGTTGATGGTAGGTGTCATAATTTGATGTGCCTTTTTTAGGTTTGCGCACCTCTTATTATTTAGCCAAACAGGGTAGTGTTTAATCTATTTTATTCGAGATTACGTGTAGTAGACGAAAAATATGTAATATAGGTAAAACGCGATATATATAAATATATACCTGTACATAAACATAAATAAATACTATTACTAGCTGAGCCGCTCGCGATTTCATTCTCATGAACTTTGGGGTAAAAAGTATTTTTTGAAATTAACTAAAACCCTGTTGTTAACGTATAAAATAAGTAAATTTATAATAGTAAATTTATGAAATCCATTTTTCATACTTTTATTTGCTTACTTTTAAAGCTTTTGAGAATAGTTATATTTTTACATTTGATGGGGGCAGGGGTGGAATCGGGAGACGGTAGAACATGCAAACTTCTGAGGACACTGAAACTGGTTTTTGCTGTTTTAAATAAACACAAAATTTTTTGACATCTATCAGTTGATAAGAAAGCATTTTTGACCACCCTTTTTGACGCCTTAAATTTTCATGGGCATCTATGAACTACAAATATCTTAACGCATAAAACTAAAATATTTTAACACTTTATAACGCTAGATTTCGAATTTGTAACTTTGACCTCATCATGAGATTCAATAAACCTCTAAACAAATGATGTCTACCTATATTTATTCAAGAATCTTCATTCTCATTTTTGACTGACCAACATTTACCGTTTTAAGTTATTATCAAAGTACCTTTTACCTTGGGGTAAAGATAAGGAATGCGAATTTCCAAAAATCCGTTCTAAGTCGGTGCCTACGACCTAAGAGGGACACCCATGCAAAATTTCAGCCTCGTAGCTCTTATGGTTTCAGAGATTTCTAGATGAGTCAGTGAGTTTTCACTCTTTTATAAATATAGATACATATAACGTTGTACGGTACATACGAACCTACAAATTTTAATAAAAAAAATTGTATTGAAAGCCTCGATAAATGTTCCAAAAAATACTAATACATTTCCCCATCTCCGAAATCTACCTCCAAAATCTCCAAATCGGCAGATAATATTTCACAATAGGCCAACACGATAAAGGTAATTTCTCCTTATGCCATTTCAGAAGAACCGTCGTCGCTAAGCTGCATCGTACACGCTGTAAGCTGGGGCTAATCGGTTGGAAAGTCGACTGGCTGTCCTTACTAAACGTGTTATCTCCACGTGTAGTTGGTTCAAATCTCGCTTTAACCGGAAACGACGTAGCCAAGTACAGAAATCCTTTAATACTTTAGTTTCTTTTCAAAGTAAATAAGTCGGTAGAATACACAGGCGGGTACACACGAACATTACCTGGACATAAGGGGGATCTTCAAGGGGGAAAGCTGGTATTTTTTAATTTATGTTCATAAAAAAAAGAACTGGAATAACCCACGGCAAGAACTCGAAATATTCCAGATTATCTATGATTATCTATTAACTGGTGTAAACGAGCCCTAAAAGTGCTTCGTCTTTCCTGTTTTTGGCAGATTTCATGGTCTTCCTTTAATATAATATGCAATGTTTTTTCGACAAATTTGATTCATATGACTCTAGCGATCGGTGTCATAAAAATGCAGGGTGGTATTTTTTTGATTTTCATAGGTTCGAGTACTGGACAAGGCAAGATATTTAAAAAAAAATCTGTATATAAGCAGTTAGTTCATCTAGATTTAAAAATTAAGGAATGTTTACTTTGAGTAAAATTTGCTATCTTAAATATTTCGGGTTTCCCCGTCCAGGTAACATTCAATTGTACCACCCTTTAGATATAAGATATTTATTTCAACACACACTTTTAGACAAGATGAAGGCCTCAGCACACACACAATAAAACTAAACAAAGAACATGGAGGGTCTAAAAACTATGTGACAGGAATGGTATAGTTCAAATCGAGCATTGTCTCCATGATCTTGTACCGAAATAGGTGTTGGCTCAGCATGTGCTGAGCATTTGACGTTCAGCGCTGGTGTTGTCACGTTGCAGCGTTGGTATTACAGTAAAGTTAGGTAGTTTACTGCTCTTTTTTTAAGCAGTCTTGTCACTACACGGTCTTGTTCTAAGCTTTGACGTAGGTACATTTTTTTCGGTTTGTGTACCAACGTTACGTTTATGGCACTGAATAAAAGTTTTGTCACACTATGTACACGTCCAGAATAGTTTATTTACTCAAAACTACTTGGCAAAACAGAAGACTGAATTTTATCGTATTAAAAATTTTCCGGTCGTAGTTTTATCTTGCTAGAGGAAAATAGTACATTGTTCACCGAGGTGAGAAAGTGACTGATTCCTACCGAGTGTGTCATTTGAGCACACGTGGTAAGAATCGAACATTCTCCTGAGTAGTAGAGACATAGTGATTTATACTACACCTACGAGGAAAATAAAACACTTTCCGAAAAAGAAGTTGCACTCTTCTCGTTTTTCCAATATACGAAATCTTCATAGGACTTGTTGTATTTATATCTAGATTTCTCGGGTAGTAGATTAACCTATAATGAAAATAACTATAGCTAAAGGCCGAAATTTCAGAAAATTTAAAAAAAGAACACTTTAGAAATGGTTTTCCGTACATTATTCTCTCCCGGCAAACGCGTGAGAAATGAAATTCCATAGTTTTTCAACCCGCATTCTAGTACGCCTGCAATGACATACTTTCTAGCTCATGTTTGGAAAAGGAATAACCCTTTCCGAGCAGGTGTAGTATAAAATCTTCTCAGAGGCACCGCATTGCAGCTTTAGGAACGAAATGTATGTGAAGTGTGAACAACGCATTTTCTGTAATGGTCTTTAACGGATATGATGAAAATAATCATAATACCAATCACATACTCATAGGTTGTGCTTCTTCAAAACCTGAACTACAACGTGTTCCACTAATGCCTAGCCAAACCCACACCTAAAACTAAAGGTTAGTAAAGACCTCATAACGATAAATAAATATAAATAAATAATGCTGGACGATTCACGCAGTATCATCTAGCCCCAAGGTAAGAAGAGCCAGTGTTATGCAGTGCTGACTTATGGAGCTAATTATATATTATTTAGTTTATTATTCTATTCAACGTGGCAATGCTGCCAGCATTCTGGGCACTCTGCCTTCTGGTGACAGCTTAGATTTTTTAAAAATAGATAAAAGTGTGAATACTGTAAATACTAGTCGTCATTTTTTTATTCTGTTATTCTAATTTTCTATGTGCCAAATACAAAATATTTAGTTTATATTAAAGTTAATTTTATTGACACAGATAATTACAATCAAATAATAAAAACAAATTAGAACTAGTATTTACAATTGAAATAATTAAGCTAACTGCAGAGTGTTGTAAACAATCAACAGGTAGCTCAATTGATCCATAATATCAATACCAGTCGGAAGCGTCTCCAAGACGCTAGCTGCATTGCTCCGCTGTACAGCAATGCACCAGTTAGTTAGTTAGTTTAGTTTATTAAGTATATTTTGAAACAAGGGACTCAAAATATACAATACCTTGGTGGGTCAGGAGCATGTCTTGCGATGCAAGTAAGGTTGATGTCTGAACCCGCACGAACGAAGAGCTCCGGACCGGAGAGGATCTCCGCCTTGGATACTGTAACAAAACGTCCTAAATTATTAACTTGTTTGATTGTTTTACTTACGTAAAACCAATTAAACACTTCATCCGTAATGATTAATGGTAAATCAACGCACAAAAACTGTAAAATATATTAGATTTTTTCTTTCATATTTAATTTTAGAAGGCGAATTTCTTAAATTGCCACTTTACCAAATAAATACACGCTGGAAAAAATGTTCAGCCAAATTAAACACAATATTCTTTCGACAAAAATATCCACACAAACTGTTTATAAAATCTGCAACTTCTGCAAGAAAAGATTTTCTGAAACTCGGAATTAATTCCGTATGAGCTTTCAAAAACAAGAGACAACGAATTGTTTCAGTACAGGGAATCTGAATGGCGCAATTTGTACGGCGCTAGGTTGAGAGCATTAAGGACTTTGTCCACTACACTGCTTTAGTACCATGACCGTAGAACAAAATCAGGTTTGATAAAATGTTTATAAAGCTTTGAAGATTCGATTTTTTTAAATACGTGGCAATACTATTTTTAAACGTTTCTCGTTGCGCTGCGTCAATGCATGTATGTAGAGGTTCTGCTTTGCCAGATGATGCTGTGTAAAAATTTACACTGTTATTTTTATCCAGATTTACAAGGCGGAGGCTTTTGTCTTTTGGTGACTAGCGTAGACTGTAGGTGATACTTTATTAACAAAGAAAATTTGTTTCTATGGAAACGTTTATAGGTTGTCTGTTATGTATCCCATGGGATATTTATTGAATTAGGCCTCGAACTAAATGTATGCAAAATTTCAGCCCGACCAGTACAGAAGTTTTGGCATGAAGAGTTAACAAATATCCATCCAAATCGTCTTATCAATAATATTAGTGCGAGGTGATTTATAGCTTCAAGACTCAGCAGTGGGCATGTATATGGCTGCAGATGATGATGATTGAGATCATAATTCGACACGTGTTAGTGGGCAAACACCTTTAGGCTTCAGCCGTTTAACTTAAGTTGCGAGGGTATTATTAAAGTTGTTATCGGCTAGTGTGAGGTATATTGCTACGACAGGTGCCCATGATTGTTTTACCTAAAGCTTGGCACTAAAATCATGCTTACGAACTAGTTTCACGTACAGGCAAGCCGTGAAAGTTCACGGTTATGCGCACATATGTAACTACCACACGGTTAACAAAAGACTAAATTTTAAGACTACTCTTTTCTGCCAGGGGTCTTGGGTGCTTTCGGTATGCAAGCGGCGAGGGGAGTTTGTTAAAAAATACTAGCAATTTTGGTAGGGATTGAAAACAAAACGAATAATTTGGCGTGTTTTAAAAAAAGAGAAACCGACTTCAAATTCCGGTAGATAATGTTCATCTATGTCTCGGACGAACGAAATCACCCCACCTTTACTTTCCCTGACCGAAGGTCTATGTTCACATGCAAAAAATTGAGTTTACACTGGCGACATCTAGTTAAAATTCAAGTCTAATTTGATTTGAGTTTGATTACACATGGATGAAACTGTTGACGCCCGTTGCAATAGAAACCATTAATTAGGTAATAATAAAATTATCATAAAATGCTTACGTTTTACGGCGCACATAGCAATTCCTCGAGAATGAAACTTATAGAAGACCACTTCAAAATCAATTTTTATACAACAACGAAACAAACATCATAATGTAGTAACAATTGGCGCACATATCACCAAAACTGTTGTAGCTAGTCGTGATTCTCCAAAAATGGGATAAATACTGATTGATGCCTCGGATATAAAATTATTATGGGACTTCGGGAGCATTCTCTATATCATGCAGAGACCTATTTAAAGAACAGCGAATTCTTACGTCAGTATCTGTGTACAACCTAGAAGTCTTAAAGTATATGAAATCTAACCTAAACAAGTATGACATATGACGTATGGCAAAAATAGGGACAACACGAGGAATAAAACCCAATTGGCAGCAATATATCATTGACTTAAATTATCCGAATAACTTCCAAATGTCATTGGAATTAAACTTTACAATAAGCCCATTAAATATAAAATCTATTGACTATTGCCACAGCTTCGTCTGTAACGTAAAAAATCTTTTATTAGAGAAAACAGTATATACTATAAAAGAGTACTTGGAAAATGACAACAACCAGGTTAATGTTAAAAATGTTAAACCTAGTACCTAACTTTAGTACCGTAAAATTAAAATAGTGCCCATTTACAGCACACATCTTGTATATTTTGGCAAGTCGAAGATTATTATATTTATCACAATAAAAACATTATTATTGTAATATAGTTACCACCTTTGCCAATCAAAGACTTTATTCTTATTCTTATTCATTTACAATAGTCAAAGAATTAGTAAAATCGGTTAACCATAGGCGGATATATCAAGTAACAAAATACATAAAAAAAAATTTTAAAAAACATACAGGCGAACAGAGAACCTCCTTCTTTTTGAAGTCGGTTAAAAATGAATGGAACCTCTTGAAAAATACATGTGACATTTTGCACTGGGATATATTATCTAAAGTTTTTTATTTTATTTTATGTTTTATAAAATGAACCTCGCTTTTGTAATACACGTATTTCAAAATGCAATTATAGCAGCAATAATCGTGGTTGCCCACGCTCAAACGCAAAAACCACGCAAAAACTCAAAGCGTGGTCGTACTACGCTTTGAGTTTTTGCGTTTATGTGTTTTTAGTACACATATTGCAAAATGCAGTTACATAAAGCAGTAATCGCGGTGGTTGCCGGACACTATTAAAATCTCACGTTTCAGAACCAATAAAGGACCGATAATGTTCTTTAAAATTGAGAATTGAGTAGCTATAACCCTCAGAATGAGTTTTGCATAGTTTACAAAAATTATAAAAGTTTTCGCTTACTTCTATTTAGCGCATTGTAGCGCCCTTGCCGAATACTGAGGGAAACTACTATTCATTATTATGACTGCGATTGAATAGTTTCATACGAACTCGATTATAGTTATATATGTATATTTTGGTATATATTATTTTTATTTAGTTTATTTTAGGTATTTCTCGCATTTTTATTAAATTTTTTTTTAGTTTATGTTAGTTTGGTATGTAGGTTTGTAAAATATTATTCTCTATATAATTTTTTTTTTGTATTTTGTGTGTACACATTATCTATCCGCACTCGGTTCATAAATTATCTGTATATCCATAGGTTTGCTGTAAGAAAACTCTTATAGGGTTAAGCTCGCCTTTGTACATGTCCATTATTTTTTAACTTTTATGTATGATTTAACTTGTGTGTGCTATAAAGAATTACAAGATTACAAGATAGTTTTCGAATGATTTTGAGAGTTGCATTTTAGCAGTAAAACTAAAGCGGTAGTAAAAAGCGGTAATAAATGTTTTTTTTTCTTATTGGTATAATAGTGCAAACTCATACTAACCACTGTGGTGTGCGACGTAGAATTCGTCTAATATTTGATTAAATGAAAAGGTATTGGAGAAGCCCCAATCGAGATTGAGCGATGAATATTCAAATTGAATGTTTGGTTTGTGGTTGATAATGAAGACGGTTTCGCTCCAATCTGAATATAAATTACCTACCTACATTGTAAAATGTAATATACGACGAAATCAGCGCTTTCCTTTCCGAAAAATCTTATTTTCTCAATAAAAACTCTGATGGTGTACATGCGATGCATATTATGCATTTTTTTTCAGTTGCGCAATTGTTATTTAAAAAGTCTGTCGTCCTAATATTGGGCTAACAATTTTGTAACAAAGTACCAATTTACGAACAAATAAAGGCCCCGCCTTTTGTTTGTCAGGATATTTGATTTTCCGCAGTTTAGTTTCCGTGTCCTTCGTTACCCCGTTACCTGCCGCTTGCTGTCTCCAAATTGACATTGGAAAGCACGTCTCGTTAAATGTAACAGCTATGTTTCAAAAATGTGTACTTATGCAAATAATAAATTTCCCTATTCTCATAGGAAAAGCTACCTTTGAAAACCTTTTTGAATAAACGGATGTTAGTGACGGAAATCTAAGATTGTATCTAATATATTTAAAGTTAAAAGAGTAAATGCCTACGGGCGGACCAGCACCTGCAACTATTGCTCTCAGGTGTATGTACATTTGTATATTTCAGGCTTACGAGTATGTAGGAAGTATGTGTGGGCTCCGAGAGTGTTATATTAAATGAAGAAGAAAAGTAAGTTCGGAAAAAATCAGACATAGAATTGACTTTGAAGAACCCGAACGCTTTTGATTGAAGTTACCACTTACCAAGTCTAAACGAAATACTGATCTTAGGCTCCGTAGAGACGTGACACTCGTACGCACTGGAATCCCACGGTTAGGCTGGTGCAACGCGTAGTCCATAAAGTTATGTTATGATATGTTGTGTTGTTGATATGGAGAGCAGCGAAACGAGCTTCACTCTTGAAGGTGTTAAACCTTACCTACACCAAAAAGCTCGAACGTTTGAAGTCTGTGTACTTACCAACAACAGTGAGCCTAAAAGACAGACTAATCTTAGGCTCCGTAGAGACTTGACACTCGTATGCGCCGGAATCCCTCGGCTGGGCTGGCGCAACGCGTAGAGTCCACTCATCAGAGTTGTCGATATGGAGAGCAGCGAAGCGAGCGTCGCTGCTGTAGGTGTGTACCCCCACAGTCAAGATGTGGAGGTCACGCTTGCGGATCCAGGACACCTGGGGACAATAACGGGTGTTTATGAGGGGTGACGGTTCTAGGTGGGTGGTTTGAAGGGGTTTCGTTAAGCCTTTAGAGCATTAAGTTGAGTGATAATATCGTAGACGGTTTTATAATTTTCTTATAAACAATGTTTTTAAGGATGACGGACATATTTATCAATATTATCCATAGCCAGATTCTGTCTACCGCTGAGGCCTTCCGAAGTTTGGATTTTGATGACATGGTTAAAGTGGTAATAATGAGATTTGAAGTTGAGATTTCTATGTTTGTCAATTTATATTAACGCGTTTTATACTATAAAACCGCCTGGGGCATGACCTCATGGGGTCCCATGGGGTGTATTCTACTAAACTAATCGCTTCAATCAGTCACTTTTGGTATTTTACCGTAGATTAAAGAAACTACAGATGCAGGGACGTATGTCAGAAGTGTCAAGGTTGAAACCATTCTAGCACTCTCTACGTGCAAATAGAACCATCTAGAGTTTCTTTAATCTAAGAATGCTACGTGACGATTCCGCGACGGTACTATTGTCATAGTAAAGCGATTGGTTAGCAAAATTGGGCACCTGCTTTCCTTTCTACTAGCACGACAACCTCCCCAGTTAAATTTACATTTCGCGACAGATTTACGTATTCGTGAAAGGAAACTTAGTAGGAATCTACAAACCTTATACCTAAATGTAGTTTTCTTTTCTTTTATTTACTAGCATTCAGAATTGCTAAAGGACTTTTGTCTAAATCCTGAAATTTCATAATAAAAACTGAGACTCTTCGCCTCGGACCGTTTCTGAGTATAATTAGACTCGATAACTTGCTCTAGATACAAAAGATGGTAGCAATTATAAGTAACTGACGCAGTTGTGGAGCCAATTTGTTGTTTTGTAACGAGAAAGTTAAGATTTCAGTAAATTAAATGAATGAAAAAGTATTTAGAAGTAATTAAATAGCAAACAAGTTGTTTTCAGGTTTTTATTAGTATATATATATATATAGTGCGTAAGCCTCACGCTGGGTTTATCTATAAGAAATCAAAAAATATCCCAAAAATTTTTCGACTTCGACGGGACTTGAACCCGCGTCTTTCCCTCAGTACGGGAACGTCCTAACCAACTACACAACGAGATCAAGTGACGTAGGAGTCGATAAACTCTGGGACTTCCATCGGACTATGCATATACATACATTTAGATAGTCCCGTCGAAGTCGAAAAATTTTCGGGATTGATTTGATTTCTTACAAGTTGTATTGTTTGTGGATAATTGTTAGTTACATTTATGCAGGTAGTTTCGGTATTTTATAATGAGAAATTCATTAATTTTACGGGCTTTTTTATGAAGCTTTTGTTCGTAAATACAAATTGGAACATATCCACAAGCCTGTCCATAGATATTTTTTATCTATACTATAACGAAATAATTTCCTTCGTTCTTGAGTCTGGAGTAAAATATGTTTTTAGGAGTCATGCCATACTGTTATGTTCATCCATCAGAAAATTGTAGCTAATCCATCATTGAGATATGATTGACAGTTGTCGTTTCGGAAAATAAACGTATATTTGATGTCGATCTTGCAAAGAGAAACAAATAGAGTGCAAATTTTATAAATACTTAGTAAAATATTATTACCCGACAAGCTTTTTTCTTCGTATGGAATACTTTTCAAGTGTATATGTATATTTATGCAAAATTTCAGCTTGATCCTTTTAGTAACTTTGGCGTGAAGAGGTAACAACCCTCCAAACTCTTGTATTTATAATATTAGTGTAGATACCCCCTGATAATATATAATACCTACTACTTCACGAACTTCGTCAGTATACAAGCTGAACGCTGAGCAGATGGTTTAGATAGGTCCTAAAAGCTTTCTCCGCCTTCGTAAACAAGTCTCAAACTACAGGGATCTAGTACAGCGGAAATGTTGAAAATATAAATAAACCGCCAAGCGCGAGTCGATTCGCACACGAAGGGTTCCGTTCCGTACAAATCAGGCGTTGGTTTTTTAAAGAATATCAAATTTTCACTTGGGAGACCCCTTTAAATTTTCGAACTTTATTATATTTTTAATATTTTTGTTGTTATTACAGTTGATATGTTACATATTTATAGAAAGTTTCATGTGTGTAACTATTATGGTTCAAGAGATACAGCCTTGACATCGAATAGCAAAAATAGCCAACAAATCACGTTTTTTTTGTGTGGAAGCCTCCTTTAATTTAGATATTTATTTAATTTTTATTTATTGTTTTAGCGGCAAGAGAAATACACATTCTCTGTAAATTTCAACTGTCTACGTCTTACGGTTCATGAGATAGAGCCCTGTGACAGACGGACGGACAGCGGAGGCTTAGTAATAGGGTCCCTCTTTCACCCTTCGGGTAGGGAACCCTAAAAATACTGTGCCTATGTTGACTTGCTGTATAAGATCTCTACAAGACTTTAAGGCCCAAGTTTGTTCAGTTATCGATCTATGCTTGAGTGATCCATATGTCAAGTTTTGAGAAAATACTATTATTAAAACAAGGCTTGTAATATGGGTACTAGATAACTGATATACTTAATACATAGATAGATATTTTTTATCATACGTAGAAAACACCCAGAACACCCTGAACAAATATCTGCAGATCGTACAAAGAGTGGTCCCGAGGAGGAAATCTAACCCGCAACCTCCTGCGTTGCAGGCGGACCTTCGTCCACTGCACCACAGAGGTCATTGTGTGTCCTTTAGACTCACATGAATCTAATTTAAAACACCAGCTTCCTCTTCCGTCAATTTAGTGTTCTACTTATGAATACACGTTGTTCTAGAATGGTCTAGAACACACGACCACGGATGTGGCCATTGTCCGTCGATCACTTGAATAATTAGGACATCCGGTACTATCTAGAACGAAGCATTGTGCTTGTGAAGTAGCACATAGTAAGCTAGTGCGGAAGGAGTATTGCGTACAATGAATTGATGCTGAACTTGGGTACCTATAGTATATATATATGGTACATATATATATACCTATATACCTATAAGACGATATCAACAAAATGCCAAGATCGTAAAATGCCCTAGTAGCAAAACGTCGGGATAGCTTATTGTCAGTACAGTTAGAAGCAAATATAAGTACCTACCCTGAGATTCTAGTCGCCTATGTTCCGTAGGATACTTGCTCCTAAAGTCGAAGTGAATAACACAATAAACGATAACACAATAAATGTATTTTTATTTAGCGTAATGTAAGATGGCCACTAAACGGCCGGTCCAATCACGTTCCAATCGGTGACATTCCTCGTAATTAATTCAGCCGAGACACGACAAAACTATTATTTACAAGCAATTACTCGAAATGACGACTCCCTATGCGGTATGGCTGACCTACCTACAAATTTTCACAGAGGTCATGGTTCACAGCGTCCACAGCTGTCAGATATCGACCACGTTAGCACTGTCGGTTGGTCTTTTCTTTATTGTCTGGTTTTTGAATTGATGGCGTTGATTTATGAGGATCGGATTGTGTTGGTGCATGTATAGTAATCAATACAATTTAAATAAATTGTCGCTTAGTTTTAAGTTTGTCTTGTGGGAAATAGTTCATATTAGATTAAAATAAATAAATAAAATCAGTTTAATCCAGGCACAAAAAGACCCATATCACATATACAAACATACATTTTAATGAGATTCCTCGTAATAAATACATTTCGCACCGTACTAAAGTTAGTAAAAAGGTTAAAATTCAGTACCGCTTAAAATTCTGAAAGTGACCCACAAGTTTGTAAGTAGTTTCGAGAATTAGGTATTTCCTGCTAGTACCAGAACACCTACGTGACTGGAGTGGGGTTTAAGAATTCAACCAGTTTTAATCCCTTTGCAAAGCTTTTCGATATATTTGGGTCTAAGACAGTACTAAAACTAGGAAAGCTGGCTTGACAAAGTTGTATATATTTTAGGATTAAACTTAGTAGTTGATTAACTGTTTTAGGAATAAGGTTTTGAATAAATAATTATCTATTTATGTCTCTATCTCAGCCCCAGAACCATTTATTTTTATTCGGCGAGGTAATTGATTTACGAATAAACTTGTCTTACTAGAATTATGTGGGACTCGACGTCCTGAAAAGGACGTAATACCCACAAAAACCTCTCCGGTGACTCTCGCCATTTTCGCTGAACCACGGGAACATTAAACCTACCGCGGCCCGACTGGCGTCCCCTCTTCCTCCCATACATAGCCGGCGAGCCCACCATCCCACACACTCGAAGACCCCATTCTTCCGTCACGTTTTCTCCCCCGATTGGGGCACAGACAGGACAGACACAGTTGTACCCGCAAATGTCGACCTCTGTGCCCAGATGGGCTTTTCTGTCGCCCCACACTACCAGGTGTGGGTCTCGCATTTAACCCCAGAACCTAGCAGTTTGAGACTTAAACAGTTTTAATCCTTGCATTTGCAAAGCTTTTTGATATATTTTGGTCCTGGTTTGGACAGTGCTAAAATATTAACACTGCCAATACAAAATTATCCATTTCGAATCAAAATCATTTTCATCTTCATCGCAGCCATCGTCACACATTTTTGAGTATTGGCCTCCTATAATTCTTGCCAGCGACTTTTGTAATGCTTATCATTTTACACCGATCTATATACCTTGCAGGTTTGGTTGTAAAACTAGGCCTAGATCTTAGTAATCATGGGGTCCCCATGGTAAATCACTCGAATTACATAAAATTCTACATTATTTCTTTGGTTCCTCTAAATGTGAAAAAGCAATAGAGAATAAAAAATACGATAAATAAAATCATGAAAGTGCAGTATTTTGCACATCATTTGCCGATATCTCAGGAACCCTATTGAATTTACTTATGTTTTGATTTGTAGGTACTAATTATTTGGTTCCCCTAAGCCAATTTCTTAATCAGTTGTGTAGTTTTCTTGTAATAAACAAAAGTTTGATTTATGCGCTTATGTCTTTCCGAAAATTTACTTATGTTCTGTCCCGCTCCTATGAACGCGAAATCTTATTCCCATACTATTCGCACAAATGGCGGCTACGTGCTTAATGTGCTTTTATTTTAACCAAGCAAAATGTAAACGCAGCAAACTTTAGTTTCGTTCAAACGTGAATAAAAGTTCCTCGTTACTTTTGATATCCTGTTTGTAATTAGCTCAAGTAACGTTTTGATTTGCGTTTTAGCTTGCTTGAGTTTAAAAGTTATTTAGAGTGGTCTCTACAAACAAAACTTTATCCATTAAAATTAACTAATTTGTTGTTTTGTTTGTAAACGTTGCTTCTTAAGTTAGCTATTCTAACTTAGAGCAACTAATTGGACACGTATTATTGAAAGGAGTTGATTTATTTTTAAGAATCCATCCATACTAATATTATAAATTCGAAAGTAACTCTGTTTGTCTGTCTGTTACCTTTTCACGCCTAAACGGCTGAGCGGATCTCAATGGAATTTGGCAGGGAGGTAAATGGTATCCCGGGAACGGACATAGGCTACTTGAAAAGCGCGTGCAAAGGCGCGAGCAGCAGCTTGTAAGAATATATTAGTACAAGAGGTACACAGAAAAGGTGTTCATAATATATATTTTTCTGTGGATAAAGCGACCGCAATAGAAAATAGTAAAGTCAAAACTATTTTGTGCAGTGAAACAACAATTTATGCCACTTTAATCTTATTCAATGAAGGAGATCTAAATAAATCTCAAGTTTGAGACAAATGTCGAGATTTTCTCTCTGGCTAGACGTCGCATTTCAAGCACTTGTATTTATCTACATCTACTTCTAATCCATCTGAGAGCAAGCGCAGTGTACGGACTACAGAATACAATGTATTTATAAAAATCATGAAGATGTTTGCAGTTTTTTATAAATAATTGCGAGTCGACTCGCACACGAAGGGTTCCGTACCGTAAAAATCAGGCAACTTTTTCAAAGGACATCAAATATTCACTTGTTCGGAGACTCCTTTAAATTTTCAACTTTACTTCATTTTTGGTATTTGTGGTTATTAGAGTTGAAGTGTTACTTATTTATAGAAAGTTTAATGTGCCTACCTATTGTAGTTCAAGAGCCTTGTCAAATTAAGAACAAAAAAGGAAAAAATATCACGTTTTTTGTATGAGAGCCCCCTTTAATTTTGATTTATATTATATATGTTGTTATAGCGGCAAGAGAAATACATATTCTCTGAAAATTTTAACTGTCTACCTTTTACGGTTAATGAGATAAAGCCCTGTGCCAGACGGACGGACGGACGGCAGGACGGACAGCGGAAGCTTTTTAATAGGGTTCCGTTTTCACCCTTCGGGTATGGAACCCTAAAAAAAAGGAGAATGAAAATGTTTTCTGTACCATAAACCTTAGATCTACTCACAACAGAATAACTTAAGACACGAATTAATCCTATGTACCTACATTGAGGTACTTATTATTTTTGCTTAGACATGGCCTTCACTCAGCATTGTGCTGGATGAATGCTGGTGCGTCCACCTAGAGCTGGTTTTCAATGATTGGTTTTCAGTTTATCAGCGAACAAGCCATGGCTATCGTGTGCTTGAGTCCAAAGCACATAAGCTTATCATGGGCTATCGAAATTCTAATTATGGCGATCTTATTGACACAGCTTCCTGTGATGTGAAAAAATGTTGTTTAAATTAACATCTTGGGTCATATATTTCTTCTGCGGGTTTCTATTCCGGTATATTATTATTATTTATTACTTCTATAATATTCAGTTCTTAATAACATTAAGAGCTGTTTATCAATGCAAATATTTAGGACAAGACTGAAACAGTATATTTATGATAAGATCTTTTAAGTTAGCGTGGCGGTACCAACAAATAATGTAAAACTTACTACTACAAATATTATCAAACTGTTATAATTTAGTATTAATTAGTTAAGATAGTACGTAAGATTATTGTATGTACTCATTTAAGTGAACATTGTTCTTTTGAGTAAATAAATTCGTTAAACTGAACTGAAACTGAAATTATGCGGCGAAATAGACCGTAAATATTTGTATATACAATACACCGTCAATATTTAAACATGTGTTCAATTTCACAACAAATCCAAATCATAGTAAATATGTTCCATATCCAGCTATATCATTATCTAAAATATCAATAGCAGTATGTTTGAACACCAAACAACGCTTGGCGTGCTGTTGACTTAATAAACGTAGGACGCATTGATATGCGAGGCTTGACGACTCCTCGTGTTTTATCTTTGTAATAGACACAGCGATAAGGCACGTTCTGCTTGGTTATTTACCTTCTGGTTCGAATAAAGATGTAGGTTTTAAAGGAAAGGAAGCTAGATCTCAATCATTTGCATGCATTATACAGAGTTTCTAAAAATTACGAGAGTTTTGTTACTCACTAGGATTTTTACGTTTACTGAACATGCCTCCCCTAAACAAGTTTTGTCATATTCACCCCGCTTGACCGGATGAGTGGTGAGCGCAAAAGCATACCAAAATCAAAGAAATATTTACCTTCATATTTTTTGTATTTTTACTGTACAGTCAGCTGCTCAGATATGTATACACTCTCAAGTTTGCACTTTTATTTTCTCTGATCTTTTCCATTAAAAGTACAAACACACACTTTTTGTCAAAAGTAGTCAACGCACTTGTCAGAATACGGTATATGAATTATCACAATTACTATAGATTTACTATTTTGTCTACTCTTCTGTTACTATTTAGAAATTTTCGTAGATGACTGTAAATAAAGGGGAAAAAGTAAAAGAAGCGGGCATTGTTATCCATCTCTCTTAGTACACTATCGCCAGCTTGACCCAATCATAGTCAAAACTAACGGCACTAGTTATGCAGTATGTGAAACAGAACACCCAGATACAAAATGTGATAGGTAAAGGATACCTTGTTGATAATGATGATAAACGGTTCACCAACCGAATCCTAGCGCTAAGCAGAAGCAACCTTCGCATCATGACAAGAGCCCTAACTGGACACTGTCGCCTTAATAAGCACATGTTCAAACTGGGTCTAAGCGACACACAATCCTGCAGATTTTGCGAAGAGGCGGAGGAAACGCCTCTCCACCTGCTAGGAGAGTGCGGAGCACTGATGCAAAAACGTAGCATCCATCTGGGCAAGCACCTGCACAGCCCAGACGAGCTACGAGCCATCACCCCGAAGAAAATCCTGCAGTTCCTAGCAGCTGCAAGGGTTAGTGGCGAACTATGAACGTCGCAGCTTCAGGGCTGAACACTTGAGTGGCGATCACAATAGGCCTTTCATGGCCGCAGTGACACGAAAGCCACCTAAAGCAAATAAAAAAAAAAAATGACGATGATGATAAAAAGAAAAAAACTAAAACGCAAAATTATCTTAACGTGGCGAGAAAGGGATCAGCTCGACGAAGCAGTTTATCTCGTCGAGTCGCTTCATTCTAAGCAACTTTAAGTGCGTGTAACTTTGCGATATTGTTGCAGTAATTATAAAGCCGCTGCCCCACCGCGGCGCACGCTGCGAAACTAGCGAATTTTAGCTGCGTGGTTTCGTTTGTTTTACAGCGTGGGTCTAAATTTTCACTGCAGCACATACTATACATTAAAATTAACCCACGACTTTGTACAACTGTAGCGCAGCACAGTTTTGACGTCCCACTTCCCGCACTGAAGCTACGCACGTGTGTACCGCGTGCATAGCGTTGACAGCGTTGAGTTGCGTGGGTGCCATAATCGAGCAAGCCAAGCGTGTACCAATGACGTAATTAGTCTCGTATTCGTATGTAGCGTGTTCGTAGGTTGCAGTGGACGTTATCACATACATTTTCTTGCAAAGCGAAGCTAGACACACGTGCGTATCGTCTCCGTTCGCAGCAGTGGGGCAGCAGCTTAATATCTATTGTCTCGCCGCAAATGACTGGTTCATGGAGATGATCTTTCAAGTTATCTTTGACATAACATTAGTCAAACATGACGCATGAAAATCATTTAAGAAAATGCGACGCAACGTAAAAAGGCAATTCTCCAACAACTTCCCAATTTTTCTTACGAAGTACATTTCATGAAGACAGAAACGTTGTACTTGTAGATATAATTTGACCTTTGGGAAATTCACATGTTGTTTCTTTATTCGTTCCCGGAATTATATTCGAATAATGTATTAGCTGAATACATTTCGAATGTGGTTTTTGCCTTGAGTAAAAAACGTTTATTTAATTTCATACTCTCGTTTTGTTGATTTCAGCTGGATAGTTTTGAGGCATTTTGAGGGTTTATTGGAGCTTCTGGATTTTTTTTTAATAAGTTAGACACGGCTTACGTAAGGTGCAAGAGACCTTTCTTGGATTTGTTCGGCGACTCAACACGTTGTCCAAATATTCGAACAAATATTATTTATGCTCTTTTGTCATAGACGTGTATTACGCAATTATATTTTACACTTACTACTTCACGCAATTATATTTTACAAACATACAAACGAAAACGGTTTCAAAATTTAAATGAAATTAAATAATAGTGCCTAAGAACATTACCTACATGCAATTACTCAGCAAACAAAACATGTCCGATCCGTCTTTGTCAAATGTACATACAATGTAATTTTTATAGAACCATTTACCTACTAACATTCCACCTTGTCTATTTCAGTTTAGCTTTCAAGAGAAAGATTTCCTTTTCGCGTAAGGAATTTGTTTTCCCAAACGATTATTAAAAAACGAAGGTTATTCTAGCAAAGAAGAATACGTTCGTGAATTGTTTTATGTGTACCTATTAAAAGCCAAGTTTAAATCAGTTCGCGCACCGAAGGTATAGAACCAGCCAGAATGGCATGCGTTATTGTGGCATGAGTGTAAAAGTGAAACGTGGCTATTGTGTTTCAGCTTCAGAAACACAATAGTCACGAGTCAGGTCGCGAGTTTGATTAGGGTATAATATTATTACTTAATTTAAAATTTACACAAAACAGTTTGGAGTTAGCGTATGAATAGGGTAAGAAAAACTGATTTTATAGAATTCGAGTTTATTAAAAAAACAACTATAAAAAGCTCATGGCACGATTGAGGAAAGATGCAACTGGGAAGTAAAACAGGCGATGAAAAATTTGTCTGAGGCACCTTACTAACAAACCGCATTATCGAATCCCAAAGTGTTTGGAGTTAGATGGACGAGGTAAAAATTTACAGCAGTTTTATGGACCGTGCCATAGAGTTAAGATAGATGGTCCGTGTACATTATTGTTGGCCGAGTCATCGCAAATCATGAATCAGCAAACATGGTCGATCATTAGTTTCTAAGGAGATTTCATAATGTTTCTACATAATTTTGTTACAAGAACTTACAACCCATAGATATAAGTAAAATCTGTAGATATGGTACTTTCTCCCAGCGCTTACTCAACATCTGGTCTGTGTTACAACTACATTCGCTCATAGTTACATTTCCAATCTTGTGCTATAATTATAATGAACAACAAAGATGGAAAGACTAGACCGAAGTGCGACCGAGACAACGTCGTCGGTCCGACTATGACAGAGGTAGGTGGACCCAATTGCACCTAATCCCTTTTGCCCTATTGCCTTCCACTTTCAAGAGGCTGGGAATCTCATCTCCCCTTTTTACTTAGATCGATGTTACATAGATATATGATTTATTCATGAACAATATTTACAATTGCACCTATTTGAATATTTAGAGTAGGTATCTTAGTCTTAGACGTAATTATACGCTATTAAAACATTAAAGTGATTATAGTTTCTTTTTTATTATTATAGTGCCTAAGCCTCACACTGGGTTAATTTATAAGAAAACAAATAATATCCTAAAAAATGTTATGACTTCGATGGGACTTGAACCCGCATCTTTCCCTCAGTACGGGAACGTGTTAGCCTACTACACCACGAGGTCAAGTGACGTCGAAGACGAAAAACTTTGGGACATTCATCGGACTATAGCGCCGTTAGCTCGACCTACAGGGGAACATTGAAGTGTGTGGTATCCAATCCTAATGTGATTATAAAGAAAATTAAATACAATGTCACTTACCTAAAAAATTTAAAATTATCTAATGAGTACTGGCATTTTTCCAACAAAAGCTTTTTAATTTGGATATAAAAATATTAAGACTATCAGTGATTTTTAAGTCGATAGGCAGGGAGTTAAATAACTTAACAGCTTACAGCCGTGCTAAGTTAAATGTTATGAAGCATGGCTGAATGATGGAAAAGGAGTATCGAGATTCTTCCTTCTTGTACTTTACAACCAAATACTTTTCGCTTGACTTGGACGCTTCCGACTGGTATTGATATGGATCAGTTGAGCTGCCTGTAGATTGTTTGCAACAGTGTGCAGTTAGCTTAATTGTTTCAATTGTAAATACTAGTTCAAATTTGTTTTAAATATTGAATTGTAATTTTCTTTTACAATAAAGACGAAAAAAAAAATCTTTTACAATACGCCTTGTTCACAATGACAAGTGATACTATAATAACTTTGACCGCAAATCATACAGTGTTTTAACGAAATAAAATAAATTCTCTGGTGTTGGCTTACGTCCAGAATGTTATGTTTGGCGAGCCTCGACCCAATTCCCGTTGCTTTATTCGACGTCGCCTCACACGACGTTTCCTTTTGTAGTTTGCGGAGTTTGTTCAGGATCCAACTCCTCGCTGGTAGCCTTTCGGAGCTAAGCTTTATCGGACAAGCTATGTTACTGGATTTTCCAGTTTTTATTTTATATTGGAAATAGGAAGAATTTTGAGTTTAATGTTTTGGTTTCATAGTCAAACAAAAATAGGATAATTGCTAAACATCAGCGATGTTTGATATGTTTGATAGTTACTTACTAAGTAACTATCAAACAATATATATAACTATATATATTATATATACCTACAACTTTCTAACAAACTAACTACAGCGGGGCAATGCAGCCAGCGTCTTGGGGACGCTTCCGACGGGTATTGATATGGATCAGTTGAGCTACCTGTAGATTGTTTGCAACAGTCTGCAGTTAGCTTATTTTTTTCAATTGTAAATACTAGTTCTAATTTATTTTTATTATTGAATTGTAATTTTCTTTGTCAATTAAGTTATCCACCTTGTAACTATAATCATTCAATGCCCGGAAAGGCGTCGCTGCTCTCAAAGAAGCATATGCGTCGGCTCTCAATGTGTTAATAATTCTTGAAAAGGGTTTTTTTCAGGAACACTGCTCAATTAAATAGATATCACTTTTCCAAATAGTTTCAATTATAGGTATAACTACACATAGAAACATAAAATAACACAAAAATATAATTTTGTTCACACAAAAAGCTATTCACATTTTAATTTTCAAGAACCATAAATGCTCCCATTGATTGTAAACTAATTTGGTTACCGTTCAGACCGGAAATCAAACTTAAATCCGTTAAAGTGGTTGACGGCGCGCTGCAAACAGCTTCGTAATCGAATTTCTTCGTGTTTATAACCTTTGTCACGATTTTCAGTGGAACACCAACATTATCACAAGACTTTTCGGACGAAGTGGGTAGAGTAGAGAGTGACTCATTTCAATCCTAATTTTTATTAGGTTTCGTTTTTTTTGGCAAAGCTTTTCTAATACATTTACGCGAGTATTTGCGTTGAATGAATTGTAATTGTACAGACCGCCACCGCAAATTCTGTCTGAGAGAGGCTATCATATAGTTGGCACGAGCGAAATATAATTACTATTTATAATTATTGGATTGTGTGGCAGTTAGTTTGTGGGTGCTAGGGGTAGTGCAATGAAAATAGATGATTAGTGTTTTGAACCAACGCTACCTAACTTAAAAAACCAACTGGTTTCAAGGATATTTTGTTCCATAAAATAACTATCGTGAGACCAAAACAACCACTTGAAGCACTACATTTTCATTGTGTAAGCAGAAATTTCCATTACAAACTTGGTCAATTCTATTCAATATTCTATTCAATATTGAAAGCTTTCTAAACACTTTACGCTGTTGCGTGCGACTAACAAATGGTTTTCACAGCCATTCCCGGAATTTTATGAGAGCAGCTTGAAAATAATGACTTTGTTGTTGGCAAAATTGTATCTAATTTGGTTTTCCATTACCATAGTGAAACCAATTAGGGCTTTTATAGGCAACTTAACATTTTATATGGTTCCTAATGCTTACGTAATGGTTCGACAAGGACGCCATATGACAAACAAAATATGGATAACGTAACCATTTAGAGTAAGAGAATCTACTGCTTAGATAAACCTATATAACATAGCTATGCTATAAGGCGCTTCTTACTTGAGTAAGTGTAGTTCTATCATTCATTAAGTAAGAAAATAAATTTAAATTAGTTTACAATTGAAACAATTGAGTTAACTCGAACTTGAGGTAGTTCGGTAGCCTATGGATTCATTTTATATATTTGTAAATCTACTTGTGTCAAATAAATGATTATTTTACTTTTTTTAACTGCAGACTGTTGCAAACAATTTACAGGTAGCTCAACTGATCCATATTATTACCAGTCGGAAGCGTCCCTAAAAGGCTGTCTGTCACTTTCATTAGGTTGAACTTATTTATAAACATCAGGCCTACGGCATTCGTGTCGACATACAAAACTATTTTTACAAATTGAAAGAATAGAAAAACTCCCTTTCGTAGGCAAAACGAATGGCACAAATATTCTACAACGATTTTGGCTAGTGTATAGTTTCAAAGTAACAAAGTAAACAAAAAATCGAACAGCTCTATTATAACTGTATCAAATCCAAATCGATACACACATAAAACTTATTTTATTATTCTTCGGCGAGATAAGAAACGCTATAATCAGAGTAATTTCGGCATTGATTATTATAACGTGCCACAAAAGCCGATGTAATGGCGAGTAGATGAAGCGTCTACAAAACTATTTTCCAAATTTATAGCCTACAGTGAACCTATGAATCAAATTTATGGGCCATGATAACGGTTTGGGTAGTCGGATGAGTAGATGAAACCAATTAGTTACGTTGTGGGTTAGGTAGTTACCTAGTTATAGATTTGATAGTTAACTTACTAATTATTACTGTAATTTGCTGATGGATATCAGGCTAGACTAATATTGGATGTATCTAAGTAAATCTATTTTTGAAGCCCATAAATAATTTGCATTGCCATAAAGTGGGGCAATGCAGCCAGCGTCTTAGGGATGCTTCCGACTGGTATTGATATGGATCAGTTAAGCTACCTGTAGATTGTTTGCAACAGTTTGCAGTTAGCACTATTGTTTCAATACTACTTTTAATTTGTTTCTATGATTTGATAATAATAACTAAATAACAGCAAGATATTATTGCCCGTTAACTAATTTTATACGTATATTTCTTGATTTTATGTATAGATAGAGCATGGCGTATATAGTATTTTGTTAAGAATACCAAGCTACCTCATTTTTAGATCGATGCCTTGCAAATATACCGTATAGGTGGATTAAGTTATTAAATTATGTATGTTACTTAATTATATATACTTTTTAAAATAAAAGACATCTAAATTGAAAAAGAAGGTTCCATTCGGATTTTTCTACAGTTTCTTCCCCCAAGCTCGCATGATGCTGCAATAAAGGATTTAACTGTGAAAAGTCGAGATGCACGGCTAAGCACACCTGTGCACATATATGTATATTAGACATTTTTGAACGAAATATCAAAAGGAAGTACACTCACATAACGTGGTACCTACATTTTGAGATGTTTAATATTATAGGGCGTCGGGGTAATTACTTCATTTTACTTGGATTCCGATATTAACAACTATTCAAAAACATTTACACCACAATTATGATAAAAACGAGAAAAATTAAATATCAGAAATTCTTTTGACGCAAAAGTGGCGTGTGAATACCAAATTTTTATATGAAAACGATATACGAAAACGAAAGTTTTTTTATACGCGACTACCAACAGAGGAGAGCTATGAGGTTGGACCCTATGTACGTATGCATGTAGCCGATTTATATAATATCAATTGGCACTTTACTTTCTATCTGAAATGTTTAACTTTTGAAAATTATATACTACGTACACATATTTACATACGTAGTATGTAAATATGTGTACGTAGTATATAATTAATATATATAATTAGTATATAATTTTGCCACTATGTCAGTTGGGCATTGGGCTGTATTAGACGATGCAAATCCAATATTGCCTAACCATCACGGAATCGCGGCTGTAATAGGTAGGTAATTTACTTTAGGTATATCTGAAATGTTAAGCTTTTGCAAATTATATACTACGTGCACATATTTACATACTACGGCCACTATGTCAGTTGGGCGTTGGACTGTATTAGACGATGCAAATCCAATATTGCCTAACCTCGCTCGCACAGAACATGTAACCTGATCCACAAAATGAAATAGTTCATCTCAAAAGTACCTACAAGATTGAACAGACGCGTACAGTTCAAAGTTTACAGGCTACCCTTCACTTCACACACACAACCTCTACACAATGCCTTTAGCACAATACCTCGCGGTAAGGTATGTTTGTAATTCATCTTGGAATTATCTGCAAGCTTTATATTATGTTCATACTTATTAATTTAATAATAATAATATATTCAATTCGAGTGGAGACCGAGACTCGGCAAACGTAGTGTAGGACGCCCTACGGCCAGGTGAGATGACGATCTGAGAAAGACTGCAGTCAGATGCTGGATGCGGCAAGCTAAAGACAGGGCGCTATGGTGCTCATTGGGGCCTCCCCCAATAAGCACCATAGCGCCTATGTCCAGCAGTGGACTAGGATAGGATGATGATGATGATGATGCATAAATTCATTTATTTCCGACTATAGAAATGTTACAGAATGATGTTATTTAACATATTCTACGGTTCATAGTAATATATACCTTAAAACCAGCATAAATATACAATATAAAAACTTTATTAATATAGGTACACGTAATTTGTGATTATGGCGACGACGTCGTCCAGATGACGCAATCAGGTTGTCAGCTGACGACGATGCTGATGATGGGACTATTTACTCAGAACGTTAACTACAAGAGGTAAACGAACGTTTGCGAGCTTCGTAGAGGAGAGTTATCTGATATCGGTGTTATCAAAGTTTAAAGCTCATCTCAAGTTACTGGAATGCTTAATATTATATTTTAATTCAATGAAAGACTGGTTTGGGTATTAAATGTAAGCGTTGTTTATATTAAACGTAACTTTAGGCTTAATACCAATATAGTTTACATTAATTATAATAACAAATATATTTATATTAATAACTTGGATAAGTAACTGGTACCAAAAGGGAAAATTGTCTAGAAATCCCATAAGGTCAATGTAAGTTTGCTGAAATAAATTGAGTTATTTTTAAGCAGATAACAAGAACCTTGAAAATTTTAAATAGTATAATATAATTATAATGAGTTAAAGTCAAAAACTCTTTATTTCCATAAATACAATAAATGAACACTTAGAAAAAATAAAATGTTTATTTCTAGTATTAAAATTATGTAGATACATCGCTATTTTAAGGGAACCGGTTGATATTTCTATGAGTGTACAATAGGTTTTCATAAATATATTGACATGGTACTGTCGTCATTATGTTTATTTCTTTCAATTAATCACGTAGGGATTCTCTGGGACCCATACTATAGATTGCATGAACAGCCCTCTTCTGCAACACAAATACGATGTTAATAACTGCGTTCTCCCACAGTAGTATAACGTAAGACTACACATAATACTATGGAAGTAGCTGAAATAAACAAGTCTAGATGTATCCACGTCTGTAAGATGACGGTTTTTGACGGCATACGCTGCAGAACTAAATCTCTTCGATAGCTTATGTGTGGCCCCATTAAAGTTAGTGATTCCTAATAAAACGGTAATTTCTACAATTTTTAACGTTTCTCCTTTTACATTTACATTAGCCTTAATTTGTTTAACATTAGGTAGAATAGATCTTATACGTTTCGTTTTGGTTTCGTTATGCAAAAGATTATTGACACTAAACCAATGGATAGTCCATTGTCCAATGTCGACGGTGTGAATAATGCAATCACAAAATAGTTTTTGTGATTGCATTATTCACACCGTCGACATTCGTGATAGGTATGTCGTTTCATTTTAAAAATTAATGAAGTATCATCAGCAAACAACACAATCTTGTGATTATTTTTAACAAGATGAGGCAGGTCATTAATATAAACTAAAAATAGGAATAGGCCGAGGATCGATCCCTGCGGTACACCCATTGTAACTACAGAATCCGAAGACCGTTTCCCATTAATGTCAACTCTTTGTATCCTATTACTCAAATAAGATGTAAGAAGGCCCAAAGAGGTGTTCTTTTTTCCATAGTGATGTAGTTTCCTGATTAATGTTTCACGGTGTACGCAATCGAATGCTTTTGACAAGTCGCAAAAAACGCCTAATGCATCTTGCGACTTCTCCCAAGCATCAAAAATATACGATACTAACTCTACACCGGCATCAGTAGTTGACCTGCAGCGAGTAAACCCGAATTGCTTACAATGTAGCAGGTCATTTCCATTGAAATACCTAAGCAAATGATTTAAATTAATTTTTAAAAAACTTTGGTCTAAAGCTAGTGGGGTCAGACCTAATACCCGATTTAAACAGTGGATTATTTTACTGCATTTCATTAGATCAGGAAATACGCCACAACCAATAGATTAAATATAAAAGCTATATCTGATGCAATGGTATCAATAAATGGTTTAATAATTCAAAAGGAAATACCCCAGAGATCTGCAGTTTTCTTTATATTTAAAAGTTTAAAGGCTTTTATATCTTTTTCATCGACATGAATCATTTATTTTAGACAACTTAGAACAGTTATAGATCTTAATTAACTTATTCTACGGTCCATAGATATATACCTTAAAACTAACATACATAATATATAAAAACTTAATTTAAAACACGAAAATTGTTGTTGCGGCTACGCGACGTGTAAATGACGCAATCAAGGTGTCAGCTGACGAAGATGCACGGCCGTGTCCCCTTGCAGACGGCCAGTGAGTTTAGTGATACACTCACGAATACATCTCTATTTTACTTACAATTTATTTGAGAAGTTAACTTTAAGCTGGGGCGTTCAACAGAAATCGAAGAACAACTTATAAACTAGAATGTAGAAACGTTTTCTCCATGTGCATGTTTAAAATCAAAAACGGTAACTTTTCCGCAGTAAAACATTTTTAAGCGGAGTTTACAATAGAACGCGAATGGTTCGTCTTCGCCGGGCTCCGCCGAGACAAACGCAACTTTATGGCCAGTTGCAGTAAAAATATTCATGTATTCCGCTTACGTAGCTTCGCAGTAAGTCTTTTGTATTTCTATAGAGGTCTTGGAGGCGAAATGCTTGAGTTGTGATTAGAATAGTGAAGTACGAACCGTAGGCAGATGTTTGATAGAAGAAAAAGAAGTTTTATCCATTGTATCTATAACTAATTGCTAGTTGAATTCAACGCCAGTTAAATGATTACTTATATGTTTTAGTTTATTTATAATAATTTATTAAGTAGTTTAGGTAGAGTATGAAATCATATTTTTTATATTTAAGTCCCGAGTCCTATGGGGAGGCCTATGTCCAGCAGTGGACGCATGTGGGTTATTATTATAATTATAATGATAATAAGGGCCTAATCAACAATTAGCTATTAGAATTAAGTTCATAAACGCAACATAAAACTGCTCAAAAGTTAAAAATAACAAAATCTAAATATCTGCCATAAAAAATAAAGTAAAACTGTATTACTACTCAGCGACTGTGAAATACTGTTTCTCTCTGGAAAAGAGCGTTTCAACAACACTTTTAATATATTTTGCGTACATTATGTAAGCGTTTCACGAGCAGCTGAAAGGCAAAAAATCAGAACCCGCCTCATATTTTTATTATTATGATTTATACCAAAATAAACCTGTCAGTTTCACACAACCCATTTCCTTGCAACCTTTCCCCGCACCGTATCAATAATTCCAGCAATAATAACATAGATTGACTTGCCATGTCGCCTACTTGCGTAACGTCATCACCGTAAATTATTCATACATTTGGCATGAGAAGCAGTATCCAGTATATGTGCTGCTCTGTAATTTTACGAGATTAGTATGTAAATTGCGAGTTAATTCAGAAATAAGCGGAACAGCAGCGCGGGCTTGTGCATTATCATTGTTTAATCAAGCATTTGTTTAGGATGTGGTTGGTTTTCGTGTCTAATTGCAAAATTGTAACATGGAAATTATTTGCGCATGAGTATAGATAAGGAATTTAGGGACTGCCATTTTATTTACAGCCAACAATAATTAAAAAGATTGTCAATGTCGGTGGATTCGTTTCCGTTACCTATTAGTAACTGATTGAAACCAATTAGTCGCCAAATCCGTGGGTTATTGAACTAAATTGGCAACCCACTTATCGGAATGCTAATAAAACTCCAGACTTTATTTTATAAAAAACTTATTTTTCGCGAAATGTTCAACGGCAAATGGCAAAGTGAAAGTTCGACTCGATAACATAGCTTTCATTCTTCTCATAAAACTGAGACCTTTAATAAACTCGTGGTTGTAAAAAGTTATTGAAAAAGATTTTTTTGCCAGCAGTACAGAATCTAAAAGCGAATAATATAGCCGATTTTTTTTGGCACTTGTGACAAAATAAAGTTCGTACTAATGGTTTCGAGAACGAAATGAGCTCTTATAATTTGTGACTTCTTTCGAAAAAAAAGTCAAAGTAAGGAGCAATTATAAAAATACGGGCTATACCTATGTCTGCTAACAACTTTTATAAGTCTTATAAGATTTGTAACATGACCCACTCTAAAGTTCACAATTTCATTAGGTAAATAATTTAATGAAATTGTGTGTGTAAGTTAGAATAAGATTAGGGATGGCTTCTTATTAATAATAACGGATATTTTTGAGATTAACTTAATATAATCTTCTCTTATATTTAGTTAATTGAGATTAACTAAATATAAGAATATTTTTTCTTCGAAAGACCACAGTTATTTCAGTTATCTAGTTGCAATTGTGAGCTTAACCTCTTTTAACCGAAGAATTGAGTTCCCTGACTATTGTAAAAGAACAAAATAAAATAAATTGTTCGTTAATATAAAAGCTTGCAGGGATTAAGCTAGTACTCATAGTTCGCTAGTAATCTTCATGAATATGAGCTTCAAGTATATATATTTATGTTTAAATTATCTTCCATTGCTTGTTAATTTTCTGCTAGCAATCACCAGCTTTACTAGTCGTTCAAATTTGATCTTGAGTAGTGAGTCAACTTTAAGTCAAGCACAATTATTTTTCAAAAGAAAATTTAAACGAAATGTTAAACTTGACATCGCCAACACTTTATAACTCAACGTCTCTGGAACACATCATAGTTACGATTACAAGTTTTTCCTCAGAGGAGAAGTGAAAGCAATTTTTCATTATAATAAATGGTCTTTCTTATCTAGACGTCGTGTCTCGTTTCAGAACCTAGGATTTAAACTGTATTCAAATAGACGGCTCTCTGTTACGATTATGTCTTGTAGAATACGTTGGAATATAATCATTGCACACGATGACTTAAGCGGTGTTCACACTGGGGTTGCCAGATCGCCACCTAATTGTAATTCTAAGTGGGGAAGCTGAGACGGACATCTCGTATGGGAGTGTATTGTGCATTATCCCCCTGGCCAGCCCAGCTCCTTGAAGAACCGGAGCAGGACTTTTGGTGACTGACAGCTTCACTTCAGCTTTTCCGTGGGTGTGGTTGGGGTTGATGCCTCAATGAGACTCTTCAGCCATGTCTTGTGTCTGGCCTCCTCAATGGCCGTGCAGTGTACCACGTGTTCCACAGTCTCTTCTTCTTGGAATCAGCCACGCATAGATCGCCACATATTTTTACTTATTATTACGTTAAACACAAGAACCAACAATGGATTTAAAAAAAAAATCCATTGTACAGTTTGTGATGGCTTTTTTAAGCATTTTTTTAATTCCTCTGAAATAGTTTTGTTCAGTATAATGTAGACAGAGATGCGAAAACAGAGTTTGGTGGCCACCAAGAGCAACTTCGCATCTCTGCCTAAAGTAAACAAAAGAAAACAATATTATAAGCATTAAAAAAAACATCTATACAATGGAATTTTAAAAATTCCTTTGCTGAACGCAATTATAAGAAAGAATAGGTGGTAGCGCTAGTTTGAGGCATACAAAAGCTACTGACAAGCCGTATTCGGCCATAAAGCTTGCCATGATGACTCAAAAAATCGGTTTTCCTTTTTCGCTTTCATTCTGACACAATATGCCGTATTGACAAAAAAATGTTCTAACAAACTGAAAACACTTTTTACGGAGGGACGCCAAATTGAAAAGTAATATACAGTCCGTGCTTATTTGGACATGACATCGCATTGAAAAGCTTGCTACTCTCCATAAAATTACACGCCATCTACGCTACATCTAAGTTCTAAGGTGAATAGGGGGCTTATTCGTTTTTGGTAAATGCTTCATTGAATAGAAGATAAAAATTACATAACTGGGTATAGTTCGAAATTGAGAGAGGTTTATGAGTTTAGACCAATAATAGGTCCTACATTTCCCTGTTTTGAATTCTTTTCATAAATCTTGGCCTTGTTGGCATTGCAAACGATTTTGAAAGCAGCAGGTATTTGACAAACCTAGGCTCTATATGACTCGGTCAACATGTAGGCGGACCATTACGATGAAATGCGTTTTTGTATTTGCCGTCAAAAACATCATAATAATATGGTTCAGGCACTTAGTCGCCAAGACATTTGTCTTGGCGACTAAGTGCTTTCAAGTTTGGCGTCTGAGTCCCTGAAACCTAGGTACCTGTAAGATAAAATACCGGGCAAGTGCAACTACGCAACCCTACACTACGCGTGGCCCGACACGCACTTTGCAGGTATTTTTTCCGTTAATGTATTGGAGCGGCAAACCTTAGGGGCGCAGGGCGCAGAATCTTATATTACGCTGATAACCGGTGTTAATTTAATAAAGTCATGCCTTGTAAATATTCTGACATTTTAAAAGATAAACTTCCTGGGTTTCTTGCGCCATTTCTTTTCCCATAGATGTATGTTCGAAGCAACTTAAGTGGCCTATCTGCGCTAAACTTTAGTAAAATAATTGTGCTGAAACCACGACTACAACTGAGTTTTAATGCATTGTTGTGCTAGCCAGATGAAGAGATTAAAATACAGCAGTATTTTCAGTGAATCTAAGAACTGAATGTAAATGGAATTCTAGGAAGCTTGAAGGTTTTTAGAATTAATTATGTTTTTGTCAGTGCTTTTAGTTTTATGGTAGGGGCTCTGAACAATGTTTTCTTTTTTTTTTGTTTTTCAACTTTGTTGTTTCAATGGAAACATTTTAAGATTATTTATATACTTTACCATGGGAACTGATTAATGGGATAAAAAGTAGCCCTTGTGTCATTCCAGGTACACTTACATCACTTACTCAGCGGCACGGGATCTTGGCCAAGTTCGAAACTCGCGATAACAAACAATTCAAGTGTTTCTGATGAATGTTACTATAAAGGTAGGTAAAAAGACTATTAGTTTAAGTTCAGAGAGTGAGACAATTTTTAAATTTTGTGTGTTCAAAATCTTTTGCTAAAACTTATATTTTGTTTGGATTTAGAATTAATTATGTTTTTGTCAGTGCTTTTAGTTTTATGGTAGGGTCTCTGAACAATGTTTTCTTTTTTTTGTTTTTCAACTTTGTTGTTTCAATGGAAACATTTTAAGATTATTTATATACATACCATGGGAACTGATTAATGGGATAAAAAGTAGGCCTTGTGTCATTCCAGGTACACTTACATCACTTACTCAGCGGCACGGGATCTTGGCCAAGCTCGAAACTCGCGATAACAAACAATTCAAGTATTTCTGATGAATGTTACTATAAAGGTAGGTAAAAAGACTATTAGCTTAAGTTCAGAGAGTGAGACAATTTTTAAATTTTGTGTGTTCAAAATCTTTTGCTAAAACTTATATTTTGTTTGGATTTAGAATTAATTATGTTTTTGTCAGTGCTTTTAGTTTTATGGTAGGGTCTCTGAACAATGTTTTCTTTTTTTTGTTTTTCAACTTTGTTGTTTCAATGGAAACATTTTAAGATTATTTATATACATACCATGGGAACTGATTAATGGGATAAAAAGTAGGCCTTGTGTCATTCCAGGTACACTTACATCACTTACTCAGCGGCACGGGATCTTGGCCAAGCTCGAAACTCGCGATAACAAACAATTCAAGTGTTTCTGATGAATGTTACTATAAAGGTAGGTAAAAAGACTATTAGTTTAATTTCAGAGAGTGAGACAATTTTTAAATTTTGTGTGTTTAAAATCTTTTGCTAAAACTTATATTTTGTTTGGATTTTGTGATTGTTATTGGGTATCTAAACCTTGTACCACAAAAAAAATGCCATTAACAGCTGAACAGATCGCGCGAGCCGTCGCATTGATCGACCAGGGGGTGAAGTGGCTATTTTGTTAAACGTACTACGTTCCTCCATGCAGTATGCCCTGAAACGATATCAAGCGACAGGGTAGCAGGGGACAGAAGATGCACATCAGCTCGGGACAACAGGTTTATTGTCTTGGAAATGTTGAGAAACCTCTACCTTACAGCCGTTGAGATGCGGCTCCAAAACTCAGTGAGCGCACGGTGAGAAGAAAAATGGAGGAAGTCAATTTAAAAGCTCGTAGATCAGCATGTGGCCCAGAACTCGTTAGAACCGCAATGGGCCAGAGTTTTCATTACAGATGAGTGCCGTATTGGCTTAAGATCTCCAGACGGTCGTGATAGGGTGTAGAGAAGAAGCGGAGGAAGGTGTCTACCCATTACCACTACACAAACAGTGAGTTTTCACGGCAGCTCCATAATGGTTTGGGGAGGAGTAAGTTCTGAGGCTCGTACGGAGTTTGTGGTCATAGACAACCGGTTAAGCGCTACTCGATGCACCGATAAAATTCTCCAGGATCATGTTCTACCGTATTTGAGATACATTGGGTACGACGATTTTTTTATGCACGATAATGCGCTCCCCCACGTCGCTAGGTGCGTCGAGGAGTATTTTCAAGAGGTTTGGATCAGGAAGATTCAGTGGCCAGTTCGTAGCGCGGACTTTAACCCGATAGAACACTTCTAGGACATGTCGGGTTCCAGTCCACTAAATAAGCTCCGCGTTGCAGCGCTGGCCGCTTGGGTAGCCATACCGCAAGGAGAGATCAAAAACTTCGTTCAGAGCATGCCTGATCGGATGTAGGCAGTCATTAGGGCTAGAAGAGGAAACACTACAATTAATACGCACAAACACAACTTCAAAAAAATTATTCTTTATATCTTGAATCAAAATAAACTGTTTATTAAAATTCCTTAATTTTTGTTTGAGTTTTCGTTGTATTGATATGTCATGGTTTATTTGTAATCTAAAGGCATTAAACACTTTCGAAGACAATAAACAATACCGTAAATAAATTATCAACCTTTGACCATAGTTGATGCAAAAGTAAAATTAAAAAAAAAAACACAAATTATCTCAATAATTGTGAGTGCAAAGTTTCCGTGCCGTTGTGAGTATCAGACAGATCCATTAATTAATTAGAAGTTAAAAAGGAAACTCCAGCCACTGATAACAAAACTTATAGTATGTTTTGGTATAACTGTAGACTATAAGTGAAGTCGTAGCACATACGACAGAAGACAAACTACACTTCAGTTTGAGAGAAAACTTGGAGCCTTGCTGAAAACTACTAGGTAACTAGTCATTAAGTATTCCATTCAAATGAAGGCATTACTGTTCGCAAGCCTGTATTCAAGCTTGTAAGAAACGAAACACAAACTTAATAGAAACTTATACATATCGCAATCTGAATACGTAATAATATGCTGGGACAAATTATATTGAACATCAACGACGAGCCGGCACAACAAATTAACAACGGGTAATCTCGGGATTTTGATTAGAAAACGAAGAGCGAAGGAATGTCAGCTCTAAACGGCTGTCGCTAGGTTGCTTATTGCCTGAGTAGAGTGCTTTACAAGGGGCAATACGGTGTCGTTTACCTCTTGATCAGCCGTGACAGCCTAAGCTCCGCTTGTGATGAAACTAAATAGGTTTTAACTAAAAGGTACTAAGGGCATTAGATGATGTTTTAGAGATTCGTGAGCGTGAGCGTTTGGAAGACAAATTGACTCCGGAATCTATTCGTAGTTCAGTTGGCGTGGAACACAATGTAGCTTGATAAACTGACGTTGCTTCCCAGATTTGAGTAAATTGAATTGAAATTCACCTGCTACGAGCATTGTAGCAATTCTACAGTGTCGTAGCAGTGCTACGAGTTTCATAGTAGAGCTACGCTGCTTCAAAACTACCAGAAGTACATTGAATACCTGAATTGCGAACAGTTACTTACACCCATCTTGGAAACAACCGCTCATTACTGAAGCTTTTCACGCGAAAATTTCCTAGTTAGCGAGCTTTTATAAAATATCAGTTAAGGAGCGTTTGCAAATTGAGCTTAGTATAGCGTAGAATTGTTATTATAACATCGTTTGAGTAATTGAGACTGTCTCGAGCATTGCTAATAAGGGTTCTCGAGCATTATAGATAAAGTTCCTAATTATGAAATTATTTACTCAGAAAATAGCAACATACCGCTCGATCTGCCAGATTCTTCACCCTGCAGTGTAGATAAGCCGGTTGTCCGACGGCCGCCGTGTATTCCCTCTTAGTGTTATTGTCGAAGTAGGGCTGTCCCACGGCCTCGGTGACGCCCGTGACGTTACCCGGATCAAGTGTGGTTGTGTCGACATCCTCGTGGATTTCACCCGGCCCGCCGCCACCGGCTGAGATCCCTGAAATAAAAACCTTGGTATGATAAAGGTTTCCATTGTTCGCAGTCGGAATAAATTGACATCTGAAATGTTTTGATTTTTTGAGGATGATTTAATCTTATTTACCTAAATTTTTCGCCAATCATTGTTTGTAGCTATTGTATGATTGACGAGTTCCTTTCCAACTTTGTTTTATACAATATTTAGAAAAGTGAGAACATTAATAGCAAAATAGATAGATAGATAGATAATACTTTATTCAGAGAACTTATATGAAAAACAGTATGGTAAAAGGTAACAGAATTGGCGACCTTATCGCATAAAGCGATTTCTTTCAGGCAACCAAAGCTTAAAAGAGACGACAAAGGATGGCGGAGCTAATTACAAATATAACTATACTAATACAAACTATAACAAAATAAAATAATCCTAATACACATAATACCAAATAGAAATATACACCAATACATAACAACAAATACAATGGTAACTTTGAGAGACATACTAATTACTCAAAATGTACGAGTAGAAGCTTCGATATTAAAAATAAATATTTCGTGTTCTTTATAACGCTACATTTCTGTACCTACGATTAGGTATCTAACATTACGTAGTAAAAATTTTGTGCTGCTAAAATTTTATAATTTCCAAAAACAGTTTTGAAGTTAGTAAATTGTGTTAAACTCTCTGATTGATACAAATTGTTTTGCGACACTGAATTTTGTAGCTGACATTAAACAAATTTATTTTAAAATTGGTTGTTTAAATTTTAGGCAAGCAAATGGTAACCCTTTCAAACTATAAATCGAAAACAGGCAGAGTATTTTGAGGGTTTATTCAAAGAAGGATTGCTATAGATTTTCCTATTTATAATTTTATTGTGGGATGAAAGACGGCTAAGTGGTTAGTAAAACTTTTATTCAATTGTTTTAAACCGGTTACGAAATATAAAGGTTCCGAAATGGGAAGGGACCATTAGGACTACTATTTGAAAACGATGAGCAAGTTTAACAGCACTATCTCAAAGACTACAGAGGACGTCTTTGAGGTGGTAAAAAGCCTTCCTCATTCATTCCTAATATCCTAAATCCTCGGTCTTTAATGCTGATGCCTTTCTAGCCGAATTTTGGCCTCGGCGACCAGTCTCACCAAAGACTAACCAGGTGCGCAGGACATATTATATTGCACAAGTGTGCGCGCAAACACAGGTGCACTCTCTTCTCCCTCAATCTCAT
Organism: Eupithecia inturbata; assembly: GCA_963662085.1. NCBI lineage: Eukaryota > Metazoa > Arthropoda > Insecta > Lepidoptera > Geometridae > Eupithecia > Eupithecia inturbata. The sequence continues at coordinate 3,473,392 of OY759194.1, read as the reverse complement.
AATCCGTGGGACAGCAGACCGTCACAACCGGGGAGAGGTTAGGCGCAGTACCATCAGCTTCTCGTGCTTTCCGAGGCACGGGGGTCTAACACCGCCGACTCGACTCTGGTCTGATACTGTGAATTTTTCTTATTAGACCAATCCCAATACACAAATCTTGGCCCGACCCGGGATTAGAACCCGGGACCTCGTTATCAGCGGTTGAATTCGTGACCGCTAGATCAACGAGGCAGTTCTTTAATACACAGAGTATAACAGAGAATTTCTATCTTCGGTTTTGCCTCGGAGTTCAGTGGCTGTATGAAGATGGACCGGAATCTGGTGGAAAGAAAATCTGGTATTTTTATGTTTTCGTTACATCTGTTACAAAAATATTAAATAATCGTAATTAACGTTTACTCAAATTTGATACGAAACCCCCTTCGAGTTCGTTGCCTGAAATAACATTTATGTTAATTTAATTTATGTTGATCTTTTTATTTGGACAACCCAAATGAGATTTAGTTCTGGCAAAAGATTTGTTCAAAAAGCTATTTTTACGTTAACGGTAATAAAAATAAGCTGCTTTCACAGGTAAACACGTGATCGTTTAATCCACGTTATAATGTTAATTTTACAAGTGTTAGTTTATGTTGTTGGCAGACACAATTTGTAACCTCGAAGTATCAAAACGGCTGAAGCGATTTTGATAAATGAGGTATCAAAATATTTATCTAGACTCTTCTAGGATTCTTAGCTACAGTCGTAGGCCTTTTCTTTCTTAGTTTTTGAAAAAAGTGAATACGCAGGGAACGAGTCGATTTTTTTATAGTATAAGGAATGATTTTGGTTCAGTCGTATCAAATTAAGTTTCAGGCCACGTAACCTCTATAAGTCTTTTTAATCCAGACACCAACAAGATTCAAAATGAAGTCTGTAAGCGGTTTTTATATTCTTATTTCGCAAGTACTCGTTCCCAGAAAATGTAAAGCCGGTCCCAAGTTGCCTAAAGCGTGTGACATTCTATTGATAGTTGAGGTTATTCGGGCAGGGAGGGAAAGTTTATTGACAATTTATTTCTTATAAACCTCTTACCCTCCCGTCATTCTAGTTTCAATTGCTTTTGGCTTCTCAAAACCTCGCCTTATTGAAATCTGGCGTGGGTGTGGATAGAAAATAATGTAAATAGAAAGTGTGATATCCAATCCAAACTAATATTATAAAAGTTATTCTGCCTACATTTTCACGCCTAAACGGCTGAACGGATCTCAATAAAATTCGGCAAGTGGGCAGATGGTATCTCGGGCACGGACACAGGCTACTTTTTATCACGGAAAAGAGCTTGTGAAGCTGCGGGCAGCAGCTAGTCATTAATATGTTCAAGGTGTATTCATCATTATTTGAAGGCTGTCTGATTCCTTGTAACGCTACCGAAAATGTACAAATAATATATTGAGAAACATACATTCTCTTAAGAAGCACTTACTCATATTACATAATGATCAATAAGATCAGCTTCAGTAATATAATACGACAAACGCTCCCTCCCTTTCCCCTGATTCATTTCCGTAAGAAGTTTTACGACGCTTTTATATCATCAGACGATTTTATTTTATGAGCTGGGTTTATGTCAACGGAATATCTAAACTGTTGGTCTTATGTCTTGCAATGCGACATCAAAACAAAATGTGAGGACATTATTTTCGATGAGGATCGCACCTAAAAACTATGGTTTTGGGAATCTCTAGGATATAAAATGAAGAGAGATTGATCATGCATTATAAGTAGGTTGCTTTTAGCTTTTGTACAAAAATCAGAGAAAGCAGAGAATATTTTATAGTACCTTTACAGAACTTTGTTTGTAATGCTTTAGTAACTACCTATATAATGGAGTCAAAACACCAAAGTCGGCGACACGACAATTCTGTAATTCTTCTGTAATTCTTTATTGTACACAATAATAAATAAGCATGATTTAATTTAATAGGATATGTACCTATATAGGCGAGCTTAACCCTGAGAAGAGTTTTCTTCCAGCAAACCTTAGAGTTATAGGAGAGGCGATGGAACAGGAAGAAGAAGTGAACAAAAACAATGAATCGAACAAGATAAACTGACAATTAAAGTAATAGTAGGTAGCTATATACAATAAATATGCATATAATAAACATAAATTAAAATAATAATTACTAAATAAACGTAATAAATGCCTTTTATAATAATATACTATAGATAGATAATATTTATGATGGTAGGAAGTGATCTTTTAACCTAGCTTTAAAACATTGAAACACTGACTGAGACAATATTGAAATTGTTGGCAGCCGACAGAACACAGAATTTATTCATAATACCTTTATTACATGTCATTCACATTTATATAAAAAATTAAATTATAAATTATAATAATGACAGTGTTTTATCAACTTGTCGGTAGCCGACTTCTGTGTGTAGACGCCATAATACTTCATTAGCAAATATTTGAAATGAGTGGACATTCTCATATAGGTACATATACCCACAAAATAACACTCTTAATTCAATTTCACTCGTGCTCAAAACAAAACACTAGCAGATTAAGTTTTCACCCGTTCGATTATTTTTAGTACAGTCGAATAACAAAGAAAATTTAGAAGAGGACAGGATTACCATACAAATCTGTGACCCTACCTAGTAATCATTGTTCCCTAGACACACTCTATATGTATCCAATCCAAGCACGGGGTTGCCAGCTCATTGATCCAATCAGACCCATCTTTCACGCTGGCAGCTGCCAATAGCAACGTTAATTTTCTTTTATCGCGATAATTAATCCGTCAAAATTGCAACGTTCGAGATTATTCGGATTAATTTGTTGATTAGTCATGATGGCCTTCCGCATATATACAAAAACGATAAGTCAAGAAAACCATAACTCTAGCTGAAAAACTATAAGTTTTAAAGTAATAATTTTAACACACCTTGCATCATGTGAATAATGCAATCTCAAAAGTAGTCCATTGGTTTAGTGTCAATAACCTTTTGCTTAATGAAACCAAAACGAAATGTATTAGATTTATTCTACCTAATGTAAAACAAGCTGATGTAACAGTCAAAGGAGAAACGTCAGAAATTGTTAACAGTACCGTATTCTTAGAACACTTAATGAGAGAGATGGCGCCACTGCGTCCTTGTTTACATCGGCTTCGTAAAATTTTATTGCGAAAAATATAAATAAAATAATTTCAAGCGGGAAAAGGTAGTCAATTGGTGTGAAAAAATGTGAATAAATAAATAAATAAATATCAGGTGCAAACGTTGATACTTCCAGACTAGTCTATTTCAGCTACTTCCATAGGGGAGTCTATTTCAGATACTTCCAGAGGGCTGTTCGTTTAATCTAGAGGTATAATATGGGTTCCAGAGAAATCCTACGTTAAAAATTCAAATAAATAAACATAATGACAGTACCATGTCAATATATTTATAAAAACTTGTTGTACACTCATAGGAACTTTAATCGGTTCCCTTAAAATAGCGACATACATAATTTAAATACTAGAAATAAGAATAAACTCGCTGTGCCCACAACTGGGCAACACAAGATTAATGTACCTACCTTTTAAAGGGCAATGTATGTATACGCTACTACAACAAAATACCAAATGAGTTGAAAAAAATTTCAATAAATAAATTCAAACAAATTGGTAAACATATCCTTTGTAAGAAGGATAAAAAAGCTTGGGACAAGTTTTGCTCCAACTCAAAAACTATAAACCTAACAAGGTAAAGGTTTCTTGTTCGCTTCTTTACTTTACCTTAAAAATATCGAAGTGAACAAAAATCAAAGTGATCACCTTATTTTCTAGTTTTACTTATGTAATTTGAATTTTGTGATGTGTCCAAGAGTCCTGTAAGGTCTAAAGGAAATAAAGCACTTTGAATTTGAATTTGAATCACACTAATAGTATAAATGCGAAGGTATGGATGGATGTTTGTTAACTCTTCACGCCATAACGAATGAACCGATCGGGCTGAAATTTTGCAGCCTAGAATCAAACTTCCTCCTCCAACTCCACAACCTATATTGGTCCACTGCTGGACTCAGGCCTCCCCCTGATAAGCGCCTTGTTGGCTTTTTTCTCACGGGGGGTAATGCCCATAATCGCCACGATGGGCATGCGGGTCGGGGATCGCAGTTCGGTGGTAGAATTGTTCAGCAGAATAAAACATAGGCTTTTTATTATTTTATACTTTTTTATACTTTTTATCCCATAAATCAGTTCCCATGGAATAGAAATAACCTTTAAAACGTTTCCATAGAAACCGCGCGTGCGAAGCCGAGGGCAGAAAGTAGTGATCGGTAAATCTAATAAGCCCATAGGATACAACAACTTAGCAAAAAACTTCTCTTTATGTAATATAGATAATTTTGGTTTAGACACAGAATAACTATGTTTAGGTTCTGAGTTTTATTTTTAACAAATTCAAATTCTCCTATTTCAAAGACTGCCTTTGCGTGACCTCGAGGCATAACATCAAAGTTCGTAGCTTCTTAAAATTAATTAAGGGAACCAATTCTTCTATGTATATTATAATGAGTTCACCGCAAAATTTTCGTATAATGACGCTCTAGGGTAAAGGTAGCAACATTAGCCCTTTTGTTATAACTGGGAATGGGCAGGTGATAATGCCAAATAGGGCTGAAAGAATGAATTTTCTCTTTTTCAGAATATGAAATGAGGAAGAAACGCCTATTTAGGAAAGCCACGTAATAAAAGACTCGTGAGTTTTGTTAGTAATGCTTTTACCGATTGCAAACTTTATAAGTACTTTATTGAACGTATTACGCAGTGTATAATTTGTATCTTTGTTTGAAGTTTTTTTAACTTCTTTTGAATAAAAACTTATAGTTAGTTACGTAGTTAAAAAAACGGTTATAACGAGTCCTAATGGCCTTAATACGCACGATATAACGTGTAACCGGGCCTAGTACCTTTTAAGCAGCTTAAAGTCGATAAACCCCACAAATTACGTCACAGCAATTAGAACGTACTTGGTCCTCGTATTTTGGCCTTAATGTGCGACATTAAGGAGCGTTTCGTAAGGGAAGCGTTTGATTAGAGCTTCATTAAGGTAAATCCGCTTCCTCGCACCTTACAAAATGCTCAGGATAATCTGTGATCAAACGTAAATCGGTTTACACTAGATAACGCTAATGGTAATTTAAAATGGATCCTGAGATTGTGCTTTGAGCTGCAGAATTCTGTTAACCACAGTAAATACAGGGTTCTACATTTACTTCAGTCAACTGGCAATTTACTTTTTGTGTGCTTAACGTGTATGAAGCAAAAATGAAACACCATAGATCTTTGTCGCGAGACTTCGAGAAAATAAGGATTTATTTTGCCTTGATGTTAGAACAAAGAATTGCTCTGACTTGCAAAACACTTTCCACTAAAAGACACTGAAAAATTGCAGTTTAGTTCCGCGAAAGAACGTACCTACCAGATTCTCGTGATGTAATTTTCCACATTCCAGCACTTCATCTGTCGTGGTGTGAAAGCTCTCAATGTGACGCAAAAGTATCATAAATCAGTAACGCAAACATTTTTCCGCCTATGACCGTACGCTGCCTAAAAAGTTCCGTTCGGAAATGGAAAAATCAAATCCCAAAAGGGACGCATTGTAGTGTAACGGGGATCCAGAGGCTAGGGACGTCGATCAACATCGATCTCTTAAATACGATTGAAAAATGTTGAACAGAACTGAATGTTTCTCTGATCATAATATTAATACGATGCTAAATAAATTATGAATCACTTTTGGACAAAAAACTTTTGAAGAATTTTGATATTTTATTGAAAAGTCATTTCATTTATTAAATAAGCTTTGTACGGTATGTAACTAGCAATTTGAATAATTTGTTTCAGTAACTATAATATAAAAAATAAAATTACCGTCAAACAAAGAGTTTCGGGCGAACGATCGCCTTTAATTTAGTATTTGTCCAAGGGAAAAATTGAATTTCACGCACCGACAAGCACACCTTAAGTATTCATATAGGTACGTATCGGTAACAGGAACCCTTGGGGTCACGTATTCAATTATATCACCAGACAAATATTTGATGTTTGATCAATACCGGCGCTTGTTGAAAAGGTTGTTGGTGTACCTAATTTGTGTTCGAAGCGGGTTTTATTCTAAAAGTGATTGTTGTTTTTTCTGTGGGTGATCGGTTTGGCAAAAGGGTTGAAAGGTTTAGATTTTACATTCACACAAGTGTACTTTATCAGACAGATAATATAATATAAAAATATTTTAAGTGTTTTCCTATGCATAAACACTGCCTGAGGTATTGGAAAAACCATTAATCTATACTTTCTTTTATATATATGTATATATCTATATATATAAAAGAAAGTCGTGTTAGTTACACTATTTATAACTCAAGAACGGCTGAAAGGATCTCGGTGAAATTTGGCAGCGAGGTAGATGGTATCCCGGGGCCGGACATAGACTACCTTTTATTCCGAAAAAAAGCGTGCGAAGCCGCTTATAAAATAATATAATTATATTATGAACCAAGTTCTATAATACATAAAACATTAACTACCCTCAATTTACAAATTGATATTACATACCGTGTTAGGTTAAACGATTTATTTAATTACTAACTTTTGCCCGCGGCTTTGCACGCTTTTTAAGAAGCTTATGTCCGTCCCTGAGATACCATTTACCTCCCTGCCAAATTTCACTAAGATCCAATCAGCCGTTTAGGCGTTAAAAGGTAACAGACAGACAGACGTAGTCACTTTTGAACTTATAATATTATTATGGATTAGACCAAGACATACCTAGTTCTTATCTGTATCAAAAGATTCTTGTAATAGTTCGTCTTTGTTATTTCAAGTTAGATCCAGCGTTATTAGCTCAAGCAGAATAAGCAGCATTCAGTGCTAGCAGCCTTAGGCTATGTCTGCAGTGAATCATATCTCTTGAAGTAATTATATTGTGCGCCTTAGCTCCGGGGATTTAATAATAACTGGAGAATAATTAAAGGTGTTAAAAGGTAGAGTGGTTCTAGTCGTAGTAGAGTTTAAAATCTCCTGTTTTCTCTTTTCAATAGAGTTATTTAAGTGTATAAAATGAAGCCAGAGTGGCATTTTTACTGTAGGAGAGTTTCGTATATTGCTTAGCAGGAAACCCCACTGGTTTCCAAAATAGAGTAATTCAGGCGAACGTTTAAAAAAAGAGTGGAGTATACTCGTAACTCGAAACCATTATCGTAGCTTGAAATCATTATCGCTTATAGGTAGAGTTTCCTACTCTGGATATGAGGACATACTCCTACCCGGCCAGTTTCAACGGCGGCCAGCAGTATGCGCAGGACACATAATAGTGCACTAGAATGTGCGCAAGCACAGGTGCACTCTCAATTTCTACACTCTCAAAATCCGATGTGAGGGAAGACCAACATGACCGGGGAGAGGTCAAGTGCAGTACCAAGGGCTTAATCAGTCGGGCCAAAGTTGTTATTTAGATAAATAACAATAATAATGAAAATGTTTATGTTTTCTGGTACTTAACTAAGGTTACTTATTAGGGGCTTAGACTAGGTAGTGTAAAGGCTATTGGTGGGAGAGTTAATATAGTACTTACCCTAATACTACCGTTACCTTAAGGAACGATTTGAGTACATCCACCAAACCCAATTCCGGTTCACTTCGTTCTACCGACACCTTCTCACTGACAAACCGCTCCTGCCACACCCATAGCTCTTCCTTCTCCGTGCGTGCCACAAGGCTGTGGAATGCGCTACCAACAACTATGAGACACGCAAAGTCTCTCCCTGTATTAAAGAATATGGTTTATGAAAACTTCAGTCATAAATTTTCAGTTTTTATTTTGCATCTTTTTTTATAAAACTTCGTAGTATGTGTTATTATTATAATTCGTATAAGTTATTTATACTATGTATTGTATATTTAAGTAATACGCTACCGTCTATACGTGTACTACTGCTTCGTGTCCATCCCAAGGTTGTCTGGAAGAGATCGCTCTAAGCGATAAGGCCGCCCATTGTGCAACTCTGTTATATCTATTCCTGTATTTTTTTTTTTAATTTTTAGTGTGCAATAAAGTGTATTGTATTGTATTGTACCTAATATGATTATTTACCGTGTTGTGAGTGACGGTGCCTGTTAAAGGTTAATGAAAAGCTGTAGCCCAGGTCACCATGACAACGGATTCTAGCAAGAAAAATTCACAACAGCCCGAATGTCCCCGGGTATCAAAAGGGTAGCCCCTGTGCCTCGTAACACACTCTGGATATAATTATGTATGTACTCTCCTCAAGATAGACACAAAAGCACTTAGGTGGTTACATAATTTGGTTGCCGCATTAAACCATCATTTTAGAGCCTATAATTTTACTAAATTATGTAAAGAAAGAAAAAAGAGAGAAAGAAAATATTTTATTTGTAACTCAAATAAACAAAAACAAATTTGATTAAAAAATAAAATAAAATACTAGTTTTTGCATTGAGTCACAAAGCGGTCTCTGTCTCAACATGAGCTAGTTGTAAAAACACTACAACCAACGCTGGTCTTCCGACAGAGCCATTTGGTAACGACACGGAAGATAACACATAATATGTAAGACACGAAACATTCACAGATATAACATTAAAGAACATAATCTATATGTAAAAGACGCAAAGATTTAATTTTCCGATTTACACACATGGTTATAACTAAATCGTGTTAAAACAATGTTAAACCTTTATATCATAAAAATATTAACCCCACATGCGAAATATTGTTATCTACAGCAAAATGTAGAGCAGCATTCACATATCATTTTATATTATCGCGCATTCGTATCTCCTACTCCCTTGACAAAGGGCACATTTATATTTCAAACGGGTTTGTATGTCTGGTATGGTACCCGGTGAAGTGACAGGGTGCTACATGGGTGGATACTTGGTTCAAGAATACATGATATTTTATGTCAACAAAGGCATTTATGAATGAGTACTTCACACCAACTGATTTCAATTACAGAAAACAACAAGGTTACTAGTGTTTAGTAACCTTTTTGTTTTCTGTAATTGAAAAACAAAAAAAAACTTAATTGGACAAGCTGTTTAAATTCGAGTTCAAAACCTCGACAGACGAATGAAATGATGAATGAAAGTTTTAAAACCAAAATTTGTTTTGAACTTTAGCGATTTCCTCCAATAACAGCATAAAATATTTGCCACCAACTTTTGACAGTTAGAGATGCGAATCTGTAGACGTGAAAAATATATGGACTTACGAAAGTTTCGATTTTTATCGAGCCGACATAGTATGTAAAAATATAATATGTATATGATTTATCCATTAAAATGTATTGAAAATAGTATGAAAATTATAGTTTATCACCGCAACTCAATCTGTCTCACTTTTTATTTTTTATGTTTTTCTTTTTAAAACGCGTGTAATGTCGCGCGCAGTAGCAAGTATCTAACAATACAACAAAAATAATACAATTTTATTCAATTGAATGTTCAGATTAAAAAAAAAAGTCATTTAGATGCCTGAGAAAAATCTATAAAATAATACAAAAACTTGATTAACAAAATCGATTACAACTTCTGCATGAACAAAACAAATTGTCATAAAAAAATCGAATCGGTAAATTTGATTGTCAGTCGAACCACCAAAGTAAATATAATTTCATGGAATAGGTATTATATATGGAGTTCCAGAACCGAGTATATGGCAATATCGTCATGACATCAGAATAATGTAACTGTCACTGGTTTCTATGAACAAAGCTTCTGCTATTGTGCTTTGACCTAGCGCAGAAAATGTAAGCAATTTAATAGCGTTAACGTACTACGAGATAGGACATAGTATTTACACTGTTATGGGGAGTACATTTACGCTGTTATGGTGTTAGAAACCGCGACAGTCATATTGAACATCAAAAATAAGTAATTTCGTCAGAATCCAAATAGAATTGTTTCTGCCTAATTTTGGTTTGTAGGCCTTAATTTCAATGACTTGCAATCTTCGTAAATGATAATTTAATAGAAAGAACAATAACCAGATATGTTTTCAATAAGGCTTGAAAAAAAAAACATCTTTTTTTTATTTTAAAATGGCGTGAGTAAACGGTTTTCTTAAATCTTTGAAAATTTTCGTGAACTATAAAATATGACTGTAAAATAAACGTTTGTACTCACAGATAGCTATGACATATTTTGTGAGATTGCTTATTCATTACTTTAATAAGATAAAACAAAAAACAGTTAATTTATTGTTTCAACTGACCTTTATTAACTGTTGAATTTTGGGTTTTCTCCAATAAAACCAAAACAATTCGTAGAAAATCAACAGTGAGACTTCGTCTTAGACAACCATGGCTCAAATGGTTCTAAATGGTATATTCTAGCTTCTCCTTGAAGCTCTGCACCCAGCTACCAAACACCCTGTCCAGACCGGTTTTCATAGAAGCTAAGTGAAGCAAAGTTGTGTAAAACTAACAAATAGTCCTATAATAGTCCCCACCTCGTTAAATGTCACATGTCCATCACGACACGTAAGTGTAGGTGTAACAATAGAATTATTCATTATTCTATTGTTTGCTTACAACCTTCTTCCCCCGGATCTAATTAAAAAATAAGTTCATAAAATTTGTCACAACAAGGGCGATGAAAACTAATTTTTAGTATCTGGCGCAGCGCATCAGCATTGCCATACAGCGGCGCAATGCAGCCAGCGTCTTGGGGACGCTTCTGACTGTTATTGGTATGGATCAGTTGAGCTACAATCTAGAGGAGATAGTTGCACAGTCTGCAGCTCGCTCAACTGTTTCAATTGTAAATACTATGATGTTCTGATTTGTTTATCTACTTTGATTGTGATTTTCTTTGTTAACAAATTTACAGCTTGATAGATCGAACAGTGGACAATAAGAGCCAATCATGATTTTTCCAGCTAGTCCGTATTCGTTCCTGTTTTCACCACAAAAACAGCCACAAACACAATAACCTTTCTCCCGGCATATTTATTCCATTCACCGATATTTACAATGCAATAAAAGCTAACAACAGTAAAAATATATTATTTCCGCAATAATAAACGCAATAAAAGGCATTTTAGCGCCTCTGATGGACGTAGAGGCATCAGTAAATTTTGATTTGTTTGTGTAATTACGACTTATTCGTAATTCGTAACTTTTATTATTGTAAATGGTTTTGTAGATCTGCTATAAATAATAGGTTTTTGGTTTCATCATCACAGAGAGTACCTAGATTACAATCGGGAAATAATATTGCCTATATTATTTCCCGATTGTAATCTAGGTTAGTGCAGACTTAGTGTTAGTGCAGACTTTACAAAGCACGCATTAAATACGATCATCAACAAACTACCTTAGTCCACTGCTGGACATAAAATTAAAAACGATGATGTAGACGATCTCTTCTGCGTCTTTTAAGTTTTTTAACCGGCTTTCAAAAAAGGAGGTTCTATGTTTGGCTGTATGTATGTTTTTTTAAATGTATGTCCTTCGTTTTGTCCGTCATTTATGAATCGATTTGGATGTTTTTTTTTGCAGCTGTATAGAAAATGATCCCGAGATGGTACCATAAAAATTTGATTTCCGAGGATAAGTATTTATCCCGCAAAAATTGCAAAGCTGTTTTAAACCAAAGAATTCGAAGTCGTTTTATATTTTTTTCAAAACAATCAAATTAGACGTATATCCAATACGTCCCAAGGGTGCCTGGAAGAGATTGGCCGTAACTAAAACGCCACCCTTTATGCTCCCGTGATTCTTTCATTTCATTTCATTTCATTTATTCATTGCTAATATGTACATAGCTTAAGATCTAATTATATAGCTAAAGTTAGTACATACACCCTGTTGGGCTGCAATTTTATTTGTAATTGTTATATATTATATTATTATTATATATTATGTTTATATATTATTTATATATTTATATTAGTTTAGGTACTTTTCATTCTAATTAATAATAATTTACATAAATATCTGAAAAATAAGCTGTTTAATTAAAAATATACAATTGGTTTGGTTAGGTACAATTTGACAAATGATAAATAAAAATCTCAAAAATCATGTAGGTACTAATGTTTGTTTTCAGTTGTTATTTATTAAAAGTATTTATCTAAAAGTTTTAAATTATCTAATTTTGTTTTTTATATCAAAAATTCTTTAACACTTTATTAACATTTCTTAACTAGGAAACATTTTAGTTTCATTTCCACTTAAAGCATTAATTTTATTTGGTTGTATTACAATATATCAAAATAGTTGTCTATTTCAGTATCACGTTTTGAGTCGACATTCGAAACATCAACGAACTCTCAAACGAGCACTACGTACTTTGCTGTATCGGCGTCTCTTATCGAATCGACTACGTTGCATGTTTCCAGACACCAAATATCTGTAAGTATCTACCTACCACTTCAATTTGAACGTAAAAGTAAATTGCTGTTACATTTTCCAAGCACTTCTATTTAACCGACTATATCTGTCTACAAAAGAAACCACTTTGTCATGGCGCTCGTTTTAAAGCAAAGAAAACGTGGCTTTAACCGCCTGCGAATTGTTTACCTGAAATATCAAAACAACTGGACCTTTACGCTTCGAGCGGGGCAAAATCGACCCTCAGCGAATCAACATGCCAGGCGGTTCCGTGTAATCCGCTGGAATATTATAAACGGTGCATAATAATTGCGGGAGAAAGCAATGGTGGGTAAAGCTATTGTTACTTCACGGAGTGCTAGCGGCTGCGTTGGTCCCATTGTGCCTCTAACCAGTCACAAACTGAATTCTAATTGAGGAGGGAACTGTATTATTCCATGGCACGTTAATGCTGTGCGGTGATGAACTTAGGTAAGTACCTATTGTTTAATAGCACGACCCTGCTGTTGTCTTTTAACAGTCTCTTGAAATATTATTCTCAGGTATGTTATGGAGTAAAGTCTGGAATGACGCCCCGGAGGGATAGGATACGTGCCCCACTGCCATAAAATTGCAATTATGTTTTGATAAGCTCAGTATCAGGAGGCCTAGGAAAATAATCTTAATATTTAGGCTATCAGTACTTGATTGCGATTCTCAGATGTTGGGTTTTTTGGCATAGGTGCATAGGTTGGTACATATCGCAACTGAGGCGAATACCCCTTGTTTACCCTAAAATCAACGCGCAATTATCCGCACCAAATTGAAGGAATGACATTCATAAAATTAGTTCTGACGATTCATGCTTCTCGACGCAGCAAAATTGCCTTCAAGAATTGTTAAATTTCGATGTATTCGGCTTTCTAGAAGCGTTCTTAAATTGTTTGTTTTTCTATTACTTTCACATTAGTACCTAAATTTATTGACGCACGTTGAACAGGCTTTAGCGATTTTTATCGTTGATTCTACACATAGGGTAAAGTCATCCGGACTTTATTGTCGCCTCAATCAAGTTTTGCTTGTTTTCTAGGCTACGAAGTTAGCGTATCCAAATTTAATTCCGATTTTCGGAAGTTGGGTTTTTTGGCAGTGGGTACAAATCCATCTTGGGGCATCAATCCAGACTATATATATAGTATATATATATGTGGGGTAACTTATATATATACTAAATAGGATAACTACATAATTTAAAACAGCGTAGGTAAAATGCCGCGCCCCCATAGTGTTTTCAGTCGATTATTATTTTATATCGATAGCTGTAGACAATGTTAAATTTTGTTTGTCTTATTTGTTTCATTTCTATTTATTTTTTTAGTGATTCGTGTTTATTTTTCTTAGTTACATTTTTTTTAATTATTAGGTATGTTATTTGAACTCTCGAGTTTTTTTTTGTAATTTTTATAATTTTGGTTGCCTCATTTAAGCTTGTTAAGTTTGCATGTTACGAACTAGATTTACTTCACTAACTACTACTACTTACTGGATTTATTTGATTTACAATGTACCTACTGTATTTTACTACTCTGTTTTGTGAACTAATATATAAAAGAATAAGTAGGTAAGTACCTACTGAAACAATTTCACATCGTTTAGTGTTCAGATCGTTCACATCACTCAAGTGAAAAGCGCTGTAACCTTTTATAGCAAACTAACAAAAATGAACGGTTATGGCAGGCGGTTGTTTCTCACTATCTGCTATTTTGGCTTGTTTTTCCTTTTTTCCTCGCTTACTCTGTATTGAAATTGTAACATACTATAACTATATTCACCCGAGTAAAATAAATAACGTAAACAAACCATAAAAAAGTTCTATAAAGAACAAACTTTCAAGTCACGGACTACGAATAATTCATTAAATCGTTTTTAGGGTTCCGTAACCGAAGAGTGAAAACGGAACCAATAGGGTTCCATTATACTAAGCCTCCGCTATCCGTCCGTTCGTCCATCCGTCCGTCCGTCTGTCACAGGGCTCTATCTCATGAACCGTAAGAGGTAGACAGTTAAAATTTTCAGAGAATGTGTATTTATCTTGCCGCTAGAACAACAAATAATAAAAATAAAATAAATATCAAGGTTAAAGAGGGGCTCATATTCAGAAAACGGTTTTTTTTTGCCTTTTTAGCTCCTAATTTGTCAATGCTGTATCTCTTGAACTATTATAGGTAGGGACATGAAACATTCTATAATTAAGTAACACTTCAGCTGTAATAACCGTTCATACAAAAATTAAAAATAAAATAAAGTTAAAAATTTAAAGGGGTCTCCAAACAAGTGAAAATATAATGTTTTTGAAAAAGTTGACTGATTCCGGAACCCTTTGTGTGCGAGTCGACTCGCACTTGGCGGTTTATTATATAATTTTTACTATTTTAATACTACGTAACGAATATACTCTTATTCATTTAAACCGTTTATGTCAATTAATAATTAGTAAATTGATATAATAAAAAAATGTTTTAAGAAAGCATGATGCTTGATTACTCTAAAAAGAACCTAAAAATACAAGGATAATCAAACGTTCGTTGCATTTATAAACCTATTAAATAATAATTAACAATATAAGTAGTCACTATTGATGATACTGTAGACCGTTTTATAATTGAGCTCGGTGAAAGTTCCTCATCATCAAACACCGATTTTAGTAATTAACTAAAAAATAATATTATTTGTATTGTTTATAATAAATCTTATCTTAATTCATTGTTACGTTTATTTAGTAAAATTCCTAAAATACCCAAACCTATATATACCTCTACACTAATATTTTAAATAGGTAAATACCATAATGCATACTTTCTAATAAAAAGATAATAGGCAAATCCGAAAATGCATTCTTTATTACGAAAAAAGTTTGAGAACCATTGATTCTTTGTTTACGTTATTTCTTTAGCTCTGGTGAATAGACTATAGCGACTTACGAGTATGAACAGGATACAACATATAGAGGGAATAAACAAACGTTACCCCCTGAAGTCATTTACAACGGGTTAATTACTATGGTTTGAATATCCCGTTGTAAACGACGGATTGATTATTATAATAACCATATGGTTTTAAAAGAGATAGCCCCATTACTCAAAGGAAACATTCTATTCCTTATGGATACATTGCAAAGTATGTCATATGATGACACAGAAAATTTATTGAGTGTTTTAAAGTAGGCCAATAAATTTTTGCAAGCAACTTTTGTTATTAAAACTAGTTTAGTGTAGTTAGCATAAGTAATTATTTTAAAGTATGCACCTTCGCCTTGTATAGTTAATAAGTTCTCTTTGATTATTTTATGTGATGTAAGAACTCTTTTTGCCTGAAAAACAGGTTTTTACCTAGTTCAGGCACACACATTATTTAATACCTTTAGAATTTTACATGAACTTTGTTATCCTTTAGTCGTAAGTTATTTTGAATAAAATATTTTTATTATAATTTTTTTAAGTAATTGAAACTGCGTTCATATACTTTTGATGCAGTTTTACAATCTATAAAACTTTGGATATTTAGATAATCATCATCAACCGGAGGGCATCCTACAATACGTTTGCCGAGTCGCGGTCTACACTCGAGAACACGTTTGCCCCAGCGGTGGCGGTTGTTGGTTGCGATATTTAGTAAACATTTGTTTATTGCAACCTGTATAATGAGTTTGCTCACAACACGAATACGTGAAAAGACGATCCAATAAATACTATATATAAAAGAAAGTCGTGTTAGTTACACTATTTATAACTCAAGAACGGATCTCGGTGAAATTTGGGAGCGAGGTAGACGGTATCCCGGGGCCGGACATAGGCTACCTTTTATTCCGGAAAAAAGCTTGTGAAGCCGCGGGCTGCAGCTAGTACTATATATTTGTAACCCTCTACACAAAAGGAGTTGAGTGTACCTACCGTCTGAATTTGAGTATCTGTGATTCTGTGTATCTGTCTGTGGCATCTTAGCAGATGAACCAATTTTGATTTGGTTTTTATTACTAAAAAATGTTATGGTAATTAAATATATAAATAATCAATTGTTGTAAATCTGCGTCTGCAGTGCGTATAGGTATTTTAAGTTGGCTAGAAGCAGTGCCCTCTTAAAAAATAACACTTGGGGGATAATAGACACACCCAAGACCATCGGCATCGGTGGGATGGATTGATAGATAGAAAATACTTTTATTGCACACTTATAACTAAGAAACAATTAACAAAAAGAAACAATTATAAGATAAAGTGACAATTGGCGGTTTTATCGCTGAAGAGCGATCTCTGCCAGACAACCTGGTATGGATAGGATCGTCGGAAATACATGGGGATAAGATATGAGTTAAGTGTAAAAGATAACGCTAGCAAATAATTTAAGAAAACTAGTTTTATAGTGAGAATAGTCCTAAAGTTAAGTGTCTATTTGGATATTGATTATTCGAAAATAGGTTGATATATATTTATTACAATCATATTTTCACTCGCTACAGTAAATAATGCGTGTCTAGAATGTTAGGATTTTTTTTTATGAGTGCCATAATTTGATCCTGTTGACAATATAGTAGCGGCGCTGAGTTTCGGATGGTCCCGGTGTGGTGGCACAAAGCTGAACTACTTAAACATGTAGGTACACAAATATAAAAAACGATTTAACAAAAGAAAAGAACAATGTTGGCAGAATTGTGTCAAACCAGTTGCAGAGCCATCAGACAAGAAGTTGAAGTTGAAACTGTTGAAACTATCTCTGAAGATGTTTTCCACTGTCTATGAAGAGGTTTTCCACTGTCTATGAAGGTGTTTCCCACTGTATATGAAGATGTTTTCCACTGTCTATGAAGATGTTTTCCACTGTCTATGAAGGTGTTTTCCACTGTCTATGAAGATGTTTTCCACTGTCTCTGAAGATGTTTTCCACTGTCTATGAAGATGTTTTCCACTGGCTATGAAGATGTTTTCTACTGTCTATGAAGATGTTTTCCACTGTCTATAAAGAGGTTTTTCACTGTCTATGAAGATGTTTTCCACTGTCTATGAAGATGTTTTCCACTGTCTATAAAGAGGTATTTCACTGTCTATGAAGATGTTTTCCACTGTCTATGAAGATGTTTTCCACTGTCTATAAAGAGGTTTTTCACTGTCTATGAAGGTGTTTTCCACTGTCTATGAAGATGTTTTTCACTGTCTATGAAGATGTTTTCCACTGTCGATGAAGATGTTTTCCACTGTCTATAAAGAGGTTTTTCACTGTCTATGAAGATGTTTTCCACTGTCTATGAAGATGTTTTCCACTGTCTATAAAGAGGTTTTTCACTGTCTATGAAGGTGTTTTCCACTGTCTATGAAGATGTTTTCCACTGTCTATGAAGATGTTTTCCACTGTCTATAAAGAGGTTTTTCACTGTCTATGAAGGTGTTTTCCACTGTCTATGAAGATGTTTTCCACTGTCTATGAAGATGTTTTCCACTGTCTATGAAGATGTTTTCCAACTATAAGCCATCACCAATTTACACGCTACATTTTATGTGAAACCAGTTACACCGGAATCATACCTACCATAGGCAAAGAGATTATAATTACACCGACATAGGTAGACATAGAGCCGATCAGCATAATCAGCCTAACTAAGCTTTAGTGCCTGAAAACCGGGTTAATACCTTAGTCAAACTGAGCTAATAATTAAACTTCAAAGCAATTGATCTAGCAACTGTTTGCTTTGGTATCCGTGAGATCGCATGTAAGTGCTTTAACCGTGTTAAAGTGTCGGTTCACGCCGCGACCGAGAGCGGAGACCGAGACTGAAAACTGAGACTGAAGACCGAGACAAGAGACCGATAATTTTTTTCGTCTGCGGTGATTTACGCAGGCGGAGACCTGTCTCGCTCTATTCTATTTCGCGTCGCGGTCTCTTCTCTCGATCTCGCATACTACAAAGTAAAATCTACAATGGTCGTTTCGTGATTGTATTTGAAGATAATATTTAAGTATGTTTTATATATGTATTGTATATAGCTACCTACTATTACATTCATTGTCAGTTTATCTTGTTCGATTCATTGTTTTTGTACACGTCTCTCCTGAGGTTTGCTGGAAAATAACTCTTTTCAGGGTTAAGCTCGCCTATGTAGATATCCTATAGGCGAGCTTAACCCTGAAAAGAGTACATATCCTGTTAAATTAAATCATGCTTATGCATTACTATTGTGTACAATAAAGAATTACAGAAGGTATCTAGTCAAATCGAGATTTAGTTATATAGCGATCTAGGCTTACAGACTACTTGGACACCTAGATATGTAGCGATGACAAAAGATACCGACCCCTAACACCAACTTTAGTATGGTCTCGGTCTCAGGTATCGGTGTTCAGTATCTGTCGCGGCGAAAAACATCGCCTTTACTCGTATAAGTGTGGTCCTATCGTGGCTCACTGATGTGTGATGATCGATCACATTTTCAAAGGGGAAATTGAGTCGACTGTACCTTTATAAAGAGTTGTAGATAAGTACTCAGTTGACTCAGTTGAGCTTTATTATGGAAGCTATTCCCGAGTAGAAGTGCTTTTTGTTTGAGAATATCTACAAAATATCTATAAAAGAGATGCAAAAGTAAATTTAAAATAATATATTTTCTTAGAAAGTCGTTTATAATGTTTTCTTTCAAGAACAGTTTTTATGCTTTTGGAAAATATTAAAAGCTAAAGCTGAAGCACCAAAGAGATAGCGCAACCATAAGTTCCGCTTTTCAGCCAACGTTAGCAATCTCGAAATTAATCTTTATGGTGCTTAGCTTCCTTCTGGCTGTTACTTTATAGCAAACATTATCGCAGCAAAACACTCTCACATTAATAAGAAGATCACAGCCAAAACAAATCATCATTACGTTGTTGAGAGCGGAGTAAGAGCTATCATAGGCCGGCAGCATAAAGTCACAAACACACGCAACAAATCGTGATACATCGCGCATAACACGAGCCAAGCTTCCTACATTTGTGGAGTATTTTCTCGCTGGGTGATTTCACAAATGGTCATGTGGACAGTGCCTTACGGACTACAGCCGTCCCTTGCACTGGCAGACATCCATTTGCTCTTATTAGTATTACTGCCACCGCAACCCATTACGGGAGCGAGATCTGCAGACGAATGTTTTTTTATCTGTGAAAGCTCTTTGTGAAGACACATCTATTACGGAAAAGTTTTGGAAGGCCGTGCGAATTGATTTGTGAGAAAGCATGAAATGTAGTTTGGGTTTCTGATGTATGGAGTTTGAGACTTTGTTTGTTGACAAAAGGATCTATTGTAATGCAATATTATTTCGAGACTTTCAGAGAAAGTTCGAAGTTACATAAGTGTGAGCTTTAATAAAATATGGCATCGTGAATATATAGATACTTAGATGTGCCCACTCATGAATAATTATTTATTTATTTCAACGACCTACAAATTATTTGCACACACAAATTATTTGGTGCACTGGAATTTATAAATGAAATTTACCGTCTATCAGTTTTTATTTTACTTACAATTGGTTAGTATTTTTGTGCAATGTGTTTAATTTAAAAATTTTAATACGCACAAAACAGAACTTTATAGACTTGATATTTAGATTATGACTATATTTTGTACACACATAAACGTAATTTGCAAATAAAATGTATGAATATGAGTATAGAGGTAAATCCCATTTGAGCGGATATTATGGTAATACCTGTCTTATACCAATTTGTACTTACTGAAGAATTCATAAAAACTCCAATATGGTAATCATGAAAAGTATTCTTAAAAAGAATAATTTGGCAGTTGCAAAGTTGGAAAGTAACAGGGATTGGGGGCGTATACGGCTTGCAAATTTTTCAATCTGGCTCACGAACAAGCCGCCAAGTCACATTTCGTCTAGTTGGAAGTTTTTCGTGTGGAGTTTATTTTCTTTGCCCGATAATATCTGATACGTAGATTTTATTTCTCCTAACTGGATTCTGCCAGAGGATTTTCACGCGTTTTTCAGACAAATAAGTATAAAATTGATTCCATTTGCTCTACCTCCGTAAGTTTTGCAGCCCAATCCGATTATTAGCTTTGCCGTTAAATAATGTAATTGGAGTTAAAAAAAGAAATTGAATTCAATTTGGCGTGAACAATTCGTTCGAGCCTGATGTAATTGGCTTAAGCAGAACGTCCTAACCTCCTGCTGGTCATTTCAGATGTCACGTACACATCTGAAATGACCAGCAGTATTACTCCTCTCTCTCCTCCCAGTGTATCGCTCATACTATTTTCACCGCTCATTGGATCTTGATTACGAAACGAAAACAAAAGAAAATTATACGAGTGAAAATTATACGAGACAAAATTATATACTCACGAATAAATCTGATTTGACAAGCTGACAGCGGTCATGAGAGCATACCCTGACACCTGGCATGAATGCTTGACCTAGATAGTCCGAGACAAGAATTTAACTAAAGAAAAACTTAGTATGTAGTAATATGTAGCGACCAGCAGAAATTGCAGAGAACTGACCGAAATAGTGTGGTCTATTATTGGAAATATCTATATATATAAAAGAAAGTCGTGTTAGTTAAACTCTACGTTCGTGCGAGTTACACTCGGTGAAATTTGGCAGCGAGGTAGATGGTATCCCGGGGCCGGACAAAAGCTACCTTTTATTCCGGAAAAAAGCGTGCGAAGCCGCGGGCTGCAGCTAATATATTATTATATATTGGAGATACTTCGGGTCCTGAGTCATAGGCCATTCAGTGCTTGCAACTTACACCTGGCACTGAGTGCACACCTGCCCCTGTCAACAAAGTATTTTACGTTGTTCATAATAGTTATTCTAAACTGTGTGTATGTAATAAAAATATATTAAAATTTGTAACTGTCCTTTAGATGGACCACTGAAATAAATGATTTTTATAATTTATTTTTTTATTATAGGAATACAAACACCTAAGTAACTGATGACGATGTCGTCCAAAATTCAGCCACGGCGACCAGTCTCAACGGAGACTAGCCATGTGCGCAGGACAAATTATAGTGCACAAATGTGTGCAGACTCACTCTCTATTTCCTCTCACTCTCATAATCCAATGGGACGACAGACCGTCATGAGACAGACCAGCCTGCAGCCGTAAGGCGCAAGACTAACGGCTATAGGTACGTGTAGTCCGTACCCACTGCCAACTTCGTGCCGACCCGGGATTTGAACCCGGGACCTCATTACTAGAGATTGAACACGCGACCGCTGCACCAACGAGGCAGACTAAGTAAGTTGTGTGTAGAAATATATGTAAAAAAACAAACCTACTTTTCTGTGAGCCATGAACTTTTCCACTCGAGCAAAGGCCCCATTGCTCGTTACTTAAAAGAACATTGTTTAAAGTACACAATGCTTGAACACAACTTAAGTGTTTTCCCAATGAGACCCTTACTTTACAAGACAGTAAACTTAGTCCTAAACTATCAAACTGTTTTAATATACCTAAGCTTAAGCTTCACTGTTGACAATGATCCAGTTACGTTTACACAAGTTCAACAAACCGCCCCTTAACCGAGAAGAACATTTGATAAGATTCGCCTTAAGCCGGGTACTGACTGGTATTACAGGGCGTAATGTAACGTGCCACACAGCGAGCGTTCGTGCACACAGTACGTTTTTGACGTATCATGCTCGCTGCGAATGAAATGGAGTACTGACCGGTTTACGCACCGTAACATCGGTCAGTACTCGGCTTTAAATGTAATTTTTTACCCAGACAAAAAAAAACATTTCATAACATCGCCTTACTTAGGAAGAGTGTGTTTTGCATGGCGCCTATCATTTATAATAAGATCTCTTTGTCAATACGTTCCGAAAGTAATTTGAACGGATTTAAAAACCAATTATATAAACTTCTCGAAGAAAGGCTTATTATACCATTGACGATTTCTCATATGATAAATTTTGATTTTTTTTAATGTTAGACATGTATTATTCAAAATTAAACTTTTGTTAACATTTTTAATCAATAATAATTTTATATTCTTTTACTTAAATAAATGTATAATTTTGCATGTGATAGGTACTAATTCTATGAGCCTAACCGGCAGACTAGAGATGCGTATTTAACATAAGACCTAATATTATATATTAATGTAATGTTAACATCTAGTTTTACAGCAATAAATTCTTTATCTTTATCTTATAAGTTTGTCGTCTGTCTGTGGAATCGTAGTTTCAAAACAGATCATTTTAATCCAGTTTTTCTGTTTGAAACAAATATTCCAGTAGCCTACGTTCTGTAGGATTGAAAGAGTTTTTCATTAACACACGTCATCGCCATGTACAATTAAAATCGGTGCAGCCGTTCTATTACAAAAAACTTCACTGTGACATCATTGTTGTGGGTTTTCGTTTATTTTTGTAAAATTTTCCTGAGGCCTTCACACCTCACATCACACGCAACACACAAAGAACACGTAGAAATAATTTTAATTTAACGTTCTATCTAAACGTTTTTATAATGACGGTAAAATTGACAGCTTCTGTGTTTGAACACCGATCATTAATAAAAGGCCATTTATATCCCAATTTGTTTACAAAATCTATTGTTCGTTAACCAAAGTATGTACACATGATAGAATATGAATCACGCTCTTTTGTGCCTAACTTGATGGGCAGAGTAGGTAGGAAATTACCTATTGGCAGTGTAGCGGCCTCTTTTCAGTCGTGACCTCGGACGTCCCCTACTTGACCCTTTGAGGTAAAATAAAATGGCTTTGGGTAGCTGTGACTTGCAACTTGATTGTAATAAGTCAATTTCCTCAACCGTAGTGTTCTACAAATAAGAGCTAGATTGTGTGAATATATTTGATAGGGCAGTGGCGCAAACTTGCAGGTCAAATCGCTGAAGCTTGGCAGTTAATGCAATACCCACAGACACAATTATGTTTCTTCGACCAAAACGATCATAGAGACAATAACCAACAGAAATTAGCCTGAACTAGTTCAAAGGACATCATTGCCAAGATTCGCTTGCCAAGAAATATGACTCGTAGGATGCAATTCATAATTTAAGTTTTCTACATGAATGACTTCGAACACAATGAATATGTTACTACTGAATGCTTCTTATGATACTTTGTCAACTGTTCATTTACTACTTCTTGAAATGATTATAAGCAGAACGCGGAATCGAATTAAAATAAATGACTCATTTACAAAGAAGTTGAGGTAGTCCGACTAGGCGCGGACTTTCATACTTATATGTTAACATTCGCTCCAGCTGAAAGTAAAAGTTCAACATATATTTATTTTGCAAGAACCTCGACATTGTATTTTTACACAATTATAATTATAAAAATATGCGTAATTATATTTTTATAATTATAATTGTGAAAATTCCGGCCTCAAATAAGAGTTCAAGGTAAAGTATATATATTTCTGGAATATTCCCAGAAAGCTTCTATAATGATCGTATTCCAAAAAGGAATTACGACAAAGCGATAAAAGGGACACATGTTCTGGAACATTTCCTGTCACAGATTGGCAAAATAAATTACTTCCTTCATGAAAGAGTTCAGCGAAAAGCCTCTTTTCAGACGCCATCGCACTTGTCGGATTAACACTTCAACCTAAAACGCCGGCGAAACGTCTCACCTATAATACCAGAGTGCTCGGGATCATAAAAATATGATCGTAAAATGCAGCACGTTTCACGCTTCTGGAGTAAGAAAACACCTCGACAATAGATTCAACTCTATAGATGCCACATCAAAATCTCGTTTGCATAATCAGCGTTCTTGAGAGCCTTACGTTCGACGTCCGAACAACGGCGAATGCCATAATGCAGAATAAGTAATAGTATTTTGGTATAAAAGATTCATACAAAACAATCTCTGTAGAAAATCATTTTAGCTACGGCGTAGCTCGTTGGCTACGAATTGCTACGACTTGCAAAAAAATAATTATGGAACAAAAACAATGGTAACATGGTTAAAAATTAAAACGATGCCATCTGCAGAAGTTTATAAAACTGTGTCCCTGACGACAACGCCCTCCTCCGAAATTAAAGTAGATAAGAGTTACAAAAAAATTACAAAAATATAGCTACCTTCTACCTACTTAATTTATAAAAGGTTACAATTTAATTTGAAAAACTAAAGTTAAACGTTTAAAAAAACAACAACAAAATTTACAAAAATATAAATATTTTAGGTTTTAAGGTTCTAAGTCTGATTCGTCTCTGTTGGAAAAAAAATCTCGGACTGAGACTGTCGTGTAAACATCATCATCAATATTAACCTCAACCATTTCGGATCTTAAGAATGAGCTACAATCAATAAAGAAAATAATAAATATTGGTACCTATTTGAATTTAATATAAATTCAATTTCAATTTTTATTATTACTGTTTCGAAGTGAAATAGGGCGCTTAGTCGAATGCTGAATACAGGACATGTTACGGCAACTATTCACCGATCGAATCGTTTGGAGTATCATATTCTTGATCGTTACGCAGATCAATAGTTATGTTACGGCTGTGATGCTGAAAATTGCATATCCGTTACCGTATGACGCAAGCGTGCAGAAGACATGATTAGTTAAATAGATAAAATCAGAAAAAGAGGGACAACACACGTTTATGGTTTTGTTTCGTTGTACTTGCTTGCATGAACCTGGTTTGTTTTGTCTTCTAAAACTTTCAGAATGTCTTCTGTCCATCATCATTCAGATCGTTGCTTTTAAACCAAAAACTTTAAAACCAACGCACATACGTCAAAGCCTGGCCTTCCCAAACGACGAGAAGGGTTTTGCCAAAATCACTAAACTTGGCAGGTCTTATTAGTAATTGCGGTAAAGATGTTAAACAATCACAGAAAAAGAACTTGCCAGAGTTGCACCCTGGCAAGTTCTTTTAGCCGATTCCTCCGATAAATTATATGTAATTTTATGGACATATAATTCAAAGTACCGTCCCACAGTATGAAAGTAACGTTAAAAAGGTTGTTAAAAATACTTCGACCGTACCGTAAGTAACTTCGGGTATGATCGGACGCGGGGTGAAGACCGATCATTCCCCAATACACTCTTGTGTTTTGTTTAATTTCTGTTTACTTCAGTCCACGTATGAAACGGATCAAGTTATAAAGTAAGAAAACTTCACTTTCAAAGTTTTTAACTTCATATTCAGAAAGGCTACGGCTAATGGTCATTACGAGCACGTGCCTTGCAAGCATGAGCGCTGCCAATCCGTATAAAAAGTTATTTTTACGACCAATGGCGTGGAATGGCTAAGTTCATATTTTTTTATGCAGTGCTCAATGTTTCTGTTATTGTCAAAACCCGAATGGGATAAAAAGTTTTCACTGAAATAGTCAAAACCAGAAATATGATAAAAGTAGACACTGTAGGTATAAAACTGACTGTATTAAATGAAAACCAAGAAGTTAAATTACAAATATATCCAACTAAATTGTTACGAAAAAAAATATCGGAGATTTCGGGTAAAGTAGAGGTTTTAAACGATATTCTATAGTGTTGCATATTGATTGTTTCAATGTCTACAGTTTTATACAAACTATGTGTATAAAGATTATGACTGATTCCACGTTTTAACTGTACCATAACTACCACTAGCGGCTTAGCACGTTTTTTTTTTCAGGATAAAAAGCCGCCTATGTCCGTTACTGGGATTATCGTCTACCATCATACCAAATTGCATTAAGATCCGTTCAGCCCTTTAGGTGTGAAAAGGTAACAGACAGGCAGATTAATTATTTTCGCTAGTATAATGTTATACGGACACGGATCAGGACAGGGACGCATGGAAAATCTTGGAAGAGTCTTATACAGGGGTTCCTACGGAAGATTAAACTTGAAGTAATCAATCTATGCAATAATTTTAAATCCGTAAAAAATATAGGCTTTGTAATTTTATTTAACCTTAGTATTGAAATGGATAAGGTACATTTATGATAAGTACCTACCTACATCTCTGAGTGTGACCGCAAACTGTTAAATCATGCAAAGCTTCCAAAGGTCAGAAGATCGTTTTGAAATGAAGATTTAGAATCAGGTTAGGGTCATTTTTTAGACCCTTTTTACCTTTTCTTAGCAATTTGCTCCGTAATGTCTTAGAAAATATGATTTTGTTTTTACCCCTTGTAAGTTATAAGCAGATGGAGCAGGCAGAGACCTCTATAAAATGTGAAAAACGAATTAGGGTTTCATAAAGTTGTCTACGATTTGAAATACACTTGTTAGTTTAGTTCGTTTCTTATGAAATTTTTCATTAACATTGTTATCAAACGATTTTAGTTGAAAGCTGGGAATAGCCTCTCGCTATAATTACTGAGCCCGGTCTTTCAGCTCTTATCGCCCACTGTTTGATAGGTACCTTTAGATTATGCTATTCCCTGACTGGAATTTATCTGGATTCCAATGTTAGATTATTCTAAAATGGCCTGTTGGCTGTTATCGTAGCTCTAACAGAATTTTTAACGTGCACTGCCCTGATACCTGGACCAACAGGTACTGTACACCTTTCCAATAGCGCGCGACCCAAATACTTTCAAAAGAGAAAATACTTTCAAAGAAAGTGAAAAAGGCATCATCTAGGAAAAATCTCGTCTTTGTCGACGTTCCTTGCTCAAACATCGATACTAAGGTCCAACCCTAGTGACATAATCGTTTTAAAGGAAGGTAAACCTTGTAGATTTCACTGGTAAAATCGAACACGCACCACAAGAACTTTCCATTGTCCATACAGTTTTGTATCCAATGTGATTTTTTCTATGATAATATTGATTTATAGTAAAAGTTTAAAGTAAAAGACATTTATTTGACTCAAGTAGAATTTCAAATATAGGTATAAAATGAATCTTTATGCTCCCGAACTAGTTATAAATCTGTGTTTCAGGAGCGCGTGCTAACTAAAAATAAAAAACATGTACATTTTCTATGGAGCGCTTCTAATCAAACATTTTGATGTGTTTTACAAAAATTAAACCCCGACTTCGTATTCCTGAATATTTATTTACAGTTTTTCGGAATAATCAAGAAAACCCGATACCAATGAGCGGAGATATGACTAACATACAAATAAAAGAAAACAGCCGATTTGAAAAAAGGAGTAGGTCCTCCTTTTGTTTTTCGTCAGTCGTAAATAGGATAAAACAAATAATATAAGCCGTGTCCGAAAACACACAAATACGAGTAAAACTCAAAACAACTTAACCTGTTCTCAGTAGCGAGCCCGTATATCAATCACCTACCATATCCTCCACAAGTCGGGCGCAAGCTATTGTCACGTAAAGACAATGCCACACACGTCCCTGATTTTGACAGATGGTGGTAGTCCACGACGTCACGCAGAACCAATAGAGTTGAATCAATTCCTAATAATTTAGAAAGATCACATTGGACAGTGTTTTCAATGTTTGTGGAGTGTATGTTGTTTTTTTTATTACAATTTAGCGCCTAGCGTGATTACACGCTGTTTTAGTTAGGTTTGCATAGATGATAGGGAAGGCTTGGCCAACGAAGGTAGACCGATAGAAAAGTAGTTAGAAAGAGAGACTTTCGGAAGGTATAAAAACTGAAGTTAATAAGGACAACAATATTTAATTCAATTAAAAATATTAATTGCATTAAATTGACTCCAAATTTTAGAAAACAGAGTTATCATACTTATTCAGACTTATTCAAAAGTTTCAACAAACAGCAATTTGTAAAACGCTAAATTAAAGTCCAATTTGTCACGAAACATTCTGTATAAAGTTAACAGATTCTGTGGCCAAATATAATTTGAAACAACGTTTGGGTTAAATCGGGGTTTGTTGGTTAGCGTCGGACGTTTTATGATTGCCGTCTGTTTTCATCTGATTTCAAAAAAGGAGGAGGTTCTCAATTATGCTGTATGTTATAATTTTTTAGGTATGTTTGTCACACGACATCTCCGCCAATTGCAATTGTAATTGTAATTGTGTGTGTGTGTGTGTGTATTTGTATGGTCGAGAAATATGGCCACCAAATACTTAAATAAATAACTAATGCTGGACAATCCGCATAGCATCAATAACTGTGATAGATGTTAAATAAAGGCAATAAGCCGCTTATCAGGGGAAGCCTGCATCTAGCAGTGGACCATGATACTTATGGGACTGGCATTCAAAGGATTAGAAGACATTAAAGAAAACCAGTTAAATTTAAAACATGATTGAAATTACAACCGTTTATTAAAGGTCTCCCGTTTCCAGAAAACATTCTCACGAGTTTCTTTCGTAAATCGTAAGAAAATTGTTGTCTTTATTATGCTGCAATACAGCGAGATGTCTAGCGAGATTCAGTCTAATTTAGAAAGAAGAGAAAGGGAAGTTATAAACCTGGCATTTTTCGCACTTTTGAATATGGATTCGGAAGCTTTATATGTAAAAATATTTTTATGGGCATTACCCTCCACGAGATAAAAGCCAATAAGGCGCTTATCAGGGGGAGGCCTGCTTCCAGCAGTGGACCAATATAGGCTGTTGAGGTTGAGGTGTTGAGGTGTTGTAGGTGTTGGTGGTGTGTTGAGGTTATTTAAAAACGTTGTACTTAATAGAATTTTTATTTGAGAGGACAATTTTTATTTCTACTGTTTAAGTTAGTAAAACGTACTATTTAAAGTAGTAAGTTGTAAATGTAAAATCCAAAGTATATATAAATAAATTCGAAAGTATTTTTCTGTGTCGGTTACCTTTTCACGCCTGAACGAATCTTTATGAAATTTGGCAAGGAAATAGATGGTATCCCGAAAAAGGACGCAGGCTACTTTTATCCCAGAAAATGCAGGTAAAGCCGCGTGCAGAAGCAGGTTACAATATTTTTTTTTTTCAGCGGAATATAATTATTCCATGTAATGTGAAACTTACGACATTAATGTTCTATTGAACAACAAATGGGGAATTATTAAGCACTAGCTGCTGCCCGCGGCTTCGCACGCTCTTTTTCGAGGAAGAAAGTAGCCTATGTCCGTCCCCGGGATACCATGTCGAATTTTATTAAGATCCGTTCAGCCGTTTAGGCGCAAAAAGGTAACAGACAGACAGACAGAGTTACTTTCGAATTTATAATATGAGTATGTATAATGACATACGCATTGCGATCCAAAACGCACAAAACAGTTATTAAAATCACAACCCAAAATGTATTATTATTTTTATATCCTCTGTCAATAGGAATTGTATGTGTTCGGTCAACGATTTTATGTTATTGTATTATTTAATGTAAAATATGTTACAAGAACAATGCTTTTCCAGCTATTTTGAATGGTAACAAAAGATTCAACCCGGGCAGGGTTTTAAGCCGCAGGGGAGAGCAGGTAGCATTCATACAGTTTTTTTTCCAGGCCCCATAAAATAAAAACTAATAGCTATTTCAATACCGTTTTAATGCCACTTTATTACCTATATATCTGGCTACAAAATTAGTAAAGTTCTGGTTTAATACAAACTAACACGTCGAAGCTATGCAATTTTTTCCGAAAAATGGGAAACGTATGAAACCATCCCACGCGCGGGGTGGCTTCGAACATAGGTTTGCGGGAGCTCCAGCCCCTTACCTTCCGTTTTTGTTGTAAACTTGAGTGCGAAATGCTATAGGCATTTGGTTGCTGACGAATTGGAAGTAGTGGCTATTCCAGATCCTGTTATTACGTCTTCTATTGTTAAGTTCTATTGAGGGGGCTCCACCACTCAAACCTCAAGTATGTGTTGTTACTTTTGTGCTTACAGCATTTCTTAGCTAACGTACAGGCATCTTAAGCTGTTCTGGATCCTATCTCATGTCTTTTAAGCATTTTTTGCTTTCTACGGTACATTTTGTATTGTACTAATATACTTCACTTATAGCTGTATGAATGTACCATTACACATAATTTCATCGAATTCATTCAAAATAAAAATACACGTTGAAATTAACCCAAAACGGACATAAACATGATAAAACAGGGCATAGTTCAAAGACGAAAATAAATCATAAAATCAAAATTTAGAGAAAAACTTAATACTACAAAACCCATGACAACGTGAAACCAAAAATTACTCACAAGGAGAGAGAACATATGACGACTTGTCCTAACGAACCCGGCCTCTGCGTATGGGTAGGGTTCACGCACCCAAATACTAACGCTTTGACGTGTTTAGTTTAGAAGATATGACCGCTGTATGAATGTTCCTGCTCTCCCCTACCTACCTACTTTATTATTTCAGGTGGATGCGTAATTTTCACGTTGTTCAGGAAGTAGCTTGATGTAGGGTAATTTAGTACTATAGTAGTTTTAGTGCCCTATTGCTAAAAAAACCTCGCATCTGAAAATCAAATACTATAAATAATTCTTAGTTAGATCAAATTCCCAACTACATACATAGTTAAGCCTATAAAAACATTGATCGCGATTTTTAGAAGTTTATTTTTTGACAACGTGTCACGAATTCAACGGACGTCAATCTGTGACTATACCCTATGGTTCACTCTCAGAACATTCGAGATTCATGAAATTAGTAAACAAACAAAAATAAATTATTACCTACGCTCGATATAATTCTTGAGAGAAAATATACTCTAGCCTTGTTTCTGTGAGAAAATTCCATTCGTTTCCCAAGTGTATACCTATCTTGAGACAAATTACGCAATCGAGTAGCATAAGATGAGTTTAATAAGTAAACAAGATTGAGATTCGAATCTTATCAACGATACTTATGAGGCGGATCGTTTGTGGCTATGTTATTTATTTATCTGTTTTTGTATTGATCTGTTAAGTAGGGGAGCAAAATAATGAATGTCATATCATAACTGATCTGATTGTAGATATATCTGTTAATAAGTAGCTTCAAAAGAAATTTTAAAAGCGTCTTGCTTGACTGCTGACATCTGTGATGGAAAGATATCCAGAAGGTTCCAGGGCTCGGGAAGGTTCGCTTCCCATCACGGAGCAAATGTTTGGTTGGTTTTAGTCGGCTAATATTTGTAACGGGCCTGGTTTATGTGAATTAACAAAAAAATGCGATGGCGCTGGCTGTGTAAAATTGTCCAGCAATTTTTTTTATATTGTTATACTCATAATAATTAAGTATGTAGGTGATTGGAAACTTGATAGTTTGTGTACATGCATTTATTTGCTGCTCACACAGGTTTTTTTCCAAAAATCTGCACTTAAATATAAAAAAAATACAAAATATTAACTTGGCCTAGACCACTTTATTAAGTGTGCAGTGATTTTGGACAACTTAAAATACGATAAGCCAATTTGTACAGTAATATTTCTGCTAAAACATGTAATTCTTAACTGCAAATTTCGAACACTTTCCATCAAAGTTATGTTGTACATCTAAAATAACAGGGTCCACGGAAGTACCCTTCTTGCGGCGGTAGATAAAAATCTACGAATATAAATAACGACGAGAGAAGCGAGCTGAGATAATTTTGGAGTTTAGTGACATTGGGTTAGCAACAAAGACAAGGAAGCTAAAACGACGGCGAACGGAGATAGCTGCAGCATTTATTGCGATTTTGTCGGCGACTAAAAAGATTTAACGGCAAGCGGCGCGGACCATCGCCATAATTTATGTTACGTTTTCAAGTGGTCCCAAACAAGGCTAGAAGACGAAAAAAAATTACAGCGAGCGGAGCGAGCCTTGTAATTTTTGGAGAGTTTGCGGTGGCTGAAATTAATACAAAATAAGTATCGGAGACTGCAGTGAGCCACAGCCTATTTGAAATTGGTGAGGCGTGCTTTGCAAGACAAGGAAGCCAAGATAAAATGAGAATGAGCTTAGAACATTTCACATTTATTTGTCGGTTAACAACAAAATAGGACGACAACAGGCTATAGACTTAACGGCGAGCAAAGCGAGCCGCAAACATTTTTATGATCTGGCTGTGCGTATGAGTAGTAATTGTCACCAGGGGGCTGCCAATATGGCACCACTCTAAGCTTGGTACCCGGGGCGGACCGCCACCCTCGTGTTTTTCAGTTCTCGGGTAAATTTTTTTGTATGTACTTCTTATAAATGTAGTAAGACGGCGAGTCGGTGAATTTGGCAAAAGTTTGTATGTTTACATACAGCCGGTTCAAACAAACATACATAAAGGTGGAACTAATAAAAACGTGTTAAAAATATTCTCATGCTCTGCTCTTTCGGACAATTTTTCTTAGTTACAAGCGCTTCTTAATTTAACAAAAAACAAAGCTCAGTGAATGATAGCACAGAGAAACTTTCTTTACCAGGTAGCCAGATAGTAAATACAAACGGGGAAGCTCAGCCCCCCGTTTGATTTTGGGGGGCATTTGCCCCCCTGCATCCCGTTTCCGCAGCCCCTGTAAATTAACACTACATTCCACAGTACAATAAATTAAAAAACAGACATCGAGACGCGCGATAAAGAGTCGAGCGGAAGAAACAAACGAGCGACAGACATAGAAGGTTAAACCTAATACTTTACAAAAAGAAATCAACTAAAATTCTTACTTTTTTTAAGGCCCATTCCTGCGCCAGTGCGCGACTGATGGCACCTGCCAAGCCGCCGCCACGCTCGTGCATTTTGTAGGTATTTAAACATAGAAAATTATTTTATTAAGTCAAACTCTGCGAATTTGTTTAGAAATATTAAGTGTCTACTAAATACAAAAATAAACTGTAGTTTAGTCATAATATTGAAAAAACTGTACAAAAAGGGGAGCCTAACTTTAGGACTTTTTTGTCGAGTGGAGTTCATTAGATCTTGTAACGAATCGCGACTTTGATAGGACTATGTATATTTATTTATTTCAGAAGTTTAAACTCTGTTTTCTGTCTTAGATGAATTTAAAAATCACAAAAACGCAGCCTCTGCTGTAATACCTAGCCGTAAACTAGAAACAACCTTCACTTGATTTTTATTGTACAGACACCATTAAAATTCCATTTCAGGAAAATACAGTAGAAAATTGGAAGAAAACGGCAAATCCATTTTTCTATAAGTCGTCACCTCAAAGACGAGATGTAATAGAGTTAGATCGCAAAAAGCTTACTTTATAAAGCTCTGTCAGCCTAGTGTCGTGAAATACAGCGATTATTTTTCTGCCGTTTTAGTATTTAACGTATATAAAAGCGGTTTATACATGTCAGCGAAAGTTTTTCTGAATAATAAGCTATTTTGGGGTAAATTATATGTAACATAATAATTTTAATATTTTGCGATTGTTTACAGGACAAATATAGGTTTAAATTTGAAAGTTTTGGACGGACAGCGCGTGGACAACTTTCGGTCAGGTAAGCAGTTACGTTTTACATAACACATGGACAATAAATAACTTGAATTGAAGATGAATTATTGAGAATTATCGTGGAAAGTACCATGGGCACTTTGAGCCCCATTTTCAAAGTTTCAAACAGTGATAAAACATAATAATATGTTTCATCACTGTTGGGCATATTATGTAATTTGAAAGCTCTTGTAGCGTACTTTATTTAATTCTATGGCAGGTAAGTTAAAATTGAGAGCAAAAATGGTGTTTTGGTGGTGTTTAGAAAAAAGTTTAGTCATTATAAATAACATAAATAGCTACAAATAGCAGTACCTATTATATTGATATAGATCAGTTGATCTACCTGTAGATTTCAAATAACATCCCAAAA
Organism: Eupithecia inturbata; assembly: GCA_963662085.1. Lineage (NCBI taxonomy): Eukaryota > Metazoa > Arthropoda > Insecta > Lepidoptera > Geometridae > Eupithecia > Eupithecia inturbata. The sequence continues at coordinate 3,439,349 of OY759194.1, read as the reverse complement.
TTTTTCTGACTTTGACGGAACTTGATCTCGCATCCTTCCTTACGTACGGGAACGCGCTAACCAATTGCACCGCGAGGTCAAATGACGTAGGATTTGTTTTCTTTTTTGGGATATTATTCGATTTCTTAGAAATTACCCCGAGTACGAGGGCTTACGCACTATGATAACAAAAAACTTCCATGTAGATTGTTAGCAACAGTATGCAGTTAGCTCAATTGTTTAAATTAAAAATACTAGTTCTGATTTGTTTCTATTATTTGATTGTAATTTTCCTTATTATTAAATATCTGATTTTGGTTTTAGAAAAACTTTGTATGTATTTTTATTTTATCTTTGATTTTTGTGTAATGTTTGTAACCGTGTAATTTATGGACAAATGTCTGAAAGAAGCTTTTAATCATACTTTTATTTTTATTTATTTGGCTACCTCAAATACTTTCCCATTTTGTAATGAGGTGTTCATCTATGACGCTAGATTTGACTGTTGAATTTCTAATAAGTTCACTAGATTGCTATTCCTTTTATCCAGGAACTTCTTTGAGCTCTCTACAGCTCTAAACAAAGAGCTCGAGGCTGCAATACGACGTCCATTTGACAAATACAAGCATGTTAACTCACCCTGCATTGCTTGCTCCCGAAAGTAATTTCGAACTGTATACAAACGTGTTGGTACTTTCCATCAAACCAGTTCACTGTTCACGTCATGTTTGCTAAAAGCTTTGGTAACCTTTAGCAACTGTAAATTGATCTGTGGAACGTCAAGTTCCTAACTCACAAGCCCCTACATCGAAAACAAATATAGCTCGGCAAACATTATATATTTATGTATGTGTACTGAGTAAATGTTCCTTTATTTACCAAAGCTGTTTATCGGACCCCTACAGGGCATTTTTTTTCTCCAGGCTCCTAATGGCAAACTACTTGTAAGAGATTTCCTTTTTCCGTATGTTTTGTGTTGCGATACATTACCTTATTTATCCTTGTATCATATCACGTTATTATTTTATGAGGGTAATTTCATTTTGTTATTATATTATGATATTATAGGTGCCATGAACTACCAGAATTTTGGCCGAGCTGTCCGCTTAGGAGAAGAGGATTGGGTGACGGTGGATAAAAACTAAGAAAAATATGTTTATACTACACGTATGTCGAATAAGAATCAGAGGGTCATTCTATTTGACTTTAGTAACGAGACGTGATCGTGGCGTCTCCTTTTTAGGGTTCCGTACCCGAAGGGTGAAAATGGAACCTCCGCTGTCCGTCCGTCCATCTGTCACAGGGCTCTTTCATGAACCGTAAGAGGTAGACAGTTGAAATTTTCAGAGAATGTTTATTTCTCTTGGTGCTAGAATAAACAATAATGAAAATAAAATAAATATCATAAAACTAAGGGGGCTCCCATACAAAAAACGTGATTTTTTTGCCTTTTTTGCTCTTAATTTGTCAAGGCTGTATTTCTTGAACTATATTAAGTAGACACATGAAACTTTTCACAAATAAGTAACACTTCAATTGTAATAACAAAATTTACTAAAAATAAAATAAAGTAAAAATTTAAAGGGTTCTCCAAACAAGTGAACATTGGATGTTCTTTGAAAAAGACCTGATTTTTACGGTACGGAACCCTTCGTGTCCGAGTCGACTCGCACCTGGCGGTTTATTGTATGGGATTTGCGTAGTACTTCCTTTTCCGCACAATAGAGGCGATGTACCAAATAGTATGGAATAAGGAGACGTCACGATCACGTCTCGTTACTAACGTCAAATAGACTCACCCCTGTGATCATGCTTTCAGACTCTAAGCACTTTATTACATTTGAACTTTAAGCATAAGCAACAAGTAAAGATGCTTATGAACCTTATCACCAGCCATCGAAGTCTGCCGCGAACTTAAAAGTCAAGTTTGAGTTTCAGAGATGCTTAATTGGATATAAGAGTACGAAGTAAGGATAAGTTTCACACTTCCCTGCTTATAGCCCGCATAAATAAATAATGGAGGCTTATGCTTGGATTGGCAAAAGGGACACATTCTAGACCAGTCTCTCTTTTAACTGACTTAGAAAAAGAAGGAAGTTCTATGTTCGGCTGCATGTATGGTTTTTTTATGTATGTTCATCGATTTCTCCGTCAATTATGGACCGATTTAGAAAAATATATCGTTATTGTATGGAGAATGATCTCGAGGTGGTCCCATTTTTTTCTTATTCTGTTTTTTAGTATTTGTCTCGATAAATTTAAAAAACAGTGTATAAACTAAGGAATTTGAAGTCATATTTTAGTTTTTTTTTTTAAAAACAATGAATTAGTTTTGGCTTGAACTCCGTCTAACCTATACAGAGGTTTAGGCGTGGTCAGCAAAACTAGCTATACATGTTTTATGTTTTTTATAGTTGAATTTAGCCTTAATAAATGTAAAAAGTTGTCAGCCGATGGACAAAACCTTCAGCCAGCTTCAGACGAAACCAGTTAGCCAAGCACAGCGATTTTTCTAGGTTAGAATAGTCAAAACATGACTAGGCATAAATAAATACAAATGACATCAAATCGTCATCGAATGCGTAAAATATTTGAAGTTATTTTTAAGTTCTATAATTCACGCAACGAATAACTTTTTCTCAATATTAGATTAAATACTAGAGCCCTATCTTTATTTTTCTTTAAGCATTAGTATATATTTTCTTAACAATAAAAAAATCGACGATATGTACTAAAGTAGCGTCTAAATGTAGCGGACTGTATGCAGACTCTGTGGGTACTAAAAGTCTAGCTAATATTACGGCGCTACCTCGACCCAGAATAGCGCCGCCACCTAGTTTATCTTAATATTACCTTAAAAAAAGGAATTTTCTAATATCCATTGGGCAGTTTGTGATATCTATTATAAGTTTTTATTTAATGCCTCTGCAATAGTTTTATTTTCTATAGTTTAAGCAAAGATGCGAAGTTGCTCTTGGTGGCCACCAAACTCTGTTTTCGCATCTCTGTCTAAACTATACAAAATAAAACTATTACAGAAGCATTAAAAAAAAGCTTATGACAAACAGCTTATCACAAACTGCCCAATAGATTTTATAAATTTCTTTTGTTTAACGTAACACGTACGTTAAACAAACGTAAATTAACGTAACGTAAAATAACGTAACGTAAAATAATAAGATAAATTAGGCAGCGGCGCTATTCTGGGTCGGGGTAGCGCCTTAAATCAATGTGGAAGAAACTCACCCGATTGGTAGAGCAAGCACACCAGCGCCCACAAAAACATCATATTGTCCTCTTCACATCATTAGCGAAAACGCACCTTTGTAACACACCACCTCATTAGTACTGTTAGAATTAAATTGTCATCCTCAGTCAATTCATATTTTTCACTGGCACTGCGGTGTCACTTCGTTGTTCTGAAAAAGAAAACTGCTTTGGGAATATTGTCTGGAATAACGTGAAATGTGAAATGGCATTAAAATAAAAGCAATCTTTAGGGTTCCGTGCCCGAAGGGTGTAAACGGAACCTTATTACTAAGCCTCCGCTGTCTGCCTAATGAACCTCAATAGGTAGATATTTGAAATTTTCGAATTGTGAGTATTATTAGTTAAATTACAGTAGGTAATAGTAAATTCTAAAAATAAAGAGAACCCAGTGCTTAGACAAACCTAACATAGGCTTTAAGGCATTGCTAAACAAATTATATAACGAATTTTTTATTGAATAAATGATCTATCTATCTTTTTATCTATCTATAATAAAAAAATTAATCTAAAATATAAAAGTTAAAAATTAACAGGGGTCCTACAGTGTTTTTTGAGATTTTGCACGATTTAACAGAAATAATCAATTCAATTTTGCACGATGGCACGGAAACACTCATGTGCAAGTCCGACTCGCTCTTGCCCGGAATGATTAATATTATTTTATAGTTGCAGTTTTCTAGCGCTGCTTTCATATAGTGGATTTTGTTATAACCGTCTCATCTTTTTATAATCTGCAAGCGAAATGAACAAAGAAGTAGGTACTAAAAAAGAGGCTGGACTGGCAATTTCTAAATGCATGCACAACTTAGATGCACAAGCACAATCAACAGTCTTGCTAGCACAAAAGTAATGTAAAACATTATTTTTGCGTGAATGAAACTTGAATATAGCTTCAACGGATTATCATTATAATTTTCCCCTCTTATGATGGCAAATATATTACAGCTGTCCGAATGTACGTACAATGTTTGTAAACAAACGCATACTTAACCTAAAATTCACTCTGTTGGCGCGTCTTTTATTAAATAAGCAATTTCAATTTTACGTGTCGTTTTGAGATTGTTTAATACTTTTTCTTGAATATTGCTTACAATAACTATATCAGAAAATCAATGCCAAGCAAGTGAGTTTTAGTTTTTTGTGTCGTGGTTTGTTTACATTACACACCTCGAGTTTGGCTAGTGTATATAATGTTTTATAAGGTCACTCCGCACTGCGGCTAGTCTCCGTTAAGATTGGCCGCTGAAGCCGAAATTCGGCTAGGAAGCCATATTTTGTCCGCTTGTAGGTACCTTTAGTTATCTTTAGTTAAGTAGTTTTTCCTTTATGTAGTGTGTAGTTATTATACATAGTTGTTATTATATTAAGTTAATTGTTTGTGTTGATTTTTATAGGACGGTGTGGTCGCTAAGCGACAAAGACCTTCTTTAAACAAAAAATGAAAAGGCCATAATGTCAACTTTTGCCTCGATAGAGGTGTTCAGCAGTGGACGTATAATGGGCTAATATGATGATGATCATGACGATATCTCTGTAAATTGTTAGTTAAGTAAGAGGAAATGTATATTATAATAAGAATCACATAATCATTCAACTAGGATGATGCTGTGTAAATTGTCCAGCATTGTTTATATAGGTATTATTTACTAGCTGCTGCCCGCGGCTTCGCATGCGCGTTTTAAGTAGAATATAGCGTAAAACGAAAACGAATACAGAATTAAATTTTGAAAATTAGCGATCAAATCTTCATTTTAGAAATAGCCCTGTATAACGTTATCAGTTCGCTCCACTCGCTGACGAACGCGCATATTGTAATATCGCTCGTACACCAGACAGCCGATCATTGTACCCCGCTTGTCTTTCTTGGCTTCCAGTGCCATCCACAACTATTTATAACTAGGTACTACATTCAGTTTCTGACCTGCGCTGCGGTGGTCGCATATTGTATTTATTATCCTATGATAAGTGTACGAGTTGTTGTATTAATTAGTTATTATACTTACCATAGAGACTGAGGCTAACGGACAAACCGATCGACGGTTTATGTTAGCTGTAGCATAAGTATGTTAATAATGTTTAATATAAACAAATAAAAAATAAAAAAGTAGCCTATGTCCGTCCCCGGGATACCATTAACCTTTCTGCCAAATTTCATTGAGATCCTTACAGCCGTTTAGGCGTGAAAATGTAACAGACATGCATACAGACACAGTTATTTTCAAATTTATTATATTAAGTATGGATTTACGGAACAAAAAGTCGCGGACAAACGAGATATCCCCACCAAAAATTACGATGCACAGTGACGACACCTATCGGTAAACAGCAACAAATAACAAGGTTTAGGTAATCCCGCGCAAATATTATTCAACTCGTTATAACAAAACGAAATACAAATAGTACCGCGAAGAAAGAGAACATAGTTCGCGAAAGTTCCAGCTACCTTTCATCTATCTATACAGGGTGTAATCGTTAAGTGTGCACAGGCGATTATTCCGTAACTATTGCAGATATCAAAAAACTTTAAACTGATATCGAAAGTACTTTACCTAATGAGTAAAATTACATTAATAACTTTTTAAAAATAAAACGAGAAATATCCAAAAAAATTACATTAATCACTCCCATACATTTTATTTCTTAGTAAGTACAAAATTTTGTGTTCAAAGCATATGTTCGAAGTGACGTCCTCCTTGTGCAATACAATGACGAGCTCTATTTACAGTTTCTAAATGAACTTTCCTTAACATTTGCGGAGTAATTAAAGCAATTGCACGACGTACACGATTCTGTAACTCTTCTAGGCTGTGTACTCTCTCAGCGTACACGTGGTCTTTGACAAATCCCCATAGGAAGAAATCACAAGGCGTGAGTTCCGGGGATCTGGCAGGCCAAGGGGTTGCACTATTATTGGCTATTAAGCCATTATAATTGTTTCGTAAGAAATTCATTACAACATTTGTATTATGTGCAGGTGCTCCATCTTGTTGAAAAATTATCGACTTTCTTTCATCGTCTGGAATTGGTTCTAAGAGACTTGGCATATCGTTTTGTACAAAGGAGAAATATCTCTGTCCATTTAAGGTTCCACTGTAAAAATATGGCCCAATGATCCGATCTCCAAGAATACCACACCACACATTAATTGAGAATCGCACCTGAGCTCTAACTTCAGTAGTTAAGCGAGGATTGTCAATTGACCAATAATGCGAGTTTTTTCTATTGTAAATGCCGCAGTTTGAAACATTACTTTCATCGGTCCATAAAATTGACCTTACATTGACATAATTATTGACTAGCCAATTGCAATAGACCAGCCGACGAGCAGGATCATCATTGTGCAGCGTTTGAGTAGGTTTTATCTTAAATGCTTTGAAGTTGTGTTTTTTTAATAACTTGTGTACATAATTGTGGGACACTAGAAATGATCGGGCCACTGAACGCGTTGATTCTTGTGGATTATCTACTACGTAGTTAATAATATTGTTATCTAAGTCATTATCAAATTCCGGAGCTCTTGTTCTCGAACCTTTTTTTCTGTTAAAAGATCCATAATTTATCAAATTGTTATCCAACTTACGTAAATACGTACCAGAAGGAACTTCTCTATCTGGGTACTCTCTTCTGTAATATAGTATAATGGCCGCCCTATTGTTACAATCATGTTTGTAGTACATTTTTAACATGTCCCTCTTTTCTGTATTGGAATATGCCATTTTTCAATCAATAAATGCAACAATCACGATTATTAACGCAAATTGAAAAATACAATAAATTGGCGGGAACGAGAACCCGCGATAAAGAATTTGAATTTAGAACGAACACCAAAGAGTATCTTTCTTTTTGTTTTTATTTAGTATGTTGCTTTTCAGCTAGTTCAAATCAATACAATATTGAAACAAGGTTTATTATAAATTTGAAGTGGTAAGATAATTAATCTACACGTCTATCTACTTGAAATTCATTAATACCTTCATACCGTACATAATTATAAACAATGACAAGGGTAAAATGAGTAGGTACTATTCTACTTAAAATAAGGAAACTAAAACCTTTCTACTATCTCATACTAAATGTATGGGAGTGATTAATGTATTTTTTTTGGATATTTCTCGTTTTATTTTCAAAAAGTTATTAATGTAATTTTACTCATTAGGTAAAGTACTTTCGATATCAGTTTAAAGTTTTTTGATATCTGCAATAGTTACGGAATAATCGCCTGTGCACACTTAACGATTACACCCTGTATATATAAAAGAAAGTCGTGTTAGTTACACTATTTATAACTCAAGAACGGCTGTACGGATCTCGGTGAAATTTGGCAGAGAGGTAGATGGTATCCCGGGGCTGGACATAAGCTACCTTTTATTCCGGAAAAAAGCGTGCGAAGCCGCGGGCTGCAGCTAGTATATATATATATATATATATATAAGAAAGTCGTGTTAGTTACACTATTTATAACTCAAGAACGGCTGAACGGATCTCGGTGAAATTTGTCAGCGAGGTAGATGGTATCCCGGGGCCGGACATATGCTACCTTTTATTCCGGAAAAAAGCGTGCGAAGCCGCCGGCTGCAGCTAGTAGTTAAATATAGGTAAGTTTCGACGCGGTTGAAACAGTCAATAGTAGGTTAACAGCTATAATGATTTAATCTACGAGTAGTTTTATATAGGCACTTCATTATGGAGACGTAAAAGTGGTCTCACACAATCTACAACGTAGAAAACTAAGTGCTCTAAATTAGACACTCGGCTCTTGCACTAATAGTTGGGACCTATTGTGTGGCCGTTATGCCATTATAAGTGTGAAGTTGATGGAAAAAGTTAGTTACAAAGCAGCGTATTATGCGCTTTTACCAGTTATTTTCTTTCGTTTTCGCGAAGAAAAACTAGTTTCTAGCAATAACACTGTTTTTTAATGTAATGCTGGACAATTCACAAAGTGTCGTTTAGACTCAAGCTAAGCAGAACTTGTGTAATGGATACAAGACATGTACAAGATAATATATACTTAAAACAATACACTACATACATAGATATATATTTTTTATTATACATAGAAAATATCAGAACACCCGGAACAAATATTTGAAGATTGTACAAACATTTGTCCCGAGGCGGGAATCGAAACCGCATTCTCCTGCGTCGCAGGCGGACCTTCGCCCGCTGCACTACAGATGTCGTCAAATAGATGGTACAGTTGTAATAAACCGCCAAGTGCGAGTCGACTCGCTTTTCAAAGAACATCAAATTTTCACTTGTTACCCCTTTAAATTTTCCACTTTATAATATTTTTAGTATTTGTTGTTGTTACAGTTGAAGTGTTATTTATTTATAGTAAGTTTCATGTGTCTACCTATAGTGGCTCAAGAGATGGCTGTATCTCTTGACAAATTAAGATCAAAAAAGACAAAAAATATCACGTATTTTGTATGGGAGCCCCCTTCAGTTTCAATATTTATTTTATTTGTACTATTATTTTTTGTCAGCCTTCACAACGAAGAGCAAAAATAACACAAAAAAAAACATTTTAACTTTGGAAGACCCCTTAAATTTCAATACTAATTTTATTATTATTATTTGTTGTTATAGCGGTAAGAAAAATACACATTCTCTGAAAATTTCAACTGTCCACCTCTTACGGTTCATGAGATAGAGCCTTGTGACAGACTGACGGACAGCAGAGGCTTAGTTTTTTAGTTTTTTTTAGGATTCCGTTTTCACCGTTCGGGTACGGAACCCTAAAAATTAATTAACAAGTTGGCGACAGTTTTCCGCCTCAATGGCTAAGTAAACTGCTTTAAGTCTGCTAATAATTAAAGTTTTCAACAACAATGCTGTCCCAGAGGAAATCCTTTGGGAGAAAACATTGATTACGGTCTTTCTGATTGTTCACTGAATAACTTTATTTTCAGAGAATTGTTTGTTCAGTGTTTTGGTCTAGATTTTAGCAAACTCCATGTTTATTCGTAAACATTTCTTTAAAATTCATTAAATTAGCGACCGACCATACTGAAACTCGTTATTCAGTTCAACCAATCATAGCACTAAAGGGTACAAGATCATTTGGCGTGTTTTTAAAAACGATAAACCGACTTCAAATTCCGGTTTATAGATAATATTCATCTATGTCTCGGACGAACGAAATCACTCCTCTCTTACTTTCCCTGACTGAAGGTCTATGTTCACGTGCAAAAAATTTTAAACACTGGCGACATCTTGTTATAATTCAAGTCTAATTTAGTTTGATGACATATGGATGAAACTGTTGACGCCCGTTGCCATGGAAACCATTAATTAGGTGATAATGACATTATCATATTCTGAAAAAATTTTTACAAACCTACGTTTTATGGCGCACATAGCAATTCCTCGAGAAACATACTTATATATAGGGGACAACATCAAAATCAATTTTTATACAACAACGAAACTATCATCAAAATCTATTAACAATTGGCGCAGATATCACCAAAACTGTTGTAGCTAGTCGTGATTCTCCAAAAACATTATGTTGCTTTTTAAGTTTAACGGAATGAATTGTAATCCCACGGGAATAAAATTTTTATGGGACCACCTCGGGATCATTCTCTAAACAAATCAGTAAAATCGGTTACCCACAGGCGGAGATATCAAGTAACATACATACATAAAAAAAACTAACAGACGAACTGAGAATCTGTTTGAAGTTAAAAAAGATTTCGTTTATTTTTTTGTTAATAGACGTTCGTTTGACCACAATCTCAACTGATAGCGATGCGGCCGACGATGGTGTCCAGGTCTAGAAGACCTGTTCACTCTTGATTTGAAAAGAACATGGTGGTAATATCAGGTGCAAAGTAGATCTATTGGTCCTCTTTGAATTAAAAGTTTATAGTTGTTATTCAAAAAAGTTTATTAAAACCTAACAAATCCAAAAAAAAACAACTAGAATGTACTCAATTTGGCAATTTTTTATTGAGTTGAGCAATGGGGAACAAAATGAGTTGCTCAAAAGGGAAGCCCCATTGTTCAACTGTTCGCAGTTGACCGATGGGGAACAAAATTAGTTGTGCATAAGGGAAGCCTTATTGCTCAACTATTTGCAGTTGAGCAATCTCAGGTGCGCAAACGGGAATTGATCAATTGAGTGCGCACGTAGCTGAAACTTCACGTCTTTGAGTCCTACGAAGATCGTAGACATCAAAGTCTTTGGTCAGGGCCACGCGTGACTGAGCATGCTCTAACAATTTGATTAAATTATAGTTAGGTACTACTAGACTTTATGTGTTAAATTCGGAATCTCGGGAGTGTTGTAAACAGGTTAAACCTGCTTTGTAACTAAATAACTTAACTAATTTTAGGCTCTGTTTGAGTTGACGCGTTATTTGGGGTTGAGGAATTATGGTGATTCTGCGACTTCTGTCGAAACACTAACTTTGTTGGCAAGTCTATACATTCAGATAGTAATAGGCAAGACGATAATTCTTTCAGAACGAATGATAGAAAAATCATTAGTTATAAATGTCGCCTATAAACGCTCGTATTAACCACAAACACTCAATAGGAAGAATTTTAAAAGCTATGTTTATTTTAAAATCTGTGTGTATGCTCATTATAAAGTTATTTGTCTGCGTTCACATACCTTGTTTACTTTTTGTTTTGCATAAGTACAACTTCTCAGCTTTCTCAGCTGGAATTTCAGATTCAGATTTATTTATTGCATACATATACTGGTCAACATTCTTGAGAAAGAAGGGCTGTTCTTAATGAACTCCTTCTTTAAGAAACGGCCCAAAGGAAGTGGACATGGCAAAGCCCCGACACTGTGACAAAAATAAGATCGACTTCATCATGACGGATAGCAAGCACATATTCAGAGATGTCTCAGTGATCTACAGGCTCAATACCGGATCTGATCACCGACTACTCCGAGGATCTCTGAATATCAACATGAAGCTAGAATGAAACCGTCTGATGAAGTCCACGCTCCGACCTAACCCAATCCAAATCACGGCGGGTACCGAGAAGTTTCAGCAGCTTCTCGGGGATAGATTTGTTGCCTTGGAACCCACTGATGACGCTGATGAGACCCTACAATCAGGTAGAAACGTTAAGGGACGAGGGCATTAAGTTTTGCAAAAAGCAGCGTACTGACAAGAAGTCCAAACTCTCGGATGAGACTCTTGGGCTGATGACAAAAAGACGGGAACCACCCAAGCGAGTTCGTCAGAGAGGTCAGACCTGAACAAGCGAATTGCTAAGATGGTACCGCGCGACCTTCGGAGCTCCAATACACGCCTCATTGAAGAGGCGATGGAGCGAAACCGAGGGTTCAAAGTATTCACTCAGCAGCTTGGCAGGAGCCACCTGACGAAGCTTAAAACGCACGACGGGAGGACCGTATTGTCGAAGCCGGAGACATCCGCCGAGATAGAGGATTTCTATGGCCGTTTGTACGCTGCATATGCCCCCCGTTCCCAACAAGACGACCACAATTCCAGAGCCACCCTGACACACCACTATACCTATACGAACTGCCAGATATCAGTCAAGATGAGATCGTGTTAGCTCTGAGGCAGCTTAAGAATGGAAAAGCCCCCGGTAAGGACGGAATTACTTCAGAGCTTTTGAAAGCTGGATGAGCCCCTGTTACACAGGAGCTGCAGAACCTCTGCAACAAAGTCCTTCACAGTGGGAGAACTCCAAAGTCGGGGAGCGGGAGTTCGGTGGTGCTCTTTTTTAAGAAGGGAGATAAAACCGTCCATAAAATCTATAGACCCATCACACTCCTGAGCCACGTCTATAAGCGGTTCTCACGAGTGGTCATGAATCATCACGCAAGAGACTCGACGAGTTTCAACCAGGCCGGGTTCCGATGAGGATATGGCACCATATACCACATTTACACAATAAGGCAGATTATACAGTAGTCCGAAGAGTATAGCCAGCCCCTGTGTCTCGCTTTTGTGGACTATGAGAAGGCTTTCGACTCCGTTGAAACCTGGGCTGTTCTGGAATCCTTACAGCGTTGTCAAGTAACAAATCTTGACGTATGTATCAGAAAAATAACCATGTTACACTGTGTTAGTTATGATTAAATATGTACGATGTATGTGTACTTTAATAAATAAAAAATAAAGTAGAATTTCGTTATATCGAGGTGCTGAGATGTCTCTAAGAGACCGCCACCATGAGTGTCCAAGTACAGGTTCAGCAGTCTAAACCCATACAATTGCGCAGAGGAGTGAGACAGGGGGACGTCATATCACCAAAACTGTTCACGATCGCGTTGGAAGATATTTTTAAGACGCTGGACTGGAAAAGTAAGGGCATTAACATAAACGGCAATTACATCTCGCACCTGCAATTCGTCGATAATCTTCAAGGGGGAAAACTGGACTCCATATTTTTTCTTCTATTTTTTCACTATTCAGGGGGGGAAACTGGAATAACCAAATGATTTTAAAAATTTTCTACCAACAGATTTTAGTCAACTGGCTGTGTTATAAAGTTTACTTCGGGGGTTTATTATTCGACGTGGACCGCAGTGTTACATGTTTAGAAACTCTCAAATTTGCCCGTACAGGCATAATGCGGGAAAGCCAGACTCTCGACAAACAGGGGGCATAATGTGTTTTGCCACCGCCGACAAAACTCTCTCTACATTGTAGGCCTGACCATGAAAGCTAAGTCATCTAGCTAATGACGTTGTTACAAGATTACACAAAAACCGCAACACAAACCCCGTACCTAAACTAATTTACGCAAAAGCTCGCCACTGTCGGCGTATTATCTTTAAGCTATGGTTCGTTGCAAAAAGATCCCCTCTCAGGCACAAAGGCACAAAATTTATTCTGCGCACGGATACGCTCCGTGGAGCTCCACAAAGAGCCATGAATTGTGATACTCACCTCAAAAAGACATTAAAATATTCGCTGAGGCTCGCAGTCTTTCATCAAGGGTGTGGGGAATAAAGCGTTCCGTACGTGTTTGTGCAATCACCTTTTGAAAAGAAGTCGATATTGTCAGCGACATGAAACCGTAACCCCACGCACATTATCTCAAAACTTTTCTCTTACGCCATCGGAAAATATTGGTAAAGTTAGTCTTTGTCGCAAGTATCGAGTGCTCGGAGCGTATTTACGAACGGGTCCTTTCAACGGACAAGACCCGCGCGCGGCACCCTGTTTCGTCTGGCTGGATGCGCCCCGCGCCCCGCGCTTATGTGGAATATGATGCATTATTTCGCAGATTACACAAGGGCACGCCAAAAGGTCATAAGAGAGCAATACTCGTAAAAAAACACGCCAGTTTTAATTTAATATGATAAGAAAAACGAGGAGCCCGTGTAATTGGGTTGTTTCACGCGTAATGTCTCTATGAAGTAGACTCTTTATTTCGCATAAAAGACACCGGGTGGTGTATGGATCGGGAGGCGGAAATATTTTGTGGAATTTGGGAGGAAGAAAGCGTCAAAAAAAATGGTTAAATAATAATAAATAAAAGTAATTTATATCAGCGCATTAGTACCATGTAGGTACTTACACACATGAACATTTTTACAAAAAAACATACAATAAGAATTAAATATTAATTATTCTTATTCTTGTAAATAATAATTCTTATAAATGTTAAGTAGCTACTGTAAAATCGTTATTGAACTTCCAAAATTTCTCGAACATCGCAAACGCCCTTTGTGATTACAAATTTGACAGCCAGTACAAGCCTATTCTCGCCAAGACTCGTCATGTGCACGGACCATTCCAAAAGTGGAATAAAACTGCAAGAAATCTAGGAGACGGGAGTGCTCTGGCCTCTATAAAAAAATAATCTGTGCCGGCGGTCGCTCGCCTATCGGCGCATTGGGCGGCAGTAAAAATTTTACGCTTCGGGTAAAGCGTTTGAGCAATCAGACCGGATTGTGTCTGGAATCTAAGCTAAGCCGCGTGAAGCACCGTAGGCACCGGCAACATTTCGACCCAACTCAATTCTATTACTGGTTTTTTAAAAAGGTATCCGATTTGGTAGCTTTATAGACAAAGGGTGAAGGAAGTAAAGCTCAAAGGCAATGTTAAATGTGAAACAGAAATGTAAATAACAAGAGACAAATGTAAACAACAACCTACATAAAACGCTGGCTTATCGAGCAAACTTTTTATAGCTATGACGAGTTCATAGGCTCAAAATGACATTTAATTATAATAAATTGTATTAATGATTTGTATTTTATGTGATTTATCTTAATTATATAATTTAATGTTTTTTTTAATATGTTTTGAAGCTATAATTTTTAGTATTGTTTAGTTAAGGTATATTCTATGTGGGTCTTAGATTTAACGACCTGACATGTAAAATTTTGGTTATTAATAAAGAACTATCAAGCTTTTAAAAGACAGCAGGTGAAGATATTTCGCCGAATCGTCCACGTGTACATAAAGTTGGCAGAGTCAGAAACAGTCGTTTGTTCGTATACTGAATGAGTCAACGTCAATTTGGCAAGAGAATTATTTATCTGACAAGAGATTTGATCATTGATTAGTTAATTTACCCCCGAATAATCAAACATAACTCGGATATAAGAGATTTTTTATAGATGATGATGTTTATTGAAAACATTCAGAAAATCTTGACTTGAGTGCTTAAATCTGAGTTGCGTTAAAGTATTCGGGCGTTAGCGTACGAATAACCAGCTGTAAGCGAACTAACATGTTATCTGTAATTTTGATTAAGGTCTGACATAACGGAAGAACGAATATTTTTTCCAGACAATGCCCAATAAATAATTTGGTTGTTTTGAACTTAAAACCGACTTCAAGTTCCTTCATATTAACACTGTTGTTTAAGTTTTGCGGGAAAAATACTAATCCCTCGGGAATCATTTATGGGACAATCTCGAGATAATTTTCTATACAATAACATATCTAGTCGGTCTATAATTGACGGAGAAATCGACAAACATACTTAAAAAAAATAAACATGCATACAACACACACATTAGATGAACATCTAACCTCCTCCTTTTTTTGAAGTCGATTAAAAATGTTATCGTTTACAATATATATATATATATACCTACATATATATATATATCATCATCATGTCATCTTAACATTGATGATAACGCTGAAACCGGCAATTTCTCATTTGGAATACCTACTAGATGAACATCTAACCTCCTCCTTTTTTTGAAGTCGATTAAAAATGTTATCGTTTACAATATATATATATATATATACCTACATATATATATATATATCATCATCATGTCATCTTAACATTGATGATAACGCTGAAACCGGCAATTTCTCATTTGGAATACCTACTAGATGAACATCTAACCTCCTCCTTTTTTTGAAGTCGATTAAAAATGTTATCGTTTACAATATATATATATATACCTACATATATATATATATCATCATCATGTCATCTTAACATTGATGATAACGCTGAAACCGGCAATTTCTCATTTGGAATACCTACTAGATGAACATCTAACCTCCTCCTTTTTTTGAAGTCGATTAAAAATGTTATCGTTTACAATATATACAGTGGTGGACACATAATTAGAGACACCCCCTAATTGATCACAATAAACATGATTTTGGCACAACCATTAGCCAAAGTAGGTATTAAATTTAATGTAATTGTTACTAAATCATACATGACGTGTTTGCTTAGTCGATCACAAAAGCTTATGCAACGTCTGCAAAATGCGTGTGTTCGCTTTTGTTTTCCAATACCTCGCCGAGCCCACATCTCACCTTACATTAACGCTAATGGTCTGCTGAATATGTCATCACGCCGCTATATTCATTTTACAGCATTGCTTTTTGGCATTGTCAAATTCCAACAACCATCATACCTGTTCGAGAAGCTTAACTTCTCGAGCCGAAACATTCGTTTTGCAACCCGCTTAACTTGCCCACGCCACAGAACGTCTGCCTTTCGTGGGAGCTTCCGGTATGCTGCCACGAAATGCTGGAACAATTTACCTCCTCCTATAAGAAATTCTAAGTCAATTTATTCATTTAAAAAATCGTTAAAAAAACTACTTTTACAATCACAAGAGGTTCCATCAATGGGCAGTCGTTCTGAGCGTCAATTTTGTCTATGATAGCGTCATATTAATTTAAAGTACCATAAAAATTTACGTGTTAGTTTTGATATTCTTTTGTATAAAATGTTATATATTACATACATACTTTTTGTACCTATTTGATATTACTATTTCAACAACTAAGTATATACTTAGCATAGCTTACTTGTCATTTTCTTTATTTTCGTTTTGCCGTGTAATATTTAAACTTTTGTGTACCTTTTTTGTCCTTGTTTTACGCGCATGTCACAGCTGCGGCTGCTGCGCCCTCTAGGTGTCGCATAAAACCAGCGCACAGTAGCGTCATCGCTACTGTGCATAATGCTGAGCGATGACCTTTTTTGATGTCATGTTGTAACTATATTTGTTTGTACCAACTTTGTTTATAATTTTGTGACACAAAATAAATACTTTTTACTTTTTTACTTTTACTTACGTTGTATTCTTAAAAATGGGGGACAAAAAAGTTGTGTTGCTTGGTATTTTAGACACTGCTCACTATCTGAATCTAATACAAACTTTTTTAACGTACCTGTAGCTGGCCAGCTAATTAAAGACAGTGAACGCTGTGTTCTGAATATAAAAAAAGAAAGAGAACTACATTCGGTTTTTCATTGTTTTGCCGCGTATTTGCATGAAACGTCGACATTAATTATAACATTTTATTTTTTGTATTCAAATTAATACGTTTTATACCAATCGATATGGGAAAAAACAAGAGTTGCGATTCGTCCACTAGAAAGATAATCTTGAACTTTCATAGCAAAGGTTGGTCATACAGAAATATCACAAACTATTTGAGCTGTTCTAAGGACATGGTTATGAATGCTATAACGCATTTCAAGAAGTTCAATACGACCGAAAACTTACCCAGAAAACCGAGACCTAGAAAAACTACTCCGCGGGAAAACTCTAGGATGGTGTTGTTGGCAAAAAAGGAACCGTTCAAAGGATCAGAACTGATACGCTCGGAAATATATGGGGCAGGAGGATCGACGGGTGTGTCTGCAAGGACAATTAGACGGAGACTATGTGAGGCAAACTTGTACGGAAGAGTGTCTCGGAAGGTGCCACTTTTGAAAAAGCAAAATTTTAAGGCAAGGTCAGCGTTTGCTAAAAAATATGAACACTGGGCTGAACGATAGTGGAAAAATGTGCTTTTTTCGGATGAAACAAATATTAATATGATTAATTCTGACGGAAAACAGTGTTAGACTTAACACTGTTAGACGCCCCCCGAACAAAGAAATTGATCCGAAGTGCACCAAGAAAGTAGTGAAACATGGAGGGGGAAATATCATAGTGTAGGGCTGTTTTTCAGGACTTGGTGTCGGACCTGTCAGGAATATAGAAGGCAATATGGATAAATACCAGTACAAAAATATTTTACAAGAAACCATGCTGCCCTATGCTGAGCAAAATTTACCGGTAATTTGGACTTTTCAACAGGATAATGATCCGACACACCGCAAAAGTAGTTAAAGATTTCTTAAGGAACCAGTTTGTGACAGTTTTGGATTGGCCCCCGTACAGTCCGGATTTAAATCCAATCGAAAACTTGTTGTACCAGGTGAAAAAGACAGTGGCGGCAAGAGTAGGTACATCAAACGTCGATCAACTTTACACAGCTTTTACAGAAGCGTGGGAACCAATTCCGGTACATGTTTGTACAAAATTGATCGCTTCCATGGCTAAGAGATGTCGTGCTGTTATTGCTGCAAAAGGACATGCGACCAAGTATTGATACGCATCGAAATGCTCTATAAAAATGTGTTAGAAATCTTACGTACTAAGATAATTTCAATGATAACAAATTTTTTGTTTAATTTCTTGTTACGAAATGAAGTGTCTTTAATTATATGGCCAGATCTTACTAACCTTATCTTTTATTTACACTGCTTAAATTTAAGTTTTACCGAATAAAAGGCAAGTTTTGTTGTAAATGTTTCGTTTTAACAATACACAATAACAACACAAATAAAAATTATTTGTGTAGCAAGTTACAATGGCAGTCTGATAAAGTATATACAGGAGGAATAGCTTAGTTATTTCAATATGCTTCCAGTGTCTTTAATTATGTGACCACCACTGTATATATATATATATATATATACCTACATATATATATATATCATCATCATGTCATCTTAACATTGATGATAACGCTGAAACCGGCAATTTCTCATTTGGAATACCTACTAGATGAACATCTAACCTCCTCCTTTTTTTGAAGTCGATTAAAAATGTTATCGTTTACAATATATATATATATATATATATATACCTACATATATATATATCATCATCATGTCATCTTAACATTGATGATAACGCTGAAACCGGCAATTTCTCATTTGGAATACCTACTAGATGAACATCTAACCTCCTCCTTTTTTTGAAGTCGATTAAAAATGTTATCGTTTACAATATATATATATATATATATATATATATACCTACATATATATATATATCATCATCATGTCATCTTAACATTGATGATAACGCTGAAACCGGCAATTTCTCATTTGGAATACCTACTAGATGAACATCTAACCTCCTCCTTTTTTTGAAGTCGATTAAAAATGTTATCGTTTACTATATATATATATATATATATATATATATATATATATATACACCTACATATATATATATATCATCATCATGTCATCTTAACATTGATGATAACGCTGAAACCGGCAATTTCTCATTTGGAATACCTACTACCTAATTGAATTCAAAACCCATTTATAAGATGGATGTATTTTTAGGCCTAACAGGCTTTAGATATCTGTGCTTCATGAATTATTTATACAAAGGAAATCGAAGAAACGTTACCAGACTCATAATTTCTGATCAAATTCTAATTTCGTTTTAATTAAACGGTGAACCGCTTTAAAAGAAGGAAAATATAAAACAGCCTTTTGTTTTTTTATATTTTGAAATTACCTGCGCTTTGTTGTGCTTTCAATAAAATAAGTACCTACCTAAAATTGAAAAAAAAAATGCTGTCACATTTACTTACAGCTACATTTATCTCACTATTCATAATTTCGTTTGTTTTGTTTACAAATGGGAATGCACGATTCCCAGGATTTTTTTGTAATACATAGTACTTATCTATAATAGAAAGATTTTCAACAACCATTTTCAATAGACTTACGAAAAAAAAACTCTTAAAAAATTTAATAATTAAAATTCTGAAATTCTTACCCTTACGGATGTTAAAGGTCAATCATGATGATGATAATAGAAAAACGACCTAACGAAATTAATTCTCAGTTGTTCTATAATATTTTTCAGTTTTGAATTGTCTGCCTAGGGTGCCAAGAAAAATATCTAGATAGAAGCAAAAACTTTATTTACCTCGCGTGCCAAAAAGAGGCGCTGGAGAGCCTCTTTGCTCGCCGTGAAATACAATCCGCTCCCGACCGCTTTCCACGCGAGACGTCAAGTTATAAAAACAAAATTCCTTGTTGTTCAATAATTAACTGTTCAAACAGCACCGAAAAAGGAAATTGTGAAATTTAGTGTTGTTTTACATCACTGAATTACACTTGTGACGTCAAAGTACCTATGCATAATGTTACACGCTCGGTTTCAATACAAATCGGCGAACTCTTTGCTGCTATCTGGATTTATAGGATTAGATAAATCGACCGTGCCCAGCCAGCACCACATACCACATAGGTATGCAGCTTGGTACATACCTACATATGTGCTAGCTATGTGATATTATTGGTGTTTATATAGCTAGTAGGTACCCCGTTAACAGCTTTCACGCCTCAGTAGCCTTTTGTTCCCTCTAAATAGGTAGATATGATCCCTTCCTCTAATAGGGATGGGATATTCAACGTTTTATAAGTCGCAGATAAACTTAAATAATAGCCAAAGAAAAATCGGCTCTAAAAACTCTTGTTGAATAGTTGTACTTTTTTTATAAAATAGGTAATAGAGTATTTTTAACCTAAGATAAGTCAAATGTATTATTTTTAGAGGTATTAGATGTCCTAGAATGTCTAAGAACATGGATGTTGGTCCCTGCCCTACCCCCGACGTCCCCCTACATCAATTAGTTTCAATCCATAATTTCAAATTATTCGTTTTTGTCATTTATTTGTTTGTTTTCTAGTTTTAATTTGGGTTTAAGATTTGTTTTGCCAAATTTCTTATGCGGTGAAGCCTCAATTGAAGTTTCTAAAATACGAGCTGACCCAACAGACGTTGTCCTCTTAACTATGAATATTTAAATTTTCTAGTTTTTCGCGTAACTTTGTTAATTTTTTTCTTACATATGAACTTTCTCCTGATATAAATAAATACAACAAAAAAAGAATTAGCGAAATCGGTCCAGCCGTTCACGCGTGGTGCCGTGACCAAGGGAAATAGGGATTAATTTTTAGGGTTCCGTATCCGAAGAGTGAAAACGGAACCCTATTACTAAGCCTCCGCTGTCCGTCCGTCTGTCACAGGGCTCTATCTCACGAACCGTAAGAGGTAGACAGTTGAAATTTTCAGAGAATGTGTATTTGTCTTGCCGCTAACACACTTAATAAAAATAAAATAAATATCCAAATTAAAAGGGGCCTCCATAAAAAAACGTGTTTTTTTTGGCTATTTTTGCTTTTCATTTGTCAAGGCATTGTATCCCTTGTACTAAAATAGGCAGACACATAAAACTTTCTATAAATAAGTAACCCTTCAACTGCAATAATAACAAATACTAAAAATATAATAAAGTAGAAAATTTACGAACAAGTGAAAATTTGATGTTCTTTGAAAAAGTTGCCTGATTTTTACGGTACGGAACCCTTCGTGTGCGAGTCTGCTCGCACTTCAAAATTTCCGAACACAATTCACTTTTAATTTTTATATTGGTATATAGATTTGACTCTAATTTGTTACTAAACATAAAATTTCCAGACACATTTATCTTTTGAGTACCTATCAAAAGGTAATTTAATATGACCTATCTTATCCGACCTTTCTAGAGTTCGATAGACAAGTATACTCCATACTTTTCATTAGATATTAAATTTCCAAAAGGGAGATTGAATGTATATAGCTTGCTTCTGACGCGGCTTTGCACACGTTTCACCAATATAAAAAGTACCATAAATGTTATTTCAGAGTAAGAACTATACCTCTGCAAAGTTTCATCTCGATCAGTTCAGTAGTGCTGGCCTTCTCTTCACCCAAATATCTGACAACTGCGGAAACTTTTGACTTTGTAATATTGGTTGGATGCATTTTTTGACATCTCTCGTGACAAATCCGATGGAACTTCTCATTTTTCAAAACCATTCAGCCATTTGGGCAACACCGACAGACAAAGGAACTTACAAATTACAGACCTACCTACCCACGTAGAAACAGAGATGTACCAATGTGATAATTCGAAACTGTAAGAAACCTCTAACAATTTAGATAGGAAGATAGAATTGTCTTTTTGCTATAACCGGTTTTGAATATTGTATTTCAACTGGTTAAATCAATTAATTGGAATTTAGATTGTTGAAACAATAATACCAACCATTTTATTAATTTGGGCACATACCAGTTATTATAATCGTTTTGTTTTTGTATTAATTAAATATGTGGTAAGTTTCACTTCATTGCTTGAATGTTTAATACCGTTTGACCTTTTTGCCGACCCGTATCAACCTTATTGCTAAGAAAACATATCTCAAAATATGTCGAAATATTCTGAATAAAATAGTATACTTTTATCATGAAAATGTTCTGCAGCCCTTGGATATGAATGTTTAATATTTTAGAAGGTTCTTCATATTTTTATATTAAGTTCGTAGTATTTATTAAACAAAAACGTGATAATACTGTAGGTATTACAACTTGACCAGTATAAAAGTTTCATAAGCTGCAGGACAACAAGTAGAAAGGTAGATATTTTAAACAACAAAAGTTGCATGGCGTGGGTAGGACAACCTACTTGGTTGCGGGAAGACCAAGACAGAGGAGGCTAGTTAAAGAAGAAGGTGACATAGGCCTCTTTTCACTCACATACCCACACAGCATCACCTATGGAAGGTATTACGGGTGATCCCAGCATACAATGGTGATGATGATCCTGTGCTATTGAGTATATAAAACCTATTTATCAACCGCATGTCAAGAAGGCACAATATAAATATCGATTAAAATTCAAAAGCATTCACAGTGCGTAACAAAAAATATTTCAGTTGAATAATGAGAAAAATCAGGTATCTAATAAAAAAGCTCCAAGCTTAAAATAAACTAATTCTTGCATGCACTTACGAGCACATGCCAAAATAAAAGGCAATTAACATAAAAAGGCACTTTAGATATTGCTAGATAAGTACTTACAAAGTTTATAGCTTAATCTTTATCATCCGACAATAAAATATCACAACACAGCTCTGAGAGCAACTAATCAAACCAATAAATCTCAATAATAGCCGTAATAATACTTGTTTACAGTTTCTTCAACCTAATTACGATAAAACACGAACACATTTTTCAACTGTAAATATTTTTTATCACAAACAACGGAACGTATGCATTCCAAATGTTATTTTTATTTTTTCTTTTCTCTCGAGCCGCGTTCGAGTTTCGAATTTCGAAATTCCCGCATGGCGGGGCTCGTTCGGGAACAACAACAGCGCCGAGCGGACTGGAGGCCTCTGTGCTCCGCTCGCAACGCGCATGTGCCCGCAACCTCTTATAATTTGATATCTCACATCACCGCCCTTGTGACACTCCGTGGTAAAACCGACTCGTAAATTATTCAATTTTATTTACTTATCCGTGCGTTGAGGTATATTGCTGTGTGATTTTTAAGAGCCTATAAAAGAAGCCACGAGTTATGCTCCCGTTCTAAATTCAAATGATAACAGCGAAGACAAATGGAGGCGTCTCATGCAACCTGAGAAACGTCAGTTGGTTTTGAAAAAGGTTTTCGCGGTACATAAACTTTTTGCGCGTGGTAGGGATTCCACGAGAACGACAAAAAACTAGGGAAGTTCGAGTCAGTTCGCTGATCGAGTTTAAAACAATTTTCTTTTCTGGATAATTTTATTTTGAGTAAAGGAGGATGTAGTCGCTTTTCACGGAAGGACTATGTCCAGCAGTGGACTAGCATAGGCTTTAGATGATGATGAGATGAGTGCCTACTAACTTACTGAAAATTGTTGTGTGTAGTTGTTGTGTGTAGTGCAATTCTGAGGTTGGCCGTGGCGAACCTCAGAATTGCATCAGTATAGGTAATTATGACTATCCCGTTGAAATAGATGTAACTAGCAGCGTCGCGTCGTAACTTTGTGCTGACCACAATTTCACTTTGCATGCATTAGGGCAGTGAGTAAAGTTGGGTTGCCAGTGCATCGTGACGTGACTTTATTTAACTGGCAACTAAATTGACGATTCAGTAGCGCAGTAGTATAGGGCTAACTGAGATGGAGTACCTACCTAGATGGCGGGTTCGATGCATCTGCGTAACAAAATGTTTCTGTGTGTGTAATCTGAGGAGATCAGGCGCTGGGTGCTTTTAAATACTTAAAACAAAATCCGTTGCAACCATATCCTCCATGGCTGTCACTGTTGGAAAATAGTAGACCAAGTCATTGCCAATTTAATGTAGTATGAGCTCTTTACTTTTTTTATACCCACTAAGTAGTAAGCAAACTTGGCAAGTACGGTAGCTTATCCAATTAGGCACTACTCGTCGTAATTCAAATCAACAGAAATTCCATCCTACCTTTTGCCAATGGTTCGACATATTCAGGGTGGTACTGGTACCCATATCGCGTGGACATATCAACTGCCAATACCAACACGTGCCAAAATTGGAATTGTATTTGGCATCGGCTTACGACTTGATTAAGATGGAACAATGTTGCCATTACAAGTAGTATCGAAAGCTCCTGTGATACCTATTGCACATACGAGTATTACCTATTTGTAAAATAATGTGTTGGTGTTTGCGTCTTTTTAAGTTTGGATAATGTACAGTCAGCTGCGAAAATATATATACACTGCCAAGTTTTCAATTTGATATAATAGTAAGTGTATAAGTAATTGTGATCATTTATATACCGCATTTTGACAAGGACGATGACTACTTTGTACGAAAAGTGCGTGGACTTTTATTTGAAAAGTTCTGAGTAAAATAAAAATTAAAACTTGGGAGAATATACATATCTGAGCAGCTGACTGTGCGTCTCTAAAAACGTCCTTGGATTATTTTTGACGTATAAACAAGTTGGAGCCGGATTTAATCGCACTACTTCACTCGTTCCAGTGTACCATTCCGGCTGCTAGGCTATGAATAAGTAAGTAAAACTATATTTTGCCAAAAGGGGCTGATGTCCGAGGGATGGTCTCCATAATACACTGTGCTTCGGCAGCACTGACCCCCCTATCTCTATTATTTCCCTTCCCCCCATCTACGAAGTTTGCAGAGTGATCCATCTGAAATGTATGTGGCGTTTATATTGATCTCTATTTTACAGAAAACTATAGAGAAGTCTGTAAGAAGGATACTTTTTGAAAAATTTACATGGGAAAGATTTTTTTCAAATGGCCACCGATTGGTATATTAAATGATAAATATTGGTTTGTACGTCTCAAAACCGTTATTAAAATTCCTGTAGATTTCATGTTTTTTTAAATATTTTGAAAAAAGTCGAAAAATACCCATTCCCACCCTATCTTCGAAGCTTGCAGAGCAATCTTTCTGAAATATATGTAGCGTTTGTAGATTTAATTCTACATTTTACAGCAAAAATATAGAGAAGTCTGTAAGTAGAACACTTTTTGAAAAATGGTCAACAGGGGGGTATTTTTTTTAATAGGGGGAGGTTACCTCACCGAGTTGGGTATCAAATAAAAGGTGTCAGTTTCTACATAATCAAAACAATTAGCTCAATTTCATAAAAACCTGATCAGCGCTTATTTGTTAATATTTTCCTAATATTCGAATCTAAATTATAGAATTTACACAATAGATATTTTTATATTTTCAGTCGTTCACCAAGGCCTTAAAATTCCTTTCCTCTTGTCCATTAATGAGCAGTGTATAATTACGACGATTCAACACAAAAGGTATACGGAAATTTACCACGCGAGCTTTCCCATTTCGTTAATATTCTTACACAAATGGTGAAATTAGAATCACACCGACGCATTTTGACTCTGCTTTCAACACTAGAATAAAAAGAGGTACATCTATTTCGGAAAATTATAATTATCTCCATTGGTACGCCCAATTTAAATATCGTCTGAGAAAGTTTAATTAGCTTGTTTACTTCACGCCAACCAGTAGGTACTGGTATTAGTTCGGACTAAAATTTTGCGTAGACATAGAACTACTAAAAAAAACACCTTTTATATCTAAAACACTGTAGGCTGAAGTTTGAAATCAAATAATGAAGTTTGGGTTAAATATTATCGTTGCTAGACTAGGCGGGCTAGCCTAGGCGTAGCTTCTGCTACGGCGTAGCATAAGGACGGTTCATCAAATTAGAAGAAATCCATATTTAGCCTATTGTTTCTGGGTTTTAGCAATTAGGATTATAAGATTATTCCGTTACGCTTGTAAGTGCAACAGCATTATAATTATGTAGCTATATACCAACCAAACTCGGTGTGGAATGTTTGTAAACAAACCACCCATACTAAACCTAAAGTTCACTCTGTTGCCACGTCTTTTATACGCAATTTACATTACTTGTCGATTTGAACGCCTTCCTTCAATAAATATTGCTTACAATTATAGCTGAAGCTCGACGCCAAGCAAATGAGTTTTAGTTTGTTGTGTCGTAAACATTGTGTTTGTAAACATACCACAACACAAAAATACACCCATTTTGGCTACTGTATAGTAACGTACACGATGGCCAATGACTTATAAATTAATTTATATTCCTAATTTAAAGGCTGTGAGGGATAAGGCATGTATTCCACCACCCGCCGGCAAGGAAGCGCCTATCGGCTATTTTCTCGCTCAAGAAACTTACAATAGATATACATTCCGTGTAAACAAAAGAGATGCATATATTAATAGTCGATGGCTGACTGTTTGCACTGCCGTCAAGGAATCGCTCCACTAGTTTGTCGCTGAGCGACAAAAGCTATCAAAGATAACGTGCTCAGCGATAATCGCTTGGCGGTCAGAACTCACGCCGAGAGATCAACCAACGGTCATTTCTCTACAGTGCGGATCTGCGGATGGCCGCCAGCGAGTGGCGCGAATAATCGTCCTTCGCACTCACACACTCGCTTAGCCAAGTGACAAAACTATCGGAACTACACACATGACTCAAGAAGCAAACATATGTGAAAACACGATTGACAAAAAAAAACCGATAGAAAGATTACGTAAGTGAACTGTAAGTTCTGTTAACAGTTCACTTACGTGATTTTTTTATCGATTTTTTTTTGTCAATCGTGTTTTTTCTTTCAAGATTTTTTTATTTATTTTTTGCTTAGATTATAATTTAGTCGAGATTTCAGAAACCCTGCGATCTATTGAAATGATTTATGTTTTGATTCGTAAGTTATTAATAATTGGTTCCTATAAGCCAGTTTCTTAAGGGGCAGACCTAACAGGTTTGGTTGTCAAACTAGGCCAAGATCTCAGTACCTACTCACGGGATCCTCTTGGTAAAATACTCGATTTACAAAAAATTATAAAAAAAATTTGGTTTCATGAATGTGTAAACAACAACAACAAAGTAAACACGATTGAGAAATAAAATACGTTAAAAAAAAACATTAAGTGCACTGTTTCGCACATAATTTGGTCGAGATTTCAGGAATCCTGCGGTCTATTGAAATTATTATTATTATTATTTTTAAATCTCAAATGATATTAGCGATGTTTTGATTCGTAGGTTATTATTATTTAATCCCTCTAAGCCAGTTTCTTAATTCGTAATAATAACTTGGAATAAACAATAAATTGGATATTTGCGATTAAGTATGCTCTGTTCCGTTCTTATGAAGGCGAAATCCTATTCCTATCCTATTCGCACAACGTGCCCGCTTAAAGAATGGAATTGAGAATACACAGCCATACAAACAGGTTATATTTGCCATTTCTCAACACGCTGTAAACCCCAAAATTGTATAATTCCTAATTTAAAATTGACAGTTCAATAACGACCATGAATCCCTTGGGCATTGGGCGAAACTAGAAAAATGTGCCATTGTAGATTTCTTATAGAGGGCATTATCTAAATGTATTGGAGTAAGTGCGGCCAAAGAGATTGTCGCACTGTAAGCCGACTACAAATAAAGGGGCGAAACGGCGCGATCGGAATTGGCAGGGTGCCATCAGTGTTGCTAGGATATAACTTTTCATCATGATTTTGGGCTAAATTTTATCACACAACGTGGGTAACGTTTAAAGACTAATATTTGAAAATTAACGAACTTGTATTTTTGATAGATAGAACATCAAAACTGGCAAATATATTAGGGAAATTATAACCAAAACTATTATTGTGATAACATCAGCTCAATTTCACTATATACTGTTCATCATCATCATCATCATCATCATCATCAGCCTATATTCGTCCACTGCCGGGTATCCTGTTATTAAATCAATAATCTAATCGTTACAGGCATTTCCTGTGAATTTAAAACGTAATTTATGTCACTATTTTTATGTTTCTAGGTAACTTTTGAATACCGCAAACTGGCAACACTAGCCACCGTCTATGTAAGGTATCGAAAGTAAAACATTCGAGTTTTTTACGTCGCATCATTTGCAGGTCTATTGAATACAACTGCCAGCGTTAATGAAAGAGGGGACACTTTTTAATGAGCATCCAGTCCGAATAGTTACTTTAATACTGTAGCATTATGGATCAAAATTAAACCATTACGGACAAAAGAAAAGGGTAAACAAAACTGAACAAAAACTGTGGTAGTACTAAAGAAAGCCCTCATCATCACGATCGGCCTATAGGCCTATAGTTTTAGTATACTAAGCCATGGACATAGGCGCCATGCGCTAGCAGCATCCAGCATCTGCCTGCAGCTTGTTGCTGGTCGTTATCTCCTTACCAGAGGGCGTCCTACACTACGTTTGCCGAGTCGCGGTTTCTACTCAAGAACACGTTTACAGGCACGCAGCGGTTGTCTGTTCTTTGCGAGATATGGCTGGCCTCTTGAAATCAAAGTGGGAGTGGTTAACCTTAACGAGAGCGGAATTAAAATAGCTTTTAAACGTTGCTCCAATAAAAACTGTCAAAAAGTGCCCACGGCCATCACGATCATGCATGCCTGAAAACGTTTTACTAAAAGCCGTATAAACTTTTATGTTTTTTAAGGGTTCCGCACCCGAAGGGTGAAAACGAAACCCTATTACTAAGCCTCCGCTTTCCGTCCGTCCGTTCGTCTGTCATAGGGCCCTATCTCATGAACCGTAAGAGGTAGATAGTTGAAATTTTCAAAGAATGTGTATTTCTTTTGCCGCCATATGACCAAGTAATAAAAATAAAATATTATTAACACTCCAAGTACATTTTATTTAAAAAAAACGCAATTTCTATTAACCTAAAGCTATTTTACTTACACAGAGGAATATTAATTAATCAATACCAAAACACATTTAATAATTCGGTTTTACCAACACACAAGAGAGTCAACGTCCAAGCAGCACGACGACTTATAGCAGAGTGAGTGTCCGTCCCTCGTTCCTCCGGCTTTTATAGTAATAGCTATCCATAACCTCGAATCACATCTATCAATATATATTCAAATTATAGGGGGCTTCCATACAAAAAACGTGATTATTTTGGCTATTTTTGGTCTTAGTTTGTCAAGGCTGTATCTCTTTAACTACAATAGATGACATGAAACTGTGTATAAATAAGAAAAACTTCAAAAGAAAAATATATATAATAAAGTTGAAAGTTTAAAGGGTTCCCGAACAAGTGAAAATTTTATGTTCCTTGAAAAAGTTGCCTGATTTTTACGGTACGGAGCCCTTCGAGTGCGAGTCGACTCGCACATGACGGTTTATTTCTCTGTATTCAAGGAAATTGGAAGCACAAATTTTGAATTACAAGTAGAAATAGCTTTCGACATTATAGCCATTGTGAACCGTTTTAATAAAGTGCAATACCTACAACATTCATTAAATTAAATAAATATAAATAAATAATAGTCTTTGCTCGCGGCTTCACATAACTTTTTCAGGATAACCTATTTAACGGTCCTAAACTACACCTATTTAAAATTTCAGTCGGACCCGTTCCGGATTAGCGTTAAGAAATAACTTACATTCGTTTATCCACCCATCTACCTATCCATCCAAACTTTCGCGTTTCCTTAAGTATTATTACACTGTGTTTTAAGTCTGCTGATATTTAATAGTTCTCCAGCCTATATTGGTCCACTGCTGGACCCAGGCCTCGCCCCGAGAAGCGCCTTGCTGTCTTTTATCTCACGGAGGGTAATGCCCATAATCACAGTTCGGTGGTAGAATTGTTCTGCAGGGGGCGCTGCTGCCCACCCCTGGTGGATATCCCTTAGTCGCCTCTTACGACAACCGCGGGAATAGTTGGGGTGGTGCAAATTCTAAGCTAATAAAATAAAATAGTTGCTGTAGTTTATCTAGCTTAGTTTAATAATAGCACGCCTTTTTGTTTTGTTTCTACCATGTGTGGTTGGCAGGTAGAAAATGCCATCGGCATTAAGCCCACGGTACCTTTTGTATACTTTTGTTAAATGTGTGCACTAAAGTATTTAAATAAATAAATAAATAATGGAGTACAATACACGGCAATAGTGTAAGAACATATTAATGCAACTGACTGTACCTCAATGTATGGGTATGTAACTTCTCTTAGAAGCGTGAACTAGAAGCGTGACTGAAAGTTTTAATTGTTCCCGATTGGGTCGATATCAGTGCACTTAAGATTTTATGACGGCGTTCAGTGGCCGCACTTATGTGCTCTTAGTGGCGTAGTTTTGTCTACTGAATGGGTATTTAAATCACCTATTCATAAAACATTTACTTTCTTTTATAAACACTCTGGTTTATGATCGGTGAGTTTATTCCATAACATTGCTTGTCGCGATTGCTGTGTTTTTTTTAAAGAAACGTAATGTTGGTTGTGATGATGATAGATTTGAGTTGACATATTACTGTAAGGCTTAATGATCATATCAACCTATCTTAGTCCACTGCTGGACATAGTAGGCCTCCCCTAATGAGCGCCATAGCGCTCCGTCTTTAGCTTGCCGCATCCAACATCTGCCTGCAGTCTTTCGCAGGTCGTCAATCCACCTGGCCCGAGGGCGTCCCACACTACGTTTGCCGAATCGCGGTCCACTCGAGAACACGATTACCCCAGCGATTGTCGGTTCATCGCGAGATAGGGGCGGCCCACTGCCACTTCAGCTTGTTAATTCTCTGAGCTATGTCAATATCTTTGGTTGTCTGTCGGATGTATTCGTTACGAATCCTATCCTTCAGGGAAACTCCGAGCATAGCTCTTTTCATAGCTCGCTGAACAACTTTGAACTGATCGACCAACCCTACCGTGAGACGTTAGACTTAATAAGTGACAGAAATTATAAATTAGTACTTATGAACATACTTACGAAAAAAACGACGAGTGGAGTTCGATTCAGATGTATTCGTGATTTTATTAGTTTACTTTATCAGTATTTTCACTGCTTATTGGTTCATTTTAGTTTTTTTATCCATAATCAGAAAATGCACGCGAAAATTTACGTTTTTGGGCACTAAGCTAAAAATTGCTATTATATTGTTATTCTTTTTTCTAAATTAAAAATGTTACTAATGTATAGTTTACTATAGTTTCTAAGAAAGCTGATAAAATTTGCTTTATAACGTTTTTTATTATACTATAACTTCTACAGTTTAGAAAAAAATTAAATTTTAAAAGTGTAATACTTCGTTTTGCATGCCAGTGGCTAGGACTCTCACGATTACATTTGAATCGATCAGCTGACTGCCAAGGACGTGGTACCACAAAGTATCTTTCTACTTATAAGATTCATACCGACCACAAAATAATAACAGAACACGACTCAAAACAAACTACGTTTTTTTTTTGTTCTATGCTATAGCACATAATTTAGGTAGGTAGGTACCTATTAACTATGTCAGTAGGTTTTACT
This sequence comes from Eupithecia inturbata, assembly GCA_963662085.1. NCBI lineage: Eukaryota > Metazoa > Arthropoda > Insecta > Lepidoptera > Geometridae > Eupithecia > Eupithecia inturbata. Next base: position 3,407,875 of record OY759194.1, on the reverse strand, counting down.
GGAGTCCTTGAATAACAACCCGGAAAGCCTACTCAGATTAAGATTAAATCAATTATTAGTCCAAAAAGAAACTGATATAAACAAACATCACTTGTGTAGTCAGTCACTCGTTTAGATACCTCGTTGAGTAATACCTAAATAAAGAACGCTACTCAAAGATGAATGTTGGTATGAAGCTATCTTGAAATGAAAAGTCCTCCATCATATCAATTCTACGTTGCGCGGCTTTGACATTATATTCATGGCGTATCTGTAAACTTGTATTATTTAAAATTTAAAATCATTTGTTTCAGACTACATAGATCCGTAATATGTTACACAAAATTGAAATAATAATTAAAAATCACAATAATCTACAAAAACATTAATTAAATTACAAAACAATACAATTGATTACAGTAAGAAATGAAATATAAATAATAAAACAAAAGTCCTTTCGTTGTCCAGCAATCATTTCTGTAGGGGTTCCTACAGTTATATAAGTTAAGTTAATAGTTAAATAGTTAATAGTTAGAGGGAAGGATAAAGTACGAATCAAACCCCCGAGTGCTAGTTTGACACTGATTTAATATTCACAAGTAATTGCACAATAATACGTAGGTAAGCAAATTGGTGCAAGAACATGTGTTTGAGTTGGTATACATGCTTAGCTATACATGACCTAGTTCATTAACTCTACCTATCGTGCGGTACTCCGTACATTCTGCCGGCCAAAACGGTAACAGTCAAATCACTATGTTATCTTAATGCTATGATTCAAAAGTGTATAAAACGTAAGTAAGTAAAGCAAAAAGAACATGTATGCGAGTAAAGTTATGTAAACAATGTAAGTATAAAATATGTAAATTAAATGGTAGGTAGGAATATGAATGAACTCTTAAATATTTCATCACTGCACTACACTACACTGTTAATAGTCAATAGAATGTCTAATAATGTCCAATCGTAACAATGGAAGTCGTGGTAGGTGCCCCCGGGGCCAAAGTTGTCAAGCTCCAGGTCCACACGCCGCGCCTCTGTCGTCGCCGCGCTCTCAGCTGCCGCTGCGCCGCCGCCGCCGACCGCGCTGTTGCAGCGCGAGTGGTAGAAGCATTTGTAATTGGCTGCCGGATCATCTACTTGTTGTTGTCCTGGACTGTGTTATGGCTGTGTAGATATGCCCGTTTCTAGTCAGCGACGTCATGCTCTTACTGGTGCAGAATATGCATAGGTAGGTACTGTGCACTTCCCGTAGCACGTTAGTATTGTGTAACTTGATCCTTAGCTCGTGCCGCGCCGCATTCTTTGCGTGTCACATTGTTTTGTGTTGTAGTTAAAATAGTGATTGTTTAATTTGTGTCATATAAATGGGTTTATCTATATGGCAGAGAAGTTGGTTTGTCTGTACATTTTTTTTTTTTTTTTTTTATGTTTTGAGATATCTCCTTGAGTCAGTAGAGTAGAGTTAGATGTAGTAATATAGTGGATAATAGCTTTCTCAGAGGCTTCCGTTTTGTGTCTAATGTACAGGTCGCCCGCTTGTCGATGAGTCGGCCGGTATCGGTGTGACGTCATTCCTCGTTAATTGTGCGTCATTGTATTGTTGGGATGGAACTTCATTTTTCACAGGTAAGGGTGAGAGTTTTAAAATTGGCCTCTTCATGATTCCGTTTTTCGTTTTGATAGTCACCACTCGTACGTATCCATCTTTACCAGGATGTACCTCGATGATTCTGCCCATCGCCCACTTGCCAGGAGGAAGGTTTTCTTCTTTGATAAGAACGATGTCATCAACCTCTAGATTCTTAGATGGTGTCCTCCATTTAGAGCGCACTTGGAGTTGTTGTAGATAATCAGAAGACCACTTCTTCCAAATTTGTTTGTTCATCGATTGAATTAGCTGCCATCTGGTGGACAAGTTCATGTGATCAGAATCAGTTTGTGGTCTTGATATCAGTGATCCTCCTATAAGGAAGTGTCCCGGAGATAAGTATTCGTCGTCTGGGCCTTCGCTTAGTGCAGTTAGGGGCCGTGAGTTGAGGCAGGCTTCAATTTGGTGAAGTAAGGTGATAAACTCTTCGTATGTGAGCTTCTGCTCACCTATCACTCGCTTGAGGTGGTGTTTTAGACTCTTAACGGCTGCTTCCCAGAGGCCACCTGCAGAGGGGTAAGCTGGTGCGTTAAAGTGCCATTGTATGTCAAACTCATTTATGTTGCTCAATACTTCACCGTCGATTGTCTGAAGTATCTCTTTATATTCTTTTTTCAGTAAGGTATTAGCTCCTATAAAGTTTCTTCCCTGGTCACTGTACATGTGTTTGGGAACTCCTCTTCTGGCGCAAAAGCGTCGAAATGCAGCCAGAAATCCAGGCGTACTGAGGTCGGACACGAGCTCCAGATGAACTGCCTTGGTTGACAGGCACACGAACACTGCCACGTATCCTTTGTGAGTTCGCACCCCTCGGCCCTTGTTTGCCCTTATGTCGAAGTGGCCTGTGAAGTCTACCCCTGTGTGGGTGTAGGGACGTGAAGGCGTCACACGAGGACTCGGGAGATCCGCCATGATTTGAGTCATTTTCTCCTCTCTGAATCGTCGACATGTCACGCACTTGCGCAGTTCTCTCTTCACTGTCCGAAGTCCGCTAAGAATCCAGTACTTTTCTCGGATGTATGCTAGAGTCAAGCTTGGTCCGCCGTGCAGTGTGATGTGATGAGCCTGGTGTATGATGAGCTCAGTAATTTTGCTGTGAGATGCTAGTATTATAGGATGCTTTGCTGATTGACTGAGTAAAGAATTGTTCAACCTTCCGCCAACTTTCATCAATCCGTCGTTTGAGTCGATGTAAGGGTTGAGGCTTGACAACTTGCTCCCTTTGTTCAATTTCACTTTTTTCTCATGTTGGTGTATTTCGTCTTGAAAATCCATAGCTTGAGCAGTTTTAATCGTCAGATTAAGAGCGTGTTGCAGTTCTACAGCGGATAGGTATTTATGTTGAAGCGTTTGTTTATTTCGCAACCACATTGTGAAACGCGTTAGCCAGCATATTGTTGTTGTTATACGCCTTATTGAGCTACAATCGTTTAGTAAATTTATTATTAAATCGTTTTTATAAGCTAAGGCAAGGGCGGCGTTCACACTGTGCTTCTTGACGTCTATGACCGGTGGTTGGTATGTGCTGTTTCGTACGTTTTTGTCATCGAATGTAGTCAACCAGTGCGGTCCTTGCCACCACAAGGGATGTTCTGTCAATTGTTGCGATGTCAGTCCTCTTGTAGCGCAGTCTGCTGCGTTCTCTTCAGAGCGTACGTGGTGCCATGATGATGATGGTATGATGTTTAGTATAGTTCGAACCCTGTTAGCTACAAATTGTTTCCATCTGTTGGTGTCTCCATAGAGCCAACCAAGAACCACCATTGAGTCGGTCCACGCATAAATCTGTACAGCATACATTTGCAAAAATGCTTCCTTGACCTTCTTCATGAGGCGTGATAGTAGTAGCGCACTACATAGTTCAAGCCGAGGCAAGGATTGTTTATTTTTCAAAGGCGATAACTTTGTTTTGGCGGTCACAAGCGTCGATGTGTACTCGCCTTTAGAGTCTGATGTTACGACGTAGATAGTACAGGCATAAGCTTTTTCTGAAGCGTCGCAAAAACCGTGTACTGTGTAATTGTTTCCAAGGTATCTAGGTATTTGGAATTTATCTAGAGTTTGAAAATCCCTTCTAAGTTGTAGCCACTCCTTGTTTATATTTTCTGTTACATGTTTATCCCAGTCAATAGTTTCTTGAGACCATGTTTTTTGAAATAACAGCTTAGCTTTGATAGTTAGTGGAGATAGCCACCCGAGTGGATCGAATATCTTGGAGATGTTTGATAGAAGTTTTCGTTTAGTTATGACGTCATCATTGGCGTCATCTTGAAATTGGTTTTGAAATGAAAAAGTGTCAGTTACGGGATTCCAACGTAATCCCAATGTTTTCTTGCTTTCTGCGTTTTTAAAGTCAAGAGGCATATCAAGTTGGTCAGTTGTGAGGTCTTGTATGAGTTCCTTGGTATTGCTGGACCATTTGCGAATGTTCATCCCAGCTCCTTTCAAAATGTCGATTATCTCCTGTTGTAGCTGTTTAGCTTCAGTTATGTTGTTGCTACCTTCAAGGAGATCATCCATGTAAAATGAGGACATTAGTGCGGCAGCTGCTTTGGGAAACTGGTGCCCGTCATCCATTGCTAGCTGTTTTAGGGTTCGCATTGCTAGGAAGGGCGCTGCTTTACTCCCGTAGGTTACCGTCGTGAGCTGGTAATCCTTTAGAGACTCTCCATCAACAGCAGCAGATGAGCTCCTCCACACAATCCGTTGAAGATGTTGGTCTGATTCGCGAACGAAAATCTGACGGAACATTTTCTCGATGTCAGCGGTGATGACGTACTTGTACTGACGCCATACTAGTATGAGATGTTGCAGATCCTTCTGTAGGTTAGGGCCGCGTTCCATCAGATCATTGAGGCTGTATCCACTCGATGTTTTTGCGGAAGCATTGAAAACGGTTCGTTGTTTAGTTGTGGTCGAATCCAATTTTAAAACACCGTGGTGAGGAAGATAACATGTTATCTCACTGTGTTTGGTAACAGTAACCATGTGTCCTTGATTTTCGTAGTCCTGCATAAATTTATTGTAGTTTTTAGAAAACTCCTCGTTTCGCGACATCTTGTTTTCTATGTTGTAAAATTGTGCAATGGCTTTCGATTTTGACTGACCCAGATTTTGTTCGAAATTGGGCTTCATTGGAATAGCAACTTCGTATTGTCCTGTTGCTAGGCGCCTTGTATTAGACTTGTAGTGATTTTCGCAGTACTGTTCATCTTGTGTCAATTCATTAGCCTGCTCATTGATCTCTTCAATTTCCCAATATTGTGACAGTTCAGCCAAGTTGTTTATTACGACGTGACAATTAAATGTCTTCACGGTTCCTGACAGAATCCAACCCAGCCTCGTTTGTTGAGCGATAGGAGCCATGTCTGGGCCTTTGATCAGACCGCTCATGAGTATATCTGAGTAAACACTGGCATCTAAGAGTAAGTCGATGGTTTTGGAGATATTGTACTCAGGGTTGGCGAGTTGAACGTGTTGCAGGTGGGGCCAGGATTGTCTGTTGAAGGACACATTGGGTAGCTTGTTTATGACGTGTCTAATAACCAAAGCTTGTGTTGTAAAATCATAGTCCTTGTAAATCGATTGGCATTCAAGTGTGATGACTGCCTTGCCTTGTTTGGACCCATTTCCGATGCCAGAGATAGATGCGTGGTACCGCTGTCGGGGCAAGCCTAACATCTGTGCTGCGTTTTCGGATATTAAGGAAATCTGGGAACCTTGGTCCAAGAGAGCTGTTAAGGTGACGTATTCACCGTCCGCGGCCTTGACCTTGATAGATACGGTCGTAAGTAAAATCTCCTCATCATCTGTAGCGACGTGATTAACGCTGTGTTGCATGTTAGGTTGCTGTGGTGGCGTTTGAGATTTCGCAATACGAGCCGTAGGTACGGACGATGACCCGGCCTCGATTATTTTATTCGATAAATTGTCAGTAAGGTTGATATTTGCGTATGCGTCATGTAAAATCGTATGATGGTGCTTATTACAAACTCTGCATGTTTTCTTCGATGAACACGTGTCATCGTTGTGTGAGTATAAGCAATTTTGACAAATCTGCAATTTTGTTACGGTCATTAGCTTCCGGTCCGGTGTTAATTTAGTAAAATTGGTACATTTATATAAATAGTGATTGTTGTTACACATAGGACAACTTATTGCGCATACCGCACTAGCTTGATGTTCCTTATATGGATATTTAACATTCCGATATCCACCCTGCTGCTGACAATTAGGCTTGTTGACCCTCTGTTGATTGGCCTTACCAGGTGACAAATCTCTCTCCTTTTTTGTAATTATAGGCTCCAAAGCTGTGAATTTCCCCTCCAAGAAGTCCATTAGTTCCGTTAGTGTTGGTAAATCACGTGGCGACTTACGTGCTTCCTTGTAATCTCCGTATGTTTCGGGGTCTAGCTTCTTTGAGATGAGGTGAACTAACAGCGGGTCCCAGGTACTTGTATCGATACCTAAATTTTGTATAGCGTAGAGGCACTCCCTTGATGTATCGTAAAGACGTCTGATTTCGTGTGCTGTCTGCTTGTGAGCTATAGGTTGATTTAGGAATATCTCTATCTGCTTAGTAAAGAGCAACTGCGGGTTGTTGTATCTGTGTGTGAGAAGTTCCCACGCAGTGTCGTAGTTGTCTGCAGAAATATGTAGATGCTGGATAAGTCGCTCAGCATCACCCCGAACTCTTCCCTTTAGATGCTGCATCTTCTGGGACTTCGTAAGTAGGTTGTTATTATGGATGCTTTCCACGTAGAGATCGTAGAAAGAAGGCCATTGTGTGTACTTGCCAGTAAATGTTGGGATCTCGATATGAGGCGTCGATTGTTGAAGATGCAATGTTGAAGCCAGCTTGTAGTTTAAAGTTCGCTTGATCTTCGTGTATGTGTCCTCGTAAGTATCAAACTCACCGTCATATCGAGGATCTGATCCTTGTAGAATGTTGTCAATTCGCAAGTGCAGAGAGTCGATTGCATTCCATCGGTGTTGTAATGTACGCAGCTCATCTTCGATCTCCCATTTGTCTCGTATCTCGTCAACTTGAAGTTTGTTTAACTGACGGTTAAACGCGCGGAAGTTGGTCCTCTGCAGAGATAGCAACTCACCTACCTGCCCCAGCGAAGAGGTAGTTTGCTCAAAGGGCTGTGGCGGGGCCTTCGAGAGGGGCCTAGGTGATCGAGTAGGAACTTCCTCGGCTGATGTCCCCGGCCTCGGTAAGGGAGATAGAGGTGCTAGAGTAACATCCGCATCCGCAGCCGCAGGGGGGCAGGACGATATCTTAACACGGACAGATTCGTAGTATGCTCTCATTTGCTCGAATTGATTTTCGACGAAGTATGGATCGCTGTCATTTGTAAAAGAAGACAGTTTCTGGTTGTTGGATTGAAACTCTCCCCACAGCTTGTCGAGGTTATCCAGACGTTCATCCAGGTATCTGCGGGTCTTCCGACCCGCAGAATCCTTGCTAAAATTGCGTTCTAACTTCTTGATGGCGTCAACAATGCCGTGTTGGCGCTGAAGTAGATTCTCCATTTTGTAGCTTTGTAGTAAGTAGTAGTAGGAGATGTAGGTAGGTACCTAGGTAAGATGTTCAGTACTTACCTGTTTCTAAGTACCTGTAGGTACTCAGTGTCCTCGTGAAATTAGCACAACCTTATGCGCCTTCTCAATGACTGGTGGAACCCGCTGGTGGGAAGCCAGTCAACCGATTCGCAGTCGCACGTAATTCACTAAAGCACTAGAGCACTGTTTCCCTGTTTGGTATCAAACGTCGATGATACTTCACAGAATAGCTAGTAGACCACTTTCGGTTGTAATTTGTAAACCGTGTCTCCCGAACGTCGACAGGAGGCGGCCACGTTACTGGTAAAAAGTTAGGCTGAAGGAGCAAAAACTTTTAGGCTGAAGGACCAAAAACTGTAGGGGTTCCTACAGTTATATAAGTTAAGTTAATAGTTAAATAGTTAATAGTTAGAGGGAAGGATAAAGTACGAATCAAACCCCCGAGTGCTAGTTTGACACTGATTTAATATTCACAAGTAATTGCACAATAATACGTAGGTAAGCAAATTGGTGCAAGAACATGTGTTTGAGTTGGTATACATGCTTAGCTATACATGACCTAGTTCATTAACTCTACCTATCGTGCGGTACTCCGTACAATTTCTTAGTTAGTTTAGAAAACAAAAAAAAACATATTTTTTACTTCTCCTGCACAAAAAGTGTAAGTATCATTATAGCTTAGCGGGGCTAAAAATCCAGTTTAAGCTCTAGGCCTAAAGGGTATTTTTTTCTTATTAATTTTTGTCTGAAATCAGCAGCCAGTACAAGACCTCCTCCATACACAACATAAATATATATATATGTATATTATTGTATAAATAAGAGCCCCAACAAGTGCGCACACGAAGGGTTCCGTACCGTAAAAAGCAGGCAACTTTTTCAAAGAACATCAAATTTTGACTTGTTTGGAGACCCCTTTAAATTTTCAACTAAACTATATTTTTAGTACCTTTTTGTTGTTATTACAGTTGAAGTGTTATATTTAATAAAGGCAACCTAACGTGGTTCAAGAGATACAGGCTTGACAAACAAAGAACAATAATACACAAAAATACACGTTTTTGTATGGTACAAATAAATTAAATACCCAAATGAATGGGGCTTCCCCTTTAATTTGTGTATTTAATTTATTTTTATTATTTCCTGTTATAGCGGCAAGAGAAATACACGTTCTATGAAAATTTAAACGGACTACCTTTGACGGTTCATAAGAGATTCTGTGACAGACCGACGGACGTACAGCGGAGGCTTAGTAATAGAACTTTTTAAACTCTCGCGATTTCTTAACATATTAAAGATTATATAACAGGCATTTATCGCGTACCTTTTGTTTTATTTTCCCCTACGTTTCCATCGCGTTGCAGTGATCGTGGTCACGGGGCAACTAGATGTTCTCGGAGTTACAGCCAAAGATCCACGATCGCTGCAACACGATGGAAACGTAGGGGAAAATAAAACAAAATGTAGCAGCCGGTGAGTAACCTCCTGCGGTACGCTGCGCACTAGTTCAAACTCCTGCGGCATTGCTCACTAGTTCAAACTCCTGCGGCATTGCTCACTAGTTCAAACTCCTGCGGCATTGCTCACTAGTTCAAACTCCTGCGGCATTGCTCACTAGTTCAAATAACATCCTGTATATATCTGAAATAGTTTCCTTCATAAATAATTTTGGATTCACCTGAAGCGAGCTCATACAGCTATTTATAAAGCTCTTATTGCACTTATCTGGCTACGTCTCTAATGATATCAATTTCACAAAATTGTCTGTAACCTTGGAGATGACTCCATGTCTGGAAGCCGTCCACAATCCTTCAACCAAAGCAGAACAATTACTGCTTCGATATTTTATACACAAGGGTTTGAACGAAGGACTGAAATTCACACCACGACTCGACAATAATTTAAGATTTTCGAAGGCGCGCGGGCAAAGCCAGAGGCTGGCGGCAATGTACGATGCCTCTACCCTTCTATAGAATCGGTAACGAACAAGCCAGTCACCTCGATACTCCCACAAGGTCACGCTTGACGGCTATTCAGCCAATAAGAAAGCAGTAACTACTTTTCGAGATTCTACCCTCAAAATTGTGTTTTCATTGGCAGTTAAAAGAGACCTACAAGGTCAAGTGGGGTATCAAGTGATAGGTATCAGTTTGTAAATTTCTAAACATAGGCTACGTTTTGTACATTTTGAAATATTTTAATAAAAGTTGAAAAATAACCATTCCTAAATTTTAATTAAATTTTGCATAGATGTCGTTCTAGGCCTGGAATAAAACGTTTTATCCCAGAAATCAGTTCCCACAGTATAGAAATAACTTTTAAAAGTTTCTATAGAAACAACGCGTGCGAAGCCGCGGGCAGAAACTAGTAGTTCATATTTATTTATATACTTGACAAACGTTCAAAACCCTCGGCGCGCGAGTCACACTCGCACTTGACGGATCTTGTTATATGTAGGGTTGAACCTATTATAATGTATATTAATAACCATGTATGTAGAGGTATAACTTAAGTTTTAGACCATCATGTTTAATGATGACCTCATTATTACAGTTAAGTGTTTTTGTATCGAAGAGTAATTTCGTCCAAATTAAATATCATTTTATAAAGCAATCATTTTAATGACAAATGATAACGATTAGGAATATAACAAGCTAATGGTAATGGGCACTTAACAATAATTGACTTAGCGCTGTTCCCTATATCCATACAATCAATCGCTTTGGCTACAGTACGAAAGTATGGCTCAGAATCAGGATAAATACCGTTTATTTATTATGCTACGGCCACACTACGAAGCGAAGATTCGCGTTCGCGTTGTCGCAGTAAAACTTCGTGTTCGATCTACGACGAAGTAAAGTAATATTTTAGATCCATCATGGTTCATGGTTGGACACTCAAGTCATTAACAAAGGGATGTTTACCATGATTTGAGTTTATGAGGATGAGGAAAGCTCAAAACTCAAATCATGATAAACATACCATTGTTAATGACTTTACTACGACGAAGTGTTTAGCCACATTGGAAAAAACTTCGCAACGTCGTGATAATTTATTTTCCCGGAAATTTAGAAGAGGCGGTTGCGCGCTATTGTCATGTCATGCCGGCAAATAATTATTTACTGCATCTTTATGAACAAAATAAATACACCTGAAATGTAGGTGCCTTTAATTTTTTGGTATTCATCAAATAGCAAAGTCTCTAACCAGTACCTATGTATGTATAGTACATATTGGTATACTTGACAACCGTTCGAAACCCTCGGCGCGCGAGTCACACTAGCTCTTGACGGATCTTGTTATCTTTGACACTCAATAGGTTTCCTTTCAAAAGTCCCCTAAAGACAAGTCATAACTGAACATGTTCGCGTTTTACTCTTACGAGAAAAAACGGCATTTCGAAATTGGCAATGTGGAGGTACTCGAGGACTTTGACCGCATTTTCATTAAAGGAAGTATCACAATCCAATTTCAGTTTAAATTTCCTAAAATAGTGAAATTTGTGTCAAGGGTTGCAGCATTGTTAAAAAGCACGTCAAGTGTCCTTTCGTCGAAATTAATTGCATTCTGTCGTTGTCTCTTTTATGTAGGCCTAGACAGGCCTTTCATTAAATTTAATTACACTGTTTATAAAAACCTTTTGAGTTAGTGTAGTGATAATTATAGTGTATGTGCATAAGTGCTATCTTAAAGAACACATGAACAAAGTGTCTTCACCTTAAGTATAGAGACAATAAGAAAAGTGCCAATGGACACGTTCTTAGTAATATGGTGTTATAAAAATCAGTTAAAACTAAATTATCCATTAGCCAATTCTATGGCTAGATTGTAATGATACTCTAGTGTATTTATCATTAATTTAGAATGTGATTACTAGACACTGTTTATCAAGTAAGTCAATGTAGATAAAATAAATTCCTAGATAGGTATAATATAATTCGATTGCATCATAGGTAGGTATATTTAGAAATATGTAGTATGAAAATTAAAATGAAATAATAGAAAAAAATTAGAACTACTATTTACAATTGCAACAATTGAGATAACTGCAGTCTGTTGCAAACAATCTACAGTAGGTAGCTCAACTGATACATATCAGTCAGCCAGTCGGAAGCGTCCCCAAGACGCTGGCTGCATTGCCTCGCTGTATGGCAATGCTGATGCGCTGCGCCAGATACGAACCAGTCAAGGGCTGGTGAGTATCTGGCGCAGCGCATCAGCCACCAGATCTCGGGTCACGCGTCGCTTTGACGAGAAGCTCAAATTTCTTTTTTACTCGGAGAGCCTCTAAACCTAAGTTTTCTATGAAAACCCAACGAAACATATTGAAATAAAATTGTTATGCGTAAGCAAAGTAAACAAAAGTCAGAAACTAACAAACTCTTTATTGAAAGCGTAAGTGTAGTGTACACTAACTAAAGGTACATTTTTGAAAGCTGGCGCGATTGCCTTTTGTTTTCCACGCTTTCAGTTGTTTCTGTTATTCAGACATTTAGTACCTATACGAAAAGCAGATGAGAAAGCCAGCTTTTAAAAATTTACCTATTCTTGGGCAAAGCATTGATAATTGAATGAATTTTTCAGACAAATCTACATTATATTGTATCTCACATCAAAATCTAAATTTTTTGCAGGCTTTGATACATAGTTAAAAGTTTAAACTACTATACTCGTAACAATAAGCGATTCTCAGATTCTCACAAAGGTTTCAAGCACAAATTATGCAAAATTTACTTCATCTGGTTCAGCACAGCGAAACCCTGGTAAGTCCAATTCATAACCTGAAACGAGAAACTTCTCTTAGGGTTAAAAAGTCGTCGTGTGCAAGGGCTGCCTTAAACCTGAAAATTTTATCATCGCAATTAGTAGCCGCTACATAGCTTAGTTTACAACGAGGTCTATGTTGAAAACTACCTTTGTACAAATTTGTACAAAGGTTCGTTTTCAACATAGACCTTGTTATATGAAGCGGAAATTGGCTGAGTGGTGTTGTTGTTGTTATTGGTAACTGTATTTTTTTAATGAATTTTATGAAATGAATCGGATGTTGTTACTATTTTTAAGTAAAGTTTAAAAAAAATGAATGTGAATGACATCATAATATTTAAATCTAACATTTTAATTATTTAATATGCAAAAAAATTTTACAATTTGCATGAATTTTGTGACGCAGTTTAGCATTAAAAAACTTTAGAATACAGAGTGGCTGATATTCATTGCACATTAACTTAGAGCATTAAATGGTTTAATGCTCTAAGCACATTAAGTGTAAACGCATTACTTTTTAATTCTTCAATCTTTTCCTATCACTATTTCTCTATTGTTCAACTATGTTAAATTTGTACGCCAAATGGCAGATCTGACAATGCTCTAATTTTATATCTGAACATCCCTGTAATACATGTGTATCACAAATGAATAAATGAATTGAATTGAAGAGCACAGCTTGATATTTACCGTGCTTTAACGATTTTGGCTGTTCCGATATTTCGGAAAAAAGCTGTCAGTTTAATAACTAAAGATATTTTAGTAGAATAACATGATAGAATTAATTTTTATTCTCTGCTTCATCCGTCCCAGTTTTTTCCATTACGTATGAAATAAAAACAATGTTAGTCATTGTGTATAATAGATTCAGGCGTTACTTTGCGTTAAATATAAGAACGAAAGATATTTAGTAACAATTCTGCGAAAAAAACCTTCTCCAATAAGATTTAACAAAAAGTTGTTTGTGTAGAATAGAAGACCACACCAACCACAAAATGAAAGAACATCTATCAAAGCAAGTCGTCAACTAGTTTCGTCACTCCACAAGACATCAGGACACCACAATACTCGTCCTTGACATTCAGAGCACCAACCAACACCGGAAGAGTCCCACCAGAGATGATGTCACTCCGAGTTCTGCGCGCCAAGTGAAGTATTGTTTTTTTTTTTTTTTCGAAAGGAATAAAATGCTGTTGACCGCAGATGGCCATGCCAGCGTTACCGGACTTTTGGCGGGCGCAGAAGGCGCCTCACCGGTAAAGTTATGATGGGGCAACACGCACAAGGGCCACCACTTAGGTGCGAGCCTCGGCTTGGGCTGTCGCCAGGTGCTACAGGAGGGAATGGAGGTTTCGCCAAGGTGCACGAATGCACCTATGGGCGGAAGCAGGGAATTCTTCGACCCCGCATCCGGCGGGGTCGGTTTTTGGTCGGGTGTGTAGTGTGCGGAAGCGAATCGGTATCTGTTGCCGTCACCTCCGGGTTAGCGGCGGTGATTGGGTCAACGGGGTCACCGAGAACGTGTCTCTGTCTACGGAGGAGAGAGTGAAGTATTATCCACAAAACCACCCCTTTTTATACGGTCACAGGTGACGCATCGCGCCTTCGCGCGAGTCTCCATTGTGACGCATCACGTCATTGCGCGCGTCTCCATTGTTACGCATCGCGCCATCGCACGCGCCTCCATTGTCTGCACCCGCGCCACTATCGCGCGCGTTATTACTAGAGAAAATTCGTAATAACGGCGATCTAGTCAAACCTGTACTTAGTAAATTCAACAATGTATTATTACTACTGTATTATGTAATTTCTAAATTTTCTAAGACCGACAACCTAAACCCCTTATCACAAGTATGCAAAATAGAAAATGAGTGATAATAATTTAATGAATGCCCCATTCTAATAAATATTTTAAAAATTTGACTTTTCACGATGATTGTTTCTATAGGCAGCTAAATGTTCTTTATACTTAACCTGAAAACTATGACCCGACTATTACTACTACTTTTTCCCGGAATGGTTACTAAATATTTTTCGTCCATATATTTGGTCATTGTGCTTTATTTTCTAAAAGGGTAAGGACCAAATTTTTTGCGTTTTGTGCGAGGGAACGATGTCACATTACTTTGAAATCATAACATAAAAAAAAGTTGTTAACTTAGGTGAGTTTTAAGACTTGATTACTAAAGCTTAACTTATTTTGCACCCTGTGCCTAATTCAAATAAATATTTCTTTCACTAGATTTCTGTAAAATTCATTTTAGGAAAATCAAGATACTGAATCCAGTTTCGATTTTCATACAAAATGTGAATGTCACATCTCCGACTCCTCTAGGTTATTGCAATTTTATTCTAAAAATAAAAACTTTCTCACGGACTTTCTGTTTTATTTATAGTCACCAATATAGAGGTAGAGGTATATTATCTTTACGTTTTTATTATTAGGATCTCGTTAAACATTATAGTTTATTAATAATAATAATCATAATGAGTGTCACAAATTTCATTCCGTTGTGCGATTCAGTTGTGCGACAGCATAACTCAAGAACTTGGCAATATTGGATAACAAATAATGCTTTATTGCAATGGCAACACCGTCATCTGACTTGTGACTAAACTCAGGCCAAATCCGCCATGTTGTTTTTCACTCAGTTGAAAAAATGTGTTTGAAGTGCACGCGTACCATTAAAAATCCGGATTTTCTGTAAGACTTTTAAAGTGTTTTGTGTTAACTTATGCTACTTTGCATTATTGCTTCTATGAGCTTATTTTGTCTACTATTGAACAACTCTGATGAGTATTCTTATAGGTGTTTATTCTTTGCAGTGAGAATCGTTTATTGCTGGGTCGTGGAGATTTTTACTCCTGTGTGCGACGAACGACACGAAATTGTGCGACGTGTCACAACGGAACATTGTAAAGGTAGGTACAAAATATTACTTCATGTAGGTCTTCATTATCATTTAGGTAGTACAATATGTATTATCTGTGATATTAAAATTAATAAAAAGTGGTATATATATATTTTTTTTCAATATATAATATTATCAAAATACATATATTACACTAATGTCCGCTGTTTTTTTTACCCACAACATCCCAATCTATAAAGTAATAGGTAAGTAATAGGTAAGTAATAAAAAATAATTAAACTAAGGAAAATACTAACTTAGGGTTTTAAGTAAGTAGGTACCTAATTTATTTTTCCAAGGTTGAGAAAAATATGAATGTAATTAATTATGCTAAACATTGTGATCATTTTTAGACCCATGTACACTAACCTTAACAAATTCCGTTGTGCTACATTTGCTCTGTTGTGACACTTTCAGCTGTGATTTCCGTTGTGCAACGATGCAAAAAATTTGGTCCTTACCCAAAAATCCATTGTATATTTTACCAAACTCTTATCAAGATAGATTCAGAAAGTTTCCCACGCTCTTAGAGACAAATATGCTTATCCTTGGACAGGATACTGGCACCTTCAAATGTTAAATTAGGACCTAAAGCCCCAAGGAGCACCTAAAAATACGTTGAAAATAATCCCAACATTTCTAGACTTTAGACCTTTCGCCCCAAATGTAATTGAGATTAAATATCAGAATCTAGTAATTCCCCCGGGGCACTCCCCTAGGTTCTGGCTAGGGCAGCTGTTGAATTATTTATCGTGTCTGTGGTCTCTGTATTTTCTCGTCAGTTTAATGTTTTGGGAAACTTGAGGGGCGAACTTAACGGGTTTGGTTGTCAAAGTAGATCTCAGTACTCAAGACGGGATGCAGTCTCGGGTAGAAAAATTCGAATTACCTATATAATTTTTTTTTTTGTGTTAGTTTCCTTGAATGTGAAAATATGATTATGGAAAAGTTATAGTTTTTTCATAAGTTGTGTCCATATTTTGTAAATAAGCAACAACTATATTTTTGCTCTTACGCCTTTCCAAAACGAATGCTCTGTCTCGCTCCTATGAAGGCGAAATCCTATGCCTATCCTTTTCACAAAATGGCGCTTATTGCGCCCTCTTAAGATTGTTGTTTTACTAATGGGGAAGGTTGTGTGTGTAGTGCGAGTTTTTATATTATTATTCGTCGTAGCATTGGCCAAGTCTTTGTCAGCCGCGACCAGCTCGTCAATGAGTACAAGTTAGGGAGATGTAACGTTGGCTACTAAAATATTTTGACTATACCCCGTCAACGAATTTATATTCTGTTTGGTATATGCACGACTATGAAGTTCCCTAATTGTTGACAGGTGAGTGAATGAAGACCTAATGACAGAATGAAGTATTTCATAGACACTAACTTTTGACAGATATAGAAGCAAATCTGTAGACTCGAAAAATATGGGGACTTGCGAAAAATCTATTTTTTTCGAGCAATCATCTAGAATAATCTTTGTTACATAATATGTCGTATTATGTAACGAAGATTATTCTAGATGATTTTATGATTTTTCCATGAAAAAGTATATAATATTATAGATTACCACAGTAACTCAATCTGTCTTACTTTTTATCACGGAAATACGCGTGTCCAAGGGAAGAAGGAAGAAGCAAATAAAACAACATACCTCTAAATATTACCTACTACCAACCTTATTCTATTGCATATTCTGATTTTAAAAATAAAGTAATTTAGACGCCTAAGTAAAGTATGTAAAATAAAACAAAATGTTGAGCAACAATAACAACCATTAAGATATGACAATATGGTTGTCAGTCCAACTACCAAAAAGAAAATTATAACATGGAATAGATATAGATGCAAAAAGTGACGTCATATTACGAGATACGTGATATACATTATAGAGACGAACTAGGTAAAGTGGCGAGTGATCATCGCAATCAGTCTGCCAGCATGAGGTCATCATCGTGCGCATTTGAAAAAGAACGTTAGCGGCCGTAATTATTAAAATTTTGACAGTTCGTTTTCTGACTAGAGCCTTAGTCCTACAATTCAATTTGTTTACGCGACGCGACGCAAAGTGTCGACATCCCATTTACATTAGGGCATTTTGTCGCATCGGGCGCTTATGATGTGTTTCTGGTCATAGAAAATTTATACGATTTGATTCAACTCAACACGCATCGCGTTTTGTCGGGTTGAGTGGCGATTCAGTCTCAATAGCACCAACCTGGTTGTTGCTATCGAGTATTATCATAAATAAGCTGCCAGAAGATAATTATAGACTTTGATGACGGTAGGTGACAAAAATGAATTAAGGAACATAGAATAGGGCAGAGTAGAATATATTCGGTGTTTGTTCTGATTGAGGTAAAACTAGCTTCCAATAATATTTAAAGTGAATGTCACAACCGTGGACATCTAGTCACAACATTCTTTAATGTAATCGAGTATCATGATAAAAAAGTTGCCAGAAGACACCAACTTACTTTGATGATGGTAGGTAAGTGAAAATTAATTAGGACCTTATAATAGAGCAGAGTTGAATAGATTCGAGTTCTGGTCTGATTGAGGTAAAACTAGTTTCCAATAACATATGAAGATGAAAGTCACAACCACGGAGATTTAGTCACAACATTATTTTGAAGTAGATATTCAAGAGTAAGAGGAGTTTATTAAATGATTTCTTCAGTAAGATTCCCTCCTCTGCATTAAATGTTTAAATGTACAAAGTTCAAATACTAAATTACTTAAAATACTTTCCAGGGAGAATTCTGATTGCTGGGCGAAAGTTCGTGAATATTCAATTTAATAATAAGTTTACTTGCACCAAAGTTGAAAAATAAATAATATAAATTAGTTAACCAAATAACATAATTTGTTTGCAGAACTTAGTTATAAATATACCTCAGTGAAAATGCCAAAATAGTTTAATCTGGAATGACAAAATTATAACATATTGGGGCACGTTGTACCAAAATTATTATAAAATAATCCGACCAGACTGAAAAGAAAACTTTTCTCTCTTTTGGCGTGGGTCTGTCAAATTGAAATGGCATTGGCCATCCATAGTTTGTCACCTCTTTCTCCGAGAAAGGACTCCCGCCATATATTGTGTTCTAAAGTTAATATTTTTTTTCTTGGGAACGCCCCATTACGTCAAAAATTAGGTCATACAATTCTAGTTCAGATTTGAAAATTATATATGTATCTTAAATTTGTCTGAGTAGGTAAGTATGTGTAACTTAGCGTTATAAATAAATGATTGTATTGTATTGTATGAAATTTTCACATAGCGTCATCCCTAAAAAAGCTAGATTTTATTTAAAGATTTCTACGCAACAAAAGGTTCCTACGCGATAAATACTTGACAAGCCTTTTAATTTAATTCCCGACGTTTCAAACGCTAAACAGCGATCTAAAACCAACATTCAATTCAAACACTTTAAGATACACTACCTTGGTAAAGGTTTGCAGGGACACCGGGATCAATTTAGCAGCCCATATCACGACAGGTCTCTGGGTGCTGGCCAGGAATAGAACCAAGTTTCTCTTCTGCTTTATATCCAAATCCGTCCATGGGCACTCGTATACTTTTGTTGATAGTTCTACACACTGAAATTATAGAGTAGAAGATGAGGCGTTTTATAATGTTTGCCGTCACACGACTAGGCGTTTTTAGAAGTAGGTGATGATAACGTAGATGGTAAATTAAAAGCCATCAACAAGAAAAGCCTATAAAACAGTCAGATCTTGGCCTCCCTTAATGCTCATTAATGCGCATTCATTGCCTCGTATAAGGAGGTAATGCACAGATCAAATAACAGGCATCATATCATTTACCGTGTTAATATGAGGCTTCCGTCGATTGGGGCCACTCGGTATTGGGACCGCGGTCCTAATCGTCGGAAAACATTTTTGATCCGTCGATTGGGACCGCAAACCACGTGACGTGAATTGTACAGTCGCCATCAGATACAGATCCCAAATAAACAAGACAAATGTCGTATTGTATTAATAAATACTATGACTGTAAAAACATAACCCTCCTTCTTGCCGTGTGATGGTAAACTGTAACACGCAAACTGCTTAAATTTACCCCAGTAGCCTTTGCTTTTAAACTTTAGAAAAAGTGATAGTATTTTATTTACTTTGACATAGAGCCCTGCAATGATAAAAGATACCACCCTGTTACTCCTACATAAAATAGAACTAACTGAAATTGATTTGGCTTCGTTTTGGCACTGTCAAAAAATTATCATAGTCAAAGTCTGAAAA
This sequence comes from Eupithecia inturbata, assembly GCA_963662085.1. Taxonomy (NCBI): domain Eukaryota; kingdom Metazoa; phylum Arthropoda; class Insecta; order Lepidoptera; family Geometridae; genus Eupithecia; species Eupithecia inturbata. Next base: position 3,388,735 of record OY759194.1, on the reverse strand, counting down.
ATAGTTATCTAATACAAAATTGGATTGCAGTCTGAATGCTTCTTAAAACAGCGTTAGTTTATTTGAAAAATGTTGAAATGGTAGGCAAAGCATACACCCTTTGATCGTACAATATAAGAATACAGCCTCTTGAATCACAAGTTACATTCACTATTTACTAGATGTGTGTTCTTTTCGATGTTCTTGTCACTGAGCTGAGGTCCTTTTATGGAAATTGATGAAAGACAAAGAAACGAATTGACATATACACATTCATTGACAAAGCGATCTAAGAGAACAACCCTTCGAATACTAAGTTATGTAACATTTGAATCTGATAACTTGACAGCTCTAGAAATAGTTTTCAGCCTATTTAGACTTATCGTGTTGTACTTACTATACATATAATAAACATATATTTGTACCTACTAATTTCACAATGTATACAATGAATTTTATAGAAGTGATGCAGACGAGTGTTCATAAATCGAAATAAAATTTAGTGTTAACCATTAATGATACATAAGAGGGAAAACACATCTACCGTACCATCAATGACACAATACTCGAAAGCGGGTTTCGTTTACCGCCAACGACAACGTCACGAATAGAATTCGTCATCTTGCTATCAAAGTATACCTTCTCTGTGATGGCATCTCCAAAATAGCAGTCAACGAAGAGCATTCCAACAAAAATAGCCATATACATCAAAACCCACAATACTTCTACGAAATTCTTCATCGGCGATTCAATCTGCAAATAAAATATTATAATAGATAGTTCATAATTATTTATCGGGCATTTATAGCGTACCATTTGTGATTATTTCCCCTACTTTTCTAATTAAAACATACATACGCTTGAGTGCAAGGAGCACCAGACAGAGGAAAAGCGATATGAATATGACATATAGCCTAGTGGGTGACCCCGGGCTAAAATGATGATGACAATGAGGGTTTTCATGGTTAGGTCGTTATAGGTAGCTGAGCTATAAATTTTCTTTGGGAAACATTCAAATTACTTACAAACTACTTTCGAACCGACTATTTTTCTTATTTCAAACAGATTACAGGAAACTCGAAGTTCAAATAGTCATGTTACTTACAGACAAAAACTGCATCGCAGTAGTTCCAATTATCCCTACGTTCAAAAACAACGACGACGCCATTTGCAAGCTGAAAACTGCTTGCAGGGTATTTATAAATCTGAAAGGAAACGGAACTGTCTCAGCGCTTATTAATGTAACAGCTTCATTAGACCAATTCACAGAAGAAGCAGATCAGAGATTCCGGTCTTTAATAAAGTGAAAGTCATATGGACGATTGATAAAGATGAAAAGGCTAAATATACCTCAATTAGAGTTATAAATTATTTAATTTTGTTATTAGGTTCTAAATAAAATATAACCAAGGTTCACACACACACATCAATACTAATTGAATCTTTACACAAAATATTCGAAACAATATCCAGAGTGAACATAGCAAGCACTATTGTATAGATTCTCAATCGTGTCGATGAATTTTGGAGTAGGCACGCAGTTTAATACTTTTATTACTATGAAATGTTTTGAATTTGACACTGAGCTTGTTTGTGTCGTTGTCGTTCTTGAGATTGCTAACTTTATAAGCACCTAGTTAGCAGTTCAGAAATATTTCGCAAAATAATTTAATCAGTTACCTACCTTTTAATAGCAGAATGATGAAGGACGCATCCTTTGAATATCTCCCGAAAAGCTTCATTTTCATCACAACTCCTTTCATTTCTTGTTGCTTTAACAGACTCTTTAATATTTTCAAAGTTATAAATTAAAATGTCCAATTGGCTGACTGAAAAGTTAATAAATTGTTGGTAAAATGACGGCTTTAGATGTTGTTTTTCGAGGAACCACTGCCTTTTCTGAGCAAGAGTTTTTTGTATGAACAAATTTTGGTATTCGTTCAAGTTTATGGAAATTTTGTGTCGACGCCGCTGAGTTATGATTCAATTTACGGTATGGAGATTTATTGTGGTCCTTTTAATGTAGGTGTACCTATGTAATCTCATAGAGTGTGCCAAGCCACTGTTTCCTTGTAAGTTTTGTGATGAAAATAGGTCGGGTACTTGGTATCTAAAGTAAATTCGGTCGATGGGTTAGTGATATTATTTAGCTTTGTTACGGGAAGGAAGTAGGTTTCCATACTATTGGATTTATCGTAAAATAATTTTGTATTACTTTGGTGTTCGTAAAATGATTCCTTTACATGGTTACGTATATTTAATTAGTAACATCATACTAATATTATAAATGCAAAAGTTTGGATAGATGTATGTTTGTTACTTCTTCACGCCAAAACTACTGAACGGAACGGGCAGAAATTTTGCATAAATTTAATTCTAGACGCCTACCTTTTATCCTATAAATCGGATCCCATGGGATAGAAATAATCTTTAAAACGTTTTATAGATATAACGCGTGCGAAGTCGCGGACAGAAACTTGTGTTTAATAATTTCAACCGTACATAAAAAGATGTACGAACTTATACAGAGTAACTTGCAGGTTTTATATACTTACTTGTAAACGACATCGCTGCCCAAGGCAGAGATAAAAGCAGAGTAAACACACTGACCATACACGGCTTGTACAATATCTGATAGGCACAGACGAATCTGAAATACTTTGGATCGTCCACGTCAAAGAATATGAAATCCATCTTCAGTGGCAGAGTTTCGAATCTGCCTAAAGCCGGAACAACGACTACGTGAACTGGAAAAAAGATTTATGCATAAATAATTTTTTACTTTGACCTAACAACAAGCTGTGCATAACAGGTGCTCGCACGGGGTCACGCCGACCCCAATTTTCGTGTAATTCTAATGAACTATTATATATATTGAAAAAAAAATACCACATTATTTTAAGAATTTAATTTAACACTCCTAAAAAGAGAGATAAACAAAAATTTCAACTCTTTTTTGACTATTCCTATTTTATACATTAGAAATTATCATTACACATATTTTTTTCTTGAAAAAAAACATAACAAATATTGTATTTAAATGCTTGAAATTAAGCCCTGACAAGGGAATTGTGTGTTTTTTCCGTGTTAATTCCTATGACAAACCAGCAGCGATGAGTAAAGCTAAACCAACTTGCACAGGGTTACGCACGAAGAGTACCGCGACTCGTACGAGCCTTCAGACTTCTGGATCATCACGATAATGACGATCTTCGACTCGAATGAGGAAACTACTGTTGATGGCAAATCACTCCTTCATCGCGAAGTTTGATTTTTTGCGCAAAAAAGGTTTGCTCCCAAGCCAGCAACTATGGGATAGTCATCACTTCTATGAATTTTAACTCACTCTACATATGTACATACATAGTATATCCATGCTCGCGCTGCACAATATTCCTAAGAACAGCCATCTCGAAATCTTCACAGCTCGTTCAGATATTACTCGATGAGGTCCGGAGTTGTATTGAAACTCCTTGCTTGTAAACTGATCAAACAGCTGTTCTAGTTCTGAGCGACGCAAGCTCATGTCAAGCAGTTTACATTCCGTTAACATTTCGGTCATAACTAAGTTTATACTGTAAGAAAAATGGCTTGAATAATGATGATGAAATGTAGTAACATTAATTATATAGAGTTTTATGTGTCTGCCTATTGTAATTCAAGAGATACACCCTTGAAAAATCAGGATCAACAATAGCCAATAAAATCAAGTTTGAACTAATAAATATCAAAAATAAATGAACTTCCTGTATGGAAACAGGAAGTTCCTTTATTTTTATATTTATTTTATTATTTGTTGTTATAGCGGCAAAAAAAATACACATTATATGAAATGTCAACTGTCTACCTCTTACGGTTCATGAGATATAGTCATGTGACCGACGGACGGACGGACAGCGGAGGCTTATTAATAAGGTTCCGTTTTCACCCTTCGGGTACGGAACCCTAAAAGTAGTTATGCAGCCCAGTACTTACAAATTTCCTGATATTATAAACAATATTTTGATGTCGCAGTAATTTTCAGGATCTACACAGATTACAAAATTGTTCTGTAGGTATTTTTATTGAAAAAGCTTGAACTGAGTAACTGCACTCTATCAGCACATTACTCGGTAAGTACTCTTATCGACTTCATCACTAAATACCATTCTCGAGAGTATCTAATATTTACGAGATAAATCCGCTTCACGTACTTACATAGCAGCGACACTGTTTACCTCCGCGTTCCCAGATAATATCAAACGCGTCAAGTACACAATTTGAGCTCCCGTAGGAATAACAAAAACCAATACACCCGTACATATCCGCGACACCACCCTCAGCCAAAAATTCACGCTTTTCTTCGAATAGGGAATTCGAAATGAAAGGCCGAAGAAATCTAATACCTTAATTTGCATGGAAACATGCTGAAAAGGATCCAACGACTTCATTTCGGAGCGGGCGCAAATGAAATGATTTTTTTCCCGAGTTGTTAGAAGTAATTATGATAATTAGGCTGTAAATTAAAAGCAGGATTATTAAGTGCTTAAATAAAAGAACGCAGCAGATTGTTTTAGAAATTCTACTTTACTAATTTATTAAAACAAGGGTGTATTTGGATTTGTAGAAAAGAAACACAATGAAAGAATTCTGCGTGTATCTCGTGGGCAACGTAATTATAAGTATGTATATGTAACGGTACCATTTGATTTGTCCCGGAAGTATCGGATAATTTCGATACCGGTAGTACCGGACATTTCCGGAAGAACCGGATAATTTCGAGTATGTAATTATTGCGCTAGTTAGCAACTCTTAATTTTATTTAATCAGATATATACCTATTTGAAACTTCTTTAGGCCTTTCTCACTTGTGGAGAAACATCGACAACGGTTAGTGGCTCTAGTGGCTCAATGAGGATTCGATGCCTTACTTTACGACATATTTCTCATATGTACGAACTATGAACTCCATCATAAAAATAGTCTTTTTGATGTTTTGAATGTTACCTACGTACGATTAAGTTTGCATAAAAAAATAATCTTTAAATTAATCTTAGGGAGGCATGTGCAATGCGCATACTTATTCGTGCAATGTGTATAGTACTCTGGCTTAAATTAGTTCAAGAGTTCAGGTAATTGAAAGCAGTAGGTATACGAAATGATTAGATATAAAAACAGAAGCGGCATTTAAAGAGACAAAATGGACAGGTCCACGTCCATCCCCATTAATCGGCATTACAGAGCGGTTAAATGAGTTGATTAATTGCACGCAACGGCAGGGCGTCTGATTGCAGCAAACATTTGTCACTAATGGTCGGTGTTGCCAGAACTTACAAGTTTCCCTAGAATCCGAGAGTTTCGTCTCATCTGTCTGTGGGCAAGTTAAGTTTTGATTCTAGTGTCAGTTCTTGGAGCGTAAGTTGGTAAGTGTTCAAGATAGTTGCGGTTTACGGTGGCATGGGGTATTTCGAGAATCGATTGACTTTCCTAATACAATATTACAGTTACAAACAGCCCAAATTTACGTAAATTGAAATTTATGGCTTAGTGATTAATTTCAAACTCAAATCTCTAACTAGTTCCACTAATATTATAAGAGTAATTGCGAAAGTTTGAATTGATTTTTAGATTTTTTCTTTGTACCTACAAGCATATGGCGTGCCTGATGAAGCAATTACCCCACCAATGAACGCCTGTAACATCAGAGACAGGACACGCACGCGCCGTTTGGATGTTTCTTACCTCTTTACAAACTAGCAGTTGGATCCGGCTGAAATTTTGCAGATTTCTAGTTTTAGATCTGGAATATCATAATAGATCACTATTTATTCCATAAAAAATCGTGCAAAGCCACATGCTGAAGCTAATTGTTATGCCAAATCAACATGATTTAAATAGGCTAAAAATTATCTACCAATTTTTTTTTTTTTAATTTAAGGTAAATAAACAGTGCGTTCATCAGGTTTTAGGGAAAAGCGTTGGCAACACTAGTAATGGTCGAATCGCTTATTCCTCATAATTCGATACCATCGATTAATCCGATGTACCAGCTATCTGTGTCCGCGAGGCTCGTATGAAATTGATAATTTGGTAATATATATATCGATACAATCTGCTAATGTCAATCAAATTATTCAGCTGTTGTATAACATTATCTGATTCAATGTGATTATTTTTGGTATTTCGGGAATAAATGAAATTTTGTCGTGTAGGTACCAGCATGGCATTGGCCGTTTTCATTCATCGATACCGTTCTAGTCAGATTTTACATCATAACCGCTTTGGTAAGGTTAAGCGATTTTTGTTTTGACTGTGTCAAGCATTTGAGTACCTACTTGCTATCATGCACTAGTTTTCTGTTTGCAGCTTCGCACGCGTTTCGTTAAAGGTTACTTATATTCCATCGGAACTGATTGATGTTAACTATAGTGCGGACATTAAAAAGAATTGCACAAATAATTCCTGTGCTGTCAATAAAGTTCAAAGAAAACTGGCTTTTCTACCAATTGACAGCAGTAAAGGAATATTGGAAATTAATAATGCCGCAAAATCTTTGTTGAATGAGGAACATAACATTGTGGAGTGTCGCCGTAACAGCTGTGGTTGTTTACGAACGCTTACATATTGCCTGCATAACGTTATAATATAAGCTAATATAATATATTAAGATTTGAATTGCTTCAAAACGAGCCTGTATTCTTAGATAACGAGCCACTGAAAATAACATTGCAATCTAATGCATATGATTTAATAGGTACTATTGAATTTGTACCTTCAGGACCAAAGGACGATCTATAAAGCATTGGGCATTACAGAGCGCATTGTTATAGAGAAAAAAAATGGACGTTCTATGATGATTTAAGCACTAGATCAAAAAAAAGTCAGAAAAGGATGACATTACATTGCCTCCTAAAACAAATTACAACTAGTATTAATAGAATTAATTGTGTTTGGTTCTCTGTCGGGTGTATTCGTTACGAATCATATCCTTCAGAGAAACTCCGAGCATAGCTCTTTCCAAAGCTCGCTGAGCTACTTTGAACTGGTGGACCAAACCTACCTTACCAAACCTAACCAAACCAAACTGACCAAACTTACCTTGATTATTGTATATTATACCTATAGTTACATAAAAAGGTCAAACTTAACCTACTTATCGAACAATACTTCCGCACGGACATCCAAACTCCAATAAATCACCCGATCACCACTAGGAGCATCACGCATAAAATGTTAACAAAACCCAGATTTAGCCAACTACATCTACGGCCAAAGAACCTCCCAATATTTAATTCCCAATCTCATTAATGAACTACCTTTAGAAATTAAAAATAAGATAAATAATAAAAACATTAATACTATTTTAATGCAATATTTTCTATCAAAAACTCTATGCTCAATTGGAGTACCCTGTAGATGATGGTAATAAGCGGCGATAAGCACTGAATGAATGAACTTTGCAACATTCCAGTCGTAGACAAGTAAATGCATAGAAAATAGTTACCAAAGTGTGTGTTTTTTATGACTGTTATCTTTGATTGTTTTGTTTAAGATTTAGGATTATTTATATAACTACGCGACGCGTTTAACCACAGTAGGTAATAATAAATTCGTAAAATAAAGAGAACCCAGTGCTTAGACAAACCTAACATAGGCTTTAAGGCATTGCTAACCAATTTTTGTAACGAATTTTTATTGAATAAATGATCTATCTATCTACCGTGAGACGTTAGACTTAATAAGTGACATAAATTATAAATTAATACCTATTCTTACGAAAAAAACGACAAGTGCAGTTCGATTCATATGTATTCGTGATTTTATTAGTTTACTTTATAAGTATTTTCACCGTTTATCGGTTCATTTTAGTTTTTTTACTCGTAATCAGAAAATGCAGACGAAAATTTGAAGTTTTGGACACTAAGCTAAAGATGGATAATTAATTGTTCTTCTTTTTTTTATGTTAAAAAATGTAAATAATGTATAGTTTATTAAGTTTCAAAGAAAGCTGACAAAATTTGCTATAAAACGTTTTTTATTTTAAATCTCTAACTTCTACAGATTACAAAAAAAATCAATTTTAAAAGTGTGATACTACGTTTTCAGGCCAGTATCTAGGACTCGATTTCCTAGATAATCGATTCGACGATTACATTTGAAACGATCAGCTGACCGCCAAAGACGTGGTACCATAAAGTGTCTTCCTACTTACGAGAGTCATACAGACTACAAAATAAAAACCGAACACGACTCAAAACAAATTCGTTTTTTATTTGTTCAATGCTAATAGCGCATGATTTAGGTAACCTATTAACTATGTCAGTAATACCACAGTCCTTCGATATCCTTTCTTATTTTATTCGAATAGAATAACCAACCCGGAAAACCTACTCAGATTGAGATTCAATCAATTATTATTCCAAAAATAAAATGATATAAATAAACATCACTTGTGTAGTCAGTTGCCGTGTGGTGCCGGCTTAGAATTGTACCACCCCACTTCTCACCATGGGTGACGTAAGAGGCGACTAAGGGACATACCACCGGGGGATGGGCAGCAGCGCCCCTTGCAGAGCAACTCCACTAACGAACTGCGATCCCCAACCCGCTTGCCCAGCGAGCGGATTATGGGCATTACCCCCTAATGATAAGGCAAGCCAGAAAATGGCCCCCAGTTCCCAGCCGCCTCGCTATTTCTGGCCACGGTCACGGTAACGGTGCGGCAGTGGGTGCTAGGAATCCCCGGGCTACATTAAGCTAACGTTCACAACATAAAAAATTAACCCTGGCTACGTTTAACGGACGCACTTTGTGTCTTGATCACCATCTCGCGCAGTTGGAAGTGGAGTTAAAGTACATTAAATGGCATATTCTGGGGTTATGCGAAGTCCGTAGAGAGGGGGAGGACACCGTAACCCTAGACTCGGGCCATCTTCTCCTTTCGCGAGGGTGATAAAACATCCCAGGGTGGCGTAGGTTTCCTCGTCAATAAGGCCCTTTCTAACAACGTCCAAGAAATCTCCAGTGTGTTGACCAGGGTAGCGTACCTGATCCTTCGGCTATCCAAGCGGTACATGGATGGATGTATACGCACCGACCTCGGCACATTCGAATGATGTAGTGGAGGATATGTACGAAGACATATCCAAAGCCTTACACTACACCACTAGAGCTCACTTCAACGTTGTTATGGGGGACTTTAACCGCAATGTAGGAATCCAGACGGGCTACGAATTTCGAATAGGCCGCATGGTTATGGAGCTAGGAATCACAGGGAGCAAAGGCTAGTTAACTTCCTTGAGAAAGAAGGGCTGTTCTTAATGAACTTCTTTAAGGAACGGCCCCAAAGCAAGTGGACATGGCAAAGCCCCGACACTGTGACAAAAAATGAGATCGACTTTATCATGACGGATAACAAGCACATATCCAGAGACTTCTCAGTGATTAACAGGTTTAATACCGGATCTGATCACCGACTACTCCGAGGCTCTCTGAATATCAACTTGAAGCTTGAAAGAAACCGTCTGATGAAGTCGACGCTCCGAAAAAACCAAATCCAAATCATGGCGGACACCAAGAAGTTTCAGCAGCTTCCCGGGGATAGATTAATTGCCTTGGAACCCTTGAAACCGAACTGACTGGAACCGGAACTGGAACTGGAACCGACTGGAAACTTGATGAGACCCTACACAATCTGGTCGAAACGTTGAGGGACGAGGGCATTAGGTTTTGCAAAAAACAGCGTTCTGGCAAGAAGTCCAAACTCTCGGATAAGACTCTTGGGCTGATGACAATAAGACGGGAAACCACCCAAGCGACTTCGTCAGAGTATTTTTCATTCATTTTTTGTTAAGGTCTAACCTAGACCTGAACAAAAAATGAACGAAAAATTTGAAAATGAAAAATATTTTATTTACCTTAAAACTACTTTACACAATTAGCCTTAATACTATGCCATTTTATACTACCTAAGTTACAAAATAAATTTACTTTGTGCGTAGCAGTGTTTAAGGAAATATGGCCTTCACTCAGCATTATTCTGGGTACACACTGGTGTGTCCACCCAGCGCTGGTTTTCAGTGAAGACCAGAGGGATCGGGTCACGTTACGATCGCCCGGTGGATTTTGTAGACATGAAAACAAAAAAACTATTTAAAAAAAAACAAATACAAACAAACCTAGGAATGTACCTATATATTAGAGTATTAAACAATTTAAAAATTATAAAATAATATTGCATTACTATTGTTGCCGGTCGGTCGGGTGGCTGTGGCTGGGTCAGTCAGGCCGAACAAGCGAATTGCGAAGATGGTACGGCGTGACCTTCGGAGCTCCAATACACGCCTTATTGAAGGGGCGATAGAGCGAAACCGAAGGTCCAAAGTGTTCACTCAGCAGATTGGCAGGAGCCACCTGACGAAAATTAAAACGCACGACGACGGGGGGATCGTATTGTCGAAACCAGAGATATCCGGTGAGATAGAGGATTTTATGGCCATTTGTACGCTGCGCATGCCCTCCGTTCCCGAGGAGATGACCACGATTCCAGAGCCACCCTGATACGCCACTATACCGATGAACTGCCTGATATCAGTCAAGACGAGATCGTGTTAGCTCTGAGGCAGCTTAAAAATGGAAAAGCCCGCGGTGAGGACGGAATTACATCAGAGCTTTTGAAAGCCGGAGGAGCCCCTGTAATACAGGAGCTACAGAACCTCTTTATAACCATCCTTCACAGTGGGAGAACTCCTAAGGCATGTAGCGGGAGATTGGTGGTGCTCTTTTTTAAGAAGGGAGATAAAACCCTCCTTAAAAACTACAGACCAATCACACTCCTGAGCCACGTCTATAAGCTGTTCTCACGAGTGATCACGAATTGCCAGGAGACTTGACGTGTTCCAGCCACCGGAACAGGCCGGGTTCCGAGGAGGATCCATATCCTCCTCGGAACCCGGCCTGTTCCGGTGTGAATGTGGTCTATGGTGCCATCACCATAGACCACATTCACACAGTAAGGCAGATTATACAGAAGTCCGAAGAGTATAACCAGCCCCTGTGTCGCTTTTGTGGACTATGAGAAGGACTTCGACTCCGTCGAAATCTGGCTTGTTCTGGAATCCTTACAGAGCGTTGCCAAGTAGACTATCGTTTTGTCGAGGTGCTGAGATGTCTCTACGAGGCCGCCACCATGACTGTCCGTACAGGGCCAGCAGTCTAAACCCATCCAATTGCGCAGAGGAGTGAGACAGGGGACGTCATATCCCCAAAACTGTTCACGAGCGCGTTGAAAGATATTTTTAAGACGCTGGACTGGAAAGGGAAGATCATTAACATAAACGGCGATTACATCTCGCACCTACGATTCGCTGATGACATAGTCTTAATGGCGGAGTCGCTAGACGAGCTGAACCGGATGCTGGATGGCCTATCCACAGCCTCGCGATGCATCAGTCTTGGCATGAATTTGGATAAAACCAAAGTCATGATCAATGGCCACATTGATCCAGGACCGGTCGTTGTACATGGCCACCTTCTCGAAATGGTTTCCGAGTACACTTATCTCAGGCAGATTCTGCAGTTAGGTAAGAACAACTTCGAAAAGGAGGCCAAAAGGAGGATTCAGCTAGGCTGGGCATGAATCGCTGCGTTCGGGAAACTACGTCGAGTCTTCTCGTCATCCATACCGCAATGCTTGAAAACGAAAGTTTTCAACCAGTGAGTCCTACCCGTTATGACTTACGGAGCTGAGACGTGGACACTCATGGTAGGGCTAGTCCACCAGTTCAAAGTCGCTCAGCGAGGTATGGAAAGAGCTATTAAAATTTTGTATAATAAAATGTAAAGTTCCATATCATATCCTATTGACCCTATACAAGACACTAGTAGAAAGTATATTGTCATAAGGGCTAACTAGTTATGGTCGTACTTATAAGACCTACCTAGATCAAATTTATAAAATTCAATTGAGACTACTGAAGTTAATAGTACCTTATAAAGTTAAAACTAAATACTCGGGTGACCCTAACGGTCTATTTAATTACTGTGGAGTATTGCCTGTTCATAAAAAAGTGGAATTGAATCTACTAATTGAACAATACTTTCGTACAGAGATCCAAGTTCCTAAAAGTCACACCAAGGTTACTTGGTGTGACTTTTCACAAAAAACTTAATATTCCCTCGTTTAATAACATATATGGCAAGCGAACCTCTCAATACTTAATACCATACCTTATAAATAATTTGCCATTCGAACTTAAAAATAAAATCAATCAAAATAATATTAAAGCCATATTGACAAAACATTATTTATCGTAACTTAATTTTATTTAACTGTCGAGCATTACTAGTTAGTAATTTTCCCTAAAATGTTATATATATTTTAATGGTTTTACCTTTGCCATGGAAAGGAGCGTCTTATAGCTAAACTCAAGCGCAGCGTTGTCACTGGCCTGATGCACGTGATTCACGTGGATCACGTGGGTACAACTTCGCACCGCGCCTTACAGCTACACTCGGACAGGACGGACGGTGACACCGCTGTGTTTGTTGTGTGCGTAACTGCCTACCGTGTGTACAAATTTATACTTATTGCTATTTTTAGAGAACCATAGTGTCTAGATAAACCTAACATAGGATTTAAGACACTACTAACCAAAAACATGTAATCTTTTTGACAATAAACTATATCTATCTATCTATGCTCGGAGTTTCTCTGAAGGATAGGATTCGTAACGAATACATCCGACAGAGAACCAAAGTTATCGACATAGCTCAACGAATTAGCAAACTGAAGTGGCAGTGGACCGGCTATATCTCGCGAAGAACCGACAACCGCTTGGATAAACGTGAGTGCAACGACTGCAGGGAGATGCTGGATGCGGCAAGCTGAAGACTGGGCGCTATGGAGCTCATTGGGGGAGGCCTATGTCCAGCAGTGGACTAAGATAGGTTGGTGATGATGATGATGATAATGATGATGTGTAGTCACTCGTTTAGATACCTCGTTGAATAATGAATAAATAACGCAACTCAAGATGAATGTTTATATGAAGCTGAATCTTAAAATGAAAAGTCCGCCATCATATCAATTCTACGTTGCGCGGATTTGGCATTATATTCATGGCGTATCTGTAAACTTGTATTACTTAAAATCTAAAACCATTTATTTCAGGCTACATAGGTCCATAATATGTTATACAAAATTAATAAACAATAATTAAAGAAATAATAATTAAAAATCACAATTGTCTACAAAAACATTAATCAAATTACAAAACAATACAATTGATTACAGTAAGAAATTAAATATAAATAATATAATAAAAGTCCTGTGGTTGTCCTAAATGTTCGCAGATTAAGCAATTATTTCTTTGTTAGACTAGAAAACAAAAAAAAATATTTTATTTCTTCTGCACAAATAGGGTATCATTATAGCTAAGCGTAGCTTAGCGGGACTTTAAATCCAGTTTAAGCTTTACGGCTAAAGGGTATTTTTTCTTATTAATTTTTGTCTGAAATCATCAGCCAGTACAAGACCTCCACCTCTTACATAAATTAATATATATAAATAAATAAACGCCCCACCAAGTGCGCACACGAAGGATTCCGTACCGCAAAAAGCAGGCAACATTTTCAAAGTGCATCAAATTTTCACTTGTACAAAATAATTAAAAAAAAAATAATAAAATTAAATGTTTATTTCGGTAACTTATAAATTAACATACATGTATTGGAGTCCCCCTTAAAGCAAAATTTGCTCGTATTAGAGGAAACCGCTCAGATATTAAAAATAAATTAAATACCCAAATGAATGGGGCTTCCGCTTTAATTTGTGTATTTAATTTATTTTTATTATTTCCTGAATACCGGAGGCTTAGTAATAGAACTTTCTAAACTCTCGCGATTTGGTAACATATAAAGATTATTTAACAGGTATTTATCGCGTACCTTTTGTTTTATTTTCCCCTACGTTTCCATCGCGTTGCAGCGATCGTGGTCACGGGGCGACTAGATGTTCTCGGAGTTATCCACGATCGCTAGTCATTTAGGCGTGGTTAAAATTAAAAATTTAATTCGTAGCTACGTGCCTACTTTGGACGGCGAACTTGAAGGCATCGCGAAGGAATGCAGCGCATTCCGGCAGCAGTACGGCGGCGCGCCCCCGGGTTCCATGCTGCACCCCTGGGAGTTCCCCGCGCGACCCTGGCAGCGGGTACACATTGACTTCGGCGAGTTTATAGGTAAACACTATCTGGTGTCTGTGGATGCGCACAGCAAGTGGATCGAGGTACAGAAGATGTCGAGCACGAACGCCACGGCGACTATTAATAAGTTATCAAAATTATTCGCACGGTTTGGTCTTCTCTCGCAAATTGTAAGCTACGGCGACCCTCCTTTCGGGTCTTCAGAGTTTGGTAACTTCATGAAGAAAAACTTCATTACTCATACAATAACCAGCCCCTACAGACTAGCAGGAAACGGTGCCGCGGAGAACGCAGTAAAATTGGCGAAGCGAGCTATGAAAAAGGCAGTACACGAAGGCGACGACGTCGATACCACGGTCAGCAAATTTCTATTTCAGTGCAGAAACTACGAACAATGCACAACGGGCGTGGCGCTGGCGGTTGCAATGTTAGGCAGACGCCTGCGCGGGTGGCTGGACGTGCTGAGGCCCAGCGCCGAACGCGCCAGCGAGGTGGCAGTTGGCCACGACGCGCGCAGCACCCGGCGTGGAGCGCAGCGCCCACCCACGTGCTGGCGCGGGACTACCGCGCTTTCAAAGAGAAGTGGGTGCCGGCCGGGGTCACGGCACGGAAAGCCCCGCTGACATATCGTGTACGTACCGATGACGGACGCGAGTGGAAAAGGCACATTGATCAGTTACTACCCGCAGGTAAACCTCATGTGACGTTCTATTATCGTACCCGTTAGTCCAGATCGTAAGGTGACCGTTGACGATGATGATAAGTTTGATAACGCGATTACAGATGAGATTGAAATTTTAAAGTCTCTAAGTCCTAAAGACACCTCTGACGTACCTACGGTCCCAATTAGCGAAATAGAATCAGAACCAGTTCAAAACCCGTTTGTAAATGAACGTCTTAAGCGCGCCTGTAAATATAAATATAAGAATTATAAATTTTAGATCATTTACCTACTTAAAATGATTTTAATTAAATAGGTATATAAGATTTTCCTTGTTATTTTGTTTTAGGGGGAAGTGTGGTATCCGACCTGTTTAAATGTGTATTTGAAGGTAGGGCAATAAACAGTTGGTTCGTTGATTTGTAATTTCTATAAGTGAGCTCCCACTGTTATAAAAAATAAATATCACGGTCCAGAACCGTGATATTTATTTATTATAATAGTGGGAGAGATCGAGATACCAGTATCTCGGTTCTAGAATCGTAGATATTATTTGTTACATAACCAAATAAATTGGTGGAAATTTTTTTACAGAAGTCCGAAACAATTTTTGATTTTGTAAGCTTTTGTTCGTCATCATTTGTCTCACATTCGATTGCTTGTGTGTATACGTTATTCAGGTTTGTGTTTTTGTTTTAGTGATGACCAACAAGATATTCTGTATTAGTTTTCAGTTTTTCTTTAATTTTAATTCATAGTCTGTGTTGAAATAAAATATCAGGGATTCTAGAATCGAGTATAAGTATCCATGCATAAGTACAGAATATCTCACTCACTATGAAGTTGTTGCGGAACACTCGGTAAATGCATTGTGGGGCTTATGTGCTTACTGCTGGCATGCAAACCTTATCTGTGCTTTACGGCTTCTTAGCGGACTCTTTGTACCTACTCGGAAATAAAGGCCAAACCGTGAAATAAAGGCCTTAAACGAGCCGAACAGCACAATATAGTTAAGTTTTTTAGGGTTAACTAACTCAGTTGTAGCGCCACGTAATTGACAAAATGATGTCAATTCATATATCGCCAAATTTAAACTAAACGAATTAGCACAAAAAGTTATGGTATTTTTTTTATTTTGATCGTTATGAAAAGAACGGCAACATTTTGAATCCTATCAAATTGGTTTAATTTAGTTTTGGCGACATCTGAATTTATACTAATATTAAATTATATATATACTTATATAAGAATCATACAATTACATTTGCTTTCAGTAATATAAATTTACCTCTTAAATAAACATTCTCGTTTGAAACATGACGTTACTCCACATGCAGGGTTATTATGCACAAATTGAAATAATGTTATGTTGGTAAATTCTCTATTATCACTTCGTATTGACATGCATTAGACATGATAATGGCGAATAAACCTGCACGCACACCGATCCGACCGAGCTAACGGTGTCTAAGGATTAAATCCTTGCATAAATTATTGTGTATCCACTTAGTTTTTCCTATCTTAGAGTCTACAAATTAAAGTCGCCGGCCAGCGAAAAGATGACAAAACACTGTCGGATGCATTCAACATTCGTAAGGTCGCATCAACCCATTTATTCAGGTTATTTATCACGCTTAACGTGAAACTAAACTATTACCTTTCTCTGCTGGTTTTTTTGCCGTTTATAAACACTTCAATTATCCTCCATTTTCTTCTGACGTTGACGTAAACATAAGGTCTACCGTTGACACTGACATAACAGATTGGTATTTATCTCTTTAGTGTAGGTTAGGAATGTGAAAGTTCACAATAGGTATCTCAGATTATATAGGTACCTAGTTACCTTGGTAGTTTCACTTTTTGTAAGCAGTAAGTACCTATATAAGCATTACTTAAGTAATGTAAACTACTACAGATGGTTATACCTCTCGTCTCGGCTCCTGGTGTCACGCAAAGTGGGCCAGTCTGAAAACCAGCGCTGTTCTGTACCTATCCTGGTGCAGAACAGCATTAAGCTGAGACTGACCCTTTTGGGTTCACTACAGCGTAGCGCAGGAACGGGTGCCCCCGCCCAGGGTGGGCGGTGACTGCCTACTCGTTATTAGGGCTTGTGCACTGGTGGTAGGTAGGTGTCAAAAATAAACACAATACAATACTTGTTGTTTTGCTTTTGGTTTAATTTTTTTTTTCCGTATACTTACATAAATACTGGTTTTGTTGATTTGTTATGTTTTCCTGTGCTGTTTGTGTGTGAACTTAATAAAAAATCTTATCTATCTAACCCGTCGCGCCGCGCTGTTTTGCCGACTTTGGTGTCAAATAAAACATACAGACTGACGGAGTCTAACCGTATTACTAAATGTATTTCTTCTTCTTCTTCTTCTTCTACGGAGCCAAAGGAATCTAATAGAAACAAATTAGTTATTACAAGTCAAAAATCTACAACTCCAAAAAAAATATGTTTTATTCAAAAATTCAATCCAGTGCGGTCACGATTGCACCTGATGTTCAGTGACGATGTGGCTGACGATGTGTCACGAAGACTTACCATGGCGGGCGACAAAAGAAGGAACCTGGTTGTTCAATTTTCAGTCGTGTTCAAAATTGCTACGAATTTCATACGTACGCCCTCGGCGCGTTCGGTGTACGTACAGCTTAAGTCTAAATAAGACCTAAAACACACACAATTCAATGTGTTGGCTGTCAAACATTTCAAAATAAATACAAGGTCGCTTTAAGTTCAAATTGCACAGTTCAACATGCAACTGAATTTGAACCTTTCTCTGCAGGCAGAAAGATTCTTTTAATAATGGGGTTCGTACATAAGAGAAATATGTCGTAACGTAAGGCATCGAATCCTCATTGAGCCACTAACCGTTGTCGATGTTTCTCCACAACTGAGAAAGGCCTAAAGAAGTTCGTAATAGGTATATATCTGATTAAATAAAATTGAAAGTTGCTAACTGGCGCGAATATTACTTAATCGAAATTATCCGGTTCTTCCGGAAATATCCGGTACTACCGGTATCGAAATTATCCGGTACTTCCGGGACAATTCAAATGGCACCGTTACATATACTTTTATTTACGTTGCCGATGAGATACACCCAGAATTCCTTCATTCTGTTTCTTTTCTACAAATCCAAATACACACTTGTTTTAATAAATTAGTAAAGTATAATTTCTAAAACAATCTGCTGCTTTCTTTTATTTAAGCACATAATAATCCTGCTTTTAATTTACAGGCTAATTATCATAATTACTTCTAACAACTTGGAAAAAAAAATATTTCATTTGCGCCCGCTCCGAAATGAAGTCGCTGGATTTTTTTCAGCATGTTTCCCTGCAAATGAAAGTATTAGATTTCTTCGGCCTTTCATTTCGAATTCCCTATTCGAAGAAAAGCGTAAATTTTTGGCTGAGGGTGGTGTCGCGGATATGTACGGGTGTATTGGTTTTTGTTATTCCTACGGGAGCTCAAATTGTGTACTTGACGCGTTTGATATTATCTGGGAACGCGGATGTAAACAGTGTCGCTGCTATGTAAGTACGCGAAGATTTATCTTGTAAATATTAGATATGTACTCTCGAGAATGGTATTTTGTGATGAAGTCGATAAGAGTACTTACTGAGTAAGGTGCTGATAGGGTGCAGTTACTTTTTCAATAAAAATACCTACACAACAATTTGTAATCTATGTAGATCCAGAAAATTACTGCGACATCATAATATGGTTTATAATTTTAGGAAATTTGTAACTACTGGGCTCCATAACTACTTTTAGGGTTCCGAACCCGAAGGGTGAAAACGGAACCCTATTAATAAGCCCCCGCTGTCCGTCCGTCCGTCCGTCCGTCCGTCCGTCCTTCCGTCGGTAAACTGACATGATATCTCATGAACCGTAAGAGGAAGACAGTTGACATTTTCATATAATGTGTATTTTTTTGCCGCTATAACAACAAATAATAAAATAAATATCACAAATAAAGGAACTCCCTGTATGGGAGTTCAAACGTGATTTTGTTGGCTATTATTGCTCTTAATTTTTCAAGGGTGTATCTCTTGAATTACAATAGGTAGAAACATAAAACTTTTTATAATTAATGTTACTACATTTCAACTGCATTAATAACAAATACTAAAAATAAAATAAAGTTGAAAATTTAAAGGGTTATTTAATTTTCTAAACAAGTGAAAATTTGATGTTCTTCGAAAAAGTTGCTTGATTTTTACCATACGGAATCCTTCGTGTGCGAGTCGACTAGCACTTGGCGGCCTAAGTTAATCTAGCCCGGTATCAGGCGAGAAACAACGGGCTTGATAATTATAAGTTTGGAAAAAGTTCATCACAATTCAAGCCATTTTCCTTACAGTTTAAACTTAGTTATGACCGAACTGTTGACGGAATGTAAACTACTTGACATGCGCTTGCGTCGCTCAGAACTAGACCAGCTGTTTGATGAGTTGCAAAGCAAGGAGTTTCAATTCAACTCCGGACCTCATCGAGTAATATCTGAACGAGCTGTGAAGATTTCAAGATGGATGTTCATAGGAATATTGGGCATCGCGTGCATGGATGTACTATGTATGTATGTATGTAGAGTGAGTTAATATTCATAGAAGTGAAACGTAACTATTCCTTAGTTCCTTGCTTCAGATCAAACCATGTTTTGCGCAAAATATCAAAGTTCGCGATGTAGGAGTGATTTGTCATCAACAGTAGTTTCCTCATTCGAGTCAAAGATCGTCATTATCGTGAAGATCCAGAAGTCTGATGGCTCGTACGAGTCGCGGCACTCTTCGTGCGTGATCCTGTGCAAGTTGGTTTTGCTTTACTCATCGCTGCTGGTTTGTCATAGGAATTAACATGGAAAAACACAGTTCCCTAGTCAGGGCTTAATTTTAAGCATTTAATTACAATAATAATTCTGTTTTTCTTAATGAAAAAAATATGTGTGTTGAATTTCTTATGTGTAAAATTAAAATAACCAGTCAAAAAAGAGATGAAATTTTTGTTTCTCTTTCTTTTTAGGATTGATGATTAAATTTAATTCATAAAAATAATGTGGTATTTGTTTAATATCGAATTTTTATTCAATTTATATAAGAGATCATTAGAATTACACGAAAATTGGGGTCAACGTGACCCCGTGCGAGCACTTGTGATGCTCTGCTCGTTGTTAGCCCTAAGTAAAAAATGATTTATACATTTGTTACAATCGTTTTTTTTTTACACAGAAATCTTTTTTCCAGTTCACGTAGTCGTTGTTCCGGCTTTAGGCAGATTCGAAACTCTGCCACTGAAGATGGATTTTATATTCTTTGACGTGGACGATCCAAAGTATTTCAGCTTCGTCTGTGCCTATCAGATATTGTACAAGCCGTGCATGGTCAGTGTGTTTAATCTGCTTTTATCTCTGCCTTGGGCAGCGATGTCGTTTACAAGTAAGTATATCAAGCCTGCAAGTTACTCCGTGTAAGTTCATACATATTTTTATGTACAACTTTTGAAATTATTAAACACAAGTTTCTATCCGCGACTTCACACGCGTTATATCTATAAAACGTTTTAAAGATTATTTTTATCCCATGGGAACCGATTTATGGGACAAAAGGTAGGCGATGTGTTATTCTACGTCTAGAATAAAATTTATGCAAAATTTCAGCCGTTTCCGTTCAGTAGTTTTGGCGTGAAGAAGTAACAAACATAAGACATACAACATAATAGGTTTGGACATCCATCCAAACTTTTGCATTTACCTCTATATTATTAGTATTATGTTACGAATTAAAAGTACGTAACCATGTAAAGGTATTATTTTAAAAGTACCAAAATAATAAAGAAATATTCTATGATAAATCCAATAGTATGGAAACCTACATCCTTTAACAAAGCTAAATAATATCTTTTTTACTATAAAAACTATCGTAGTTTGACGAATTCATTACGGATGCAAGCGGATTAACTACGAACCTTATTAGTGTTGCAAGAATGCCAACGTTTCGTCCCTTAACGAGGGACTTCTTCAGGGTGAGTGCTAAATAATATCACTAACCCATCGACCGAATTTACTTTAGATAACAACTACCCGACCTATTTTCATCACAAAATCATCAGTGTCAAGGTAGTGTAATTTTCATCAGTGGCTTGGCACACTCTATGAGATAATATAAACCTACAATAAAAGGACCACAATAAATCTCCATACCGTAAATTGAATCATTACTCAGCGGCGTCGACACAAAATTTCCATAAACTTGAACAAATACCAAAATTTGTTCATACAAAAAAAAAAAAAAAAAAAAAAGCTCAGAAAAGGCAGTGGTTCCTTGAAAAACAACATCTAAAGCCGTCATTTTACCAACAATTTATTGACTTTTCAGTCAGCCAATTGGACATTTTAATTTATAACGTTGAAAATATTAAAGAGTCTGTTAAAACAACAAGAAATGAAAGGAGTTGTGATGAAAATGAAGCTTTTCGGCAGATATTCAAAGGATGCGTCCTTCATCATACTGCTATTAAAAGGTAACTGATTAAATTATTTTGTGAAATATTTCTGAACTGGCCGGATACCTGCTAACTGGTGCTTATTAACAATCTGAAGAACGACAACGACACAAACAAGCTCAGTGACAAATTCAAAACATTTCATAGTAATAAAAGTATTAAACTTATTGAATTTTGGAGTAGGCACGCAGCCTACTCCAAAATTCATCGACACGATTGAGAATCTATACAATAGTGCTTGCTATGTTTGTTTCACTCTGGACATTGTTTAGAATATTTTGTGTAAAGATTCAATTAGTATTGATGTGTGTGTGTGAACCTCGGTTATATTTTCTTTAGAACTTAATAACAAAATTAAATAATTTAAAACTCTAATTGAGCAAGTTCCTTTATATTTATAGTAGTTAAGTCTTCTACTTTATTTATTTTATTATTCATTTATTTCATATACTAGAGGTATACTTAGCCTTTTCATCTTTATCAAATGCCCATATGACTTTCACCTTATATAAAGACCGGAATCTCTGATCGTCTTCTTCTGTGAATTGGTCTAATGAAGATGTTACAATAATAAGCGCTGAGACAGTTCCGTTTCCTTTCAGATTTATAAATACCCTGCAAGCAGTTTTCAGCTTGCAAATGGCGTCGTCGTTGTTTTTGGATGCAGGGATAATTGGAACTACTGCGATGCAGCTTTTGTCTGTAAGTAACATGACTATTTGAACTTCGAGTTTCCTGTAGTCTGTTAGAAATAAGAAAAATTGTCGATTCGAAAGTAGTTTGTAAGTAATTTGAATGTTTCCCAAAGATAATTTATAGCTCAGCTACCTATAATGTCCTAAAAACCCTCATTGTCATCATCATTTTAGCCCGGGGTCACCCACTAGGCTTTAGTCATATTCATATCTCTTTTCCTCTGTCTGGTGCTCCTTGCACACAAGCGTATGTTTTATACCCCAAAAGCCTTAGATGTCATACGTATTCATCTTCAAAAGGTGTCTTAGAAATCGGCCAAAAGGATGTTAAACAATTAAAAAAAAAAAAAAACAGATTTTTGTGTTACGACAGAGGAATTCTGTTTTTTTTTACACTTTTCAACTTTTGCAATACCTATATTAATATAATTTATGATTATTTATCAGGTACCTTATTTCCTCTAAGTTTCTATCGCATTATAGCAATCGTGGTCACGCAGTGACTGGATGTGTTCGGAGTTACAGTCGATAATTGACGGTGATCATGATCACGACTACCCTCAATTCGTCTTCAGAATCAGAAATGTCCAAGTTTACATTACGACACACAACGTGCGACACAGAACGTGTCCGACTTTAGTACAGTCGGATCACGACACACACGTCTTAATCATCACAGGATTCCACGGCGAAGAGAAACGAAAACCATTCACGATTTCAATTCGCGTGTTTCTAGATCTCAATCGCCTCTTGAACCATCCTTTTGTAGTAGTGGCGTTGACGGGATAGAACTTTAGTGTCATGTAGCTCAATCCAGTGGTTGCTTCCTGAGTCTAGCAGGTGTACCGCTATCAAACCGCAATCGTCAATTCTCGGCTGTAAACTAGCCAGAGTACATCCAGTGGCCCGTGATCGCTGAAACGCGATAGAATTAGAAACTTAGGGGAAACAATCACAAATGGTACGCTATAAATGACCGATAAATAATCATTAATTATCTATTATAATATTTTTTTTGCAGATTGAATCGCCGACGAAGAATTTCGTAGAAGTATTGTGGGTTTTGATTTATATGGCTATTTTTGTTGGAATGCTCTTCGTTGACTGCTATTTTGGAGAATCCGTCACAGAGAAGGTATACTTTGAAAGCAAGATGACGAATTTTATTCGTGACGTCGTCTTTGGCGGGAAACGGAACCCGCTTTCAAATATTATGTCATTGATGGTACGGTAGATGTGTTTTTCCCTCTTATGTATCAGTAATGGTAAGCACTAAATTTTATTTCGACTTATGAACACTCGTCAGCATCACGTCTATAAAATTCGTTGTAAAACTACTGGCCATGAAATAAGTAAGAACAAATATATGTTTACTATATGTATAGTAAGTACAACATGATAAGTCTGAATAGGCTGAAAACGGTAATAGAGCTGTCAAGGTATCAGATTCAAATATTATAAAATTAGGTATGCGGAGGGTTGTTCTCATAGATTGCTTTGTCAATGAATGTATATATGTCAATTCGTTTCTTTGTCTTTCATCAATTTTCATTAAAAGACCTAACTCAGTGAGAAAAACACCGAAAAGAACACACATGTAGTAAATAGTGATTGTAACTTGTGATTCCACAGGCTGTATTCTTTTATTGTACGATTATCAAAGAGTTTATGCCTTGTCTACCATTTCAACATTTTTCAAATAAACTAAAGCCTTATTATAATGCATTCAGACTGCAATCCAATTTTGTATTAGATAACTATTTTTCAGACTTGACTTTGATAATTTTTTGTAAAGAGTCGAATAGAAACACGACAGACAGTGCCAAAACGAAGCCAAATCAATTTTATTTTGTTTTATTTTATGTAGGAGTAACAGGGTGGTATCTTTTATCACTGCAGGGCTCTATGTCAAAGTAAATTAAATACTATCACTTTTTCTATAGGTAGTTTAAAAGCAAAGGCTACTGGGGTAAATTTAGGCAGTTTGCGTGTTACAGTTTACCGTCACACGGCAAGAAGGAGTGTTATGTTTTTACAGTCATAGTATTAATTAATATAATACGACAATGTTAGTTCATAATTATGAACTAACATTGTCATATCTATTAAGGATCTGAATCTGACGACGACTGTACAATTTACGTCACGTGGTTTGCGGTCCCAATCGACGTATCCAAAAATGTTTTTGAACTATTGGAAGCGCGGTCCCAATATTTAGTGATCCCAATCGAAGGAAGCCTCGAGCATCATCATGCTTGTTATTTGATTTTGGCATTACCTCCTTATACGAGGCAATGAATGTGCTCATTCATTGCCGCTCATTAAGGGAGGTGCTCATTAAGGGAGGCCTAGATCTGACTGTTATAGGCTGGTGTTGTTGATGGCTTTTAATTTACCATCTACGTTATCATCACTTACTTCTACAAACGCCTAGTCGTGTGACGGCAAACTTTATATAACCCCTCATCTTCTACTCTATAATTTCAGTGTGTAGACCTGTCAACAAAAGTATACGAGTGCCCGTGGACGGATTTGGATATAAAGCAGAAGAGAAACTTGGTTCTATTCCTGGCCAGCACCCAGAGACCTGTTGTATTATGGGGTGCTAAACTGATCCCGGTGTCCCTGCAAACCTTTACCAAGGTAGATTATCTTAAAGTGTTTGAATTGAATGTTGGTTTAGATCGCTGTTTTGCGGTTGAATTCAATTAAAAGGCTTGTCAAGCCTTATTATTATATTATCGCGTAGGAACCTTTTGTTGCGTAGGAATTTTAAATAAAATCTAGCTTTTGTCGGGATGACGCTATGTGAAAATTTCATACAATACAATCATTTATTTATAACGCTAAGTGACACAGACTCACCTACTCAGACAAATTTGAGATACATAATTTTCAAATCTGAACTAGAATTGTTTGACCTAATGGGGCGTTCACAAAAACAAAAATTATATTTACCTTAGAACACAATATATGGCGGGAGTCCTTTCTCGGAGAAGAGAGGTGACAAACTATGGACGGCCTATGCCATTTCAATTTGACAGACCCACGCCAAAAGAGAGAGAAAAGGTTCCTGTTCAGTCTGGTCGGATGATTTTATAATAATTTTGGTACAACGTGCCCCAATATGTTATAATTTTGTCATTCCAGATTGAACTATTTTGGCATTTTCACTGAGGTATATTTATAACCAAGTCCTGCAAACAAATTGTGTTATTCGGGTAACTAATTTATATTATTTATTCTTCAACATTGGTGCAAGTAAACTTATTATTCAATTGAATATTCACGAACCCAGCAATCAGAATTCTCCCTGGAAAGTATTTTAAGTAAATTAGTATTTAAACGTTGTTTATTTAATCATTTAATGCAGAGGAGGGAATCTCACTGAAGAAATCATTTAATAAACTCCTCTTACTCTTAAATACCTAATAATAATAATATTGTGACTCTCTATCTCTATGGTATGGTATCTCTATGGTTGTGACTTTCATCTCTACATATTATTGGAATCTAGTTTTAGCTCAATCAGACCAGAACCCGAATCTATTTAACCCTGCTCTATTATAAGTTCCTAATTAATTTTCACTTACCTACCGTCATCAAAGTTGGTGTCTTCTGGCAACTTTTTTATCATGATACTCGATTACATTAAAGAATGTTGTGACTAGATGTCCACGGTTGTGACATTCACTTTAAATATTATTGGAAGCTAGTTTTACCTCAATCAGAACAAACACCGAATATATTCTACTCTGCCCTATTCTATGTTCCTTAATTCATTTTTGTCACCTACCGTCATCAAAGTCTATAATTATCTTCTGGCAGCTTATTTATCATGATACTCGATAGCAACAAGCAGGTTGGTGCTATTGAGACTGAAACGCCACTCAACCCGACAAAACGCGATGCGTGTTGAGTTGAATCAAATCGTATAAATTTTCTATGACCAGAATCACATCATAAGCGCCCGATGCGACAAAATGCCCTAATGTAAATGGAATGTCGACATTTTGCGTCGCGTCCCGCCAACAAATTGAATTGTAGGACTAAGGCTCTAGTCAGAAAACGAACTGTCAAAATTTAAATAATTACGGCTGCAAACGTTCTTGTTCAAATGCGCACGAAAATGACCTCATGCTGGCAGACTAGTTGCGATGATCATTCTTCACTTTACCTAGTTCGTCTCTATAAAGTCTATCACGTATCTCGTATTCCTCTATCACTTCATATTCCCATGACGTCACTTATTGCATCTATATCTATTCCATGTAATAATTTTCTTTTTTGTTGTTGGACTGACAACCAAATGGTCATATCTTAATGGTTGTTATTGTTACTCAACATTTTGTTTTATTTAACAGACCTTACTCAGGCGTGTTAATGACTTTATTTTCAGAATCAGAATATTTAATAGAATATTATAGTAGTAGTATGTATGTTATTTTATTTGCTACTTGCTTCTTCCCGTGGACACGCGTTTTTCTGTGATAAAAAGTAAGACAGATTGAGTTATTGGCATCATAATATTTAAATCTAACCTATTTAATAATTTAATAATTAAGCCATTTTACAATTTGCAAGAATTGTTTGACGCAGTTTAGCATCTAACTAACTAAAACAATTAAAATATAATTATATTTAAATTAAATTAAATTAAAAAATATAATTAAAATATAATTAAATTAAAACAATTTTCAATACTTTTTCATGGAAAAATCATGTAGAATATAATCTTCGTTAAAACATATTATGTAACGAAGATTATTCTATGTGATTGCCCGATAAAAATCGATTCGTAAGTTCCCATATTTTTCGAGTCTACAGATTTGCTTCTCTATCTGTCAAAGTACTGTGTCTATGAAATACTTCATTCTGTCATAAGGTCTTCATTCACTCACCTGTCAACAATTAGGAAACTTCATAGTCATGCATATACAAAATAGAATAAAAATTCGTAGACGGGGTATAGTCAAAATATTTTAGTAGCTAACGTTCCATCTCCCTAACTTGTACTCATTGGCGAGCTTGTCGCGGCTGACAAAGACATCACTAATGGTGGTTGCTACGACTTGGCCAATGCGAATAAGAATATAAGAACTTGCACTACACACGCACAACCTTCCCCATTAGTAAAACAACAATCTTAAGAGGGCGCAATAAGCGCCATTTTGTGAAAAGGATAGGCATAGGATTTCGCCTTCTTAGGAGCGGGAGCATTCGTTTTGGAAAGGCGTAAGAGCAAAAATCTACTTTTTGCTTATTTACAAAAAAAGGACACAACTTATGAAGAAACTGGTTCAAAGAAACAAATATTTAGTAATAACCTACAAATTAAAACATAAGTCATTTCAATACACCTTTTTCCTTAATCATATATTCACATTTAAGGAACCTAACAAAAAAATAATAAATGTAATAATAAAAAAATAGCTGGTATTGATATGGATCAATTGAGCTACCTGTAGATTGTTTGCAATAGTCTGCAGTTAGCTTAATTGTTTTAATTGTAAATACTAGTTCTAATTTGTTTTTATTATTGAATTGTAATTTTCTTTGTCAATAAAAATTTTAACAAAAAAAAAAAAAATTATATAATTCGAGTTTTTACTACCCAAGACTGTCGTGAGTACTGAGATCTATTTTGACAACCAAACCCGTCAAGTTACCCAAAATATTAAACTGACGAGAAAATACAGAGACCACAAACACGATAAATAATTCAACAGCTGCCCTAGCCAGAACCTAGGGGAGTGCCCCGGGGGAATTACTAGATTCCGATATTTAATCTCAATTACATTGGGGGCGAAAGGTCTAAAGTCTAGAAATGTAAGGATTATTTTCAACGTATTTTTAGGTGCTCCTTGGGGCTCTAGGTCCTAATTCAACAATTGAAGGTGCCAGTATCTGTCCAAAGATAAAACTTATCTGTCTCTTAGAGCGTGGGAAACTTTCTGAATCTGTCTTGATAAGAGTTTGGTAAAACATACAATGGATTTTTAGAAAATAAAGCACATTGACCAACATTGTAAATATTTATTTCATACGTAATGGAAAAGACTAGGACGGAAAAGCTGAGGGTAAAAATTAAGTATATCATGTTGATATTGATATTGTACTAAAATATTTTTAGGTAATAAACCGACAGCTTTTTTCGAAAATATCGAAACAGCCAAAATCGTTAAAGCACTGTATATATCAAGCTGTGCTATACTCTTCAATTCAATTCATTTGTGATACACATGTATTACAGGAATGTTTACAAATATGTACAAATTTAACGTAATTGATAAGTAGAGAAAAAGTGATAGGAAAAGTTTGACGAATTGTAAAATAAAGCGTTTACATTTAATGTGCAATGAGTATCAACCAGTCTGTAGGTACTCTAAATCTACTTAATGCTACCGCGTCAAAAAATTCATGCAAATTGTAAAATGTCTTACTTATTAAATAATTAAAAAGGTTAGATTTAAATATTATGATTTCATTCATATTCATTTCTTTTAAACTATACTTAATAATAGTAACAACATCCGATTAATTTCATAAAATTTATTAAAAATATTCAGTTACCAATAACAACAACAACACCAACTCAGCCAATTTCCGCTTCATATAACGAGGTCTATGTTGAAAACTACCTTTGTACAAATTTGTACAAAGGTTAGTACTAAGTTATGTAGCGGCTACTAATTGCGATGATAAAATTTACAGGTTTAAGGCAGCCCTTGCACACGACGACTTTTTCGCACCGTTGACGCTTGCTTATGACCCAAAACGCATTAAAAATGTATTCAATACAAAACACGTGGATAGGCGGAGAGAGTGCAACGGCGACAGGGGCGGTTATATTTAAAACTACTTTTTTCGCTGACGTCCAGGTAGTGCAAATACCACATACAGATGTAACTCGAATGATTTTGCGTAAATCCTCAGCTGGTCTAGACAGATGACACAAGGTCACCTGTCTAGCGTGAGCGTAGGCTAAGTTTCTACGGGCAATAAAAAATAGAGCTTTTGATGTGTTTATGCAGTCTCATATTAATATTGCCAATGTCAACGCTGTGGATGACGCGTCAACCGACGACAGTGCGTGAAAAAGTCGTCATGTGCATTGGCCCTAAGAGAAGTTTCTCGTTTCAGGTATTGAATTGGACTTACCAGGGTTTCGCTGTGCTGAACCAGATGAAGTAAATATTGCATAATTTGTGCTTTCTGAATGTAGCTTGAAACCTTTGTGAGAATCTGAGAATCGCTTCTTGTTACGAGTAAATTTAAACTTGTAACTACATAAGTGTATAAGCCTGCAAAAAATTTCTCTTTTGATGTTAGATACAATACAATGTAGATTTGTCTGAAAAATTAATTCAATTATCAATGCTTTGCCCAAGCATAGGTAAATTTTTAAAAGCTGGCTTTCTCTTCTGCATTTCGTATTGGTACTAAAGGGCTGGGTAACAGAAACAACAAAAACCGTGGAAATTGTTGTATGAAAAAACAAAAGGCAATCGCGCCAGCTTTTAAAAATGTACCTTTAGAATTTGTTAGTTTCTGACTTATGTTTATTTTGCTTACGCAAAACAATTTTATTTCATTAAGCTTCGCTGGGTTTTCATAGAAAACTTAGAAATTGAGGCCCTCCGAGTACAAAAAAACATTTGCGCGTCTCGCCAAAGCGACGCGTGACCCGAGAGCTGATGCATCAGCCACCAGCACTGTATGGCAGCGCTGTATGGCATCAGCTTTGCCATACAGCGGGGCAATACAGCCTTCATCTTGGGAACGCTTCCGACTGGTATTCATATGTATCAGTTGAGCTACCTACCTGTAGATTGTTGGCATTGTTGGCAACAGTCTGCAGTTATCTCAATTGTTTCAATTGAAGTTCTAATTTCTTTCTATTATTTCATTGTAATTTTCATACTACATATTTCTAAATATACCTATGACGCAATCGAATTATATTATACTTACTGCGGTCTAGAAATTTATCTTATCTACATTGACTTACTTAATAAACAGTGTAAATAGTTTTAAAGAACAAAGACCTGTCTAGGCCAACATAAAAGAGACAACGACAGAATGCAATTAATTTCGACGAAAGGACACTTGACGTGCTTTTTAACAATGCTGCAACCTTTGACACAAATTTCACTATTTTAGGAAATTTAAACTGAAATTGGATTGTGATACTTCCTTTAATGAAAATGCGGTCAAAGGCCTCGAGTACCTCCACATTGCCAATTTCAAAAGCCGTTTTTAAGGGACTTTTAAAAGGAAACCTATTGAGTGTCAAAGATAAAAATCATCAATTTTTATCTTCTTTGTTACTAGACTGCTTAGGTATTGCCAGCCGTTTTTGGAGTTAACAAATTCCAAGCCATAAGACAAAGGAGCATGGCCGAAAAGAACATAAAGCTTATACCTTATCAATCATGTAGGGATAAACGATTACACAATAGAGCTCATAGTGTGCGTGTATTTGCCGGCATGACATTTCGATGGAATCCTTAAGTTTTATTATTTTTAATTATTCTTATTTATTTAAGGGACTGTGGGACTTTGGTATGAGACTACGTTAAAACTGAGTTTTGTTAAAATACGGGACTGACAAGCTCCGTATTTTAACAAACTACTACTTAAAACTAAAATATTTCTAAAACTAGTCTAACCTAAATAGCTATTTGCCGCATCACTCAGTGGTGCGGCTAAAATAATCTGGATAACACCAGCATCCATTAAAGGTTGAATTGTTTTTGATTTGCTTTAGGATAAATCTATCGTCAATTGCCAATTGTCACTTTTTTTATAATTGTTTCTTTTGTTAATTGTTTCTTAGTTGTAAGTGTATCTATCGAGTAGGTAGTTGATTGTAATTTGCAGCAGTACATGTAGGTTGTTACCCGAGCTAACATTATAATAACGCGTTCAGGGTGCTGATGGGGCTGCCCCGGTTCTGCAGCGCGTCAGGGATGTTCGCCGAGGCGCGCGTGGACTGTTTCTACACCACTATGCGCAAGCGGGGTGCATCTCTGGTGCGAAGGGTGCGGTCTAGCTCCAACAGCATTCTGAGCGTGTTCGCTAATAGGTTTGACTGCATCTATATGTATCACAGCTCAAGGATGCATGCTTATACTAATAATAATAATATAAAACACAACTTTGCCAAATAATTATTTTAAATATTCTGTTTCTTTATTTTGATTATTGTGTTGTAAATTTAATGAATGTTATAGGTACATAAATGTGTGTTCTGTAATAAGTGGCACTACCACAGCTTCGGAATAGTTTTTATATTTTATGTGTGTTAGTTTTAAGGATCTATGGACCGTAGATTAAGTTAATTAAGATATTTAACTGTTCGAAGTTGTCTGAAATAAATGATTTATTATATATTATTATCTAGATATGGATAGGTTAAAATTGATAGCTGTTTAATTGGATTCTGATGACAAACCACATTTGATAGAGTTTACACACCTACACAACATCAGTGGTTTGAGTATGGAGATTGTTTTATTAACGTAAAATTTTATCATTACACAAGCGCAAAGGAAATAATAATTATCATCTCAGCCCCACTACGTCCACAGTTGGACAGGCCCTAAAGATCGCCACAATGAGGGGACCTGCGCTGCCTGCATTCCTTTGCACAAAAATAAACTTTTTTTTTGCATTGGCTCATACTATATAATCGTAGAAGATGTCTCTGCAAACTAAGCTAACTACAAACCAGCGTGTGTTCTACGTTTATGTATCTATCCATGTAATGTTAAATGTATTGAGTACATCAGTTATCTAGTACCCATAACACAAGCTCCGCTTAGCTTGTGGCTAAATGATGATGTGTGAATGGTCCAGCATTATTTATTTATTTAAACCAAGGTTATCTTTAAAGGGATCTATTTACGAAACAAAGGGACTTTAAAAATCGCCCTCCTTTGAAGTTTTGCTCTTTGGAGCCGATCCACAAATTGTGAAGCTCAATTACCAATTTCACATGCATATGGATGCTCGTAGATAATTCAATAGGTTCTATAGACATGTTTTGTATATTGTGTTCGTATTTCATTAACCCTTGTATAAATTAAGCTTTTCTTCGGCTGAAAGTATTTCCGGAACGTAGTTTAAGATGTGAATTGAATACGGTATGAACTGATTCTTAAAGGAGTAAAATGCAATAGAGCTTAGATTTGGCAGACTTTTTAGAAACGTGGCATTTTATAAAAAACGGAAGAAGGCCTGTTTTTTATAATCAAAGTGGGATTAGGTAGTAGGCACGGCTAATGTCAAGAAACCCTGAGGATTGTGGACAGCCCCGACAGCATCCTACAAACCATTGCTGGTAGGTCTCCCACGTGCTTCGATAGGTGAGTTTTTTTTCCGTTGGTATTTATTTGTGTAATAAGTAAAATACGTGCCTACTAAAACTTGTGTTAAGGTCTCTTCCAGCATATTAGCAAATAATGGATCCATGTCGTCAAAAATAAAATAAGACAATTTCCCAAAACTTGAGTTTATTTTTTGAGTGTGAACGAGAGTTCACATTCAAAAACTCTTAAAATATGGGTAATTTTTAGCGTTTTCTACCTTTGAGTTTATCTAGGTACAGATATCATAATACTATTTTTTTTTATTTGCTTTTGGGTGGCTTTCGTGTCACTGCGGCCATGATAGGCCTATTCTGATCGCCACTCGAGTGTTCAGCCCTGAAGCTGCGACGTTCATAGTTCGCCACTAACCCTATGAAAGAATAATCAATCAATAATTATTTCTGTTATTTATGCTTGTAAGCGTAGGCCAATAATTAGGTACCATAGAATTGTCATTCACTACTCAAAACCACGTCAAAACCACCAATTATATTTGACATTTGCCTAGATTAGTTTTACGAGTATACCCTGTTGTGCACCATATCATTATCTTCCTTATTACTCCGAGAAAGAGCTGAATGGATGTCTAAGAGGGCAGCAGCAAACTAGTTGCGATAAAGCCTTTTAATTTTAGAGTGGGTAGATTATATTGTAGAAAATGAACTCATAATTTCTTCGGATTGTAAAACTCAAAGATTTACGAAGGAAGTTTGGCGGTAGGTAAATGAGAATAATATAGTAACGGCTTGAGTTTGACATTACCTACCGTTACTGAAATAGTTGGAGAGAATGTGCCTACTATTTGCTCCTTGGGAATATTGTGAAAAATTTTTAGTCTTATGTAGGTTATCTTGAAATTTTGCAATCATCGCGGACAAAGCCGCGGGCAACACCTATTTTATGCTTAATATTAAAAATTCGGAAGTTTGGATGGATGGATTTATGATTATCCCATTATCAGTTGGAATAGAAGTAACCTATAACACAACGCGTGCGAAGCTGCAAACAGAAAACTAGTGCATGATAGCAAGTAGGTACTTAAATGCTTAACACAGTCAAAAACACAAATCGCTTAACCTTAACAAAGCGGTTATGATGTAAAATCTGACTAGATGGAACGGTATCGATTGATGAAAACGGTCATTGCCATGCTGGTACCTACCTACACGATAAAATTTCCTTTGTTCCCGAAATACCGAAAATAATCACAATGAATCAGATAATGTTATACAAAAGCTGAATAATTGATTGGCATCAGTAGATATTATCGATATTACACCAAATTATCAATTTCATACGAGCCTCGCGGACAGATAGCTGGTACATCAGAATAATCGATGGTGTCGAATTTTGAGGAATAAGCGATTCGACCATTAGTAGTGTTGCCAACGCTTTCCCCTAAAACCTGATGAACGCACTGTTTATTTACCTTAAATTCAAAGCAAATTGGTAGGTAACTTTTAGCCTATTTAAATCATGTTGATTTGGTATAATTATTTATATTTAGCTTCACCCCGTGGCTTTGCACGATTTTTTATAAAATAAATAGATTGCAGATTTAGAACAAGGTATCTGCAAAATTTCAGCCGGATCCAATTGCTAGTTTAAAAAGAGGTAAGAAACATCCAAACGGCGCGTGCGTGTCCCGTCTCTGATGTTACAGACGTTCATAGGTGGGGTAATTGCTTCTTATCAGGCACGCCATTATGCTTGTCTGTCATTCTTGTGGGTACAAAGAAAAAATCTAAACATCCATTCAAACTTTCGCATTTACTCGTATAATATACCTAAGTGGAACTATTTTAAGATTTGAGTTTGAAATTAATCACTAAGCCATTAATTTCAATTTACGTTAATTTGGGCTGTTTATAACCGTAACGTTGTATTAGGAAAGTCAATCGATTCTCGAAATACCCCATGCCACAGCCACATGTGCATGCCACACAACCACAACTATCTTGAACACTTACCAACTTACGCTCCAAGAACTGACACTAGAATCAAAACTTAACTTGCCCACAGACAGATGAGACGAAACTCTCGGATTCTAGGGAAACTTGTAAGTTCTAGCAACACCAACCATTAGTGACAAATGTTTGCTGCAATCAGACGCCCTGCCGTTGCGTGCAATTAATCAACGCATATAACCGCTCTGTAATGCCGTTGTGCTGTTCGATTTATGGGGTTGGACGATGGACCTGTCCATTTTGTCTCTTTAAATGCCGCTTCTGTTTTTATATCTTATCATATCGTATAACTTCTGCTTTCAATTACCTGAATTCTTGAACTAATTTTAGCAAGAGTACTATACACATTGCACGAATATGTATACGCATTGCACATGCCTCCCTAAGATTAATTTAAAGATTATTTTTTATGCAAACTTAATCGTACCTACAAAGGTAACATTCAAAACATCGTGTTGTATTAATTATATAAATTCTTTATTCTTTGTAAATAATTACAACAAGACGTCAATTTCCTAGTAGGCAGCAATAATAGTATTTGCTGCCAATACTCCAAAATCCTCTCTTCTATGTTCATTATTTTCATAAATAAGACGCGACGATGCACATGCACAATAAACACACGCATAACTTTTTAAGTGATGCGTGGAATACATGTTAATATTTAATATTGCAATATTCTATAACCGTTTCACTCCGTTATAATACTTGCGTCAC
Organism: Eupithecia inturbata; assembly: GCA_963662085.1. Taxonomy (NCBI): domain Eukaryota; kingdom Metazoa; phylum Arthropoda; class Insecta; order Lepidoptera; family Geometridae; genus Eupithecia; species Eupithecia inturbata. The sequence continues at coordinate 3,353,649 of OY759194.1, read as the reverse complement.
GCTCCGTTACATTGTTAGGTGGATATTTTTACCATGAACTCAATGCGTGTCAATCTGTCAACTTTATAAAGATCGATTCATGAAATGAAATGCTTTATTAAAAAAGAAGGGTTTTAAAAACATTACCTAGTCGGTACAATGCGATCTATTTCTTGTCAAATACTTAGGTATAGATTAGAGATAATAAATATACTTACATATCACAGAAATAATTATGGGTAAAGTCACAATAAATACCTATGACTAAATTTAAAATTAAAAGAACAAGCTGCAAGCATGGTCATGTATTATCAAATTTGTCAATGAAAAGGCTGTAGTCGTTGTTTAAAAATTCGCTAACATTTTAAATGGTTTTTTTCCAGTATTTCTCGTGTCTTGACTTTATTTATATATGAATTATTATTTTCCGTCAATCTAAAGCAAAGTGGAAATTTGTTAAATAATTTGTGGCCTCTGTGGCCACAGGCTCTGGCCTATTTGTGGGGAAAATCCTACTATTATATAGTAGGATTTTTTTTTAAGAAATGTATGTTGTGTTTTGTGGGTTTTCAATTCATTTGATATCGATTACTACGTTTATTTTCATTTCCTCTTAATTTGAACTGGCTCATATTATGCCTCACATATTTAAGGACTTCATAAATGTATACAGGGGTGACGTGAGAATACTTAGTGATTTAAAGTGCTCCCTACATGTGTCACTTTATTTGGCTTTCACGAGGGTTCTGATTGCTCGTTTTTGCATTTTCAGAAGTCTTTCGCAATCCGTCGAGTTACCGTACGTAATAATTCCATATGACATTGTAGAGTGCACATATGCACAATATAGTATATATCCCTAAGATTTTGTACAGTGATTATAGGTTGTAGCTGTTTTCGTGCGTATGTGCCTTTTGGCAATTTTTTGCATGTAGTCTAATTCTCGAAATACCTAATAATACTGCATAAACATGGAAAGAGCAAATGCTCTTTCCATGTTTATGCAGGGTCCAGTTCAAAGCCCAGTAATTATAATAAGTCAATCTCGCAAAAGTTTGTCCTAAAATTATGAAACTTAAACATAACTGATTATTTTAATTTATTGGTTTTCTTGATCAAATATCAGATAATTATAGAGGATACTATAGAAAATTACAACAATTAAATAAAATTATTACAACTAGTATACACACACTATAGTGTTAATATACTATATTATATACACTTTAGTGTTAATATCTATTATATACACTTTAGTGTTAATAACCATGATGGTCACAGCGCAAGATAGAGTCGATAATATATAAAGTGGTAGGAATACACCTGAGATTCCTTCGCAAGCTCTGAAAAATCCGCATCGAAACTAGCAAAGCTTAGCTCTGTGCCATAAAATTGGCACCGAACGATCGGTGCACCGAGTCGCAGGAATCTCTAATGCATTACCTATCATTTTCTTTTATAAATCGCAGTTTTGTCAATCGTTGAGGGCAATAATAGCTTGATATTTATGGGCTGCAGCTGAAAAGCCGTTAATATAATTGAAATATTATATTTTAGGTTCTTTTATGAACCGTTTAAAATAACTCCAAATTGAGTTCTTGGCAGATTACTTTCGTTTACAGATGGAAGCGACCGGAAGCAGTCTCTTTTTTCTCTCTTTATTTGTAAATTTGATGAGCGGATGAGCGGACCTGCGCTGCCTGCATTCCTTTGCACAAAAATAAACTTTTTTTTTGCATTGGCTCATACTATATAATCGTAGAAGATGTCTCTGCAAACTAAGCTAACTACAAACCAGCGTGTGTTCTACGTTTATGTATCTATCCATGTAATGTTAAATGTATTGAGTACATCAGTTATCTAGTACCCATAACACAAGCTCCGCTTAGCTTGTGGCTAAATGATGATGTGTGAATGGTCCAGCATTATTTATTTATTTAAACCAAGGTTATCTTTAAAGGGATCTATTTACGAAACAAAGGGACTTTAAAAATCGCCCTCCTTTGAAGTTTTGCTCTTTGGAGCCGATCCACAAATTGTGAAGCTCAATTACCAATTTCACATGCATATGGATGCTCGTTGATAATTCAATAGGTTCTATAGACATGTTTTGTATATTGTGTTCGTATTTCATTAACCCTTGTATAAATTAAGCTTTTCTTCGGCTGAAAGTATTTTCGGAACGTAGTATAAGATGTGAATTGAATACGGTATGAACTGATTCTTAAAGGAGTAAAATGCAATAGAGCTTAGATTTGGCAGGCTTTTTAGAAACGTGGCATTTTATAAAAAACGGAAGAAGGCCTGTTTTTTATAATCAAAGTGGGATTAGGTAGTAGGCACGGCTAATGTCAAGAAACCCTGAGGATTGTGGACAGCCCCGAAAGCATCCTACAAACCATTGCTGGTAAGTCTCCCACGTGCTTCGATAGGTGAGTTTTTTTTCCGTTGGTATTTATTTGTGTAATAAGTAAAATACGTGCCTACTAAAACTTGTGTTAAGGTCTCTTCCAGCATATTAGCAAATAATGGATCCATGTCGTCAAAAATAAAATAAGACAATTTCCCAAAACTTGAGTTTATTTTTTGAGTGTGAACGAGAGTTCACATTCAAAAACTCTTAAAATATGGGTAATTTTTAGCGTTTTCTACCTTTGAGTTTATCTAGGTACAGATATTATAATACTATTTTTTTTTATTTGCTTTTGGGTGGCTTTCGTGTCACTGCGGCCATGATAGGCCTATTCTGATCGCCACTCGAGTGTTCAGCCCTGAAGCTGCGACGTTCATAGTTCGCCACTAACCCTATGAAAGAATAATCAATCAATAATTATTTCTGTTATTTATGCTTGTAAGCGTAGGCCAATAATTAGGTACCATAGAATTGTCATTCACTACTCAAAACCACGTCAAAACCACCAATTATATTTGACATTTGCCTAGATTAGTTTTACGAGTATACCCTGTTGTGCACCATATCATTATCTTCCTTATTACTCCGAGAAAGAGCTGAATGGATGTCTAAGAGGGCAGCAGCAAACTAGTTGCGATAAAGCCTTTTAATTTTAGAGTGGGTAGATTATATTGTAGAAAATGAACTCGTAATTTCTTCGGATTGTAAAACTCAAAGATTTACGAAGGAAGTTTGGCGGTAGGTAAATGAGAATAATATAGTAACGGCTTGAGTTTGACATTACCTACCGTTACTGAAATAGTTGGAGAGAATGTGCCTACTATTTGCTCCTTGGGAATATTGTGAAAAATTTTTAGTCTTATGTAGGTTATCTTGAAATTTTGCAATCATCGCGGACAAAGCCGCGGGCAACACCTATTTTATGCTTAATATAAAAAATTCGGAAGTTTGGATGGATGGATTTATGATTATCCCATTATCAGTTGGAATAGAAGTAACCTATAACACAACGCGTGCGAAGCTGCAAACAGAAAACTAGTGCATGATAGCAAGTAGGTACTTAAATGCTTAACACAGTCAAAAACACAAATCGCTTAACCTTAACAAAGCGGTTATGATGTAAAATCTGACTAGATGGAACGGTATCGATTGATGAAAACGGTCATTGCCATGCTGGTACCTACCTACACGATAAAATTTCCTTTGTTCCCGAAATACCGAAAATAATCACAATGAATCAGATAATGTTATACAAAAGCTGAATAATTGATTGGCATCAGTAGATATTATCGATATTACACCAAATTATCAATTTCATACGAGCCTCGCGGACAGATAGCTGGTACATCGGAATAATCGATGGTGTCGAATTTTGAGGAATAAGCGATTCGACCATTAGTAGTGTTGCCAACGCTTTCCCCTAAAACCTGATGAACGCACTGTTTATTTACCTTAAATTCAAAGCAAATTGGTAGGTAACTTTTAGCCTATTTAAATCATGTTGATTTGGTATAATTATTTATATTTAGCTTCACCCCGTGGCTTTGCACGATTTTTTATAAAATAAATAGATTGCAGATTTAGAACAAGGTATCTGCAAAATTTCAGCCGGATCCAATTGCTAGTTTAAAAAGAGGTAAGAAACATCCAAACGGCGCGTGCGTGTCCCGTCTCTGATGTTACAGACGTTCATAGGTGGGGTAATTGCTTCTTATCAGGCACGCCATTATGCTTGTCTGTCATTCTTGTGGGTACAAAGAAAAAATCTAAACATCCATTCAAACTTTCGCATTTACTCGTATAATATACCTAAGTGGAACTATTTTAAGATTTGAGTTTGAAATTAATCACTAAGCCATTAATTTCAATTTACGTTAATTTGGGCTGTTTATAACCGTAACGTTGTATTAGGAAAGTCAATCGATTCTCGAAATACCCCATGCCACAGCCACATGTGCATGCCACACAACCACAACTATCTTGAACACTTACCAACTTACGCTCCAAGAACTGACACTAGAATCAAAACTTAACTTGCCCACAGACAGATGAGACGAAACTCTCGGATTCTAGGGAAACTTGTAAGTTCTAGCAACACCAACCATTAGTGACAAATGTTTGCTGCAATCAGACGCCCTGCCGTTGCGTGCAATTAATCAACGCATATAACCGCTCTGTAATGCCGTTGTGCTGTTCGATTTATGGGGTTGGACGATGGACCTGTCCATTTTGTCTCTTTAAATGCCGCTTCTGTTTTTATATCTTATCATATCGTATAACTTCTGCTTTCAATTACCTGAATTCTTGAACTAATTTTAGCAAGAGTACTATACACATTGCACGAATATGTATACGCATTGCACATGCCTCCCTAAGATTAATTTAAAGATTATTTTTTATGCAAACTTAATCGTACCTACAAAGGTAAGATTCAAAACATCGTGTTGTATTAATTATATAAATTCTTTATTCTTTGTAAGTAATTACAACAAGACGTCAATTTCCTAGTAGGCAGCAATAATAGTATTTGCTGCCAATACTCCAAAATCCTCTCTTCTATGTTCATTATTTTCATAAATAAGACGCGACGATGCACATGCACAATAAACACACGCATAACTTTTTAAGTGATGCGTGGAATACATGTTAATATTTAATATTGCAATATTCTATAACCGTTTCAATCCGTTATAATACTTGCGTCACGCTCCGTTACATTGTAAGGTGGATATTTTTACCATGAACTTAATGCGTGTCAATCTGTCAACTTTATAAAGATCGATTCATGAAATGAAATGCTTTATTAAAAAAGAAGGGTTTTAAAAACATTACCTAGTCGGTACAATGCGATCTATTTCTTGTCAAATACTTAGGTATAGATTAGAGATAATAAATATACTTACATATCACAGAAATAATTATGGGTAAAGTCACAATAAATACCTATGACTAAATTTAAAATTAAAAGAACAAGCTGCAAGCATGGTCATGTATTATCAAATTTGTCAATGAAAAGGCTGTAGTCGTTGTTTAAAAATTCGCTAACATTTTAAATGGTTTTTTTCCAGTATTTCTCGTGTCTTGACTTTATTTATATATGAATTATTATTTTCGGTCAATCTAAAGCAAAGTGGAAATTTGTTAAATAATTTGTGGCCTCTGTGGCCACAGGCTCTGGCCTATTTGTGGGGAAAATCCTACTATTATATAGTAGGATTTTTTTTTTGAGAAATGTATGTTGTGTTTTGTGGGTTTTCAATTCATTTGATATCGATTACTACGTTTATTTTCATTTCCTCTTAATTTGAACTGGCTCATATTATGCCTCACATATTTAAGGACTTCATAAATGTATACAGGGGTGACGTGAGAATACTTAGTGATTTAAAGTGCTCCCTACATGTGTCACTTTATTTGGCTTTCACGAGGGTTCTGATTGCTCGTTTTTGCATTTTCAGAAGTCTTTCGCAATCCGTCGAGTTACCGTACGTAATAATTCCATATGACATTGTAGAGTGCACATATGCACAATATAGTATATATCCCTAAGATTTTGTACAGTGATTATAGGTTGTAGCTGTTTTCGTGCGTATGTGCCTTTTGGCAATTTTTTGCATGTAGTCTAATTCTCGAAATACCTAATAATACTGCATAAACATGGAAAGAGCAAATGCTCTTTCCATGTTTATGCAGGGACCAGTTCAAAGCCCAGTAATTATAATAAGTCAATCTCGCAAAAGTTTGTCCTAAAATTATGAAACTTAAACATAACTGATTATTTTAATTTATTGGTTTTCTTGATCAAATATCAGATAATTATAGAGGATACTATAGAAAATTACAACAATTAAATAAAATTATTACAACTAGTATACACACACTATAGTGTTAATATACTATATTATATACACTTTAGTGTTAATATCTATTATATACACTTTAGTGTTAATAACCATGATGGTCACAGCGCAAGATAGAGTCGATAATATATAAAGTGGTAGGAATACACCTGAGATTCCTTCGCAAGCTCTGAAAAATCCGCATCGAAACTAGCAAAGCTTAGCTCTGTGCCATAAAATTGGCACCGAACGATCGGTGCACCGAGTCGCAGGAATCTCTAATGCATTACCTATCATTTTCTTTTATAAATCGCAGTTTTGTCAATCGTTGAGGGCAATAATAGCTTGATATTTATGGGCTGCAACTGAAAAGCCGTTAATATAAATGAAATATTATATTTTAGGTTATTTTATGAACCGTTTAAAATAACTCCAGATTGAGTTCTTGGCAGATTACTTTCGTTTACAGATGGAAGCGACCGGAAGCATTCTCTTTTTTCTCTCTTTATTTGTAAATTTGATTTGCCCGTATGCTACACCAAAACCCGAACCTGCTGCGTTGCGGCTACGTGATGCAAATAGGTAGGTAGCACCACTAAACAATATGGTATAATAATAGAAGGAATAATAAAACATACATTCTAAAATTTTGCCTCGCAAATATTACGATCAAAATACACTTCCTGAATTTGGCTAAATAAAGCAAACACACCCTTGAAGCTTAGCATTAAATAGTTATTAGCGATACAAAATGTTACGAAGTGCTAACACAACAATACAATTCCCAACAAAGAAATATGACCAGCAGCATTACTTTTCAATCTGTTAATGTGAACGCATTTCTGATGCTTGTAAATTCACAAATCGCGTGTGACGCTAATAAGGCGGTAGTAACTGCTGGATAATCTACGATAAGGCTGCCTTCTGGCCTCCCATTATGTCAACCGAGGCTTATCGGATGGAGGCGGACTAATCACGAGCTTATGCGAGACACATGGAGTGTGACTATTAAAATGTTGATCTTTTACACCCTCTTGATGTCGATACGGAGTCGGTTGACTATTTACAATTGAAACACTTGAGCTTAAGCTGACAGTTCCAAGCAATGCTTGTTAGTGGTATAGTAGCATAACAGATCAAAATCTATAACAATAGGCAACGTCAATCGGTTTTCTTTTTGCTTCCAATAGAATACAAAATAAAATAAAAAAATACGTTCAATAGAACGTATTTCTATGCGGTAGTTAGTTTATTTCAATAGAGGTCCGGATTTCTTCATTTTTATTTTCATACATCACCTTGAATAAAGACTAAAATAATAAAAATTCTTACGGTTTTTATGCTAAGAAGAAATAAACATGGAAATAAAAAAAAAACACGTTTTAGACCATACCCCAACATGCTCAAACTAAAACCACATAATCGCACAGTAAGCGCAGCGCAGTTAAATCTACTTCAATTCAATCAAACCACGTTCGACATAAAACTCGTATCGTAAAATTCGCATCGCATCGTGTCGTGTCTAATCTACAACCACCGCATCGGACCGTGAGTACAATCATTAGCAGTTTACGATGAAAGTTAGTTTAGTTCGTGAACGCGTTATAATTAAAATCAAAATTAGTTCTTTGACCTGCTAACGTAATTTTGCATATTTTAACACAACTGTTTTTGTGTAATAAATCAAGGGTGTAATAAATAATAAGCTGTATTGTAATTCATAAACCAAGCCAATTAAGTTAGTTGCCGTATTTCATTTTTAAATTATATTTTAAAACGATTTATGTGTCTGAGTTTTTGATAAAGTCAGACTTCAGGCTACTGTAAAATTTAACGTTAATCCGTTAAACGCTATAGATAACGGGAGCGACTTTTCTCTCGAGGTTTGCAAAGCTGACGCAAGGAGAATTGAGCTTTTATATGTTTAAAAAATAATCTTTTTTAGCTTCTTTATTTTCTTGCTACGAGGATAAGGACCTTGCTCCTACATTATTTCAGGAAAAGAGAAGAGAAGAGATTTTTTAAATCCATAATCGTAGTAAGCGTGACTGGAGCAAAATTTTAGAAAATCCACGTAGGTGTGGTGAAAGAGACAAGTATGGAAGAAGTTACGAAAGAGGAGAGAAGCATGAAAGAAAGCTGAAAAGAAGCTGAAAAGCTGGCGGACCAGATGGTTTACCAGTAGAAGTATGAAAGTTTCGAAAAGCAGATGCATGGAAGTGGACAACTTTATTCATCCATTAAATTGGTACAAGAAGAGGCGATCCCGGACGAATGGTGCAACAGTCCGCTGGTGCCCATTTTTAAAAACAAGGGTGGTACAGGACTTTAACAACTATCGGAGAATAGGTTAAGCTCATGTCTCATACTAGAAAGTTTGGGAGAAAGTGATTGCGAGACAAATGAGTCGGTGAAAGAGGACATGGCTTACAATACAATACAATTCTTTTAACATATTATAACATTGGGTTTGTGACGTCAGCCCGAGTTATTGTATGACAAAAGAAAAGACGATCGCGCCAGCTTTTAAAAATGTTGCCTAAAAACTCATGAAATTTTTCAAAATGAAGCAAAGCTTTTATGCAGTTTCTATTCTTCCCCTCTATGAAACGTATCCCTTGGTTCTTTAACTGAAAACATATTCAAGAAGCACAAGACAGCTGTCAACAGTTTTCTTGATTGATAGACTAATAAGCCGCTCGAAGCCTTGCAAAACGCATCTATTATTTCGTTCGACTCTCGAACCGAGTTCGCCGGCTAAACCAAATCTTCATCGGTATCAAACGCTGGACTACCAGTTCTAAGTTATTCCATTACGACTACCCCATTTCAACTATTGGAAGCATTGAACTCCGAACTCCACTTTCATAGTAAGATCAGCACCGTCAACGTTGGAATACTTTAATTCTGAACCCGAAACAATCATCTGGGGAATTCCTGTTCAATTTCACTAAACGACTTTGACGTAAGGTTGTACCTAGTAGTTAGGTACTACATTGAGTTTGGAACTTCGGTGGCCGACTGCTCGTGTGGAACGATCATGCAGCGTGAAAATTATGAAGATTTAAAAGCTTTAGCGTTGAGATTTTCGTCACGTTTTCTTTTGAAGACCTTTTCAAACACTCAAATGTTAATCCAGATTATTATACCTTTTAAGAGTATTACACCTCTTTGTGAAAGGGGTCGAAAGCCGACCCACATGCCAAATATCTATGGATTAACTACAGAAATGTATGTATACCATAACTTACACATGAGGCTAAACGCGAGCGTAAAGCTGCTGCTCCAAAGTATCAGCATATTTTATCAATGCGTGGCAGCGCGGCGATATCCATTTGTTTTTTCTATCTCCAAAAAAAGTAAAAGCTAGAACAGTTGCGGTTTCTTAAAGTATGTATGAGCGGTCTAAACGGTACACGATTCTATAAAGGTAGGAACTAGGAACAAAATTCTAATGTAGGTATTCTTGAAAGCGGGCTGATGTTATTGTATAGCTATAATTTTCTATCTATCTTGGCATAGCAAGTACCAGAAATATTGAAGATGGAAGTTTTACTGAAACGAAACATTGCTTTATTTTTATAGGTAAGTTAAACTGCATTCATAGAATTTGAAAATTGTGTGCTTTATCCGGTAATAGAACCCATTAAAAACCAAAAAATATCATCCGGTGTCTTATATAAGGCAATGTAACTAATTTAAAAAATAAAGGAATGTTTTCTTTCAGTAAAACTTCCTAACTCCAATATTTCCTAGCTCAACTCAACGGAGACATATCCAGCATATATTGTTTTCTCCCACCTAACTGGCCGCTGAACAAACGTTCAACCATAGCTGAACTTTTGACATCCCTTCCATCTTCCACTGTCTAAATATTTCATCTGCACAGAGTATGGACGTCTGACGTTGATACATCTCTTTGCAGTTCGGTAACTTGTAAAATAAACTTAAGGATACTTGTATACGGGTTCAGAGTTCGGACAAGAATAAAAATAATTAATGTGATTAATTAATTTTATGTACATGTAACTACATCAGCAATAATGATAGCCAAGCATAATATACAAAAATGTTTAATGGAAAACAAGGGTGCATTTTCGGTAAAACGTTCCATTGTTTTTTTTTATAATTTATTCCCCTTCCGCTCTGTATAGCCATAGATAACGAAACCTTAATTAAATCAATCAAATTCATGCTTTAGTATCCGTTATCTTATACTAGTAGGTATTTTCTAAATCCCTGCGCATGCCAGATAAAATGTATTCAGTCTACCAAAACGTTTTCAAATTCATACGAAATATTAGGGAAAAGGGCACAGGAAACCGACAGCTTAAGTAGACTCGGGTAAAATGAACCTCCATGGACGCTGCAAAAACATTTTAAAAGGGCTGCGGTCTGACCGCGAAACAAACCAGTACCTACGGCAGATATTACATCCTAAATTACTCTATTACGCCCCGTTAACATACAAACCCGACGACTCTTTGTTACTGACTTTATTATAAATTTTACGGTTTCAACCAGTTTATTTGGCTTATAGGATGTATCCAGCAATGTTTTGAGCGTATTTGTGACGGGGTAGCGCCGCAAATTGAATTGTTGGTGGAAGGGGGGTAGGGTGGGTGTGAAGCCATGTGTCCACCCCGCATGGTTTCGACAGCCAGCTTTTCATTTCTATATTAATTTGTTGGGTATTAACTGTGGCGCAGCGTTTGAAAAATATAGTAACGGAACATTCGTTTCCGGTACAGAATCACTAGCTTTGTTCCTCACAGCGGTTGATAATGTACTGCAATAAAGCTCCACCGTATGATATTAAAAGCTTATCTAATGTACTTATGAGAATAGTGGCTGTTAGTGTTTTGATAGCCAGCAAGTAGATGGTAAACTCCATTAAATTTTGTTTAACTTTGACCGAACTTATGTTAATATTGTTGGATTTATGGACTACAAGATTTTGCCCGCGGCTTTGCACGCTTTGTCCTGTAAAACTACATCTTTGGGAAATTTTAGTTTTTTTTTAGATTTGGCGTAAACGAGTAACTAACTTCCAAACTTCCAATATAAAAAATTTTACTGTGATAGGTACTAAACCAAACAAATTTACCGGCACACCTTACTCTCTTAAATTCGTAGTCTAGGTGTAGCATAACTAATATAATTTAGGTATATTAATATTATCCACATCATTCATTTAAAATCTCGTTATAAAATACATTTTTACTATAGAAAATAAAATATTATAAGGTAAAAAATATATCAAAACGGTGAATCACCGGCTGCGAAGTTAGCCTCAAGCAGCCGGTGACTAGGTCAGCAGAGAGAGAAACTTCCTGACGATGCGCGCTCTGTCCAGGAGTACCGCCTTTTGGATCTGGCCTTTGATGCAACTTCCTAGCGTCTCTTGAGATGTTGATTATTATTATTATTATCCTTGGTTATCCACCTAGGTTAACAAAGTAGATAATGTTACCCACCTATGTATAAAGTTAGTATATAAGCAGACAAGTTATCATACTATGGTTTTAACTATGTATTGTATATTTAAGTAATACGCCACCGTCTATACGTGTACAACTTCTTCGTGTCCATACCAAGGTTGCCTGGAAGAGATCGCTCTTAGCGATAAGGCCGCCCATTGTGCAACTCTGTTTTCTCTCTTTTCCTGTATCTTTTTTCTTGTATTTTTTTTCTGGTGAGCAATAAGTATGGTATTGTATTGTTATCACATGACTTTGTATCTTCACACGTTACTTCTCAAGGGCCCTGTCTGAAACCAGCGCAGTATTGGGCAAATAAACTCCGAGACCTAGAAATCTAGAATAGGCAGAATTCAATCCACAGACTCGCAATAAAAATATGCGCCACTCATAAACCTTCGACAATGAATACCTGAAAAAAGTAATACCGCCTCTTTTTAACCGGGTTTGCGTGAGACATGATGCAGGGGCCCATTTTACCCTTGACTAACTTAAACCATTTGTATCATCTTTTTAACCGACTTCAAACAGGAGGTTCACAGTTCGTCTGTATGTTTTTTATTATGTCAATATACCTAAGTACATACCAGTTAATAAGGTTGATTTAATGTAATGTTGTCTTCCCAAAAATATGTTTTTGGTATTTGGTCTAAGTGTTTTATTGGATAAAATGTATTATCTATCTCTCTCTTACTATAGCATTGTATACGTGGCAGATACTCAAGGTAAACGTACCATGAAGAGTAACTAGAATGTTCTAGCACGTGATCAAAATGCAGGCCATTTGCACTAAAAACGAAGTGTACCTGCTCTGGTATCATTCCATTACGTAAGAATATTGTTATGCGTTATCGATATACGATAGTCATAAGGAAACGGTGAGCGTCGTCGGTTTAATTGTTTAAGAACAAGCTTGTTCAAGTCGAATTTCACTTCCCAAGAAGTTTTAAAAGTTGTACGAACGAAAAGTCGCTTGCTTGAATTGTAGTTTGGACCGAGGTTTTGTTATCGAATGTTTTAGTAGTTCTACATTAACTTTTGATCTGTTGAGCCTAGGGCCAGTTTAAAAAAGCACCATGTCGTCATCGATATCTAACAAATCCAGGGCTTTGGCTGTATATATTGGTTTGATATGTTGACGGAAATGAATTTGATGTGGAGAACAGAAAGGTTCGTGTTGTTATTGGTTTGTTATGGAATTATTACAATTAATAGCACAGGAAGTAAAGTGATTTGTTTTAATCTAAGGGCTGTATATACTTTGACATTGCTGTCTTTTTTTCACTAGCTTACCCTTATTCTATTTAACTTCAACCACACCTCAATTTCATTTATGAATGTTAGATGCCTTAAAAGAAGATGGCTAGAGGGATAATAGACAGAAAGAAGGTGTAGCCAAAAAATTGAGACAAATACATCTAATTTTACTATTCGTATACGCTTGTGTGCGTGAAAGCACTAAAGTTGTATATTATGCTAGTCAACTCACACATAGGTTCGAAATCAAGCAAAATGTTTTATGACACTATCCCTGTGATGTGACAGCAGCGTGTTTTTCCTCTTTATTCAAGGTACAAACAAAGCCGTGGGCAGAAAGTACAGCTTATTATTTTCTTCCATCGCTTGCGCAGAAAGCACTTCACGCCGGCACATTATTCCCTGTTAATGTGTTTGCAAATGGATCCACAGAGGAGATTAGGTACGGAACCGAGCTATAATATCATAAGCAATTATGGTTATCGCGTTGTGCTCAGGTTTTTGTAGAGAAAACGAGAGAATGACTACAAAAGTGCAGTGAAAAACTACAAAGGGAAGTTTTCAAAACCAAAGTCAGTTAGAAGAATGCTAAAACTGGCATGATAGACATTATGTTCTGTAATCCTTTATCTTCATTGGGTAGTACTAAGGTGGAAAGCAGCAAAGATTTGTTGTACTTTATTATTGAAAAAAAATCGTGACAAATGGCGAAATATTTAATTTGGTTAAAATACAATCTTCCGCCATTTTTGTCGCAGACAGTGATCAAAATGAGTTGTTGATTATTTTGATTGTGAGTACAGTATTTTATTATCTGTGATCTGATCATGTATAGAAAATGATCCATGGGCCACACAAATTTTATTCCCGAGGGATTACTATTTCTTCCGCAAAAAACAGTTAAAAAACTTAAAAAACAGTGAAAATGTATAGGAATTCGAAGCCGGTTTTAAGATTTTGAAAAAAATACATAAAATTATGATAATGTCACTTCAGAAAAACCAGAGACTACTGCGTCAATACCATCTTTCTTATTCGTCTATATTAAAGTTCGAACCTCTACTTTATCAGAAAGTTATTCGAGCGTGGCAACCAGAGACCCCTAATTAGGTTGTCGCGTGAAGTAAACTTAGTTGAGCAAAACATCAGAAAGAACTTTTAATGCTCTTACACATTAGGTGTCTGGCGCAGAAAATGAATTGCCTTATCGTGTAGCGCAAAAACTGTTTGTGAGTGTGAGTTAGGTAGTACTTGAATTAGGTCCAAAAAATTGTAAAAGGTTTTTTAACTCTGAAAGATTTTCTACTAGTTACGCTTCGTATTAGGCAGTTGTCCCACTGCCGACGATGAACGAGAAGCGAGTAGAGCTAGAAAGTAGAAACGAGTTGGCGAGCAGCGCGAAGCGAGTGTGTAGTTCATAAAAAAAATACATAATTTTTCGAGATCTCAGGTACCCTGCGGTGTATTGAAATTACTTATGTTTTGAATGGTAGCTAACTACTTATTATTTGGTTCCTAGAACCAGTTTCTTCATAAGTTGTGTAGTTTTCTTGTAAATAAGCAAAAACTAGATTTTTTCGCTTATGCCGTTCCAAAAACGTATGCTCTGTCCCGCTTCTTTGAACGCGAAATCCTATGCTTATCCTTTTTACAAAATGGCTCGCGTTGCGCTCTTTAAATTACACGCCACAAACCTTTACATATAACGTCTAAACATAAGCTACCTACACACATACATACTTCTACTGCTAAACATGCCTCCCCAAAAGGGGGTTTTGCGACAATCGCCACTCTTGGCAGGCGGATTGTTGTTCGCAGTTGAGGTGTTAAAAATAAACAAAAAGAAGCTGCTACCCTTCCTCTGGTAAATTCCTTTAATCGACGCTTACGACGCCCATTTTATAAGTGCTTTGAGTATTTTACATGCCTCAATGTTGTTTAAAAACTTCTCACACGTTAATGTCCATTTGAGCTCTCATAAGCCTCTTATCTGTGCCAGCTAACATTCGAATAAACAGAATTATAATGGTAGGAGTACATACCTACCTGAGAAGTAGGTATTGTATTCAGCCCCGACTCTGAGGGTCGCATTCGCAAATGGAGTCGCAAAACGGAGTAGATTTTTAAGTAGACAAGTTTTTTTCCACTACGTTATATTACGAGTAAAACAAAGTCCCCCGCCACTACCAGCATCTCACCACCAGTCTGTCAGAGCGCTTATACTCAAAATATACCGAACGGTTTTTACATATGGTTTTCACCAAACGTCGAAAAGTTTATCGTCTGCCGCAGTCAGAACCTTGTACTTGACAGAGCAAGCGGTAAAACGTCAGCGCCCGCTGCCAACTTGCCATAATAACATAAGTGCACGCTTCAACTGAAGATATATCAAGTTAGGAATTTGAAACCGCGCCTTCGAACTTCCTCCTGTGAAATGGAGGATATTAGCACATGCTAAGGGTGACCAAAGTTAGCTGTCGTGAGGCACATGGATAATTTCTTAGCGTAACAATTACTGGATGTGATTAGGTACTTAGATACGACCTCAGTGGTGCAGAGCGGGGCAATGTTCGCCTTCGACGCAGGAGGTTGCCGGATTCGATTCCCGCCTCAGGAAAAATATTTGTACGATCTGCAAATATTTGCACTGGGTGTTCTGGGTGTTTTCTACATATAATAAAAATTATAATTTATGTAATGAGGGCATTAAGTAAATATATAATTTATCTAAACCATTCAAAACGACTAGTTGTTTTTCATCTTGCTATTATAAATACGTTCATATTTGGCTGAATTTCTCATGGAAAATAAAGCAAGCATTTATTAACAGGTTTGTGTCAACGTCTGCAGAAAACTATTTTATTCTACAAAAAACGTTTATAATTTACTATGACAGTTGTGTCGTGTCGTTACGAACTGTACAAAAGCAAATCACGCGAGCCCTGTCCACTTCAACTAACTAAAAGAAACCCAAATATTTACGGGAAGTCTGACGCTTGTTGTATTCAACGATAAAGTTTAACTTTTAAAGGTTATTTCTTGCTTAAAAAACCTTTTATTCCACACGTAAAAAACAAAAAAAGAATACTTTAAGTTAAAGTGCTAATCTTACACTTTGTACTAAATGTTTCATATTTATTGGGTTAAAGCTCTGCAGCGTTTTTGTTATTTTTCTTCATCTTCATTATCATAGTAGCGATAAAAACGTCCACTTACATTAGGTAGGTATTTGACGAACTTAGTATTTAGTTTTGGCGACACCGTCGTCCCTGGCTGATAGAAGAGTCATAGATATAAGTAACAGGAAACAAAACGAATTAGAAAACATTAACACTTTTACTGCCCAGCCTCGGTGGTGCCGCAGGGGCGAGCCGCGCCGTCGCACAGTGGATCGAAAAAGCCCTTCCTATAGACATAGAACTTTTTTTTCTAAACATGATTTTTCTTATTGGAAACCAAGACAGAATCTTATTAGAAGCCCAAACTATATCATATTTTATGAACCTAGGTGATAATGACGCAGAAAAGATTTTTTGAACTTTAATTTGTATGGAGAAAAACATGAAAATCGATATTTTTCGGCTCTCGTGCGAGTGCCCGTTATTTCCTCCGGCATAAATAATGTTCCTATTTTTTACTATCTTTTGACATATAGCACATATGGGGCACTCGATGGACTTCAGGTGAAAAAAAATTAAATATATTTTTAAATTTTCATTTTGCATTTTATTCATTATACAAGGTACATTACGACCTAAAAATAATATTTCAACTCACCTAATTATTGTTACAGTTTTAATGCAATATTTCACCAGCCATACTTTATAATTTTACCTGATAATTCCATATTATATGGTGGTTTTATGATATTTAGCCGTTAAAGACGATACCTATTGTATATTTTTTTTTTAATTTACAAGGGGCCATTAAGTTAGGTACTCGACCTTATCATTGTTACAAAATTTACTGCAGAGGTTTACCTACTTATCTTGAACTACCTGCTAACCCGTCACTTATGATTGTATTATTATTCTAAGAATTCCTTAAGCCCCTTTGCTTTGTTATTAAAAATGGATGTTATTTAAGTAGGTACTTACCTAATTAACAATTTGTCATTGTCTAGTTTTTTCTAGTAGTCGTTAGCCGGTATGAAGTAAGTATAAATATGGAGGGTTCTGAATATCTTTTTAGTTATATTAAAACTTACTACGTAAAACATCTGTGAAATTTCGAGTTAAAAATGGAAAAGCATAGTGTGGTGACCAATCTGGATCTATTTGTGATTCTAAAACAGTCTGGCAAGCTTGGAAACTATTTAAAACTGTTAGAAAGTGTTAAATTTCAGTTGAATTTGAGTTTATCTGAAGAAGATACAGACACTCTCCAAGAATTCTGTCGAAGGTTTAGTCAGTCTGTGATAAAAAGATGGAAATCTGCAAAATGTAACACAGAAACTTTCAAAAAACACTATACAGATTGGTTGGAGCAGAATATCGAGTGGCCAACTTGTGTACGTGAAAATATACGACCACAACAGCTAAATACTGCAATTCAAGAAACAAGTGATGCTGGCGAATTGTTTTTACCCTCTCCGAGTACATCAACTGTTGGAACATCAACGAAAACGGCTCTCAGTCCGCGCAAACCTTTCACAGAACTTGGAACAAAACAAAAGGTACGAAGGATTGAAAATTATAATTATAAAGGCCGAGAAAGTTCAGAATTGGCCTTTGCTTTAATTGCTAATATGAAAAATGAGGGTAAAGATATTTTGGCAGCAGCCATAGATCATATTCTAAAGAATCCAAAAGAGGCGGAAAAAATCGTGGAACAAGTAAATGAAAAAAATAAATGTGTTTTCACCCCTACCAAAGCGCTCGGCTTATTACAGTCACTTAAACTATCAAAGTGGCAGTATATAACGTTGAGAGAATCTGCCATTCAAGAAGGCATTACAAATTTGTATCAATCATATTACAAAGTGCAGCAAGCCAAGATGGATTGCTTTCCTCCGAAAGACGCAATCACTGTTACAGATACAATGGCCAAAGTAGCTCTTCAAGCACTCCTTGACATAACTGTTAAAAGAATAATAAAAAGTTTACCTGACGAGATTACAAACCAATCAATGATATTAATATCGAAATGGGGATTTGATGGTGCCTCAAGTCAGAGCACATTAATTCATTGATCCAGAAGACACAGATTCTGACACAGATGCTGATATGGATGTGTCTTTTAATATGTTCTAATTGTTTTACAGAAACTTTGTAACTTATATGTAGGTACATAATACGTGTTTTAAAATAATTATTGTGTATGATAGATAACTTGTAATATAGAAAAATTTGCCTTGTGTCTAAAAAAATAGTAATATTTATTTCGTGTGAATTGTTTAATCGCCTTTGTACTATGTAATTATTATTCTTTTCTTTTTAAAAATAATGACTGTATTTGATAACTATGCTTTTACTTTAACTAAATATAAAAATTTTATATATTTTCATTATTATGATAGGTGAAATATTACATTAAAATTGTAACAATAATTAAGTGAGTTGAAATATTATTTATAGGTCGTAATGTACCTTGTATAATGAATAAAATGCAAAATGAAAATTTAAAAATATATTTTATTTTTTTTCACCTGAAGTCCATCGAGTGCCCCATATGTGCTATATGTCAAAAGATAGTAAAAAATAGGAACATTATTTATGCCGGAGGAAATAACGGGCACTCGCACGAGAGCCGAAAAATATCGATTTTCATGTTTTTCTCCATACAAATTAAAGTTCAAAAAATCTTATCTGCGTCATTATCACCTAGGTTCATAAAATATGATATAGTTTGGGCTTCTAATAAGATTCTGTCTTGGTTTCCAATAAGAAAAAGCATGTTTAGAAAAAAAAGTTCTATGTCTATAGGAAGGGCTTTTTCGATCCACTGTGCGTCGCCACCAGGGGCTGCGGGGGATGTGTGCGTCTTAGGCCATGTCAGTGTTAAAGCAAATATTAACACTTTCATTGCCAACGACGCACATTGTGTTCAACCACCTCAAGGTGAGAGGCATGGCAGTGAATTTAAAAAGTTGAACTAGCAAGGGCGCTTATCACAAATTCGTAAGTAAAACTGTTATAACTATAGCTACAGGGGTAGTATCTTATACTTATGAAGTAGATTTACGGTACATTTTTAGAACTGTCAGTTGCACCGAGCGATTGGATTCCGGCGACCACTCGACTCGCGCCTGTCGGATCGCTGTCATCCTAAGGCCAATACATTTCACATAGAGCCAGTGTTAAAGATATATACACACGTGATACTTTTGGAGCAAGACCACAACTTCTGACTGTCGACGACACTTTAAAGAAACCATGTTTATTTATTCAGGGCTATTCTTTACACTTTACACCATGGATATTGGGACGGTTTAGGGGCGACCCAAACTGTCCTGTTTCGGTTTTGAAGAGAAAGTATTATGTTTGTCAGTGAAATAAATTACACCAACGTCTAGCGAGCAGTGAATTGTATGAAGGCTAAAATATGAAAACTAAAATTAGCTTCAAATCACCAGAGAGTTAAATAGAATGTAGCGATAAAATATTGGCGCGATGATCACAAAATCAATCACGACTCGATGAGCCTGACTAGAATCTTGATTGAAGATTATAGTCAGACTCATCCATAACTTTTTGGTTGTACCATCGCCCGTGTGAGTGGACCCTAAGTCCGTACATTCCAAATACAGCCAGTATTAACTCGAATCGGTATTTTATTGTTTCCGGTTTAAAGGAAGGGGATTTCTGTGAAAAATTGTGGAGGATTAGAGAATATTTGAAGTTACGTTGTAACGAAATCTACTCGAAATGGGAAACGTTTTTTGTTCCTTAGAAATATACCTTCACGTTTACAAACCTATAATTTTTTTTTTATTTTAATCTATAGAATGTTTGCAACCGTCTATTGATAGCTTAACTGTTTCAATTGTAAATACTATTAGTAATTTAATCCTTTAGTTCTAACTTTATTTGATAAATGTTTATAAAAAAACTTCTAATAATACTTACTTATAAAGAGGTATTCATTTGTTCGCTGGAACTAAAAATATATTCTATACCGATTAGAAAAAAAAAATCATATGTAGCTGAAACAAAGATTGTTGTGTGTTGTTAAGCTACGTTTTATCTAAAAACCTCTTGAGTGAAGTCGGATGAAGAAGCTTGTAGGATAGAATTAAAATATAAAAATTACAGGGTAATTTTGAGTTATAAAACAAGCTTCTTAAGTTATTGAAAAGAGTTATTAATTGTTAAACAATGTGATTATTTTCCCGCCTAAATAAAAAGCGATTTCTTGAAATTTCCAGCTTCAAAGGTTGCAAGGAAAGGCAAAGTTTAAATTCGTATCCTGTTAAATTTAGACAAATATTTATCTTAGCTACTTCAATATTTTCGCTGTAATCTATTGAATCTTTTTGTGAGAAGGAATCTAAACACCGAACATGCCGACCCAACGACAAAGTGCGAGCAATTGGTGTCGGCAGTTTTCCTTTTTATAATCCTATATCCCACTCCTGGGCTAAGGCCTCAATTTCAAGACATCTCTTTCGGGTGGTTGGTTCGGTCTCTCCTCTTTTTTTGTGATTTTATTTTCATTAATTGTGTAGGTGGTGTCGCTCAACCGTGCTTGATCCGTGATTAAATTCCAACATTTAATTAAAAAAAAAGTAAAACATTCTTCTTTGAACCTTCTTATTCCGATTCAGACCTATAAATTACTCCCCCTCTTCTTGTAAGTTTGTTTAACAACTGGAGCAACTCTACGCGGCGACCTATCGTTGTCAACACTGCGTTTATTTGCCTTGTCCTACCAGAACTACAAAAGCGGTTGACGTGAGGTATAATCTATGTTATGTCTTCTAGAGTCGTTAGATAAGGACATAGGTATCGATATTTATTTTATTAGTATTGGTAGAAACAAAAGGTAAACATTTAAGATTATTGAAATTGTATTGTATCTATTCGCGTTTATTCACCTATTTTTCCGACGTTTACCGTGACCACGACAGTATTTATCGCAATATTTAGTCCGGGTATTTAGGTTTAGGTTTACGTGTGTAAACCTATCGAATCGCGATAAATACCCCATAAATATGTAGTTATATAAATGTGTTCTGATCGCGTAAGTTTTAAATATTTATTAGATATTTTGTTAATGTTATCAGATTTAGAGAAGAATATATTAATTAATCTTCTAAAATTATATCAACGTTCGTAATTGGAGTACTTTCTCTCTTAGAAAGATTTTCAAGAGAAAAACTAGTATTTTTAAATTACCTACCACATACGTGTGATTCGTTTGGTTTTGACTAATTTAAGCTAAAACCAAGTGGAAGGGTATGTATGCCATTTGGAAGTCTTTCTGACCCAGTCTGGAACCCCTGAACATCGAACCTTATACAGAATATAAGACAAATGGAACATCCAGTTATGCATCCAGCCAGTAGAGACATCATACCATTGAATGCCTAAGGCAGTTGTCTCACCGCAGAGGACGAACGAGAAGCGAGTAGAGCTAGAAAATAAAAACGAGTTAGCAAGCAGCGGGAAGCGAGTGTGTAGTTCCGATAGTTTTGTCGCTAGGCTATAAGCGAGTGTGCAAGAGCGACGGACGATTACTCGTGCCACTCGCTCGCGGCGGCCGGGCATACAGTACTCCGCTGGTTGGTCTCTCGGCGTGAGTTCTGACCGCCAAGCGAGCATCGCTGAGCAAGTATCGCTGAGCGAGTATTATCTTTGATAGGTTTTGTCACTCAGCGACAAACTAGTGGAGCGAGTCCTCGCGGGCAGTGTAAACAACTACATATTAATATATGCATCTTGTTTGTCTACACTGAATGTATATCTATTGTTGTACGTTTCTTGAGCGTGAAACTAGCTGATAGTTAGTTGCTTCCTCGCCGGCGGTGGGACAACTGCCTAAAGTGCAAGCTTGCTCGATTGGGTGCGCTCTACTGCGAATGCTAATCGCCTCGCCGTCGTCGCCCACGCGCGTCTGAGACGCGTCGATGGTACTTAGAACCTTAATTTGTTTTAAATAATTCGTCATTTGAATTGACATTAATCACGCTCAGAGACGTCTCATTGTAAACCTGATTTTTATTATTAATTTCCATAGTTTTTAAAAACATTTACAACGTTACCGAATACTTTAATATCCGGTATTAGTAAATCGGGGTAAAATGCAAAAGCAACAAAAATGCAGAAACCATATTTTTGCAAATAAAATACCTCTTTAAATATACTTTGTAAGAATAGGGATGTGATTGCACCCGCGCGCCCGATGCATCGACATCGACATCCGCGCTGTTTGATCACGATCTTAGTAATCGAATAATCCGCACGTGGCCGATGCTATCGGATCTTCCCTCAGAGTGCATAGGGTGTTACAAAGTTTGTGATTTAGCTGGAATAGTCGTTATTTTGATTCATCATTCAACGGCGTCATAGCTTCACCTTCAATTTTAAATATATTTAATCCAGTGTTGAATTTGATGGGGTCTCATTTTAAAATCAGGTTTTCTGGTTGATTATAGTACAACGACGTTCTATAAAGTGCCAGTCTAAAAGCTACTAAAAACTTCTTTAAAAAATCCGAACGCAATACTGCAGATATATGATATATAGATTGGAATATATATGTTAAAATAAGTCGAAGTTAAATAAAATTACTGCTCATATTTTATTACGAATATTTCGAACAGGAAATGTTGTTACTCTTATTTGTACACAATTTTCCCCTCGGCCATTATACCTAATTCCTAAAAAGTATGATATTCCAGTATAAATGATTTCGCTCTGTATAATCGTCTCCCGTGGCACCTTTTATGTACCTCCCTACCAATTTTCCAACCTCCTCACACTCGAATCTCAGCTATATCACAAAGCAGTAAGATCTATCTTACTTAAAGTAAAGGCAGAGGCTTAGACATAGTCTGTATTGCCCTCGTCTTACAGGAAATTGTAACTGAGCACAATTGAAACTCCTATATAAAGGGCCTGTTGAAGCTTGAAATCGTGTTTTGGTGTCTTTTTTGTTCGTGGCGGCTTAGCCGTTTTATATGACATGTCTTTGGAACTTTTTGAGGATCGTTTTGTATTTCGTAATGTTTACGGAAGCTACGTATGAAGGAATAAGTTCGTAGCGTAGTTCTACGACGTAGCACCTTGGTACGGCGCTTCTGTTCCACAGCTCCATACAAAAGTGACGTCTCGGCACATACATACGCAACTGTGTTGCGCTATTCGTGTGATTGTGTGTGTGACGTCTAGGGTCATTTCATGAATATATCGTGCGTCACTTGCAACTTTTATTATGATTTTTGCATAGAGGGTGGCCCTAACATCAGTCACCATTTTGTTCCTTTTTAGGGGTTCGAGATCGGTTTCGAAACCCTTATGTTCTCGCTTTTTTTGTCCTTTTTTCGTCTTTAATATCTCAGCAAATACAGCAGCAATTAACTTGAAACTTAAAATAAGTAATTTGACATTTTGTGCGCTTACAGATTTAAGGAAAAAATAAAAGAAAATGAAAATGAAATTCTTCATTACAAATTGTGATGTCGAAATTTTAAAAGATACCTAAAAGGTCAAGCGGGGTATCAAAAAAAGATATCGGTACGTATAGTTTTTGAAATTTCTGTAAATTTTATACTTTTTGAAATATTTTGAAAAAAGTTGAAGAAGGGCCTATTCCCTCCCCCACTATCTCCGAAGATTGCAAAGCGATCCATCTAAATTATGTAGCGTTTGTAGATAACGATCTATACTTTACAGGAAAAATATAGAAAAGTCTGTAAGGAGAACGCTTTTACAAAAATAGTCAAAAAGGGGGGGAATAATTTTCAAGTGGGTTATCAAATAAAAGGTATCGGTTTTTTCATCTTAAAACAGTTTTTGCATTTCCTGTAGCTTCTTAAAATATTTTGAAAAAGTCGAAACTTTTACCATTACCCTGAAGTTTTCAAACCGATCCATCTGAAATATAGGTTACCTTAAATTTTTAGGTACCTATTCATTAAATAACAAAGTCTCTAACCAGTACCGTACATATTGGTATACTTGATCAACGTTCAAAACCCTCGGCGCACGAGTCACACTCGCACTTGACAGATCCTGTTTCTAAATCGCGGCGCGCTGTAAAAATTATATATTTGGATAATAAACACTAAAACAAATTATAATAATGTATGGATAACATAATGTCCTAAAGCGTCAGGTTTCTGAGATATTCACTTAAGAACAAAATATATAGTAATTTTCATCTGTGAATATCTCAGAAACCTGACGCTTTAGGACATTATTTTATATGACATTTATATTTGTTTTAGTGTCCTCTATCCAATTATATAACATTTGGCTAGTTTTTTAGATGTGCGCGAGCTGCAAGCAACTCGCGGCGGCTGTGTATATTGTTTTTTTTTATTATTTTGTTCCTCTTTTCGTAACCTATTGTTTTTGTCGAAACCGATAACCAACAGTGGATTTTGCGATTAAAAAATGTCAGCCATCTTGGATTTTGATATAGACATCTTTTTCGTAATCTACACTGTCGATTACGAAAAAGACTCCGTCACACAGCAAGGCTCGCTTCGCTAGCCTTGCTGTGACGGGTGTCGTATTGCGTTCACTTCGCTCACCGCAATCCGACCCAAGCCATCAGGTTGGGAACACGAAGCACGACTCGCTTCGCTCACCTTGCTAAGTAACGGTGGTCGCATTGCGGTTCGCTTCACTCACCGCAATACGCTCACGCAATACGTCACACAGTTAGTGCAGCTCGTGCTGTCACTAACTGTGTGACGGCTGTCGAATAGCGGTTCGCTTCGCTCACTGCAATCTGACCCACGGGACACGAA
This sequence comes from Eupithecia inturbata, assembly GCA_963662085.1. Lineage (NCBI taxonomy): Eukaryota > Metazoa > Arthropoda > Insecta > Lepidoptera > Geometridae > Eupithecia > Eupithecia inturbata. The sequence continues at coordinate 3,328,764 of OY759194.1, read as the reverse complement.
ACGCAGCTCGCTTCGCTCGCCTCCGACGTCCGCTGTGCGACACCCGCCGTCATCAAATTCGAAATCCTTAATCCCATGTTAGTCGAAAACGATACACATATCAGATTTTTTAATGGGGGAGGGGGAGGGGCGTAGTGGGGTCAGGGGGGGCAAATCTCAAAAAAAACGGAATTTTCCCTAGGTCACCCCGACCTCCTCTACACGTTCTTGTAAAAAAAAATACCTCCCCCTCCACCATCAGGGAGAACAATTGTGTCAATGTCCATAATCAAACAAACAAAAAAACATCGAACACTATCGGAACCGTATGTCAAAATCATTCAACATGCCACCCTGCGCCCCGTGCGTGCGCCGTTCATCCACTGCATTTGGAACGCAAACCGAACTCGCTAGGACGCGACAGGGTGAGGAAGCTCGGTCAGATGAAGGGCGAGGAGTATCCATTCTATACGTTAGTATCATTATAAAGGGTGTTCGGTAGACCGTGTGCCATACGGCAACTGGGAGTAGGTGGAACCAAGAGCCGAAGGCAAAATAGCCGAGATGCTTTTGAGGGTTAAAAAGACCACCATGCTATTGCACTTGGTTACTATGGCTGTTGTGCTTGGCTTATAACATGATTAGGAGACAAAAGTAAGTTGTAATATTAGATTATTTAAAATGGCCGATTTTTATAATAAACACTTATTTTGTTATGTATTTTAAGAAGTTTTGACACGTGTAGCATACTGTTGGAATGACCATAAACTAGACAAGATTTCAATGAATTGGGAGATCAGAGACACTTAGATTTTTTTTTAATTCAGTCCAAAGTTGAGCATTCAGTTAAGAATTTTCACTTTTCAACACTTTGTATGCCCGTGGCTGCTTTATTTACCTGGATCTCACGTAAATAATGATTTTAATAGTAACGATTAAAATAGTAGATATTATAAAAAAAATGGAAGCCATGTTATTTCCTACAAAAAAAGTTACAGTACAGTTAAAATTTCGGAAACAAATCGATAATCTTTAAAAAACTTATTAAAAGTCGAGCTGACAAGCACTTGGTTCCACCTACCCCTAGTTGTCATATGACACACGGTCTGCCACGCCCTGTTTATTCTCTGGTTTAGGTCTACAGCGCGTCTATTCTAATCTATGTTATAGTACCCACCTATAGAGTCGGTTGGCCCGTCCCTTCAGATCACGTAAGTGAGGGAATAGAGAGTGTAATAATGTCCCACGCTCATCTTTGATGAGACAGGCCGCCGTCAGAGAATATATATATATATAAAATAATACTAACGCCGCCTTAGTCGAAAATTCGGCTAGGGGGACTTTACTTTCACTTTACCTATTACTTATCTACGAGTGTGTACCTACTCGTAGCAGAATTCTAGGTATCTACAAGTATACCTAACGACGCGTGACTCGAGAGCTGGTGGTTATCTGGCGCAGCGCATCAGCATTGCCACAGCGGGGCAATGCAGCCAGCGTCTTGGGGACGCTTCTGACTAGTATTGATATGGATCAGTTGAGCTATCTGTATATTGTTTGCAACAGTCTGCAGTTAGCTTAATTGTTTCAATTGTAAATACTAGTTCTAATTTGTTTTTATTATTTGATTGTAATTTTCTTTGTTATTAACTCAAGCAGGTTTTTTTTACTATGGTTCATCATCATGATTATACGTTTACACTTTGGCACACTCATGGACCTTCGCTACTATGACAAATCTCGATGCTTCTATCATATTTTATAACATAAAATATTTTAATACTCCACACTCAAAACTCCCAAGATCTTTTCTCAGAGCTTTGTTCCTAAGTAATCACTTGGAATTCATAAAGTGGAACTTTATTCGGATAAGACACTGTATGAACAGATTACGCTAACAAGATTACTTCAATCCGCATACGTGCTTATTTATATTCATCGTAACGGCGAAATGTTCGGGATTAGGCAAACAGGTAACAATGGCGTTTGTAGACGTTAGTTATATTTGTTCAACAATAGAGTTTAAATCCTGAGCTAGCGAAGCAGTCAAGATTCTATTCTTGGCGGTGGACAGAGGTTTTTTTAGTGTTTGTTTTACGGTCGTAGCAAAAACGGTTAGTATTTTTTCCCGTCGTCGCTCGCATACCGCAAAAGGCGATTTAAACTTGTGCGAGGACTACACTGTGTAGAATGTGTGTCGCTGCGCTCGTAAAGAATCACGAGCGAAGCGTTACTCACACACACCATAACTTACTTGTACTTGTGGGTGTGATATTCTTTATAAAAGGTTGCTAGAATAGCTAGTGTTTTTTGACTTTCTCGCCCCTCACATACCTTTTAATGCCTGGAAGATGACTAGCTCTCGTGCGGTGACTATACCATCAGCTTCTAAGAAAGTTTTTTATTAACATATTCCTCCCCGTTTAATAAAATAAAACACCCCAGCTTCTTAATATAAAAAAAAATTCCAAGACGCAAGAAAAATGGTAATTTATCCAACTTGAGTTCTACCGCAAATATACCTGACTTGTCGGCTAAGAATTAGAAGGCATTAGTAGGTACTTACCTATATATAAGAGGATCTTTAGTCATGAATATTAATTGTCAGATATCGCCCCCGACATTCCGTCCTGGCAATATGGCGATAATTTTGTGAATTTTATTCAGAACAGCATTGTTTTCAGGTCAGTGGTTGAAGGTTGGTTTTTACGTATTTCTCGGCCACTGAATTCCTTTAAAAAATTTAAGGGCTTCTATAAAAATTAGAAAATTCAGTGCGATGGTATTGTTAATCATCGGAATGTTTTCATATTATTGTTATTGGATACTCCTGCCTGGAAGAGATAACTTCGAAGTGATAAGGCCGCTCATTTTACTTTGGTCTATGTATCTTTGTAGGTCAGTGTACAACAAAGCTATGATGGATTTTATTGTAAGAACTAATTGTATCGTTTTTCAATCGCAGCAAAAAAGGCTAGTTTTTTCACACACCCCTCTAACTACCTGAGTAATAAGAAATCATATAATAATATCCCAAAAAATGTTCGACTTCGACGGGACTTGAACCTGCGCCTTTCCCTCAGTACGGAAGCGTGCTAACCAGTTGGTTAGCACGCTTCCGTACTGAGGACCTCGTTGTCAAGTGACGTAGGAGACGAAAAACTCAGGGACTTCCATCGGACTATAGCACTGTTAGCTCTACCTACAAGGGACACATTGAATTTTTGTCTAATCCTGTTCAAAGACTAAAGTTACGTTTAGTTTATTTTGACGAGAGGTGTCGCGTTGCAAAAATTTTGTTGATAAGTTTTTGGGAAATGATTATTTGATTTCTTATAAATTAACCCCGTGTGAGGCTTACGCACAATAATAATAAAAACCTTACCTGAGTTATTAACAAATATTTTTAAAATAATCGCACGTTGAAACCTGCAAAAACACACGCACATTGAAATCTGCAAAAACACACGCGAAATCTTCTGTTTGTTTGTTATTTACCCAGATGCACAAGCATCGCTCATCTCCATAATTGCTCAATTCAATCACCCAACTAAATTGTTAGCCCACTTTCACAAAGATTTTTCCATTTCACGGAATAACATGATAAAATTTTCCTAAAAACATTCTGCAAAATATCGCGACATGTTTCCCCAGTTTTTATCTCAGTAATTTAATTAAAAAAATATCGGCAGCTCTTCTCTGGAGGGTTCGGTTATTGCTAGGATTCCTTGTAATTCCGGGAACGGTAGACAAGAAATCTCTTTGTACCGCAATTCGTCCGTAACTCTCCCATGGAGCCATTTAAGAGGCTTCAATGTCGTTTCTTGGGAGAAACGGTTTTAAAACAATTTCTAGTGTTTTTTTTTTGACCTTCGCTGCAAGGAAGCACTTGTTACTACTGTTTAGTACCTCTAAAGGTACAGTTGTTTCAAGATTACTTTTCACAGTAGACCCCGAGCTAGAAGTATTTAGAAGTTTCAATCGAACGGAAAATAGTGTTCAAATAAATTAAACCAATAAAATATAATGCTGGAGAATTCACATCATCGTGGTGTTGCATATCTTTTGTTTAAGTTTTCGTATGGTTTCGTAGCATTTGTATGTATTCAGCAGATATTTTTCTAGCAATTCACTTTTAGTGTTTCATTTAATTAGCGAAAGAAGAAGAAGAAACCTTACAACTGAGTACAATCACAGGAACGATACAGAACCCGAAACTAGGTAATGCAAGCAATCAGAAACTAACAAAATCACCCACCGAATCGTTCCCAACCTCTCTCTTCAAATAGATTTCGTCTTTTATAGGAAGCCACTATTCTATAGTTCTATCTATTTTATCTACAGTCCGTAGGAGTTCTTTTTTAACCCACCATTGGTGACGTGAATCTGACTCACACAACTATCTTTGGTTGGTGATACTGGCCGATTCCCGCCCCGAGTTTGTAACCTAAGATTTTTACAATAATCAAAAGTTCATGATAGGTCATGTACTTTTCAAAATACATGTTTTGTCAGCAATAAGACAGTATTCTATAATTTAAAGTTGGTTATTCATCAAGCAATTGCACAAGAAACACTAAAATATATAATCATTTTCACATAACATTTAAAAAACTCAAATCTCTAGCTTTTAAATAAAGCTATTGTCAGTCTTAGATAAAGTACTTAAAGTAGTTATACAACCTTTTTTAAACATTTTATTTAAAAAAAATGGCCCACTTAGTCTCACAGACATATGGCCACCAATAGCGGGTTAAGGATTTTTGCTTGTTCAGAGTAATTCGGGATTCCTAGTTATTGGGAAGGTAATTTTCATGTGGTTGGTTCGTGCTTCCGTCAAGATGGAATGAGGGATGACTTTTATTTTCTCGCTGTGTTCATTAAAACATGCTTATTTTATCTACGTGCCTTTTCAATTCATTGTCGCACAGCAGCAGCGTTAACAAATTTTGAAAAGGATGACATGCAGAGGGTTGTGTGCATAATACGAGGTGCGCAAGGCGATGACAATGTGATTTGTTAGCAATTAGTCAATGTGATTTGTTAGATTCGTCGAAATCGCTTTTTTCCAATAAGCGAGCCAAGAATCCGTTACGTAGTTCATCCAAATATGCCTGTTACATCAACGAAACGAAAAATATATTTCTTCAATCAGGCAGGACACATAACATTTTTTAGTGCGAATGGGAGCAAAAGCGAGTAGTTTCACTCGTCGGCTACACTTCTGCATTCTTTTTACGTTTTCTAATGTAAAAAACAAATGACAGTGCAGGCACCATGCACCATCAAAAAGACGTCAACTCTTCACTCACCTGCTGTATTTCTATCTCTATGTCTTCCTGAGGAAACTGGCGATAAAACTGAGAGGACACTAAAGTTTCATGTCTTGACCACTTGGTAAGTCATCTAGTGATTTTAAGTCACCGCTATAAAGATTCTGGTAGGTTACCCCCAGCACTCGGTACAATCCTAAATTTCGATTTTGTATATATATGTAGTGACCTCCGTAGTACAAAACAGTGCCAATTTTGAACTTCTTTAATATTCTATTTTGATTGAGATTAGCATTCGATCTAGTTAATCTTCCAGAATTTATAAATAAAATAGCGAGCGGTTGCGTATTTGCCAGCTATCCCGATCTTACCCAAATGCAGCTTGACAGGCTTTGGCAGCATCAAAACTTCTGCATACGCTCCATGATCGGTCTGCGCAAGTATGACTACATTACCGAGTACCGCAATAAGCTTAAACGGTTGCCAATCCGCTTTCGTTGGGACGCAAATTTTCTCTTCCTCTTATAATCCATCCTTTTCATCCTTAATACTCCGCGTTACCTTAAGAAACGATTTGAGTACATCCTCCAAACTCATTCCTATTCACTTCGTTCTACCGACACCTTCTCACTGACAACCCGCTCCTGCCACGCCCATAGCTCTTCCTTCTCTGTGCGTGCCAGAGCACATACAACAGCAGCACTTACAAAAGTTTAGAATTAGGAAAATAAAAACAGAGGGCTATTAAAAGGTTTTCACGAGTAAGAAGTTAAGTTAAGTTTATTTTGCATTTTTTTTATAAAACTTGGTACCTATGTATTATTACTATAGTACGTATATTTAATTTTTACTATGTATTATATCTATCTATCTATCTATATGTATATATAAAAGAAAGTCGTGTTAGTTACACTATTTATAACTCAACAACTCTATTTATCCCGGGGTCGGACATAGGCTACCTTTTATTCCAGAAAAAAGCGTGCGAAGCCGCGGGCAGCAGCTAGTCTATTATATAAGTATTTAAGTAATACGCCACCGTTTTAAATACCTACATGTACAACTGCTTCGTGTCCATCCCAAGGTTGTCAGGAAGAGATCGCTCTAAGCGATAAGGGCCACCCATTGTGCAACTCTGTTATCTCTCTTTTTCTGTATTTTTTTTTTGTATTTTCTTGGTGTGCAATGAAGCGTAACAAAGCGTATTGCATGTGGTAGAAGAGCAATTAAGTTTCGAATATAATTTCTACTCAATAAAATCTAAGACTGATCACACATTCATCAGTCCTCATCAGTCCAATGCTGGACAATACGCCTTCCCAGATAAGCGCTTTAATGGCTCGTTTAATAAGAGGGTAATACTTTCCACGCTGGGCATGCGGGTAGGGGACCACAGTCTACGAATACATCGGACGTACTTTTTGAAACATAAGGTTGGAACACCACACGGGAAAATAAACTTCTTTTTGTTTAACAAACAAAATCCTCCGTCGCGTTTGCTTAAAAAATATGTAAGTTTATCAGATCTTCCATTTTTCCTCTCAACAAACTTTGGTTCTGGGAAAATGTTTCCTATTCGCATAATTCCTTACGAATTCCAAGTACTAACATAAAAAGCTCGAATCTCTTGATTATAATCTCGCGATTATTTATGACAACACTGTTACTTCATTTAGCTATAGGGTTATTCAGGAAGAGATCGCTGTTAGCGATAAGGCCGCCGATTGTGCCACATTACATATAATTAGAATTAAGTTCCTGTTTTATAAATGTATCGATGGTGCAATAAAGTTATATTCTATTATATTCTATTCTTTTGTATTATTCTCAGCTCTTTAATTGAATAAATATCGATACAAAACACGATGAAGATCATTAAGCTTTTTAGCGAAGAAATTCATTTTTAATAACGTCTTTAATAATGGTTTTGCGTGGGTGAAAAGTTTTTATTAATATATATATGATTGAAACGTCGTCGTATGAATTTCATGAGTTCAAAGTTGTTAGTTTGTATCTGATTATCTAGTTTACAAGGTGTTCAGAATTGGAGACGCGAGCTGCCTTTGACATTCTACATTCGTGACTTTGACAGCTGACATCGCGTATTGTATGACCGAGAGGGTTGGTTCTCCCGCCTTTTTCAGTCGTGAGTCTGTCGTCGTCGGTTTTTCTTTGAACCTCGAAGAGAGCAGAGATTTTTCGTGCATACGCTATAATAAATCATCGTCTCGTTTCCTATTGACTGTGCAACCAATTGTGTTAGGAGTGATTGATGGTGCTTGTGATCAAGGCTACAACAGGACTCCACACTGTGTCACACCCGGGAAAACTGGCCTACATCTTACTGATCAGGGAGTATACGACTTGTTAAGTATTCTGTTAGCGCTGTAAGTGGACCCTAGGTGCCAAACACAGACCAACACGTCGCATCGCATCGAACTGAAGGTTAGTGGAATCCTATTTCGCCGAGATCACTCATATCATCATCACACTCATGAAATTGCTTTGCCAACCATATTCGGTCAACTCGTCGCTATAATATCGAAATGAGCCCACATTAAATAAATTCATTGTTTCGTCTAATACAGTCCACTCTTTCGCATAAATCGTATTTGTCAATCTGAGTAATCGAACATTTTGGTCCTACGACCGGATAAAACTAGCGTAGCTTTTGTGTTGTATTCGATTTGTTGTTTGTAAATTGCCGTGGTAATATTGATTTCATCTTGTGAAAAGGTAAATTGTCGTGTTATTGCTTTTCAGCAATAGTTTCATTGTTTCGTTTCGTAAAAACTATTGTTGGGGGGTATAAAATCTTTATTTCAACGGTCAAACCACGGTCAAACTGTACCTACCTACATACGTGTTTTTATTTTTGTTTTTGTCTGTTGTCTTCTCTTGCAACTTGACAATTTATTGCTCGGTTCGTATTGGTACATTGCGTCAAACCAAATTGTCAAGTTTTCAAGATAGGCATTGATTGGTGGTATCAAATCATTCACTCATTTAGAACTACAGCTAACATTGAGATGAGACCAATCGGTTATTAGCCTGTCAAAAGAACGAAGTTAAAAAAAAAAAAAAAAAAGGTTATCTGTGGTATTTGTTTGTTTACATTCATCGGTAATTTTTGCTTGGTTTGAATGTTATTGTTTTATCAAAATCGTTGTGATTTTGGATAAATAATAATGGAATCTGACATGGAAACGAGCCGCGACGAACGCGAAATGCAAGCCGATCAATACAGAGTCACCCGGGACTATTGCTATATGCGAATGGAAATGTTATCGGAATCTCCGGCTTTGATAGGAATTAGTGTTGAAGATCTCAATGAAATCTCGAGAGATTTTCACGCAGCTCAAATCCACGTTCTAGAATCAATGTCAAAGGCAGCACGAAGTGCTGAGTTTTCGCATACCATAAGTTTTGATCAAAAGTTCTTAAACCTAAAATCTAGGATAATGCAGGCAAGTAAAGACAGTATAGAGTCAAACAAAAATTGTACAGGGTTAGCTAAACTGCCCAAGATTACTATGAAGCCGTTCGATGGGAAGCTAGAAAATTGGGTATCATTCAAGGAGTTGTATGACTCTCTCATCCATAACAGGGAACTGGCAGAGGTGGAGAAACTTCACTATTTATTGTCGAGTGTTCAGGGAACGGCATATGATCTAATCAAAAGTTACCCACTGACGGGTAGTAGCTACAAAGCTGCTTACCAAGCTCTTCATAAATACTATGATAGGAAGCGGAACATTGCCACTACTTATTATGAGAAATTGCTGAAGTGTGAGTCGATTAGGAACAAAAGTGGTTCTGAATTGGAGCGAATTCATCGCACCTTCAATGAGAACTTGGCAGTATTGGCTAGGTATGAGCTCCCAAACCAAGATTTTATGCTTTTTCAGATGGTGTGGTCAAAGCTTGACTCCGTAACTCGTGAATCTTTTGAATTGCAACTTGAATCCAATGTTGATATACCATTATTTGATGACATAATGGACTTCCTAGAAAAGCGCTCTCGGGCATTAGAAAACTGTTATGGGTACCATAATCCATCAAAACAGGTAACCTCAAGGAATAAAACTTCATTAGTGGTCCCTCCGCAACTCAGTTGTGAGTTTTGCCCGAATGAGGGTCACATGGGGGAAGCATGTCCAACATTTTTAAAACTATCTCCTGCGGGACGGTTTAAGGAGGTGAAGGAAAAAAGGCTGTGTATTTTGTGCTTGCAGCCATCACATTCAGTAAAAAGATGCACAGTCAAGGTTTTGTGTAGTAAATGTAATCAAAGGCATCACACATTACTCCATTTTGAAGAACCAGCTCCTACACCCTCTACTGCCCCGGAACATGAGGAATCACCTCCGGTGGCTTTAGCAGCATATTCCTCCAACGCAGACGCCTTGTTTTCTACTGCAGTTGTGCTGGTAAAGAATGATCATAACAAATTCTTTAAAGTTAGGATCTTATTAGATAGTGCTAGCGCTTGCAACTTTATAACTCAGTCGTGTGCATGTCGTCTGGGACTGAAAATACAACAAAATGCCCAATCTGTCCATGGGATTGGTAGGGTATCTACCAACACAATTGGGTTGGTCAAGTGTGAGCTGGGTCCTCAGAAACAGGGTTCTGCAGGTAACATAGTTGTGGAAGCTGCGGTGCTCCAAACCATCTGTCAAGACATGCCGACTGGTTGCATAGATATTTCGTCATGGGAGCACCTCAAGGGGTTAGAGCTTGCGGATCCTGAGTTTAACACCCCAGGGCCAGTCGATATGCTGGTTAGTGTCAACGTTTTGTCGTCGGCATTAAAGCCTGGTCTTAAGAAGGGTGCACCGGGTCAGGCCATCGCTATCTCCACTATTTTCGGGTGGATAGTGATGGGCGAATGCACAATTGGCACTGACTTTTCTTGCCTTCGCACCAACTCGAACGGTAAAAGGGATTGTTATTTCGTTTCTAATTTGCCTTTAGAAGATTCGTTAAAAAGGTTTTGGGAATTGGAGAATATAAATCCACCTAAGCCCACTCTATCTTCATCGACAATACAAACTGCTATTAGTAGGTACATGGAAGATTCTTGTCGTCGGAATTCTGATGGGAGGTTGGTGGTACCGTTAACCTTTATCGATCCTAATCAGAAACCCAACTTCTCAGATTCGCGGAAAATCGCTTTGAAGCGGTTCCAAAACCTCGAGAATAAGTTCAAAGTGAACGCGCAGTTCAAGGCTGCGTACGTCGAGTTCATGAGGGATTACTTAGAGAGCGGGCATATGGAGGAGGTGAATCCCCCTGCAGCCAGTATTGGCCCATTCTTTTATATCCCACACCACGGAATTTTGCGTCCAGACTCTGTCACCACACCGCTCAGAACCGTGTTTGATGCTAGTGCCAAGGATGTCGAAGGAAGGTCGTTGAATGATTTATTGGCACCAGGCCCCAAACTTCAGAAGAGTATTTTCGATATTCTTATTCGATTCCGCTGGCACAAAATTGTGTTCACCGGAGATATAAAGAAAATGTACCGTCAGTTTCTAGTGACACCTGAAGATACTGATTACCAGCGAATCTTATGGCGCGATGATGTGGATTTGCCTGTTCGTGACTTCCGTTTACTTACGGTCACCTATGGTGTGTCATGCGCGCCATATCAGGCTCTCTGGTGCATGTCTCGTTTGGCATCGGAATTTGCTGCTCAGGTCCCTATCGGCGCATCTATTCTCCAGCGGGATACATACGTTGACGACGTTGTGTCAGGGACGGATTCCATTGAGACAGCAGTCCAGATTCGGCAAGAACTAACTAAGATTTTGTCGTCGGCTGGCCTTCATCTACGAAAATGGACTTCTAACTCCGAAGAGTTCCTAGGCGGCTTGCCCCCGTCCGAATTGTATTCCGAAAAGATGTGCAATTTTGAGGATCTTCAGGATTTATCGCTGAAAATCCTTGGCATGTTGTGGATCCCCACCACGGATCAGCTTACGTTTAAAACAGCATCAGTTGAAACCAGATGTACGAAGCGGTCTATTTTGTCGGATATAGCCCGTATTTTCGATCCCTTGGGTTTGTTGTCGCCGGTAGTCTTCTTGGCTAAGTACATCATGCAGCTGCTGTGGATGGATGGTGTGGACTGGGATGAAGAGGCTCCACAAGTCGTGGCTGTCGAGTGGACTAAAATAAAAACCCAATTGCCTTCCCTAAGTTCTGTCGCCTTGCCTCGAAAGATGGTATCCGAGTTCACCTCACTTCAATTCCACGGATTTTGTGACGCCTCCGAGCGTGGATATTGCGCCGTTGTTTACTGTCGAGCAACTCAGAGTAATGAAGTGACTGAAGTGCGGCTGTGCTGCGCTAAATCCAAGGTAGCGCCGCTCCGTAAACGTTCAATACCTCGCTTAGAGCTGATGGCCGCTGTCTTACTGACTGAATTGATGTCGTCAGTAACTTTAGCTTTAGACGGCCTTTATCAGCTCGAAAATATTGTTGCGTGGTCTGACTCCAACGTTGCTCTAACCTGGATTAAGTCCTGTCCTTCGCGATGGAAAACATTCGTCGCCAACCGCGTGACAGAAATTCAAGATGGCATCCCTCCTGATTGCTGGCGTCATGTTCCAACCACCGACAACCCAGCTGACCACGGTTCGCGTGGCCTACTGCCTGACGAGTTGATCCCGTGTCAGCCATGGTGGTCGGGTCCTAGTTGGTTAGTAAACCCGCCGGAACACTGGCCGCAAACAACGCTGGCCTTGAGAGATGAATCTGAACTAGAGGAACGAAAAGTATTGACTTTCTTTACAGAAGACAATATTACTTTCATCGATGCGATCCTTAATCGGTTCTCGTCTTTTTTCCGTCTCGTCAACATTCTTGCTTACTGTTTCCGATTTTGTCGTAATTTGAGGCTGTCCGCAAAGTCTACTGGTGCACTATCCATAATCGAAACTAACGAAGCATTGTACTTCCTTGTAAAACAAGTACAGGAAGTTGCATTCGCTTCCGAAGTTCGTGCGTTGAACCAGCACACCCCTAATTCGCTTCCAAAAGCGCTTCGGAAGTTATGTCCTTTTGTGGATACGAACGGGTTGTTGAGGGTAGGGGGGCGTTTGTCACATAGTGATCTGAACTTCAATCAGAAACATCCACTGTTGCTACCTCGAGATCACTGCTTGACGCGTCTCCTAATTGAGGATTATCACCGCAAGTTCCTGCATCCCGGTCCACAGACGTTGCAGAGTCTGTTAGTGCGGGATTTCTGGATACTTTCGGCTAAGCGAGCAATCCGGTCCGTGGTGGCATCTTGCGTTAAGTGCTTCCGCGCAAAACCCCGGTTGTCCGCACCGCCGCTCATGGCTAATCTACCATCTTATCGCATTAATCAAATAAAACCATTTTCGTCATCTTCTGTTGATTTCGCTGGTCCATTTGATATCGCTCTCGGACGCGGTCGCGGTGTGAGGACGTATAAAGGGTACGTCTGTGTGTTCGTGTGCACGACTATCAAGGCGGTTCACTTAGAGCTCGCATCGGAGTTAACCTCCGAAGCCTACTTGGCCTGCCTTCGGCGGTTCATATCACGTCGAGGGCGCTGCTCTCGATTGGTATCAGACCAGGGGACGAATTTCGTTGGGGCCAGTAACCTGCTGAAGGATTTTATGTCGCAAGCGTCACAGACCGAGAGGGTGGAATTCAGATTTAATCCTCCTGGCAGCCCACATTTTTCAGGGTTAGTGGAGGCAGGAGTTAAGTCTGTAAAAACTCACCTCGCTCGCGTCGTCGGCGGACAACGCCTGACATATGAGGAATTCAACACGTTGCTGATCCAAATCGAGGCCTTATTAAATTCGCGCCCTTTGTCCCCCTTGAGTTCGGATCCTAATGATCTTGTGGCGCTGACTCCAGGCCACTTCCTCACACTTGAGCCACTGACTCTAATGCCTGAAGCGCCTATTCTGGAGAATACTGTCAATCCTCATCGTCGATGGAGGCTCATCCAGAAGATGCACCAAGACTTCTGGGCCAGATGGCACCTGGAATACATGCACACCTTGCAACAACGGCATAAATGGGTAGACTCACGAGACAACATTGCCGTCGGAACTCTCGTGCTCGTCTCCAACGAGCAATGCAGCCCCATGAAGTGGAAGTTGGGTCGGGTAACCCAACTTCACTCTGGGACTGACAATGTTTGCCGTGTGGTTACCCTAAAGACTCAGTCCGGGGAATGCAAAAGGCCTGTCGTCAAACTGTGTGTACTTCCGGTACCCCAGGATATCGACTAGCCCTCCACCAAACTAGCTCCATCGGATGGCTTCACCGTAAATGAGTTTTTTTTATTTATTGATAAAAACGCTGATGATGTCGCTATTCTTTTGTATACCTATTGTTATTGTTATGTTTATTTTGTTATTACCTATATGTCAAAATAATTGTAAACATATTCGTAAAAGTCGTGTCGTATCTCGTAACATTTTTTAATTTTTTTTATGTTCGTGTATTTTGTAGAAAATCCGCATCCTGTTAAAATTAGCGTATTTTGGTGGTCGGAATGTTCAGAATTGGAGACGCGAGCTGCCTTTGACATTCTACATTCGTGACTTTGACAGCTGACATCGCGTATTGTATGACCGAGAGGGTTGGTTCTCCCGCCTTTTTCAGTCGTGAGTCTGTCGTCGTCGGTTTTTCTTTGAACCTCGAAGAGAGCAGAGATTTTTCGTGCATACGCTATAATAAATCATCGTCTCGTTTCCTATTGACTGTGCAACCAATTGTGTTAGGAGTGATTGATGGTGCTTGTGATCAAGGCTACAACAGGACTCCACACTGTGTCACACCCGGGAAAACTGGCCTACATCTTACTGATCAGGGAGTATACGACTTGTTAAGTATTCTGTTAGCGCTGTAAGTGGACCCTAGGTGCCAAACACAGACCAACACGTCGCATCGCATCGAACTGAAGGTTAGTGGAATCCTATTTCGCCGAGATCACTCATATCATCATCACACTCATGAAATTGCTTTGCCAACCATATTCGGTCAACTCGTCGCTATAATATCGAAATGAGCCCACATTAAATAAATTCATTGTTTCGTCTAATACAGTCCACTCTTTCGCATAAATCGTATTTGTCAATCTGAGTAATCGAACACAAGGTTTCAGACTGACTGAGGTTGGATCAAACTTTGCATGGGCTGTAGTGAGAATCGAAACTGATATGGCTTCAATCAACGGGATCAACGTGTATTTTATTATGTATAGGTGCTTCGCAATGTTCATGTATGAATTTGCGTAATAATAAAGTTTCAAAATACGCACATGGTAAAGAAAATGGTGTGAAATAGGTACCTGTACTTAGGTACCTATCGAAATGCCTATAAGGATAGTGACTTATTTAGCTTTTTGTGACATCAAAGTGTGCATTTTATTTAGAAATGAAGTGTTTACTGACTCCGATCATAAACATTATGAATTTATTAATCATTTATTAAAACAGCTGCATTAATCTAACGCGCAACGTGTGAAAAGTACTTTCATAGCTCAAAACTTTGTAACGCCTCGATAGCCGTGTAATAATTATACGATTTTGAAGAATATTTTTTAACTTTATGAATTAAGCTATACTTTCCGTGATTATTTATTTACGCGTTTATTTATTTATCTACCACACCCCATACTCGAAAAACGTACTTTTTAAGTAATATAATCCGAACCGAAAGCATTTGATTATAGCTGCGCAGAACATGGAGTACTACCAATACAGGCTGCAGGTTGTGGGCAGCGAGTTTGCCTCGCCCATCATGCAGTCTTTCAACAGAGTCCTCACTATTTAGACTTCATGGGTTGGGTGGGAGTCTTGAATGACTGCTGCAAATAATAATAGTTAAGTATAAATAAATATAAGTTTAATTAAAGGTCTTTTGCTTTCTTTTATTGTATTTTATTTTTGTAATTTTAATTTATGTATTGTGGACAATTTAATATGTCTGAATAAAGAAACTTTTGATTTTTATTTTATTTATAGCTATTGGCTGAAAAAGATCATCTTTTTATAGTAACTCCCGTACTAGAATTCCAGCAGCTCTCTAAATTCGCTCGTGAGTTACTCTAGAATACCGAGGTGCGCTCGGGACTCCATGACGCCCGTGAGGGCGACACTGCTTTAATAGCTCGGCGCATAATCTACTATTACAAATATCCTCTGTAAAATACAGATATGGTGTAAATAAATCCCACCTAGATTAAGTTTAATATTCAAAAGCTTAGGTACTTATATCACATTAGTCGCTTAGTGAGCTATGGAAAGAGCTATGCTCGGAGTTACTCTGAAGGATAGGATTCGTAACGAATACATCCGACAGAGAACCAAAGTTATGGACATAGCTCAGAGAATTAGCAAGCTGAAGTGGCAGTGGGCTGGCCATATCTCGCAAAGAACCGACAACCGCTGGGGTAAACGTGTTCTCGAGTGGAGACGGCGACTCGGCAAACGTAGTGTAGGACGCCCTCCGGCCAGGTAGGATTACGATCTGCGAAAGACTGCAGGTAGGTGCTGGATGCGGCAAGCTGAAGACAGTGCGCTATGGCGCTCATTGGGGAAGGCCTATGTCCAGCGGTGGACTAATTTAGGTTAATAATGATGATGATGATGATGATCACATTAATATTAATAAATACGAAAGTTTGGATGGATGTTACTTCTTCCAGATTGGGCTGAAATATTGCATAATGTCTTTTTAACCTATAAATCAGTTCCCATACGATATAAATAACCTTTAAACGTTTAAACGGAAACAACGCGTGTATTACAACTACACTACACAATGAACAAACACGAGGCATTGATGTACTTGGTCTTTCAGTCAATAAATAACACGTAAAGCGTAACACGAACGCCGGCGGCGCCGGTCCGACTATAACTGAGGGGGGTGGACCTAATTGTACCTAATTTAAGCCTTCCACTTTCGCGAGACCACATCTCCCCTTTTTTACTAATATCGATGAAGAGGGAATTAAATATTTATTTAGATACCTACTAAATTATGTTACAATAACAGAATAAAACAATTACAACTAGTATTTACACCTATATCGATAATCGATGATTGAGTCCCAAGCAATGCGACGACATTTTAAATCGACCAATATGAAGTTATTTTATTCGCAGAGAATGCCACGAGTTTTCGGCAGGCAGCCGTGGTAGTTTCGCTTTATCCTCATCTGAATTTACCTACACACACACAAACAGTTACGTTTCCAAGTACCTACAAGCAGAGCAGTTCATAAACACATCGTTGTAAGTACAGCCTAATCCCTTGTCTTAGGTGAACGACGGGACGCGACATGTAACGTCGCGATGCGACATTTAGCAACGCGACGATATGTGACTTCATGCGACTAATACTTCACGCGACGTGTGTCCTATTTTGTAGTCATGTGTCTATTTTGTCTAATTTGTCGACGGGACGCGAAATGTAGTGACGCGACGAGACGCTATGTGACATAATGCGACTTACTTCACGAGTCAGGTTTTACTAGTTTTCAGTTGTCTACTTGCTAGATTATGACTTTTTCCAAGTGTACACTTAGAAGAATCTACATTCATCTACATCTAACGTGCTTAAGAAAAAAATATTTTTAACATTGACTTGACTGAAATGTTGCACATATTTCAGTCAAGAAAAGAAGTTTAAATTTAGAACAAAAATCCTATTTTGTTTCTCGAAAGTCAGCGTCGCGTCGTGTCGCGCGGCCCCACGGTAACACCCCGTTTTTTGCTGATACGGTTTTTTGCAGGATCTTGTTAAGTAGTGTTAGTGTAACAATACTAGCAGTCACACCTGTTTACAGTATCATAAAACCGATCCGTTCGAATTTGACATTCGGTTTTGCCACTACAAACTGGATCCAGTTGTCCAGTAAAAACAGGATCCCGGACCGATACCAGCACCCGCCTATAACCGCTAGTTGCTCTACCACAAAAAAAAAGGATGCAAAAATTGCTGTGTGAACTCACCAATGATTTTTGCGGGATCCAGTAAAAACCGTTCACGCAGAACTGGACGGCCGTGGGAAAGGGCCGTTAGTTGCTCGTCTATGACAAGAGGGATCATGACATGCGACGCAACGCCGACTTTCAAGAAATTTAAATAGTAAAAAACGCGGGAGTCGCGTCGCGTTTGTCACTCACCTGGGACAAAGGGTTAACAGCACTGTCCATTCGTATAAACCTACCTACTAACAAATGCATTCAGTGTGCTGGCTTTCATCTATGTGTACGAGTACCTGGTAATGTACAGAAGCCACAAAATCCATTGTTGGTGGTTCCATTGACGACTGTTTTGTAATTAAAACTATAGTACGGCCTAATTAGGACAGTTCCTAATTATCCATTGATGCTCTGACTACAGGGTTCGGGCAAACAGGCTGTTGTTCGAGTAGTGTGTTCGAGTTATTCGTTAGGAGTTATTGCCAACGTCTCACGCATGACTGTTCCCACCATGTCACGTGAGACGTTGGGAATAACTCTCGAGTAGTGGCCACTTCAATGTGACACTACGACGACGACGTACCACTTGCTACTTATGGCTGTTTTTTCTATAATTTTTACTTCTATACTTGTAATAAAGGCAATAAAAATCTTACTTGGTGGCTCAAAATTCCTCTGCCCCCCGGTACCAAGACAGATGGCAAAAAAAATTAAGCCCGGTGCGAGCAAGTTTACCAAAATAGTGGGCCACCAATAGAAATTAAAAAAAAAGCTTTTGAAAACCTCCATAGCGTCACACAACGTCCATTTGGCGTTTTAGGGTGCCGTACCCGAAGGGTGAAAACGGAACCCTATTACTAAGCCTCCGTTGTCCGTCCGTCCGTCCGTCCGTCCGTCCGTCTGTTACAGGGCACTATCTCATGAACCGTAAGCTTCCATACAAAAAACGTGATTTTTTGGCTATTTTTGCTGTTAGTTTGTCAAGGCTCTTGAACCAGAATAGGCAAATACATTAAATTTTCATTAAATAAGTAACAATTCAACTGTGATGACCACAAATACTTTAAATATAAAAAGTTGAAAATTCAAAGGGGTCAAACAAGTGAAAATGTTTCTTTGAAAAAGTTGTCTGATTTTTACGGTACGGTCGTATACTAGTCGACTCGCACTTGGCGGTTTATTTTAATAATTTACATACCACACGTAATATTGTGGGTTGTGCCAGTTTTCGCTCAAAAACTGGCACTCGAGGGAGTTGTTGTGTAACATAAGTATCTACCGGAAAATATGGATGAGAAATAACTAAAATTTCCCATTCTTCTTCTAACTTGAGTGTGTGCCTGTACCCGCAGTTAACAGAAGTGTGTGGATTTAACCATAATTGGCTTGTCTGCGCTCTAGTCTCTTAACATAGGAATCTACACCCGTACCGCCGCTTTTCAGTAAGACATGTAAGGAACTCCAATTCTTGCATGTCTTCTATTACCTATATTATTATAGAATGGAATAGTGTATATTAAAACAATGGTAAAAAAAATTACAACTATTTGCAAACAATACAAGCATTAGTACAATATTGTAGACATTTTTGTGTCTGAAACATCGAACAAGGAGGTTTCCGCCGCCTCCTCCGTAGATAACTAGAACCTTACAAAAATGACACTCGGTATTGTCTACGAAATTGTTTGACGCAAACAGTTTGCGCAGAGGCGTGTCAATTTCTGTACAAACGGAAGAAGAGATCAGTGGAGTCGATAATTTTACGCTGTTTTTTTTATAGGAACAATCTGAAAATCATACCTTTACCTAGCACTTAACATACTTAAATTAATTTAGTTCCTTGTAATTAATAATAAAATTAATAAAATATTTTATTTCGGACAACAAATAGGTATGTGTGTAGTAAGTGTAGTTACAGAACTGTTTCTGTGTTTATTTATTTCTTACTTAAAGGAAAACCAGCAGTACATACAAAAATTTAGAATGAGGAAAATAAAAACAGAGGGCTATTAAAAGGTTTTCACGAGTAGTCAATACTAAACATACCTTATATAATATACCATACCATAACATAACATAACACACAATATAATGCAACACGAACAGAAAAACATTCCAAATCAGAATAACTATTGTTTTTATTTTATAAATGTTTGAACCAGTAATCAATTCAAACTAGTCTTTTATAACAAAAAAACTAAACGAACAGAAACCATAAAATAAATATAAAAACAATAGCCTCTCATTCATGAATTTAGAACAAAGTCAAAATCGTAACATAGGCAAACCAAAAAATAATTTTCAACGCTGATGTCTTGAGGATACGGCAGAATAGCACATTAGAGTGGCAAAAAATGCAATAAAATTTTACTGAAAATAGGAAATCACGTCCTTTTTTGTGTCTTAGACGTGTGATTTTTGCAATTTTGCTAGGCATGCTTCCTGTCCGAGCGCTAACATGACACTAGTTAAAATCGTAGAATAACATGTCAAATAGTCTGCCTATTGATACACACGGTTTCAGGGTGCACATTGTGAATCTATGGAGGACCGCGCGGAATACCTTGACGAAGGTCAGAAATAAACGATTTGATTTGATACAAACATTAATTAAACCCGCGATGGGGATCGAACCCGCAACCATCTCATTATAGGAATCTGTGTTTCAAACGGACCTTCGCCTACTATGTCAAAGAGGTCGTGGGTAATATTATGTTCATCAACATCACAAACCAAAGTGACATTTTGCAATTTGATTCTACCCTGATCCGACCCTTATCACAGAATAATATTGCATAATGTAGACCTCAATTAATATACCTACTCAATTCCGAGTATTAACATCATTAATTAAATTGATTGGCGGCAGATTTGGCCGAGGATCTCAAGAGACGCAAATATGCAGGTCTTGACAGAGCATTTGCTTCCTTTGGGGTCGAGACCCCAAAGGACCCGTAGGTCCGTGGGGTACCGCGGCTTTCCAGGTTTTTAAAAAGTTATCTGAGCGTCTGGTCAACGCGACGCGTGACCCGAGAGCTGGTGGGTATCTGGCGCAGCACATCAGCATTGCGTAGGGCAATGCAGCCAGCGCGTCTTGGGGACGCTTCCGACTGGTATTGATATGGATCATTTGAGCTACCTATAGATTGTTTGCAACAGTCTGCAGTTAGCTTAATTGTTTCAAACGTAAATACTAGTTCTAATTTGTTTTTATTATTGAATTGTAATTTTCTTTGTCAATAAAGGCATTATATTGATTTTCACTGAAGTTCAATAAAACTGTTATATTTTAGAAAACAAAGGACCTCTGTCTTATCCCGTGGCATCCAGACAGATTACGTTCAAAGGTCTGGTTACACTGTGCCAGTTGCTCGCGTGATAGTAGACAGCTTCTGCAAAAATGTTCTTTTTCAGCACTCATACATCCACTGCTGAGCGTGTACGTGCTTTCCCTAAACAAGGGGAGATTCTCCATAATCATCACACTTGGCAGGCGGATTGGTGATCGCAGTAGAGGTGTTAAAAATACACAGAAGGAAGCTGCTGCCCATTTTCTGGTAGGTTCCTTTTGAATCTGCCGCCGCCATGGCATCTGCGAAAATTTAGGTATTCTTATTATGGTCTGCAAATCGGACCTAGTTTGGGTGTATTCTAGCTTTTATCTGCGGCTGCCTGTTATCAGCTTTTGGTACCTTATATCTCAAAGGTAAAATTTATTTTCATTACAAAGTTTAGGGCAACAATCAAAATTAGAACAAATTCGAAAATTAGACAGTCCAACTTGAGTTGTTATTATAATACCTATTAGTAAGTATAGATTTACAAAAATACCAAGTACCTATTCAGGTGGGTAATAATAATGTCTTCGTAAATGGAGCACAATCATTGCTTGCATTGGGGCCTCGATTCTCCATTTATTATTAAAGCTCCGATGCAGTCACACAGTTCGAACTGCACTGTACTAGTCCATTTACGTACTAGCCAGCTAGCACAGTTTAAACAGACCATTAGGACCAACATTACCGAAAATTCTCTAAGAAAACAAGTCGGTTGATTTAGCTCTAAAACTTAGAGTACATTGCTTTGAGTTCTCAGTCTAGGTTCTTAGCAGAATAAATAGTTCAGACTGGCTTAAGTCTGTGATTAAGTACTGGTTTTACTTACTACTGAAATTTCGCATTGCCCGCTGTGGTACAGCTGAAGTATAAAAGTTTAATGTTACACTTCGCTTGTTGAGTTTGGCCGTTTGATAATGCGGGTTTTAACCAACCGTTGAAAAATGGAATTAAAATTTATACGGGGAGCAGATGTATTTGCGACCGTTATTCTTGCGGATTTTTGATAGAACCCTGAATACTCAAACGCAAAAAAATTTAAACAGGACCAAGAAGCTTAGATCTTGTTAGTATTTAAGCTTCTTGAGCAGGACCAAGAAGCTTGTATCTTGAGCAGGACCCGTCCGTATTCGTAAAAACGAAAGTCAAATTTCACGAAAACGAACCATAAACTTCGATTTTAATTTTATTTGTAATGTAATATTGATTTTTTACCGATTTTTGTAAATAACTAGCTTGTGCCCGCAGCTTCGCACGCGATAAAAAGTAGCATAATGTCCGACCCCGGGCACCGTCTACTTCCCAGCTAAATTTTATTACAGACAGACCGGCAGAATTACTTTCGTTATTAGGGTTCCGTACCCGAAGGGTGAAAACGGGATCCTATTGCATGCTAGTCATACTAGAACATAATTGAAACTAGAATATTATTAACATCTGCGTAACCTACATTTTGTTCAAGCAAATAAACTTTATATTTTATTACAAAGCCTCCGCTGTCTGTCTGTCTGTCCGTCCGTCTGTCAGGGAGCTGTATCTCATGAACGGTAAAAGGTAGCCAGTTGAGATTTTCATAAAGTGTGTATTTCTCTTGCCGTTATAACAACAAATAATAAAAATTAAATAAATCTAATTGATCGGAGTGAGCGAAGCCCATTGTGTGGGACGCTACATGCGTCGACACACTTGCGTCTTCCCATCTTCCGAGGACATCCGTAAGGGCTGGTGCGGCGGCAGATTTGGCCAAGGATCTCAAGAGACGCAAATATGCAGGTCTCGACAGAGACTACACATTTGCTCCCTTCGGGGTCGAGACCCTAATCTGTGGGGTACCGAGGCTCTACGGGTTTTTAAAAGTTATCTGAGCGTCTGGTCGACGCGACGCGTGACCCGAGAGCTGGCGGGTATCTGGCGCAGCGCATCAGCATTGCCATACTGCGGGGCAATGCAGCCAGCGTCTTGGAGACGCTTCCGAGTGGTATTATTCAGCAGATAACAGTCTGCAGTTAGCTTAATTGTTTCAATTGTAAATACTAGTTCTAATTTGTTTTTATTATTGAATTGTAATTTTCTTTGTCAATAAAGTTATTAATAGTGAGCGAAGCGCACGGAGATCTCGGTGGCAGGTTGGGTGATTTGGCTGTATCGTGAAATAGTCACTTCGAGCATAACAATCCAACGTTGATCGGATTGTGTGAAATTTGATAAGACTTGTGAAAATTGCTGGTAACATAGTGAAGCCAAATCAGTTGAGGGCTTTTTGAGATAAGGGGGCCAAAGGGGGTGTTAATTAAATCAAGGTCTCAAAGGAAAGGTATACATCCTCCTCCACCTCCACAACCTATATTGGGCTTCTGCTGAACCCAGGTCTCCCACTGATAAGCGCCTTATTGGCTTTTAACTCACAGGGGGTGATGCCCATAATCCCCACGCTGGGCATGCGCAGTTCGGTGGTAGAATTGTTCTGCAGGGGGCGCTGCTGTCCACACCCGGTGGATATCCCTTAGTCGCCACTTACGATACCCGCGGGAAGAGTAGGGGTGGTTCAAATTCTAAGCCGGCACCACACAGCTGAGAGGACATTTCATAACGTTCTTTTTTCTACAAGCTAGAAAAAAAACCTAGTTTTTTTAAATAAGTACGAACTTGCAGCTACAAGAGGTCACATTTGGTGATTCTATGAATTCTTAGGTCATGCTAAATAAATGCACCGATGTGCATTGCATTTGTTTTGTTTTAAAATACTTATTCCTGTAACCCTTAGAATAATAAGTAAAAATTCGAAGCCTATACCGCATTCTACAACAAACTTAGCTCTTTGTTCTTTCTCTTTGTTCTTGTCAAACCTGTACCTATGTACCTGTTTATGGCCAAATAAATTATATTTATCTTTTCGACCGTTCCAGAAGCTAATTTTTTATGTTTTCTGCTCTTATATTTATGCGTCATTACGTCTCATAAAATTATTTCCCGCGGCAACAAAATAATTAATTCTCCTGCCAATTTTGTCGTTGGTTTATTATTCTGATTTATTTCAAAAAGTTATTCAATGATTTTCATACACATTTTGCTGCTATTGCGTCTCTTATAAGTATTGGAGTAGGAGGCCTATGAACTTTTTTAGGGTTTCGTACCAAAAGGGTGCCAACGGAACCCTCCGCTGTCGGTCTGTCCATCCGTCCTTCTGCAAGCGGGTTGTATCTCATAAACCGTAAAAGATAGACAGTTGAAATCTCCACAGCGTGTGTATTTTTCTTGTTGCTATAAACTAAAAATAATAAAAATAAATTCAATATTAAAATTAAAGAGGGTAATAACACCCTAACAAAAAACGTGATTTTTGGGTAGTTTGGTACGTACCCTTTGTGTCGTGTGCGTTACCGACGTGCATTTAGCCAGTTTTTTTAAGTCGGTTGTTTAAAGATTTTGTATTTATATTACAGATAATTAAGTATTAACAATGCATGTGCTAAATAAATGATTTCCTTTTATTTTCAAAATGGCTTTCATTTCTCTAGCATATATTTTATTACTATACAAACTAGGTTCGTAGTTAACCCGCTTACATTCATAATGTATGCCTAAAGCCTAGCGGCAAGTCCACTTTACTAAGATAGAAAACTAATGGTAACTTTGCCACATGGGAACTTAGCCACAGTAGATGGGAACACTTAAAAATTGCATCTCGTTCTGTTTTTCTTTTTTCGTATTACCAAAAAATAAAGATGGAACTAGGTTCGTACTTGACCTGCTTACATTATGCACGCCTTAATGCTTCTATGCGTCCCATAAAAAAAAATGTTTTACTGTTTTTCTTGTTTCTTTTGCGAAAATAGGTATATCAAGTATCGAACGGAACCCTTCGTGTGTGAATCGGCTCACGAAAAGAATGGGAAGCACATGGAACTATGGATTCTGGACAATATAACAATACTAGCCTTTCGGCGAATTAATTCGTCAAAACAAAATAATATTTTAATTACCCTACGGTTAGTGTATTAAGTACTAAACAATTATGCAATTGCCTAGCTTTGTAAAACAACATTGGCTAATTAATTTGATTGAAGTTACAAAGCTTTAGAAGCCTCAAGCGCCTGCGACGTAATAGTATAATAACAGCTGACGTATACCTAAACTGCTACAGCGTAGTTTCCCGTAATTTGGTTTGTTTTCCATACAAACAATCAATCACGATTTCAACTCGAATACACGAGTTAACTGAATAGTAGAAGCGTCTAAATATGTGCGCGGTAAATTGAAACGAGTACCTAATTAGGTATGCATGACCTCCGTGGTGTAGTGAGCGTAGCGCTGACTATCGTAGGTTTGATTGAAATAATCGATTTATTATTTTTTAAGCACTTGATATTTTGTAACAAGATTGTGGTGGACTGTATTTACTTTTTTCCAAATAAGACTCCTTTTTCTGTACTTTGCCTTTATTTCCCACTTCACACTCTCATTACTGCTACAGGAACCACGGTGTGATCGCTTAGAACTGAACTTAATAAACGCCGTAAAGCTCGGCTTTTATACCCAAGTTTGTTCTTCAAAACCTACTACAAAATTCTCCTAACATCCAGAGACCTAGCTCCGTCTCGCTCATTTACCCTACATATTGTCAGCCGTCCTTATCTTACATTTCCGCGTTTCTGGAAGCTATACCTATCTCTTTCCTTATTCTAGAACATTTTTACTACCCTTGTCTTTTCTTTCTATTCGTTCGAAAAATTTATCTATATACCTCTATAGGGTACCTGCGAGTCGGTCGCTAACAACTATTACACAATCTATGCCCTATAAAAACTATTATCTATTCTGTAGCTATGTAGAGTTTGTCCTGCATAATTTTGAGCCTTATTTAGTCTGCATAAAGTCGTCGTTGCTAAAACCTACAAACTATGAAGGCTCGTCGTGTCTAGAACAAAGATGTTCACAATAATTTGAAGTTATCTGCTGAATAATAATTATTCAGCAGGATTACACATTGTCAGATAGTATCGAATTATTTCTGCTCGAGTCGAATACTCTTCACTCGATTTAGGTGCGGCAGTATATAAATAAGGGAATATCAGACGTTAATGCGGTATACGGTTTTATCTGATCTGATTGAATTTTATAGATATATAAAATTCTTCTTTTTCTTCTTGTGTGATGGCTTCTGCGACTGGGTTGTCGCAATTTCGCCTATATAAAATTCAATCAGATAGATATGACGCTAGACAGCTCGGCTTATTTCAGTTTTCCCCCTTGACAAATCCTGCTTAAGAGGGAAAACTGGAAACTTAATTTTTAAAAGTCCAGAATCCCTTAACGTTTTGTCTTATTCCATTTTTCCCCCTTCCAGAAAATTTGTTCAAGGGGGAAAACCTCTAACATCATTTAGCCTCAAGGCCAAGTTTGCAGAGTTTGTGATTAAGATACCAGACGACTGATGTACAACCTACATTACATACAATAAAGTTATGTTATGTTTTTAGTATCTAATCTGTACTTAATGAGTTAAAATCGCATATTTTTTAACCAGCAAGCGGTGTTTGTTCTTTCGCTCCTAAATCATGAACATTTTAAAATTATTTTTTATTCCAACCTTGGGATGAGAGTCCCCAAGCAATCAGTTACAATGTGCCTAGTGTTCAAATATTCAGATATGACAAGGATCTGAAACCAGATAGCGTAAATGAAGCGGGAGTTTGTTAAAAATGTTGTATTTTTAACAAAGTCCCGCTTCATTTTTTTGTATTTTTTTTTCTTTAGTTAATTTTTTTTTATTAGTTTCGTGATTATTAAAGCTTATTTTGTATTTCGTGAAAATATTTAGGTTAGTGCTACATATTTTCATGAATTACAAAATGAGCTACGTTTTTTTGGAGCAGATCACATTCAGTCATGACAAGATTTTACAAGCTTGTGACAAACGAGTAAACGAAACAAATGTGTTTCGGCGGCCGAGGACCAAAAAAACAGTCAAATAAAAAAAAATACTTTTTTCGTATTAAAAATACTACTTGGAACGAGGCTAGCGTCGACAGGACGGCATCGGACACTACGCACTGACCGCATCAAACGGTTTTTCATAATATATTTAAAAACCGTTTGATGATTGGTGGTATTTAATTTGTATGGTTTGCCATAAACTTTAGTCCACTGATTCGCACCGCACGGAGCGGGTGCATCGGACTGTCGGTAATCTCGGCGATCCTTTTAGTGCGGATGACGTCATTATTCTTTTGCAAATAGTCGGCAATCCGGTTGCTGCGGTTACAGTGGACGCATCACCCGGCATTACGCTCAAAAATTACATCTGAACGCGGACCGTCCGATGCCGGCATGTCGACGCTAGCCTTAAGTAGATACTTAGGCCCGTATTTTGAAAGCTTGCTCAGTCATAGACCTGTGCTTGAGTTCATTATTTTTTTTCACTCGTTAATAATTAGATACAAAGCCTGTTCGAGATTAATAAAATCAGAGGGCTTCGTATCTTCGTGCCGATATTAAAGGGATCGCAAGAGGTTTATTAGCTAGTAAATAATGAATGATCTGAGTCCTTAGTATGGGTTGTGCGCATTATCTACGAATACATTTTTTGTTTTCGTTTCCTTTATAAACATTTAGCGCCATGCAGCGCTCCTACCGGATAGAGAGGAACTACTTTTCGTAGTATGACCACGATCCAATAGTTTCTAACGAACTCGATGATTAGTTTTCGAATGATTTGTTGCACTTGACTTGACAGCGGCGTCGCGGCGGTCACGTTCGTGGCAATGATATTACCTCTATAAAATTAAGTAGATAGAGCACTAACAACAGCGCTTGGTCCGACTGAATTAAGTGACTACCCCCAAAAACTTCAAATGTTCTCGAAAAATTGTATCGTAATCTTATTGTGTCCACCGGTACTAAGCGTACTGATCGACCCGAAGGTATTTGGAGTAACGGAGTAATTAATAGATCCACACACGACATCGAGTATTTTAATTAAGCCGATACCTAAGCTGTGCAGAATTTCAGAAGACTTAGCTAAAAATGTGAACATGTTTATGAAACAGCACATCAAAACACACATAAAATAATAGCTAAGCAAATATACAAGGTGTTCATAAAACCATCACCGCAGTATCGTCTCTACCAATAGGTGTCTAACGTGGCGAATCTGTGACGATACTATCGACCCCAGTACATAAGAAAATCGCATATTTTTTCAAGAACACAGATTGACATTTTCTATATGCATAGTACCAGTGTGTGCAGTTTGATTATAAAAAAGTTATCAAGAGCTCGATATACTAACTTCTACCTCGCTTACAAGGACAAAAAAAAAAAAGACCAACACAATGTTCCGTAAAAATTGTTTTGTCAAATTTCCTCAACCATGCGAAAACTAAAGTCGAGTTCGTATGAAACATAGATGTAGCCTACGAGCATGAAACTATTCAACCACTGTCAAACTACGAAAATAGGTTCCTCTCACTCTATCCGGTACAGGCGCTACAAGGCACCAAATGTATGGAATGAGACGATAACTTACGTCATTGTAAACTTATGCACAACTGTCACAACGGACTCTGCTGACTCCACTTAGAGTGGGATAAGGGATCGGAATATGATGATGAAAACATCACAGGAAATTATGTAACGACTAACATTTCAAATTAAATAACCTAATAATTTTAGCCTGCCAGAATCACTGCGATTTTTTTTTCGAACCTGTATTAGAAACTAATCGAGAGCTGTAATGATCATGATGATAAAAGTGAACTAAATAAGATTTAGGTTATAATATTATTCAACACAAGGACCTTTCATCATCAACATCGGCCCTTGTCAACCCACTGCTGGGCTTAGGCCTCTATGTTTATGCCATTCGCCTCGTAGTCTGGTCCAGGTCCACGGTTTATCAGATGTTGTCAACCATAAAGTCCTTAAAATACAAAATGATAGATATAAACTGCTTTAATAAAAAAGCTAAAATTATATAGTGCGTTGTAAAAGTGGAACTCTTCTTGGTAAACTATTAAATTGCTGTTTAAATGACCTACGAAAAAGGAATATGAACTAGAGTTTTAATTAAATTTCACTTTAAATACTTACTATTACAAGAATTCCGACTGGTATGCAAAAATTAAATTCGAGCTAGCAAAGGAAATTATTTTATGTTGAGTCGCAATTATTGGTATACCTAAGTCGCAATTATTGGTAACGTTAAAGGGCAAAATTAACGAACCAGAAAGTATAGTAGGTACGTGCCCCATTGTCGAAAAGTATAGTAGGTACGTGCCCCATTGTCGAAAAGTATAGTAGGTACGTGCCCCATTGTCGAAAACCTCATCTTCAGGTTCACAATAATTTTTGACAGGTGAATATGTATGTGAAAATTCATCTAAATATTTATCCTATCAATAGTTGATAGATATTTACAGAATTTAGCTTTTTGGCAGTGGGGCACGTATCACCGATGAGCCGCCTATCCCTACTTTGTTTTGGCTCTACCAAAACGAATAGGGCAAAGTGGGGATAGGGATCTGAAAATTTCTATCAACTATTGATAGGTTAAATATTTAGATGAATTTTCACATACATATTGAGCTGTCAAAAATTATTATTTATTATGAATATAAATTTCGTTATTTAGTTTAAATTTGGTTAGCCCAAATTTAAACACCTGCTTGGGCTCCAATTTATTACACCCTTTATTTTAAAAGCATGGAAACCTATATGAATGTTTTCTTTATTTCCGTGTTAAAATGGCTCGGCAGATGAGTGTAGGTGATTACAAAAAACCTTATTTGTATTATTTAGTTATTCTTACCCACGGTTTTCGTTATTTACTCATAAAGTCGTTATTCCTGTAATTCTCATTCTATTTCATTATGCATACAACCTTCGATTCCCACGTTCTTACCTTTTCCGGGATTGTGTGTGAATAATCGATTCTAACACCTGTGAGTGGTAATGCATATCACATTACCCAGATAAATAATTAGGAGGAGAATCTGCTTATTTCTTTACGAAATCACCTCCAAGGGCAACCATATTTCTGGCAAAAATGTACCTAGAAGGAGCTAGATTATATACATATACTCATGTAAATTTGCAACAAATTATAATTTAGCGTCCCCAAGACGCTGGCTGCATTGCCCCGCTGTATGGCAATGCTGATGCGCTGCGCCAGATATCCGCCAGCTCTCGGGTCACGCGTCGCATCGACCAGAGGCTCAGATAACTTTTTAAAAACCCGGAGAGCCTCGGTACCCCACTCAGACCTAGGGTCTCGACCCCAAAGGGAGCAAATGTGTAGGCTCTGTCGAGACCTGCATATTTTCGTCTCTTGAGATCCTCGGCCAAATCTGCCGCCGCACCAGCCCTTACGGATGACCTCGGAAGATGGGAAGGGGCAAATGTGTCGACGCATGTAGCGTCCCACACAATGGGCCTCCCAACTCCCATGGGACTAGTGTCATGCCGTCGGGCCTCTTACCATAGTCACGCAACAGACCATTCGCATATAACCATAACAATTTACCATTTCAGGTAAATTCGTCTTAAAAATTTGACACATTGCGGAATCAGAAACTTGAGTGAATGTGTTGAGTGCTCGATCTACTTATTTTTAAATGAGATTTGGTGAAACGTCTCAATCATGCGTGTGTCGGACTACCAATTTTCATTCAAAATAAAATGTTCATTCAACGTTACCTGAACCTTTCGTTTCCGACCATTTTTTTCTTGTTATACTACCTGCCGAAAAGAATGGTGCAATATAACCTGCCTCCTTTGGTAGTCGGGTAATAAAAGAGGCCTATACCCAGCAGTCCGTGTCCACAGGCTGAGTGGATAAGTTAAATACTAAAGCTGATGTTCACATAAAGATATTTGGACAATTAGGCAGTCTCGTCGGTTTACTTTTACGTATGTTTATATTTTGAAAACTTCTGTCTAAAACGTCAAATAAAATGTAATGCCCCGATTATCTTTTTGAAGAATAAAGAGAATAAACCTAAAATAACAGTAGAAAATATCACGTTCACACGATGAGATCCAAAAGCAGAAACTCAGCGATATCTATTTTCATAAGAAATTAATTGCTCGGGTAGGTACAATCATCGGCAGAAAGGTAATGGGGCGTGAGAGGATGAGACGATGAACGCGATTGTACTCGTACCTCGCATGTTACATTGTGAAGGAAAGAGTATTATCGTATTTGTGTTGGTTAGATATGTTATAATGTTATGTGATAATATTATTTGCTGATTATTTCTTCTGTCTGAGCAGTGAATTGTTTTAACGCACACTTTTTGAGGAGTTTTAGACATTTACTTATTTGTTTGAATCGTAGTGCTGGGCTTTCCTGGAGGTAGGTACAGAAAGAAATACCAAAATAGAAGTGTACCTACGGCGTGATCCAGAACGATCTAAGCGACTTTGATAATACAAAATCTTGAAACCAAGCTATTTAGATTTAAAGCAAGAAAAAATCAGAATAAATAAGTTTATTTCCAAAGCTTATAAACATTTCGAAAATATATGCTTGTAAGCTTAGGTATATAGTGAATATATATGAAATAACGTGCCATTTGCATCTTCACTTCAGTTTTTATAGGATAGAGTACACATAAGTATTTTTAAGAAGAAACCTCAAACTAGATGAAACATGATATAACTTGCACTCACTTCACTATTGAGAATGGCTGATCCCACGATCAGATCGTTCTCATTCATCGTGGTTATACAGATTCAGCTTAGCTAAATAAGTCGCTGTCAAAACTGTCAATGTCAGAAAGTAGGACCGTAATATTGTTTGACGTATGACATCCCTTTGTGGATTCTTCGTCCCTGCTGCGATGTAAAAACGGAGAGTAACGTTGATGTAAAATAATTGCATCTGAAAGTAAATTCAAATTCAAAGTGCTTTATTTCCTTTAGACGTTACAAGACTCTTGGACATGTCACAAAATTCAAATTACATAAGTAAAACTAGGAAATAAAGTGATCACTTTGATTTTTTTTCATTTCAATCTTTTTAAGATATATTAAAGAAGTGAACAAGAAACCTTTACCTTGTTAAGTTGTTATTTTTCGAGTTGGAGCAAAACTTGTCCCAAGCTTTTTTATCCTCTAGAGATAATCTGATATTTTGTAGTAAGCCTTTTTATAAAGGATATGTTTTACAATTAAAACCAGTGTATGCTAAAATCTGCCTGCCCTAACCCAATAGCTTCATCCTTAATCCTTCCCTGCTTCGTCGAGCGTGTCCAACGTAGAGTCAGCTAACTTCTTGTGAGTTAGTTAACCGTTTGTTCCTATTTTTCTACGGCAACTGCTAAATCTTGTTACGTCTTTCTTGAACTTAGTGTGTGGTACTGCATTGGAATTTCATTAAGCAGGACCCTAGTTAGAAAATTCAATTAAGGTAGTTAAAAATTTCATTTTCAAAGACACACTGCATTGGAATTTCGTTAAGTTGGACCCTTGTTAGAAAGTGCTATTAATGTAGTTAAAAGTTTAATTTATGTAGACCTACCTAATCTTTTACCTACTATTACCTACTTCTCCAATAAAATATATATTAAGTAAACATAAACAAAATAAGTATTTGCCTTATAGATCGTTAACTATAAATACCCTACGGGACAACTCAATACATTTTCTACTCGCAAACACTCCAAAAACTGAAACTTTCTAAACACGTTTACAGAGAAACTCGCTAAAGAATTTAAATAACAATATTCAATAAAGGTCATCTTTTCAATAAAACCTGTCACGAAAATAAAAAATGTCATATATCAAGTTGTAAAATATTTTGCCGCTACATCACAATGCATCGACACTTGCTACTTTTATACAGCAAAAATATTACATTTCCGATGTCAACCTGTAAAGGCGGTACACACGAGCAACCTTACACGGCGTCAATCACTCGATCGTCAATAGACTGCCTCGATGGTCTATCGGTCGCGTGTTCAACCGCTAATAACGAGGGTTTAAACCCTGCATTTGCAAATTAGAATTCACAGTAGCCGTCTGGTGTCAGGATGTTGGCGCCCTGGAACAAACACCCTCGTGCCTCAGAAAGCACATTAAGTCTTTGGTCTTGCGCCTGACCTCTCCCCGTTCGTGTTGGCCAACCATCACATCAGATTAAAAGAGTGAAGGCAAGAGAGATGATGATGTCCTCCTAACACTGTGTTTGTGCACAGTAGTGCACAGTAGTGCACAGGTGCACTCTCTATTACTTCTCTCTCATAATCCGATAGAAAAGACAGCCTGACATATAGGTACTTACCTACTAGAGTAGACTTTTAAGCGATGTAGAAGAGAAGCGCCGTAGCATGCTGCTACGTCTTAGCATGTTGCTACGTTGTAGCATGTTGCTACGTCTTAGCATGTTGCTATGTTGCGTTGTAGCATGTTGCTAGGTACGTCGTAGAATGGTGCTGAACCAACAGCTTATAGTGCTCTCCGAGGTACGGGTCGTAACATTTTGTTGACTCCAAGCTGCTACTTGCTGACTCAGAGCTGCTACTGTGAATATTTCTTGCTAGAACATCCCAATAACAATAAGGCGTTTTCATAATGTCAAAAAAAAATAAGACCAGATTGAAAAGACGGCACTTTTAGTTTGAAATTAAAAAGCATAGACCCTGCATAGGCTGACCTGACACTCTCATTCTTCCACGAAATATCTCTGCCAGGTATTGAGTCCTATGGTAAATAGAGACTTATTTTCTTTTTTTGGAATATGCCTATATGTACGATAAGTAACTGCACCATAAGTCTGGTAGAGATCTCTCCAATTGTCGCTTAGTTTTTAAGTTGTCTTGTTGTAAATAGATTGTACATTATTATATTTAATTTATTGTAAGCTAATTAAATTAAAAGTGTACACTTAAATAGGTTGATAGGAAATACTCTAGTATTTCCTATCTATCTATATCTATATCCTTACAATGAGTAAGGTCCAATTATGGACCTTAATAAGACAGGGCGCTATGGCTTATATTAGAAGGGGACTATGTCCAGCAGTGGCTATATATAGGCTGATGATGACGATGAAGGACCTAAATAAAGCCTAGTAGAAAGGAGCTTGTTTGCTCCGAGCCTTATTCAAAAATATAATTTGAGTTGCGAATAGAGCTGTCATGTCGTACATCAACTGTCAAAAACCCGATATATTCGGCACGGCTGTAGCAGGTATGGTTGCTGCCGAAAATTGATTGGATGCTGCCATGTAGAAATAGTATTTGAATTGAAGTTATCAACGGATAACACGTGTTACGAAGTGGTTGGTTATGGTGGGATAATAAGACAAAGTGACAGAAATGGTTATTTAAAACCATTGATTTGTTAGGAATGCTAAAATGTAAAATTAGAATAAAATGTAAAAAATAAATAAATACAATACAATACAAAATTTAAAGATCGTCTTTTGTGTATTATTTACGGTGTTGATCCGTGATATAAGTCATGTAGCTATAGACTATGATTGAAAATATCATGCTGTGCCGCTGTACAAATGTAATCTTAGTCACATTTGACAAATATTAAAATCTAGAGCTTAACCACTCTTAAGGAAACATCTAAGAAAATAAATCGAATAAAATAAATTTTTGGGTTATTAGGTATTTAATTTCTTAGACTTATACTCAATTAACACCCGACGAAAATCAGATTTGAGCCGGTCTTAAAGGACGACTTTTTGACAGATTTTCATTAAAAACTGTCAAACTTGAATGACTTGAGACTAGTTGAGACGTGTTTAGATGAGTTGCGTTCTTAGAGCATTAAGTTGCGTTTGAGTATTCAGGGATGAATTTAGAATGACAGTGAATAAATTTAGGATAGGAACTAATGTCACAAACAACCAGTGTTTTTCCTGTTACTAGCACGGCTTGATACATTTTTGATATCCGGCGCCGTCTAGCTGGCTAGTGGAAAAATGCTCAAGAATCCGTAAACAACGAACTCTAGACTCTTAATTAAAATAAGTACCTATTAGGTACTCGTTCCTAATTAAAATATAAATGATTTCAAAAATAAAATTACAATCAAAGAATAAAATATGAAAATGAAAATAAATAATACGCTCAGATAACTTTACGGTACCCCATGGACCTAGGGTAAAGACCTAAACCTCAACAAATACATTTATGAATGAAAACTTAACGAAAACTGATAGCAATAACAGAAGACAACAAGTTAATCACTAAAAACATAAACTTTAACAACGCTCACTTGCACACACTCAGCGAATAAGGATCCGAGCTCATAAACGTAC
Organism: Eupithecia inturbata; assembly: GCA_963662085.1. Classification (NCBI taxonomy): domain Eukaryota; kingdom Metazoa; phylum Arthropoda; class Insecta; order Lepidoptera; family Geometridae; genus Eupithecia; species Eupithecia inturbata. Next base: position 3,293,915 of record OY759194.1, on the reverse strand, counting down.
GAGACACGAATAAAATGACGAATTAAAGTCAAAGTCATAAGTTAAAAACTCTTTATATCCATAAATGCAATAAATATACACTTAGAAAAGGTAAAATTCTGCTGCACCTTATTACACCCCTTTATTTACAAACAAAATCTAGGATTCTACAACAACGTAATTGTTAAATTATATTTGATACTTAATATCCTAATTCGGCACTAATTCAACGAAACTACCGAATACTGAACAATTTAGAAACATTCAAACAAAAGTTAATTAGAACTCTTCATTGGAGTTTGTTCGAATAATTTAAACATGTAAATGATTTGATTATTATTCACTAGTGAAAATAAATTTTCAGTTTATTGTTTTATGATAATGCCTCATTGTTGTTTCGGTGTATATCCCAGTTAACTAGATCCTAGTTAGCAACAACAATGAAAATATTTACTATATCGTTCTTGTTGTAAATAAATTAGAATAGAATATCATTTACTGTTCAATTAAAAGTGGTACAAAAAATTGTCCATATAAAAACTTAGTGCACGGCACGATACAATGAAGTCATCAGCAGAGTTTACACAATAATTAAGATAGATAATAGATTAATAGAAAATGCTTTATTGCACACTTAAATCAATAATGTTGATGATGAAACAATTTATTTTTACCTAAGTAGGTATGAAGTAAAATAAGGTCTTATAACAGTGGAGTGATCGAATAATGAAGAAGTTGATAGTAGATAAAGCACTGAACATTAATGTTTTGAATGTGGAATTTATTGTTGAAATCTATTCCAGGCCAGCTGTCTCATAATAAATTTTATTGTGATTGGCGTCTCTACGAAATATCAAATGGAAAACGGGAATTTATGTCTGAAATTGTCTATAATCAATAGATATTTCAACTGGGTCAGATTGAAAGGGTGCGGAATGTTTGCTGCCTCGGCAAAATTGAAACAAAAGTTTTCAACCTAGTTACCTTTCGTGCTTCAGTTTTAGTTGTTTACTTGATTTTCCCCGTTCGCATTTTTCTTATAGAATTTATCAGTTTGAAATGGGAAATGAAATTTTCTTGTGACGCTTACGATATTAATGGGCGGGGTTTCTGATTAGATGTCCCTAAGTTTTGTAATATGATAACCTGCCTGAACTGTCAAAAGTTTAGGCAGATGTCTTGACCTTCTTGATCGGTACTTAGGAGATTATTCTAGTTATTTATTAGGAGGCTGTATTGGTTAAAACTTTCGCGTTATCTTTGTTTTCTTTGGAACTTTCTATTAGATCAGTACAGTACGTTATATTTCTTCTCTAAATTAGGTAATATTTTCTGGTTCGATATTTTATTACGGTATAGAAAATAACTTTTTAGAACATTTGTTATTCAGTATAAAAGTGTTAAGGTTATTACGCATTACTTGTTATTTTAAAGGTAACCTGATCATTGCAGCCTCCAATTCTAGTACTTATAAAGTAACAATGTTTACGATCACAGATTTGACAGCCTCCGCCATCCGTCTGCCAATTATTCTACGCCCTAAGTTTATAATATAGCTTAGCTTATATAGTGAAGCTGTTAGAAAATAATGAGTACATACATATAAACAATAGACATAAGAATAATAGAAATACGACATAAGATTAATAATAATAAGGTTGTATAAAGTCTGTGATTAAGTTACAGAACAAGAATAATAAAAAAAAAACGTTTGCCAAGCGTGATGATTATGGCAAAATCTTTTGGGGGAGGCACGTTCAGCAGTGGTCAGGATTTCGTTCTGGCTCATTAGCACAGTATGATTATGTGTGCTAATGAGGATCAAGCCAACAGAGACACGCCATGTCTCGGCCAACATATAAAATAACTCAGAACGACAAACTGACAAAGAGAGATCAAATTGGATCAAAATGGAGGAATTTCGCTAAGATATCTGCTAGCGTCCTTTCGTCGATATTGTTTGATACCGATTTTTCCATAACTATCCTATCCATATCTACTTTCTTTCATAATCATCAAAGGCCCTGAAGCGCACAAGCCAGCGGTATAAACACTTAACGACTGCACTTTATCTACCGTTAAGCTACACTCGATACTTGACACCGTTTTATGTGGGGCAAGTCTATGCACCAACTTTAAGGTTTTATTCGTAAAAGCAGTTTTCATACAAAAATGTTGTTTTAGTCAGGTAATCAACATCTGACTATATGTACGTGTTTGCGTAGTCAAATATCAAAGTGCTTTCTTTTCTTTGACCTTACAGGACTCTTGAAGACGTCACAAAATTCAAATAACATAAGTAAAACTGGGAAATAAAGTAATCACTTTATTTTTTTAAGGTAAAGTAAAGAAGCGAACTAGAAGCTTTTACCTTGTTAGGTTGTTTGTTTTCGAGTTGGAGCAAAACTCGTCCCAAGCTTTTTTATCCTCTAGAATTTAGAGTCTAGATTAGATAATCTGATAATTTGTAGTTCGCCTATTTTACAAAGAATATGTTTGACAATTTTTTCCTTTTTTGATGGAGGAGGCCTTCACTCGATGAGAGGTCCTTAATCATTTTGTTATAAATCTAGTTTAAAAATTTGCGTTATATATGCGAATATTATGTTATTGCAATACAAATTAGGTTTCATATTTAATCCCTACTAATTAACTTTATATATTTTTATATTATTAAGGAAACAAAATATATTATTATTATTATATATGTTTTGACAATTTATTTGAATTTATTTATTGATAATTTTTGCAACTAACTTGTCAGTCTTGTTGTAGAAGGGCATCATTGCCCTTTAAATGATACATTAATATTGTGTATCCCAGCTGTGGGCACAGCGAGTTTATTATTGCACGTCGCGGCAAGTAAAACGTGTACCTAATTTACCTTGTCACAGATGTCATCGGAAGATGGGAAGGCACAAGTGTGTCGAAGCATGTAGCGTCCCACACAATATGCCTCCCCAGCTCCCATGGGACTAGTGTAAGGACTAGAGTCATGCCGTCGGGCCTTTTACCATCGTCACGCAACAGACCATTCGGTTCGATAAATTCATTAACATAAAAGTAACGTAGGTATATTTTAGTTTCTTGATGTAATATGAAATAATTATTTTACTGGCTTATCCCTTATATGTTATCGATTAATAATACCCACATAACACATAACCTGCTCTGCTTATCCCGATGCGTCTAGACAATTAATTAATGCATAATTGAATGAATCCTAATAAGTACACTCATTCACATTATCATAAATTTAAATAAGTACAATCGAGGCTCTCCGGGTTTTTAAAAAGTTACCTGCGCGTCTGATCGAAGCTACGCGTGATCTGGAGAGCTGATGGGTATCTGGCGCAGCGCATCAGCATTGCCATACAGCAGGGCAATGCAGCCAGCGTCTTGGGGACGCTTCTGACTGGTATTGATAATGATCAGTTGAGCTACCTGTAGATTGTTTGCAACAGTTAGCTTATTTGTTTCAATTGTAAATACAAGTTCTAATTTGTTTCTATTATTTGATTGTTATTTGCTTTGTTAATAAAGGCTGGTACAAACACAATAAATGAAAATCTAGTAGATATTTTTCTTTTATTTTTAGAGAGATGCATCTCTAAATTAATCAGTCTTAATTTAAGACGAGTGTCAAGCTAAGGACGCCATCTTTGACTGTGCAATTTAAAGAGATTTATCAAAAATCCTGACTCCACCACCGTAGAGGGATTGAAAAGACAGATTTAAGAGATTGAATGAAACTCTTGATATTTGTATGAAAAATGCTTCAACATGGAATTATTAAGGTGCTGAGCGTCCATTGTCATACCCGCGCACGCCTGTTATCAGCTCACACTTCATTGAGCCCGCGCAATGGGGAATATTCGTATCGCGCGATACGAACACAGTCCTTTGTGGGCGGTTCATTCAATGTGAGTATATTTTCAATCATTTGAATTGGTACTTGTTCATTCAATAGGTCATCTTGTCACATTGTAGGCATGTTTACACCTGCGGAGAGTGATAGGTGGCATCCGTTTAAGAAGAGAAAACTTCAGGAGCACGTTTTCTGAAAAGTGAACGAAACTGAACCGTCATGTTCGGGTTGGTAACGCAGAATCGGGTCTACTCGTCTCCAATCGGCAACTTCAAACGTTCCTAAGAATGAATACCTACCTATTTGTCACGGTATGATAGTTTTTCTATAAAATATTAATATCTAAAGGCTTCAGCGGTTCTCTGGGGCCTGTATCACGAGATCGGCAATAATTCCACGGCTAGGTACATTGTTTTGAACGAGCTCCGGAAGTTATTGGGACACAATGCATGCGGCTTCCAATTTGTGCCAATAAGGCCTATCTCAGCGAACATTAATTACCTTTATTGGAAGTATCAATTTGGCTGCTTTTAGATAGAGTTTTACTGAAATTCCGAGTCGAAAAACCTAATTTTAAAATTCTTTTAATAATAACATATGTATGTATGTATATTATTTATGTTCGTTGAGAAAGTCCTACAAGAACTTCGTGGCGTAAACTAGAAGAAAAGGCAAGAGCAACAAATTGTAATCTCTTGTGTGTTAGCCATATCTGAAGCAACTTCCACACCGAGTCACTGCGCCAAGCCAGTAAGTAATTTGTATGGCGCGTTCAGCTCGGCAAGACGTGCAAAGGATCAAATTGTTAATTCCACCCTCATAGTCTCGGTATGAGGATTTCGTCGAGTTTACTCTACCTACTCAAGTTCTACGAAATCCATAACGTATGCAATGTCTAATAACAGCATCTAATTCGATGTTACTGCCCATTTCTTGGGTGGTAGCAGATCTAACCATTGAATGGATAGTGTAAAGTAAAAAACCATTGAATGGATAGTGTAGTGTAAAGTAAGTGTGTATCGTCCTCGGTTACCTCAAGTTACGTCTACTGTTAAACAATGAATATGCCTCCCCCAAACTAGGAGAGGTTTTGGTTTTCATCACCACGCTTGTAGTTGCAGTAGAGGTGTTAAAAATGCACAAAAGAACAGTCAAGATAGATACTCACTTGGGTAAATGCCAATATAAGCAAAACTTGAAATCTTTTGTAACTTTGGCCTTTATAATATTGTAAAGGCTGTAGTTACATAAGACTCATTATTACACAATGTCAGATCTTATAACTATTTTAGTAAATTTATTCAGCCTGCACTGGCTGACTTGAAGTTGTGAGATGTTAAGAAATTTTGCATGCCCGAAGCTCTGCATCTGGGAAGAAGCTAATTACTATATATTGACCTATTGCGATCACCGATTCACTTTCTAATTATAAGGGTATTACTTTGGGTTATATTGGAAAGAAACATAAAAAAGGGATTTAAAACTCATATTTGTTAGTTCAAGTAGTTTACGTACATTGTGTTTCCAAAAACTGTTATACATTGGCGACGCTTGTGCTTGGTTTGCTTTGATCGGGAACCTAAGGACCGTTAAGGGCTTGTAATCTTTTTAAACAATGGATTTACTATACATACCTACTTTGGTTATCTATTAAACTAGAAACATATTCCTGGAACTCACTAATAACCATTCAACAAAGATAATTTAAGAAATGTTGCCTACTAAAGAGTTTGAGGGAGTCGTAATTTTGAGCATTCAACCGAGACTTAACTAACCCTTTTGAATGTCAATTTGACAGCCGTCTGACATTTGACAGTTTATGAATGAGTCATGTCATAGCTCGTTTATAGAAATGAAAGAAAAGTCCTTTGATATTATTTTTAACGAATAAACAAAAGTACATACTTAAGGTGCGCGTTCACCTGCCGACATCAGACTGACCGCATCAATCGGATTTTAGTATTTTTTGTATGATTTGCCATACAAGTGCGTCCACTGATCCGCACCGCACGGAGTGGATACATCGGACTGTCAGCAATGCCGGCGATCCGGCATTGCTGACAGTCCGTATCTGTGCAGATAACTTCATTCGGATTGAGGATGAGTGTTGCGTCGGCAGTTCTGTTGCTGCGGTTACAGTCGACGCACCAACCGGTATTACGCTCAAAAAATCCGTTTGATGCTGTCAGTGCGGATCATCCGATACCGGCAGGTGAACGCGCATCTTTATGTTATATATTTAATAGAATTCTATGTCATATTGTCAAAGTGAAAGAAGATAAAACGCTTTTGTCAACAAGCTAAAAACAATGTTAGATAGACGTCCCTTTTATTACAGTTAAAGTAGGTACTATATTTCTCTAAAACTAGAATTATATTTAATTAGAACACTCGCTACAAGCGATTTCACCCGAACAATCCCAACAAACTAAATAATAGTCGTATGAATATTTCTACCTCGCTTTGTTTGATTGTGTAAGTATCTGTACAAATATTATATACAAAGGATATGTCGGTGAAGGTTGGTTACCTATTGCTAGAAGTGGATATTTTTAAAATTGGATATTTTGTTGTGAGAAAAATTTAAGGCTTGTGTAAATAATAGAAACATTAAAAAAAGTACACACGATAAAATTAGACATAAACCTATTTAAATTAAACAAAAACCAAAAAAACAAAAGGAGCAAAATTCAGCATTTGCTGTAATGCATTAACATGCAAGCAGTGCTGTTTTACAATTTACTCCTCTCGGATAGCTGGTCACCGGGTTAAAGTGATAACAGGATTATATTATGATAAATATAAAAAAATAACAATATAAAAAAATTAACAATTAGATCTAGAGAACTTAACAGTGAGTAGATATTTGTACGTACAATTAAAAGCACGGCACTTCATAAAATTATATACACCATCACTAGATTGGATATTATTGCGTATTTGGAAAGTTCATGGGTGTGTGTGTTAATGTTATGTAGGTATGTTGTGTATGCGTGTTTGTTAAATGTTGGTTCCTCCGAGATACAGCAATATGATATGATGTATCGCTACTGCTGAATAGTTATTTGTGTGGTGGATAAACACTGACAAGTTTATGAATAGTATTAGAACCACTAATATTTTCTTCTAAATTTCAGGTAGATAAATAGGTAAAAATAGATCCTCATCCTCAACAGCTTATATTCCACTGCTGGAAGCAGGCCTCCACCTGATAAGTGCCTTATTGGTTTTTATCTCATGGGGGTAATTTCCATAATCCCCACGCTGGTTGGGGTCGCAGTTCGGTAGAATTGTTCTGCAGGGGGCGCTGCTGCCCACCCCCGGGGATAACGCTTAGTCGTCTCTTACGACACCCGCGGGAAGAGTTGGGGTAGTGCGAATTCTAAGCCACACAGCACATAAAGATCCATAGATAATGCTTTATTTACATAGACTTATAAAAGATTCAGTGCTTAATAAAACTTATCCTATAGAAACGCAATGGAACTGGCAGCTTTAACGCTTAAAGGTATTTCTTCCAGGCATCCAAGGTGTATGGAGAAGATGGATGGCTGTGCTGAGGTTAGGAGGATTTTCCTAACTGAAGCAATCGTTACAGAAGAGTCTTACAAACAAGGCCTGTAGGCCAAACGTAGTTCAATATAAACCGGGTCTTAAAAAATCCTCACCCTGGATCTTTCGGGGCTGTAAACCTCCACTCAACACCCGCTTCAGTCCTGCGGTTTACCAACCACTTCGCTTCACTTTGTCGCCAAACTTTACTTTACTAAATCGAATCGTAAAAACTCCAAACGCTCCGAAACTTTAGGGAACTTTCGCATCTTTATGTACCTTTTTAAAGGCTTTCAAGTAGCCGTTGGTATTATCTCGGGTTTATGTCAAACGCGCAGGCCAAGTTTCAGAGTTATAGGTAGCCGTAGTTTAAAAACTTGATTCTGGTGTGAGGTTTAACTTTTACTAACTTTAAACTTCATTACAGCCTTAAGGCACCTTGTTCTGCGGTAGGGAGTGTTTTAAAGAAAGGAGAGAACTTACATAAAATACTAAGAGTTAGACCGACCACGAACGTAATTCAACAATTTTTTCGGAACCATCCATGAAATTGAATGACCACAGAAGATCGTTAGGCCAAGCACAGTGTTCGTTGCCAAGAATAAATTAGACAACGATGACATCGCATCGTTATACATTGCGTAATTTATTGAGTTGAAGGAATGAATTTCAAATATTTACGCATCCGATGATGATGCGATGTTATTTTTCTCTATTCTACCATTTCTACTCTAGTTATCATTCGCTGTGATTTGGCTACAGACATGACACTTTACGTATAAAAAATCTTAACTTACTTGCTTGAAAACTGTTGAATCCAATTTAATAAAAAAACAAAAGACAGGAGCCATACAATTAAAGGCCCTTTTGTACTTGCGGTTAACACGTTCGCTGCGGTGTCAGGTCGATTTGACCCAACACACGACAGTCCCGCGGTGCGACGTGATAATTGTGGGTCCACTCGCTCGTGTGGGACTGACATCTTTGGAGTTTTAAGGAGTACAAGAGGGACAAATATAGTTATTTTCTTGTCTCCTCAAATGTATGAGAATAAAATTGTTCCGACCCAGAGTATTTTTTATTTTTGAACTTACCCAAACAGAACACCTATTAATTGTGTACTAAGCGGAAAGGGGGTAGTCCACCCCACGATCAGATTTTGTTCGAGCACTTTCCGGGTTTCAAGGTTTTTTACTGCAAAAAGACCTCGAAACTTTCATCATTTTTATGTTAGTGACCAATCCTAAGTCAGCTGTTCATCAGTAAGGTTCTTGACCTTTCTATTTGAGTGGTCATCTTTTCTTTAGCCATGCCGACAATTTCACGGTGGTTCCGTACATTATTCTTCTAAGCTATTATTGTTTAATGTTAATATGTAGGTAGGTATGTTTGTTTCGTTGTAGGTACGTCTACGTAGGTACCTAATAAATATTATTTATCGATATTTTAATAAAAGTTACGCAATAAATACCCGATAAATAATCTTCATTAGGTAGGTATTTTAAAAATTCGCGAAATTTTAAAAAGTGCTACGCACGTACCTAGTTTTATTTTTAGCATGAATGAATGTATTCTTTATTTGCATATGAAAAATAATAAATAAATCTTATATACTAAGGTAAATCTAGTACAAAAAGGCGGCCTAGTTAAGGGAACCCTAAAATGTTGTCGGTAAAATGGCCGGCCTTTGTGTTTGCATTAGTGTTAGGGTTGTGATTTTTCTAAGCGTAGTAAAGGTTTTTTTTAATATGTAAACTTAAATAAACGTTTTTTTTACTGAAAATCAACCATGCTGCATGCAACTGATCCAGTTGGGTATAAGGTGTACAACAACCCCCTTTCGGCATAGTACACCAATAACGTAGCACCTTGTATTATCACTAGTGATTGGAAATTCGGACGCTTATTTACCTAAATTTAGCGATAAATAATGGCCGCTCCATTATTTAAAACCACCTCTCGGTAATTCCGAGAAATTTCCGGGAATTCCACAATTTTCTTGAATGTTGATGTTTTTTCGCGAGAATCTTATTTAAAGACGAAATATAAGATACTTTTAGCCTGATGCGTTTTTCACTAAAGTCGATATTACCATTTTTTTTTAATTTTGATTATTTATTGGCAAAGTTCTATTTCTAGATGAAATATAAAATTCGTTTATTCCTACGCAATTATCATTTAATTCGATGTAACAAAATAACTTTTGTTTTGTTTTTCCATTTTCATAATATTAGCAAGGGTCGTTTTTTAAGTCCAAGATTTGGAATTAGAACAATAATAAAAATAAAACTTTTGAAACTTTCGCGATCTGTTAACATATTAAAGATTATTTAACGGGTATTTATCGCGTACCTTTTGTTTTATTTTCCCCTACGTTTCCATCGCGTTGCAGTGATCGTGGTCACGGGGCGACTGGATGTTCTCGGAGTTACAACCAAGAAATGACGGCAGTATCCACGACTACCCTCAGTCTTCAGAATCAGGAATGTCCACGTTCACATTACGACACACTACACTGACCGTGTCCCACTTCAGTGCAGTTAGATCACGACGCGCGCACTTACTAATCACAGGATTCCATGAGGAACAGAGACGAAAACCATCATCACGATTAAAATTTGGGTGTTTCCTAATCTCAATCGCCTCTCGAACCATCCTTTTGTAATAGTGCCGTTCACGGGACTTTAGGGTCATGTAGCTCAATCCAGTGGTTGCTTCCTGAGTCTAGCAGGTGTTCTGCTATTGCCGACTTGTTTATTTACCTATTTTTGACAGCTGCTATGTGCTCTTTCTCCCGTTCGGCAATCATTCTTATATCATTCTTTCCTATGTATGCGCGGCCACAGCTGCAGTCAATCTTGTAAACGCCTGGCATTTGTAGAGGTATGACATCTTTAGATTAAAGAACATTTAGATTATAGATTTTTGTATGGAGACCCTAACATTTGTATTTTAAGGGTTCCGTACCTCAAAAGGACAAAAGGAATCCTTATAGGATCACTTTGTTGTCAGTCTGTCCGTCTGTCAACCCCCTTTTCTCAGGAATGCGTGGAGGTCGTGCGACCGCAAGAGTATAATGATCAATTCATAAAAAATAACAATGTTGAGATAAGAAAATTAGAACACTTTATATATATGTAATTTCAAGCTCACATTGGATTTCTTTCTGCGTGTATACGAAAGATTATAGGCATTATGAAAAGCCTTTGGTATGCAGCAAGCTTTGACACCCTTATATCAGTATATTTCGCTTTATGTCAATCTCTAATAACCTACTGCATATCGTGTCGGGGTAGTGCTGCGAAGACCTTTATAATACGAGCTGAGAGAGCACAGCGTTCAGTATTGAAAGTGATGCTTCGAAAGCCGTTTACACCCCACCACGGAGATCTATAAGGATGCCGGTGTACTCACGGTCCCCCAACTCTACATACTCAAAACTGCTCTATCGGCACATAAAACGTTACTATCCTCCCCTGATTTTCAAGTCGTATCCCGCCGTAGAGTATACAGATTGTTCCCTCCCTCGACAAACTCTACATTCGCACAACGAACAAGAAACTTTATAAAAATCCGTCTTTACAATAGCTAAAATAGCTAAAAACTGTCAAATTAAGAACAAAAGTGTAACTGAGGCTAAGCATATAATAAAATATTGGCTTACCTACCACACAAAACTAAAGAAATTGTACACTAATTAGACTAATTTGCTTTCAATTTAATATAATATACTTACTTTAATATTAATTTTACGTTATTTACCTGGATTTTCTCATTTATTTATTTATGTTATTTTCACAGTAAATTTTCCGTAACTAACTTAATCGAATGATATAAATTTTCGTACTCATGGTATCTTCGATACAGGCTTAGCCTAGTGAAGAAATTAACAGACAAATACAATTTAATAATAGCTGTCTGCGAATGACATAATTATTTGCTCTTCTCTTATTTTTTGTGTGATAATTGTGACTCTTCCTAATACACCTACCTATCTTGTTTTGCACAATGTTAAGAATGTGCACCTAATGTAATTAATTACCTATGTCTTTTGTAATAAATACTTTTTTTACTTTAGACTTTTACTTTTTACATATGTGTGTACCGAAAAGATCTTTTCGAACCTATGACGCACAGCAGGACCGACACGCATCAGTTCCTATGCACCTATGCTAGCGCAAATACTGTTCTTTCACAACGAAAGATTTAGAGCGTTATGGTAATTCAATAAATTCCGAATCATGTAAAACGTCTTTGGTGCGGAAATATGTTTATTAAATCCCGTAGCGAGCCTATAAAATGGCACAGAAGGTGCTTTTCCTTCTGGATTTAATATTGTGTGCCAGTTGCCTACCAAAGGATGTAAGAATTTGCCTTAAACGTCTCTTTATTTTGTTCGCTTTTGTAAGGTAATCTACCTATACACTAGCTAAACTCGATGTGGAATGTTTGTAAACAAACCACGATTCAAAAACTAAAACTTACTTGCTTGGCGTCGAGTTTCAGATATAATTGTAGGTAAGCAATATTTATTAAAGGAAGGATGTCAAATCGACAATTAATATATGCCGAGGATCTCTAGAGATCCTCGGCCAAATCTGGCACAAATATGTAGATCTCGACAGAGCCTACACATTTGCTCCCTTTGGAGTCGAGACCCTAGGTCCGTGGGGTACCAAGGATCTCCGGGTTTTTAAAAAATGATTTGATCGTCTGGTCCTTAGTTTCTGATATCTGTGGTCTGGTCGAAGCGACGCGTGACACGAGAGCTGGTGGGTATCTGGCGCAGCGCATTAGCATTGCCATACAGCGGGGCAATGCAGCCAGCGTCTTGGGGACCCTTCCAACTGGTATTGATAATTATGGATCAGTTAAGCTATCTGTATATTGTTTGCAATAGTCAGCAGTTAGCCTAATTATTTCAATTGTAAATACTAGTTCTAATTTGTTTTATTTAGCTTTGTTAATAAAAGCCATTTACTAATATAAATTTTCCCTATTCATTATTGAGATAGCCCATAATTCGAGTGAATGGAATACAAAAAAGCGTGCTCAATGGTTCGTGTAAAGATACACGCTGCTACTGAGTCGCTCTCTTCTTTACGAGCTTAGCGGAAGCTCTATCGCGCGTCTCGATATGAAGGAAATTGAAACACGATAGAATGTATAATTAAACCCATGTAGCTACAAATTCAGTTAACCACATTGAGGAACAACCATTATCACCCGTTACTACACATAGGCATCCTCGAGTGATATGGCGCCCTATCTTCAGTTTGCCGCATCTATGTAGTTTCAGCCTGCATCATTTTGCCATCCCACCTTCATTGGCATACTATGTTTGTCAAATATCCACCTTTAGACACTCTAAAATAAAAGAAATTCAAACTAGTAGGTACCAATATTTCCATGATTTAAATCCTATAATTACGAACAATATATATGAACAATAGAAGAAATCTAAGCTTTTCTTTACAGATATAAAACTAAAATTCAGTCAATAGATTTTACTCGGTATTTTCGCCCAACATGAAAGCTTTGATCGCATAACCCATATCAAAAAAAAAATAAAGAGCTACGCTTAGAATTCTTTTGACATTATTAATGCCTTTGGAGATCCGCAAATATTGGCAGGCAAGGCACTTATAAATTAATGAAATTCGATAGATAAACAGAACAGAGAAAGTAACGTCGCGACATTTTTTTGAAAGACATCAAATGGCCTTTTTTGATCAAACCTACTGGACGGTATGAGTATGGGAGGTATCTAAATGGAAAACACGAAAATATTTTAAAAATCGAAGTGCCAGGCTAAATAATTATTTTATCAATAAGTGCTTTCCATTTTGAGGAATAGGTTTTTTGACAAAACAACATCCGTGGATCTTACTTATTATTTTGTAATCCTGTCTGGTCTTTTGTTTTTGCGGTTGGATATCTCAATTAAATAAAATAAACATTCATATAAAAAATTAAGAATGAAAAATGATATCCCTTATTAAAACTATTCCCAGCTCGCTATTCCGCAATTGCCTCGTAGACAAATGTCTTGAACAATTAAAAGAAAAGTTCCGTGATGAGGTTTCTCATGAATATTCATGAAATCCATTCTACACAACGATTTTCATAACATTAGCATAATATAAAAATACGGCTGCATTTACAATGAAAACAGGACACAGATTTACAATGAAAATAACACACGAGCCGATGCCCCTGACATGAAAGATTTCTTGAAAAACTCTCAGCTGTGCCGGCGTGGGAGTTAAACGACTCAACCAGTTAAGTTTATCGTAAAATTATTGGATTATATCTGTGGATCCTGTGATTAATGTTACAATTGAAAAATCAACACTTTACAGGGGAGAAAAAACAAGATTTAAAAAATTCTAGTTCGTGAACTAAGTGGGCTAGGTAGGTTACACTTAAGTACCCTCTTTTGTAGATAAACACGTTTATTTTCACTGAGCATATGAATGTTTATGTTAAATATTATAGTTTTAAAGTAACTCACTAAAAACCTGTACGTTGTACCTTTTTTATTTCTAACATGTGTTAAAATTACGTGATAAATTATATAAGTACTGTTAAATTATTTTGCACCTATATATTGTCTTTGTGTAAACTGATATACCAGAATTAAAAAATCTAATAACTAATAGAATATGTTCCCAACACAATGTTGCTCAAACACACACACATCACAAAAAAATACTACCCCAAAAGATTAGACTATTTTCTATTGTATTGTACCCTAATCATTATTGAGAAAGACTGGTTCAAAGTGATATAACTCGTTATATAATCAATATTCACGATAAATAAAATGTGAAAATTAATACATTCGCTCTTATACCACAGCACGAAAACCAGTGTGTGGAGCAATTACTTAAAGGGCAACTTGACATAATAATATTCACAATTTTTTTCCTAAATCTTGGTAGTTATATAACTTTGCACCAAATTATCTCCGAAACTATAGCAAATAGAAGCACATGAGTTGGACCCAAAACATCGTATTTTTTTCTTATAATTTCTATGTAAAAATCACAAAAAGGCTACAACTCGATTTATATCACCCATCACAGGAGGCACAGTTAAAATGTTAGTCATCGTTAGACATTACATACAATACATTAGCTAGGTTTTTTAACTCAGGATTTTGAACTATTAGATGGAAAATTAATCAACTATTATTGCGTGATTCTCAAGACATCTACTTGAGTATGTACCTACTATCCCTAACCTATGTTATTTCAGCGTCAGACCTTCATGCCAAAATTTTAGCCCGAACCGTGCGTCCAGTAATTTTGGCGTAGTCTCGTGACAAACTCAAATCTCCAGATCTTTTCAATAATCCGCCATTTAATAAGTAGGATATGAACTGTATAAAGAAAGTGTTTTGTGCAAATGTGGTCTAAAAAGAAGGTAGCTTATCGATTTATTCAGTTTTTAAGCAGAGGCTAATTACAAAATGTAAATGAAACATCTCAATTCGAGATTAAATTCCGCGTTTCTTTAAGATTTTATCCATTGTTTTATATTTTTATGCTTAGGTATACAAAACTCAATTATATGTCGGTCCCGGTCTTAGTTTTAAGCTTTTGCAAGTAAAGAAACTGGTTTTATTCATTACTTTAAAAAAGGTCCAGGTTCAAATCCCTTTGTGTCGTTTTGCTAATAGTGAAATAATTATAATTAGATTTTTTAACAACGACTTACAACAGTCTTCTAATTCCTGAATATTGGCACTGTTTTCACAAATAGTAATTAATCACTCATGGAAAATTAGGACCACCTGGTATAATAAATACTCTTTGCAGAAGCGAAAAAAATTATTAGCATCGGATTACAATTGCCGATTATATGTACATAATATCGAGTAACATACAGATTGTTCGCAACAGTCCGCAGTTAGCTCAATTGTTTCTTTTTTAGTTCTTATTTGTTTCTATTCTTTGATTGTAACATACATAGGTTTAATGATAAATGCGTTTTATTGCGTGTAACTAGGTGGTAATGTGTACATTGGACTTATGTCAATCTTTATTAGGTATCTCTAGTCTAGTTATATCAACATGAAAAAATAAAGCTGTATTGACAACCTTCTTATTTTTGGAATCGGATTAACTAATCAACTTATGCTAATCCACACAACAAGCCGAAAGATTCGCGTCCGCGTTGTCCCAATAAAACTTTGTGTTCGATCTACGACGAAGTGTTTGGCCACTTGGAATAAACTTCGCAACGTCGTCATCGCGATAATTAATTTTCACGGAAAAAAAGGAAGAGGCGGTTGCGCTCTATTACATGGTGGCAAATAATTATTTACTGCATCTTTATTATTTGACCAAAATAAATTAATAGCGTTCGACGCCTCGCTGTCAACAAAGCGCGCGAAGTGTAGCCAAACGCACGAACTTTGTCGTGATAAAATTTAAAGACAGCGCTGCGAAGGACATTCATGTTCGCGATCATGATTCGCGATAGGACGAATATTCGCGTTATCGCGATAGTGTGGCCGTAGCATTAGGTACCTACTTACATTTTGCCCTTCCAATCAGCTGGCAAGAAAAGGTAAGTAACCTAACAAACCATAAATACACAAACATGTTGTTGTTAACGTCAAGAGACGTGTTACCAAGACCCTCGGGATAACTAATAGCGTCAACACAACATTAATCAAGTACAGCTAATTACTAGGTAACTAGCGACATCTAGCGACACGGACTAATTGCCGCGCCACGCTTGGAGCAAAGAGTGATACAACGCATAATAGCCGTGGAAAGTTTGAAGGGTATTTTCTACACACAGTGCCTATACAGGGTTAGTGTTCATATATTGACACTGCGTAAACTGCGGCTCTGCCCGTCATCACGAACAGTTTTTTGTACACGCCAAGACTAAAATTAAAATTATGTAAATCACCTCCCATACAAAACGATAAACACTTTTATCTAGAAGTTACAAACGACCGATCTCCCACTCCTATATATTGTACCACACAAACATTTTGTGTTTGTGTAAAATATTAACTAAGAAGAAAATGCTGAGGATCAAGGAAGTATAAAGGGCGGCCTTATCGCTTTGAGCGATCTCTTTCAGGCAACTTTGGGATGGACTGGACATAAGAGAACAATATAGACGGTGGCATTTGACAAACATATGGAAATGAAAACAATTACACATACCTACACTCCGACCTATTTTATTCACAAACCCTTCGTTATTTCAGGGCACATCCATTGATAAGTTTAGTTCAATTAAAACCCCATTAATAAACGATTATCGAATAGAGCGGATACAGTAGGTATCCGCTCTATTTAATTTTATCTAATTAGTTATCTACTAAATTGAAGAATAAAGATCTGGCATCATCACGAACGTGTTCGTGATGACCGCAGTTGCTGCCCATCATCACGAGCGTGTTCGTGATGATGGGCAGTAACTGCGGTTCACGCAAGTGAATTATTCATAATTCTTGCCCATACCTACGTACTTTATTATCTATGTTTGATTTTGTTTTGTGCTGTCTATATCTGTAAACAAAAAAACGATCTATCTATCTACCTTACTCTGTCTGTCTGTCGGTCTGTTACATTTTCACGCCTAAACGGCTAAACAGATATCAATGACATTTGGCGGGCATGTAATGGTATCTCGGGGACGTACATAAGCTACTTAAACAGCGCGTGCTAAGCCGCGGGCAGCAGCTTGTACTGTATATAATCACTTTTTTTCTAGTTCACTAGGAAACGAGTGTAAGATACCTACGAGCTTCTGCCCACGGCTTTGCACGCACTTTTCAAGTCAAATCCGTCCCGGGATATTGCTTACCTCCCTGCCAAATTCATTAGACATAGACATAGACAATCATTTATTTGCTGCTCAAACACCTCACACAATAAGTACAAAACAGATATAAAATACATTTTGAAAAATAGTTAACTTAAATTACGACAAAAACAATTACACAAAAATATTTTCAAAAAGTAGACTGGGCTGAGTGTTACAGCAGCAAAAAGGTCTCGGCTCAGCATAAATGCCTTACCACTCAATAGTAGATAGGCGCTGATGTTCTGATCCGTTCAGCCGTTTAGGCGTGAAAAGGTAACAGACAGACTGAGTTAATTTCTTTTATCATATTACTATGGATGTCATCGTAAGCGCGCTCTCCGGTTCGCACCGCTGAGGCTGGGCAATGAAGAAAATTTTCTAGAATAAGGTTACCCCTAAAACTAGCAATATTTCCGAAACACTTTAGAAGGATGTATCCCTTGGGATAACTAATAGCGTTACCACTCCTCTCTGTTTTTGGTTATTGAATTAAATTAAATTCATTTTATTTCGGTTGTTCACCATAATTGTTAGTACAAGCACAACTACCTTTATACCTACTATGTTAGTAACCATAAAATAGTTTTCAATTATCAACGTCACATAAATTTCAGAATATATTCGACAAATTATTATAACAAAATTAAATTAAATTCACTTCTACTGAAAATTTTAGCTAGCTTAAATTTAATCATGCTAATGATTATAATATAAATGATTATATAAATAAAGAATTTGACAAATTATAAATTAAATGTTTATGTGTTTATGTTATGTAATCAAAGTATGTCAAGGTCAACAAATAAATAAATGGTAACCTACTGAATGATATTTTAATGTTATTTTTTTTTTGTCCAACGCATTGAGTTGCAGGGCAACACGTCTCGGTCCAGAGTCTGAGTATGGGGACATATACCTGCTCAGCCATCACGACTAGGAGGCTGATGGGGCTGGCGCGCACCCGCCGCATCAGGGAGGCGACACGCTTGCGCATGATGGCGTAAAATAATCCACTCGCGCCTCCGCATTTTTCAATACTTGATTATGCGTTATCATCCAAAAATAAAAACTGTTCAAAAGCGCAACTCTCTATTCCTCTTTATGCCTCTGTGGAGTTGACAAAAAGAGCTATCCATCGCTGCAATCTCTAGTTTATAGCGCGCTGCAGTTGCTTGATTAACGTTTTTTACTTGCGGCATTTTAATGGGGGGCTTGCGAAATAGACCGGGTGGCGAATAGGCTATCAGCAAATAGGTCTTAAAATAAATATAAAGTCTGCTGTAGAATTTTTATATTTTACTAGCTGCTTGGGGAAGGTCTTTGCCCAGCAGTGGTACAAAATGGGCTGAGGTAAAACAACTGGCTTCTGTGTCCGCTGTGTTGTGTGGTGCCGGCTTAGAATTTGCATCACCCCAACTTTTCCCGCGGGTGTCGTAAGAGAACGGGAGGGGGTGTCTAAGGGATATCCACCAGGGGTGGGCAGCAGCGCCCTCTGCAGAACAATTCTACCACCGATCTGCGATGCCCAACTCGCATGCCCAGCGTGATGAGCATTACCGTCGTGAGATAAAAGACAACAAAGCGCTTATCAGGGGGAGGCCCAGGTCCAGCGGTGGACCAATGTAGGCTGTGGAGGAAGTATCCGGTTTTGCTCACGTAACATCTACCTGGATACATTATTAGTACTCAGGAATAATGTAGTTCGGGAAATTACTCACATTCAAACAAACGAACTTCCGTGCTACAAAATTAATGAAACTTTTAAAATGTAGAGATAATTAGGTGTAAAGGAACTTCTTACCGAGAACATGCATACAAAATATAAATATCTACTCATTATGTAAAACTAAATTTATTCTCAGTCGCTGAAAAAGCTGTTTTCTGATAGTAAAGTAAAATAAGTCTTTATAAATAATCATTATTTATTATTAAACTATTATTTTTATTAATAAAAAGGTCTCCTGGTAGTCGCAAGTATTGTTGCCAATGCCAGATATGTTTTTGGCCATGAATAGAAAGTAAAGTGTAAATAATATCCACCTTTCGAGAACTTTGAAACTTATAAAGCTGAAAATCCAATAAACCGTAAACAGAAAACACTATTTTCACTCAGAAACTTTGAGAAAAGATTCAAGATAAATATTTCTTAGGGAAAATAACCTGAACCACCGACGACAGAAGCTCTTAAAAAGAATCAAGGTTTACTTCACGGCTGTTCGTTTAACTAGGTATGTTCGTTTATCTGTGCTACAATGTGTGTTGCAAAACTAAATTTGAAGTAGAACATTTTGATACAGCAAGTTTTGCCCGTGACAGTGCAGGTGGCACATCCAAATAAATATGTAGCTAATAAACTCAGTCTTGGGAATGGTACGCTTCCGATGATCATTGATATAGATCAGTTGAGCTACCTCTAGATTCTCTATCGATCTAGAATTGCAACAGTCTGCAGTTCGTTTAACTGTTTCAATTATAACTACTAGGTCTAATTTGATTTTCTTTGTTACAGATTATTTAAAGTAAATTTTTGTTTCTTTGACATTCGAACAGGAGTTAAACTAACGCTGCATTTTCGATGGGCAGCAGGTGCAGAAGTTATAGCAAAAGTGCTAGTAGAAACGCAGACTTTGAAGAGCTTTCTAAGCAAATCTTTCGACAGATTTTTATAGTAAACGTCCGCTGTCAGCTCTCGCTGCCTACCTCGCTGCCTCTCGCAGTCTTAGGCTACTATAGTCCGCGCGTGATCAGAATGGTATGGAACTGAAACATGAGCAGCAAGATCAGGTTCCACTTTGACAGCAAGCGGATTGTATGATAAAAAGTGACGTAAAATATTTAAATTGACTAGGTTTTTCCCATGTGACAGTTTTACAAAACGTTATACTGCGGTATCTAGTAATATTATCTATCTATGTCTTCTAGAGGGCGAGCACTCACATGCTAACACTGGCTTGTTTCACGGGATAACTACTTTAGCTCAGCGGGGGGCCGGCTGTAAAGCAAATTGACGTGTTTACCTCACAGGAAGATACCGAGGCAGGAGGCCTACTTTAAAAACTTTGTACGAAATTTAGGATTACGGAACGAAACCAACAATGAACTTGCATTTTACCACCAGGTTGCTTCGTAATCGTTATCAACTTCGTTTCTGTCAAATTGGGATTTGGCTTTTATAGGACAAAGCATTTGTTTTTTGGAACAGCGCAAGCGCAAAAATCAAGATATTGTTTATTTTCAAGAAAACTACGCAACTTATGAATAAACTGATTCAAGGAACCAAATAATTAGTAATAACCTACGAATAAAAACAAAAATTATATCAATATACCGCAGGGTTCCTGAGATCTCGACCATATTATGAGCGAAACAGTGCTCATTCATGTTTTTTTTAACGTTATTCTTTTTCTCAATTAATCGTGTATTCACATTCAATTATCCAAGACAAAAAATTAATTTTATGTTATTCAAGTTTTTTTACCACGGGGATCCCGTGAGTACTGAGACCAAAGCGTAGTTGCCAACCAAACCAATTAGGTTTGCCCCTTAAGGTCTGCTGAGGTCGGCAGTCAAGAATTGACGAGTTCATCTCATAGGATTTTAAGAGACCAAAACTTCGTATTTGTTTTTCAAAGTAGTCCAGGAAAAAACTTAACTACTATCTTACTAACGTAACACTACTGGAGCAAGCTATGGAGATAGCGTTTTTATATGGCCTATGTACATTATGTCAGTAAGATAATAAAAAAAAACACAAACTCTTCTATTCGAATATTCACATGATACCTAGAACCCAAAAATCAAATTTTTTTTTAATCATCAAGGTAAATGAAAAATTTGTTCAGGATCTCCCCCGTGTCTGATTTCTAATAATAATAATTTACCAATTAAGGTCGCAGTAACAATTGTATTAATATTGATTGAAAATTTACTTATACAGGAAACACGAACCATATTTTACTAAGCCGAAAGGGGGTGATTCTGGACCTCGAGGGGATCAACTTTCTTCAACTAACTTAATTAAAACAATACATACCTAGCGTAATTATCTTTATTAACAAAGAAAATAACAATTATGAAGGAAAACAAATAAGAACGAGTATTTACATTTGAAACAGTTGAGCTAACTGATGGCTGTCGCAAACAATCTAGAGGTACCTACCTAATTTTTACTTTACCTGGAACGATAATTAAAAGTCTATGGGACCCCTTTTCCCAGCTGTGGGTTGAAATTAACTACTAAGGAAAATAAATTAAACAAGAAACATGAACATTTATTACCAAATTTCATTTACATAAATCAGTTTGCAAAACATAAAGTAAATAATTAAGTCCTGTTCGTTAAGGTTACTGACCTTTCAGCAGGTGTTTAATCAACTGAACTAACTACGTAACTATCTATCATCGAGAAAGCAATTTGGATTATTACTTCGTAACTATTAACGTTCTCTTGGATATTATTACTTCATAGGCGAATTTGAGTTTATTTTTATGCTTAGCTGAATGAGATTTGGACGAACGATTTGAAGTCTACGTCGTCGCTTCGTAGCGGTATCTCGTAGAGCTTGCTACGAAAACCTTACGTTACTTACATGACTTATTAACAACAGTCTGCAGTTAGCTCAATTGTTTCAATTATTACTTACTTTTACATTACTAGTTATTTCTATACTTTGATTGTAATTTACTTTGTAAGTAGAAATTTATTGTCTACTAGCTGCTGCTCGTGGCTTCCCACGCTCAAAAAAGTATACATCCATCACCATGCCATCTATCACCATGCCAAATTTCATTAAGATCCGTTCAGCCGTTTAGGCGTGAAGAGATAACAAACAGACAGACAAAGTTACTTTCGAATTTATAATATTAGTATGGATTCTTAAAACATGCAATGAAAAGTACTGGAGAAAGGTATCACAAGGTGTCGAAAGAAATGGGGGAGACCTTGACCCAGCACTGGGACAGTTATAGGTGTTTAAAAATAAGTCCTGTAATTGTAATTCTCATTTTGTTAATTTGCAATGTATTTATGCATCATTTTATCCCAACAAATATCATAAAAACGAAAGTAATTCTGTGTCTCTATCTGTGAGATACCTTTTTACGCCTAAACAGCTGAACAGAAACAGACACTTAATGAAATTTGGCAGGGAGGGAGGTACACGGTATCCCGGAAAAGGACTTTGGCTACTTTTCATCCAGGATTAGCGAGTGCGAGGCCGCGGGAGGAAAATACATACATACATATATAGCATACTGCAGTTCCACTTAAAGAGTTATTCTAAAAATATAAAACTAAATTGTGCCGTACAGAAAACCCTACAATTCACAGCAAAATAGACACTACAGAGTTCTCAGAGAGTTCAACAATAAACAACATTATTCACCGAGACAAACAACCTACCTATAAAGTACCTAAAATGGCTGCCGTATTGTTGCCCAGCTTATATTACCCAATATTTCATCTACCTATCAGAATCTATTCCGATACAGCGTAAGCTTTGTCCGATTCTTGGTTGCTGATTTATTTGGAAATTACAATGTTAATAAGTGAGATTTCGATTCTTTTGTCTTATGTTTATTTGTGGTTATTTATGCTTTCTCTTATTACAAGTTCCGTACACGAGTCCGAAAATCATTTGACCGCGTAACGAATCGATACACCTCAAAGCGGGCGTACGATAAGAAAGCATCATTATCGAGGATCTGTAGATCCATGAAGGATGTTTTACTCGTATGTAGTGTTCGATTGTTGGCATTTAAGTAGATGACTAGTGACGCCTATACGGAAACGACAGATTCGGCCGCAGTATATTGACAAACGTGCGTCCCGGTGATGGTGGTGAGCGGAGTCGTTGCTCTTGACAAAGCGTGGTTCCAAAAGCTATTTGAGGCATCAACGGGTTGCAGCGGTAGCCGCAGCTAAGAAATAGTTGTGTAGTTGAAGTAAGTCAGTGAACTTAGCCCTTTATCATTATTTAGGACGGTTTGTTTTTTTTAATACGAAAGGGGTTTTAGTGTGTTTCCCGGGGTCAAATGTAGGTTTTCATACTGATTTGGTTACGATTGATAGATTCCAATTGAACATTTACCCGCATGGAAACTCTAAAAAACTGCTATACTATGTTATCTAAAACAAAGCCCTGGTATCTTCAAGACTAGAGTGAAAAGGTGTCATCACGACCTTCGTGATAATTCGTTAACCACATCGTCACTTAGCATCAGGTAAGATTGTGGTGAAATGCAGGTCGATTCAAGTTAAAAAAATACACTTAGAGTGAAGTGTATTTTTCACTGTATGTTTCTTAAATTGGGCAATGAAAAACCGAGTCCACCTAGTTGCAAAATAAACTATGATAATTTCCGTACGCCCTCTGCCCTAAATACCAGGAAACACCCATTCTATATTTAAATTAATTGGCGCTTCATAATCTTAATCCAGCGAACGACGTCTTGGAAACAATTTTGAACTGAGATTGTTAATGCTTATTGTTATTAGGTGCGTATTTTCCGTGCCATTACGAACGACTCTTCTATGAGTTTTCATAGTTACCCTCGATTTGTAAGCAAACCAA
Organism: Eupithecia inturbata; assembly: GCA_963662085.1. NCBI lineage: Eukaryota > Metazoa > Arthropoda > Insecta > Lepidoptera > Geometridae > Eupithecia > Eupithecia inturbata. The sequence continues at coordinate 3,270,107 of OY759194.1, read as the reverse complement.
TTTGAGCTTATTGTGCAGCTCCTCGAAATCCCTGTTTTGGTATAATAGCTTCTGATTTCATTCATCGTCATCAGCGGGGCTTGTTTTAGTAGATAACATTAGGCAACCAGTCAACTTATTGCTTAAAATAAAACATTTGATTTTTACTCAACCACCAAAGGCAAAAAATTAAAAACCAATGGGCGTGTTAGAAATTTCAGTTAAAATAAACGAGAAAATTTATTATTAGTGAAATCTGAAAATATCAGATTTCATAAAGCAAAAATCACAAATACTTATAAAACCCTGTCTATATTGGTATCAACGAAATTGAGCTAAACTGATGGCTAGTGGACTATTTATGGGTTTTTTATCGTGCCCACTGTGGTGAATAATAATTCTGAAACAGTGACAATATATATAAATTACCATCAGTAGTCTCGTGGGACGGACTAGATTTATGTTATTGCTTTGCAAATTTCGATATTTTAGTTAGTAAGTGGAAATACCTACTACATCAAACAATTTTTTTTGTAATATTCTTCTTCTTGTGTCTACGGGACCTAAAGAATCGATTTACTATGAAACGATTCTGAAAATCTTCCGATGAATATTGTAGTTAAAAATAACCGGACTATTTTTCTATGTTCGATAGATGTTGAACAGAAAGATAGATAGATAGATAGATAGATAGATAGATAATGAGATAGAGTGATGCTCTATTCATCACTTTATAAAACAGATAGTACTCATTAAACAGATGTCTCTGCGTTGGTTGTGAACTCTGTCAAGTCACGCTGTGACGTTTGGTGACCCAAAAATATTATTTAGGGTGCAAAATAAAATAAATAAATAATGCTGGATAAATTACACAACATCATCCAACCCCAACTGCTCTTCATTAAATAAATATCCATTATATTCAATTCTAATTCGTCTTGGGGACGCTTCCTACTGGTTTTGGTAAGGATCAGTTGAGCTACCTGTAGATTGTTTGCAACAGTCTGCAGTTAGCTTAATTGTTTCAATTGTAAATACTAGTTCTAATTTGTTTTTAATATTTGATTGTTATTTTCTTTGTTAATAAAAGCCAACGCCGTTTAAAAAAAAATCTAATGCAAAATCCTCAATCCTAATTCAATTATTTCGAGCAACGTGAAGGCAAAACAAAATGTTACCCGATACACGAATATATACGATCGACAACGTAATTCTAAACAAGGTCCTATCCACAACAATAACAATATCGAAGATTATACCGACAAAAAGCTATTCCCAGGCTGAGTTTCTTCAGATAAAATATCACGACTGTATATTTCAAAGCACGCACTATAATATAAAACATGTTGGCAATAATCCGCTGTCACGTAGATATCGTATCTGCGAGTACTCTCGGGACCTAGAAGAAAAATAATAGATCGAGCGAACAACCAACTACTGAAAGAACACTTTACCCGTAGTCTTTCGTTTTTTCCCACTGTTGACCTGTTGGCCTTTTTTCTTCTATACTTCCCTCGTGAAGGAAAGATTTCATTTTTTTTATGTTGTCTTTTATATCAACAGGTACTCACTGTACCCTTTATTTTTCACTTTACTTGGTGAACCTTGATTTGTGTGAATCCAGCTTGTCTTTCAAAACAGCCTTCTTAAATTCTCATAATAAAATATGTACCTAACTAAGTGTCTAATGGATTTTCACAACTGTCAATTTCCGGAGAAATACTTGGACTTCACTGTCTGATTCTTCTACTCAAATTGGAAAATGGAAATTAAGAAACGAATTACGCTTAGCAATGAAATATTAAAGGCCGCTAAACGAGAAATTCACGGAAATGTAAAGCTTTTGTAAAAGTCATGGCGGGAGGTAACATTTGACGTACCTAGTTGTTGAATTTTAATTAAAAAATCAAGAACGTATACTGTTTTTCCGCAAGTGTGAATGTTTAATATGGCAACAATATGCTTCTTAATTTGTTTATTTTAGTTTTACAATTTGTATTGTCAATTATAAATAAACAAACCACACAAAAAACTATAAGGGTTCGTTTTTAGCGGACAACTGCAACGATTTTTATGATTTTTATTTAAAGCTGTCAATCAAACTGCCAAGTAATTAGTTGAAAAGTAACTATAAAAAACCCTACTTTGTCACTGCTTTTTCACTTCTATCACAGTCACGATATTATGTGCTACCAACACAGGTAGCACATAATATCACAGTCAGCAGTATAGACGAGAACAGCGAAGACATTCTAAGCCTTAGACAGAGAATAGACGGACTGGAGGCTAAACTAAAAAGCGCACTTGAAGAAATAGAACTCTTGTCTTTGCAAAACAATAAATATAAGTGCGAGAACGATGAACTCAAGAAGTCAAATGAACTATTAAAAAATATAACAAGTTGATCTAGATGCCATTATGGGATTTGGTACCGCGCCTTTATCTTGTGGACATGGAACTACTACGCAAATCCCTAGCTAAATCCCATACAAAAATAAGACGTCGCGATGACGTCTCGATACTATCCGTCAAACCGAACTCAGGGCTCTGTATCTTAGACCTATAATTGATTATGTAGGTGACAAGAACGTTTCGCCAAAAGATTGCTACACGCTATGTGAACTCAACTAAATCCACGTCCGGTTTTGTTAATAAAACACTAGTTAAAATACGTGAATTCGTTTCCAATTGATAAACCGCAGCTGTTACACTTGCCAGTCCCGAAATAATTAAACAATACCCTCAATTTAGACGGAAACAAATAGATTTGAATTTGATTCCATGGTTAAATCCACGTTTTGCATATAATAATGATTTTTGCGTGAAACAAATAATTTGATAGGGAATTAGCGAAAAATGTTTCACGAAGATAAGAGTAACATTGTATTTGATTATTTTAAGCTGTAACTTTATATCAGTGTCTGTAAATCGGTGTTGTCTGTTGTATTTGTTGGCCATTACGTATATGTTGCATAATGATGTCTCCACTAAATGTACCCAATTTACTACTACCTAGGTCATCATCATGGCAGTTTAAGTCACCCACTGCAGGCCCCCTCCAGCGACTTTAACTACTTAGATACATAAGTACCAAACAGCATATTTCTGACACTTCTAATGAAATTGAACCCTCATACATGACGTTATGAATTTTCTTTTTTTTTTCAGTGGCAATGGCCTTTATAAGCAAAGAAAATTACAATCAAATAATAAAAACAAATGATGACACGACACTAATCCCATGGGAGTTGGGGAGGCCCGTTGTGAGATTTGGCCGAGGATCTCAAGAGACGCAAATAAGCAGGTCTCGACAGAGCCTACACATTTGCCCCTTTTGGGATCGAGACCCTTGGTCCGTGGGCTACCGAGGCTCTCCAGGTTTTTATAAAGTTATTTGAGCGTCTGCTCGAAGCGACGCGTGACCAGAGAGCTGGTGGGTATCTGGCGCAGCGCATCAGCATTGCCATACAGCAGGGCAATGCAGCCAGTGTCTTGGATACGCTTCCGACTGGTATCGAGCTACCTGTAATTTGTTTGCAACAGTCTGCAGTTAGCTTAAATGTTTCAATTAAGCTGCTGGTAGCTCCTGTTGCTCGGACTCTCACGAGAACGGTGTCCTCAGGAACACCACATACACACACACCTACACCCACATACACACGAATATATAAACCGCCGTTTGTTAAGCCGCGAGGCCGGCTTAACAAAGACTGTAAAATGTATCTTATGCTCCCTGCATAAGGTGCCTGCGTGTAAACCCGGTCTTGTGACTTACCGTAGTTTCTATTCTCAAACTTCAGTTGGCCTTAAAGACTCTTGATCACAGAAATAGGATTGTTTGGCAACAAAGAATATTTCGAGTTGGTAAATCTTTTTTCGCGATTACTGACATTTTTAGTACCTCAGTCGGTCCAGTAGAGACTTTTGATCCTTAAAAGAAACAGGATCGATTGGCATCAAAAAAGTTTTTGTGTAAAATTAAATTTTTTTTGCTGACTGTACATTTTTTCCAAAATCTGTGAATGCAGTTCAGAATATCTCAAAAAGTTATGGATGGAGAAAGGAACGTTTTCCTGTAACTATAACGGTTAAGGTACCTGCCCTTACTGTCCCGTCTCAAAACTTATAATAGTAACTACCTTACTATCTTTAATGGTAATAGTGTTATCTATTAAACTAATAGTAATTGTAACTGTAACAAACTAAGTGCATATCTACTTTAAGTTAACGTTACTGTAACTTAGCTACAAATAAAGATTTTCTAATTCTTATTCACATTATTATTCTTAAAAGTGATTATAGCACTTTTACGTACCTACGTTGAACGTGCCTCCCCCAAATAAACAATGTTTTGGTCATAATCACCGCGCTTGGCAGGCGGAACGCTAATCGCAGTAAAGGTGTTAAAAATATGCAGAAGGAAGCTGCCGCCCATCCCCTGGTAGGTTTCCTTAGTCGGCTCTTATGACATCCACGGGCTGTGTTTGAAGGGCCGATTCTTACGACAGTGCAACATGTTATGAATACCGACAAAAAAAATTCAAGCGAATTAATTAAAAAATAAAATAACTACTTTGACAATCAACAACCCGTTCATGTGTAACCGAGCCCTCGCAATTCAATAAACTCTTTTTACCCAATTCCGCAAATGATATTCAAACGATTCACAAATCAACATTACCCCTGAGGAATAATAACAAGGAGGCTGTAAACTTCCCTTAAATAAATCATTTTTACAGTCCCTCCCTCAGTTGAAGACTTAATGATTTCCTCTCTGGACCTTATTCGCTATGAACTGTTCACTCCCGTGACAGACGCAACTGCTTGCACAGCCAGAAGGCTTTAGAAAGTTCTTTATGCAGAAACTCTTTGCAACGGTCAAACGATTATTTAAAAACCCACTTTCAGAATACCTAAACAATATATATCTCTTTCAGCTTTTCTGTAGTTGGTGCCTGGTATATATATGGTACTTTTTGTACCGAAAAACGCGTACGAAGCCGCGGGCAGACGCTGCTTATGCTAAAGTCCGATATCTTTAATATCTGTCAAAAGTGTCTTGGTGAGTTTTTCCCGTACTACGTAATCGTAAAACAACACACGTTATTCGTAAAGATTCTTATCGAATAGGGGCCCAAAAACGGTTTCGTAATATTTATGCAACTTTTGGGACCACTTTACTTGTGGGAACGTTTTTCCCCTAAGATATGCGTTGCTCATGTTAGCTGCCGTGAACCCGGAAAGATCAGAATTTAAAATAATATTGACCTAAGCAAATAAAGGATTAGACCCTTGTCTTTTCACAACGAATCACAAAACTTGGTGAGATCAGGGGTTCGTTAGACAAGATTTAAATAATCTCACTGAGGTTTTCCTCCTTTTTACAGAAAAGTGAGAGCAAGAAAATTTGTGAAAAACCAATTTGCTTGATGTCAATCAAAGGTCATGGCCGAAGATCGCTATAGGAGAGGTCGGATTCGAACTAAGCAGATTAGCAAATCAAATCAAATCGTTTATTTGCAAGAGTACAAAATTATTACACCGTCAGATCTTATAACTTTTTCAGTAAATGTATTCAGCCTGCACGCAGGCGTGCAAATATTTAGCGAGTCATATTATTATAATTATTTATTAAATTATATTTGTCATATAGTAACAATTCAAATTTCTAGATATTCGTCCACAGTATATAAAAACATTATTCAAGTAACCATCCTCTTAACTTTTTCCTAAATATATTTCCATTTAATTATTTTAGTTTTTCCGGTAATTTATTGTAAATAGTTAAGCACATTTTATAAACATAGCATGAAAGATGACGTCATTCTCAACCCCATTTTGTAAGTACACAGGTTATAAAAAACAATTTTTTTTCAAACATAGCACTTATTTTACAAAACTTTTTAAACTATCGCGATCTGTTAACATATTAAAGATTATTTATCGGGTACCTTTTGTTTTATTTTCCCCTACGTTTCCATTGCGTTGCAGCGATCGTGGTCACGGGGCGACCGTCGCCCCGCCCCGTAAATAATCACTTAGTTAACAAACACAGTTCGTATCCACCACCTAGCCTAGTGCACAAATGACAATGCACTCTTAGCAGCTATATTTTACTTAAGTAAAGTAACTACATATATACACTGTGATACCCATTACTTGTTATTTATTTAGAATTAAATATGACAGACGATGCCCTTACAGCTGATCTATATATTATTTTACCTATTTTTGTACCCTAATTCCTAAGTTCCTCGATAATTTTTCTATCTTGTCTGGTATATGGCTTTGAATAACTAATTTAAGCAACATTTACTGTAACCTATAACGTAATTTGACGCCTCCAAGTGTGTCTCTTGATTCTACGGCGAATAAAAAAGTATGAGTATATAACGAGAAACACTTTAAAACATAGACAGAAAATATTAGATCACACTAGCAGACAATAGAACCTTCGTCCAGTGCTGAACAAGGATAAACAAAGCTCCTGTGCCTTTAGCAATGATCTTTAAGTGTCCTGTGTTATAAGAACATTGTGTTACAAAACGATGATGTTACGAACATAATGAAGATGCATCCTCTGTTTTATGTTATAGAAACCAGTTATGGCACCTCGGCATCCGTATTTGTTTCAAAAACCAGCGCTTAACATGATTTCCTACAAAACTAGTTCCAAAGTGCAAAGTTTAGTTCATCTCGCGTAATGCAAGCATATTTCCGCAAAATTGGACTCCACCACCATCTTCCTGTTGAAATAATTGAGCCGCAAAGTTTGCAGCCTGATGTTAGAGTAGATTGGGCATCGCGCCAGAAGTAGACATCACGCAAATTATTTAGCTTTTACAACCGCTTTGATGGTGAAATTAATTTCAAATTATCGGGTAACTTATTGGTGGGTGATCTTTCGATTTATGAGCGGTAATTGTGGGGGTAATAGCAATAGTTTAGTTTTAGTGCCTTTGTCCAGCACTATTTATTTATTGTGCTAGTAGTTATTGGAAAATCCGCGCACAGTCAGAATGTAATCATTAATCATATTTCACTGCGTTCTGGTGGCAGCTTAGATTTTTAAGAAATAGATATAGTGTATATACTAGTTGTAATTGTTTTGTTCTGTTATTGGTATAATTAGAACTTTTTAAATTAAACACTTTTTCCTAAAGGTATTTCCATCAACGTGAAAAGTATATAAAAAAAACTATATTAACTCGAGTACGGTCTGCGCAGGCCCGCGATGGCATACCATCGCGTTGTTCAGCATTGGTTTGTTCAGCATTGGTGAATTACCATTACTCACCACGGTGGCATACCATAAGCCGGGTTTCCATCGCGAAAGGGTAATGAGCGGGAAATGGTAGGCGGGACGGACTCCTTATAAATGAAATAGGTTTGCATTTTCACCAACAAAGTTTACTCTTGCTAGTTAAACGGAGTCCTTAATGGGTCCGCTCCGCTCGCGGTGGAAACCGGGCTTAAGACCTGCCTACTACTACCTAAATCTATTATTAGATCTTACTTTTTCGTCGCCTTTTTTGATGTCAGGAAAAGTTTCCTAATATTTATAACTGCCACTATTTTCTAATATTTTGCCCCGGTCGTTATATTGAGACAAAAACCTACTTTAGTAAGCATTTAGGGCCTTGTTTGGCTGAAAACATAAATATTTTCCCACCGAAGAAAGTTTTATTCGGTCGTAGCACGTACCGCACGAGTACACATAGCAAGGAGAACACACTCTTGATACACGTAACGTATAATACATTTTTAGCTGCCGATAGAAGAGCAAAAATTAGGCAACTTTTTCATGATTTGAAGGTTATCAACAGTTTAGTTCGAGGGCCAAGATTTTAGGGGTATTTGACGTAATTGTTATTTTTGCAATTAAGCTGCGTTTATGTTGATGTACTGTGTTTTAACTTAACTTTATTTTAGAATTTGATTCTAAGTTTTCATAAAATAGGATGGATGTAAGCGGGTTAGTGACGAACCTTATTTGTGTTGGAAGAACACCAACGTTTAATGCCTTTACAAGGGACTTCTTCAGGGTGAGTGCGGTTGGAGTCGCGCGCGTTCTGCCGCGTTTCTGCACTCACTAACCCGCTTAAATCCGTAATTAATTCGTCAAACTACGATGGTTTCTATAGTAAAAAAAAGTAGGAAGTAATCCTTCTGTTCGTAAATATTCGTGTGCACACATACAACGCATTTAGAAAAGGACATTTTATTGCTAGCCTTAGTTATGTTCGCTTGCGACGCGCTTGATTCACAAATTGTGTGTCGCGAATATCTGCGAGAATATTTTATTATGAAATAAGTTTAGCTGTTATAACGGCAAAGCTGTTTACTTTGTTATTTTTTTTTCAATTATACTTTCTTCCTATGCCCCAGTTTTTCTCTAAGGCTTAAAAAGTCAAAAGTCTTGTTCATCATTTCTCTAGTTCTGGGTTCTTCAGAGGTTTTTATCCATGACATCTTTCTCAATCTTTACTTTAATCTTCCTCTCTTCTTATATCACTCCACAACCACGTTCCTACATAACAACTCTGCGACCCGTAGCTTGCTCAGTCACCGATCTATGACTGAGCAAGTTACGGGCCTTCAGTAATGCTTTTCTATGGCATAAGCGTTACTCAAGCATAGATCGATGACTGAGCAAGATTTAATAATACTGGCCTAAATCTTCACATGACATTCTTCTTTTTCCTTCAGATGACATGTCCTAGAAACAAGGGGATCACTAGCCCAATTAATTTACAGTATTGTGTTTACTCATGTTTGTGCGTACTTGTTCCTTCTGTAGATGGTCCAAGAATAACTTAACATGTAATATTGTACGACTGCAGGTAAAAAATAATGTGAGTGAGCTCTTTATAGCTCACACTTAATTCAACACGTGAAACAGCTTTTTCTGTACATATAAATTAAACTGATTTGCTGATCCCGAGAGCCAGTAGCATGTTTATTATTATTTTTGATCAAATTTGTTTAATTATGTATTGAGTGTTATATAAATAATGTCCACAACATATCTTATTCCCGCCTTGGGACAAATGTTGGTACGATCTGCAAATATTTGTTCCGGGTGTTCTGGGTATTTTCTATATATAATAAAACATACATATCTATCTATGTTATGTATTGTATTAAGTTTATCAGTCATCTAGTACCCATAACACAAGCTCTGCTTACTTTGGAGCTAGATGATGCTGTGTGGATTGTCCAGCATTATTTATTTATTTGTTTATCTTAAATAATGACGCGGATATTAATGTTCATGAATGACTTTTACTGCTAAATTATTTAGTTAGTACTTTTTACTTACTAAAAATATATTTCAGAAGTAATGTTATCAATTATTGATAACATTTCTTATAACCAGTAGCGATGATGCTTCTTTGCATTAGTTTTATTTGAACCTATGTAGCGCAGCAGTAGCTGTGACACGCACGCACATCAAGGGAAACGAGAAGGTTACACCAAAATAATTTCTAGAACGTACAGGGTGTTTTCGCCCGCACGCTATCAATTGCTAGTGGGTAGTGCGTACAGGCTCTAACCGTAGAGATAATTAATTTAACCAGTTTGACCTAAAATTAGAGTAAAACCAGATAAACTTTTAACACCGCGGCGCTGACACTAAATGCTGCAGCCAGAAACACCTGACGGCAATCCGGCGATAACAAATTGCACGTATATCACCCGATATTTGTACCTGGAATGTACGCGTCCGTAAACAGGTTGCTTAATAGTTCTCTGTGAGTTACAGCGTCGATAAATATATCATCGTTTAAAGGGCGCTATTTTTGTATGGATCTATTGATTCGATGTTTTATGGCTCTGTGGAGACAAAACCAATAGTTGTAGAGAACCAATTAGCCTATCAAATCTCTATTATTTTAATATTCCTGAATAGATTTCGAGATACCCAATTTATTCGCGTGCCCTACTCTTGTCCCTTGCTATTAAATGGGTCAAGTATACCTAGGCGTACTGTATACCTACATAATATTTATTTAAGAAAACCATTTAATCCCTGTAAAGGGTAAAACTACCTTCAGTACCAAAAAAACATATTGTCAGTCGGTTGTGTTCGAAGCTCCAATCCCTATGCGCCATATTATCACCACCACCCGACCTACAAATAAAATGATTTAAAAATAAAACATGATAATGACTCCTGAAATCTACATTAAAAACGGCCCTAAATTTCAAAGTTCACGAAAAGTGATTAAACTTCCGCAATCCCTGTGGGATCACACGTATTGGAATCAAGCTGGGATTGAAATGTGACGTCACAATTTATTATTAAGGCTGGCCTATGCCCAAACGGCCTTGAAGTATTTTACACAAATGGTACGTTTCAGGAATAAAACAAATTATTTAGTAAAGTAAATAACGTAAAAGATATTTATTTTGCCAGAACATACAGAGAAACATATACATATAAAAATAAACCATACATTAATTAGTAATCTGACAAAATCGGACTCCACTCAGCATGTGCTATGGTGGAGCAGATCGTGCCATAGCGCTGGTCTTCCGTGGAGACCGTGACTACAGATAATTATTTTGTGTTCTCAAGGCCGTTGGGGAATAGGCCAGCCTTAATTTTCTACCAGACGCGGCTTTGCTCACTTTTTCTTAGAAAAAGTAGGCCTTATGTTATTCTAAGTCTAGAACTACGTCTTCGCAAATCTCCGCCTGTCGGTTCAGTCATTTTATCGTGAAGAAGTAACACTACATTTTCCACATCCACATTTTCAAATTATTGATTTTGTGGTTCCTACTTCAAAATCAATCTCAATCAATATAAATCACTTAAAATTTTTATTAGGTAACAAAGAAAATTACAATCAAGAAAATAGAAACAAATTAGAACTAGAATTTACAATTGAAACAACTGAGCTAACTGCAGACTGTTGTTGTGGTAGATTATTTACCTTGTGTGAACGTTTGCGCGATTACATTTTTGAGACCAGTGAGTTTATTTCCCCTTCATATTTTATCATACTATTTTTCTCTTCACATAATAAGCGTAGATTTAAAACTAGACAGTAAAACCTAGCCCGTAGCTTTGAAAGCCTAAAAGCCATGCTAACCTAAGAGCGAGTTATTCCGGGTTCGTCCCACTAGCTTCGGCTCAAAGTAGTCCGAACGCGGAGAATCAAATTCAATGCTGATTTAATTTCTGTTTCGTCCCAATTTTTAAAGGCAACTTTAGTACTGTCAACCACACACGTCTCATGTAAGAAGCGGCCCCACGCTAAGATGATCTGGTATTGCATTCGATTACTAAGAAGTATCTATTCCCAGAACGTCCCAAAGGAACTCAACACTAAGATTTCAATTACACGTTCATCACCACTTTACAACCGGACCATTTGATTCAGTAGGCACTTATTTATTAAGCGTAACTAATTTTAGTCTTTTATTGCCATCCTAATTGAAATAGAACAAGGTCAGATATAAAACTGCTGAGTAAACATTGTAAGTTGAATCATGAAATTTTGCGTACAAAACTCATCAATTTTTTTTTTAGCTGTCTGTTCCTAACATTCTTTATTGACAAAGAAAATTACAATTCCAAAATAAAAGCAAATTAGAACTAGTATTTACAATTGAAACAATTAAGCTAACTGCAGACTGTTGCAAACAATCTACAGGTAGCTCAACTAACTCAAACATTACCAACTTTCGGGTCTACCGGCCTACCAATTTTTATACCGCATTACCCAGAACAAATGCTTGAAAATATTTGTTAATTGGATATAATATATTCCAATTAGGAGTTAACTAAAAGCCAATTTCGGTGGGCAGAAAATACATTGGCGGTTTAATTTGATATTATTTACATGGTAATTAGCACATTGGTGTCGTTTCGGCAAAATAATAATTGAGGTTGCGTTTTGTTGACAAATAAATTATTTATGGGGGTATATAATTAGCGAATGAAACATTAATAGATTTCCGTAAACAATGTATTAATTTTTTATAGGCACAGCTTCAAAGCTACAAAGTAAAACATTATTTTTTCCCTATATTTAGTGCCTATAATAAAATCACCCTGTATTATACCCTACCGCAATTATAGCCAACGTATTTGTTTTCATCCAAAAACATACAAAAAATAATTTGCAATGAACTAGTAAATTACAAGTTTATTTTTTTAATTTTTGATTATAAAACCGCTCGCCGGATACTGGCTCGGTACCAAAACTCTCGCTAAGGCATGATTTGACGTAAGTATTAAAAGAATATCCCGAAAATGCGGTAAACCGCTTTTGACGGTGGCAAGGACCAAAAAGCGTTTTTTTCGTATCTGGCCCGGTATCGAAGATACACAAGGCCGGATGAATAAGACCTAGTAAGTAGGTACTCAGTTTATTGAATCTGGACCATAAAAAAACATTACTGCTTTATAAGAGTAGGTGTTCAAAACGAAACACAGGTCATAATTCGACCCCAAAACTTAGTTACGACTCTGAAAAGAAAAACCTATTGATTTGAATATTTTGTGAGATTGTCCACGTTAATGAGATAACCAGAAAAAATGTATATTCTGGCAAGACGGTTTGACTTGTATGTTCAACTGTTGCAAAAAAAGGCTCAAAAGTCCGGTTCAATTAGGCAACCAAACTACTGAGTCGTCGAAACCAGTCTGGTCTACTTAATTGTAACCAAACTACTGAGACAACTAAATTTCTATATCTACAAATATAATTAAAGCAAAAGTTTATCTGCAGATGCACATGAATAGGAAAATGACGAAGGAGATTTTCATTACCATTCTATTTCATCGATGAGAGTCAATCAGTCTTTCTCGCCCGTCATTTAACTGTGGCCTTTTTCTCAAACGCTTCACCGACCAAACCGTGAGGGAGAGATTAAACCACACGAAAAAAATCTGAATCGCAACCGCGAACTTTGAACAATGCATTCGCAATTCGGAATTAAAGTTTTTATTTGATTTCCGAGCTGGGAATGAATTTTCTATTACCTACCGTTGTTTTTAACGGGGTTTTTTTACGCGCTGCGCCTAAATAAGTTTCAACTTCAAGCTAGTTTTACGGTAAGAATAGATTTTAATAATAAATACAGCATTATTAAAAAAAAAATCGGAATCTATGCGTAAGTTAAACACCGGATCACTGTACAGTGGGCTACCATAAAACCGCCGGTCCAGGCCACTTGCTTATTGAACAGTAGTCCAGTGGATTATCACGAGGTATCCTCAGTACATGTCTTCAGATCTAAAGTCTATAATCACTTTCTTCCTCAGGAATAATTCGGTACGTTATATATTTTATTATTTATGTTTATGATTTATTAATTGTATTTTCCATAATTTTTGTTATCTAGCTCTACCTACAAAATTGTTGTCAACACTACCCAAAGGTTAGCAGGTAGAGATTGCTATCTAGCATTATCGCCTATGTACCTACAACTTTTCTGCAATAAAGGTTATTCTATTCTACTCTATTCTATTCTGAGTACATGAATCAGTATGCATAATAGAATAGAACACAATTTATACAATATTCCGTGAAAACAGCCTCTGTCAAATCTCTGAAAACCATTTAAGAACTTTATTCAAGTTCGTATGAAACTATTTAACCGCTGTCAAACTGCAAAAATAGTTTATCCCTATTCGGTAGACGCCCTTCATGGCGCCAGATGTATGGAAACAGACGAAAACTTTGTTCGTCATCGTAAGCGAATGCACAACTCATACTAAAGACTCAAGAGACCATAGACAGACTGAAACACCAAGCCTTCAAAGCTAAACAACACGAAGGGTCATTATCGCTGTAGTTTAGTGTTATTTATTATTTAATTTTTGTTATTTATGGTGGTCATTTCTTCGTCCATTCTGAACCGATTTTAAAAATAATTTAACTATTGTGTAGAGAATGATCCCGAGGTGGTACTATAGAATAGTATTTTTTTTTTTGTTCTTGTGGGATTCGTAATTGTCCCGCAAAACTTAAACAAGATCCGTCATGTGCGAGTGTGACTCGCGCGCCGAGGGTTTCGAACGGTTGTCAAGTATATCAAGTGTACTATAAGTACTGGTTAGAGACTATTTGATGAATACCAAAAAATTAAAGGTAAATTTGAAATGTATCGGTTTGCAATCTTCCGAGTATAGAGGGTAATAGTCAAATTTTCGAGGTTTTCAAAATACTTCAAAATATATGTAAATATCCCTCCCTTTTTGCCATTTTTAAAAATTGTTCTACCAACAGACTTATTTATTTAAATACTTTATTGCACACATTTAACAAAAGTATACAAAAGGTGGGCTCAATGCCGATGGCATTTTCTACCTGCTAACCACACATGGTAGAAATAAAACAAAAAGGCGTGCTATAATTAACTAAGCTAGATAAACTACAGCAATTAATAAAAAAACTTGCACTATACATATAATAATACATAATAATATCTGTACACATATATATATATATATATATATATATATATATATATATATATATATATATATATATATATATATATATATATATATATATATATATATATATATATATATATATATTATAATAGGTACTTACAATGTTTTAATGAAGAAAGCTAGCAACAAAAATTACAAAAAGTTAAAAAGATGGTTGAGTTAGCTAACTAGAAGTCGGGTAAAGAATCCTTATAAAATGCTCACGTGTCAACTTTTTAAAACTATCCTTTGATTCGACTTTCCTGATACTTATCATAGGGAAGAGAGTTCCAGAGTTTAATAGCCTCAATAGAAAATGATTTTTCCCAGACTTCTCTATATTTTTCCAGTAAAATATATATCTACAAACGCTACATACATATCAGATGGATCGCTCTGCAAACTTCGGAGATAGGGGGTGGGGAGGGGGGGGGGGGGGGGTATGTAAATTTTCAACGTTTTTAAAAATATTTTAAATAGTACTAAATCTACTGAAATTTCAAAAACTGTTTTGAGATGTACAAACCTTGCATTTGATAGCCCACTCGATGAGGTAGCCCCCGCTTTTGAAAACTATAATACCCCCCTTTTTAACCATTTCTCAAAAAGTGTTCTACTTACAGACTTCTCTTTACTTTTCTTGTAAAATATAGATCCATATCTACAAACGCTACATACATTACAGACGGATCGCTCTGCAAACTTCGGAGATAGGGGGGGAATAATAATTTTTTCGACTTTTTACAAAATATTTCGAAAACTAAGAAACCTACAGAAGTTCCAAAAACTGTTTTGAAAAGTACAAACTGATGCCTTTCATTTGATACCTTACTTAATATTGTAGGTCTCTTTTAAAATTTCGACATCTCAATTTGTACTGAAAATTTTCGTTTTTATTTAATCTGTACAGGCGCACGAAATGTATTATTATTTTAAATTTCCTGTTATTTGCTGCTGTAGTTTCTGAGACGGAAAAAAGGACAGAAAAAGCGAGGGTTTCGAAATCGATCTCCGATCTTCGAAACCCTAAAAACAGAGTAAATATTAAGGAATTTGTTGTTGGCTTATAGTTTTTTCAAACAATCTAATTATTTGTAAAAGTGTAGATCTCTTTTAACTTTCATCACACTCATATAAAAATACCCAGGAATAACGCCGCGTGTACAATTGCAACGATAGTCAGACAATAGCCTCATTCACCGGTACCTAATCGAATTATTCATGTGACGTCGGAAGCGTGAAGCTTCGCAGCAAAGGGCCAAAGCAAGTATTTAAACAGTAGAGCATGCCGTTTCTTGACTTTAGATCAATTATCGATCTTAAGTCAAGAAACTTGGATTGGATCATTTGATTGAAAATAGGTAGCTAAGTTAAACAAGTTCCGTCAAGTGCGAGTGTGACTCGCGCGCTGAGGGTTACGAATGTTTGTCAAGTATACTAATAATGTACTTCAGGCACCGGCTAGAGACTTTGCTATTTATTTAATACCTAAAAATTAAAGGTACCTACATTTCAGATGTATCGGTTTGCAAACTTCGGAGTATAGAGGGTACTTAATAGTAAAATTTTCAAGTTTTTCAAAATATATCAAAAAATATGAAACCTACAGAAATTTTAAAAACTGTTTTGAGATGTACATACAAACCGATGCCTTTCATTTGAAATCCCACTCAAGGAGGTAGGGGGACCACCCTTTTAAAAAAGTGAGCACCTTACAGACTTCTCTATATTTTTCCTGTAAAATATAGATCCTATATCTACAAACGCTACATACATTTCAGATGGATCGCTCTGCAAACTTTGGTGATAAGAAGGAATGGGTATATTTTCGACTTTTTCCTAAATATTTCAAAAAGTATGAAAAATACAGAAATTTCAAAAACTGTTTTGAAATGTACAAATTGATATTTATTTTTTTTTTTTTAATTATTTTTTTTTTCTTTTAATCTGTACAAGCGCACGAAATGAAATTATTATTATTAATTTCACGTTATTTGTTGCTGTAGTTGCTGAGATATTAAAGACGGAAAAAAAGACAGAAAAAGCGAGACTATAAGGGTTTCGAAACCGATCTCCGATCTTCGAAACCCTAAAAAGTAGAGCAAATGCCAAAACCTAATTACCCCATATGCGCCACGAAATATGTGTACTAAGCTGAAAGGGGTGATTCTGGACCCCGTGGGGGTCAAGATTTGATAAACCATTTTAAAGCATCGAATATTCGATGCTTTAAAAATGGTAGAACAAATCTAGACCCCTCTTGATGGACCCATTGAGCGCAAAAAAAATTGTAATCTGCTCAGCGGACCTTTAATATTTATTTTATTTAAAAAATGTTCTGGAAATTAACAGCTAACTTAATGAGTAGTTAAATGACTAAATACTGATGGATATGGAATGTATAGCGCTAGTCTTCAGCGGATGGAAAGGATTAGCTGGATGGAGAAGCTTACTAATGAGTTGCTGAAAAGAGTTGAGGAGAAAAGGTTTTTGATGAACACCATTCAAAACAGAAGAGGGAGAATGATTGGACATCTTATACGACATGACAGCTACATAACATCATAAATCATAGAAGGAAAAGCAGACGGAAGACGGGGAAGGGGAAGTCCAAGAATTAACTGTATAGCTAAGTCAGATCAAGTGGAAACCCGTAGTAATTTCGTATAAAGAAGAAAAAGACCGCATAGTAATGCAAAAACTGGAGGAAATTGCATAATTGCACTGACTCTGACTGAGCTCGTTAATTTATAAAAATAAACTGGCACTATTTAAACTTAAGGGTTACAATTATAGTAAGTTATGTAGGTTTTTGTAGTTATAACATGATTATCTCTAGGTGTTGTTACCCTAGAGAGAATCATAATAAGTCTTCCAAAGAGGCAAAATTACTAAAATACCCCGATAAAGGCCAGAAAAGTTAGACTACTGTTCAGCTACATCTACACTGAGAGGCCTTTGATACAATAATTGTGCACCGGCCCTAGCACAGACGAGGCGCGGTCAGGAAGGGAAATCCGATAAATGTCACAACGGTATGCCCCAGGAACAAGTTTTATATCTGTATCCCGGTAGTGCGGATTTCAGGCACTTTTCCTATTCAATGAAGCAGCCTGTTTGATCAAAAAGTTTATTTCGATATGCATTCGGAAAGTCATCATTTTATTTTTCTTAAATATTATAAACTAGCTGCGTCTCGTGGCTTCACCTGCATGGAAATTGATTGCACACCCCCCTAGGGCCCCCCTACCCCTAGGTACTATTGTAAAAGAAAATACGACTATCATTATTTACTTTATGGTTTATTCATACCGAGTTTTGAGTGAATCGAAGCAAGGAATAATAATTTTCCATAGATACTTTACCACCCTTTTTAACCCCCACAGAGGTTATTTTTTGAAAATTATATTGGCTTATATGTTGTTTTAGAATTTAAACTATCTAAGTACCAAATTTCATCTAAATAGGCTAAGTAGTTACGGAGATACGTGGTAACAAACATTCACACGAACTTTCGCATTTATAATATTAGGTACCTACGAGTATATATAAAATATGATTTGTCAAATGTTACAATCAAATCTGGAATGTGAATCATGTTGGGTCGAGACGAACCACGCTGTAAAGTGAATGGGTCGTGTAGGAATTTAGCAGACTTCCTGAATGACATATTATTTACCCTGGTGAATAGCGTACGAAACCGCGTGCAGTAGCAAGTATTTATTATATCCCCGGATAAAGCTTAAATAAGACACCATTAACAAATCTCTATAACTCCGTGTTAAGTTTGCTTTAATAATTTATATTTACTCTAGAGCCGCTCGTCTTTGGAGATGGCCTACAAGCGCCTTTTCACAAATAAATGCGATACGACGGCACGGCCACGTTACGATTTCGCAATCTAAAAATAATTTGAAACAGAGATCATGGCAAAATACAGCTCATTCTAAAACGGCTTGATCTGTCGATGCAAACGATGACTACTTAACCCCGAACATCGCAACATTTGAGCACGTCTCAAGTCGCGATTTTTAACACTTTTCAAAATCGACGAATAATAAATTGTCATTTGAGACCTGCTTAAATCTGAGTTGAGTTTGAGTATTCGGGCGTAACTATTTAAATATAATTTACCTCTATTCAATTAATTGTTTATTAACGTTACAATAGAAAAAGGGAAATAAATGGCTGTATTATTATGTTTCTTATTTCCATTATTTCAGGCCATATATTATTATTATACACTCCATTCATTTAAAATCTCGATATAAAATTATTATTTTGCTATAGAAAATAAACTATTATAAAACTATTCTACAGTAAAAAATATATAAAAACGGTGAATCACCGGCCGCGAAACTAGCCTCAAGCGGCCCCGGTGACTAGAGCTGCAGAGAGAGGAACTTCCTGAACTTCCACATTATATTATTCGGGCGTAAGTCTGTTTAAAGAATTTTATAATCAATAAGTTACCTAGTTATATACGAGTAAGTTAATTATTGTACGTCCATAATTATTGGATATTAACTGTTGTTCCACCTGGGTTTTAAGATCTTTTTTGTACACCGTTTCTACAATAAATTTAATTTCATTTAATTTCTCTTCAAAATACGTTGCCAAGTATTTTTTACAAATATAATTCACTCAGAATTACCTATTTACCCCAGACTAAGCATTGCTTTTGAAATGGGTAAGCACTAGATAACTTAAATACTTCTACACCTACTTGTTTTTATTATATTAATTACAAAGATAACGTTTACTCCAGCACTCTAGTAAAATTTAAAAAAAAATAAGTGAAAAGCTATTTATTACCAGCAAATACAAACAAAGTTTAACTTAAACTATAATACTACATCTAAAGTAACAAATAAACACAACACAACAACCTAAAATATATTTGTACATTTTTAGTACACTGAATTAATTTTATAGGCGATTTTCGTTGACTTCCTCACTAGGCCGAACCTGTATCTAGGAAACCAAACTGGACACTGGTAACTTATTAACTGTTGTGCTCGGATAACTTAGTTAAAAAAAAATATAATTCTTTTATTTCAGATAACATGATCCATAATTTGTTAACAGCAGAAATCTCATATTAAATGTTAGTATTCTTAGTGTACGTACCTAAAACAAAGTTAATTAAATTAAATATACAAAGTAAATGAAATCAAATCCATAAATTAAATTACAGCAAATTACATAATATTAAAATTAATCAAATTACATACAGGTAATGAAATACAATTAAATTAAAGCATAAGTTTATACAGTTAAGTATAAAGTTCAGATATTATTAGAATTAACAAGTATGACATTGATAAACCTTCTACATTTCACAGCTTCTAAAACACTATAGTGTAGGTAACTCCATTTCAACGCACCAACACTCCGTTGTGACCACGACCTCCGTACATGCGAGCCGTCTCGACGCTACGTGACCACTTTCCAGTAGTTTGTGGTTGAGAATATGCTCAAAGATTTCGTTAGGTTCCACTTAGCTAAGCCGGTACCGGTACTACACGGTAGTTTTGTTCGAGCACACCATTTTTACTATGTAACATTTTGGAACAGCGAGCTGGCGGGTATCTGGCGCTGCGCATTAGCATTGCCATACAGCGGGGCAATGCAACCAGCAGCGTCTTGGGGACGCTTCCGACTGGTATTGATACAGTCTGCAGTTAGCTTAATTGTCTCAATTGTAAATACTAGTTCTAATTTGTTTTTATTATTGAATTGTAATTTTGGACCATGAAAATACCCTAAAGAATATAATAATACTATGATACGAAACGTTGCCCAACAAAAACTAGGTAGTTTTGGTATTGTAGAGAGCACAGTCAGAACAGCAGTGCTCATCTTGAGGAATTTTGCACTTAACGTTAGGTGACTAATAGCGTTGTCTGTATGTAAGTGGGTAATTATAAATGAACGAAATAAAACCATCGTAACATATTGTGTTACGAGATATTATCGTATACTAATACAAAAAGTCTTCAACCGTAATTAATTTTTCAGAAAATCCCAGTATTCACGCTTTCACGAGAACTAATTAAAAAACGACAATTTACTTTTTTATGTAATATTCAGCATTTCAAGGAATTTATTACATCCATCCAGCTACTAGACTTGAACTAACGGGTGGACAGGAATTTCCAACCGAGTAACCAAAACTGCTTCAAACTGTGAACTACACTTATGTTGAAATTCGTATAATTTAGCAAATTGCAAAAAGTACGATACTGCGGTTGGAATAACGATAAACAAAAATGTTTTCAAAAACTCGTTTGGTTAAACATACACCAAAAAAACGCTTTTGAAAGATTGATCTACCTTAGTAGACTATATCTGTAGGCCTTTTGCAATCCATACCAATATTATAAGTTCGAAGGTAATAATAATAATAATATAATTCTGTCTATCTATCTGTTTATCTATCTGTCTCTCTGTTACCTTTTCACGCCTAAACGGCTGATCGGATCTTAATAAAATTTGGCGAGGAGGTAGACGGTCTGTGGTCCTGAGGACGGACATAGGCTACTTGAAAAGCACATGCGAAGCCGCGGGCAGCAGTTAGTTATTAATATATTATTGGTGCACAGAACTAAAGCACAGAACTACTGGGAATAAGCGCCAATTTTTTAATTATTTTCACTTCCTTTGTATTATTTCGTACCTACACAAAATTGTAAGCAAAGTTCACTCAATTGCACTGAGTAAACCTCAACGATTAATTTAAACCGCTCCATGCAGTCCTAACATCAAGTAGGTATGTAATAAAAACTGAAAACTTGTTTACAGCACTTTAAAATAGCTATTTGTTAGACAAAATTAAAAACTGAAAGTTCGTATTTCACGTGTTTGAATGTTAGCAGGTTTAAATCTCTAGAGACCTCTATGCACAGTGCGCCAAGAGAACATTATTTGCAAGCTTGGAACTAGTGTAGCATTACCTACCTAGGTATTTTAGCCACGACTATGGGCTCGACCTAGATTATAACGAAGTGATCAACGTAGATTTTTTTTTACTTTCTTCGACAAAGCAGTTTTCGTTCTTCTGTGTGAATGTATTTTTTTTCCTGTACGTGCGACGATTTATCCGTCAATTGTGAGGCGATTTTAATGATTATTTTGGTTTTGTATAGAAAATAATCCCGGGAGGTCCCATATAACAGTGAAAATATAAAGGAATTCGAAGTCGGTTCCTAATTTTTGTAAAAACATCGAATTATTGATACTACTATGGACTCGACCTAGGCTCTCCACTACACAATCGACCAAGGTTTTATATCTTATCGCTTGGGGCTAGATGATTCTATGAGGATTGTCCAGCATTGTTTAATTATTTATTTATTTATATAATTCATAAGGATAAATAAGATAAATATAAACAAACGAAACTTATGCTTTTTTGACATCTTTCTAATGAAAAAAAAAATTCAAAAAACTACTGTAAACCATAAGACACAAGTGTCTCATTTTCGCTATTATTATGCGTTGTCTTATTCCATAAACTTACAATATTTATTTATCCTGAAATAGGCAGGAAAAGAGAATAATGTTTTCTCGAGAGTTCTCAAAGAAAATAATAATAAATGATGCACTGTTCTGGAAACCGAGCTCTAGACGTGAAACTTGTCGCGTCCGACAATTTTGTTCCAACCAAGAGTTGCATAAGGGATGCTTTACCAAGAATACGGAAGGTATCAAGAAGAAAACGCTAGCTATTGTTAGACTTTTTCAGTAGAACGTTGGATTTCCTGGAAATGGGAAATCATGTGGCGACCCTGATTATATAGCTGTTTTAAGGTAGCGTTTTCCCAGTGTAGGTAATGGAGGGAGCAAAATCAATGTTACGAAAACAGTAGGTTACAGAAACATGGCGGGGGGTATAAATACCTGCGATCTTCATGTAATTTATTTGTATGATTTGTGCTATTGAGTTCAAATTCTTTACAACAAAATCACAAGTTAAACGCAATTTAAATTTTATAAAACAAATGACAAACGGTGTCCAGATCATGAATAAAGATGTTTATATATTCGGACAAATTATTGAATTGAAGTTTTTGGCACAATATTAAAAACATCTATCAACGTCTTAGTTAACCGACGAAGCTATGGATCGTCTAGATTTAGGGCCGATTTACACATATGTATCAGTAAAGTTAATTATAATGATTATGTACATTATGTAATACTACTTACATATTAAGTAAGAATGTACCACGATTAGACCTGAAACTCTGTTGCCAATTATTTAATAAAGAATCTGAATCTGAGACACGATTCAGTATGCGGTCCGGACCGTTGACGGACCGTCAATATTCTGTACCGAATTGGAGATTCACTGATCTGTACATTGTCTTCACTAATATGTCTGAATCGGCCTTAATCTGACCGTTCGGAAATCACCACACTTAGACCACTTTATTTGATCGTTCGGAAATCGCCACCCTAAGACCATCTTATCTGATCGTTCGGAAAACACCACCCTTAGACCATCTTATCTGATCGTTCGGAAAGCACCAACCTTAGACCATCTTACCTGATCGTTCAGAAATCACCACACTTAGACCATCTTATCTGATCGTTCGGAAATCACCACCGTACACGTAACACGTAATAATACGTAACACGTAGATCTCTCCATACTAATATTACAAATTCGAAAGTAACTCTGTCTGTCTGTATGTTATCTTTTCACGCCGAAACAGCTGAACAGATCTCAATGAACTTTGTCAGGGAAGCTAATGGTGTCCCGAGGACGGACATAGGCTACTTAAAAATTCGGTCGTTGAGTATTTAAAAAGCGCGTGCGAAGCCACAGCAAGCAGCTAATGTATTATAAACGAAAACCGTTTTACCTCAGCTAGAGATCGATCTCACTCGTTACAGTCGAGTCTCATTTGTAGTCAGCTTGCTTTTAAATTCACTTTATTGCTTACATAAGTAGTTGTTTCTATTCAAATATCTGCAATTCAAATGCATTGGAAACAGAGATCGTAAAGGAGCTCGAATGTAATAAAACGGTTCATTGTTTTCATATGATATTAATTGCTACAACGGGCTATTGTTTCACTTATTATTTCATCCATACTTAAGTATATTATCAACTCGACAGTAATTATGTCTATCTGTTACCTTTTTACGTCTAAACGGCTGAACTGATTTTAATAAAATTTTATTGGGGGGTAGACGGTATCCCAGGGACGGATATAGGCTACTTTGTATCCCAGAAAAGCACGAGCGAAATAGCTCTATAAACTGTTATTAACTCTGAAGACCACATGTAAAATTTAATTAGCCCTCACTCAGTACACTTGCGCTGGTCTGTCATGTAAACATGTTTATAATATAAATAACTGGTTAGGGGTAAACTTCTTAAAATTATGAAATTAAAAAAAGGTCGTTGAGTATTTTAACTTTAATTTGTAAAAATTATCGTATCACGTGATCGTAATAAGTAGAAGGATAAAGGGGTAGCCCAGCACTGACCGAAATATGCGGACGAAAAAAAGACTCAAAAATTAACCTCATAATTAATTAAATCGTATCTGGTTGTCGGGAGTACCTATATCTCTACACTAGATATCTCTTTAATAAGATCTAAATTCTAAAGCATGCTTTTTTCAACGACCTCTGTGGCGCAGCGGGTGGAGATCCACACAAATATTTTTTTATACAGTAAATCTTTGTCATTAAACTATTAGCATTTTTTTTCCTCTCATCATTGAACTATTTCTTCAACAAAAATAGCATATTATATAAAAATTTCTTCCCAAAGCTTTTCTCACAGAAATCTCATAACAAACAAGATGCGGGACTCCGCTAACACAAGATTTATTTTAAAGCTTACAGTTTCTTTGAACAAAAACCTCCGTCATAACAGTTTTACAAAATCATAAAATCTATGCACGTTTCCTGTCACAATTCATTTTTATGATGTCAGGTCAGTTGGCAACTACACCCCGGCCAAAACACTGGGGATTCTGCGACTCTGCTACTCCACCTAGTTACGTGGAAAGCGGGTTGAACGCGCTTATTGTGGCCTTATTTTTTGTAAATCTAGTTGTAGAAGATTGCGTGAGCCATGAAAAGAGAGGATAATCGAGAGCCACGGTGAAGACAGGAATATATATCAGAAGACAGTATTATGTTTGTCAAGAGAAAGTCCAGAGGAGGAAGAGCCATGGATATGAGATAGGAATCTTTTTGTAACTAGGTTAGTTCTGGCGGATATACATAGTAACTATAGAAACACTGTTTTTTTCAGCACTGATACGAACAGGTAACGTATCTACTAACCAGGTACAATGGTGATAAACTTAGAAATTGCTTACATAAATTAGGTTCAAAACGCAGTTAAATAAATCATTCCCAGAAACACACTTTTGATCTACTTACTTAAAGAGTTTTTTTTTAAAGCTGACTTATATTGTATTTTGTTTTTTCATACAATTATCCATGCTGACGTCACAAACCCAGGCATACAGTTAACGAAAAATAAAAGGCGATCGAGCCTGCTATCGTGCGTCTGTTGTCACGTATGTACGTTTTCATTTACGAAAATGAGCAGAAAGCTGGTTACCCGCGTTCACCAGCTTTCTATACAATGTGACTAATACCAGGATACTGGATCTGTTTGTTTGCGGACACGTAGTAAATATTTACTGGCTTATAGACGTACGGGTATGAGCGGAGTAGTTAGCTTGCTGTCTAGCTGTAAACATTTTCTATGGACTTTCCACTAAGCTAGTTGTGAACCACCATTTTGTCCAAGGGTTTTGTTTATTAGATACCTACTAGGATTATCTGAAAAAATGGCAATTATCAAGTTCTGTCATCCTATTCTGTCCCGTTAGGGGAACCTTTGGTGCCTGAATATCCATCGGCGGCGGCATAGCGGGGTAATGATAATCACTTTGAATAAAAAAACACCCCAAAAATTTACACAAAGCAGCTTTTTTTCGGTAGACAACGGAAGCTGGATCGGATTTTCGAACGCACTAGCTTAACTATTGTAAAATAAGATCCGTCAAGTGCGAGTGTGACTCGCGCGCCGAAGGTTTCGAAAGGTTGTTAGGTATACCAATTTGTACTATAGGTACCGGTTAGAGACTTTGCTATTTAATTTCAGATGGCCTTGATGGAGTTAGAGACTTCGCTATTTGATGAATACCAAAAAATTAAAAGTACCTACATTTCAGATGTATCGGTTTGCAAACTTCGCAGTATAGTAACATTGTCGAGTTTTTTTTAAATATTTCGAAAAGTACGTAACCTACAGAAATTTAAAAAACTGTTTTGAGATGTACAAACCGATACCTTATATATGATACCCCACTTGATGAGATAGATTTCCCTTTTGAAAATAACCCCCCCCTGTTTGACAATTTTTTCAAACACTGTTTTAAGATGTACAAACCGATACCTTTCATTTGACACCACACTCGGTGAGCCAGCCCCCCTTTTGAAAATTATCCCACCCCCCCTTTGACCGTTTTTTAAAAATTGATCTACTTACAGACTTCTTTATACTTTCCTGTAAAATATAGATCCATATCTACAAACGCTACATACATTTCAGATGGATCGCTTTGCAAACTTTGGAGATAGGGGGGGAATGGGTATTTTTTTGACTTTTCTCAAATGTTTCAAAAAGTATTAAGCCTACAGAAATTTCAAAAACTGTTTTGAAATGTACGAACTACCTTTCATTTGATACCCCACTTGACATTGTAGGTCTCTTTTAAAATTTCGCCATCATAATTTGTACTGAAAATATTCATTTTTATTTATTTTTCTTTTAATCTGTACAGGCGTACGAAATGTATTATTATTTTAAACTTCACGTTATTTGCTGCTGTAGTTGCTGAGATATTAAAGACGGAAAAAAAGACAAAAAAGCGAGACCATAAGGGTTTCGAAACCGATCTTCGAAACCATAAAAAAGTTGTAGTTGTTGTAGCTGCGTGCATGTTCCATGGTACTTATGCAATATTTCTTTATTTATTTTTTATTATATATATTTATATTTATTATATATATATTTATATATATTATATTTATTTTTATTTATTTATTTATTTGTTTATTTCTACAATGTACAACTATTTTCACAGGAAACCTAATGCAATAGTGTTAGTAGTTCAGTCCCCGCTTCCCGTGACTACCAAAAATGGGTGGTGGAATGATAATTATTGCGCAGGTTTCCACCAGTGCGGTAGGTACTGGGCAACCACGGCAACCAGTGGCTGCAACGGTTGCCTCCAGACACAGATTGGGGGTAATCTGTACCTCCAGAGATGGACAGAGGTCTACTTTACACGGTTGCAGCTCTACCTCGTTTGTAGAAACAAAACTTGCGGTTCAAACGAACTGATTATTTATGAGGTTTCTTCTGCTCTTTTTCGGTGTAATATAATTTAATTTCATACTTCTCTGTGATATTTCATAAGTTGCGAATCTCTTTTGTGAATGTTAAAATGAATGAGGAAGTGCATTGGAAATTAATGTTTCTGTGAGCTTGGTTTATCTTGTTCGAAACGTTACAAAAAGCTGAGCATTCGTGCTATGAGAACGAATCTTACGAAAATCGGGTCAGGTAGGTCTCCAAAAAGCGTAATAAAGGACAAAGATAAATATATAGATAGATGAAACATTTATTTGCTACTGCAACACACAATACAAAGGTAAAACATAACTAAAAGGTAGGTATTTACATCAGAACATAAAAATAACTTATGAACTATTGTAGGAACAATGCTGGGAAAGAATTAGTTAGTACATATGTATAAATGTACATTAAAAAAAGTACGGATTCTCAGTAATGAAAGTATGTGTGTCAAAGAACTCTGTAAAGCATCGCTCACTCGCCTTTTCCTCAAATCGTGCTGATCGCACTTTGCCGCGGCTATAAGTTGGTCAACGCGGTTACAAATTTGACTTGTATTAGAGCTTATTTTGTAAGCGTAAAGAAGAAAAAGTGATTGATTTCTACAGTGCGCGGGATACTCGGTTGAAGCTTGCGGTGAGCAAGGCGTAAACCAAATAGTGGCTCGTAAGCTCGCTTAACGCAAGCTGTCTACTATTTTATGCTGTCACGTCACTGTAAATAATTTCAAAGATTATGAATAATGCGCTCATATTTAAATGCTGCCAATTAAAGACCATATTATAAAAAAAATACTGAGTTTAGCCTCTTCCATTGTTAACTGTGTCTTCCATTGTTAAAAGTTAGTATACCTAACCTTCCTACCAACACTTCCATACAAACGAGGTGTTGCTTCAATTATTGTTATTCAGACATAGCACTTCTCACGAAATGCTGTGTGATTTATATTCAACCCATGGATTTATATTCATCACATGGATCATCCGTGTCCTTCTATTTTATTTGCATATTCATTGTGAGTTTATTTTATGTACTTGAACCGAGTCGTGCAAAAATTTCATTTGTGATTTAATTAAATACTTGACCTAAATAACCAACTTTATTAACATCAACTTTTTATTAGTTGATTATAATTTTCCAACAATAATTTTCGAATTTCATGCAAGCAAATTTTCAAAACAACCCGGATTCAGGATGTCGGCGGTATTACACCCCCGTGCCTCGGAAAAATGTTAAGCCGTTGGTCCTGCGTCTGACCTCTCCCTGGTCGTGTAGGTCTGCTGTCCCATCGGATTTTGAGAGTGAAGGAATAGAAATGAAAAAATTAAATGAAAATATTTTATTTATCCTAAAACTTAAATCTACTACACAGCAAACTAACTTAAGAACATTGAATAGAGAGTGCACCTGTGTTTGCACTTGGGCACTATAATAATGTCAATTATCAATTACTTGGTGCTCGGGGCACCTGGCTTGTCTCCGTTGAGACTGGCCGCCGTGGCCGAAGATTCGGCTAGAGGACAAGATTTTTTTTATACAGGTTTTTATACAGTTTATTCAATTTTATTATGCCAAAACAACTTTCCACTTCAGACGATGGCAACTTGAAACTCACACAAAAAGCACGACAAAGTTGCTCTACTTTACTTAAAAACTTGCCCGCGACATCAAAGTTTAAGCCTGATCGAGACGTAAGTTCTGAATTGTGTAGGCCATGCGGCCATGCTTGTATCCTGGGGCTAAAATAAATTCTTGAAATTTTTATCCTTTCAGCGGACATAGCATTTGTGTAAAGATAACAGACAGACTGAATAGCATTGGTAATGTTGTGTGTGGTCTTCCTCTGGCGTAGGAAAATCATAGTAGCTACCTATGTCTCCGGGAGAACAGCCTAAAACCGGAAAACTCCAGATCATACAAGAAATTGTTCCGTGACAGGAAGCAATACCCCCATCCTCTTGCACCCAGCCCGCTGTCTGCGGCGCTGTGAGCCTACATGGCTAAAGGCCTTCGGCTGTGTGTATTCAGCTACTGGACTAAAACCGGTATACAGAAATTATTTATCGAACCTGTACCTACACGGAAAACTATCGATGATCAACCTTTTTCGTAGTGGTCTATCTTATATACCAATCGACGGATGGTAGACATCTACTTTTAAAAAAAAATTGAGAAAGATATTTCTTGGTGCAACTTTTACTAGCTGACGTGGCATATTTATGTAATTTCCAATCCTGACATTCTTTATAATAATTTGGCGTGTTTTAAAAAACGAGAAACCGACTCAAATTCCGGTAGATAATATTCGTCTTTGTCTCGGACCAACGAAATCACCCCACCCTTACTTTCCCTGACCGAAAATCTATGTTCACGTGCAAAAAATTGAGTTTACACTGGCAACATAAATAAATAAATAAATAAAATAAATAAATAAACATCTAGTTATAATTCAAGTCTAATTACAACCTAAATTAGACTTGACACATGGATAAAACTGTTGATGCCCGTTGCTATGGAAACCGTTAGGTGATAGTAAAATGATCTTATTGTGATTAATTTTTACAAACCTACGTTTTATTGCGCACATAGCAATTCCTCGATAACTTATAGAACGAAACTTATAGAAACGCACTTATAGATACGAACTTATAGAAAACTTTAAAATCAATTTCGATACAACAACGAAAGAGTCATCAAAATCTATTAACAATTGGCGCAGATATCACCAAAACTGTTACTAGTCGTGATTCTCCAAAAATATTATGTTGCTTTTTAAGTTTAACGGGATCAATACTAATCCCTCGAAAATAAAATTTTCTTGGGACTGTTTCGGGATCATTCTCTATACAATAGTGAAAGAATCAGTAAAATCGGTTAACCATAGGCAGAGATATCAGGTAACATACTTAGATAAAATAAACACACAGACGAACTGAGAACCTCCTCCTTTTCGAAGTCGGTTAAAATAAAGTTGATGAGTAAGCGCTTCTGATATGTCCTCCTCTTTTTCGAATCAATTTGAATATATTTCTCAATTTCGGCTATGGTGGCCAGTCTTATCGAAGACTAGCCTACCTTTAGTGCTTTCATATGGCAGTACTGAAGTCATATATATTAAAACTTTTGCGATTAGTTATCATAATTATTGATGATGGGGAAATAATAGCATATAGCGATAAATACCCGATAAATAATCATTTATTATATTTACATATTATTGCAAGTGACTTTACCAGGGTTGGAACGAGATTCAGCAATCAGGGATTCTGTAGGCCTCTTTAATTGCAATAACTGACTAGTTCCTGAGGTTACTAAATACAAGCAAACTAATTTTGCTCACATAGTACTCTTTAGCTTATATGTTACGAGCTGCTGCCCGCGGCTTCGCACGCGCTTTTTAAGTAGCCTATATCCGTCCTCGGTATACCATTTACCTTCCTGCCAAATTTCATTGAGATCCGTTCAGCCGTTTAGGCGTGAAAATGTAACAGACTGACAGACTGAGTTACTTTTGATTTAATAATTTTAGTATGGATTCCAGGTAACATCTGTAAAATTTAAGCCTTATCACTAGTTTTCGCTTGAAAAAGAACCAAAAGTCAATCCAAATTTTCGCAAGTATTAGACCTATTACGTTGCGGTAGGTAGCTCCTTACACAGACCATTTCAAATAAAATGTAGCTTAGGCTGATTATTTCTAATAAATAAAATCAGCGAAACATGAACCGAATTTCTGGTACGCCTATTTAAAGCGTGTTTCACGGATTTTGGTATCAATAACAGTAGTGATTCCTGTTATTTGGGTACTTACCATAGTTCGTCCAGTTTCAAATAGTTATTCCGAGTATCTGATGAACCGCATTGCGGATTACAGTGTCTCGGTCCCTGTCAATATATCTCAATAATTCAACATGCTGAACAAAGTGGACACGTACAATATAATTTAGATAGAGCTATTATACCGATATATCTAATATGTATACCGATACCTGTAATAGGTTTTCATACAATATTCGAGTTATTGGTGGTTTATTGGGTTTAGTGTTATCGGAAGTGGAAACTTGCTTATCATGGACAATTAATAATGTCGTTTGTATTTTCCTTTGTAACGTTAAATGGAGAAATTAACTTCCATCGGCGAAGGTATCGTCGGCAACATTTTGTTCGCGCTACACAATTTGTGTGTGATTAAAAATGTAAAAAAAGTAAAGATGCTTTTATTTTGTTAACCAATACTATATAGCACATACAAATTTAAAGGTTATAATAATAATTTTTATTTCTGTAACGAGTTTCCAATAAGTTATTCGATAGTTGAGACCCTCATTTAAGTATACAAAACTTGTGTTAGAGGATCTCGCTCTTCTATATCAAACGTTACAGATAGGGATTGCAATTGCTGGATCCAGCATACAACGATCCAGCTGGATCCAGCGCCTTTTTAAAGATGCTGGATCCAGCATACCGTGCTGGATCCAGCGATGCGGATCCGAAAATGTATCAATTTCTATTGTTTAGTTTTGATTAGATGATAAACATTTCAATTTAGGGTTGATAAGAATTCACGGCTCCTGCACTGCCGAACACTGCATTGAATTAGTGTCAGAAAGGCTGAATATTTTCGGCTTAGTGATGGAAACCGATACCATTGGTATCACTACCGATGGCGCGTCCGTAATGGTAAAAGTTGGAAAACTTTTGCCTTGTTATCAACAATTGTGCTACGCTCATGGTATCCAGTTGACTGTGGTGGACGTGCTATACAAACGTTTCTACAACCTAAAAGTTTGCATCGATAAAGCATTGATAGACGTCTTTTTATTTTCGTTCCACATTTTGCTGGATCCGCGCTGGACCCAGCTGGATTCAGGTCAATCCAGCAAGAATCCAGCTGGATTAAAAACGCCGCTGGATTGCAATCCCTAGTTACAGACAACATAATTAATTTAACAAAGAAACATAGAAAAAAGAAAAACTTAATTTTGAATCCACATAGTTATATCTAAAGTAGCAAAATCCAACATCTATTATTATAAGTTAGTCTAGTTTATTTCAGAATATTATTATATAAAAGTAACAATTACGGTAACAAAAATGGCCAACACTCAGCAAATGGCAGGATGTATCCTGCCATAGCGCTGGTCTTCCACATCAAATTCAATTTATTTGCGTGATTTTTTTTTAATGAGCTACACTTTTGTCGAACTTGCGTGCATGATTTTCGCTACTTTAGGTCTAGTACTTGATGCCATTCCTGCTGAGAATACGGTTATATTTTGTGTATCTCATCCAAAAATCTAATCTCTATAACCACTTTCCGTTATCGTACATACCACAGAGTGGTTATAAAAATTGCAGCCGGTGAAGGAAAATTTATATTGACTCGCCGCGATGAAATCGCCTGTCGAGGTAGGGCCTAAATAAGTTTACCTGCGTGTTGTATTGTCCTTTGGATCATTAAGGATTTATAGATGGTTGGAATGACAAGCGGGCAGCCGAATGATTGTTCAATTTGTGTGAGTCGGAACTATTAGGAGACTAGCTCCCGTTTGCAGCTTTACTTGTATGTTTTGAGAGGCGGAGGAAACGCCTCTTCATCTGCTAGGAGAGTGCGGAGCACTGATGCAAAAACGTAGCATCCACCTGGGTAAGCACCTGCACAGCCCAGACGAGCTACGAGCCATCACCCTGAAGAAAATCCTGCAGTTCCTAGCAGCTGCAAGGGTTAGTGGCGAACTATGAACGTCGCAGCTTCAGGGCTGAACACTCGAGTGGCGATCACAATAGGCCTATCATGGCCGAAGTGACACGAAAGCCACCAGCAAATAAAAAAAAAATCCTTGTATGTTTTGCTGTTCGTTTCTACAAAAGCAGTAATAACAGATGTGTTTTGTTTGGTTGCCTGGAAGAAATCGCTTTAAGCGATAAGGCCGCCAATTCTGTTATCTTCTGTACCATACTGTTTTATATATAAGTTTTTGTGAATAAAGAATTATCTATTTATCTATCTTTTGTTAAAAACCATTAAAATCTCGAATACTTGTCGTGTTTGTCATGTGACTCCATGCCACTTTTTTGTCATTATTAATTTTAAAAGAGTTTTGTCAACTTGACTTCTCTGTCACTCCCTTACTGACTCCATGCTACTTAAGTATTAGTATAGTTGTTTTGACTATACTAATCCCCCCTGAAAAACTTCTCTAGTGTCACGAGACCAAAATTACATGCGATTCACGATTATAAGTTGTGTTTAACATTTCTCTGCTCCACTATCCAGATCATAACAATATTCAACTAATGTAGAGGTAGATACCTATACTGTAGATAGAGGACAAATAATCAACTATTTAGGTTCGACACGCATTGTGTTTTGTGTTAATATTGTAATGGTACCTTGCCTCTGCCACATAAATTGTTTTTACAAATTATCTTTGATTTATCTGCGCAGCCCATATAATGAATGCTGAGAGAACCCAATTTTTTTTTGAGCTTTGAAAGCGTTTTCTACATCTGTTAAGAGTTAAAATTTATCCTAAGCGGTTAGCTTGGGGGCAAAATTCATGGAAGGCTCCAAAAACTATTAAATCGCTCTCTACAAAAAACATTCTAAAGAGCTTTGCTTCTGAGATAAGCAGAAATTCGATACCTAGACATGTGCAGAATCGCCGAACCAACCGTCAAAGGACGCCTATGGATTTTTTCTTGCCGTAAAACAAAGGATATTTTTTGTGTTAATTGTCTAGCCATTTCTTGGAAGGTCTTAATTCCAGAATATTGCTGTGAACATTCACACTAAGGGAGTTAAATCATGGCTAATTCTAATGAATTATTATTTTTATGGAATGTTATTATTAAGCTTATAAATGCATGAAACATTTATTTTCAATGTAGGCGCCACATTGAACATAAATGGATGAATTAATCAAGATTCATCTTATAAACAAGAAAATCATATGCCATACAATTGGCGTAATCTCAGTGTATACTATCAAGAAAGGTTAACGATTACCTATACGGTAATTAATAAGTTATAAATTACCGTAATGGTTGTTTCTCCTTTATTTTCAGCGAGATCCATCTCAGTTATTGGAGCGTGACCCGACATCTAGCGTCTGGACGCTGCAACGCTGTATCAATGAACGAGGGAGAGGGTCTGACATCAGAGCAGATAAGCATGTGACGCTAG
Source organism: Eupithecia inturbata (assembly GCA_963662085.1). Classification (NCBI taxonomy): domain Eukaryota; kingdom Metazoa; phylum Arthropoda; class Insecta; order Lepidoptera; family Geometridae; genus Eupithecia; species Eupithecia inturbata. Next base: position 3,236,087 of record OY759194.1, on the reverse strand, counting down.
GGTCCGCTAGCATCGGTGACAAGACGCGCCCGCGTCAAGGGGGACGCTTCGGGAAGAGCATATATATAGGGCTGGCAACGTGGAACGGGAGAGTGGACTGAGTGCCTTAACGCGATACCGAAGCCTCCGAAATCCGAGCGATAATTTACGGAATACCTAGTTGTTTGATCCATCTATCGATGATCGATCTACCTATCTAGTTATCTAACGTCAGTGTTGTTTAAGAAAGTGTTAGAGCTAGAGTCAGTTGTGAACGTGTGTACCTGGCTCGTGTTTGAAAGCTAAGTCTATCGCGTCCTTGTGCGTACAGCATACGATTGATATTAGCGATTTTCAAAAGAGTCCGAGAGACCTATTACATAAACTTAATCAACTCCTACTTTAGCTAGAATCAATCGTATGAGTTATTGTTTATTATTGTGTTTTTCTTAGGAAAATCCCGCCTATTTTGAGGCCATTCCCGTAAAACTCTACTGAGTTATATAGCGACTGTGTTTCGCAATATAGTAATATCCGATTGATTCCGAGTACAAGTCTGGCAAAAACCTTCAGTTCTTGACAGTCTTGGAGGCGCTGTAAGATACAGAATGGGGCAATTTTAAACTGAAAGCCTTGTTAAGGTTTTTAAACAGGCCTAACAAAGTTCTCTGTTACCTGCACAGGGAGGCGGAATCAATCACAATTTATAATTGTTTGACCCCTTATCAGTATTAATTCTTTGTGCATCCTAGAATTAAGGCGACTGTTTTCTGCCTATCTACTGTATTTTAATATATATGTGTGTGTGTGTTACAACGATTAAACAATACTAAATTTCTGCCAATCAAGTTGTTTACATTTTATATTAATTTGCCTTACAAATTAGGGATTTCAAGACGCTTAAGCTATCAACAAAAGTCTAGGCTATCTAAAAGTCTTACTCAAAGTACAGATCACCTTAAGTAAATAATAAATTTTTCTCTCAGCTAAATAAAGTCACAGAGATGGATTGATACTTTACTTTAAGATATTATTGACTATCCTATCATGAGCATTATCTATATTGAAGTTGATGTGGTCTATTTCTAGTAGAGCCTAACACATATATAGCCTACATAGTGGTATATATGTACGCAGTCTGTGGGGGCCCCACGTATTAAAAATATAAATACACATAATTATCGCATCCCGTAGATGCAGGACTGCCCTTGGTAAAGCCCAGAAACCGAGAGACACAGGGGTCTGAACGAATAAGAACAAATCAATAGGTCTTAAATACAGACCACAGGTCATTAATCTACCTGAAGCCCGGCTTAACTGACTGGAGGCTTCCACAAGGGTAAGAACTCGATCTGATAACTTAAAACGCACTGCTCTGTACGGTATCGAACCATTAACTGCATTATTCAATAAGGTCACATATTTTCAAGGTCTCAACAAACAGATGAACTGTAGATGATATTAGTAATTAAAATCTGGTGTTAATACACGCATGAAGCCGGGTCCGTTACATTTGGTACTCGTGAGCAAGGATCTAGTGAAGCGCGAAGCGGTAGCTAAGCTGCTAGATAGAATCTGGTAATTTAAAAACATAAACACAACGTAGACTTAAATTTTAACGATCACAAACCCAGATTTAATATTACAACAATTGACAATCATTTGTTGAAAGCATTACAATATGCTTAGTTTAGTTAAAAAGCAAAGCAAAAAGCTTGCTGCTAAACCATTAAAACATAACTTGGTTCAACATTGAACAGACCTGATTTTTATGACCATATACCTCACTTTTGTTGAAAAAGACAGCGTTATGTTATTTTTACTTGTTGGCAAAACAGTTACGCAGTCATTCACTAAACAAGTAAACCAAAAAAAAAAAAAATAATAATAAAGTAGGCCACAGAAATTTAGTACTTGTTGATACATTTAAGGCTTACAGTGCATGGTGTTATTTTAGCATGTAAGGTAGATATAAGAAAAGTTGCGCTACTAAATCCCATTTTTTTTAGATACACATGTGTTCTTCTAGGTCTCAGAAAATAATGGAAACACACATAAATAAACACCAATATAACAGACAAAAATAAAAAAAATCACTTCAATAAACTTTATGTTCCGTTAGGATTCAAAATCAAGAGAAAATCACAAATTTAAGAATCCAACTTTCAAGTATTTTATCTTTACGAAAAAAAAAAAACACTGATCTTGATTGATTATTTGCAAATAAATAATAGTGTGCAAATTAAGGTGAAAGAGTTAGAGCATATCAAAGGGATTCAGCAAAGCTGAAAATGTTGGCTCTGGATGTATAGATAAGAAAATACATTATTGCACACTTAAATCTAATATGTACTATCTACAACAAGACTACTATACAAGATATAGGTTTTAGTTTAATTATAGGTGTTGAGAGAGAAGGATAAAGAACTAATTAAAACCCTAAATGCGAGATTGATTGTATGCAAACAAATGGTTGACTGAATGTATGAGTGTCAAACAAATATAAATTATTGATTTAATTTCATTCTAAGTAATAGAGAAGCAGCCGCGGCCAGTAAAATTATTAGAAAATAATCAAAGTAACATTCTAATAACTTAAGAGAAACATACATTGTATTACCTGTGATAATAACGGTACACTTATAAGAGCTAGCAAATGAAATGTTCTTAAAGACTAAATCACAAAGTATTATTGGTTTAATCTGCCTGGAATTATGATCACAGTTAATCTTAAGATCACAAGCCTATAACAAGTCTAGCTACCTAGCTTGCGAAAATATTAACAAACCTAATTATATCTATTTACGATCAAGAAATGCTCAGTTTAAATAAGCAGTAATTATCAAAATATAGGTTACAACTGTATGAAACAAATCCTATCAGTAATAATTTGTGGAACCGAAATATTATAAGGGTAAAATTCCAGGTACTAGGACTTGGCATAGAAACGGTCATGAAGGGTATGAATGAAAAGAAAGCTCTTTTGTTTGGAGACGGTACACGGAACTGATTCATGGGATAACTACCTAACATAATAACTTTGTACAAAGTCGATGTTTTACGCCAGTTGTTAGTAGGGCAATATATGCAGGTACGAAACAGTTACAAAAATGAAATGAGCTTGGTGTCGGCATTTTAAGACAATAGTTTGGTAATCCCTCAGGTACCGGCAAAAGTTGATGTAATGATGATGAAATGAACACACAAAGTTTTAATACCTAGAAGCTTATAGACTCCTTTTATGAGGCGGTCAGTTTCCCAGTACCTACTCCTTAGATCAACACTAGGCTAGTAGTTGTTTAAGCCTAGACTAAGATGGTGTAATATGATTAATAAATAACGGTCGGCATAAGAGAGAATGCAGCGGGTTCGACTCCCGACGCTAATAGTTGAAGTAATATGTTGATAAAGATCAGTTTAATACAACAGAATAAACGGGTTCGATTTCCGATAAACCACAGATATTTTAATCAACACGAATATGTAAGGCATACGCAGCGGGTTCGACTCCCTACACTGCTAAGTTGAAATAATATAATTTATAAAAGTCAGTCTAAGACATAAAGGACTGGTTTAATTGAAAGAGATCATACGAAAAGATGTAGATAAATGACATAATTGGTGGTCTTCGTTCAAGAGCGATCTCTACCAGACGACCGTAGAATACAAGAGTTCGATCCTCTTACGGAAAATATGTTTCTATAAACATTTTAATAAACATAATAAATAAAGGCCCTGCTTATCACATAGAAGGTTTTGGTTCGATTCCAACCTACTGCAATAGCAAAAGGCAGCATTTATATAGATACACGGATTAACGTCTAATAAAGAAGGCGAAGAAAAAAAAAAACAAGAGTTCGATTCTCTTACCGTTATATTTATAAACATAATCGATAAATATTAGCCTAAATAAAAAGACCGATGGTTCAATTGAAAAAGACAATCCTGGTAGATATTAAATAAAAGGGAAGGTTCAACTCCTACCTACTGCAATACAAAAGGCTACATATATAGAGGTATACAGATACATAAATGGATTGATGAAGGTTTAATTAAGTAGTAGAAAACAAGAGTTCAATCCTCTTGCCAAAAGGATGTTTTTATACACATATTAAAGGTGCTTTAATACTGATTATAATTTTAGAGTAAACCCAAACACAACGTAAACTATAACGCAATTAACAGCGTACATAGAGTGATAAACAATAACGAGGGTTGTTACGGTTTGCGAAGAAAAATAGGAAGGCTGTTTACAAAGCTCAAGAGCTAATAAACCCATCGTAGAAGCGATGCATTGTATGTGAAGAAAAAAAAAATAACTTGATGAATTGATGTAATTAATGTTATTTTGTTAATGCCATATGTATTATAGACGAGTAAGTAACATTGTAAGTTTTACTTAGAGGCACGAGATGGGGCAGGTAGATTAGGCAGAATAATAATAATTAATAATAAAGTTGAGATTGGCCTATTCAACTGAAAGGTGTGAAGTAAACCAAATAATGGTTATAAAGAATTGTGGTATTATAAAGATTAATATAAAACACGTTTTAAGTGTATTCTAGTTATGTGAGACAGGAATAAAAGACCGAACATCAAATTGAATTGAACCCATATTAATTGGTTTAAAATGTGTGACAGAAAAGCCTAATGTGTAATAAAAACATGATGATTGTTATGATAATGTTATGCGGTGTGTTACAAACTATACACTTATCGCATCGATAAGGCATAGATCGATTATTGATCAACATTGGCAGCTGGTACATAGTGTACATACATGACTAAGATGGTTTCAAAAGGCCATGATAACAATGAGTTCAAACGCAAGCAAGCTATGAAAAATGCAATACATTACTACTTGCAAGAGAATATAATCTGAATGATAAGCTCGTCAATTTAATGTTGGAGATAAAGTCAAGTTAGAGTGTTGCTCAAGTCCGATAAAACCCAAAATACAAAATAGAAAATTTTTCAAATAAGAAAAATTAACAAATAACAAGGTCTCTATTAACAAAGGAAATTTGACTAATAAGAAACCTTATGTATGATTTAATTAATTAATGTAGGTATTAGGGGTAATTAGGAATGTGCAGTGAAGCTAATTTTAAGCACAATGCATACAGATACATAGGCTGACAATTGGTTAGATAGAAACATAAGTATTCGTAATTAAGTTAAGGTAGGAGTATAGGCAAGTAGGTATATAAGGTTAGGTATATAGTATGGGTGTACGATATTAAGTGAAAGTGGATAGGGGAAAGATGGACGAATATTTTTTTTTTTATGCGTTTTGATTTTAAACATAGTTTAAAGATACCGAAGGTTTGGGGGTGGTTAGGTATAGGATATATATATGTTTGTTTGTTTTATATAGTTTATGCTATAGTTGATGATGATGATCATGTTGAATTAACAGTGTTTATCCAGTCTGAGGGTGGACTTAGATTGTAGTTGTATAGAACCATAGGTGTTTGATGGGATATAAAATAATAATAATAATTAAAACAATAATAGTGATGAAAATAATAATAATAATTAAAATAATAATAATAATTAAAAATAATATACCAACATGAAAGGATAAAAAAAAAAAAAAAAAAAAAAAAAAAAAAAAGGTATTGGTTAATGTATATTTAGAGTCAGATCGTGAATAATTTTGTGAAAACTTCATCACCCAAGGTCTCTGCGTGTAGAATTTTCAGAGGGTGGAATGTAATGGTACCTTGCCTCTGCCACATAAATTGTTTTTACAAATTATCTTTGATTTATCTGCGCAGCCCATATAATGAATGCTGAGAGAACCCAATTTTTTTTTGAGCTTTGAAAGCGTTTTCTACATCTGTTAAGAGTTAAAATTTATCCTAAGCGGTTAGCTTGGGGGCAAAATTCATGGAAGGCTCCAAAAACTATTAAATCGCTCTCTACAAAAAACATTCTAAAGAGCTTTGCTTCTGAGATAAGCAGAAATTCGATACCTAGACATGTGCAGAATCGCCGAACCAACCGTCAAAGGACGCCTATGGATTTTTTCTTGCCGTAAAACAAAGGATATTTTTTGTGTTAATTGTCTAGCCATTTCTTGGAAGGTCTTAATTCCAGAATATTGCTGTGAACATTCACACTAAGGGAGTTAAATCATGGCTAATTCTAATGAATTATTATTTTTATGGAATGTTATTATTAAGCTTATAAATGCATGAAACATTTATTTTCAATGTAGGCGCCACATTGAACATAAATGGATGAATTAATCAAGATTCATCTTATAAACAAGAAAATCATATGCCATACAATTGGCGTAATCTCAGTGTATACTATCAAGAAAGGTTAACGATTACCTATACGGTAATTAATAAGTTATAAATTACCGTAATGGTTGTTTCTCCTTTATTTTCAGCGAGATCCATCTCAGTTATTGGAGCGTGACCCGACATCTAGCGTCTGGACGCTGCAACGCTGTATCAATGAACGAGGGAGAGGGTCTGACATCAGAGCAGATAAGCATGTGACGCTAGGGTCCGCTAGCATCGGTGACAAGACGCGCCCGCGTCAAGGGGGACGCTTCGGGAAGAGCATATATATAGGGCTGGCAACGTGGAACGGGAGAGTGGACTGAGTGCCTTAACGCGATACCGAAGCCTCCGAAATCCGAGCGATAATTTACGGAATACCTAGTTGTTTGATCCATCTATCGATGATCGATCTACCTATCTAGTTATCTAACGTCAGTGTTGTTTAAGAAAGTGTTAGAGCTAGAGTCAGTTGTGAACGTGTGTACCTGGCTCGTGTTTGAAAGCTAAGTCTATCGCGTCCTTGTGCGTACAGCATACGATTGATATTAGCGATTTTCAAAAGAGTCCGAGAGACCTATTACATAAACTTAATCAACTCCTACTTTAGCTAGAATCAATCGTATGAGTTATTGTTTATTATTGTGTTTTTCTTAGGAAAATCCCGCCTATTTTGAGGCCATTCCCGTAAAACTCTACTGAGTTATATAGCGACTGTGTTTCGCAATATAGTAATATCCGATTGATTCCGAGTACAAGTCTGGCAAAAACCTTCAGTTCTTGACAGTCTTGGAGGCGCTGTAAGATACAGAATGGGGCAATTTTAAACTGAAAGCCTTGTTAAGGTTTTTAAACAGGCCTAACAAAGTTCTCTGTTACCTGCACAGGGAGGCGGAATCAATCACAATTTATAATTGTTTGACCCCTTATCAGTATTAATTCTTTGTGCATCCTAGAATTAAGGCGACTGTTTTCTGCCTATCTACTGTATTTTAATATATATGTGTGTGTGTGTTACAACGATTAAACAATACTAAATTTCTGCCAATCAAGTTGTTTACATTTTATATTAATTTGCCTTACAAATTAGGGATTTCAAGACGCTTAAGCTATCAACAAAAGTCTAGGCTATCTAAAAGTCTTACTCAAAGTACAGATCACCTTAAGTAAATAATAAATTTTTCTCTCAGCTAAATAAAGTCACAGAGATGGATTGATACTTTACTTTAAGATATTATTGACTATCCTATCATGAGCATTATCTATATTGAAGTTGATGTGGTCTATTTCTAGTAGAGCCTAACACATATATAGCCTACATAGTGGTATATATGTACGCAGTCTGTGGGGGCCCCACGTATTAAAAATATAAATACACATAATTATCGCATCCCGTAGATGCAGGACTGCCCTTGGTAAAGCCCAGAAACCGAGAGACACAGGGGTCTGAACGAATAAGAACAAATCAATAGGTCTTAAATACAGACCACAGGTCATTAATCTACCTGAAGCCCGGCTTAACTGACTGGAGGCTTCCACAAGGGTAAGAACTCGATCTGATAACTTAAAACGCACTGCTCTGTACGGTATCGAACCATTAACTGCATTATTCAATAAGGTCACATATTTTCAAGGTCTCAACAAACAGATGAACTGTAGATGATATTAGTAATTAAAATCTGGTGTTAATACACGCATGAAGCCGGGTCCGTTACAATATCTATCTACAAATAATATTGCATCGATAAGTAGTATTAATGGTACAGCATTGTGCTCTGGGCTTATGGCTTCTGTTGTGGTCGAAATGTGCTGATGAATTAATAAGGTGTTATAGTTAAGTACCTACAATAAAACCTACACTAAATAATTATAATGGTCAAAGAATTGGATTCGGAGTAGGTACAAACAGCACCATCAACTGGTAACACTATAGCGGTAGATGTGTAAACGTTAAACGGGTTACCAAATAATAATTATTATTATTTATTTAAAACAACTAAGGGTTATAAGGGGTTACAAAGGAGTCAATAATATCTAATAAACATATACAAAAATGAACTCTTTAGTTTAGAACAGAATCCAAACCTGACGTATTGGCGTTTTAATATTCATTGTATAAATAAAAGTATAAATCTACAACTACTAGCGTTCTGTTATTTTACTTTAATCTATTTATCATAATGTATGTTCTGTTGATTTTCTATGTAGCTGTTGATTTTCCAATAAATTAAATTAAATAAACTCGGTTAAAACCTCACACTTAATCTTCCACGCCGAGAATCGTTCGAATTTATCTTTCGAGCCCGCAGCACAATTCAACTTGAATTGTATAGATAGTGCGATTAAAATATATACTCGCTCATTGATACTCGCTTGGCGGTCAGAACTCACGCCGAGAAACCAACCAGCGCGGTCATTTCTCTATTGTGCGGATCTGAAAATACACAAGAAAGTAGATATTTATTATTATTATTACTTTTTCAGTATCGGAAGTGAACACATGTGATAGTCATCACCAAGCGCTAATTAGCCCAAGACGCAACGCGTGTTTTGGAGTTCAAACTTGTCTGTGACCTGTTCTTTGTAATGGAAATTCAAGGTACAGGTATGTATTATTAATTTACTTCAATACTTTGCATTTTAAATTTAACTGTTTTTTTTAAAGAGGGTGCTACGCCGCAGCTTTTCTTACGTTTTTATTTCTGTATTTTCTTTTTGTTGAAGCTTTGACTTATGTTCGTACATACTTGTACAATTGAATTTGGTATAAAAATGTTGCTTATAATTTCTGCTACTAGGTTTTAATAAATATATTTGCAGCGTGCTGCAGGTGTAAGCTGCAGTCGAGCGCCTGTGCGCGTAGCACTTGCTACGTAATATTTAGTGTATTTTGATCCGCATTTAACCGTTCTTTGGTTTGTTTTAGGTACTAGTATTGAGTGTTCTTATTAAGGACATCAAATCTGAACAAGAGCTAGTCGTTTTTTTAAGCCCTGATACAGTTGCTGCCTGATGTTGAGAATTTGATTGCTGATGACTTTAAAAAAAGAGTTGCTAATCTATGTACAATGTGTATGTGTATGTTCGCTTACGAGAGACTTGCTACACATTTTTACTTATATACAATGCGAGAATTCGCATGGTATATAAGTAAGGAGACTGGCTGAACGAAATTGAAGTTTGCGTTCTGCCAACTTGTGCAGCAGCAGGGAGCCACGATACTCATCTGCCAGCAGCAGAGGCTTCGACGAGCACTGAACAGCATCAGCAAAGGAAGGACTTTGAGGAGTGTAGCAAGAGAGCAATTCTATCGAAAGAGAGAGAAGAGCGTTCAATTTGTTGTCGGTATAGAATAAAATGTATATAGTTATGTAATAAACACTACATGTTATTTTAGATATAGCCCTAATTATGTAAATATTAATATGTAAATAAGTAATTATTTTTTTTGTATTTGTAGTTTGGTGATAATTAGGTATTTACTTTATTTTTAATATAAAAATGTATGTATTAAAATTTATTCGTTATTAAGTTCCAATTATTTTTTTTTATTTTTGTATGTATTTTGTCAAGTTTAAAAAATGCACAATTTTTCGAATAAAATAAGTTTTTTTAACCTTAATTTGCTGCTATTATCTTATTATAATGAAAGAATTACAAAAAGCTTAATAATAATAATTAGTATTGATAACGACAGTCATTACCTTCGCGAAACCCTATGACCGCTGCTCTTAGGGTGCGGAACCACTGACTGCAATCACCAACCCGCCTGCCAAGAGTGTTGTGCTGATCCAAAAACCCCCCTTGTTTGGGGAAAGCGGTTGGAGTTGCGTCATAATGAATGTGAAATCATTTGTGGTGCGTACTCATGGTACTGATAATATTTCGACCTTCACTAAGGTAGAACTCTGGCCGAAGAATGTGCTGTTCCGACGTTTTCGCGGACGATTACCGGTCGCAGCACATATTGCGTGTCACACGTGCTAATAAATAGGTTTCTCTTATGTATGTTAGACTAAGGTATATATTTTATATGAGCCGTAGTTTTTAAGTATTATACATCTTTCACTAGACTAATGTTGCCTGAAATAAATGGGCGTGTGTGTGTTGATGAGGATATCAACACACACATGTGTTGTAACCAACATGGGGGGCCCCATTGTGGGACGCACCACAATGTTCTTGTGGCGGCTAACCGGGTTAAACGCTCGACTTTGGTGTGACGCATTGTTACACTAAATTCGTCACTAAAGTTTGTCGCAGTCATTTCTCTCCACTAGCTAGGTTCAGACATGTTTTATTCTGTCCTTCCACTCCAACCACCTAAACTTACCAACAGTAACGGATCAACTATTTTTATTTCTCAACGATACAACTTTTTAGTTGTTCTGATAGGATTTTTTATTCATTTAATTGTCAGTATAGGTACAAATGCATATTCTTAATTTTCTACCCATCCAAAGGTTGCCTGGAAGAAGTCATATAATCATATCAGATAACTGCCGCCCATTGTACCTTTCTATTTTAAGTTAGTGTCTATGTTTTTTTATTTTATTATTATGGTGTAAGTGCAATAATGAGTTATGTATTGTATTGTAAATACAAAATCGTACTTCGATCGAACATAAACTTTATTGTTTGAGCTTTTCCTCCAAGTAATTTAATTTTGGGGGTAGGTCCACGCATCCGTTTTAATATTATAAATTCGAAGTAGCTCTGACTGTCTGTCTATCTATCGGTCTGTCTGTCTGTTACCTTTTCATGCCTAAACGGCTGAACGGATCTCAGTGAAATTTAGCAGGGAGGTAGATGGTATCCCGATACGGGCATAGACTACTTTTTATGTCGGACAAAATCTTTTAATGTCGTGCGAAGCCGCGGGCAGCAGCTAGTTATCAATAACCCCTGAGTAATCAAAGTCGGGGCCTGTCTCATGTCGTAAATATCTAGGAGTGCGGTGCAGAGAGCCACCAATCTTCCGTCAAGTCCAATCATGGAATTGGCGCCGCTCCAAGCTCCAGATGTCCTTGACTTGCAAACATTAGAACACGATGACATCCTGGTTTAAGTTTGCAGCTCTATCATATTCATAAGATTTCATACAACGAATTCTAAAGTTGCGTGATGGCTCAAAAACGTGTGCTCGAATCGTGTGCTCAAATAGTGATCATCATCAACCTATCTTAGTCCACTGCTGGACATAGGCCTCCCCTTATGAGCGCCATAGCACCCTGTCTTCAGTTTGCTGCATCCAGCATCTGCCTGCAATCTTTCGCAGATCGTCATTTCTACTGGCTGGAGGGCGTCCTGCACTACGTTTGCCGAGTCGTGGTCTCCTCTCAAGAACACGTTTAACCCAACGGTTGTCGGTTCTTTGCGAGATATGGCCGGCTCTCTGCCAGTTCAGCTTGCTAAATCGTAATCAGCTTACTATAAACAATAATAATAATAAAAGATCCAATAGGTGGTATTCCTGGACTCGACGCGCAGGAAGGTCCTCGTCAGGAAGTTCCTCTCTCTGCAGCCCTAGTCACCGGCCGTTTGAGGCTAGCTTAAGCCTTTTTTCAGAAAAAAGCTGTGGCCAGGGTCAATCTCAAGATGTCGTGGATATCCAAAAGCGCGTTGGATAGATGTCATTTATAGGTATATCTGGATACAAAAGGCACAGGTCAGAGAATAAAATATAATGTAAAAAATTGAGGGAGGCCTAATGGCCTCCCTCAATTTTTTCCAGCCTTCTCACACTATATTTTATCACACTATTTTATTTTTCTCACACTGTATTTTTGGTATGACCAAAAATACTTTGACAAATATTTTAGTGAAAGAAAAATAAATAAAATCAAGAGCGTTTAGAAGAAATATCTAAATTTCGATTATAAATATGTAAATATCCGAATTTAGAGTTTGAGTATTTTTCATTCACACAAATATTTTTCAAAGTATTTTACACAAATTGAACATTTCACGAATAAAACAAGTTATATATACGGCTACAGATAATTATTTTGTGTTCTCAAGAGTGTTGGGCCATACACGAAAATGATGATGGATGCCTCAAAAACTTAAATTAAGTTTACATTAACCTTAAAATTGGAAATCGACATCCTTTATTATATCCGTTTGCCCGGTTACAGCAAAGGCGTCTTTTAACTCTTAACTAGTAGTAGTAGTCTTAACTAGTAATCTACGAGTAAATGCTAATTTTAGATTACTAGTTAAGGATAAAACACATTCAGTTTAACTTTTCAATTATATCGCGTTTATAAGTCTATTTTCCCGACATTTCAACGAGATCGTAAATTAGTATTGAATAAATGATTATCAGACGGGTGTCCGTACACTGATTAACTAATTAATTATCAAATCTCTTGTCAAATAGTAATTTATCTTGCCTTGATGTCATAGGTATCATCAATAATTAGTTAATTATGGAGGCAAAAACTACTTAACTACCTATTGGATAAGTTTCTCATAGCTCAAAATCTATCTAGGTACTAACTCATCAATCTAACCCTAAAAACCCTTCCCAATAAATCCAATAAGTATTCCTTCAGGGAAACATCGATTCGTCACACACGTCGCGATACGCAATTAATTTAGGAGGCCACCCATTTCTGTTTGGTTTGACAAGCCCTGTAATCGAGTAGGAGTGAAGTTTAGAATGAGCAAGTACAGTGTCGAGTTATTATGCAGATTGGGACTGCGGAGTGGCAGGTACGGAATGGAAAGTCCGTGGTAGTTAGATACAACGAACGGCCGCTCTTTACCAACTAGGTAAGGCTTGTAATGAAGCTGTTCTATTTTGAATAAATAATTTTATTTATTCTAAATAGAACATTAATAGCGTTCATTCTGAAATAAAATAAAACTTCCAAACGGGGTTAAATATGTTTATTATGCAAGTCTAAAGCTAGAACTAAAGAACTAAAGAACTGAAAGAGCCTTTGTAAAGGCTTAATACAAAATATCAGATTATCTAGAGGATAAAAAGCTTGTGACAAGTTTTGCTCCAACTCGAAAACTAACAACCTAACAAGGTAGAGGTTTCTTGTTCGCTTCTTTGCTTTACCTTAAAAGTATTGAAGTGAGCAAAATCAAAGTGATCACTTTATTTTCTAGTTTTACTTATGTAATTTGAATTTTGTGACGTGTCCAAGAGTCCTGTAAGGTCTACAGGAAATAAAGCACTTTGAATTTTCAATTTTGTTGTTGTTGTGAGTCGGTCGTGACGCGTCAGAAGCTTAACCTTTTCATGCATTTAGCAGTAACAAACACAAGCTACGTTTTGTCCATAAGTCTCAGATTAGAAATGAATTCCAAATCACGGAAGCGCTAATAAATTTTCTGATTAGTCCAGACTAGCCGATGCAAACGAGCCCCAGTGAGTTTTGAGCGGCCCCTGCTGTAAATCACTGAATTTAATTCCGGCACGACGTTTGCTTTGACTGGTCTTACTAGTTTTATTGACGTGTCTGCCTCGCTCGTATACTGAATTCACAAAGAAAACAGGTGGGTATACCTGAAGGATAAAGCTTGTCGCACACTTGGAAAGCACCGCTGCAGCACAGCACAAAAATGTACATTCCAATATGGCCTTAACTCGTAACATTTAGATGATATTTTTATTGACGGCATCAGATGACAGACAGCTCGCGGTCCGTTTGAAGCTTGTGGAAAGCCATTTTGTCACTGTAAAATGTGTCTAAAATTGACGAGTTTAAGACCATATTTGAATGCCGGTTTTTGTGCTGCATGGTAGCGATATTGGATTATTGAGCGCAGAGCTTAATGGTTTATAGTTCTAGCACAAAGACTAGTAACCTCCATTGCGTAATAGACGTGCGGGCGATGAGAAAGGTAGTAAAAAATACTGCCACCTTTTAACACAGAGTAAAAATTAAAGCACTTGAAGACGTAATACCTACGGGTTGTTTTAAATCAGCTGCCAGGCTGCCAGTATTTTGGGTGAGTGAATGAAAACTGAATGGCTGAATCCAATATTTCATAGTAAGAGTTACTCTTTAAAAATAGCGATGCGGTTCTCTCGACTCAAAAATATCGGGACTTAGAAATTTTAGATTATTATCGAGCCGATAAATCATGTCCCGAAGATTATTCTAGTTGATATGTCCATGAAAAAGGATTGAAAATACATAGCATAAAACTTACAGCTTACCACAGCAAATCAGTATTTTTTTACTTCTTATCTCGGAAAAAAGGCGTATGTATATTCCTGCGGGCAGAAGCAAGTGGCTAATACAACAACAAAAATAATAGATTTGTATTGTGTTAAATATTTGGATTCTAAAAATAAATGATTTTAGACACCTGAGTATGTTTGTAAAATAATGCAAAATATTGAGCAAAAATTACAAATTCAATTATAAATTCTTCATAGACAATGTCAATTGTCACAAAAAATCTAATCTGCTATGCTTTATGAGATGACTATTTGATTATCAGTCGAACTACTAAAAATAAAAAAAGAGCGTGGACGGACCATAAAAGCTAGTAAGTTATTAGCCAACCTGTTGAATAAAATACTACGGCTATTGTTTAATAGTTGCACTCATTCTAATTTTGAATGTGATTATTAAGAATTTGACCTTTTCTAAGTGTACATTTATTGTATTTATGGAAATAAAGAGTTTTTGACTCTGACTTTAAATATGATATAATACAGTACCTAAGTCGTGACGTGCGTGTGTGGAATTCTAAATTTTCATTTAAAAATGTTCAAAAATAGAATGTTCTCGCCACGTTAGCTAAACCTTCCGCTCGGCTCCGGTCCGGTCTCTCTAGGAAAATTCTGCCTTCACTGGATTTCGAATTTCAGATAAAAGTAGTTTTGCTTTTCATTTGACGGCTCCGGAAACGGGAAAAGCGGGCGCGCGACACATTGCCAATGTTGTGTCGTTTTTGCGGCCCTGCCCGAAAATATCAGTTATGATTTGGATTTTCCTTTCTGGAATTAGGTTTTTTTTGGTAGCTATTTGACGCACTCTTTGTTAAATTTATAAAAGCAGCAACTATAACGGTATAACCATTCGGTCATGTAGTTGCTCCATAGCAGAAAAAAACAAAGAGAACGAACAATGATCGGGGTGATGTAGTCCAGTTAAAATAAGGTAGATCAATTAAAAGTTGTTGTGACGTAGGTACATTTCGAGAAATAAGGTGCTTCAACAGGCTATCTATTTGGTCGGATCAATTTGGTCGATCGGGTATCAAACGCGAAATAATACCTATTCTACATCGGTAAACATATAGAACTATATATAGGTACTATCATACATATAGGTACTATCGTTTGACACCGTTCTACATAGCAATCGATTGAAAAATAATTTAACTTATTGGAATAGTAAGTATTAAAGATGAGAGATCTTTATTTCTTTAACTTGTAACCTGGTTTACGTGAAATATTTAAATGATATTTTGCGTAAACCAGGGCCCTAGTTAAATTAATCGCTTCACCATAAAAATGGGTAGGTCCCATTTTTACAATGAAACATTTTGGCGTTTTACCTTTTATGAAAAAAAACTGCAGATAGACGCGTGTCAAAACTGTCAAAGTTGAAACCATTCTATCAATATCTTTGTGCAATTTGCACCGCACGCACTATCTAGAATTTTTTTCTTTTATGGACGATTCTGTGACGATTCATTGTCATAGTGAAGCGATTGGCTAGCAGAGTTCGGTCACAGGTTAAAATATTTCGAATAAGTTACAATACAATGTTCATAATTAGTAGCCTGCGGAAAACTGTCACTGTTGTGTTTGGAGTCTTATATCATGAATTTAAAGTCAGTTTATTATTGATTGGTTTTATTATAATTAAGTATTAATATTGACAGAAAACATTAGCTCACAAAATGCGTTGTATGTACTAGGCCTGTGTAAGCTCGCTTCCGGCATCTTTTACTAAAGATGTCCTTATTAAGTCAATTCGAGTACTCGAGAACTAGAGTTGTGCCTAATAGTAACCAAATAAACAATAACCCTGTATAGAGGTTAATGTCGATAAATAGCCTTTTGCCTAAAAACAAGTTGCACCAAAACATAAAAGAAAATTAATATTAAACCGTTTCGCGCACATTTTATTATTCCTACTTTATCGCGTGTATAATGCCGTGATCACATATTTTATGTGTAGCAAACAAAAACAACATTATGTTGAATGATTTATGGTGCAGATAAAAATTTAATATGGATGTATGTATGTATGTTATGTTTGTACAAAATATTTTACTCAAGTATTTGAAGGCTCCTTGTATTTATAAGATTTACTTTGCCCTTTATTAATTTAGTGGAGGAAAGAGAGGAGGCCTTTGCCCTACAGGTCAATTCAGATGTATTTGCGAGTGCCTTACTTATACTATTTTCGCAGCTTATTAGTTAATTTAATTTTGTTATTATTTCGTTATACAGGGTTACAGGAATTAAGACCTGGCGTCTTCACGAACGTGTTTGTGATGATGGGCAGAACCAGTAGTTCACGCAGTGTTAGTGAATTACCAATAACCTGTATAAATATCGTTAAGTTATCGGTAATTTCGTTATACATACTAAGATAATATCGTTTCGTTATGTTACGAAAATGCAGCCCACCTACACAGGTAGGTATGGTTTTCCTCGCAATGTCGCAACACACATTTTCATGATTTTCATCGCAACACCAATTAATTTATTAATTGATGATATATACATACCTATTCATTAAATTATACACATTTCGAATAATTGCAGAGCTCAGGGTCCCGTGCTGTTTTAATGAATGAAATTATTTGAAATTATTTTAAAGGTTTCGCAAACTGCGATTTATTTATTGGTTCCTTGCCCACCATTCATGTTTTCCTTTTGTATTTTGTTTAAATTAAACAATATTCAATACATATTCAGTAAAAAATGTGTAGGTACATAGCAAGACCGGTGAGATTTGATGAATGACGCAATAAATAAATAAATGAAATAAAACAAATAATGCTGGACAATCTCACAACATCATCTATCCCCAAGCTAAGCAGAGCATGTGTTATGGGTACTAGATGACTGATAAACTTAATAACATAGACAGATATTTTTTATTATACATAGAAAATACCCAGAACACCCGGAACAATATCTGCAGATCGTACAAATACAAATATTTGTCCCGACCCGAGGCGGGAATCGGGCGGATTGCGCTACAGAGGTCTTCCATCTATCTGTCTGTCTGTTACGAGTACCTTTTCACGCCTGAACGGCTGACCGGATCTCAATGAAATTTGGCAGGGAAGTAGACGGTATCCCTGGAAAGAGCGGACAAAGCCACGGGCTTGTACCTATACAATAATTTTATTTAAATCAACCATACTTATTCAGTAAAGTCCCTTTTAATTCAATTCAATTCAATACGTTTATTTCAGACAATAATTTTTTTTTTACTTAAGTCTATTCACCCGAGCAAAAGAAAGAACGTAAACAAAGAGTCAATGGTTCTCAAACTTTTCTTCGTAATAAAGTATGCATTTTTGGATTAGCCTATATCTTTTTATAAGCAAGTATGCATTATAAACTTTACCTCGTTAAAAATGTCTTCATTCACTGTATTTAAAACTATGCCAATTGTTGGCAACTCATTTTTAAAATAAAATTCCCTTTTCATCTCACATTGAACTCATCCGACTGCTTATAAATGTAAAGCTTTGGTGTTGTGAGGGTGGTGGCGACGCTAGGCCGCCTTTGCGAAAGCTAGGTGAAAGAAAAAAATTACAAGCAAAATTAAAAGCATGCCACACGCATGTGAATTGGCTAATTTTATTGTTCATATTTTATTGTTAAATATTTCGCGAATAGAAAATTACATAATACATAATAATTAAGTTTTTTAAAGCTTTGTCTAAGCCAGATAATAATTAGTAGGTATTCTTAAAAAAACGATTTTATGTGATTAAATTGATTATTTGTATGTTTTTTTTTTTTATTCTGAGTTCTTGGTACGTATCCCCTACATTCCTATACAAATTAGGTACCGTTCCTTATCCACGGTTTCTGTATTCTCGGCATGTTTACGGAGCTTATAACTTTTTCTGTATTATTTTAGTGGGGGTATAAATGCAACGAAAGTTTGATTATCCTTGTATTTTTAGGATCTTTTTAGTGTAATCATTTCATAGAGGCGGTGTCATTATAGAACATTCTATAGAGTACTTCGGTCCAGTCTAGGTTTCGTTCGTCCAAGGTGACTTGAAAGTTTGTTCTTTAAAGAACCATTTTTATGGTTTGTTTACGTTCATTCTTTTGCTCGAGTGAATAGACTTATAGTGTAGGTAGTGAATTAATGTCTGTTCACTATCACGAAGCAAGAGTGAATTAGTGTCAGCCACCAAAAAGTATAATTTACTTTCACATCTTTGTACCGAATTTCATGACATTGATTACAATAACAGAATAAGACAATTACAGCTAGTATATACACTTAATATCTATTTCTTAAAAATCTAAGCCGTCACCAGAAGGCAGAGTGCCCAGAATGCTGGCAGCATTGCCACGTTTAATGGCAATGCTAATTCGTTGACCGAAATAGAAGCCAGCATTCCGATCACCTGTCGACTCTACAAGAAGTTTGGTAATATCTTTATAAATGGCGTGTGCTTCAGGTCCCCAAGGACCAAGGGTTTCAACCCCAAACGGCTCAAATAGGTAACCTCGGTCAAGATTAGCGTATTTTCGCCGTTTGAGGGACTCTGTTGATGTTGCTGCGGAGCCGGCCCTTACCGATGTCCCTGCAAGATGTGAAGGCGCTAGGGTATCTTCACACGTGGCATCCCAAACTAAAGGCCTACCCATCTTCCAGGGAATCAGAGTCATACCGTCAGGTATTTTACTAACATCTCGCATAAGGCCACGTGGTTCGAGGGTAGCTGCCACACTGACGCTGGTAAAAGCCTGACGGATGATGACATTAATAGAACTATGACGGAGCACACGTCCTGCACTAGAGACACATGGCAGTGGATGATGACCAAACTTATCAACGGTTTCACCATACTGACAACGGTGTGCAACGAGTCAAGGAGAACCTAAACGCAAAGAGGTGGCCACCCGAAATGAGTTATTATCTAAAAGGGTACCTAGATTTTTGGAAGGCAGAACATGTAACTAAAGTCCTGATTCACACTCGGAAACGGCGAGTAGACGAGCACGTTCTGATGAGCTGGTTGACGTATTAATAATATCTTTCCGTACTAGCTCACATAGTGGCTCATCCCACAGTCTCTGAGAAGAAAGGACTTTGGGCTGATTCTGGTCAGGACAGGCTATTTTCCATGAGCCTAAAGCTTCATTGATACCTGTAATTTCACAATTTTGACAAATTTTTCTATATACCTACATATGTTATTATTCTCGTATTTACTCCTGTATTCAATCAACTATAATTTATTTCACATCTATGTACCTATGTTACTATTCTCGTATTAACTCCTGTAGTCAATCAAGTATATTTTACTTTCTCATCTATGTAGATACCTTTGTTATTATTCTCCTATTTACTCTTGTAGTCAATCAAGTATAATTTACTTTCCCATCTATGTACCTATGTTGTTATTCTCGTATTTACTCCTGTATTCAATCAAGTATAATTAACTTTCACATCTATGTACCTATGTTATTATTCTCTTATTTAGGTACTCCTTTAGTCAATCCCATAAACCCTTTGAAATTAATTAAGATTGGGCCGATTCGCATTTCCGTAATTATCTACGTCAAAGAGGTTAATTAAAACTAAAGTAAACAAGTAGATTATCTAACGAAATCAAGATGGAGACTGACATCTTGGATTGCTTGACAAATTACATGAAGAATTTTGTTCGTAAAGTTAGCTGGTTATTTACAAAGTTAAGATGGTACGATTTCCATACATGTTTAGATAGATAGATAACTCTTTATTGTACCACACAAATACAAAATATAATACAGATGAAAATGCTGAGAAACAAGGAAGTACAAAGGGCGGCCTTATCGCTTAGAGCGATCTCTTCCAGGCAACCTTGGGATGGACTGGACTTATGATAACAATATAGACGGTGGCGTTTGAAAAACTAAAGGAAATTAAAATAATTAAATATTGGGTATATGTAATTATTTTAGTGTAGAGATGCTGAAATTCTGGAGGCGCTCAGGCTTATTTAGCTGATCTTCAGTGAGGTCCGGATAGCAGGCGTCGGCGTTGTCAAGGATGGGGAGCAAGAGGGACTGGGCGAGTGTTACCTTAGTGGAAGTTGGAAGGAAATTGCGCAGTCGCCGCAGTGAGCCGGCCGATGCGAACATTTTTCGGCTAAGTTCAGCCAATTGCGGCCCCCACTACAACTCATTGTCTATAATTAGACCCAGGTTTTTGACGGTTTTGCTAAAAGGAATTGTGACACCATCGAAGGAGATAGGAGACAAGGTCACTATGTCAATTTTAGCAGTCAACCTAGAACGTGGGTAGTTTTACATTGACTGCTAAAATTGAAATGGCGACGATGACTTGACTTTTCTTAGGATTCACCAAAAGACAACAAAATAAATAATGACCTCTCACGCAAGGATGCGTGAGAGGTCATTATTTATTGACGTTATGGCTAACATGAGGTCATTGATTGGAGCTTGTTGGTAGATCTGGAGATCGTCAGCGTAAAGGTGGTAGGAACTAGACAAAGACTGTGATATGGAGTTTATGAAAATTGCTAATAGGAGAGGAGAAAGCACGCCACCCTGTGGAACACCAGCAGTGATATTAAACCAAGACGAGAATTTATCGTCAAGCCGGATGCGTTGCCGGCGACCGAACAGATAACTATGAAACCAGTCAGTAACAGTTGGAGATATGCTAAGAGAACGAAGTATAGTAAGAAGAATGTCAAAGTCAACATTGTTGAAGGCATTGCAAAAACTAGCAATTACAACACAGTCACAAGCCCGCTGTCCATGCTCCGACGAATGTCATCCGTTATTTTAGAAAGGGCCGTCACGGTACTGTGACCGTGACGAAAACCAGATTGTAGAGGATTCAAGAGAGAGTTGCTAGAGAGAAATCGGCTGAGTTGATTGTGTACCAGACGCTCTAGCACCTTTGAGAGAAGACGTTTAACACATTTATACACTGAAAAGAGAGTAGTATGAGATGTTAATAAAATTACACATATTTAATAATAAAATCAACGGTAACCTCTTCACTAGGGCGTGTAAAGATGGGAAACGCTGGCGTTAACAAATATTTAATAGTAGGGGAGAGCAGGTAGCATTCATATAGCGGTCATATCTTTTATACTAAACACGTCAAAGCGTTTGTATTTGGGTGCGTGAAGCCACCCTGCACAGAAGCTAGCCGCAGAGTGGCGGGGCACTGCGGCCGCCGGCTTCGTTAGGACAAGTCGTGTAATATGTTTTCGCTCATTGTGAGTAATTTTTGGTTTCAAATTGTTAAGGGTTTTGTAGTAGTTTTGTAAAATCTGAGGTAGTAGTAAGGTTATCTCTAAATTTTATGTATGATTTATTTAGTGTTTGTCTAATTTATCGTGATAACATCCGTTTTGGGTTGATTTCAACGAGTATTTTTATTTTATATTAAGTGGGTTAAATTCGTACAGTACCAAATGTACCGTAAAAAGCAAAAAATTTCAATGTCCTAGTTTAACATGACAACATCCGTTTTTGGGTTAATTTTAACAAGTATTTTTATTTTATATTAATTTGATTGTATGTGTTGTGGTACATTCAAACAGCTATAAGTGGGGTACGTTCGAACTGTACCAAATGTAACAATAACAACACATAGGTAATCGAGGTCCCATCTGGCTAGAGGGCGTCTTACACTACATTTGCTGAGTCGCGGTCTCCACTCGAGAACACGTTCACCTCAGCGGTTCTCGATTCACGAGATTTGGCCGGCCCACTAACACTTCAGCTTGCTAATTTTTTGAGCTATGTCGATGACTTTGGTTCTCTGTCGGATGTATTCGTTACGAATCCTAAATCCTTCAGAGAAACTCCGAATATAGCTCTTTCTATAGCTTGCTGAGCGACTTAGAATTGGTGGACTCGGTGAGTGTCCACGTCTCAGCTCCGTAGGTAATGACGGGTAGGACGCACTAATTAAAACTTTCGTTTTAATTAGTGCGTTATGGATGAGGAGAAGACTCGACGTAGTTTTCCAAACCCTGTCCAGCCTAGCCGGATCCTCCTCTTGGTTTCCTTCTTGAAATTGTTTTTACCCTACCACAGAATCGGTTTAAGTGTACTCGGAAACAGTTTCGAGAAAGTGGCCATGTACGACCACCGGTCTTGAATCAATGTGGCCATTCATCATGACTTTGGTTTTATCCAAATTCATACCAACACCGATAAATCGGGAGGCTAAATCTAGGCCGCACAGCATCTGGTTCAGCTCCTCTAGCGACTCCGCCATTAAGACTATGTCATCAGCGAATCATAGGTGTGAGATGTAGTTGCCGTTTATGTTAATGCCCCTACCTTTCTAGTCCAGCATCTTAATCATATTATCTCTCTTGGATAGGTTTAGACTGCTGGCCCTGTACTTGGACACTCATGGTGAGTTTTTCGCTGTGTTTGTGTATTAATCCTGAACTTTACTTATTTTGTAGCTAGATAATGTATGTAAGAAAAGTGGCATTGAAACGGTGTTAAAATAGCTATTAGTTTTTATTTTAAGGGGCTTGAAAAAAAACTATGCATGCTACAGCTATTTACAACCGGATATTTATCATGATTTATGAAGTTTCAGCTTGGAAAGCTCAAAACTCAAATCATCGTAAGTAAAATAAAAATATAAATAAAATATTTCAAATATTCAATATAATGGATATTCAAATATTCAATATAAATTTCAGATATTTAATATAATGGATATTTCAAATATTCAATATAATGGCCAATCTTGTATCCATAATATTTTGTTAGTAAAAACTATTATAAAACTAAAAAACTTAAAGTTAGTAACAACTAATTATAAAACACACACACTAATTATAAAAGAAACATTACATTACACCTATTATTACCCTACGCACAAAACAAATCCATATAGGAGAGCAAAGCCTATCAGCAATAGTTCTCAGAATGCTGCTCTTTTTGCGCAGAATAGCTATGAACCCGTCTACTTAGTACTCCGCAAAAATCCTTGATACACTGCAGTAGCGCGGCAACCCCAACATCATCCTGAAAATATTGTTGTATTGCGTATACACGCAGGGTCTCCAGCGGTTTTTTGGCATACCGAACCCATAGGTTCGCCGTATAGCTTTGACAGTAAGCCTTTTATTCACACAGATACGCTACAACTGACACGCATGCTCAGAAGTCTCAGAAGATGCATTACACCAGCTGACAAAATTAGACTGGTTTCTATACCAGTACTGAAATATCTGTAATAGACCCGGCGGAAGACCCCTTTCCCTCAACTTGTCCTAGAGCACGTTATATGACACTAGATCGAATGCCTTGGACAAGTCGAGGAAGCAGGCATACACCGGCGTCCTCCGACTGGTGAAGTATTGGACAGTATGCTTGAGAGAGAGAGAGAGAGAGAGAATCTTTATTTGTAGCAACTACACACTACATATACTTAATACATTAATGAAACTTAAAGCTACAAAATGGCGTCCGACTCAGCATATGTTGTAATAGCCGTAGGCTACCACAACGCTGGTCTTCCGTCGGAACCATGTTGCGGACGTCACGTACGATACACAACATTAAAACCATGAAATACATTAGATTATTGCTTGGGATAGATTTGATTAGATTATTGCTTGAGTCCTATGATTGCGCTTTCTGTTGAGAGTCCAGGCCTAAACTCGAACTGCGCGTGATGGATTTGGAAATACTCTAATACCATAGAATCCAGCACCTTAGCTATTGTCGTGGTCAAAGAGATCAGGCGATAATTCTCCCTGTCCGAGATGTCTCCTGTCCTGTTCTTAATGATCGGTACCACTTTTGTCTTCATTAAGTCTGGCGGTAGGTACGAATGACTTAGACACATGGTAAAGAACATGGAAAGGAGACCGGGCAGCTGTGCCCTGAGTGTGTGCTGTGGGCAGCGGGTGCTCGATACTCAGTCCATCGTGACCGGAAGGTTTTCCTCCAGTCATATTCTTAATTGTCGCTCTGTGATTAGCTTTGCGGGCAATTGTACTCCGCTCCCGGATCGCTGGACCCAGCATCCAACTCCTCATCCGAAGGTCCAAGGGGGGATTGTACCATGAAGTGTTCTATGAAAATCTGTTCAATTTTGCCCCCCTCATTATGTCCTTAATGCTCACAGGAAGGCCAGGCCATGTTTAACCTATTGGTGGACTTCCAAAATGCATAAGTAATAAATATGCCGTGGTAAATGAATTTTGTATTAATAACCATGATGGATTTAAAAGATTAAATGTATGAATGCTACCTGCACTCCCCTAAGTACCTACTTATTGTTATTTGCATAAATAAGATCAATAAAGATTGAAAACCAATAAAATCATAATTTTTATTGATTATCACCACTAAAGTTATCATCACTAATATTAATACTTTTCTTCAATTTAGTTAGTTTTCTGTCCGGTGTTACGGGGCGTAATGTACAATTCGCAGCAAGCATTTAACGTTACACTGTGTGTTAAAATCCGCATCGTTGCTCGATGCGAGCGCCTTCTTTCCTTCTGTACTGACTTGACTGCACGAACGCTCGCTGCGTGACACGTTACGTACATTACGCCCCGTAACACAGATCAGTAAGTACCCGGCTTTAGATTGTGCAGGATCTATTTGTTTCTGAATTGAACCATCTTTAAGAGTTACGTAGGTAAAGGACCTACAATTTCTCAAGTGGCGTCTTCTTATTAGAATGTGCGTGGCTAGGTGATTATTTCCCTTGATCTTGTCCCAAGATACAAAACCCATTTAAATTCAATTTTAAGTTTGTATTCAAGATTTTGGCTCCACGTAACGTACTCGTAAGTGGGTTACGTTTGGGACATGATTTGGAAAATCTTACACACACACTCTCATGCACCGTGGAGTTCGCGGGGCGCCCGACCGTGACCATCATCATCGTCAACCTATCCTAGTCCACAGCTGGACATAGGCCTCCCCTAATGAGCGCCATAGCGGCTCATCCATCATCTGCCTGCAGTATTTCACAGATCGTCATCCCACCTGGCTGGAGGGCGTCCTACACTACGTTTGCCGAGTCGCGGTCTCCACTCAAGAACACGTTTTCCCAGGCGGTTGTCGGTTCTTCGCGAGATGTAGCCGGTCCACTGCCACTTCAGCTTGCTAATTCTTTGAGCTGTCTATCGACATAGCTAGATTATATATATAGATTTTAGTTCTCTGTCGGATGTAGGTATTCGTTACGAATCCTATCCTTCAGAGAAACTTCGAGCATAGCTCTTTCCATAGCTCGCTGAGCGACTTTGAACTGGTGGACCAGCCCTACCGTGAGCGTCCACGTCTCAGCTCCGTAGGTCATAACGGGTAGGACGCACTAGTTGAAAACTTTAGTTTTCAAGCATTGCGGTATGGATGTCGAGAAAACTCGACGTAGTTTCCCAAACGCGGGCAGCGTTTGGGAACCTACGTTCCGCCTTGCCTAGCTGAATCCTCCTCTTGGCCTCCTTCTCGAAATTTTTTTTACCTAACTGCAGAATCTGCCCGAGGTAAGTGTACTCGGAAACAATTTCGAGAAGGTTGCCATATACGACGACCGGTCCTGGATCAATATGGCCATTGATAATGACTGTGGTTTTTTTGTTATATGTATGTTCGTAAAATGGAAAACATTATTAAGTGGTTTTTATTTTAGTAGAGTAGGTTTCTCATCATCAACCGTTTTGAGCACGCCTCCCCTTATCTCTCTCGCATGCATCAAGTTTCCCGTACATAATGGGAGACTTGTTCCACCCGGATCTGGTGATCATCTGACAGCCAGGATCAAGTCACCCACATAATAGAGGACACATTGTACGATTCCCATTTTTTTACTTTTTTTTAAATATCTTTTAAATCTTATAGAAAATCAATAAGTATCTTCAAACATTTTTTTACTAGATAAATTATAAATGCTTTAGTCACAAATCATCACAGTTTTGACGGTAAACTTTTATTTTATAGACCAAAATAAAACTGTAGTTACCCAGTTTCCCCTACTTAAGTAAAACTAGGAAATAAAGTGACCACTGTGATTTTTTGTTCACTACAATCTTTTTAAGGTAAAGTAACGAAGCGAACAAGAAACCTTTACCTTGTTAGGTTGTTACTTTTCGAGTTGGAGCAAAACTTGCAGTTACATATAATTGAGAACATTACCTACATACATATATGTAATTATAAAAAAAAACGTGCGCTAATACCTAAAAAATAAATCCTACTTATATTAAAAAGCCGAAAGTTTGTGAAATGTGATAATTCACAGATAAGAAAATTTCGATATCATAGACAAAGTTTGTTGAACTGTCAAAACGAACGGTCACTATACTCTATTAATGAGCCTTCACCGTTTGCCCCATCTCTGTCCGCCCGTCGTTTTTATAAAGAACCGTAATTAGCAGGGAAACGAACTTTTCACAAAAAACTGATTCCTTACACGGGGCGAAGAGTTGTTTTATTATTACGTGCGAAGCCGTGGGCAGAACCATATAGTATAGGTTATGCCCGCGGCTTCGCACGCACATTTCTTGGATAAAAAGTAGCTATGTCCTTCTCCGCGATATTATTTATTTCTGTGCCAAATATTTTTTTATAATGGCCGTGCTTTTATAATGTACCTGCCGTCAATTAGTATTAAGGTCTTTGGCTGAAAAACAGCGCTGAGCATAAAATGTTTAGCACACGCTGAACATTTTCACCAACCCCTATTTTGGCGCAGGGACATGGAGTCTGAGCGACCTTATATTTTATACAACCACCCTTTTTGTGTCACTTACCTACGTGTTATAATGTTTTTGTTTTCCGTTGGTTTTTTTTTATACATTGATTTTTCTATTATATTCTACCTTCTTTTATCTCCAAGAAACATCTACCTTCATAAAAAAGCAGTGAAGCATGAAATTAAACAGCTTGCAGCAACTTGTTAATCGCTTGGACTTCTGCCAATGCCCAATTTGTGAAACGCTGACAATTTGTACAAGATATACCTTGCTGCTTCTAATTGAAAAGGTATGTAAGTTTCTTAGTAAAATATTTAGATTTTTGTTGCTTTTCAGGTATAAAATGGTGAGTTTTATAATAAATAAACACTAAAATAAAAAATAAATATCATTGTTTGATTATCTCAAACAATGATGAGTTCACCTGTACCTATTTAATAATTAAGTATTTTTGTTGTTATTTATCATAAAACTCACCATTTTATACCTGAAAAGCAACAAAAATCTAAATATTTTACTAAGAAACTCTCATTCTCACATGTCCATTTCCTGGTTTATTTTAAGAGGTTAGAAATAACCAAACTTTCTCGCGTTCTAACATTTGTGTTAGGTATTGCTTGAGAGTGGCGCCATAAAAATATTTGAGATTCTGAATTGTATTAATATAATAATAATAATAATAATAATAATAATTCTTTATTGCAGACACAATGATCCATATTTGACGTACAAAAAAAATAGATGTTAATGTTAAACCCAAATACATAAGTACAAAGATTGGTACATAAAAATAGTCTTATTACAATACAATATTTAGGTGGCAATATCCACCCACCGTCTAAATGTAGTTGTATGAATAAGTCTTTCTGCCAGACTTCTGATAATTGAATTATCGCACGAGTCAACTCTGGACATAAATGACGCAATCCTCTTCCGCTGAATAGCGTTGAAAGAGTCTACGCGGGCCTGTGTTAGCATTTCAGAAGCACTACAGAAGCGCTTCAAGCCCATCAGTTGTCTGAAAATGTTATTATAGGCCACGCGTATTCTGTCATGCGTCTTTTTGGTGTAGTCAGTCCAGAGCTGACAGGTGTAAAATGTCTGGCAGAAAGACCTAAACAATGTCAGTTTCACGTCAGGCGACGATCTATAGAACTTCCTTGCGATCATGTTCCCTACGATACAGAGTGATCTACGCTGCCGTTCCACATCATCATCATCTTTAAGGTTAGATGTCACAATGTGACCAAGGTACTTGAATTTCTCGACTATTTTTACAGGCTGCCGGTTCAGATAGACCTCCGGTACGCTCACCGGTCCCTTCCCGGACCTGAATATCACCATTTCTGTCTTTCCTGTATTATATATTAAATCATGTTCTTTTGCATATCTTTCACAGATTTTAATTAATTTCCTCATGCCTTTAATCGAAGGGCTAAGCAGCACCATATCATCGGCATAGCTCAGGTTGTTGACGTATCTGTCATCCACTCTGAGCCCTACCGGGGTGCTGCTTAGCTCCACGATTAAATCATTCACATAAGTGTTAAACAGGTCCGGAGAGGTGAGCCCCCCCTGCCTCACACCGCATGGAAGCTGGTATTTCCCAGACAACTCGGAACCCCACCTGACGCTGTTGGTCTGCTTGCGATACCAATATGCAAGGAGATCAACGACCTCAGGTGGAGCTTCCATGCTACTGCCACGCAGCTTCTTCCACAAGAGGTCGTGGTTCAGTGTATCGAAGGCACGGCTGAGGTCTAAAAAACATGCGTACACAGTAGTTAGTCGCTGTTTGTAGTAACCGACAACCTGCTTCAAGGAGAAAATAGCCATATCTGTAGAGACCTGTGAACGAAACCCAAATTGTCCGTCGTCAATATGATTTTGGCTTAAATATGACTGTATTACTCGCTCAAGTACCTTGGCCACAATCGTTGCCAGAGAAATAGGCCTATAGTTGGCCATGCTCGATATATCTCCAGTCTTATCTTTAGTGATAGGGACAACCAACGTTCGGAGTAAGTCCTCAGGTAAGTAGCAATGCCTCACACACAGATTATAAAGCCGCGCCAGCACCACACAGATATGTTGGCCCGCATTCAACAGATGCTCTATGCTCAGGCCGTCATGACCCGGAGACTTACCACGTTTCATTTTTCTCAGTATTGTTTCAACCTGCTTCGGTGTAACAGTGACTACGTGTTGAGCCTCCGGGCCCCGACTAGTCTGAGATTCTAAGGTAACAGTATGTTGCTGCTTTTTCATTACATTAAAATGATTTTTAAATAGTTCAGCTATGATTTTTTTATCTTTTTCTCCTTCAACACTAACAGGCATATTATTTGTACGGTTCAATTTCTTAGTTTCATTCCAAAAATCTGTAAAATTTCCAGCACTGTGATGCCGGGCCAACACCTCCATTTTAATTTTATCCTGGTTATTTTGTACATACTTAAGCGCGGCTTTAAACTCTCTGCGCGAGGCAGTCATGTTCACATAGTGATATCCCGAGCATGGCCTTCCACACTCTACCCACATCAAAAATTTTTCTCTAGCCTTAACGTGAAGTCGCCTGACGTGAAAATTCCAGCCAGTTACTTTCTGCCCTTTTCTTTTCATTTTAGACTCAAAACTCTGTTCGGCTGCTACTTGCAGGGCGCCCACAATATCATTGTAAAAAACATCGATGTACTTGTGATGGTCATAATTTTTGCATAATAATTTATAATTTAAACATTCTAAATTTATATAGCGCTTATTTATATTACTTAATTTACTGTTGCATATATTACGATATTTATCTATCTGTTCCCGTTCCCTATTTCCCCATAAATATTTAAAATTGTTAGTAAAAGTATCACAGCATGTTTCTTTCGGTCTTATTCGATTCATATTAAAATTAATGACTAGAGGAAAGTGATCCGACCAATAGGAGTCGTACATCACGTGCAGATCAGTCACGAGACTTGCCGCAGCGGACGACGTGACGCAGTGGTCGAGCCAGCGACACGTTCCGTGCGCATCGCTTACAAAGGTGTACGTACTTGGATCGAGCCTCTCTAAGTCCAAACAAAACAATGATTGCTCTTCACAATAATCCACCAGCTCTTTTCCAAAAAGAGAACCTGGGTGCGCGTTAAAATCGCCTAGGATCACAACACATTCCGTTTCGGAGCTTTCAATTACGGCACTTATCAACCCAAGACACTGAGTATAATCTGGCAGATTATCTTCACAATCAATAGGCATGTATACGCTTAACACTAAAAGGCTACGCTCACCCTGAACTAAACGTACCGCCACGATTCGGTCACTATCACACTGCACTATTTCGGTTCTGCTAAACAAGCTCGAGCGCCACATGAGAGCCGTTCCACCGTAGGGCCTCCCCCGCAGTGGACCGGCAGATGTATCCACCGAAGACTTCATACAGCATCCAAACTCCTTGTCAATTTCATTCATGAAATCCAAGTCGTGTGGCATCAGCCAAGTTTCTTGAAGTGCGATCACATCTACAGTTTTGCATAGCTCCTGCACGTGTTTTACAGACCTCTTAACCGACTTACAGTTAAAAGAAATAAAAGTCATATTTTCTTTACTTTGTACTACCATACTGATTTGTTGATGCAGCGGTCACTCTCCTATCAGAGGAACGCGGTTGACGATATTTCCGAAATACCAAGTTGGCAGGCCAAAAATCTTTTTGTAGAAAAGTATTTAATTTTGAAGCAATTACTGTTATTTTAAAAGAATTAAAATTGGTTTCCTTAATCTGGTTGAGCAATTCAACTTCAAAACATTCTTCCTTCATCTCTTTTATGTAGTCCTTAATATCATTTTCATTTATTTCTTTTTTCGCGCGGGATATATAAACGTAGGCATAAGACTCCACCGCTTGTAATTTCGAGGAATTTTGTAAAGTTCCTCTCTCATTTCTATACCTATAAATAGGTTTTTTCCTGGTAACCAACGTAAAACCATCCGCGTCGTCATTTCGTGATTCCGTAGTGCCCGCGATAGTTCTATACGAAGGTGTATAGGGCCTATCGTATAGCGCTCTCGGCTGCGCTTTCTGCGATAAGTTTCTGCCTACAGCGGCATTCCTCGAAGCTTGCGGTGCTGGCGCAAGCGCAGTCGGCGGCGATGGCACTTTGTAGGTAGGTAGTCTCGCAGCAGGCCTCGGTGAGAGCGGGTGCGCGCTCGAGCTCGAGTGTAGCGGCTCCCCGCGCTCTCCGCGCCCGCTTCGTTCATTTGTGATGTTCGCGCTCGTGCAGGTAGACCCAAGCAAATCGCTGTCAGCTACGAAAATACCCACACTTGTGCTAGGTAAACAATTCATAGCAATGTTTCTGTTGTTCTTATCCTCAGGATAAGACCCAAGAAACAGATCTTTTTCCGGATTGCAGTTGTCATTGCGGTATTCTCGTAACTCAGAAATCATTCTCTTTAGGTCGTCAATTTCGCCCTTTAGTAAAGACATGTCATAAGTTTCCTGGCAGACTGGTTTAGCCTTTAACCCGGCTACGTCATTTTTTAATAAAGTAATGTCTTTTAAAAAAGTTGTCACGTCAATGTGATCGAAAGAGACAGCTGGCAATTTATTTAGATTTTTAGCCACAAATACGGGTAGGCAGTCGGGCTCAAACTCTTTGATAAGTTTGATAATTTCTTGAATAGTCTTCGATTCCGACCCTTCTTTTTTCCGCGTAAGCTTTTTTGAAGGCGCCAGTAATTTGTATGCGATAGATCTCGCAATCTCGATCTCTTCACAAGTGTAGGCACTAAGACATATCTGCACTATGCTTGTTTCCGGTAGGGTGTCAACTTTATTGCTCACGAAAGCCAGCATCTCGTTAATAGTCACTTTACACTGTTTACATTTTAATTCACCCACAGTACTTTCGCCACTATTTCGACTAACCGCGCCAGGTTTGGGAGATCGGAGCATGACGAATGCGTGCGCATGCGGTGCGCGCATCAGCGAAACTGACTTAATGATGATTTTGCGTGGGAGTAATGATTGAAACTGTTCAGTATTTTGCTCACTGTTTCACCCTTAAATCTAATATAAGCTTCCAAGTCCCGCTATAAAATTGGGCGAAAAATTAATTTGTCAAAACTGGACGCGCACTGATTGGGGTATTCATAAGGCTTATGGTTTCCCAGTTAAAACAAAATGGAATTAAAATGGAACGACGACGGTCATTCAGTAAACCAATCCTGTTTCATTGGGAGGGGGATTTTCACGGCTCTGTTAGGTACCTACCTAATCAATAAAATTATAAAGCTGCAAATAAACAGAATCCTTTTACACCTTTTTTCGTCATTGTTAGAAAAGACCTTTAGTGACTAACCAAATTGCCAATGTCATCCCTCAGTGTCATCCTTGAAAAATACCTGTAGTGAACTAACCAAATTGCCAATGTCTTAGATGCACTTGCCGATGAACTTATCGTAGATAGGCCATACAAAATCCTCTGTACCTACAAGGTACCTACATATTTTTATTGTCATCGTTGGAAAAAAGCTACCTAATCAAATTGCCAATGTCTTAGATGTACTTGCCGATGTACCTACTAACCGTAGGTACATAGGCGTCTACCTATCCCACAAAACCCGCTGATGATCAAAGAAACAAATTGGCGAAATGTAGATTCCAATTTCCTGTTTCTTACATGTTGCGTATACATACTGCCTACCTTCTGTGGACTACCGTACCTAACCTACATTATTATACACCCATCATATTCAGGGATTCTTCAATACAAACGAGTTTTTCAAAGTTGGCTGGCAATATGAAAACAAGAAAATATAAATATGGTAGAGTCTGAAATATTGTAAATACGTTGGACTTGGAAGTGAAGGAATGCTAGCGTCCATTCGTTTGCTTAAGGGACATTTTTATGGAGCTCTAGTAAAGATGTAGTAGGTATTTAAATTATGAAAAAATTACGCAGTTCAGTGCCTGACCAGGTGATAATGTCCTTCCAGCCGGATTTCGGCCAGCCTCAACGGTGACTAGACATGTGCTCAGGGCATATTAATAGTGCACAAGTGTGCCTGGGCAGGAATCTTGTAAGCACGTTCAGTCTCCAAGCATATTAAAAGCTTGCTTCGAAGTGTTTCTTGACTGATGAGTGCCTGAAACATATAGGTACTTATAATGCAGTACCGAGACAGAATACCTTCTTTTTTAATATCGTACATTCCATTGTAAATTACCTAACCCACAACTCAATGTAAACATGTGCACCACATAATGAGCTACTTATTGCGGGTCAGACAGATAGACGACAAGAAGAAATAAAATCGGAAAATAAATGCGGTAAGACGTGAAACTCTTGAAGCTCGTAGCAAAGTTCGCAAGATGGCAGATTTCCAAAGAAGCTGCTTACAAAAACTGTTAGTTCACCCTATTTGTCATCCTCGGGCTACTCAGAATACATAGATAGTATTTTCAGTTGGTGGGTAAATCGATTTTATTCCTTGGGTTACATTTTGTACGAGAGAGGTAGATCGAATTATTGTAAGCTTTGAAAAAACCGGGTAAAAGTTCCATTGATAACTCAAAAATTTGCTGACGTTCCCTCACCCTCCGTAGAATGTCTTCCTTCCTTACGTATCTGTACGTAATTACCTGCATTGTAGCCGAAAGATGTCCACAGCTGAACATAGGCCTCCCGAATAGGTCAAGGTTTGGTAGGGTTTGTCTTAAATCGCCAAGCTTGGCAGGCACTGTACTAAGTAGAAAAGTAGGGCCCGTGTTATGAAACTATGCTCAGTCATCGATCTATGCTTTAGTCGGGTTAGGGTGAATCTCGTCCGCGACAAAACTTCTAAAAAACGACCAGAGAACCAGTTCACTTTCCTTCATAGTACAATACGCAGTAGGTATATTCACAGTATAAATAATTAAATAATACTATAATTAATAATTATGTAATTTCCAAAGTTACTCTGTCTGTCTGTCTGTCTGTCTATCTGTCTGTCTATCTGTCTGTTACCTATTCAAGCCTAAACGGCTGAACGGATCTTAATGAAATTTGGCAGGGAGGTGGTAGGTATCCCGCGAACGGACATAGGCTAGTTTCAAACTCGGAAAAGAGCGTGTTATGCCGCGGGCAGCAGCTAGTGATCAGATAAGACGTGGATTTTTTTACTGTCCTAAAAAAACACTAAAGCACTGTCGCCGACGTCCATACTGATACTCTATAAAGTGCACCTGTGTTTGCGCGCACACTTCTGTACTATAGTGTATCCTGCGCACCTGCCAGTCTTCGTTGAACTGGGCGCGCCGCCGCCGTGGTCGAAATTCGGGATCTATTCCTTTCTAATAACAAAAAAGTAATACTAAATGGTATTTGTTTATTCTCCTCATTAAATTCTATTCCTAACGAATACCAAAACAAGATAAATGGTATGAGGTACAGTCAGTAATAAAAATGCTCAAGTGATTTAAAGTAGTGTTTATTTAGTGTGTCTTATCGAAACAAATTAAAGTAATTTTACTATTGGAATTATTAAAGCGGGCAATCAGAAATGCCTATGTAATTATAAGTAAGTACCTTTAACTAGTAAGTAACTTTGGCACAACATATAAAAAAATAGAAAAACGATTATAAAATATGAGACAATCAAAATGGCGAAAGACAGTCAAAATGGCGTTCATCGCGGCTTGTTCAATACCTGTCAAAAATTTTGACGGCTCCCATTCAGGAATTTTTTTGTTTCAAAATTTCGAATCAAGCTTTGTATGTTTCTTCTTTCTTATTGATAAGTAACACATAAATCAGAGGTATTATGCGAGTGTGGTCTTCGTCACTTCCAAGATCTCCATGGATAGTGTAAAGCTGCACAAAAGGCGCAGGGCAGCAATCGAACGTTCAGTCACATTCAAATAATTTTAGTTTTGAAATGAGTGCTAGTTGATTGGGACTGGATAAAATTATTATTCGTGTGTTAAAAGACTCATCTTTATGATCAAAAAATACAAAATCTCGAAATTGTAAGGGAATTTCTACTTCATCAACTGACTTGCACCTTATATTTGACACACCAGCTTCCTGGTTTCTTGCTGTGTATAATTTAGTTTTAAAGTTTTCAAACGATGGGATATTTTCCACCAAATTCATTTCACTATTACAGAACTGCGATTTAAGCTTATTATAATTCCTTGGTATTGGAGTGAAATCAGAGTTATCGACTGTTTCTCGCAAGTCATTGAGCTTCTTTAACATTAGGTTGTTAACTTCATCAAGCTCGCAGCTATGACTTTTCTCATTGAAAATATTGCAATCCTGCGGGGGCCAAAATAAAAAAAAATACTGACTGACTGACTAAAAAATAATTTAAGTATATGGTTGGTAATATACCTTTTATTGCAAAGATTCACTGCACTCTTTAATCTTCACGCATCTCCAATGACTCCATCCATTTTTTTTTCTCTTTTTTTTTGTGAATACACAAAAAACCAACCAATAGGTAACCAGATAGTAGAACCAAGCCACCATTTCTTTAGTGGTTCCCAAAAATGTGGATGGCCGAGCTTCATCAGACATTTCTAAGAAAATAAATACATAGGTATCTAAATCGGAGAATACTCGGACATGACATATTATATTACTTACCTCCAATTTTTATCATTTTAAAATTAGACTTTAATATACATATAAATTATACAAACAATATATTACGAAAATAGGATTATTTAAAATTAAAACACCAAAAAATTAAAAATAATAAAAAACTTATCAGATACCACTTGCACTGAGTCTCTAGTAACCTACTCCTCGCGTGCCACTTTACGGAATAGTACAGAGGAATTGACAAAATATCCCTCAAAGTCAGGCCAGGTAATAATATAATTTATGCAAGGACATAATATTAAAGAACATAATATTAAATTAATTGAAAGCAAAATAAATTGTTTCTGTGACTGTACCAAAAGTTCAGTTTTGGTATTCGTTGGGAATAGATTTTTTATGACGTCAATAAACTAATACCATTGGTATTAGTTTTTTGGTATTAGACAGGAATAGATCAAATTCGGCTAGGAGGGCATTATCATCATCATGATCATCAATGTTATAAATTTGAAAGTAACTCTGTCATTTCTGTCTATAATTTAAAAGGGAGGTAGATAGTATCCCGGGGACGGATATAGGCTAATTTTTATCAAGGAAAAGCGCGCGCAAAGCCGCGGGCGGAAGTTAATTTTCCTATAAAATAATATTGATGGTCTTATTTTATTCTATATAATAATGTTGCCGACATCTACACACCGGGATGTGTTGACGACGGCGTTGCCGACTCTGGTGTGTAGCAGTTGGAAACAAGCCACTGCGTAATGTGGCTGCCATTCTGGTTCATTACGAACTTGGAACAACTGCACGTACTCCGTGTAAAGTCGATTGCAAGACGAGCATTTGGATCGCTGCGCTTTGCCGCCAAGTTTGTTTAGGTAAGTGCTTAAACCGGCACAGCTTGATAATAGAGGTAGTTACCTCAGTGACGACGATGGATAATTTATTCAAAGTCTCTGTCTGCAGGTGCCGATGGATCTATATCAGCTCAAGTTCTTAGCAAATCTGACCTAGGGTAAAGAGCTGATGCTTTAAATATACCAAACACTTATTTAAGCGACGGTCAAGGTAATTTGTCAATATTTAGATAGCATCGAGTAAGGTCTACTGAGCAAGCCAGTCAATAGGTACTAGACTAGAAATCATCATATACAGCAGATGGACCCTAATGGCTCGATGGCTAGGGGGTATGATCTTTTATCATGAGGTACCAACAGCCAATAACATAAATAAAGGAAAAGAAAACACCACGCCCGGAACAAAAATCTGCGGTTCATGCAAAAATTGGTCCAGCTACGTGGTGGGAATCGAACCCGCAAACTGCTGCGTCGCAGGCGGACCTTCGCCCGCTGCATCACTGACGTCGTAAGAGGTCGAGGTGGTTATTTTTATGGAGGTATGTGTGGTTATTTTCTTTTTTGTCAGCAAACTGTTTATAATAGACTTTCGCTTGGTAGAACCAAGCGAAAGTCTATTATAAACAGTTTGCTTAGCCTGGATTGTGCAAAGAGCATCTCAATGGAGGCGAGAACAATTTATTAAATCTCATAGTGACCAGGGACGGATCTAGGATTGCATGTATTTTCTCCCCTTTTCAGCACATTATCAAATAGATGGTTTGGTTTCACAATGGCTCAGTAAAGAAGATCAAGTAGGTACCTAACCAGTAGGTAACTAAGAGTTTTTTTAATACGCATGTCCTAACCTAAGCAGAAGATGATGATGATGATGATGAAGACAATAAATGATTCTCTCTCCAATTTTAGCAAACCTTCCTATCCACTCATTGCTAATAAGTACCTACCTACCAACTTATTCGAATCAGCTGAAATCGAATCAGGTTCAAATCCGGTCAGGCCACTCCGTAGGTACCGGAAAGAAATGTTTGGACAGGAAGGCCCGCACAAACTGGTTAAGTTCGCGAAAAACTGCTGGACGCGAGCCGCGCTGGACCGTTCCGGCCAAAGTACATACATAAACTCATACTAATTTATTAGCCCAAGGCACACTTGGATACGTGAATTTACAATAATATAGGTTACAGTTAATGGTGCTTAAAATAATAATTCAGAGGCAAGTGGACGTCTCGTGCGGTTAAAATGATGATGAGGGTCATAAGGCCGAACGAGCCCACGCTACGTCCCTAACTTCGTCCCCTATCTTCTGCCTGACGGCGCAGCACCAGCTTTTAAGGAAACACTTGATGTAGAATTATACACGCCTTCTGCATTAAGCTACGCGTTATTGTGGCAACATAAAGCGAACCCGACTCCAGCTAATTGCGAGTTAGACGTGAGAAGAATAATGAATCTTACTAGAGATAGGTACCTATCTAGGTACCTAGATAGGTAGGTACCTAGATAGGCCTACGAACTACATACAGAAAGTATAATGCTGTTTTCTTCTTTGTTGCGCTTGTTTATTTCTCGGTTGATATTTTATTGATATAGGTATTACCAGCTTTATTTCTAAATCTTTTAAACAAGCTGGATACTTGACTCGTACTAGTTATTTAAATTTTACCTACATTATATGAATCGAATGTAGCCCTACGCCTTCTAACCAACTTTTGTGCCCGAAGCACGTTCAGTTAAAAATATATACGGTACCTACCCATAGGTAAATAATCTAAGCTACCTATCTAATTTTGTCGATTTTCAAATTCGTTACAAAATATATTATTTTTTGTATTGTGTCGCGTAGATAACAATCCAAATCGTTTATTAGCGCAACTGTTCCTGCAACGTGAATGTCAATTTCACTGTCGGTTTGTGATTGTCACAGGATTGAATGTCAATGTCAAACCAGCATGTTCACAAACTGTCAACAAACAAGAAACGAAATTGCTCATGTTGTGCAACTTTTCTCAAAATTAACGCAATATTGATAAAACTGCAAGTTACTAACTGAAACTTCTCGAAATTCCAAACCATACGGACACATTTGTGCGCGTAAAAGTGCAACCATCTTCAAAATGCGGCTGATAGACTCCACGAAACTCACGGACCTTCAAAACAAACCGAGTAATATCCGAAATATTTGCATTGTGGCTCATGTAGACCACGGGAAGACGACCCTGGCTGACTCCCTGATCTCCAGCAATGGCATTATATCGCCTAGAATGTCTGGAAAGCTGCGGTACATGGACAGCAGGCCTGACGAACAGGCGCGGGGTATAACCATGAAAAGCAGCAGCATATCGCTGTTCCATGCTGTGAATCAGCAAGAATATCTTGTAAACCTCATAGATTCACCAGGACATATTGATTTTTCAAGTGAAGTATCCACTGCTGTCAGGTTATGTGATGGAGCCATTGTTGTAGTAAGTAAACAAACAACTTTATGAACTTCTTTTCTGCGTAGCCCTCACTCGTAAATCATGATAGTGTAGCTTACTACAACTATTATCTACTACTTAGAATTTAATGAAGTACCTACAAATACCTACATTCTCAAACAAAAGTAAAGCAGCTAAATTCTTATTACAGTCCATTTATGTGCCTTATGGTTGTTCAAGTACTATAAATATACATTGAACAATCAAATCAATAAAATTTATCTATTTTCAGGTTGATGTGGTAGAAGGTGTATGCCCACAAACCCGCCTTGTCCTGAAACAAGCATACTCGGAAAACATGAAAGCTGTTCTTGTTTTAAACAAGATTGACCGTCTGATTTTAGAGATGAAGCTGACTCCGATAGATGCTTTTGTGTTGCTTCAACAACTGTTGGAGCAAGTGAATGCTGTGATGGGAGAGCTGTTTGCTACGGAAGTATCTGTTAATGAGGAGAAAACTATTGAGAAAGAGGTTAGTTTCTATTTTTTTGGGTGTCATATATCAGCTCACAGATGTTTCTTCCTTTTAGTATGATAAGCTAAAAGG
This sequence comes from Eupithecia inturbata, assembly GCA_963662085.1. Taxonomy (NCBI): domain Eukaryota; kingdom Metazoa; phylum Arthropoda; class Insecta; order Lepidoptera; family Geometridae; genus Eupithecia; species Eupithecia inturbata. The sequence continues at coordinate 3,196,442 of OY759194.1, read as the reverse complement.
AAGGAACAACATTGACATAATATAAATATTGATTGTTTTAGTTAAAACTAATTTACAGGGATAAAAAGAAATCAATACCTAATAATATGCAATGGTAAATAAGTACCTAATCTGTAAGCTTCTCTCCATTTTCTAAATTTTTGTTAAATAAAAATGGTAAAAGTAGATAAAAATAATTTGCAGCAAAAGAAAGAAAAGCTGAAAGAGGATAACAACTTCTACGATTGGACTTCTGCCCTTGAAGATGCAGATGACTCCAATCTCTACTTCTCACCGGAGCAAGGCAATGTTGTGTTTGCCAGCGCAGCTGATGGCTGGGGCTTTACTACTCAAACTTTCGCCAGACTATTCTCTGAAAAACTTGGTAAGTTTGAACTATTACAACCCTACTGTTTTTGACTCAGCCTATATTGTCTCACTGCTAAGTAAATGTGAAAAGTTTCTTTAATATAAAATATCTTACATCTCTGTTGGGGAAAGTGTCCAGACTTTGTATTTTTGGGAAGCTTGTTTATGCTTTATCCATTCCTAGTGGTTGATTTATTTTCTATTCTAAACCAAATATAAACTTGCACCATAAACTGAGTGAAATAGAGTTCATTGGGTAGAAATTCAGGATGACAAAGGTCAACCTGAATACCATTAGCAACTAGACGGTTATATTCTTATTCATGATAAGTTTAAAAAAGGCTACTTTGCTTTGTTCGCACTTTTGCTAAAGTGATGACTTTTATTTTAGGAGTAAAAGAAGATATCCTATGCAAAGTCCTTTGGGGAGACTTTTACTTGAACTCAAAAACGAAACGCTTTATGAAAGGCGCCCAAGAAAAAGCGAAGAAACCCCTATTTGTTCAAGTCATACTAGACAACCTTTGGAATGTCTATGAGACAGTTGCTATAAGAAATGAAAAGGAGAAAGTGCCGTTAATCTGTGAAAAACTTGGAATAAAGCTTACAACGCGAGATCTAAGGCACACAGACTCAAGAGTGCAACTACAGTCACTCATGGTGCAATGGCTGCCCCTCTCCGAAACAGTACTAAACATGGTTTGCAGCAAACTGCCTTCTCCAAAAGTACTACCTTCAGATAAAATAGAGAAACTTATGTGTTCAAAGATAAGAGATTTCAGTACTTACCATTCTGATACTCAGAAACTTAAAGAAGACTTTTTAGCCTGTGATAGTAGTGAAAATAGACCGTTGATTATTTTTATATCAAAGATGTTTAGTGTAGATAAGAGTATATTGCCGGAGAATAAGCCAAAGGTTTTGACGGCGGAAGAGATGGCTCTGAGAAGGGAAAGAGCAAGACATATTAGGGAAATGAAACAGAATGCTGATTCTGAAGGCCAGCCAATTTCGGGGAAAACAGATGTCAGTCAAGAAAAAAGTGTTGCTGAAGAGGTAAATAATAGATCTAATTTTAAAATATTGATTATCCATTTTTACTGCTCAGTTTGACCACTACGCTGCTAGATGACGCTGTTTACAATGTCTTACGTTATACTGAATCTAAGTATTGTTTCAGGCTGAAAAAGAAGTTAAAGATCCACTAGCTTTTATCGCATTTGCTCGAGTGTTCAGTGGTAAAGTAAAGAGGGGTGACAAAGTTTACGTCTTAGGTCCAAAATATGACCCAACCAGTGGAAATTTCAAAGAAAATGGTGAATCTATTGATCCTAAGTTGAAACTGAAAGATTTGCCGAGCGATCAGCATGTAACTGTAGCAGAGTAAGTATCCATTCATATTAACATCTCAAGTCTTTGTTGATGCCTTTTTTGATAAATAACTTGATTTTTTTGTTGCAGAATCAAATCGTTGTATATTTTGATGGGAAGGGATTTAGAAGCTATTGAAGAGGCTATAGCTGGTAATATTGTTGGTAAGTTAGTCTTTGTTAACTATCCCATTTATCTTATACTACACTGCTATTATCTTGCTACCCCCAAAGTAAGCAAAGCTTGTGTGTATTATATGGCTGACGAATGAACTACCTTGAAGAAATAGAGAGACTTTGACCTGTCTGGCAATGTCAGACAACAACAAAAATATTATGAGTTTATCAGCTTTTTAATAAAGCGCATCATTTACGACCATAATTTAAGACTGTCTATGTATTCTGTTTATTTTTAACCCAGGTATCGGAGGGTTAGAAGAGCATGTGTTAAAAACAGCAACTTTGAGCAGTACACTGGCTTGTCCTGCGTTTAGCGAGATGCAGAATGCAGTGGTCCCTATCCTGAGGGTGGCTGTGGAACCTACCAACCCTTCGCAACTGTCGCAGTTAGTCAAAGGTAAGTCACCTAGTTCCTAAGTTTCTTTTACGCTGGTGAATTTCAAAAACTTCTAGAACTGTAAATCCAATTTTCTCGGTAGTGTAGATCTTATAATAGTGGCCTAAAAATGCTAAATCCTACAGCAATTAATGATCATTTGATCATACATAAAGATCAAATCATTATAATATTTTACCTATCATCCTATAGGCACAAAAATAATGAAACCTTTAGCGCCTTGTAAATTACGATGCGCAAACGCGCACGACTGCTTTTAATATTATAAATTACAAGCACTTAAACGAAACGTGGTGTTATATTTTCTCAGAGCCATACTTTTTAAGGCTTGGGTACCGTACGATTTACATGTACTTTCCCCAACTAACTACTAAGCTAACCTCCCGGAAATGAAACCCAAATTGTACTTGAAACTTAAGTTATACAAATGACTCGAGCTTCAATTGCTTTAATTTAACCTTTTATACCATAGCCTTCAATTGTTTCAATTTTTTATGAACTCACCACATTGCTGTTGTGTGCGCCGCACAGGCGTTTCGTTCGAAAAAAACATGTTACAGCTGTGCTGAGTCACTCGTAAAAAAAACACATACGGTGCGTTTTCAGCAGTCAACGTGTTTTGTAATCTTACTTTTCTACCTTAGGTTTGAAGCTCCTGAACCAATCAGATTCGTGCGTTCAAGTATTACTTCAAGAGACGGGTGAGCATGTACTGGTGACGGCCGGTGAAGTGCATTTAGAAAGATGTCTGGAGGACTTGAAGTAAGTTGTTTTATCTCTAGCCTCTAGGGTTTGGATTTAAGGATGATTTTGCAAGTGCTGTTTTTTCTGTCTCTTAAGTTAATACTTAGATCGTTATAGCTGAATGTGAAGTCTTGAAAATACAGAAATATTTTACAATTAATACCCTCGGAATAGGATGACAGAGTACAAACTGTTTAAAAAAAATAAGTAAAAAATAAACTTATTTTTTATATACATATAATTAACGATGATTTGGAACCTGCCGGAGAGTATCGTTAGATCTCTCTGTACTTAGTGACTCATTAATGTTAATTATGATTTGAAATCACTAACTCAGTTCTAATTATGAAATTATTAATAAATTAAGATAAAACTTCACTAAATACAAGGTGCGCCACCTTGTATTACTAAAAACCATAATCGCATTCGCATAATCAAAATAGTAATGTCAATCCCCATTCGCAGGAATGACTACGCCAAAATACCGATAACTGTCTCAGAACCTATCGTACCATTCAGAGAAACAATCATAGAACCTCCTAAAATAGACATGGCCAACGAAGAAATTGACTCACAAAACCTAGATAAAGGGGAAAAAGAAGAAGACCCAGTCATAGTTATTTACACGAACAACAGACAAAGCAAAATTCAAATAAGAGCCAAACCTCTACCCAACGAAATAACAAACTTACTAGACAAATCGACAGATTTACTGAAAGCTGTCTCCCAACATTTAAAAACACAACAAGCTATGAGTAAAAACGAGGAAAACATACGAATAGAAATGAAAGAGAAACACATACTATCAGATCGTATGCTAAAACTCATAGAAGTATTCACAGAACAACTAGAAAAAGTATGTTCAAAACTAGGCCCTGAATGGCAAGACATAGTCAATCAAATTTGGTCCGTTGGTCCTAGGAATTGCGGTCCGAATTTACTGCTGAACCAAACTGCAGATTATAGTACGAAATATTTAAACCATGAGAAGGAGATAAAGGAAGATCCTAGGTCCGAGTATGAGAGTAGTTTCGTGAATGGATTCCAATTGGCTGCTTTGGCAGGACCGTTGTGTGAAGAGCCGATGATGGGTGTTGCTTTTTGTGTTGAAGAATGGACATTGGAGAAAGAAGGCGATGATGTATCCAATTTTGGACCACTTTCCGGTGAGTACCTGTAATAGTTAGACTCAATATATTTGTTGAAAATTAATAATACTTGCGATAAATATTATTATATTATTATAAATTGATTGAATTTTGAAAAGTGCGTGTGAACTGCTTACCCTAATAAAGATCACAATTTTGATATGTTTTTAAAATATTTACTACAAAATTTCTCCTATGGCTCAGCTACCCGAAATATGTCGTGCGTGACGTCCGTTATGAAGACTATTTTTTAACTATTGCTATTATGCTAGGTCAAATAATGTCAGCAGTAAAAGATGGATGCAGGAAGGCGTTCCAAGTGCAGCCCCAAAGGCTAATGGCGGCCATGTACTCCTGCGATATCGCCGTCGACCAGAAAGTGTTGGGTAAGTCAATTCAGACCTTATTTTCAGGTTTTAGACTATTTATGTCTGTCATTTCTGTTCAGATTGAAATGTGTCTATAGAATTAGGGATTTATCGCTGTTTTTGTTATCTTAAAGCTTAACATATTCAACATTTTTGCAAATCAGATAAATTGGTTTTATTAAAAAAGAAACAAAATTCTTAAATCTTTTAAAATTTATTATCAGTTACAGTTAATCTTATCTTACTATTTACATTGCTAGACTAAGTATAAATATGGATTCCCTACGTAAATATAATTTTAACGAACATTATAAATGCAATGATAAGTTATAAATTCATTTGAAAAACAACTCTATCACATCTCTTGTGTACATCATAAATCGGAGCCTTAGTAAAAAAGGTAAAGAGCTCAAGATCCCTAAATTTTAAATTCTACACATGTGTTACAACTTTTACAGATTTCCGATACAAATTTTCTAGGGTGGCAAATTTACTTTGAAATAACAAAGTGGATAATTTTTTTAGGCAATACGAAGGTATTAGTAAGTTAAGGTCTAATAGATGGCTACAAAGGTCAATGCTAATGGTTCTATCTCTTGAAAATATATCTCTTATACTAAATCGTGATCTACGTCTATCTGGCAAAATTTATCCTACGAGAATGAGCTACGACGACAACGGTACAATAAATTAGAAATACTGAAATAATTGTCTTACTGGTTGACAAATGGTTCCTATAATTAATTAAAAATGTCTGTCTTGAAATGGACGATATAGCTAAAAGCACAAAAACGTTTGGGTGTATTCTTAATAGGCCTCCACATTTTTCTAACTTTACCAAATTGGTGAATTAGGATGGCTTGTTGATTCACTTCATCCAATAATGATTTATCTATTTCGTTTGTGGAATTATCTTTTATTGGATTATATAAGATATATTGTACGTTTCTCCCAATGTCACAGTAAGGCAAATTAAACTAATAAATGCGCTGAACACTGAGTATTAGGCGTAGTTTTCACCAAACTAAAATGCCGCTTAGAATGGGAAAAGTGAAGCATTCAGGATAAGCAAAAAGTATGTGTTGAATCCAAAAAGGCAGATCAGCCTTAATGGAACCAACAAACTTCATTTATATTAATATATTTCAAAGTTAAACGCATTTCAAAGAATCCACTGAGGTGGAAATAATACGTTGTGTTTGAATTTGAAGCTTGTACAAGTAAGTTAAAGTTCTAAATCCAATGCAAGGACCTAGCTAGTTCATGTACTTTGTGCCATGGGAAAGGAGGGTTGTTGGCGGATCGCTTCGCCCTCGCCATGCGGTTTCTCCGATTGTAGTAGTTATACCGGTTGTACACTGGCTGGTGGGGTTGGGAATAGTCCACTTTGTAAGACATCGTCGTGCTTTGGACGCCGCTGTACCGATTTGCGTTGTAACCTGAAATTAAAAAATATATTAGAATATGAATCGACAGGTATTTATTATTGGAAAATATCTAATTATCTTCCTATGGATTGTCCAGCTCTATGTATTTGTGTTTATTTATTCATAAGTGTTATGGTATTCAAAGCCCATTTAAAACTTCAAAATACGGTGAAGTGTCCGTCATCCAGCATAACATGTTTCGATCGTTGTACCAAGAAACAGTTTCGTCTGATTTGTATCTTAACAAACAATATACCACTCACGAAACGTTTCACCGACTAATATACCTCCAATATTCCAGGTTTAACGATCCGACCCAACACGTATTATACATGTATTATAACGAGATGAGTAGCAAAAGTCAAGAAATTAACTGTATTCGTTCGGTCTTATCTAATAGTCTAGCTAGACGCTTGACTAAGGGTTATAAATATCAATTTATAGTATGCGAACTCTCTTTGGTTGATAGAATTACGTTAAATAAACCTCTATTTGTTAAGGAAACGCTTTGAAACCGCCGCCGCCGGTAAAATCACTGAGGAAGTTGTGAGGCGAGCGCGTTTATGTCTTTTGTATGGATGTGCGCGCGAGGGGCGTCTTGTGAAATGGGAACATAACGGGTTTGGTTGTCAAACTAGGCCAAAAAAAACTCGGTACTCACGGGATCCCCGTGGTAATAAACTCGAATTACATAAAATTTTATTTGTGTTTCTTTGGTTGGATTCGAATAGTTATATATTTGGATAGAGGACACAAAAACAAATAAAAAATGCCACATAAAATAATGTCTTAAAGCGTCAGGTTTCTGAGATATTCACAGATGAAAATAACTATATTTTTTCTTCATATTTTGTCGGCTATCCAAATATTTTACTTTTATTGAGCGTGATTTAAAAAAAAAAAACAAATATTAGGGCCGTACAAAAATCTGCAAACTCCTTTAGTGACAGTATGATTACTGCATACTCATGGTCTTCGCTGCCGCTCTCGGTAGCTAATACCGCGTAGGTCCGTGGTAGGTAGGTACAGTCCGTAAACGAGTTTCTTCTTTTTCATAAGTACAACGTAGAATAATTAAGTGTATAATTGACATACAAGTAGATAATTGATAGTTGTGTTATATTTAATAGATAGGCTAGCTGTTTCAGCAATAACTTTTGATATATAAGAAACCGCGAAACAGCGTCGTAGCCCCTTTGAAATTGCTAATTGAATTTTGCGCTCCTCTTTTTGCGAGCTTACTAGGAAGCTATAAAACTAAGAGAACTGCATACAAGTCTTGTCGGATAACATCTATTACAGTCTGTGTATTGAGACTTGCATATTGATGGTAAGAGGGAAGTAAGGGCCGGGCCACACAGCAATACCTCACACAGAGACAGATCAAAGTCGCGGTAATATCATATTTAAAACTTTTAAACATAAATTTATTTTTAAAATAAAAAACGATAGTATCATGCAAAAAAATGGATTCATTTAAATTGGAATAAAATATATTAAATTAAATTAAATATGAACTAAATTTGTACCTACTAAGTGTTATTGATTATTATTTAACATAGGTAAAGCATTCTTAGATTTTCTGTCTTCAAGGTCTTTACAAGGCAAAAATTAGGGGTCCCTCTTAGCAACAAACCGGCCTACGCGATTCTAATGAATGAGTTAAAAAAACACTCTCCTGAATTCCGGGAGTGTACTTAATTTACGCTCGCTACATTTTGTAGGCCTTTTTCATCTTATTTTTATTACCTAACTGCCAAGATGCGTATTTATGTATGTACTTATGTGGGTGTGTAATATTCTCTATTAACTCGTATCATCCAAACGGCTAAATTGATTTATATGTTTAAGGTATCATTGGATTCGTCTGACTGTACAAAACAGCGTTTATTATTGATGTCCGAAACATCAGTAAAGAAAATATTAAAATTAAAATGTGACATTTCGGACAAAGTGTCCGAAGAAATAGTGTCCGAAATGTCGGCAAGCCTATTATTTTGTGTTTTTTTATAATTTTCAATTGATTAGGTATTTGTCACAACTTTGGCAATACACGTCCGATTTTTGTCTGATTGAACGTTTCTCTTTAGCTGTCCCGACAGAGCACGGGAACGGCATAAGCGCAAAAATCGAGTTATTGCTTATTTATACAAAAAAAGAAACTGGTTCAAGGAACCAAATAATTAGTAATAACCTACGAATCAAAACCTGAGTCATTTCAATAGACCGTAGGGTTCCTGAGATCTCGACTAAATTATGTGCGAAACAGTGCACTTTCATGTTTATTTTTACTCAATGTTGTTTTCACATTTAAGGAACCAAAGAAACACAAATAATATTTTATGTAATTCGAGTAGTTATATATTTGGATAGTTATATATTATTGTACGCGGAGATAGCGAAAAAAAATACAAAATGGTGACCGATGTTAGCGCCAAAATCATCAAACCCCTTTAATAGGTACTCGTCGGAATACCGCGGACCGCGCGAAACCAAGTGACATTCAAGCAAAACTTACCGCTACCGCTCTGGGTAGCGAATACCGTGAAGGTCTGAACAGGCCATTATGTGGGCTCACTCGTTGTTTATAATACCTAAATGTTAGCCAGGCGTTAAGAAACCTAGTATTGTAGTATCTAGCTTACATAAGTTGACTGACTAGTTACTCGTACCTGTATGGTAAGCTGGTGTTGGGCGCACGCACATCATGCCGTATACCCTGATGCCTGGGACGGATGCGTACGTTGGCTGGTCATGGGTCATTGGTCCTTCTGCAAATATAAAATAAAAACATGTTTGTTATGATTCTTTCTTTTTATAAAATACTAGCTGCAGCCCGCGGCTTCGCACGCTTTTTTCCGGAATAAATGGTAGCCTATGTCCGGCCCCGGGATACCATCTACCTCGCTGCCAAATTTCAGCGAGATCCGTTCAGACGTTCTTGAGTTATAATTAGTGTAACTAACACGACTTTATTTTATATATATAGATATTTATCAACTTTCTTTGATTGTCAAAGGAGGCCAACTGCAGCAGCATATGCTCGCAGCATTGTCCAGCTGTGGACTAGTGTCTAGGCTTATGCTAATGATTCAATTGCCAATTGTAAACTTACCTGTGTTATCTATCTACATCTTTCCATAAAAAAACATCAATAACGTGAATCATTGATAGACATCAGCCTAACAAAATCTTATAAGAGCTCGTATAAAATGTGCTCTAATCATAACGTTTCCCTTGGAAATCTTAGTCTTATACCTTAGCGTAGTGTAGTCAATAAAAATCACTTACCTAGCACATTGTTTTCCGAACACCTACAGATGACCAGGTAATGCGATTTGCCAGTCCTGATGTTCTGCAGCGCTAGTAGCGACCAGTCTCTTGACGCTCTGCACTCTCGCATCTCCGACACGGCTTCACATGTCTTCACTAGGGTCACTGCTTTGCTGGCGTACTGGAATGAACACAAACTCATACATTAATAAATTAATGCCAGGCTAAAGTTTATAAGTATCCGTGGCGATCGTGGAGTAAACCCTTCCATATTGGAGTACCCTGTAGATGATGGTAATAAGCGGCGATAAGCGCTGAATGAATGAACTTTGCAACATTCCGGTCGTAGATAAGTAAATGCATAGAAAATAGTTACCAATGTGTGTGTTTTTTTTATGACTGTTATTTTTGATTGTTTTGTTTAAGATTTAGGATTATTTATATAACTACGCGACGCGTTTAACCACAGTAGGTAATAATAAATTCGTAAAATAAAGAGAACCCAGTGCTTAGACAAACCTAACATAGGCTTTAAGGCATTGCTAACCAATTTTTGTAACGAATTTTTATTGAATAAATGATCTATCTATCTATCTAGCTATATCCGCCCGTGTATCTCTTAAGAGTCAACTAGAGGCGGGACAGCAGTTTCCTTCTGTGTATTTTAATACCACGACCTGCGACGACCAATTCGTCGTGATTATGGCAAAACCGCGCCTTCCCCAAACAAGGGATTGTTTGGGGAAGGCGCGTTCAGCGTTGGACTTTTTAGGTTTTTATTTAGCTCGGATAGCTGACTAGGCTTTAAACATGAAATAACATGTACACAAACAACCATTTTGGACGAGAATTAATAGAAATAGTCAATTCAGATGTCCCCAAAAGTAAACTACCTAATTTGACAGCACTAAAAATGTTGCCGTCTCTTTTATAACAATCGAAATTTAAATTAAACTGCATCATTTTAGTTCTGTCAAACTAGTTGAGTTTAGTTTTGGCGACACTGAATTGACACCATTATCTAAAATGTTTGAATGTTATTAGGTACTGTAACTTCTATATATTACGCATTGTATGGCATTGGAAATTGGTTGTCGCAGGAGGTCACAAATGAAAAGCCTTTTCATTTTTTACTAAATCAATGTTTCCTTTGAAACTGTTGGTAATACCTGTGACGTTAAACGACTGACGATACGACTCACAAAACTTCTGCGTCATTGTGGCTAGCCGCTACAACTTATAATAATAATTATCTAGACAAAAACCTGTCTACACACATCCTAGATTCTAGGGTGGCCGCATGCTAAAAGACAGGACAGATATATCCATATAATTTGTTCTAAAATACCTTGTTCGAGCTTTGTGTATCTACTGTCAAATATCAATTAGTGCTAAGTAGAGTCTGTGTCCAATCGTACGTACACTGCGTTGAAAACCTGGAATGTGTCTAAATAAATAAAATCTTACCCGTTTCTTGGAATCGGAAGTAAGTCTCGTAGTATGCAAGTCATCCGCGTTCAGACTAGCGGAGCAAGGATCTCTGTAACGCGCCGGGCACGCGCAGAGAGGCTGTGTGTAGTTTAATCGTACGTACACTGCGTTGCAAACCTGGAATGTGGTAGGAAGTGAGGAGTTAAGCGAAATGTGGAAATAGGCGTGACTGTGAACGAACCTATAATTAAATGTGTTTCTGCAAACGAAAAACCTTCACATTTCTTAATATTTAAACTGACTTCATATTTCTTAATATTTAAACTGTTTGTTTTTGAGTTTTAGCTGGACAAATAGTAATCCCTCAAGAATCATATTTATATGAGACCACCCCGGTATCATTTTCTATACAAAATCAAAATAATCATCAAAATCGGCCCACCATTGAAGGAGAAATCGGTGAACATACAAAAAAGTACAGACAGCCGTAAAAGCAGTACGTTAAAAATATAGCTATGGATATCGTAATAGCTTAAGAGCTAGCACTTACTAGCTTTTAACCTATTAAAGCTTTGCCATCAATATCTTTAACCCGACTAAAGAAAGAAAGAAAAAAAAATATTTACTATACTTTGTAGACTAGGAAAGGCTTCCAAACTCGTTCGCGATAAAGACAGCCACTATGTCATAGTCAAAGTCAAAGTCAAAAACTCTTTATTTCCATAAATACAATAAATGTTCACTTAGAAAAGGTCAAATTCGAGTTACCGCCTGTGCGTAGCGATGGCAGCATTATCCAAAACTACCCTCACTTGCTCTTAAATAAACGCGATAAATACCCGTGTTTAGTAGGTATAATATTTATCTCTTATTGTATGGCGTGTAAATTTTTGGGAAGGGCACGTAACTCTGTCTCTCGGTCTGTTATCATTTCACGCGTAAACAGCTAGATCATTGGAATTCCGGGAAAGTACATAAACAAATTTGTATCCAAGATAAGCGCGCACTAAGTCGCGGTCATCTTGTTAATGCCCTTTGATAAATAGTACTATGCACTCGGTTTAGAATCCTAGATATTATTTGTGAACAAAGGGAATACAGAAACAAAGAAATATAGGTGGAAAATATTATACGACACTGTTATAATCGGAGCCAATCGCAGAAGTTGGTCGTTCATAATTTCATTAGTTTGTCGGCGGGTTTCTAACTCGAATTTGAATCTATTTTGCTGCGCTTGTGCAATTATGCGTTGTTGAATTTTGTATTATTGTTTTAGTGGTTACCTGGATGTTATCTTATTGTTTTCTGTTTATTGGATTGTTATCAGTTTTAGGTATTATTTTTTATTTTCTTCTTTCTTTTCTTTATTGTAGGTACCAATATTATATTTTGTAGCCAATTGCTACAGTTGTTGGTAGTTGACCAAGTGTTCCTTGTGAATTTATGGTAAATAAATGATTTGCGTTGAATTGAATGCCCTTGTTCCTTGTTTGATCCAAAGGTTGCCTGGAAGAGATCGCTGTTAGCGATTAGGCCGCCGATTGTGCCACATTAGATATAGTTAGTATTAAGTTCTTGTTTCATAAATGTATTGATGGTGCAATAAAGTTATATTCTATTCTTGTTGACAAAAAATATCTTGGATTTTAGAACCGAGTAGGTACTTACAGTTCCCAGTCTAAATTGAACTGCTGATATTCTTATGAAGTGCTATGAATATATCTAAATACAAATTACCTGCTGAATCGCGCACTCCGGGAGCAGATAAATGTGCTGGTTGTGCGGGTAATAGTGGTACTTCGTCGGCTTCGCTAGTACTGAGGTGGATCCAGCTGGCAGTGGTACGGTCTGAAAAAAAAAATTATAAGAATTAATCAATGATAAAGTGCTTTATGGCGTGAACCTAGCGGGTTTGGTTGTCAAACTAGGCCTAGATCGCAGTAGTCACGGCATCCCAGTGGTAAAAAAAATTAATTACATAAAAAAGAAATCTTTGGTTCCTTGAATGTGAAAACACGATTGAGGAAAAAAAAGTACAATAAAAGAAAATCGTGCACCGTTTCGCACATAATTAGGTCGAGATCTCCGGTACCCTGCGGTGTATTGAACTGACTTATGTTTTGATTCGTAGGTTAATAATAATTGTTTGGTTCCTTGAACCAGTTTCTTCATAAGTTGTTTAGTTTTCTTGTAAATAAGCAAAAACTAGATTTTTGCGCTTACGCTGTTCCAAAAACGTATGCTCTGTCCCGCTCCTATGAACGCCAAATCCTATGCCTATTCTTTTCACAAAATGGCGCGCATTGCGGCCTTTTTATCATGCTTTATTTTAAGTGTCTTTAAAATAAAACATATTCAAATTTGTATTTACAATTGAAACAGTTGAACTGAATGTTACAAACAATCTAGAGTTAGCTCAACTGATCCAAATTAATACCAATCGAAAGCATTCCCAAGACGCTGCTGGCTGAATTGCCCCGCTGTATGGTAATGCTGATGCGCTGCGCCAGATACTCCGGATACCAGCTCGCGGGTCATGCGTCACTTGGTAAAGTTCGAAGAGTAGTTTTACAGAATTTATTCTGAGTGTAATCTATGTATCTTCGCAGTTGTTTTATTGTAATCCGGTTTACAGCTTTCCGCTTTATTGTAAGAAACCTAAAAATATTTATTTGAACTTTTTGATTTACTTACCGATGTATCCTTTTAAAGTCATGTTTGGACTTCTACTTCTCAAAAAATAAGTTGACGGAAGCAATCGCACACGTTTCTCAAACCAAAGACCAAATCAATTTTCTCGTTGCCACTAGCTCAAAGACATGCAGTTACCTAAGGAATCGAGATAATAATTCTTATTACCGCGAAATGCTAATGAATGGATGAGATGAAAGCGCTAATTCTTCTATATGTCATTATCCATTGTTACCTCGATGGGAAATGTCGCGAGGTCACCCTCAACCACAATCTCATTCCCGTTGAATGCTGAGTTTCTGTGTCAATGATCTTGCTCCTCTTATTGATTTCACCTTTGCGGAAAGCTTATGACAATTCTTAGCATTGTATGTACGTGGTTTCTATCGAGGAATCCGCTTAAAAATAGATTTATATCGAGTAGCTATAGAAGGAATTCGCTTAGATATAAATGTGATTCTTAAGGTATCAATTGTGATTAAATGAAAAGCTTATAAATATTGCAATATAATGGGTTATTCCTAGCTTGGCTTAAAGGTTGCGCTCAGATTTGACGTTTAGAATAAGAATTGTAATAAAATGGACTATAAGTACTTCAAAAAGTTGAACGGCAATAGTATCGCGAGACGAGACTTAACATTATTATAAGTTGTATTTTTTTGCGGTTCTTGTTCCATTTATCACATCACACTGCTCTGGGAAAACATGTCCTGATTTTATTGTAAGAATCATGTTCGCGTCTTAATATGTTGCAAAGAAGTAACCCCGTAAAATAAGTTTGTTTGACCACAATCTCAACAATATTAAATACCTTCACAGAAATATATTTTTATTGCAATTTACTACCTATTATTTTTAAACGGAACTGTAGCTTAACACCAGTCGGATACAAAACTGATCGGTTATAAGATTTCTTGTCTACAATCTTCTTTTCTGATTTTGGCATATGAAAAGGCATTCGTGCGTTGTGCCCCTGCAACAATACCGCGCGGTCACGGTCATGCACCTTACGATTTACAGATTACGTTGTCACGTTGGATAGAACTCGTATTTCGGTGTACCAATGGCTATCGGTATCGAAACTTGGTAAGTTTCGATACCGATAGCCATTGCAATAAAACATATTGCTAACTTCACGTCTTTTAAATTTAGTACAGACATGTCTCTAGACTCAATTTAAGTGATCCATATCTGAACCCATATAAACTGATTTCGTCGTCCTCTCGACCAATGTTAGAATTATTTTCTGTTTTGACATGAGGACACTCGGAACTGATTATCTAAATTTTAATAAAAATCAATTAATTTGCCACAATAAATCTGCGTTGTCCGATCCGCTCTTGTAACTTTTATTGAACGTTGCTTGTAATAGTGATAGCTAACAGCATCGTCTAGTTTTCGATACCCATCACCATTCAGTAATAAGCAGTAACCAATAAGACCAGCTAGGTTAATAAACCTGCTCAGAGAAAATCGCTTTTGTCCTTAGCTTTTTTTCGCAAATTTATTGTGGTTTTGGCAAATTTTATCTTGTTTAGAGTAGTTTAGCGTCAATTTGCAAAATAGTTTTGTTTTATTTTCACGATCTGCCGTTATATTAAAACTGAGGGGTTCTACCCACTCAGTTTTAGTAACGGCGGCGGTTAGACTATATCGCTAACAAAGTTTTCTAACACTATTAAAACCTAACTAGGTGTGTTGTTTACAAAGTGTGCACGTCATTATTTGCCGTTTTTAGTTCTATTTTATTCAATTCATATTTTTTCGCTACTTAGCTATGTTGGTGCAATGAATTTACGATAAATGTTGATAATTTTATGATAATACTTTTGTCCGGTCAACTGGGAGACAAGGCCAATGAATTAAAAAATAATAATTTTGCAGGTGCCTCTAAATTTTCTAAAATAAATAATACATATAAATACTTATTTATAAATCGACCCCTCCAACTCAGCCCGTGGATGTTGTAAGAAGCGACTAATCAATCTTACCAGAGCAAGGGCCGCAGCTTCTGTATATTTTTAATACATCTTCCGCGATCATTAATTCGCCAAGCGTAGTAATTGTGGCAAAAGCCCCCTTTGTTTAGATGAGACACGTTTAGAAGTGGACGTAAAAACGGTACTCGAAAAACGTATGCCATTACATTATCACCACCTTAATCGTGAGTTCATTTGACAACTGAATTCTTGTTAGAGAATAAGTCCAGTGTCATCGTAGACTCAAAGGAGAGAGCCTTTGAGTCACAAGACATTCGGATACTCCACCTGCTGTGAGATTTAATTTCGATAAGTACCAGTCCACAAATCACAAGTCTGCTCTAGTAACCTCGTGATAACGTACAAAGAGTTTGTTGTATTTGGAGCCGATTTGGACGTTTTCTTTCCGTTTCTTTTTAGGGTTCCATACCCTAAGGGTGAAAACGGAACCTTATTACTAAGCCTCCGCTGTCCGTCCGTCCGTCCGTCTGTCACGAGGTTATATCTCATGAACCGTAAGAGGTAGACAGTTGAAATTTTTAGATAATTTATATTTCTCTTGCCGCTATAACAACAAATAATTAAATTAAAATAACTTTCGAAATTAAAGGGGGATTCCATACAAAAAACCTGATTTTTTGGGCTATTTTTGATCTTTGTTTGTCAAGGCTGTATCTCTTGAACTACAATAGGTAGGCACATGAAACTTTGTATAAATAAGTAGCACTTCAACTGTAATAATAACAAATACTAAGAATAAAATAAAGTTAAAAAGTTAAAAGGGCCTCCGAACAAGTGAAAATTTGATGTTCTTTGAAAAAGTTGCCTGATTTTTACGGTGCGGAACCCTTCGTGTGCGAGTCGACTCGCACTTAGCTGTTTAATTTACTTTTGCTTCACAATAAGCCTATTTTAATGTTTCAATTTCGTTAATTAGGTATGTAACTGTTTGAAGAACTGAGATTTTACTCTGATTCTGTATCGATTTTGATTTTGCTCGCGCCATCGTCTTGTATTCCGTAGCTATAAGATCCGGCGATAGAAGGCCAAATGTCATTCATACACCTTTATGGTCGTATTGGTCTTGCACATTTTTGCACAAAAAGCTTTTCCTTTATAAAGTTTACGACCAATAGAACTTAATTACAATGGGCCCTCATTACCTGCCAAAGGGCCTCAAGATTCTTAAGCTGCTTTCTCTAATCCTAGGCATACTCGAACTTTCCAATTAGTGAGCATGATTTGAAGTTCCTCTTTGAGGGGAGCGAAGCTACCGGTTTAGAATATTTGATGTACACCCTTTGGGAGCATTTCAATCATAACATAACTGTTCCATTTAACGATTTGTCTACAATATTTAAAATTGTGTCTAGCTTGTTTTCTATAGAATATAATAACAAAGTATGTCTCTGCTATGGGCTAGCTAGAGTATGATCATGTGTGAAAACGTACAGCACTAATTATTTCTATTGGTACCTTCATACTTACTATTTATTTATTTATGCATATAAGTAGTCTAAGACAGTACGTATATAAATATATATTTTTGTGTTTCTATAGTATATGTTAACTAAACATATAATTATTATAGAAACAGTTATTGTTTATATTTATTTATTATTTGTATATAGGTTTTTTTTTAATGTTTCTATAATTCTATAATTCTTTATTGTACACAATAATACATAAGCATGATTTAATTTAATAGGATATGTACATAGGCGAGCTTAACCCTTAAAAGAGTTTTCTTCCAGCTGTTTATTTTATTTTATGTTTATTTTGACAAAGAAAATTACAATTCAATAATAAAAACAAATTAGCACTAGTATTTACAATTGAAACAATTAAGCTAACAGCAGACTGTTGCAAACAATCCACAGGTATATAAAATGGTATGTTAATTAGGTATCTATTTTATATTATATTTGGTACACTCTCTGCCTTTCTTAAATTCGAATAGTTCTTTCCATCCAAAGGTTGCCTGGAACAGATCGCTTCTAAGAGATAAGGCCGCCGATTGTACTTATCTTATGTAATGCCTCCTTGTAATGTTATTTTTATGGTGTACATTAAAGAATTTTTGTATTGTATAGAATCCATCCATTCACCCGCCCAATAGGCCGTGAAAGTCGTAAGAGCCGTCTGAGGAAACCCACCAAGGGAAACAGCTTCTGTGTATTTATAAGTCCTCCTCTCCATCACCAATCCGCCTGCCATGCGTGGTTATTAAGGCAAAACATCCCTTGGTGGAGGTATGTTCAGCAGTGGACGTATAGATAGATAGATAGATAATAATAATAAATAATGCTGGACAATCCACACAGCATATCACAATATACTACATTATACCTTTTATTATAAATAGAAAACACCTTGAACACCCTAAACAAATATGCAGATATCGTACAAACATTAATTGTACCGTGGCGGGAATCGAACCCGCCACCTCCTGCGTCGCAGGCGGACCTTCGCCCGCTGCGCCACAGAGGTCGTCGATTGAAACAGACGTGTGTGTCTATTTCTTAGCTTTTAGCTTAGGGAACATAAGCTTTCTTATTCGGTTTATCAATTAAACTTTGCTTAATCAAAGATAACCAAGATAAGAAACACGATAGATGGTCTGGAGACCATCTATCGTGTTTTCTTTATTTTCTCAACGACAGTTTGTCTTTAGTGTCGTTATTGTGAAAGCTACTGTATTATGTTTTCACGTGAATTAATTTTACCGAAATTCACTTTTATATAAATAAATAATAATAAATAAATAAATAAATAATGCTGGACAATCCACACAGCATCATCTAGCCCCAAAGTAAGCAGAGCTTGTGTTATGGGTGATGACTGATAAACTTAAAACAATAAATAACATAGATAGATATTTTTTATTATATATAGAAAATACCCAGAACACCCGAAACAAATATTTGCAGATCGTACAAACATTTGTCCCAAGGCGGGAATCGAACCCGCAACCTTCTGCGTCGCAGGCGGACCTTCGCCCGCCGCGCCACATCGGTCGTCAATATATTTCTATAGATCTTTATTTTCACTTTATAAACTTCTACTAATTATCCTTACTTCACTGACCCTTACAGTAATAGAGTTTGCTTCGAAGGTTTCAAAATATACATGTAATGAAAATAGCCAGTAAAAAGAGTTGTAGCTATAATTCTCTGTAATCCTTTTACGAGGGCGTAATTCAAAAACAGATTCGAGTTCCTTCATTCTTCTAACTCTATCTTAGGTCATCAGATAACTTACTGCTCAAGTTTCCCACTTATTCCCAATCCTTTTATGGCAGCTCTTTTAGTGTACAGGCCGTCTTTGGAACAAACTGCCTGTCGCTACCAGACTTGCTCCTTCTACCAACTCTTTCAAATCCCAACTCAAGTCCCATTTCCTATCTTCAGCTGTCTGAACAATGCTTCCATTCTTTCTTATTCGCCTTAACCTGTAACTTTGATGTTATTGTAGCATTGTTATGATTTTGTTTGGTTTTAGGTATATTTCTAGGTTAGTTTTATATGACATAATTTACATAAATTGTAAGTATGTATTATATTGAGAAAAAACTACAGTTTGCTCCCTTTACCTTTGCACTACCGTCTACCAACTCATCTTTAAAAGATAAGGTTGCCTGGAAGAAATTGCTTTAAGCAATAAGGCCACCTATTGTACGTTATTTTTTGTTTTTTAATTTAGATGTAAGATATTTTATTATTTTGTATGTACAATAAAGTGTTCATTCATTCATTATAATATCTCCTTTTACTGGTAATAACTTTGTCTTTTATAAAATGCTAGTATTTATATTAGGTACCAATATAGAAATGATTGGCAAAATAATAGCTGTTTCATTAACGGCAAAATAGTTGGTAAGATTTTGATCTGGATAACGGAAGTTGCTGTAAATATTTCTGCTCTAACATTATTCCTATTTCTGTAGTTCTTAAAATGCCATCAGGAAAACGCAATTTGTTCTTGAAAATACCATATCTCCTCCGCCCCGACTGGCAACTCGAAGCTAAAAACACAATATATCTCGCATAGTTTCCTAAAAGTACGCAAGTTGTGGGACTTACCCTTGGAAGCCTTGGTTTTTTTTGTAAATAAAGAGGCCAAGTTTAAAGCTAAAGAAATATTCGTGGAAAATTATAAAAATATTATTTTAAAATTATATTATAAAGGTATTTTACGACACTGGTATCATCGGAGCAAATCGCAGAAGTTCGAAACGATTTCTTATTTTGACAGATTTAATTCGTTCTGGTATTGATATGGATCAGTTGAGCTACCTGTAGATTGTTTGCAACAGTCTGCAGTTAGCTTAATTGTTTCAATTGTAAATACTAGTTCAAATTTGTTTTTATTATTAAATTGTAATTTTCTTTGTTAATTCGCCCTTCGTCCATTTTCAATGAATGTTGCGTTGTTGAAATTTTTGTTTGTTTTCTTGATGTAAGTATTCTGTTATTGTTAAAATTTCATACAGTACAGTCTTTGTTAACAAAAAAAATCTTTATTTATAGAACCTAGTATTATATATTGATTTTCGTAAAGTTTATTTATTTATTTATTTACGAAATTTTAGGAAAACTTACAGCTAGGTCTTAAGAATAGTAATTAACATAATACATGCCGGTACAGACTAGCATGTGTGCTGAAGGCCAATTAAAAAGTTTCCGCAGATAGTAGTTATATAGGATAATAAATGACGCACAGTGAAAGTAGACGACTTAAAGGGCAAATAAAAAAGAAAAAAAATCAACACAAAGCGAAAACAATAAAAAAAAATTAATTTATGTAGGTAATGTTGACGGTTCGACGACCGATGTGGCGCGGCGGGCGAAGGTCCGCCTGCGACGCAGAAGGTTGCCGGTTCGATTCCCGCCTTGGGACAAATGTTTGTACGATCTGCAAATAGTTGTCCCGGGTGTTCTGGGTATTTTCTATATACATATAATAAAAAATATCTATCTATGTTATGTATTGTATTAAGTTTATCAGTCATCTAGTACCCATAACACAAGCTCTGCTTACTTTGGGGCTAGATGAAGCTGTGTGGATTGTCCAGTATTTAAAAAAAAAAAAAATGTTATCTGACAAAAAAAGTTATCACTGCAAGCGTTTATTAGTTGCCATATTATTACCGTTATGATTTATTCCGATAAGGCTGGTGAGAGGCAAAGAGGGGCAAGCATGAGCGGGGAGGCATGATCCTCCGTAGAATCGTATTTTTTACGGCATAGGTACCTACCGGACGTCACGTTTAGGTTGAACGATCTAAATTGTCTTTAGTTACTCGTTGGCGGTATTTTTTATACTTTTGTAAGAGTTAAAGTGTGAAAATGCTTTTGTTCCTTAATCTTGTTAATGCTTTTTAGATGAGTCATCTTTAGAGGATCCTCCACGGGGTTTACCGGACGATTGCGGTAGAACTTCGTAGTTCCAACATTATTTGGCAGATAGTTGAATTTCTCCATAGTTTTCTCAAGTACTTAAACTTAGGTTTAATTTCACCGTTGCAATTGAACGCTAAACGCAAAAGATAAACTCAGTTAAGCGCTTTAAACGAGTTCAGCGCATTACACCGACATAAAGTTGATCCGGTTCAAGCGCTAAATCGAGTTCAAGAGCAGTCATGTCACACAATAGGTAGGTATGACAAATTTGAACTCGATCTAGCTGAACTTAGTTCTGTTGTTTTGGCAGCAAACTAAGAAATTGGACCTTAGTAACTTTGCTACACAGAAAGACAAAAGATTGACTACAGTTATTATGAATTAGTGGTCCAAAGATAAAGAGGTTGACCGATGGTCAGATATAAGCGTGGACCGGACCGAAAGCGCAATTGAGCGGAGCCACCAACCAGTAGTTAAATTACATGATTTTTGGAGCCCCCCCACTGCCGTCCTTGTCACAGCTGGTCACATTTCTGATACTCCACCACCTAGTGTGGCGTCACGTATTTTGTAATTTTTACCCTAACAAATGATTACATTTAAATAGCAGTTCTAAAATTAGTTATATTATATTTCAATTAAACATATTTTTAATAAAATCATACATCAAACATTCGAAATAATTAAGTAGAAAAGTTTTCTTTAACATATACAATTTCGCATTTTAATACCTATATTATATAGATTTTAAAATGTGAAGACACGAAATTTATGTCTCTTTTTCTTGTTCTTGTCACACTTCGTCGACCCCATCCCCCTCCCTTATGGTGTAACGTAACTTATGGATGGTAATATAATAAATAATAATAATAATGCTGGACAATCCACACAGCATCATCTAGCCCCAAGATAAGCAGAGCTTGTGTTATGGGTACTAGATGACTGATATACTTAATACAATACATAACATAGATAGATATAGTACTGATGTAGATTTTAGGTATACTATGTAGATAAAAAAATCTAGAAAATTCGTAAGGTCAGTCAGGTCAGGCCTCTTATCAGATAAACATTTGTCAAATTATACGTCCCAATTTGTATTTACATAATAAAATAATAATAATAAAATGAATGCACATTATGGAAAATTATAAAAATCGTCGTAGGCATAAAACGTCTTCTCTGCGAGCCAGTTTTTTAGCTTATTTTATTTAATCCATAATTCAGTAATAGAAACTACGTTAACATACTCGACGTTACGTCACGACCTAATGCCAATGACTCGATTATTTTTAACCGACTTCAAAAAAAAGGAGGTTCGTCAGTTCGTCTGTATGTTTTTTATTTAATTATGTATGTTAGTTTCTAAAGTATTTATCATATGGGCAACTTAACTAGAAGTTACTTTGTACCTACTTGTCTTGTGATGCCATGAAATAAATGATGATATTCTCTTCATTTATTTAAAATCTCGTTATAAAATAATTGTTTTACTCTTGAAAATAAAATATTATAAAACTATTCTACTGTAAAAAATATATCAAAACGGTGAATCATCGGCCGCGAAGCTAGCCTTAAGCGGCCAGTGACTAGGGCTGCAGAGAGGAACTTCCTTTGACGATGCGCGCCGAGTCCAGGAGTATCGCAAAATGACTATTATTATTTACCCGGATTAGTCGATTTTAAAGCAAATACAGACTGAGATTGTGGTCAAACGGTCTATTCAATTTATAAAGTACAGATACACACAAAAACAATAGCTTATTCTATCCATACGAAACATCTCATGATCCGTTATTAAAAGGTCAGCGGTCAACGCTAGGGCGTCTATTCAAGCGCGATACCCGATCTGCAGTTCGCGATCTTGACATGATCATGCCTTCGTGATGTAACAGACAGTCCGCGATTAGAACGTAAATATTACGGTGTATTTACTGTTTTGTAACTAACCTAGTAGAGACTCCGATAAGAGTAAATAAACCGCCAAGTGCGAATCGACTCGCACACGAAGGATTCCGTACCGTAAAAATCAGGCAACTTTTTCAAAGACGTCAAATTTTCACTTGTTCGGAGACCCCTCTAAATTTCAACTTTATTTTATTTTTAGTATTTGTTATTATTACAGTTGAAATGTTACTTAATTATAGAAAGTTTCATGTGTCTACCTATTGCAGTTCAAGAGATACATCCTTGACAAATGAAGAGCAAAAATAGCCAAACAAATCGCGTTTTTTTATTCGAGCCCCCTTTAATTTCGATATTTATTTTATTTTTATTATTTGTTGTTATAACGGCAAGAGAAATACACATTATCTGAAAATTTCAACTATCTATGTACCTCTTACGGTTCATGAGATATAGCCATGTGACAGACGGACGGGCGGACGGACAGCGGAGGCTTAATAATTGGGTCCCGTTTTCACCCTTCGGATACTGAACCCTAAAAAGGCAGCTAGCTTCTCGAAAGTGGCAGGGTCAAATTAGGTCCAATTAGGTTCCCCCGCCTTAGTCATAGTTGGACCGGCGGCGTTCGTTATTCGCGTGCTTGCTACGACGTACTTTAGTGTGATTCATTGACTAAAAGACTACAGCAATGCCCTCGAGTTTATTCATCACAAGATTGGAAATGTAACTGTGAGCGAGTGTTTGCGTGTAGTTGTAACACAGGCCAGTTGTTGAGTAAGCGCTGGGAGAACGTACCATATCTACAGATTTTCCTTATACCTATGACTAGAGATGGATAATGAAAGATGAATAATAAACGATGCGCAGAAAACGGATCTCACGGTAAATTCGAACTATAAAGCCAACCAAGCCGACCAAATAAATCATATCACACTCATATCTTAGGCTGTGCTGATGTTATAAACGCAAAAGTTGGATGTTTAGATGTTTGGATGAAAGAAAGAAAATTATTTAATAGACACTACACACAAACATATGTAGGTACAGAAATAAAATAAATAAAAGACTACTTAGTACTAGATAACAGACAGACAGACAAAAACACAGGTGAACATTAGTTAAGTAGTATACTAACACAAAAATTGGGTTGGTACTAAGTAGTCTACTCAGCAAGCAGACGAGCGAGCGTGTGTGTGTGTGTAGGTCTAACAGGCCTGAACTCCTGACTCAGCTTGTTGCTCTAACACAAAAACCTAGGATAGATATAACAGTTCCATGGGATAGAAATAACCTTTCAACGTTCCCGTAGAAACAACGCGTGCGAAGCCGCGGGGCTGGAACTAGTAAATAATATTGGACAACCCACACAGAATTATCTAGGCCCAAAGTAAGCTAAGCTGGTGATTTGGGTAATAGATAAATGATATCCTTAATACATTACATAAGTAGAAAGAGTTTTTATTATACACTAGCTAACCCGACCCGACGCGCGACGTTGTCCTGTCTTAACTACGAATATTGAATTCGAATTGGTATTATTATCGTTAAGTTTTCTTAAATTTTGTAATTTTGCGCGCAACTTTCTTAATTATCTTTCCTAAGAACCTTTTCCTGACAATAACAAACATAACAAAAACAGAATAAGGGAATTCGGCCCAGCCGTTTACGCATGATGCCGTGACCAAGGGAAATAGGGATTCCTTTATATGTGAATAGATAGAGAACACCCTGAGCACCCGGAACAAATCTTGCTCAACAGCCTTGGTGTATGTCTACTAAAGCTGGTCGATTCAGTGTATCACTGATACTATTTTCGTCGCTTATAGGTTCATTATCTTTTTAGGGTTCCGTACCCAAAGTGTGACAACGGAACCCTATTACAAAGCCTCCGCTGTCCGTCCGTCTGTCACATGGCTCTTTCTTATGAACCGTAAGAGGTTGACAGTTGAAATTTTCAGAGAATGTGTATTTTTCTTGCCTTAACAGCAAATAATAAAAGTAAAATAAATATCCAAATGAAAGGGGGCTTCCATACAAAAAAAAACGTGTTTTTTTTTTGCTCTTTGTTGTCAAGGCTGTATATCATGAACCACAATAGGTAGACACATGAAACTTTCTATAAATAAGTAACACTTCAACAGTAATAACAACAAATACTAAAAATATAATAAAGTTGAAAATTGAAAGGGGTCTCCGAACTATTGAAAAGTTGATGTCCCTTGAAAAAGTTGCCTGATTTTACGATACTTACCCTTCGTGTGCGAGTGCGAGTGCGTTAATAATTAGTACCTACAAACAAATACCATTCCACCCACAAAACACATTTTTCATTAAATCGTCGATCGAGTTCATTATGAAAACGATCTAACGGTATCAATACTTACATACAATGTGCGTGCACTTTATCTAAACAGATTACGATCTAATTAGCCCTTGGGCGTTAAACCGATGGTGTGCAGTAATCGCTCTTAATTGAATTAATCATTCAAACATTTCCTCAGTTTTTGTCCAGAACGATAACAACTTTGCACAATGGTAGGGAATAGGGATAGAGTTTTGTTCTACCGCTCTGCAGTAAACTTAAATATTTTTTCTTGGACTAAGCAAAGTCCGGAAGATTCTCCTATAACATAATTTTTTGCATCAGCTTTTTATTTTAGAGCCTACAAGTAATTGTCGTGTGACTCTTTAACTTAGCACACTATGTGCACTAAATATTTTTTTATGTTCCTAAACGGTTCCCACTCTTCCTTCCACCTGTTTTTCATTATTTAGGTGCAGTGTTTCAGTTGAAAAAATATTGAAGGCTTCATCTTAGTATAGAAGCTTACTTAATTCAAATATAAGAATACCGAAAAGTTCACAACTAAATTACTTATGTATGCGCAGCTACTTCGTCTCTTGAGCGATTCCCTCCCGAGAAAAACCTTCTTTATCCGGTATGTCCGGCAACCACTTTCCATGAGCAACCCACTTACGGAGCCTTCTCACCTCAGCCTCAACAGCCTATATTGGTCCATTGCTGGACGCAGGCCTCCCCCTGATAAGCGCCTTATTGGCTTTTATCTCATGGGGGTAATGCATATAACCCCCACGCTGGGGTTTGAGGATCGTAGTTCGGTGGTGGAGTTGTTCTGCAGGGGGCGCTGCTGCCCGCCCTCCGGTGGATATCCCTTAGTCAACTCTTGGTGTCGTATCCCGGGAAGAGTTGGGGTGGTGTAAATTCTAAGCCGCCACCACACGGAGACTGAGACGTGGGTCTGTTACTATTGTATTATAAAGATGTTAATTTACCGACGGACATGCTAGCAGATAAAAAAATATGTAACAAAGTCGGTATTGAGTTTGAGTTTGCTTTTCTGGGACAAAACACTGACCGTGAGGTTATGAAACATGTTACTTCTATCATCGAATTCTCATATAGTCATTTAGTCCACCTGTTTATGATGTGCTTAATTTAATAGGTACTTCTCTAGTAATTTCATTAAAATGAATAAGGAATACTATCATAACTATTAACTCCCTTTCCGTATTTAAACCCACTTTTGCAAGTCAACCTAAATAACTTTTATAGGCTTAAGATTCTAGCCTTTCATTATTTTACAGGCGTCGCGTTGCTATAAATCTTGACGCTCCATAATATAAAGTAGGTTAGGGACCAATCGAATTTTGAGGATATCATTAACGTTAGGGTTCTTGACTAAAGGTTAGCACATTAATGTGGGTATAAACCACGGATTAGACCTATGATACCGCTTTTTAAGGGTTCGTAAGTAAAGGGACCTTTTACTAAGCTAACGCTGCATGTCTGTCCGTCTGTCACAGGCCTCTATCTCAGTGACCGTAGGATGTAGGTAGCAAGCTAATTTTTCACAGAATACGTGTTGCTATGGGCCATGGTGGGCCATCTGCTAGATTCGTCCTTTAGTAGGTACTTACCCAGTAGTACCTATAATTATGGTTGGTAAATAAACCGCCAAGTGCGAGTAGACTAGCATACGAAGTGTTCCATACCGTAAAACCAAACAACTTTTTAAAAGAACATCAAATTTTCACTTGTCTAACAAGTGAAAATTTGATGTTCCCCCTTTAAATTTTTAACTTTATTATATTTTTTAGTAATTGCTGTTATTACAGTTGAAGTGTTTCATTTATAGAAAGTTTCATGTCTACCTATTGTGGTTCAAGAGATACAGACGAGCAAAAATAGCCCAAAAAATCACAGTTTTCGAATGAAATACTCCATTAATTTCAATGTTTATTTTATTTTTATTATTTGTTGTTATAGCGGCAAGAGAAATATTCATTCTCTGAAAATTTCAGTTGTCTACCTCTTACGGTTCATTCGATATAGTCCTGTGACAGACGGACGGACGGACCGACAGCGGAGGCTTAGTAATAGGGTTCCGTTATCACCCTTCGGGTATGTAACCCTAAAAAAGTAATATTTTGTGTGGTAGATAGATAGATAGATAAGGTTTTTATTTAAGACTTCAGGTATGTGGTATGTAATGAATTAAAGAAGGAAGGGAGACCTTTGGCGAGCATAAGGATAATAAGGGTTTATTGGATTAGGTTAGATGATGTGGTGCTTAGTACACGAGTCTGACTCGCACTTGGCGGCTTAAAAGCTACTAGGTATAAAATAAAATTATGAAGATTAAAACCTGAGTCGTGTCGAATAAATCATCATAAGCTAATATCAGAAGCTTCTGAGGAAACTTTCATATATTACGTCTAATTGCAAATTCCCATAATCAATTCACGCGGAGAAATGACCTCGCCACACTGCATCAATAAAGGTGATAGCATCTGTACTCCGCTGAGATGTTTTGATACTCGTTATATGTACATCTTATCGGCTGGTTATTGATTGGTTGATAGTAGTTGTTGACAAGCAATTCATTCACTAACTGATTAGTAAAATGTATGCGTTGTATTAGACGATGTGACTAGGCAATATATAAATTCATAACTGATGCATGTCCCGTTACTTATTTTCTACCATCTGTCAGCAATGTTTTTTCTCAATCTAATTTACGTGTCAATAGAAGAAAACAAGCAAATTTTTGTTAACGCTTGTTGAGACAGGTTTAAGCGTTTGGTTTTAGCGGACACAGACAGGCACCGAAACAAATGCATAGCACTTTGAAAGCCCGCGACGCGCACGCCGATCTACTACGACCTGTAACTCTTACATGACCTCTAATTCTTACTTTATAGTATGTAGTTTGATATGTATAGTATATATTTGCTAATATTCTAAGTAGTAAATACTATTAATATTATTATTATGCACACAGATATTACCCCATGTACAATCCAACGATCCTATCCATTCAAGGTTGGGAGAGATCGCTTTTGAGCGATAAGACCGCCAATTGTCGCTTATTCTTAATTATTCTTTTGTAAATTATTTCTAAGTTAAGTGTGCAATAAAGTTTATATCTATCTATCTAACTGCGAAGCGCTGGCCCTTTCGGGTCGTTCTGTCGTAGAAGCTGGGCAGTAAATGCCAAAAAAAGAGGTAGGAATACCTGTGATGGCCAGTAGTGGGAGTGAAACAGCAGATTCCGATGGTAAAACCATCTATACCTATTGAAACATAGCCCTAATTACAGATCTTATACCAATAAAAACTTCGGGGGTATTCGGGTAACACATTTTAACGATATTAAATCATCACCACCCTAAGTGGGTACATATTGTATGTGTTTCTGAACATAGTCAATAAGTCCTGAGAAATGTGTGTACCATAATATGATGCAATAAATAAATAATTAAATAAATCACCACATATTCCAGATACATCTTCAATGGATATGCATTCGGTCCTCCATACATTTAAGCCTCAATGATTAAGACCACTCGGTCGCTTCTTCCTGCGATCATTGGCCGCGACCATTCTCATGTTGTAAACAAACTAGTTATTCATCTGTGACTTGTTGCTACTAACTGTTAGATAAACTGTGATACAGGTTCTAGGTGACACATACAAACTTATTATTAATCTGTAAGTAGTTCATACTGACTCGTATATAAACTGTGATACAGGTTTAGTGACGTGTTTAAAGTATGCTTCCAGTGCACTCTTACGCAATTAAGTCGGAACTTGCGAAGTTGCGACGCATCCCTATATATTTTTAATCTTATTAGCTTGGAGATGGAAATTGATTATCTACACAAAGCTATGATAACAGTGCTCTAGTAAACTATCTGCGTCGATGTGTTGGATATTTATTCACACCCAACTAATGATAAAATATGTCGTAGTTTTAATGATTTTCAGAAGGCCTTATACGTACCAGGCGGTTTTGGCTGTAAATATATAGATTTGTAGAGCCAAGAAACAATAGCGCCATAAAAGTGATTGCTAATGTTAATTTAGGTAGTCTTTAAATTAGTTTCGTCTCAACAGTTCCGAAACTAATGGCGGTCTAGCGATTTAATTTGATTTAATATATTACCAGTAAAACTACTTAAATTATGAATGTTTAATTTGAATTCGGGAAGAGAGATTTGTGGTGATTATGACAAACCATTGCTGAACATGCTTCCATGATGCATGATCGACTGATAAAAAAAAATTACTTACTAGTTTCAAATACAAAAATAGGTAATTTTTTTAAAGATTTGTTGATCAGCTAGTCTAACAAACATAGATTGTTTACAAATATATTTATTTGCAGCCTGTAGTAAGAACTCTATTGGTAGGCGAGCAGTTATATAAAGACTATACGCGTATCAAATTGTAAAAGCTCTTTAATGAGACAATAGTACAATAAATAAAAAAATAAAATGCTGGAAAATACACACAGCATCACCTAGCCACAAGCTAAGCAGATCTTGTGTTATGGGTACTAGATAACTTATATACATAATACAATATACCTATTACATAGATAGATATTTTTTATTATACATAAAAAATACCCAGAACATCCGGAACAAATATTTGCAGAACGTACAAACATTTGTCCCAAGGCAGGAACCTCCTGCGTCGCAGGCGGACCTTTGCCCGCCGCGACACATCGATCGTCTAATTACATCTACAATTACTATTTACAATGGCGAAGTTCAGGGTCACGCCTACGTATTACTTCCGACTCGCACAACTATTTATTTGCGTGCACCGATCAATCGTAGGTATTACTATCGCCTGTAGCCTTAGGTTTAAAGGTTTCTCTCTCCCTCCCTCTCTCTTTCTCTGTTTAGCATTATATCCCGACCGGACCTAACTACGTATTGCGCCCAGCCGCGCCGTGCCTTCGACTTTGCTCTACGTGTCTAGGCTTCACCATACCACGAAGGTGGAGGAGATCGTGGAGTATGTTAAGATGAAGACCAACATCTTGGTGAGGGTCGAGCGGTTGGAGTCGCGTCATAATGATTTTAAATCATTTGTGGTGCGTATTCCAACTGATCATTTTACGACCTTCACTAAGGAAGAACTCTGGCCAAAGAATGTGCTGTTCCGACGTTTTCGCGAACGATTATCGGTCGCAGCACATATTGCGTGTCACACGTCGCCGACACTACGTGCTAGTAAATAGGTTTATCTTATGTATGTTAGACTAAGGTATATATCTTATATGGGCCGTAGTTTTTAAGTGTTTTACATGTACTAGACTAACGTTGCCTGAAATAAATTATTTATTATTATATATTTTTTTCTTTACTAAGTTCTGTTTTGTTTTTAGGGGAATCCCTTATAAGATCGTCGTTTGTCGGTCTGTCCGTCAGACACAATTTTCTCTTACTCGATTTAGTAGAAATTACTACGTCATGCGAAGCCCTCTCAATTAGAACTAGGTAAATTTTACTTGTAATGTTCTCATTTATATTGTTATAGTTGCAAGCTGTTCTTCATAGTCAACCAATAAATACATTTTCTTTCTTTTTTCTTTCTCTCCACGAGCAAGTCATAATCAGTAAAGTGCCTTCAGTTATTCCGTGGTCATGGCGCATGAA
Source organism: Eupithecia inturbata (assembly GCA_963662085.1). Taxonomy (NCBI): domain Eukaryota; kingdom Metazoa; phylum Arthropoda; class Insecta; order Lepidoptera; family Geometridae; genus Eupithecia; species Eupithecia inturbata. The sequence goes on along the minus strand of OY759194.1, from coordinate 3,165,808 downwards.
ACTGTGCCGAAATATTGGAAAGCTCAAAACTCAAATCATTGTAAATATCCTAGGACGATTTAACGTCTTTGTAAATATCCCGTTGTTAATGACTTTAGTATATAAATTGTGATTTTATGAAAAACGGTCTGCTGTAGCATCTCCATTAGTTGCTGACTCTACCAGTGGTAATTATCAATTCCCCCGACAGTACAAATGATTTGCATGCTACAATGTGAACCGACCAGCATTCAAAGAAATTCTCAAGGAAATGCCAAGTTTCATAATATGTTAGCGAAAAAATTATCATTAGCACTGTGGTATTACCGTTTTTATCTTCATTCTATTATGACAGGGAACTCGTCTCGCCACACACGATTCGCCCGGAGGTAGAGGGCGGATGTGCTTTTCAGAAATGGTGGTAATCTAGGTGGGGGAGGGAGGGGGTTGCGAGTTTGGAACACCCAGTAATTGTATATTGTAACCCTTTGGTACATTAGTACTATACAGGGTGTATTTTTGAGATGATAGTGGATGGCCAAATCAGAAACTATGAGAGTTAGAAAAAAGTCGTGAACGGAGCATTCCATGCTCCATGCGAACGGTGCATTTCTTTGCAAAGACTGATCTTTATCAGCAACTGAATCTATTGGTGCATAAATACATGGGTTATTGGTAGGGGGGTCCCCCCTACTATTTTGTTCTTACATGTCCAGTCCATCCCAAGGTTGCCTGGAAAAGATCGCTCATAGCGATAAGGCCGCCTTTGTACGTCGTCTACTCTTAGCATCTATTTCTGTATTGTTTTCTGTATTTGTGTGGTACATAAACTATTATCTATCTATACAGGGCGTAACATATTTTGAAAAATCTACCGGCTCGATTTCCTGCAAAAGTTAAATGTTATAAAAAAACCAAATATGCAATAATATTTTTTTTATAAATCGAGGATTTGACTACTTTCACGACTTTTCTCTAACTCACATGGGTTTGGCCATCCACTCCCATCTCAAAAAGCCACCCTGTAGTGTATAAACTTCTGTGCCTTTGGTTCAATTTAGTTATAGGCATTTAAATGGTTTTCCATCTTTAATGAGCCAACAAGTTTCTTCCGACGACGCTTATTTGACAATGCAATATATCATCACGATCTGTTTGGTAGTTTAGACGTTTTTCGCGCTCATACCAACACTTTCATTGCCCAAGAAGCACATGCCCAGCCCACCTGCAGCTTCGTGAAGCACCGATACGGCGGCGGCGCGGGCGGGGCGCGCCTTGTACAAATCTGATATACATACATAACTATGTGGTTTTGTACTTACCAATTATTTATCACGATTACTCGTGTTTAACTTGTATTCAATTGTTTTGACTGATCTAACAAATAAAATTGATTGTAATTTTTAGAGCATTTTTTTTGTTTTTAAATTCTTTATTGGCAAAGACAATTACAATTCAATAATAAAAACAAATTAGAACTAGTATTTACAATTGAAACAATTAAGCTTACAGCAGACTGTTGCAAACAATCTACAGGTAGCTCAACTGATCCATATCAATCCCAGTCGGAAGCGTCCCCAAGACGCTGGCTGCATTGCCCCGCTGTATGGCAATGCTTATGCGCAGCGCCAGATACCCACCAGCTCTCGGGTCATGCGTCGCGTGTTTTTTTTTATTTTTTTAAGTTTTTATTAACTACTGTTTCCCAACATCCATATTTTGTTTAAATACACTTATTGCAAGTGGACAGTGACGTAGCTTGTGTCACTCCCGGAATGCCAGACCTTGTGTTCTTGGATCAAGGAACGACGAAGGATCTATTCTTACAGACGTAGATAAACTCTTTCTATCAATTCTGTGACTATCATTCTAACACATTAAACATAAGGAAATCGACATTGAAACTGGCCTGCAGCTCCAACTGCCACAGATTCAATTAATTTAATTAATCTGTCAACATTTCCATTCCCCTACAAACGGTTTATCTGTTAACATTATAGGGCAATGTTTACGATAGTAATATACGTCTAATACTGTTACTTGAACGGGATACCGTAACTGTTTGCACTTATATCCTTGAACGTCTTCTGATCCCAGGGAATATAGGTACTTCATCTGTAAGTTAATTTGTTGCAAAAATTTTCTTTGAATTCTATACCTACACTATACAAATACTTACATATATTTGAATAACACAAAATACAAAATAACAAACAATAACAAAATAACACCACCACTTTCACATTTTACATCTTTACAAATCTATCTGCTTTTCTTTTTTTTTTTCTTTTTGGGGGCTTTTTACATGAACGTTTGGACGACACTTTTAACAAATATTTTTTTTAAATTTATGTCTGTTTGTTCCGGCTTATCTCCAAAATGGCTGAACTTTCTTGCAACAATTTTCTTTGAATTCTTTAAACTACCTATAAAAAATAATAGCATAATTGAAGTGTTCTGAATGTCAAAATAACAGCTTTTTACATGAACGGTTGGACGACACTTTTAACAAATATAACAATTTCTAAAATTTATATGTATGTATGTCTGTTTGTTCCGGCTAATCTGCAAAATGGCTGAAGCTATTTTGACGGGACTTTTACTGGCAGATAGCTGATGCTATAAGGAGTAACTGAAGGTACTTTTTATTGTAAAAATTGGGGTTTTGCGCAATACATTTAAACCCATGAAATGATTAGTTCTACGCGGACAAAGCCGCGGGCTCAGTTAGTTTCTCCTCATGGTATTCCATATTTGCGGTAGCAATAGCAAAGCGCTGTTTTTCATCCTAATAGAAAATAATCTACTCTGCTATTATCGTGTGAAAGAATTGCTTAGGACTTGAACGGGGAACTAAAGTTATAACAATCAGTTCACATGTCAGTCTTTTGACATAAATGATTAAGTACATATACACTAGCCAAACTCGATGTAGAATGTTTGTAAATAAACCACGACCAAAAAAAAAACTAAAACTCCCTTGAAAAACGCTTGGCGTCGAGTTTCAGATATAATTGTTAGCGATATTAATTGAAGGAAGGATCTCAAATCGACAAGTAATGTAAATTGCGTATAAAAAGACGCGGCAACAGAGTGAATTGTAGGTTAAGTAAGGGCGGTTGTTTACAAATATTTCACATCTAATTTGGCTAGTGTATAGTATGCCGTAGATCTATTGGTTAGATCACTTGCGGCTATTGCGTATAGGATGCCTAGAGATACGGCCTCAAGTTCCGTCGGAGGCGAAATTTTTGATGATTAATAGTATTTTTGTGTTCATTAAAAGGGATTATTCTCATCTGTCTCCCTGCTATGTCCCTCTAGAGGGACAGTTAGGAAAAATCAAACTTTTTTGTGTTTTTGTGTTAGGGGCCCAGCTGTGCCCCTAACACATACATACATACACATACACGCATACATAGCAGGGAGACAGGTGGCAATAATCCATTAAAAGGGACTCCATAAAGTCATAACAACAAAATTCAAATCGATTCATCCGTTTGGTTGCTATGATGTGATGACACACTTACTTATCCCCGGTTACTCAAACGCAGCTCAGCTTTGAGCACGCCTCAAGTCGCAATAACTGACAGTTTTATAAAAAAAAACAGTATGAAAAATGTCAAAAAGCATCTCTTGAGACTTGTTTAATGCTGAGTTTAATTTGACAATGCAGAGGAGATCCACGCAAATGTCAAACTTAAAAAAACCGTTAAGACCCTTTATTACGCGTATTCAAAACTTTAGTAACTTGTACATTGGTTAAAAATGCGCTGGCTCTTCATTTCTGCTCCTCAAAAAGTTGGTGCAATTTAGAGCTATATGAAAGATCCAATTTATTAATTCTCAAAAAGAAAGGAAATAAATTAAGTTGTAAATCCACGGCCCTGCCGGAACCTACACAGTTCGTTCTAAACCCGATAAAGCATTGCATCTGAATTGCCAATGTCCATACGTGGGCACTAACAGCTACCCGTCCAACTGCCCAAGCCAACTGGCTTGGACACTCTAATATCTATATTTTGCATTCACTCTGATAAAACTCGCCACGGGTTTATGGTAAAACTTGCTAGAACTATTTATGCTCTGGAGAATAACTGCAATGTCATAATATAATCGTAGATATGATACAGTATCATAAGGTGAGTGGTCAAAGTAGCAGTTGAAATCAGACTAGATCAAAGCACATCTGTTTTATCCAATATAAAGGTTTTATGAAGTGATCATTCATTGGTGATTAAACTTCTAACGAACTAAAGAATCTCCTTTACACGCCAGTTTTATTAGGTTAGAACCAACCATCATCTGATGATGACTTTTTTCGCTGGTGTTTGAAATAAGCCCTTAATTGTTTAAGAGGCTAACCTAATTGGATTGGGTGTCAAACTAGGCCTAGACCTCAGTACCCACGGGATCCCTCCCCGTGGTAAAAAACTCGAATTACATAAAACTCAACGCTATTATGCGAAAACATGATTATAAAAAAAAACTTAGTAAAACAAACATGAAAGTGTCCTGTTTCGCATATAATTTGGTCGAGATCTCTGTAACCCTGCGGTCTATTGAAATGACTTATGTTTTGATTCGTAGGTTTTTTCTCTAAGCCAGTTTCTTAATTAGTTGTATAGTTTTCATATAATAAACAATAATCTGAATTTATGCACTTACGCCTTAGAAAGGTACATATGCTCTGTCCCGCTCCTATGAATGCGAAATCCTATGCTTACCCTATTCGCACAAATGGCTGCTACGTTCCGTCTTAAAACCTACCTATACACAAGGAGCTCACTGAAATCTTCGCTCGTAGTAGTATCAAATAAAAAATAAATAGAAACCTAATGCAACAATAGCGCGCACCAATCCATGAAAGTCTTGGTTCACATACCGGTTTACAATGGCTATCTACACTAGCGTCCTGTAACCAATATGTCCTGGTAGTCTGCACTGCATTAAGCCCCAAGGCATAACAACCTAGATTACAGTAGTTCTATTATGACAATCAATTAATTTATAAAGCGGCAATGCAACGCTATCAAATGGCCTGAGGGTTTCATAAGGTGCCTCGACGCATCTAGGTAAATGTTCCCATTTTTACAGTGCCATTGGGGATGACCGCTTTTATGAGCGTCTCGGGTCTATTGATTATTGTATTTTATTTATTTGGTATTTTTGTGTGTTTCAATAATACGTTTTAAAATTACAAGCATTGCGGTAGGTAATTGCATGACCATTTCTAGGTGAACACTACATGCAACTTTTTTTTTTAAGTTTTTCTTTATGTTTACAGATATTGTTTGATGGGTCCAAGCCGATTTCGGCTACGGCGATTGTGTGACTGGTCAAGTTTTCAAGTCAGACTTAGGGTCATAGTCAATAAGGTGATTTTCTAACTTTCGGTGAGGCTTGCATGTTGCTGAGACAAGCACAATACGGCTGGTACAAGCACACTTTGAGCACGTTCTCAGTCCTAGGCACTAGACAAAAGTGTACCGTCGTCGTCGTCGTGTTGAAAAAGTTTAATTATGATGTGTTCTGATCCCGTACATTTTGAAAATTGTTGCTTCATTCTGTACCAATATGAAATGACACTACGTACAAAGCCACGTAGGTGTAAATAAGTATTCCATTTCTATAAGTGATTTTAAATAAAACTTAATTCCAATATCTATTACAACTGTCGCATTAGATATGTATGATGTGTAATGATAAAATATGCTAGCACTTAATCCTAAACCGTGTTCTAGGTAGAATCTAATAGTACCTAATTTAGAAAGCATCACATAGTGTCACCGTCCTTTCTACTACCGTTCTAGGGCCGGCTGAAGTGTTATAATAAGCCTTTCTTTAAATTATCTTGATACCATAAAATATAGTAGTATGACTGACTGGAAAGATAGATATCTATCTATCTTCCAGAAAGATAAGGTTTTTATTTGAGACTTCAGACATACACATACATATCAGACAATAGCATTTAAACAGGATGGTAGTAAAAAGGAAACTATAATAAAAATACAGTTGACTAAGTAATAAAAACAAATAATAACATAATAACAATCTAAGTAAAATGTCTGTGTGTGCTGCAGTACGTCAAGAACAAAACCAGCTGATCTATGGCTTGGGTCAGCCAGTTGTCTATACACAGCACACATATGTTACCTGCTGGAAAACAAGGGGAATTTTGCCATTAACACCACAGGCGGATTGGTGATCGCGTTAGGTGTTAAAAATACACAAAAGGAAGCTGCTGCCCTTCCTCTAATAGATTCCCGAGTCGACTCTTACAACGCCCACGGGTTGAGTTGATTGCCACGGTTAAGCCGTTGACTGCCTGACAGACAATAGCCAAAACCACTAGTCTGATACGCGTGTTTGGTGGTGTTAATTGAGAGATAAACATGATAAGATGGAAGATGAAACAATATGCCAAGCCATAAACGCAGAGATGATAGTGGTTGCGAAGGTAAAATTCATAATAAGTACTTTCGCCATTTGAAAATCAACACATTAAGAAATAAGCCATATACATTTCGTTTTATTAATACACGTAGTCAAATATTTCAAAAATTATTAATAATTACACGAGGGCTGGCATAAAAGTGGTAAAGCATTTCTGACTATAAAGACCATTTACTATTAAATCGAGTTCCTCGTCCATAAAAGCCTAGGCTTCCAGCTAGTGCAATATAAACTATTGTAGAAAAAGTTTCAATAACTACTGAAGAAATAATTACGACAGCGCCTGTCAGAATGTTCACATGTCTTATACGTTTATTGACGCGATCGTAAAAGTTTCATCGCGATCCGTATTATCATTTAACGGTGTACAAATTGTTATATATCTTGTAGCCGTAATAAAATTAATTCTTTTTATGCTATTTTTATAGCTTTTTTTCAGGTTCCTACATGAGCGGATATCGGTATTTTATCGTTTCCTAATGCGACATAGAGGTCATCTAAAAATCCTCGCTTCATATGGCTAAGCGCAATGTAGATAATGTAACCAAGGGTCCCAAGTTCAAGAATTTTGACCCTACGGCCTTTCTAATAGAAGACTCGACTTCCGAGTAATAAGTCGATAAGAATACTATTCCTAAACAGAAGGCATACGCTTCTTAGATCTTATCAAATCACGAGGCAGCGTCTGTATTCCGAAGTATTTCAAATCTTCACGATGGTTTTGTACAGCATTTTTAGAAAATTCTTTCTATTGTTCGTTTTGTATGTGCGGGATTTCCTGGAACTTTGATTCAGTTCTCTTCTCTTCTTGTTGGCGTTATAACCTTTGTATTAAGATGTTATTTAGTCTGTAGGTATAGATATATATTATTTAAGATTTTGCTTCTCATGATATGAACTACCCTTTGTACAAATGGGAAGTCATTCGACAAGATCGTGGGATCAAACTTCCGTCAACGGATTTATGTGTGGAAACAATACTAAAAGTGCAGGAAAACACAAGTTTATTATAGTATATGTTATTCCGGAAAAGCACAAAATTGCAGGTTTTATTCCCACCACGACGACAATAATTTTATTAGTATATCGTTCCGATCCGAGAACGTTGCACTAATTAGTTTGAATCTCAAAAAATACTTTAAAATCGAATAAGTTTAAATGATATACATCTATCAGGCCCACGTGTGCTTAGGTGTTCCTCTAGTCTTGACGCTAAGCAATTCTGCGTGAGGCTTTTGCACGCACATGCACTGCACATTACTGACGTGCGTGACATCCGAGATGATGCTGTTATGCGATGATTGCCACTTAACATATCGACCAGGGGTGCGCAGACTTTGGCAATATCATCGTTATCATCATCGGTAGTTTACTACCCCCTAGGCATAAGCCATCTTGAAGCTTGTCATTGGCTTTGATCCTGCCAGTATGTGCCACAAAATATTTCGGCAACAAGTGACCCGTCTGCCTATTTGCTATTTGGCACACACACACACACAAAACATATTGAAGTTTCGTAGCAGTTTATCATCTAAACTACGTTAGGGCCAAGCACCGGCAAAACTAAAAAAAATAGATTGGTTGTTATGTATGATTAAGTTTGTCGGCAAAGGGCAACACCATTCAATCGACCGTTGGAGCACCCCTGATGTAACAAGTAGACCATTCCCTTGTTCCGTATCCAATTTGTATATAAAACAGGTTCTGTTTTTCTTGATAGATAAACCTTAAGGGCCTGGAAGCTTGTTGGCGGTTCCGTGCAAACACACGGCGAATAAATCGTCGATTTTTACGGCGAAAAAACCGGTGTGTCAACAAGCTTCCATAGTGATCCATGCAACACTGACGACCGTGCCTTCACACGGCGAATTCACCGTAGAATTTAACGGCGAAAAAAACGTGTGTGAACGTGAGGCCCTAAACGTCTTAAAATACAAAATTGTTGCTTTACTAGTCTCGGTATAAGAAGCTATTATGTAATTGATAGGGTAACTCAGGGCCTATTAGAGTAAGTATCAGGGGCTATAAAACAAGCTCATACAGGATTATTTCGAGCCTGTAATGTATTGTAATTCTTGCTTTAGTATCACTTAGAATTTGTACCGATTCTTAGACAGATATTTTTTGATCACGCTGCTTTGTGACTTTTAGTATTATTTATGCTCTGGGATGCTTTGAGTTATTAAATTAGAACGTGTACAAATAAATATGGCCTTTCACCATCACCATTTAGTCTTGCGTTCAAAATGTCTTAAATGTAGGTAAGTATATTTTTGTAACTACATATATGCACTCAGGACTACTGTAACAATCTTTGAGTGGAAGTTTTTTATTATTAATTATAAATGGAATTATTGTTGTATAACTAGGTGGTAACATTACATTTGTTTTATATCATATTCTATGTGTATCTTTAGTCTGCCATGGTGCCATGGCTTAAAACATTGACATGCAAAAAAAATTGTATTTATCTAGTAAAAATAATTTGCTGAGTTATAGGTTACTAAAGTGATTACTCCTGAGTTTAGACAGTAGGTACAAACAAAATTTAAAAATTCCCCTCTTTATAGTATTTTGATAGTAATTATAGCCTCTACCAAACTCTTAACATTGTATAAAAGTTCCACCGTATTGTTGAAAGGACGGAATACTATTTATTATCTAGCATAAGATCAATAAGCCTGGACAGTGTCTTACCACACTACGGAATGTGTGAACCACGTACCACAAATAAAAAGCACAAGAAGTTCGTGACTATTGGAAATGAAGACGTCCCATTTTACCTTACCCTTGAGCCAAGTTCCCAGCGTTGTGTTTGTGTCCGAGGACCCTATCAGTTGCTAACGAGATCCAAAGACGTTTGTGTGTAGTAGAATATAAATTCTATTCAATGCTCAACAGCTTATAAAATTAATTTGCACAAAATAACTTGCATTTTTCTGACGACTGATGTGGCGCGGCGGGCGAAGCTCCGCCTGCGACGCAGGTGGTTGCAGGTTTGATTCCCGCCTTGGGACTAATGTTTGTACGATCTGCAAATACTTGTTCCGGGTGTTTTTGGTATTTTCTTGTATAATAAAAAATATCTATGTATGTAATGTATTTGATTAAGTATCAGTCATCTAGTACCCATAACACAAGCTCTGCTTAGCTTGGAGCTAGATGATGCTGTGTGAATTGTCCAGCATTATTTATTGACATTTATTTATTTATTTTATGAATGATATAGCTCTGTGCTGTGTCGAAGATCTGTATAAAATATTCTTGTAGGACAAAAGTCCGTTGATCAATAAGGCAATATTTACAGCCCAAATGTAAAACCTCAGATTTTACGTTCAATATTATAAGGATATTCAAGTCCTTTTAAAATTTCCCAACCTAGAATTTGCACAGAAAATCGAAAGCAAACAATGAAAGCTGCCTGGCGAAGTGGGTTTCAGATGAAAGTGCCGTAAATAGGAGCTGCGACTGTTGTACCTCTCTACAAATTGATAGAACGCCTGCTTTGTATTCCGTGAAGTAAATGTTGAGAAGTTGACTCTAATGAGTCGTAAATATCTGCGGACATTCAATAGCGTCAGGAATGGACTAGTCGGGCGCAGCGTAGGATGGAAGATAAGAATGCGCCTCCAACGACTAAGCAGTTGATCCAAGCCCCTTGATAGGCGCCTAGGCTGCGGCCCACGCTGCTACTACGCCTCGCGATAACCACCTCATGAGATAAATTCCCTTTATCGCGAATTAATCTTACTAGGCCTCCTTGCCAATGCATTCAACTCATATTATGTTTGAGGTTCCTGAGTTACGACCCGCGTAAAATTTCCGTGAGAACCGGCATTATATCACTATACCAACAAACAAACAAATAGATACGGTATAAATTTAGCTATGCGAACAAATGCAAACTCTTCCATTTAAAGCGCATACAGCGCCAGAAATTCAGTCGGATTGTATCGTTAAATAGAACAATGAGGATTGAAAACGAGTGGGCACAGATTAACATCTCAACAAGAGTCAGCGGTCTTCATTGTATTTCCTAGGGAGTTTGTAATAGGTACACGACATTATGCGGTATTGGCTATCTTCATCTAAATATTCAAAGGCACGTGCGTCGCTCTGATAGGCCGATAAAGGCGGCTCGTATCTTGGCTTATCCTGATAATATTCGCAGCGACCGACGCCTCTTTCATTAACCCGCCGGTTCCCGTAATGAATACATTGCCGTGTAACTGGCTAGCCTGTAACCGCGGCAGCGTCGTAAACTGTCTGCAATCAGTATATCCCACACGGGTGTACTGCGTGCTTTGTGAACGTTATTTTGTGCCTCTGGAACAGAACGCCTCTCCCGTTTCTAAGATGTTAGATATACGCAGAGCAAATAATGTGCTATCCTTTTATTATTTCCTTGAAAGCAACACTCAAGGTTTTGCATGGATCAAGATCTTACTCGTAAACAAGTGATAACGTCTGGTCCCGTTTAGTTTTTATGGATCGGCATAGCTGTCCACGAATTTAAGGTTGAGGCCGACGGGCAAAGAATTTCCCGTTTTAAAAGTGACTTACGGTAACATGTGCTCTGCAAATTGAGTTCTTGCGAGCGATCTATTGTCTCCGAAGTTTATAGATTGTTATTAACTGTGTGACTTATGCAACTCATCGTGTGACAATCTTTGCAGCTTGCACCTGTTTTTGCGTTTATTGATTAGAATTTTGTGTCAGCTATCGGTAAAGAGCGTGGATCGAAGACGGGGCCTGGATTGCTGGTGTTTCATTGGACTTGGTTTTATTTAACGATGGAATTTTCCGCGCTAACGAAAGTCTTGGACTCTTCGGTAATGGGCGCACATCGCCTACGTGCCTTTTGTTGCAAAATACTGCAGTCTCTTAGTTGTTTATGTTGTTTCTTGCCCGAAGGCTTTACGGCTTCTCTTGGTTCACGGAAGGTTAGCTTTCTATGTTTTACTATTATTTTAATGTTAAGCTGAATTCTTGTGATTTCGGTTTTACGCCGTTGTCACTTATTCTAGGTAAACTACTATTACTGAATATTATAGGTACTATTCTGAAATTATACTAGGTACTTAAAAGTAGTTTTTGTACGTAGAACCAAAAAGCTTTTTATAAAACATGCCACATACCTAAGCTTTGTATTGTGCCTTATACAGGGTTAATGGTAATTCACTGACATTGCGTGAACTGTAGGTTCTCCCCATCATCACTAAAAGTTTGTGAAGGCGCCAGGTCTTAATTCTTGGTATTGAAAATAGGTACCATTCAATTGTCGTTCTTCTGAGAGGCTTTATTTGAAACTTAATGTAAAAAAAGGCTCTGCCCTGAATTAATAGTGGGTGTGGGAGTGGGAGATCAGTCTTTAGTAATTAATTGTGTTACGGTACGGACATACGTGTTTTTGATTTTTTTAGCAGAGGTGATTTCAAAAAAAATATAACAATTAAGACGTAACGCCTTTACGAACGTGTTCGTGATGATGGGTAGAACCTGCAATACACCTAGTCTCCGTGAATTACCCTGTATGCCCTGTATAGTTAGTTGTTTTGTTACAATGCAATAAAGTATTTTCTATCTATCTACATCGCGATCTCGGCAAGCTTATTTTCTCCCACTCGCAAACTTCAAGACAACTCAAATCACAAAGTATTCCCCAAATGACCAGTCTTTGACATCGTACAAAGACAACGATGCGTCTTCCACATAGTAAGCAATAACGCGTATCACCCCATAGCAACCACCGGTCATTACCATCCGTTCTTCCGCTACTTTGTACTATCGCACATGCGTAATAGCTATCCGTGCGTATCGAGACAAGCGCATATAAACTGATGCACCGTTCATGGTAAATCTGTCTTTACTGTCGATCACGCATCGCACCCTTCTAAAGAAGCCACGGTTCCATTTAGTGTCAAGTCGAAATCTAACGAGCGGTAGTTTATGTCCTAAAGTGTTAACGCAAAAGGACAGGACGTATTCCAGCTATTGCCAAAGTAGGAGAGATGAAGACTCAAATACTGCAATAAATACGACGTCCTCGCAACCTCCTGCATCGCATGCGAACCATCGCGATGGTCCGCATGCGACGCAGGAGGTTGCGGGTTCGATTCCCACCTCGGGACAAATTTCTGTACCATCTGCGGTCTTAATTGTATCGACAATAAACAAAATACTTTTGCCCAGTTTCATCACTTTAAAATGTCTCCGTAAAAATCATCGTAGGCTTTGTCTCCTACTACTCTCGACACCAAAACAATGTCCAGTCATTGTCGTGATGTTTAGGGAAATGGACGAGAAGATGATGATGCTAATTTAAAAAAATGCCACTCTCAGCATCTATTTATCATGCTTGTCACTTAAAACACCAGAATAACAAGTGAGTTACGGGTTTCATCGACTTATCAACCCTTGCTTATCGCTACTTGTCTAAAATCGGCGTTAACGAGATAAATCGTAATTAAATTCACAGTTACACGTAATCTACAATCAGTCATTCGCCGCTCGCCTATTTCTGTCCAAGTGCTGCATTAATTTGTTCTTGTTTCTAAGCAGTAATACCTGTTTCTATTGATATGCTTCTTATCAGCTGATAGCTGGATCATGAAGTATTGAGGACTGCATCCTTGTTGGATGAGACGTGGAAATCCGCAGGAATCTGTCGAGATTTCCTGTTTTGCTGTTGTTAAAGTTTTGCTGTTTGTGGTGCGGGTCGCAGCGTTCTACATTCGGTAGATATTGTTGGCTTTTACGAAAAAAATGTTGCAATTGATAAATGATTTTTTTATTTTATTTTTCTGATATCTACTAGAACACAAAGAACTTAAAAGAAACTTAGTGATTAGTATTACCTTGATTGAGTTTTTCGGTGTTTTAATTTCAAAGCTCGCCAGATTTTTTTTATATTATTGATAAAATACAAAAAAAGTTTGATACTTAATAATTATTTATTTTTATACTTCTCTAAATTATTGTGATTTGTTAACTTAATTAAGAACTCGCCACAAATTTATTTATTTTTACAATTAGGTTAGCCAACAGCTAGTACACTATAACATTCAAGGTAGGTACATAATTTTTAAATTAGTGATTCTAAGTGCACCAACCCCTTATGGCCGACACAGCATGCATACGACTAACTATAAACACTTTTTTAAAAATAAATTTTCTAAAAAAAATATACATAAATATAAAGAAACTAATTCATCACACGTTTCTTTAACGATATAACGATTCATCTCGAAACTTCAAGTCCTAATGAAGGTACAGATAGACAGTCGCTCGTGCTGAATGATCAGCCAACACTTTTTTTTATTCCATTCGTTGTTTTTTTTTTTAATTCGCTTGTTTGTTTTATTAATGGTGCTGTACTTTTTCACGATGTAGAAAGTACACTGACGATATAAATTGGCTAACACTCGAATCACGATTAACCCTCTCACTGCGAGCCCTGCTGTAAATAGAATTTAATTTATATCTAGAATCCTATTGCCAGCTTATATTTAATGGCTAGGACACATGATGCCATAAACTTTGTATCACCCTAGATTTAAACTAAATAAAGACTAGTAATTAAAAAAAGCATTCGTATAGAAAAACACCCTAGTGAAATCCTGGTGTTCCTTAAATTTAATTTTATTAAATGCCGGCAATGATAACCGATAGCCGACATTGCTCTCAGTCTGCTAATTGCAGACTGCGATAACTGTTGGGGTGTAAAGGTTTTCGAATAGGCTGGTATACGGGTTTATGATGAAATGTCTACAAGACGAGGCCCCAGGAGATATTTATGTTTTGGTAACTACAAGGTATGAAAGTACTTGGCTTCATTCATTCTAATAATTTAATGAAGTCCTTTTATAGCTCCAATATCTCATCGAACCAAGTTTATTTGTAACTTGTTATTCTTTAGACTTTTTTATATTTTTTAGTGCTGGACAATTGACACAGGTTTATCTAGCCACAAGCCAAGCAAAGCTTGTGTTATGAGTACTAGATAACTGATATACTTAATACAATACACTACATAGATACCTAAATATTTTTTATTTATTAATTATACATAGAAAACATCCAGAACACCCGGAACAAATATCTGCAGATCGTACAAACATTTGTCCCGAGGCGGGAATCGAACCCGCAACCTCCTGCGTCGCAAGCGGCCTTTATGGTCGTCACGCGACTTTTAAATTTAAATTGCTGAACATATTATGAAAAATGGATCATAATATTTTTCAGGAAATCAGAACTGGTTTCAAGAATGACTTCCATTCCAACTATTAAATACCTTTGCAGTTATTAAATTTAAGCACCAAATTATGTTAGTCTTTGACTGTACTTTCGTATACATACATACATTTATATTCAATTATCAAGCACGAAGTACTTGCTCTTCTGGGTTAATTAAGGAAATCCTCAGAGACCGACTAAGCTCTGACACTAAATACGAATATTTAGTCTAAATCGCTTTCTAATCTCAATTTCAGCTTAAGGGGGCTTTTCCACTAGAGCTTAGTGGCGTACCTAAACGGCAGAATATAGGTACTATCAAAAATAGGCAATTTGATAGATTAGCAATAAAAATCAAGTGAATAATAAATTAATATCAATAAATAATGCTGGAGAATTCACGCAGCATCATCTAGCCCCAAGCTAAGCAGAGCTTGTGTCATGGTACTAGATAACTGATTAAACTCCCGGAATAAAATTTCTGCAGATCGTATAAACATTGTCCCGAGACGGGGATCGAGCCCGCAACCTCATGCGTCGCAGTCGGATCTTCGCACGCTGCGCCCCACTGAGGTCGTCAATCGGACGTCCGAAACGGATATTTTTTTTAAACATTTATTTGATATTAAGACCTTCATGTAACTTTGATCCACACAATAATACATAAGCATGAACCTATTTAATAGGATATGTCCATAGGCGAGCTTAACCCTGAAAAGAGTTTTCTTCCAGCAAACCTTAGAGTTATAGGAGAGGTACAGGTACAGGAAGTGTACAAAAACAATGAATCGAACAAGATAAAAATTAAATATTTGGGTATGGTATAAAATTAAATATTGGATTTGGTTAGACACATTTTGGCACATGCCTAGGGAGTGGCAAAATAACTATACTTCACCCAGCTGTGGGTGAGGTCAGGGTTGTATAAAATGATGATGACGTTAATACCATATTTTACCGCTTAGCTACGTAACACATTTACAGTGAAAATTTGCATGAAATCATCTGTTTCACTTCATCGAATTCACCAGCTAATTATCTTTTATGAGCTGTGCACCGCAGTGTTGCTATTATTAGTTGATTTTATCGCCGATACGAATGTTCCTGCAATGTTTGTGGATTGGTAACTGCCCCTAGAAGCTAGTTTATATTCATATCCAAGAGGCGAAGCGCTGGACAAATTGGAAGTGGTCTCACGCATAGAGGATTCGGATCGGATGATTTGCCAGATATTAGACTTCAGTTTTGTAGAAAGTTTTGAAAGGATTTTCTACGCACGCAATGGATTGTGAATTACTAAAAAATGTTTTTTTTCCACTCATAGTAATTAATCCTCAATAACAAGATATTGTTGGACCTTTGTCCACATTTATGCAAGCTAAATTACAAGATACCTATTTACAAATACAAATGTTTTTATTTCGTTGACGATGTGCATGATTGTCTAACGTCGTGCACTTTGTGTAGTAGATAAGAGTCAACAGTTTGTTGCATCTATATTGCCCTTTTATTTTCTAACTACACTAAACCCATGCTTACCCATCCATTGTAAAAAAAACTGTAGTTATTATCCTCAAACACGTGCACAATTTATTAGATAACCCAAGCTTCCAGCTCATCAAATTACGTTCGCCTTTCTCTACGAATGACGAATGAGCTTCGATAAAAATAAACAAATGCACTTCATTAATCTTACTTGACCTCATGCTTCATGTTTTTTATTAATTCCGTCACGTTTTTTCTTACCGCCTAAGCAATGCAAAATAAAAGGTGATTACTTTAGAAGTTTGCAGTAAATTGTCGATAATCATGCTGGACATTTTCTTACGCCAGGAGTGCCCACAAAGAAAGCAGAGCTTGTGTTTTGGGAGCAGATGACTGAAATGCTATTTATTGACGCTAGACGTACAATGCCACCTTCAAAAAGAAAGGCCAAAGACCACCAACACACCTACAAGTCCACAGCCCAACTCTGCTACCAAACGTGTCGCAGGGTATTTAAGACCAAGTTCGGTCGGCGAGCCATAAGCTCATGATAGAAATGACAATAAGTGATGTCTAGGATCGCCATCGAAATCGATGAGGAGGGCTATAATGGCAAATTTCTGGCGATGTGAAAGCCTAATTCATATTCAATTCAAATTCAAAGTGCTATATTTCCTTTAAACCTTACAGGACTCTTGGAAACGTCACAAAATTCAAACTACATAATTAAAATTAGGAAATAACGTGACCTCTTTGATTTTTTGTAGTATGTGCATACATAGCGTACATCTACCCGGACCTGTTATATGCTTTTTCCCACGGCGGAGAAAATCGTAAAACTAAATCGAATCCAATATTGAATCAACTGTATTGATGACGATTTTCTTTAGCAATAAATTCGCGTTGAGTGCCCACTGCTGGGTATTTAGGCCTCTTTCGCTGCATGCCATTCGCCTCAATCGTGCGCTAGCCTGATGATGATGATCATGATTCCCAACGGTTTGTTCTCGTGTCTTTCGATATTCTCAGTCTACTTCCTCTCAAAACAAAATATGTAAACATTCACAATAGAACACGTTGCACATCGAAATTCCGCTATCGGCAGATCGTGCGTGATCAATTTTTTCCCCGAAAAGTGAACGCGTTCGCGTTTTCCCAAATTTCCTATCTAAATTAAAACTCATTCAAATGAAGAACAAATTCCGATGCGTCACGGAAACGTTTAAGCAAGTGGGTTAAGAAGAGTCGACGAGCCTATGCGAAAGATAATGTAGGAACAACACGTCCAACGTACGTGCTTACGATGGGGACCGAAAACAGCCTCGGTCACTACAAGAACCCACTGCATCGGAAATGTGGAACAATTTTCATTACGTGGTGGGTCGGACCTAGAATATATTTATATGAAAAGGTCATGATTAACATTGCCTATCTTAGCTAGGGCTTCCCGAAGTTAAATATTTTGGTAAAGGGCCTGCCAAGGCCTGCCCTATGAAGGGTACATTTTGAGGTTAGTTCCGGTTATTTCGGTTGTTTATGAGTCCTATACATTTCAGAATAATCTGCCTTTTTGCGTGTCATCACAACCGTCAATCCTTTTGTGGTCATGTGATACAATATTTTGTTAGCGGAGGAGGGCGCTGATTTCGCTACACATTTTTTTTTGTTGTGTCTGCCCCTATAATATGCGTATATATACATTCCCAATAAAGGTTTTTGTATTTTATTGTATTTTTTTTCGCATTGAAATCGTTTTAAGCATTTCGCTATTCTGACTAACCTTAACCACACCTTCGCATAACCTTAGTTATGCGAGCCGAAACGGCCGACTATTTCACTCGCCGGTGAAACTTATCACACCGAACTGTTATTAATACTATGCGAACAGTTGAAAGAGACCAAAGGGAAAGCGAACATTCGCTTTTCTTCGCTTTCCACGGAACCTGTTACAATTAATCTGCATTGATTACAAGGCTCGATTTGCTGACATGAATAAACATTCGAGATGTTTCTACTCGTAGCCCGCTTCTGACTGATCGTGATCTGCATACCTAAATATATTAAAGCCTATAGATAACTAAGTTTCGAGTTGTTAGACGATGGATCTCGTTGGTTTTATGAAAATCTTCTTGACTAAAACCTTCAAAACGACGCACAATGCCGAATATTGCTGAACGTCGTTGTCAATCTTCAAAAAGAACTTTCAGTGCCATCAATAATTGAAATCTGTTTTATAGTTACTAATATAGTACATATATAGGTAGTTGTACTAACAAATATTGTCATATCCCCGAAACTGTTCACGAGCGCGTTGGAGGGCTGGAAAAGTAAATAAACGGTGATTACATCTCGCACCTGCGATTCGCTGATGACATAGTCTTAATGGCGGTGTCGCTAAAGGAGTTGAACCGGATGCTGGATGGCCTAGGCACAGCCTCGCGATGCATCGGTCTTGGCATGAATTTGGATAAAACCAAAGTCATGCTCAATGGCCACATTGATCCAGGACCGGTCGTCGTACATGGCCTCCTTCTCGAAATTGTTTCCGAGTACACTTACTCCGGGCAGATTCTGCAGGTAGGTAAAAACAATTTCGGGAAGGAGGCCAAGAGGACGATTCAGCTAGGCTGAGCAGCGTTCGGGAAACTACGTCGAGTCTTATCATCATCCATACCACAATACTTGAAAACGAAAGTTTTCAACCAGTGCGTCCTACCCGTTATGACCTACGGAGCTGAGACGTGGACACTCACGGTAGGGCTGGTCTACCAGTTCAAAGTCGCTCAGCGAGCTATGGAAAGAGCTATGCTCGGAGTTTCCCAGTAGGAAAGGATTCGTAACGAATACATCCGACAGAGAACCAAAGCTATCGACATAGCTCAGAGAATTAGCAAGCTGCAGTGGCAGTGTACCGCCCATATCTCGCGAAGAACCGATGACCACTGGGGAAACGTGTTCTCGAGTTGAGACCGCTACTCGGCAAACGTAGTGTAGGACGCCTTCCGTCCAGGTGGGATGTTGATGGTAGTGGCAGATGCTGGATGCGGCAAGCTGAAGACAGGGCACTATAGCGCTCATTAGGGGAAGCCTATGTCCAGCAGTGGACTAAGATAGGTTGATGATGATGATGATGACTAACAATTATGGTAAACAACCGAAATAAATAAACTGAATTGAATTGAAAAAAGCCTCATAAAGGCCTCTTAAACACCCAAAAAGGCTTTTGAAGGTTGACTCGTTAGTGATTTTTATCCGACTGCGCTAAGAGGGTTTTGTCACTGCACATTCAAGAGAAAGAAAGATTAAAGAGTTATTTAAGGTAATCGTGGATTAGTCCCAAGACAAGCACCTACGTACCGAAAATCGTGAACTTTCTTAAGACCACAGGCACTTCTGTGGTCTACATTAAAATCGAGAGTAGAATGAACGTTCTAGGTTAATGAATACAGTGATACCTCACGTCGCGAGTAATCGTTGTTTCGTGAACAGAATTGCGGAAAGGGATATTCCCTCTATTCTCTTACGCAATTTGTTATCATCCAATAATACCATCGATCATATAAAACTGCGCTGGTACTTTGCAATACTGTTTTCGTAAATAATGGACGATCAAACGGTATAAACAAGCGGTATTCAACGCGGAATAGTAACGCGCCGCTAGCACTGCGAACGTTTTCTGTTTTATGGACAAACACGCGCGTCGTTTCTGAATCACCTACGAGTATGTCGCGCTTTAATTGGCAGTTCGTTAGCTCTATCGATGGAATCCTAGAACTTATGCACCGTATGGCCAATGGCTTACTAGCAAATCCTGAATGACCTAAAGTCATGCCATGCCACAACGCGCAACGTCTCAATATTATGTGAGCGCTTCCGCGTATCGCTAACTTCTCCCAGACCCTTTTGTCTACCGAACTTCGGCTTATAAACCGTATAGTTGTACTATCATTATTGTGATTTATAGTATGGTTCCGTAGGCCACGACTGCGGCTCATCTCGAGGCTCGTGCTTTAAGTTAACAGTGCCCGGGAAATTGCCTTTTCGCGATGATTGCCGTTTGTTAACGAATGACTCAGCTGGTTCAGTTATTCAAAACATATATAAAACCTACATCACTTACTACTTACATTACTTACACTTACGCTGTGGTGGTATTTTCCGTGACTATTGAGTGATAATTATCTTAATACTTAGTCTGTAAGTAGTACCTACCTAAAAAAAGTGCGATTAAAGTTAAAAATAAAATTATTTTCTTTGCTTTTTTCTTACTCTGTCACTTACATTGATCCATCGTAGCTCAAAACAAAGCTTACCTGTAATAAAAACAAAGAAAACATTACAATTAATTGCACAAGGTTCACACATTAATACGGAATAGTTTAGTAGTTATTTAGCTGAAAAATAATACGACACAAACTTTTCATTTATCAAGGCGCAAGTTCAGTTTGTGTCATAATAATACAAAGCAAGTTTATTTTACAAGCTAAATGACTATCAGCACAGATATTCAAATCCCAACATATTCCGCTAAGCGCGTGTGAAAAGCCATAACGCTTTTCCAGAAATGAACTAGCTGTTCCCACCTGTGTGGTTGGCTAATGCAGGCCTGGTGGATACCACGGTGGCTTCCGCTAAGAAATATTTATTTTGAGAAAATTTATAGCCTCCACGCAATCACAACGTCTTTAGTCTTTAGCTCGCTGCGTCTCCGTTTGTGGCTCTTCAATTTGCTAACTCGCTTCCTGAATTAGAGGCAACGCTTCCTTGTCATATAGAAATGTTGTTAGAGAACTGGAGCTTCCTTTTCTCATCACACAAGATGGTGGTCTGTAAAACTATTGAAACTATCATGGTTTATAATGGTTATCAGCACTAATGAATGATACTTAAAACTCAGAAATCATCTAATCATAGTAAATATCCTGTTTTCAGTATCTATAAGTGTAGGTAGGAGGCAAATCTAAAAGTACGTTATATGGAATAAGGTATTAAGAGTGCAGCTCAAGACAGACATCCAGGCTTACATAAATTATCATAAAGCTGAGAATTGGTATGACCGTTAGGGACAAACAAAATTAGCAAAATGTGAAAAGTCCCCATCGATCCCATGTGTGCAAAAAAAGTATTCAAGGTTCGCAAACATAGGTTTTTTAGATATTTCAACCCAACAACGGTATTTAATATCATAGACAAGACCAATGACAGTACAAATACAATACAAATACAAATGTTTATTCTGTAATAAAAGATACAAATACACTTGAGAGCAAAAAAATCGCACATTCATGATTTTTTGACATAACTAAAAAAAAAACAAAAAATATTATGTTTCTGTAATGCAGATTCATAGTCTATTTTAATACCTATCCAGTGGTATCTGATTTGTCTTTCAATCATTACATAAAAATGCTTTTGTGGATCAATAACAAAAATGCATGTTTAGTAAAAAATTCTTTATTCAAGTATTGGTGTCAAAGTTATGAAATTAAAAGATAAAATTAATTTAAAGTTTGTTATTAATACCGAGTGTTCCCTCCCCTAGCCTGAATCACTGACTCCATCCGTGTTTTCATTGATGTTACTAGACTTTTGATAAAGTCTTGAGGAATAGCCTCCCATTCCTCTGCGATCGCCTGTTGCAGCTCCTGTAGAGTCGATGGAGGAGCATCTCGGCCTCGAACTCTTCTTTTCAGCTCGTCCCATAGATGTTCGATGGGATTGAGGTCTGGGCTTCGAGCTGGCCACTCCATAACGGTCACATCCACCTCTTGAAGGTACTCGATCACTATGCCAGCAGTATGCGGTCTTGCATTATCTTGCATAAACAGAAAGTTTTCGCCGATAAACCCAGCAAAAGGTACGACGTGGCTCTCGAGTACTTCCTCAATGTATCGTATGGAAGTCAATCCTCTTGATTGGCGACCAGTATTCGGTCCGGTGATGAAGGCAAGCTCGGTTTTTGCTTCCATAGACATGCCTCCCCAAGACATGATTGATCCACCGCCATAGGCGACACGTTCTGTTATGCAGCATTGGGCAAATCGTTCTCCCGATCTTCTATACACCTTCCCCCGTCCGTCGTTGCCATGCAAGCACATCCTGCACTCATCAGAGAACAGGACTGCACTCCACTGCTCTTCGGTCCAATTCAAATGGTCTCGAGCGAACTGAAGGCGGGCTTCTCGGTGGGCTGGGGTCAATTTCGGCCCGTTTGCTGGCCTGTGTGCAGTCAGGCCACCTTCTCTCAATCGTCTTCTGACTGTCCACCGGCTAACTTCTACTTCACGAACTTCTTGAAGTCGTTGGCCCAGTTGAACTGCGTTCAAACGACGATTTCTTAAAGATGTCGTTATAAGAAAGCGGTTATCACGCTCTGTTGTAGCACGGGGACGGCCCGATCCTTGTCGCCGTTGGTAGCCACCAGTCTCTTGATACCTCTGGTATACACGCCGAACGGTAAATCGGCTCAAACTCAATTGTCGAGCCACTTGACTTTGCTTAAGCCCCGATTCAACAAGGGCAACCACTTGAGCGGCTACTTCTGGTGTAGTATCCATTTTCGTGTTCCGTTTGAAGCCAATATCAATAGAGAACCTTTCACACTGTACGTTGGTATGCAAATGATGACCATTCCCTCAATATGCACTCTTTTATACCTGCGATAAATCCCGCCGCCGGCCTTACCTAGATCGAGCGACATAAGGGGGTCTATTGTTTTGTTGCTAATGAGTTGTTTTTAAAGGTAAATGTCAACCCTTTATCAGTTCTGCGAATGCCTAGATTATGCACTTTAATTTAATTTGATTTTAATTTGCTGTAAGCTCCAAATAAAAAAAAAATTGAACTTTAAGTAAAAATGTGCGGATGTGCGATTTTATTGCTCTCAAGTTTAGTTTTACCATAGTTGAAAACACCTTTTAAGTACAGTATTGCAGATCATGCGATTTTAAAATGATTCCAGTTCTTTGCTAAGAATTATGAAATTTATTTAAGCCTACCCCTAATTTTCTGGCTTAATTGACCGGACTTATCCTATTACATAGCATGTTTGGAATCAAATGAAAAGAAAGACATCGTCAAATTATTGCAAAAAAGTGTTCAACGAGCTAAATTGACTATAAATTCCAATTCATTACTCAATTACTTTATAATAAACCAATCATCTCCCCTGTCAGTTTTTGCATTACGTTGTGATACGAGAAAGATTGAATCCACGCAAAAAGTATATCATATAGACTATTATATAGACTCCTTAGTTTTTGTGTGTTCGTGACACGTGACGTTCGAGTCTGCCGAAACCGAAAGTAAAGTGTGCGTGTACTGAGCATTGAGATCAGTTCGAATGGAAATGTTTATTGTTCCAATGTGTGACTCACTATTCGTTTGTATTCTAAAGGAAATTGTGTTGTTTATGCTAAAATAAAGAAACAGCGCAAAACTTAAAAAAAAAACGGGGAAAATTTTAAAAATAAGGTTTTTGTTGTCGTAAATAGACCTTTGTTTGACCACAATCACACCAGGAAGACAATTCTCAGCAATTTATCACTCGATAATTATCAAAAAAACTGTCAAATTTGACAGTTCTTTTGATAATTATCGAGTGATAAATTGGTGAGAATTTGCCCCCAGATGACAACGTGACCGACGATATATCACGAAGGTCTAGAACAAACCTATTCACTCGTGTCTTGGTTAGAGTATTCCACATATTTTGCGCAAAATGTCGTTTTGGTTCAAGTTTAAACGCCCAACATCTTGAAATTTATCTGGCGAAAATTTTTTATTCATTACACTTGTCTATGTCGCTTTCAATTGAAACTTTTCCACCATAAATGAAAACGAAACTTGCACCAACCTACTCGTAAATAAAGCTCGTTTTTGCGGGAAACTGTTAATTAGTTTAAAGAATTTGCAAGTTTTCTAACTTCATTACATTCTGAAACACGTCTTGCTCTTGCTGTTTTACTTGACGAGAGCTAATTAATGAATGCGTGTGTAGATTTATCTTGTATCAAACGGAATTGAACATGGTTTGCACTAATAAGCTGGATAATTGTATTAAATTTTGCATACTTCAAAATGTCTTATGATAGACTAGATAGCGGAAGCAGGAGCATAGTTTAACGCATTTACAGTCCCTTTGGGACGGAGCTGAAGTTGGGCATGTGCGTCGTGAAACTCGTGGGCCATGAAAGTGTTAGCTTAGTTTAGATGATAACTCATCACTTTCCCCCGTTCATCGCCTTCTTTTGCCGTTTTAATACTATTAATCTGCATTACTAACTACGAGGACGCAAAATATTTCTTCAGCCCCTTTATCATTTACCAGGTGGCTATGTGGTCAAACGAGGGTCTATAAATGCTTATCTCTTATCTAGGTCGTTATCCAGTCCTAATCTCACGTTAAATCGACAGACAAGAGCTCCTTCGCAATTCGGACTCGATTTACGCTCGAGCTCGCTCTGAAATACAGACTTATAGCCTGTCTTTGCCGTTTTAGAACGAACCGTAAGATGAATGAGTATATATTCTTTACAGGCACAGGTTCTAAGAGCTTCCTCTAATTAGTTGAAAGGATCCCTATTAATGGCCTTTGAGAATTTCCCCATTACTGGGCATCTCTCAGTTTCTGCTATACAGTTTGTTGCAGGCTCTGGTGCCGTTAGGTTTGTTTATGCTTGCCTTTTGACATTTATCTTATCATTCCCTTTCTCAGTCTCTTCTCTTCTGAACAGGCTTTCTACTTAGGCTTTCAATTATTTCGTTCTCACTTGTAATGCTTGAACATTTTTCTTTTAATCCCAATCCGTACGCTTTAAATCTTAGTTGCGACATGACAGCAATGCTTGCAAATTTTTCTGATTTCCTCGCATACGGTGGAAATCACTGTAAAACTGATGGCTTAATGTTAATTGTACATTTTAAAATATCAATATAACGCTCGTGCTTACACGTATGCATGAAGTATGCACTGTATAACTAGTACACGTCTGGGTGCTACCAGGAACATATACAGGAGGCCACGAAAACTGTGTACTAAGCCGAAACGGGGGTGATATTGTACACCGAGGAGAACAACTTTTGTTCTATAAATTCTTAAATTTCTTACATAAAAGTAAAAAGGTTAGAAATTTAAAAAAAATTTGAGACTTTTTTTATATTCGTTTTCATTTACGTGTATTCTTACATTATTATTATATTAAAACCTCTTAGGTTTTGGACATAATTTTGTATTATTTTTAAGCAAAACACTGGTTTTGCTGAAAAAACAAGCAAATAATATATGTGAAATATTTCATATTGTTAATTATTGCAAGAGTGCGTGTAAAAGAACACGAATAGGAGGAAAAATATTTTTTTTTAATGTAAAATATATATGTAAATCAAAAACTTGTTATTCACAAGTTGATCGCCTCGGGATCCAGAATCACCCCCTTTCGGCTTAGTACACATGTTTCGTGGCATCCTGTAGAGTTGGAAACTTGTCTAGCAGCCTGCCACTATAAACTGTACCTACACAAACCACCTGTATGTGACAGTTATTATGATGAGGTACCTACTTAAATCCAACCTATACGAAGAACAGAGTGCCCAGCACTTGAACAAAAATTCAAAGAAAACCGCATGCCCCGCTCAGCTCAAACATAATAAACAATGTTTACGCTAGCATAAGTTATATAAAAGTTAAATTCGATGTATAGGAATTCAATTGCTTTATGATCACGTTAAAAGACCATAAAAATGAAAGCACAAGTAAGAGAAAGGGCCACCAAAACGTTTAACATGGCCGAATTGATAAATTATAGATGCACCATTTGGACGATTACACCTGTAATTTTAAGCCGAAATTATAGCCGTAGTATCAATCGTAGATTTAAAATTGTTCATGGTTGGATACAATTTATATTACGAGTATGTCACCTATTGTTCCATGGTAATAATGAATATTGAATCATGATTAAGAGGACGCAATGCGCGCCATTTTGTAAAAAGGATAGGCATAGGGTTGCGCGTTGTTGGAGCGGGACAGAGCATACGTTTTTGGAAGCGGAAGTGTAAATAAGCAAAAATCAAGTTTTTGCTTATTTACAAGAAAACTACACAACTTATAAAGAAACTGGTTAAAGGAACCAAATAGTTAGTAATAACCTACGAATCAAACATAAGTAATACCAATAGACCGCAGGGTTCCTGAGATCTCGACCAAATTATGTGCGAAACCGTGCACCTTCGTTTTTTTTTATCGTATTTTTTTATCAATCGTGTTTTCACATTCAAGGAACCAATGGAATTTTGTTTTTGTTATTCGAGTTTTATACCACGGGGCTCCCGTGAGTACTGAGATCTTGGCCTAGTTTGATCTTAACTGTGAGACTTTCATGTGCCATGCCATGAAAAAAGAATATTATATAAGTTTTATAAAGCGACGTAGCAGACCTAGACGGCGATGAGTAGATAACGGGACGAATTAGGCAAACTGGCTGAATAGACGAAGGTTGCTCGCTCCGAAAATAATAGAAGGAGACCATAATGCCCAGCAATGGGATGACCAGGGCTAATATATAAAAATAATATACATAAATTCAGTTTTAAATATATCATTTCACAAAGCAGAAATTGTCTACCGCTCCCTTCGATCAGGTATCCGCCGCCTAGAGCGGGGCTGGCAAATACCTTGATCGATGACAGCTTTACTTTATTTTAAACTAGCTGCGCCCCGCGGCTTTGAAAAAATAAAGTGGGAATTGATTGCACACCCCCTAGGGATAGTTTTGTTAAATAAAACATACGTGTAAGTATCATTATTTACTTTACTTATTTATACCTAATTTTGAGTGAATCGAACCAAGGAATAATAACTTTCCATATAAACTTTACCACCCTTTTTAACTCCTCAGAGGTTATTTTTTGAAAATTAGTTTAGACTATGTGTTATTCTAGAACTTAAACTATCTACATACCAAATTTCATCTAAATAGGTTAAGTAGATACGGAGATACGTAGTAACGAACATTCACACGAACTTTAGCATTTATAATACTAGTATTGGTATGATCATTTTAAACCTTTAAGAGAGCTTTGCAAATTCCAAACATCTGCATCATCTATTCAAAACCGTTTTGAATAAATAGCCTCATTGTGTGTTTATGGCATAATGTGACCATAAGGTGGTATGAAATGCTGAGTTATTCCAATTTGATACACTGATCATTTATCAAATGCATTGTATACAAGCACACCTAAGGCATCAGCTGAGCGTCTGGTGGTAAACTCAAAGCAATAGACTTTTACTTTATCTTTTTTGTTTTCTTCGTGAAGTATTCAGTTTACTGTCGCTACTGTTTTCTTACAGTAAAAATGATTAGATCATGCTTGACCCGCTTCAATTTCCCCGTAAACGAATCAGAAAATGAAAACGAGTCTATATTTTATAATTTTGTTCTTCCAACACAAACAAGGTTCGTAGTCAACCCGCTCACATAATAACTGAATAGATAATTTGTTTCTAATCATCTATCAACACTAATTTTGTTTTATTTACATCTCACGAATCTCACGTACACTGAAATAAAGCATTAAAATCTGGGGTTACCCGCTCCGCTTTTGTCTTACGCACACCCTCGGCTAGATATTTGACCTTAGCACGCGACGCGCTCACTCGAACTTTCTTCGAGAAACACCTGACAAATTGCTTTATAATTGCTTAATTGATCGTTTGCTCTAATTTAAACAACTTTATTTTTTTGGGCGGGAGTCTCTATTATCAAATTACATTTATTAGAATCAAGTCTCTATGTTCATTCTCTTCAATGTGTTATTTGAACGCCTCAAGATTATAAACTGTTATAGTTTATTTGGTTAAATAATGTTTCATGCGTTAATATGCTTCTGGACCCTAATAATCTTAAAATTTTGCTTCCGATTCTCTTTTGCAAGTTTTACAAAGTCGGTATCTATTCATCATCATCATCAGCCCGTATACGTCCACTGCTGAACATAGGGCTCCCCAAACGACGATAAAAATAGCGGTCCAAAGTCGCCTCCATCCATCGACTCCCTGCGACCGCTACAATGTCGTCGGTCCATCGAGTTGGAGGTCTTCCCACACTCAGTTTCACTTTGCAAAGGGGTCACCTTTACTCCCCAACGGTTACGGTTCTGCGAGCTATATGGCTTGACCATCGCCACTTCAGCCTGCTGCGATATCAATTGCTAAATCAGAAATTGTAAATTTTTAACAAAAGCAATCACAAACTTTTACGGTTATTGAGTTATAATCGATGGAAATTGCAAATAGAAAGTTCATCGGATATGGTCTAAATGCTACTTACTAAAACAATCGTGGCTAACCATTTGGGGTACTGTCACGGCGTTTACGAAATTGGCACTTTACCGAGCCGTTAACTGCACATATTCCCAAATTAGGTGAAATTCGAATCGTGTTTGTTATTACTATTTCTATTTGCTGCATTTTATTGTTAAATAGTATTATCAGAGTACTTGGTGATTTGAGTTCCCCAAATGTTCGATCTTCATTACCCATCTGGTGGGTATCTGGCGCAGCGCATCAGCATTGCCATACGCGGGGCAATGCAGCCAGCGTTTTGGGGTCGCTTCCGACTGTTATTGATATAGATCAGAAGAGCTACCTGTAGATTGTTTGCAACAGTTTGCAGTTAGCTTAACTGTTTCAATTGTAAATACTAGTTCTATTTTGTTTTTAATATTGATTTGTAATTTTCTTTGTCAATAAAGATCTTCATTAAATAATTTAATAAGCGAATGATTCGTTTTGAGTTGTATTGTAACATTTTATTTATTTATTTTTCCTTCCTTTACAAAGTTTTTTCATCGGTTTGTGTCAGGGTTTCGTTGATTCAGGTCTGTTATTACGTATGTAAGTGATTTCTCATTGTAAACCGCGTTATTACCGTCACAGGAGGTTGTGAGAACCCGGCGGGAATAGTTGAGGTCCCGAGCGCTGAACCGTAGCACTTGTTTTTCTACGTCTCTTTCTTGCATGACTAGTTCTTGTTCGCTTTGATTGGCTTGCTGATTTACATCTGTATCAATAACGTCTTCCTCATTGTCGTTGACATGTGCCTCATTATCAAGTGTTCGTTTTTCATTCGGGTTATTTGTTTTAATGATGTTTTAATTAGTTAAAAACTAATTCCTTATGAAGTTACGTACTACTGTAGCTCGCTAAATCTCGAAGAGAGGTGCCTGACAACCTAATCAAAAGTTTGTCTTTATCTTGAAAACATATATGTTTACAAATTTTACTTCATAAATAAATAATGCTGGACAATTCACACATCATCATCTAGCCCCAAGCTAAGCAGCTTGTGTTATGGGTATTTGTAGCCGTAGTGCCCAATAATGTGAGCAAGGGTATCAGATTTCGTTAATAAAACAAAAATTAAAAAAAAATACTCCTAGACGGCTGCAGATAGATTTTTATTTTTATTTTTTCCTGAGTGGCCGCGCTGCCCTTCATAATTACATTCGGGGTTATTCATTAATTACCAGACACCCAGATGTGTGATATGATAAGTATCGACCTCCGACACTTTTATTAAGAGCATGACACATGAGCGAGCATTCCTTGATAAAATCAAAGTGAAAGGCTATGCGTTTTCCGAAACAGAACCAGCTCTACCTGAATTATATAAATTATTTAATACCCGCGATACATTCTACAGATCCATATCAGCCATAAACAGCGTGGCATATCTGCCATGGGGCATCACTACTGATTGAATTGACATGAGCTTGTTAAGAATTCCTATACAGATACCGGTAGTGATTTGCACATTGATAGTTAACGCAGCTATACCGGTTTTCTAAACAAAGCATTCATTGGTATCAGAAGCAAGATTGTAAGTGAACTCTAAGGCGTGATCATTCTCAAGAAAATAGTGAAAGTCGCTCAACCAATTCCTGTTAATTTGCTTTTAATCATCATTGCAATATCCCTCCGCGCTTTAGTGGGAAAGTATCGCCTTATTCATAGTCGCCACACTCCATCGCCTTCAGATACAGCCAATTTACAAATCAAATTAACTTCTGTTATGCATCTTGTAAAAAGTTCATGTGGAATCAGCACTCTTACCAATTTACCGCTGAATTAACTTCGGATACTCAATTTGTGTTTACGATTGTTACCGTTCGTTTGTGTTTCTCGATTGCTGTTACCGCTTTTACCATATTCTATTAAATTTTTAGGGGTAATAGTGCCAATAAGGTAGGCTTTAGATAGATTGCATTCTATTTGTTGAGCGAATGCTATGCATTTTGTGGTTACGACGACGTTTTGAAAACATCAGTATTGGCGGTTACTATGATTTCAAGATATGCAGATATTTGAATAAAATTAGCTATCTGTGTCAAATGCTTACTTTCATTAAATATTTTTAAACTTATACGGTCTGAACACATTATTATTACTACTACATTATTATTACTTTTGAGTTTACTTGAGTTTTTTTTTCTTTTTTTTACTAGTGAATCATAATCTTTGTTAAATCAGTAATAATATACCATGTTTCTTACCTCTATGTCTAAATATCTGAAACCCATCACTTTCATCATCATTCCTTTCATTCACATCATTATTGACACCAATCACTCCTGCTTAAGATAACTGGATTAAGTATAACTATCATTGAAAACGATCCGTCATCAAATCAGCAGTTGCAATTCTATACGTGCCATGCATCATACCGAGGGTTAATCGTAGGTTTCTTGTCTCGCGCAGCTATGTAGGCAGTGCATTGTAGGTCAATGGAACGTGGACCACGCGCGCCTCGCTTTCCTGCATTTGTCTTATGCAGATGAGAGATAAGTGCATAATCCTTGATTGTTTGCCGGCCATTTATTTATTAGCTGGCATACCTGACTGCAGTTTAGTGCTTGCGTCTGCATCTTTACGTTATTGCCTGTAATTCTTGTCAACAGCAATATTTGTTCACTGGCTAACTCGTTTTGTAGCTAGTAAATTATTGGCTGCATATTTAATGTTGGCTTAAAGCTTGTTTAAGTCATTTATTTGCTGACTAAGCAGGTATTTAAATGTATGTACTAAACGATGCTAAAGTTTTTTTTAATATTGTCTCTTTACAGTTTTATAACACATACACTCATATGTTTACTCATTGATGATCGTAAAACGTATCAGAATAACGTTATAATATTTAAAAATATATAAATGTCGTATTATCATGGTAATAATTTATTGGCTGCAAGTACCTACATACATAACTGTAAATAAATAATGGCATTATTGAAACCAAACACAATATTTCAAACCAAATCAATAATGTTATTGTCCTACAGACAACGTTGCAATTAAAATTTAAAATTCGTTTTGCCTGTGACATGGTTGGATTTAATAATTCGTCTAGTATGATAATTTATACGGTCAAATGCAGATTTCGAAGAATTCAACCTAAAAACACGTTAAACCCAGTTCTTCTTACTTTCAGTTCTCACATTTTGTAGATCAATGAGAGATACAAAAGGAATAATTGCCAATTCTGCTGCCTGCCATTGTACGCAATAAATTTATCCGTGAAAGGTAATTAATCTTATTGCATGACATACTTGCTATTTCATCCGTTTGAACATGCCGGTGCCGGCTTACTACAGTCTCTTATTGTTTTCTCATGATCATCCAATTCCGACTCATTGTATTCTCATTTCCGAGTGATCTGCTAATCTTATTAGACTCGATTTGAATCACGATAGCTTAAAGTTAAGGTACATATGTTGAGGTAGGTCAGTTTTCCATCCGCTTATGAAGTCACGTTTGTCGTTCTCGAATTACTTGAAATAAGCTTTTCTGTGCCAGTTTGCATTTATGCTAAATCACGTTGGTACGCTACGACATTATTGGCAAAAACATTTTCTGGTTCACTAGTCGCGGAGACATCGAAATCACCTGTTAAGACTTCTAGGTCAGTTTTTGTTTCGTTTTCACTATTCAAATAGATGCGTAGCTTTACGTCAGTTTACTCGCGAAACTTACTCTGCGCAAACTACTTGTTCAGTGGAAGCTGAAGTAGGTTGGCTCATTCTCACGTGCTGATATTCTCATCTATGTCATTACATTACGCTCAACTTTATTGCTGTCATTACAAGTTGTATTATTGGTTTTTCAGTTCCGTTCAACACGTGTTTATAGATCCATTAGGCTGCCTCATCTCTTAACAATTAGCGTTGATAACAAATTTCGCACATGATTTTACTTTTTTCCTTAAACATTTTTAATGTTGCGTGGTTCGTTTGGGTGTGACGCGTCGTTTTGTCGGTTGCTTGCCGACACGGTCTATATGCTGCACAATATCCGTTGAGTAACCTCTAGTTTGCTTATCCTCTTTCTTCTGAAGGAAAGCATGTTCTTACTTATTATAATTTTATTATGCCTCACCTAAAGTAAACACGTTGTTCAATATGTTACAAAAGTTTATTAAGAAATAAAGCATTGATTACAACTTCATATGCTTAATTCTCATCACTGTTTTCAATTGTTTTCCCACGTGTTATTGAATATTCAGCTAATGTGCGCCGTGAAGTGCGCACTGCTATTACATTAGTAATTATTCAAATTGTACTCGTAATACGTGCTTGCGGTAGCAACCTTTCTTTTTGTTCTTCATTATTATCAAGATTATGCCTTTGCGTTATTTGATGCATGGTTGATATACAAATGCCCACAAGCGAAACTTATTCAACCGCATAAGCTTTATCTTCACAGGAAACCATCTTGTCTGTTAGGAAGTTACATTTCTTATTTGAAACTCGTTTAGCATAAATATCAAGTAATTTACCATATTATCCATTTTCTGTGATATATACCTATATGTAAATTGGATGCAAATAGTTTGTATTAACACGGTAGCGGACTCCGCCTCTTCTTAACAAATCTCCAAACTAGCTTTATTGAAGCTACGCGGTTTTATGAATTGCGGGTTTCACTCACGTCTGAAATTGAGGTCGATGAAGGCGCCGACCGGGTATCCGAGGGTCAGTGTACCTGTCGCGGGCACACTTACCCCAAATTAGAGAGAGTATTATGAAGAATCGAAGCCCGGTCGGTGCCTGTATCGTTTTGAGTTTTTGACTAGTGAAAGCCTTTACCGGAATTCATGTATTGTCCAACTATCGAAAACTTTCAATGTCAAGCTACACGGTACTTTAAGGCTCGCATTGCCCGCATTGCGAAATCTCGCTACGCGATATTTTTTCTGGCGGATTATAATCCGCGTACTGAATCTTAACTTACGCGCACGGTGAATAAAACTCGTCGTGATTTTTGTCAGTTTCTACTTAGTTCTAATCTGAGACATACATACGTCACATCAATGGACGACAGAACAAATAATGTATATTGTGTAGCCTTTTAAACCGTATAAAAGGCGATTATTATTTAATTGCTTATTATTTTTAGTTCTAGAAGAAGGAGGAAGCTTAGGACAGAGGCATTAGAGATTAGATTTGATCTTAGGATATTAGAGATTTTTCAAAACGGAAGTTGATGGTCCTGGTCGGTTTTGAGATGTTTGATAGGACATATTTTGGCAAAATGTAGCTGTGGCAAGTCTATTTTGAAATTTTCCGTTGATTCTTTTTATGAATTATTGAGTTCAAAGTAACAGGTCCCAATCTGTTTCTTAGTTAATTTTTTTCATCGGAAAAATATTACGCCGAAGCCGTTAAAAATCCCCTAGATCAAGCGACTAAGTCAAACGGCAACACTGCTGCCCGCGCTACGCGAATTTATTTCCGCAGTGCGATCAGAAGCACACAACTCCATAGTGCACAAAATATTCGCGCGAATTTAAATCGCACCTCGGCGCGGTAGAATCTGCGGCAACACACAGATTTGGTTAAGGAATTATTCCCGCGCGGTTTAGTGCGTGCAGGTTCTTCCAAATCATAAAAATGTTGCAAAATCCTGCGGAAAAAACCGCGCGGAAGATTACGCAGTGCGGGGTAAGCTTTATACAAGTTTTTAGCTATTCAACCCGAAAAGAAATGTCCAATATGGGTGCAATACCATTTTTTCCTTATCATGATAGTCATAGTTGATTTCAGAGCGGTACCCACAACGCTACCACAATTTTGAGTTGGAATTGAAACATTTAAGCGAAATAGAATCAACCGGTACGACCATAGCCCAGTTTCGAGGTGAAATGCAAGGTCGGGAAACTCTGGTATTGTGTTTATAAGCTTTTTGTCATGCATCTCACAAAGTTGTATTGTGATGACTGCTCCATTGAGACCGATAAGCCGTGCGATACTCAGTCGGAAATGTTTTTTCCACCTTCCGTGTTGGATGCTCGCTCGTCGAAAGTCCCACTTACGGTCTTATGTTCATTGTATGCTGTGATTAGTTCTACTATGTGTATGCCATTTTAATAGCAGGCAATCGGCTCGCATTCATCTCCATTGCGGACATTAATTGTTGTTTTATAGAGAGAGGCCGGAACGCTTCCAGCTCTGACGTCACACACGTAATAAACTATTGATTATCACACTAATAATATCGAGGCGAAAGTTTGGATCTCTATCTGTGATACGCCGTGACGTTGTAAAGGGGAATAAATCACATACTGCATGGCATATTACTGTTTTATGCACCATGCATTTGAATTCACGATTAGAGGAAAGTTGTTCTATATGCATTCATTAAGACTTGCGAATAAAATGGCTTTGTTTGGGAGCTATCAAATCTTTGGCTGGAGAATGCCTGTTTCCTGTGATATGACGTTCTGCAGTATATCTTCGTATCCTTCTGTCGTACGCCAATCAAAATGCAAGATTTATAAATCCGCAGGAACTTAGCAACGACGACTACTCTTTGTAGACGTCCACGGACAAAGTTTATTTAATCCTTCCGCTTTAATATAATTATCATCACCTAGAGTAGGTATTCACATAACTTATAATCTAGTTCTACAGGGTGCCACGGAAAGGGTGTACTAAGCCGAAAAGGGGTGATTCTGGACATCGAGGGGGTCAACTTGTGAATAACGATTTTATGAATTTCGAATATTTTAATTTATTTTGTTTGCAAAAAAATAAAGTACAAACAAAGCAAAAGTAGTACAAAGTAAAGTTTTAGTTTAATTTAATTTAGTTTATTCATTTAATGTACCTGTGAGTGACTAATAATTATTGATGACGTTCTTATTTCTGATTAGGTTTTTCGTGTTTGATCAATTTTGTTCTTGTTTAATGTCATCATTTGCTACCTACTCTCTGCTTGTGTTTACATATACATAGGTATGTAAATGTACCTTCATGTACCTAATTATTAGTTGTTGTCAAACCTGTATGTACCTGTTTATTCCCAAATAAATGTATCCTTATTTTTATTATTAAACTCTTGGTACCGATGCTCTCCGGGTTTTTAAAATCTTATCTGTGCGTCTGGTCGACGCGACGCGTGACCCGAGAGCTGGTGGGTATCTGGCGCAGCGCATCAGCATTGCCATACAGCGGGGCAATGCAGCCAGCGTCTTGGGGACGCTTCCGACTGCTTTTGATATGAATCAGTTGAGCTACCTGTAGATTGTTTGCAACAGTCTGCAGTTAGATTAATTTCAATTGTAAATACTAGTTCTAATTTGTTTTTATTATTGAATTGTAATTTTCTTAAACTCTATAAATAATATGGATTTCTTCTCTCATTATTCTCACGATGTTCTACCAAATCCTAGACATTAATACATTTTACTGCATCTAGCCGCCAGTAAATTTGTCCGCACCGCCACCTGCGGTACCGCTTACGTGGCTGCGGTTTGCTTAAATCCGAAGTGGAAATGAGCTCGCAGTTACCATCCTGTGCTTAGACCGCAAATTGTGAAGGAAACCTTTAACGCCGTGTTGTTGACTCACTTATGTACTACACTTATGTACTCCATCACCTGCCGATGTCGACTGCTATAGCTAGTTGGTTGGAAGCAGCTTTTCTTATTAAACGCTAAGCTATTTATTAAAGAGTGCGCAATGCGCGCCATTTTGTGAAAAGGATAGGCATAAGGTTTCGCGTTCACAAGAGCGGGACAAAGCATACGTTTTTGGAACGGCGTAAGCGCAAAAATGAAGTTTTTGCGCTTTCGCCGAAAACTACAAAACTTATGAAGGAACTGGTTCAAGGAATCTAATAATTAGTACCTAATAATAACCTACGAATCAAAATATAAATCATTTCAATATACCGCAGAGTTCCTGAGATCTCGAAATTATTACCAAATTATGTGCGAAACAGTGAACTTTCATGATTTCAGTCAGGATTTAGAAAGGGACACAGCACAGTAACTGCACTGTTAGATGTAACAGATAATATTCTATTCGCGCAAGATAAAGGAATGTGTACCCTATTGGTTCTGTTAGATTTCTCTAGGGCATTCGACTCAATAAATACTAATCTTCTTCTGTCAAAGTTACATTTTTATGGTTTTGATAATAAATCAATTCTCTGGTTTCACAGCTATCTTAGTAATCGCCAACAGTACACTAAGCTCTCTCGCGATGATGGTTCGACATTGTCATCTGACATATTACCAGTCGTGACTGGGGTTCCTCAAGGATCCATTTTAGGACCGCTGTTATTCATATTGTATTCAGCAGATATTCAGCGGCATATAAAGTATTGTCAGTTCCATATATACGCGGACGATACGCAGCTATATATATCGTGTAAGCCCGCGGATGTTGATGAGGCAATAAGGAAACTTAATAGCGATTTACGAACTATAGCTCAGTGGTCTACAAACAACAGTCTCTTACTAAACCCAACAAAAACCAAACATATGGTCTTTGGTAGCAAACACCAACTAGCTAATTTCAGTCCAAGTATCAATGTGGAGCTTATGAATGCGCCCGTTGAACGAGTGTACGAAGCGCGTAACTTAGGTCTACATATGGACTGCAATCTTCGCTTCGAAAAACATGTAGCTGATACGGTAGCCAATTGTTTTTACAGGCTGAAAGTCTTAGATAGAATGAGGTCTCATATTCAAATGGACCTACGAATTCGTCTAGTTGAGTCACTTATACTATCTAAGTTGAATTACTCTGATACAGTCATTAGTCCCAGATTGCTTGCTAGAACGCAAAAGTTAATTCAACGAGTACAGAATGCCTGTGCTCGTTTTTGTTTCGATATTCCGTTGAGAGGGCATGTTACACCGTTTTTGAATCAACACGGCATCATGAAAATGAGGCATCGTAGAAAACTACATTTAGCTTGTTTACTTTTTGGTGTCATCAAACACCGAGTACCCTCATATCTCTATGAAAAACTTTCATGGATAGGCAGCACCAGATCGTGCGGACTTCGACAGAGCGCCAAACAGCTCTCGATGCAGCGTCATAGTTCGGCCTCCTTTCGAGGCAGTTTCCGCTACGCTGCATCGAGTTGCTGGAATAATATTCCCGCTCCAATAAGGAACCTGCAAAGTTTTTATGGATTTAAACTGAAACTACGCAACTTTATTTTTGAAGGTCAGAAAAAGCAAGAGAGTCATAAAACCGATAGTAGTATCATTTAATGATGCTACATACTTTCATTGAAATACATGGTTATTTTGGTATAATTTATTACCTGCAGCATATTTTATTTTTATTATTTTTATTAGTCTTAGCGAACCGCGTACATAATTTTCTGCCTAATTTTGTATGTACCTCTAGATACACTGAAATTGATCTGTCAGTGGAAATTAATTATGTTGTGGTTCAGCGTCTTATCCTGTGTTCTTATAATTTTTGTAGAAATATCACGATTTCATGACTTCATTCTTTGTGTCTTGTATTTGTCAACCGTTGCCATAGATTATGTTTCTTTAATGTTATATCTGTGAATGTTTCGTGATTTCATATTTTGTGTTATCTTCCGTGTCGTCACCAAACGGCTCTGTCGGAAGACCAGCGTTGGTTGTAATGTTTTTACAGCTAGCTCATGCTGAGACAGAGACCGCTTTGTGACTCAATGCAAAAACTAGTACCTAAGCTTTGTTTTTATTTTATTTTTTAATCATATTTTGTTTTTGTTTATTTGAGTTGCAAATAAAATAAATATTCTATTCTATTCTATTCTATTTTTTTAATTGTATTTTTTTTTCTTAATCGTGTTTTCACATTCAAGGAATCAATGAAAAAATTTAAATTTTATGTAATTTGAGTATTATACCACGGGGATCCCGTGAATACTGAGATCTAGGCCTAGTTTG
Organism: Eupithecia inturbata; assembly: GCA_963662085.1. Taxonomy (NCBI): domain Eukaryota; kingdom Metazoa; phylum Arthropoda; class Insecta; order Lepidoptera; family Geometridae; genus Eupithecia; species Eupithecia inturbata. Next base: position 3,127,409 of record OY759194.1, on the reverse strand, counting down.
ACAACCAACCCTGTTATGTTCACCCCTTAAAAGCTATGCTATTTATTTGTGCTTATATCTTAAATTAGTTATAGATCAAAAGAAAATACTCTATATTAATCGATATTAGCAATGTAAAATAATTTAAGACTAAACAATGCTACTATAAGCTCCGAAACGGCTGGATCGATTTTGAGGGAACTTTCACATAGCTAATGTTATATAGCGAGCAACTTAGGCTATATTTATTTAGAAAAAGAATAAGGCTTCCGCGTTAAAAAATAAAATATGGAAATTATGAATTCTTCGCGGGCGAAGCCGCAGGCACATCTAGTTTTTAATATAAATCAAAACAATAGTACAATAGTACTTGTGCATAAATGTCTTATTTTACAAGCTAGTGTTTTCTCATCTATAAATAATCCTATGGGAAGCTTTGTTATGGTTTACTTCTAATGTTCTCGATCAATGGTGTTACTAGTTGTGGGCCATCTAAGCTGAAGTTGTTAAATAAATCATAGAAAGATGATTTATTAATCTTTTTCTCTATTTATCTTTAACAGTTAAAGAAAACAATAGCACGCCTAGGCACATAAATTTCTTATATTTACGAGCGGGTGGGTGTTTTCTCACCTATGAACGTTTACGAGGCATTATCTTAATACACATAAAGCACTCGCTGCTGTAGTTTGAGATGCAACGACATCAGTGATACCTTTTTTTTACTGGACATTTTAAACACTACCTTCTAGCCTCAAAGTAAGCTTGTGTTAGACGCTAGCCAAGGCCAAGGCTTGTGGCCTACACGGCTCCACATCATCTTCTTTAACTTTGCTCTATATCTGGCCTCCTTTCCCCAAATTTTTTTCTTGCCCTTTCTGAAATAAATGCTTAAGAAAGACTAAATGGTGGAATTAAATCTCCAGATTTTTTTACTGATGGAATACTAGGTTCAGCCCGCAGCTTCGCTCGCAATTTTCCTGGATAAAAAGTAGCATATTATGTCTGATACCCCAGGATACAACCTCTTCTTTCCAAATTTCATTATGAACCGCTCAGCTGTAATCGTGACAGAGTTACTTTCGCATATAATATCAGCTTGAATTTCATGGTGCCCAACAATAAAATCTCCACGGAAACCATTATTATCCATCTTGTCCAATATTATCTCATCTACCCTCTTACCCGGAACACCTACACGCCGAACACCCAGCACTGTAATGATCGCATGTCGCCGTCAAAGATTGGCGGTGTCCCTAGAGGTACACTGACACTGACGTAGACATATGGTTCGATAGATTGAAAATTCACCGGCTTGTTGCGAATATGCTTCGGGTCTGTAACAGTTAGACTGGGATATGGAGATTTATTGCTGTGTGGTAAACCTTAGCATAATGTTTGATAGAATATAGTGCTAAGTGATGTGGAATTGGTTGTTCAAAGTTTTAAAAATGTTTCAAATAATTAAAACATAATATTTGTCGATTGAATAATTTGAAATAACTCTCTGGATCTGCTGTGGAAAACACCTTTTATTCGTTTTTTTTATATGGACTGGGCTCAAGCCAAGATGATGTGAAATTAATGACAGTTACCTTCCCAAAGATAAACCCATACATAACATTAACTCTGCTTTCATTGCGGCTAAATAATAATGTGTTAAGTAAGCATTATTTATTTAGTCTGCAGTAGTTATCGACCGAATAAAATCAGTATATACAAAAGTTCAGTAGGTATCGATTGTAAAAAATTCCTAGCTGCTTAGCCAGTATCATTTCAGTGGTCATTTACTGGGGAATAAAGTCACCAGTATCAATGATTGCTTTGTAATTTCACGGTGCCGCGTGAACCGCGTAACGGAACTCCTCTCGATTACTATAGCCTCATGACACAGTTCTCGGTCTCCTCGCCAAATTGATTTCCAGCTCACCCCTGGCCTTACTGCACTAGACCCATTACAATACTGTGGAGTGAACTTTACCGGCCCAGTCACGTTTGCAGTAACAATATGTTGGAACAATGGGTATGTCGCTTCTATGTTATCTTGTTTTAAGGGCCTGTTTATCAGTGGTTTTATAGTTTAAGGTCCTTTGTAGAGCCTAAATAGTAGGGTTCACGGTTCCGATATCTGCCTCTTCAATATTATTTTCTTAAAACTAATACTGGATTCTTTTTGGTTTCACGTAGAGATGTGTTATCGTGAAGATGAAAATAAAATGAGAAGTAAAATATCAAATTTTCTCATAAACTTTTGTCTGCAATCTTACTTACATATAAAGCACGAGATTATCCAATGTCAAAAAGAGCAAAGTGAAAAAAGAAGTCGGAAAAATAAGACACGCACCATCAGATGAAAAATTCAAGGGTCGTACGTAATATCTGGAGAATGATAATTGCTACGGATAGAGTTACAAACATAAGAAAATAAATAAAAGATCACCATGCACAAATGTCAAAGACCCATTAGTGATCCATCTTTCGACCCCATCGCGCCTAACGCGTTAGCAAGTGACGAGTGACCCGAGGCGATTCTCAGGCTTTTGATCATATCTGGGTTGAAAATGCATTTGCAACCGTCTGTCACCCTTACCTCCAAGTCTCTGATTATTCTGTGTCTCTGTGCTATTGTGTCAATGCTAATGCCAGCGACCGATTTGTGGTAAATTGAAAATGTTCTCGGAGTAGGTTAATAACTTTTCCGGAAGCAACTTTTGTGGGACTGTGTCTGCTTGGCCCATCTATTGCTTTTAAGCTGTAGGTAAAGTTTTTAGTTTTGTGCAACGCATGCAACTTAGTATTCATTTAAAGTTTAAAATTTTACATCAAATCAAACATTCGAGCAATATTACATAGAGAACTTACTCGCAACTCGCGCTATAACCACATAAGACACTGTTATGGTGGAGTCTTGAGTTATATATTAATTATGTCAACAAATCCAAACAAAAAAAACTGAAATTTTACATATCATATTGGAGTCGAGACAAGGTTTAATTTTTAGCAATAATATTGAAGATAGGGTCCCGAATCCAGTAATTGTGTTAAAAATTAACAACAAAAACTTTAAATTTTGGTTAGTACCTACTGTGGGATTATTTATCTTTTAGGCAGATAGGCGGTGTGGTGCTGGCTTAGAATTTGCACCACCCCAACTCTTTCCGCGGGTGTCGTAAAAGGCGACTAAGGGATATCCACCGGTGGGCGGGCAGGCAGCAGCGCCTCCTGCAGAAGTAAATTCTACCATCCTGTAATACTACCATCGAACTGCGATCCCCAACCCGCATGCCCAGCGTGGGGATTATGGGCATCACCCTTCATGAGATAAAAGCAAATATGGCGCTTATCTGGGGGAGGCTTGTGTACAGCAGTGGACCAATATAGGCTGCTGAGGTAAGGGAGGAGGTGAGGCAGATAATTAAAAAAAATAGTATAGAATGGATAACTTTCCGACCCTATTTAGTTTGATAATATAATGAGATCCACACTTAGTATAAATTAACTTTTTAAATGCTCATCCTTGCGGTTCCGGCGGGACCGCGTCTGTTTATCGTCACAGGGATTGCAATAAACATCACAGATAATTCGGTACATTATTAGCGATATGCATACTAAAACGCGGGGTTAAGTATGGGCAAGGCAATCTTCGCTTCCGCTATCCAGTTGATGTATGGCAGTGACCGCCGGGGTCCAGCCGGCCCTCGTAAATCTGCACGATCCATTGAGGCTGGGATTTGCCTGCTTCGACATGGGAAGGGGAACCGCGATGGGTTGTATAGCTTTGAGACGCTTAGTGTCAATGACTGGCTAGTAAGGGTCACTTGCATCGCAGGCATTTATATTAATCTCGTTTTAAACGCTAAACCGACTAATCTACTAACAAAGAAAATTACAATCAAATAATAGAAACAAATTAGAACTAGTATTTACAATTGAAACAATTAAGCTAACTGCAGACTGTGGCAAACAATCTACAGGTAGCTCAGTTGATCCATATCAATACCAGTCGGAAGTGTCCCAAAGATGCTGGCTGCATTGCCCCGCTGTTTGGTAATGCTGATGCGCTGCGCCAGATACCCAGCTGCTCTCGGGTCACGCGTCGCTTTGACCAGACGCTCAGATAACTTTTTAAAACTACTAACTAATCTATTATTTTTTAGTATCAAGATTCAAACATGTCTGCAAGTGGCCCAAATAAACGCTTTTTATTCAGTAATACAATTCAGCAAAGTTAAACTTATTTAATTTGAAATATATGCCTCCAAGTCCTGTGAAGTCTAAAGGAAATAAAGCACTTAAAAGAACCAGTAAAGTATAGCCTGTAGTTTTAATAGGTATTGCACTTCTATGAGTCAGACAAAATGTACCATTTATGACAGTTAGGTTTGGTGAAACAATAAGTCTGATTTTGTTTTATTTTGTTTGTATTTGTGTGCTTATTTTTTTCGTGTTTTCAAATCAAATAAATTTTTTTCAGACATAGCACAGTTTACATACACAGTCCATAGTGTGGCGATCACAATAAAGCCACCTAAAGCAAATAAAAATATACACAGTCCATATAGCGAGAAACATTTTACAACACATACACAGAAACCATTTAGAATACATTAAAATAATTAAATTATATTATAACAAATTGAATTAAAATTAAATTTATAGTTTTTATGGGTGATGGATGTTATCTCTTAGCGATAAAATCCTAAAATAAACAAGATTTGCCACAAAACTTTAAAATATGCTTGGTAAGTTTATGGTCAGTCTGCTACAGAATTAATTTATGTAAAGGTAGTGAGAGCCCTAAAAATGTAGGACACGTTTAATTTCGCCTGTTTCACTGTTTTTTTGGCTTTCAATTAAAGTGGCGACGTGCCTTGCTCCAATGAGTTCGTGTTCGGACACCTTTTCACGCTTTTGTGGCCCTTTATCTTTGATCGCGTTTCTCAACATTGAGCTGCTGGGAAATATGTCGTGTGTAACGGGCCTTTATCAAACTGTGTGTTTACTTTCGGAATTATTGAATGAACGCTTTGTTGTAGGTAAGGTACACATAATCAATTTAAGGTGGGCTTAATGCCATCAGCATTAAGCCCACCTTTTGTATATTTTTGTTAAATGTGTGCAATAAAGTATTTAAATAAATAATAAATAATAAATCAAAATTATCATCATGATTCATAGAAAACTGTCAGATCGACTTGTTACAAAATAAGTTCAGTTAAGACTGTTATCGTCATAAATGCCTTATTGTGATAGAATGAATAATTCAGCCATACATTTTTATAGGTAACAATGTTATTTAATAAACAAGTAAGATTAAGATTGACATTCATAAGCCCTAAAAAGTTCCAATATTATGTTGATCCAACATCAATAAAAACAATCAGCCATATTGAGAATCTCCTACTGTTTCCAAGTCGGTAAAAAGTGCTTGAGATTCTGTGACCCACACAATATCTACCCAAATTATCTGTCGATGGTGATTCCGCTGCCCATTGTGCGGTCTCCGATGGAATCCGACTAACGGGAAGACCCTGCATTCGACGCCGACTGCATTTCGCCGCGCGGTATCACATGTACTTGGATGCTATGCTATCAAGTATTACCGCACATTGCGATTCCCACTTCATCATATACCCGTCTCAGAACGCTGAACTGCAATGTTCATTTCTTTAATTATTTACTACCGCTTTATAATTCTTCATTACTATATATTACGTTTTCGCGCTTTATGATACCGCAAATTGATTACTTCGCCTGTGAAGACCTTTTATACAATCTTAACTATCACCTCAGCTAAGTTATGGCGTCGAGAAATATGGCAGTCATCGGATTTTATGGCCGCTTATCGTTATAGTAAAAGGGGCAAGGGCCACTTGCGCTTACTGCCTTCCTTACCGAGTGCTGATGTACCGTATACGGCGCCGTCAAATATACAAGTTTCTGGGCCATCGTGGGTGTTGCCATGGGTAACGATTGTCCATTGTATGCCACACATTGACCGAGAGATCATTCGGAGTAGCCGATCCCACAGAGAACAATGTAAAGCTCACAATCGTGGGAAATCATGACCTCTCCAATTTAAATATCAAACTCTCCAAATCGTCAACTATAATTAAAGAGCGTGGTCATTACAAAGAACGTCTTTATTGACAGCACAAAGGCGGTAAAGCCTCCATTAAGCATATATTGCATTGTAATGCTACCGACAAATGCCTAATAATCCCGTAAGCTCACAAGCAACTCATTTTGGAAAATGAAAAGCCGGGGCGATGCTCTCCACTCTCCCTTGCTGTCGCAGCTCACAATAGCCAAGGTTATCAGACCGGATGATGAGGTCTTCTGAATCTATTGCTTTCACCGATTACGTCGCCTTTTGTGTTTAACTATTCGTTACTTACATAACTATGATACTAATTGGAAGAGATGTGATTATTCCTCGCTGGGCCACAATAAGGGACATTTCGAGGATGACCTTCTGAACTTTCTCCCTCGTGTTGGGATTTAATAACGCTCGAGTTCCCGGTGCCAGCTTTGAACTCGGGGTTAATTACAATTACGTTGAAGTGTGGATTCTCACGCGTCTCAATTCGGATTAATTTCATAAACAAAAATTAAATGGAATAAATTTAATGGGACTTGGTGGGGTCTTCTACCAGCCAAAGACATGGATGGCTGTAAATGGGGTAAGCCTTAGCCGATCTTAACGACCAAAAAAAATACAAATATATTTCGTTTTGCATAAATTGATTCATACACAATTTGATTCAGTGCAGCTTCCCTGTACATATGTATGTAAACGAAATAGATATAAATATAGGTATTTAATGTCTCTGAGATGATACTTACTTTAAGTGTGTCGTTTGGTGCAATTTGCAACAGTGCTTGTACATTATCGTTTGAAATGCGACACCGATGTCAGCAACTGATTTGCTTGTCACTTTATAAATGGTAGCTTTGCAAATGGACATTTTGATTTGCTCAGGCAAATACATCTTAGCTCTGGTCTGATGACTGACTCTCTAATGACTTCGGAGATTTTGTAGAGCAACACTTGCAAATCCCTAATATTTTGCCCTCAGGCATCAAATGTCAAAATGTGAAATATTATTTTTCGTCAAGTTCATGGCATTAGAATCTCACGATCGTTACCGCTGGGCCCCGGAGGGCGTTTGACCTCATTCTAAAACAAATAGAACCATATAAGGGCTCCATTAGGTTGCTGACAAGAGTATTCAGTTCACTGTACGACCCATTGTTATCAATCAACTTGAAATACCACTCGTGCCCCCACAAAATTGCATATCCAAACGCTCGGGTCGCTCAACCCCTCGGAAATTACACGAAGGATGCAGAAGAAACTTTGTGGTCTGATGTATTTGTTATTTAAAACATTATGTTACACTTGATGTAAACGTTTGAGACAGGAAGCAATTGAAAGCATCCTATCGGTGAATGCAAAACGGCTACAAATTATTCCGCTACACCGATTTGCTACACGCATCTCTACCATGCTCGATTGGTGCAGAAACTATGGGACTCGTAGAGCACGTACCGCCGCTGATCTGATACTTGGGATAAGATTAATCGAATGGCGCGAATTGCGCGTGAGCGATGTAGAGAAAGGTTTCCGTGAAATTCTCAGTTCCTTGACTCTCAGATGCCTCACGATATAAATAAGCCTGGTTTTGTGCTTGTCGCACGTCTGCCTGATCTCTCCCATGATACGCTCGTCTGACCGCGGCGTGTAGCCCGTCCTGCTAAGCCAGTATATCAAACTCTTTCCTAGAAACTATCATAACCTTTCCTATTCCGTTGTCTTTCCTTATCTGCACTGTCGCGACAACTCTACCACTACAATCTGATACAAAGACTTTCTAGAAATCTAGTGTTTTATTTTCATCTGTAGGTCAACTGCAATGTCCGGCGATAAGTAAACGTAAAAATTAAGATTCAATAGCGTGGAGCGGCACGCGCCTTTCGCGTGCGAAATTCACGTGATGGTGTGCATACTTATCGCATTTCGCGGCGATCTTTGCATTCAATCTGCGCGGCAACACACTGACATAAAATCAAGTTTGACCTGCGACTGCGCAGGGAAATTGTCCGTAGCTTGATACATACGTGCTTAAATTTAGGTTGAGACTTTCGTCGCTTACCAACCGCAATTCAAACAAGAGACGGTCACGTTTCCGAGATTCGTTTCCGATGTCCGATCAATGATACCACGAAATTTATTTTGCGGTATAATCCAAATGGGCGAAATTGTATAATTGTTAGTCTACAGTTTTCACATCAGCCATTATGAGAAGACATTGTCGTGATGCAGTTTCCCACGTTCCCGTGCTCCGAATATTGACGTTTTCTCGCAGTCATGCGCTTCATCATCCGCACTAGATTATGATTTATTTCCACACTTTGACAAGAATCTTAAATCTCAACAAAGCTTGATCTACCTTAATGTCTGAACAAGGAAATGAGCTTAGTCTCTTTATGCATCCTGCGGTGCCTAATAAAGCGGTCCGACAACTGTCGCCTCGTAATGCGATACTAACCGTTTACAACACCTAATGCATGTGCAAATGAGTGTACTTTTTATCCAGTTCCCGAGTGATCTCCGTGCCAGACCAGATTACTACTTCCACGTACTGTTACAGTGAGAGGTGCCTATTTAAGCAGCATCCACTTTTTGTGCTTAGATATCGCTATTTATCGTCGGCTATCATTAACTCGAAACGAAAAGTGAACTCGCAGTAACACCTTTTGTTCGATTGTAGATTAATTTGGGTACTGTTGCTTTCTAAAACAAAAATCAAATTATTTAATAAGATCGTCACGCTCTTTGCTAGACACGCGATTGAATTGGGTTTTTTGTCGTCCTAATTATAGGGGAAGGACTAAAAGCGTATTCTTAACAATTAGCCGAAACAAGAGAAAGCTCTTTATATAAACTATATTATAACTTAATACAGGGTCATTGGAGACCAAAGACTCACGGTGGATCTCTTCTCTAACGGAAAACAGACAGGCCTGTACAATTTGTTTAAAACGATGTATCTGTCACAGCAAAGCTGTTATTCCATTGCTCTCTACGAGTAAGCTCTATATTTCCTGAAAGACCCAGCACGCACCGAGTTATGTCACCTAATTTACGTAGCTATGAAAGGTGAACAAGACATTGTGCTATCTACCGTTTACATCGTCTTCCTAAAAGGGAAGGCATGCTGTACATTCCTATAAATCCTATGCTTGCTCCCGATTAGGGCTACCGTTGCGCGTCATCCAACGGAATTCTCTTCAATAAAGCACTGTGTCGAGTAGCGGTAAGCACTTTTTTCTTTTCTCTCGGCTGACAATTCGACAGGCTACGCTAAACGCAGCTATTAGCTGCATGGTTATTTTTTTACCAAATTCTATTACTTCAGACTAATTTAAATCAATACATACAACAGAAATACGATTTGTTGGTGAATTAACTTTTCGTTATTGGAAGTGCAAAAAGCAACTTCCGGGCTACTTTTGATAAGTTTGAGATCAAAAGACTCTTTTTATCGTGAAAGGAACACATTTAAAAATTTGTTTTTGCAAAATTATTTGGTAATAAACAGGAAAACTCTTGTATTCCGCTTCTGGGTGCTTTGGGTGTTTCTATGTATAATAAAAAATATCTGATTATGTAATGTATTGTATTAATATCAGTTATCATAACTAAAGCTCTGCTTAGCTTGGGGCTAGATGATGCTGTGTGAATTGTCCAGCATTATTTATTATTATTATTAATTCCATTGAATTTGCACAAGACGTTTTATTTATTAAAATAACTACTCTTAAATATCGTTTAATTTTATGGTTACTGTTATTTACATAATTTTGCGATGTATACTCTAAGTTTAAGCATTAACTGAAAAACATTTTTACTCACTTAGTTATAGAAATGTTTGAGCTTAATGAGCCAATCTTCATTAGGTTTGTACTTAAAATTTTATGAATATTGCTGTGTGAATTACATACTCGTGAACTAATGGTCTTAAGAGGCTCTTTGGCTAAGAGTGTACATTCTTAAAGCTTGTCAGTACCATTACTAGAAACATTACCCTCCTCTGCAGTCTTTTAAAAAATGTAGGCTCGATTTTTGGTGCTTGCTCAGGCACTTAGTTCTTAATTTTTTATTGCACATAACATACAAATAAAACATTAAACTAGAAAGATAATGGCTAAGGTGAGCTTAACCCTAAAAAGAGTTCTCTTCAGCAAACCTTATAGGTAGAGAGACATAGTAATAAAAGTGGGTACATGTGCATTAATAGAGAACTTAGATGTCTAGTTAATAAAAAAAAGGTAATAAAGTTCGACGCGACGTGTGACCCGAGAGCGGGCGGGTATCTGGCGCAGCGCATCAGCTTTGCCATACAGCGGGGCAATGCAGGCAGCGTCTTGGGGACGCTTCCGACTGGTATTGATATGGGTCAGTTGAGCTACCTGTAGATTGTTTGCAACAGTCTGCAGTTAGCTTATTGTTTCAATTGTAAATACTAGTTCTAATTGGTTTTTATTATTGAATTGTAATTTTCTTTGTCAATAAAGATTTAATCTGTTAATAAAATAAAACATTGATTTAGACATATGATACCTCACTTCAGCTGATCAATTCAGACGTATTCGTGAGTGTACATATACCTCTGTACATTCACGAATACGTCACATATGTATACTCCACTCCTTGGTAAATTTTATTTTGTTTTTATTTGTTATCAAAAAGCAGCCAACGAGCGGCGAAAATATTATAAGTGATACACATACTAATCATGTGAATCGACGAGCTGTACATATTCCTTCTCCCTTTACACCTGATTATAGATCACAACTAAGTTGCTCCGAGTTAGTTGCTCATTGGTCTGCGTGATTTTGGATCGTGATAATTTAAAATAAAAAAAAAATCATGTTACAAAAGAGGCAATTTCAAGCAGGCAATTATTATTTATCAGCTTTTATCAGTCAATAAAAGCTTTATAAAGGTTTATAATAACAAAGGCAATGCAATACCTATGATTTATTGTACTTAGTATTTACATTTTCTAAATTAAAAAAGTAGTAATATAATTACTTATATCCTCATACGAAGCCTTCTGCCCGTGGACAGAAGCCGGTATAAGAAGTGCATGTTCACTAATCGTCGTTCTGGGAAGCTTATTAGATCTAATCACAATCTATTCAGCTCGCATCACGAAGTGACGGTAAAAGTTTACTTTTCCGTACTTCTAATTGGGTTAATGAAAGACTTGGCACTGGTGATATAAATGTTACTAAAGTAAGGCACAGTGTTGGATGGACGGACGATGTTAATGGAAAGGTTGGCAGGTGGGTTGGTGATTCTGGCGAATTAGAGAAATATATAAATAAAATAGTTTATAAGTAATCTACCTTCTATGCGTTTGTCGTAAAAATAATGTCAAAACAAAGAACACTAAAGCCTACTAAGTGCACACCTATGGGCGAAGACCTCCTGAAAGACCAAACCTTGGATGACTAATCGGAATCGAACAAGGCCATTATGAGTGACATGGATTGGTGATAGTAGAGTTTTTAGAAGAGAACAACTGCCCATTTCCTAGATCAAAGTCTACCATAGCTTGAAATGCGAAAATTTTAACTAGCTGCATGCTTAGTTTTTTCATCTAGACAAATACACTTTAATCAAATTTTGCCTTATTGTATATAGAAAAAAGCGTCCACAATTACTTAATATAGAAATCGTGTGCTTAATTTAGACTTAATATTTATATCGAGTATTTCACAAGTACTTACCTATCCTTTGTATATCCTTACGCTTCAATTAGCGAAAGTTTAAATATGTATGTTTGCTGTATATATGAACTCGAGTATACCCAGTTCGATTCCGTTACAGCACTTGAAAAGCTACACTTGTTACCGGAATTCGTTGTGCATATTTAGCTTATGCTTTCTAGAGCAGTATGAACAACATCTGTGTCAAGTTATTAACACTTTGCAGAGAGATCAGTATGTGTGAACTAATGTTTGTCAAATCTAGCTTAACAGTTGATATGGTTCAAAGAATCATAAAGGTTTCAGAATATTTTCATGATTTCCAACCATTTCCAGCTTCTATAAAACAAGTAATTAATTCAAGACTAATAAAAAGTCGGCTAGTTCCTTGCTTTTTTAAGTATTTTCGCAAAATAAGTAGGCAAAGGCCTACAAAATGTAGCTTAAAACTATAAAGAAGTCCAGACGAGTGTTTTAATATCTAATTTATCAAAATCACTTTAACCGTTTGGATGCTCCGAAGTAATAGAGAGTATATCTGATAACCAAATAGAAACACTAGAAAAACATAACAAAACTGCAAAACATGGTTAACTATTGAGTAGGTAGGTAGAGTTTGCTGAACTTAGGTGCACTTATACCATGTCATACTAAATTATTAGAAAACAGACCTCGTCGAATAAGTCAACTTTAAAGCGTAGTACTCAAGTGTCTTCCATATGCGTTTAACCGGCTGTACCTACTTGTTAAAGGTGAGAGTTATTGGGTATTTTTACCGACGGTTATTGGTTGGATATTTTGTTCCAATAACGTTAGCACCAACTGGTACCCAATACCGTTGAAAATACTCACCCAACCAATGCTTAAAGTCTACCAGCATAGGCATTAGTTTTTAACGCTAGCGCGGTTCTGGTATTCCACACTTCTCCTTTTCGCGACATGTTCCTTGCTCGTTGTAGTAACTCCTTCCTTACAACTTTACAAGTGACCAAAAATGTAACAACAATGAATAACTAGTTCGTAAACATGTCACCAATAAATACTCGCCGACTTGGCGCTGCTCACCAATTACCATCAAATAATTAGTAAAATTAGATTATTAATTAATTTTACTTTGTAGTTTGACCCTTAATTAAGGGTCAAACTAAAATGAACACTATCATTGCACTAGCTTTAGATACCTACTCAAACATAGCGAAAATTGAACTTTATCGACCTAACTATAGAGGTTTACATAAAATAAGCGATATGTCAATCAAAAACCAACCTTGTCTTGCTATAAATAAAACCGAAGGCTAGTTTCGTATTTCCGCGCCACCTGTACGTTCGTTTTGTTTGGCTAGAAATAACCAACTATCTCGTTTACTCGCGTGAGAATCCTAGTGTTAGACAGGGATACCAACGATATTGGGCAGTTGTTCGTGTCGTTTGGTTAGAAATAACTATGGATGGAGAGAAGTTTTTGTGTGTGTTTGGTTGGAAATAACCATCAACTTTGCGAAGTTTGCTAAGATAGCCACACTGTACGATAGCTCGTCAGGTATTCTCTAGCGGTACGCGGATATTAAAATAACGCTAGTTATTTTTGGACAATGCTAACGCTAGCTCAGTTAGTTATTGTATACCGTACTCATCTCTACTACTTGTTCCAAAGCTAGTTTCTGATTGTATATTTGTATATTTCCTTTACGAGAGTCAAAGGTACAAAAGAATACCTAATCTCTCCAAACACTTGTCAGAAGAGTCATATTTAAAGCTTCCTTGGTGCCTGATAAAATCCCTACACTGCTGCTAGCTGGTATTAAATAAGTTGTATCAAGATAACGTTAAGGGGGGTGTTCATGTAAATTGTACAATGCGAGACAAGCCCCGCCTTCTGTATGGCTAGGCCTTTATTAGTGAGTGAACAATGAATCGAGTTGGATCTTTATTCTTATGATACTAAGCCATAGCTGATAAAGGACGTAGAGCGGTCGCTGTATGACTAAGTAGCTATTTCTTCACCGCCTATTGAGGCCTGGTTTCCACCAAGAGTAAAAATAATTATTTATTCCGTGAAAAAAACAAAATACTTATACAAACAGCAAAACTTTAAATTAGAGTATAGATTAATAAGTCCCTGCATGACTAAGTAACTATGCCGACACATTGATGTGACTGGTTTCCACCGTAGTAAGTGTTAAAATAAATATTTATTCCGTGTATAAATATATATATAATATATATACAAACAGAAAAACTTAAAAAGTAGAGAATCTTACAATCTCATTAGACCTCCTTTCTGCCCGTTTTTGCGCGTTATTTCTTGGATAAAAGTGACCTACGGTCTTTTCTGGGATAAAATGTATCTTGCCAAATATTCCACCAGCCGTCATGCAGTCGTGAAATTGTAACCGACACAACTTACAATTTATGTTATAAGTATGGCTTCTTAATAGTCCTGTCTCTCCTGGTTTTTGAACTGAATTATGGAAGCTCTCTAATTGGCGACAGACCAGACATGTTACGCTGCAAGTTCGCTAAGGATGTTCCACCTGCCCTTATAATTTTACCGGTTCGTGTCTTCGATTTGTGAACCCGTTGGGTGAACTAATGAGCCTGTACCTATAGCTTGCAGTGGCTATTTATTCCCTCGACAGTCATCCACTGCTTCTTCTATTATTTCTTATCACGCTTTTACTACACTATTACGCGCAGGTGAGTGAGAAAGAGCCTTGTTTAATGTATGTATAACAAAATAATATTTTCGCTCAATAACCACATCGCCCTTTCGAGATGACATACTGTAGAATAAACTACCTACCTAAACGACAACAAAACAAAATAATAAATTAAAAATAGTAACGAAAACCAAGTCAGTTGCTGAGAAGCTGACGCGAAAGAAATATTTGCAACATATTGTCTCATAAACCTAATCATCACGTAGCTAATCAAACCAAATAACTCTCGCCAAAAAGTTAAAGCGAAAATGTATTTGTTAAGCCAAACAATATACAATCTAACAACTAGAATTAAAAAGAAAGTAATACATTAAAAAATCTGTCGCAGATCGGAACTGATTATTCCACAGCACTGGTCTTCAGTGACCATGCTCAGACTACATAGATCAGCTGTTCCAAACACCAGTATTTTTAATTGACTTTGAAATCACTGTTACCATTCTAGGCCTATTGTGATGTTGACCTCTGAAGCTGCGGCGTTGCCACTTCGCTATTAACACGTTGACTGCCACCGACACTTAGCCTTCTTCGGCGGGGCGTGTTGCTCAGTGACGGGCCCCTCCTGGTGTCGTATTGCTGACGCTGGCAGTGAATGCGTTAAACCCTACAACTGCTAGGCATCGGAGGACTTTCTTAGGGCTAATGTCTCTTGGCTCGTAGTATCCATCTTAATATCCATACGAATGCTTCGTTTTCGCTTAATAACAAATATGACCTAGCAAACTCCAATGGTCCAGTAAAGATATCATTATGCTAATTTCTCCTGTCGCGTACGACACAAACACTAACCTGACACTTTAGCTTGGAATGCTCAATGTGCATGCAAATTGAGATTGCCGCTGTCAAAAACAGCTACGTGACAACTTTACTTGGTCTCCGGTGTCCCGTTTGTAAATGGTCATTTACTTGCACATTTACTTTTCTTTATTTTATTTTATTGACAACAGACAGTTGTACAATTTTAAGGCATGTATTCTATAAAAATAATCGGACATTTACATTTCAATTGACGTTTTGGACATAAATTGTTTTCATACCCGACCTCGAATAATGTATTAGAAATAGAAATTCTTTCTTTATTTAAGCCATACTTATAAAAAAACCATGCATACTTAGAAAACAATAATAATAAACTATAATATACTAAAGTTATACATTAGAAAAACAAAACTTTTACAAAAAGGTTTAACAATTTGTTGTACCTTTAATTTTACGGTAGTTTAGATTTTTTAAGCAAGCAAGTTAAAGAGTATTTGTCGGCTAGAAGGCCAAAACAGCCATAAATGATTTGCTGAGCTAAAATCATGAGAATGAAGTAGTCTCTTTCATTGCTAGAATAGTGTACCTAAGTAGGGATATTTAGTACAGATAAATGTATTCTTCACTCAGTTTAACGCATTCACTGCCCAGCCTCGGCCGTGCCAAATCGAGGGGCGCGCTGCAGCCGGCGCACGAGCTACACATGCACCGTGTGAGTCTTGGGCCATGAAAGTTTTAATGGTTACTTCAATTAATGATTTATCTAGTACACCCTAAATTTTCCAATCATTTTACTAAACACTCACCAAACCATCAACGAGTAAAAATACCGAGTTAAACCAATTAAACCCACTTGTTGACTTAACCACATCCAATTTTACAAACCAACGGGCAGATTGCATCTCTAAATCACAGTCAACAAGTGTTAATTGCCTGGCTATTAATGAAAGTTATCCGGAAACGGTGATTAATGGTGTTTAACCGTGGTTTAACGGATTATACTGTAAGGCGGATTACATCTGCAAGTCCGATTGGGTCAGCGAAATGTTGGTTAGTTAACCGACAAATATGACTTAGGCTGGTGTTCACCAAAAGATAATCGTTCACGTTCGATCGTTGCCTAATTGTCCGACAATTAGGCAACTTCGTGAACGAATTCGTGTGAAAACTTGTGTCAAAAACGACAAAACAACTGTTTAAAATTTAACCATCTATTGGTGAACTCGAGTCTTAGTGTCTTTGGCGTGGCGCTGTGACCCAACGCTTCAACGCTACAAGCGTTGGTCACACAGACTTGTAAAATTCTGATCTTGACCTGCGACACAAGAGATTGCCAGTTATCCAGTTACTTGCCAACTGAATTGGTAAAATTGCATCAGATCGGAAATATTGGTCTGATGAGATGGCCTGATTACTGAGCAATAGGTTAGTGTCGACTAGATAGATAAGTATTGTACGTAAAAAAACTGAGCTGGTCTGGACCGCAATGACTAAGCACCAGACTGCTATGCAACTAACGTTGCAGTAATGTTACATCAAACAGTTACCTCGGTTCCGACATAGATATGTGTATTGCCAAGCTTCTACCGTATACTTATCGACCTTACAGTTTATTAATATCATTCGCAGTAAAATTTTCGAATTAATTCTGACATTTTTAAGTATTCTTTCATTTTATTTATAGGCCTCCACTTAAATTCTGGAAACCAGCTATCGCCGAATTCCGACAACTTTCCCAGAAAAATTATCTAACGCGAAACGCCCTTTTAACCAGTGGCACAACCGGCCCTTGTGACACTCGATTAATTTACTGTTAGCCAGTGATTAACTGTTGAAAGTTTGTTTGTTATTAATATCCGATGGTGCCTAAAACGTATCGAATTTTTGTGCAAGCTCAATTTAAAGGGAAAAGATCAATTCGAGCCTATTAGAAATTTAAATGGAAAGTTTCAAATAAAATGTACTCTAGAACTACTTGAATTTCTAACAATTCCGCTTTAGTTCACAATTTCTTTATTCTTGGAAGTTTTACGACGAAGACTTTATCATAACGATCGTTTTAAAGTAGCAACTGGTTTGATGTGTTCTCTCATTATACGGTTGCTTGGGTACATACTGAGCCAAATTTCCGACCACACGCAAAACAAACAGAAAAGTAGAACAAAAATCTCAATAACAACAAAGTTTTGGTTCACCATTGAAAGTTCTCTAGACATTTATGCCTACTTGAAGCAACTTCTGCAAGTCTAGTAAGATCCGGAGATAAGGGTCACTTTAATTGCCCTAACGGTACGGCTTTTGTCTGATAAGTAGAAATACGTGCAAATATTCCTTTTATCTCGAAAATTCACGAAAGTGGGCCACCTAATCCTATTACGGCTACCGTTATAATCAGCTGTTTAAAGAACAAAAATAAAGGCAAAAAAATTGAAAATTTCACAACAAAGGCTACTTTGTGGTCTGATAGAATAGAATAGTATTGAATATAACTTTATTGCACCATCAATACATTTATAAAATATAAATTATAATATACTGATATTCCAAATTAAGTTTGCAAGTGAGTGTTTTACAATGTCCATATTTCAGGAGTTTGAAAGTTTTTCCGTGAATCGCTTGGTATACAATGTATAAATTATAACTCATCTTTTAGGTTTTTACCCTGTTCAACCTGACTGAACTTCTATTTAAACTAGTAAAATTTTTATTACGTGTTTATTCGAAGCGATAAAAATTATTACTTTTTTCTTAACTGATTTTATTGAGATAACAGGAGTTAATGCAGTTTTTCAATATGTTGTACTACCGTTAGAATTAACCAGTATATTCTTAAATGAATGGTTACTGCTATAATTGTAATTTGTGCTTCTTTATAAATCGTTTCGTATCAACAATGTACACAAAAACAGCAATATCTTCAAGCAATCTTAAATTAGCCGGTAGATTTATTTTGAACTTAATACCCGTTTAAGTTTTCTCAACGCTGCTTGATATAAAATAATGGTGTGAGTCCTACAACGCCTATAAGTTATTTATTACGTTTGGTCGTGTTTTAATCTATTTGTGACATTTGATTCTGTTGTATTATTAGATTTATGTAAGGTGCAATTTTTATTTTCAAATTATTTTATTTTAATTATGTGTTATCGATTATTTATTTGAATGAATGAATAATAATAATAAAAGCTTTCCAGTTCCTTTCCCTATTACGAATTAACATCTTATCAAAGTATGCATTTACTATATATACCTACCTACTTGTTTCGTAACTCCATTCAGACTTGATACCTACAGTTTGTGCGCAATCTATTCACACAATACATGATTCGATTCGATAAAATCATTTAATCTATTTGTTTTCAATTCACGATTTCAATTCGATCCATATAGCATTACATCTAATGAAATCCGCTGTCGAATCTCACTCGAATTAATTTCACTTTCGATTATCGTTAACTATCGTTTCTTCTATGTTATCTTGTGATGAATAGAGAGGTCAGTACTGAACTTTCGCCTGAGGCGTTTTGTAATGTATGTAATGCATGCAAAAACTATTACGCAACTAATTTTTTCATTTTTATTTCAGGTATGTATCAAGGTGTCAGGTTGTTTATCATTTCGATAGCTGTGCCGGCCTTCGCTGTCATCGGTGAGTTCGCTAACTTAAACAGCTACTACGTAGAAAAATAAAAGTTTATTGTTGTATTTGACTCGATCAAAAACAAAAGAAGAAAGCTCTTAACAAAGTTCAGGAAAAATGTAACGGTGGTTTATGGATTTGTTTCGTCATTGGTCTCGAGATTTTGCTTATGCTCTGCTATTTTCTTTGTTCTAACCTTGTTTTCTCATCTTTGCTTGGTTACGGACCGTTAAATGAATACCAAGCTTTTGCGTAATCAACTCAACGAAACTCAATTAAAAGTTACCATGAACGGAACTAGATTGACAGCGGTTCAAGGGGGCATCAAATCATTAAGAGCCTGTAAAGATCAATTTCACACTTTCTCTGAAAACGTATGCCAATAAATCTCTTTAAATAAAACTCTCATTGAACAAACTAAAGTTTCTAGTTCAGTTAGTATTGATTGAATGACAGTTTGCTCGATCTGAATACATAATTTCGCATATCAGTGAAATATTTCTAACTGTACGGAGTAGAGGTACGTTAACATCGTGTTGCTCTGTTTACATAATTGAAATGGGTCTTAGTCAGATCATTAAACCGACTTGTTTTGATAGCTGTACTTGATTTAGCATACAGTATCTGCTCCTTAATGATTTATTTATGTACTAGGTATTCTAGAATCTAATTCAATCGGTGCCAATTATTTCCTCCATAATAAAACATTCCTTAACCTACTTCTCTCAACTTCATGTCATGTTATTATTTTTCTTGTATGCTATGCTACTTCTGTAGACTTAATATCGAAACGACTAGATGTTTCTTCAGTTTAAACATATAATTCTACTCCCGTTGATTTTCAAAAAGGTGTTTTCTTCAAAAAATAGTTCAACCAGAATGAAATAGTTATTTGTTCAACAAGTGAGGAAAACGATTTTTTGATGCACGTGGCTATTAAATCCAGAGCTAGCGAAGCAGGCTAAAGTAGAGTCACGAGCGTAGCGAGTGGCTCTAAAGTAGACTGCTAAGCTAGCGAGGGATTTAAAAGCGAAACAAAAAAACTTTTGCTCTAGAGTTCAACATACAACGTTTTACCTCAACTAGCAAAAAAATATTTTGTGTTTTATAAAAGAGGCATTGCCATGCTTGTAACCATGCTACAAACCTCTTTCAAACTATGAACGAACTAAATTATGCGTTTCTGTGAAGGTTGAACGCTGTCTAACCTTTCCCTACGACAAGCTAAAATGAGTGCAGTTCACAGAGGTGCAAGTCCCATATAAATTCCGAACCTGCTGTTTAGTAGATTATTTAAAGATGGCGTTGTCCGCCTAGAAGAATCGTCATCACAAGCCAAGTTGTCAATGTACACATAAAAAGGGCGATGCCTTCAGAAAGAAAGTTTACCTCCTCTGGTGCAGATCGCGTAGTTTATTCTCATATTTCGGCGCCGACCATAGAGTATCAATAACATATTACACCATCGAAATGTAGTACAGCCTTCTGAATTCAAATTAGAATAATATCCTTTATTCCACAGTGAGCAATACCCGATTTAGCTCACTGTTTTCGAGCAGCAAAGTCACCGTTTTTGAGCGAGAGTGGTGAAAAGATTGTGCTTTATTGACATAGACCCTGCACAGGTTGAAATGACACTCTACCACAACTTTATTCTTCTGTAAAAGATCCCTGCCGTCTATTGAGTTCAAAGGTAAATAGGGCTGTTTTCGTTTTTGGAAAACACCTCATTGGCGTGAGCTTTTAATGTTAAATACAACTGTGCCTATCGTTAAAAAATTCCGCAATGACGATTCAAGATATTCCGTCTTCAGTTACAGTTAATTTATGTAAATGAATAATAATATTGATTGCGGAAACAGTGGCAAACAATACTCGTGCCATTGCAATCGCAACATCTGAATATTCATCAAATTCTATTTCCCTCTGTATAATAGCGGTAACATCGGGCCTGTGCCACTCCCAATTAATTACATTAAAAAAATACGGTTTACTTATTTTTAAACGTATTTCGATTCTATTTATTTATAGGATTTCTTTTGCTAGTGTTTTGCAGAAAAAAATATTGCGTGTCTGTTACTTTAAAGTTACACTAGATCAGCCCGTAGTTTTGCACTCATATTTACTGGATAGAAATAAGCGTATTTTACTATAAGGCGTTTTTTAAGAGATGAAACTTTGGTGTTCTTCCCACACAAACTAGGTTCATAGTTAACCCGCTTACATACATAATGAAAAATAAGGTTATGTCTTTCATTAGGATCCATTCAAACATTATATGCGTGAAAAGTATAAGTTTGGATGGTTTACGTTATGCTTTCATTAAAAAGAGTGATAGAACTTTATTCAATTACAGATTGTACTGAATATGTGCACTTTTTTGCACTTCTGCTTCCAAACATAGAACATATACCAGTAGTTGTTAAATTCACTTTCTTTGGTGATTATTTCATTAGTTTCGCTTTCTTGATATCTGCGACGCTGCGTTTTTTGGCTACATTTTTACGATGCCTTATTGTTGCCTTGTTTACGATATTTTCTCGATGGTTTTATGGTTATAAACGAATGTCTTCGCTTACCTTTGAGAACAATATTAATCTCAATTAGCTATGCTTACTTACTGCTTCGATAAAAAAGATTTCAGTTAGCATAAGTATTTTAAATAAATTATAAACCATAATATAATACTCATTAAGTGATTTATTTGCACATACAGAAACAAAGCAACTAAATTTAATTTTTTTTAAGTAAGCCCGTTGATCTAGGGTAGAATAGAGAAAAATTACGTCACGTTGTCATCGAATCCGTAAAATATTTGAAACTCATTCCTAGAACTTCAATGATTTACGCAATCTATGACGATGCGATGTCATTTTTCTCTATTATACCCTAGACTACAATCTCCATGCAAGGCCTACTAGTGTCAAAAATCGCAATCTATGTCACCATGAGTTGGTTGACTTGCGTTAAAACTGTAAACCCATTTTACATAACGATATCCTTTTTAAACTTACGCCATCTGTTAACATATTAAAGATTATTTATCGGGTAATTATCGCGCACCTTTTTTTATTTTCCCCTACGTTTCCATCGCGTTGCAGCGATCGTGGTCACGGGGAGACTGGATGTTCTCGGAGTTACAACCAAGAATTGACGGCAGTATCCACGACTACCCTCAATTCGTCTTCAGAATCAGGAATGTCCACGTTCACATTACAACACACTACACTGACCGTGTCCGACTTCAAACGTAGGGGAAAATAAAACAAAAAGTACGCGATTAATACCCGATAAATAATATTTAATATAACGATATCCGATCGGCCAATTATACGTTAAATATTTCTTCTCTCCTAATGTTATCAAAAACGGTAATTTATCTGTTCTGTGCCAGTTGTCTTGCGTGCCAGTGTTGCGGATAAGCGCATGAATGATGACTCACGCTAGACCGTGTCGGGTCCGAGCCGAGTGTCGGCCGTAGCACGGTCACCGAGCTGGTCCCGTGCTGCCCTGACTCACGCTAGACTGTGCAGGGTCCCAGCCGAGTGTCGACCGTATCACGGACGAGCCGGTCCCGTGCTTGTAATTACAAAGACGGGCCTCGACCTCCCTACACAAACAACGACTGCTCGGGCGCAGCTCGGCGGCACTGTATTCATGCAACGGGCGGCGTTAGCCGAGCCGAGCCGGGACCGAATTGTTTCCGACCGTTGTCCGTTGCTCGGCCGTCACTCAATTGCCGATCGGTATAGCGTTAGTGTGTCCATACAAAATATATGTAATATTAGTTGACCGTGCTACGGCCGACACTCGACTCGGACCCGACACGGTCTAACGTGAGTCATCCTAGTTACTGTTAATTTAGACATGCAACAGATCGGTTGTGTTATTATTATGTACGTGCAACAAAATTACGAGCATAGCTGTTATATGTACATACATTATTAATTTATTACGATTGACTTATTCAACCCAACCCGAAGGTCCGAAACCAAGTTACTTGGATGACAAAGGGGGCCAAAAAATCATATCTTCCTGTTTTAAATATATCAATATATGTATCGTTGTCTAACAACTTGAGTTTGTAGTATCACCTCTCATCTTACAGTCAAGGTTATTTGTCGTGTTTGTTGGATTTGTTTGGCACCATTAAAATAAGTTTGACAACCGTCTGTACAACTAGCTTATAATTTGGGTTTTTTTAAAAAACTATAAACTGACTTCAAATTCCGGTATATAGTATTCATCTACATATGTCTCGGACGAACGAAGCCACCCGTCCCTTACTTTCCTTGATCAAAAATCTACGTTCGCGTGCAAAAAATTAAGTTTATTCTTCGATAGATCTATTTTCCGTAGTGGCGACATCTAGTTATAATTGAAATGAATTAGACAATTTAGTTTGATGACATATAGATGAAACTGTTGACGTCCGTTGCCATGGAAACCATTAGGTAAATGTGAGATTATCATATTGTGATTATGTTTTACAAACCTACGTTTTACAGCGCACATAGCAGTCTCTCGAGCGAGAATCAAACTTATAGGGGACCACCTCAAAATCAATCTTTATATACGACAACGAAAGAATTATCAAAATCTATTAACAACTGGCGCAGATATCACCAAAACTTTTGTGGCTAGTCGTGATTCTTCAAAAATATAATGTTGTTTTTTTTTTTAAGTTTTATGGGATAATACTAATCCCTCAAGAATAGTGAAAGAATCAGCAAAAATACATATAAAGTATATAGTATAAGTATATAGTATTTAAATCCATAGGCCTATGTTTTTGTTTATTACGTACCTGCTTTTTCTTTTGTATTTCCCTTATTTTTTATATAACATGTGTGTGTGTGGCTATGAATAAATTCTTTATTCTTTCTTTTATTCTTCAAAATCGGTTAACCATTGGGGGGTATCAAGTAACATACACACATACGAATTGAGAACCTCCTCAATTTTGAAGTCGGTTAAAAAAACATAAAGCGATCATACAATTTTCAGAAGTCAGCTTAAAGTCGATAAAATTGCTAATATTATTTATTACCAAGAAGAGATTTTTATATCCTCTCAATTGGCAGCGCTCGCGCGACGTTTTTAATTAAGGTGGCTAACCGCGTACGCTTGGTTGCCGCGCGCTTGCAGCTTGCTTGCAGCTTCCGCATTTTCTTGATCTTTTTGTAGGAATACCTAGTAATATCTATAAATATCTAGATTCTCCATGAAATTTCCTACAAATTAGCATGTAAATATGCTGTAGTTGAATAAAAACAAATAAATGAGAACCACGTAAAGTAAGAGGATTTGTAAAATCGCGGCGATAGTTAGTAAAGTAGGTATAATTTTTCTTTTTTCCAAGTTTGAAGCACTAACTGTGTTTTAATCGCAAGTAAACAAAGAAAATATAAATCAAATAATTTGAAACAGTAGAGCCAACTACACAGTGTTGCAAAACTTGAATGTGATCAGTCCATGATCGATATGAGTGTCACAAATGAAGGTCACCCAGCGGTGGGTAGATACAGGTAGATTTTTGATGCTGAGCTCTTTTATCTATTTTCCTTGGTCACGATGTCACAGCATCACGCGTGAACGGCTAAACCGATTTCGCTAATTCTGTTTGTGTTGTGTTTGTTATTGTCAGGTGAACGTACTTATGAATGGAAAAAATAGGAAAGTTGCGCGGAAAATTAGAAAATTTCAATATTCATAGTTAGGACAGGATAATGTTTGTCGGTTCAGCTAGTTTAAAATATAAACCTAGTTACCCTTACATGGGATATGCAATAACAAATGGCCTTGAACGAATGACCGAAGCCATTGCACGCATCGGATACACAAATTACGAACTGCGATACCTGTCATTATTCATTTACGCCCATCAGTGAATTCATACGTAATGAATTCGCTCTTCAATGAATTCACTGATTTCACTACCATTTTTTTATGTAAAAACGCCAGAACTATTCCTGAAAAGTATCAGGAACTATAGAACTCACCTGCATGCGAACAGAACTCTAATTTATTTATGCTCTGCTGGAAGATGCTCTGCTAACTTCACAGACACATTACGAAGCTCGTTTTATTTACGGAAAACTTTTGTGTTTGTAACTGACAAGTGTAAGTTAAAATTCTGAAATTTGGGTCTTCTCTTATTGCGTGTCTTTGAAAAGTCTGCCATTCATAAAATATTAATGTGAAATATAATGAAATTATTCGTGGAGACTAATTTTATTTTGACTTAGACGCTGTGAAATTTTAATTGGTTTTGCGTTCTAGGAAGTTTCTAACCATTTCTTGTTAACAAGTTTAACGATCTCTGTGACGCAGCGGACAAAGGTCCGCCTGCGCAGGAGGTTACGGGTTCGAAGCCCGGCTCGGGACAAATTTTTGTACGATCTGCAGATATTTGTTCCAGGTGTTCTGGATGTTTCTATGTAACTAATAATATAAATTCGAAAGTAGGTCTGTCTGTCTTTCTGTTATCTTTTCACGCGTAAACGGAGGAAGTAGGTAGGTAAACGTAGTGTAGGACGCCTTCCGGCCAGGTGGGATGACGATCTGCGAAAGACTGCAGACAGATGCTGGATGCGGCAAGCTGAAGACAGGGCGCTATGGCGCTCATTGGAGTAGGCCTATGTCCAGCAGTGGACTAAGATAGGTTGATGATGATGATTAGAAGCAGGTATCTACCCCATTCGTTTAGGAATACTGTTAGCTATAAGTTTTAGTACAGCGAATGGTTATTTTATCTTTTTATGCGTCTTATCTCCGATACCAATGATCATTTCACCGTAGCATGCCTTGAGCATCTAGGACGTACCCTTTCACAGAGAAAATGCAAAGTTTCACATTGTTTTATTACTAGTTTCTGTCCGTGACGTCACTTGCATGTTACCTTGATGGAACGTAGCTTAGAGCACTCAGGAATCCTGCCTGATTCTTGTACACTTTAGTAACTCATCCTCATAATCATCATCAGCCCAAAATAGTCCCCGCGGGTGTCCTACAATAAATAAATAAATAAATAAATAAATAATGCTGGACAATCCACACAGCATCATCTAGCCCCAAAGTAAGCAGAGCTTGTGTTATGGGTACTAGATGACTGATAAACTTAATACAATATATAACATAGATAGATATTTTTTATTATATATAGAAAATACCCAGAACACCCGGAACAAATATTTGCAGATCGTACAAACATTTGTCCCAAGGCGGGAATCGAACCCACAACCTTCTGCGTCGCAGGCGGACCTTCGCCCGCCGCGCCACATCGGTCGGTCATATGTTAGTGTATACATATTATCTATTTTAATAAATAAATAAAAACCGCATTAAAGTTTTTGTACCTCTATATATTGTACATACCTCCACATACAAAAGCGCACTCTTGTTGAGTGCAAATAGATTGAAGGCCTACTGAACTGTATAATAGCCATGCATTACTTCTTAAATAATTATCGAGTGGTAAAAACACGCTTTTGACAAGATTGATATTAAATGAGATGCGACGTATTTCAATGTGTTATAAACAAAAGCTAATTTAACGAAAATACGAAAACACATCTACTTAAATTTTATTTTGAACAGCTGCATGGATTTTCATAACACTTGACCAAGTCACCGTTAAAGAAAACAGTAATTAAATCACAACTATAAAAAAAAACTCGTTCCCCGACTTTTCCCTTGTTTTTCAAAAAGAGGGGGCAAAGGCCTGCGAAATGTAGCTAAGAACGATATTAAGAGTCCAGAGGATTACTTTGCCTCATTTATCAAGATCGCTTCAGCCGTTTAAATTCTTCGAGGTGATAAAGAGTTTTAGATAACCACATAGAAACAGTCGAAAATTATAACATAACCATCGCGTGTGAAAATCTAATTTCAGATCGGTTTATCCTTGGAACTTGGACGAATGTCTCGAATATCGGTCACAGAAATCTTATTTCAATTCAAGAACATTTGAATTTAGTGGCTGTCTTAACGGTTCAGGAGATAATGCGGTTTTCTATGGTTTAGCTAGATTAATTTTTGCGTGAAATCAATTCTAAAATTTTAAGATATATCTTTTTAAACAACCTACTTCGTTCGTTCGTTACTGATGGGCCCTCTATCTTCGGCTGCCAAAAACACCTAAAATATATATTTGGAAGGATCTATTCAATAATTTTAGCTTAGTTATACGTCAAAAATAAGACACCTTTTTTTGTAAGATCATTCAATCCAATAAGAACGAGGTTCATCATAATACATACATACTTCTTGCAAACAAATGTTGAGAAACTGAATTTTATTACTGACCTAGCGATCGTATTCCCGCTACGCCGCGTTCCTTATGTCCCCCCTTTCTCTTGAAGCAGATAGTACCGTCGACTTTCTATAGTAATAGTACTGATTAATTAGACACGATTGGTATCATTCGTTGTCTTCGATTGTCAAATCAAGACTAATTTTCCTTCTCTTGATTATCTTGGTACCAAATTAGACGACATGGCGCGCTGAGCGAAGGTCCGCCTGCGACGCGGGCGGTTGCGGGTTTGATTCCCGAGGTGGGATAAATGTCTGTACGATCTGCAGATGTTTGGTTCTTGGTGGTCTGTGTGTTTTCTATGTATGTGTAGTAAAAAAAACCCAACTATCTATGTTATGTATTTTATTAATTTTATCAGTCATCTAGTTCCCATAACACAAGCTCTATTTGGCTTGGGGCTAGATGATGTGTGGATTGTTCAGCATTATTTATTTATAAATTTATGAAAGGCAATCAAATTTATCTTTTTTGATTGTAAGCTTCTCCCAAGGGTTTGCGAGAATTTTCTTGGCTAAAAAGTAGCCTATTATTACCATAATAGGCCGTTTCAAGTCTAAAACTGCATATTTCATTATTATAATTTCAATCCGATCCTGTCATTACTCTAAAAACATTCATCCAAATAAGTATTTGGATGTTCTACTACAACCAACCTTGCGTAAAATGATTAATTTAGTTTTATAATATGATTTCTTTATTTTGTATTGGTTCAAATCGGCAATAATCATAAGCATTTTCCATCCAACATACATTCAAACAGGCCAATTACAGAACAGTATAAAATATAACGACTTCTCAAAATATTCTAATAACCATATAAAATTATGAACGCTGATAATAAAATTAACCTGAAGACCTTTCCCAACATTAAGACTTGTTTCTAGAACATATTTGCATTACAATGTGACTATAAAATGGCAATTAAGCAATGTCATTATACAAAGTGATTCTTTAACCGGCCCGTTTCGAATTTTATTCCACTGTTTACACTTTATCAAATAGTTTACACTTTTTTTAAATGGACGGTTAAATTGAAATATAGTGCAGGTTTTAACAGTTTAGTTCTTTTTGTTTTTGTAAAGAAATAACAGATGACTGTTATGAAATATGGTAAGTTTAAGTAAGACGTTATACTAAATGTTATTGATGACAGCTAGAGTTCAGGATAATGTTAATAAAGTGTATTAACAGATCGATAAATTAATAGATTATGAAGTCGGAATACAAATTATTTGAACGGTAAATAAGACTTACAAAAAGCTTTATCATGATAGAGATAGATAGATAGAGAAACATTTATTAACGAACACAACCCTGATACAGCACAGAGCAGAAATAGTATATAACTTACAAACAATAAATCTATATATATATAAAAGAAAGTCGTGTTAGTTACACTATTTATAATTCAAGAACGGCTGAACGAATCTCGGTGAAATTTGGCAGCGAGGTAGATGGTATCCCGGGGCCGGACATAGGCTACCTTTTATTCCGGAAAAAAGCGTGCGAAGCCGCGGGCAGCAGCTAGTTAAACATAAAATACAAAAATACCTAAATGAGAAAAAAAAAACAAATTAAGAAGAGAGTAGGCACGTACCTATCCAACCACCTACACAAGGGGCTAAACGAACGGAACTTTTAAAGAGAAAGAAAGACACATCAAGGTGTTTGAATAACACCTTGACCTCTTCGTCTGTTATAGACGTTTTAGCTAAAATATTTGAAAAATCCATTAATATTATACTTCAACAAAGCTCTCAAAGTAATAATTAGATACCTAATACAGAAATAATAGCAGCTTTTTCAACACCGTTATTAGAAAACCGTTTTCAAAACGGCGGGTTTCTGAAAACGCATAACGGCATGCACACACATATCGATAACGTTACTTTATGGGTAAGATACCGAAATGTAGATTGCCAGTCGTGTATCCATCCGCAGGTCCGTTAGGTGTCGATCAGGAAGCGGAGATTCCTACTCTATTTCACGACCTACGAGTAGGTACTCGAGTATCTTGAAGGAAGCGGTTGCGTGACTAATGAGATAATTCACGAGTGTGTATCTCTTTACCTATTAAATAATACTGTATCGACTACCATTGTATACTATTTCTTTTATCCGCGTAGTATGTATTAGAATTTTGTCTACCTTCTTCAGTTTTCCGCTTGCCTATCTACCTGGCAACAAAAGAACCTTTGACCACACCACGAACCGTTTTATGTTGCTGTAGCCGAAATGACCAAGACCCGCCATAATTATTCATATAAAAATTGGATAAAAAATCGAAAACCAAAGGTAAGGAGGAATCTAATCTATTCCGTCGTAGGCAAAATTTACAAACAGTATATCCATGTAAAAATCCAAGTATGGTCCTCTCATTAAAAAATCACATAAAATATTCAATGGTGCATAAGCAAAACGTCATTAGTTCTCTGTAGCCTTTTTATCCTGTCGTTCACTACTATTACTTTATTTACTTTATTATTAGTATAAAATAAACGCAATAAATACCCGTTAAATAATACTAACAACACATACAAAGTCAATATTATCGTTCAAACGAACTCGAAGACGGCCACTTGTCACAGCGATCTACCATCCACACCACACAAATGCTAATATCACGTACTCCACAAAAGCGCGAAACTAATGTGACCAGCCATAGCCCATTACCACTTACTGCATAAACGAAAACCAATTAGTGACAAAGCGATTCCCCAACAATAGAACATGTAACTTTAGAAAATACCCATTCATTACCCATGATAAATCCACCTTAGTGAAAGTCTATTGTGAATATTGTCCCGGCAAAACCGAGGTTTGGGTTTATTTTCTGTCTATATTTTCTGCATATTTCTGACCACAAACTCGCTAATGACAAGAAAGTACTTGACGTGATTTGAAAATGTTTTTTTTGGTAATTTATGATTCTGCATAATTCGCTTTCTTCACGCTCGATAAAAAGGGTTTAATTTGTATTACCTATTATTACTGTGGAACTTTTATTTTCACTAATGACTTATGTATTTTGTGTTCTATTTGTATCTACATATTTGCAGGTATTTGTAAATTTATTATGTAAGTAGGTACCTATATCAGTTATCTGGCCACATTATGGTATTGGATGAATGATTATGATTATGATATTGTCAGATTTTTTTATTTGTTTAAACATTTTTGTTCCATTGCGATTTGCAATTTGGGCCGTATGGTAGACGCGGCGTATGAATCGACCCCTCTAACTTATTCCGTGAATATCGTAATAGTTGACTAAGGACAGCAGCTTCCTTCTGTGTACCTATTTTTAACACTTTCACTGACCACCAATACGCCTGAAAAGCCTGGTGATTTTGCCAAAACTCCCATTTAGGGCAGGTATGTTCAAAAGAGGACGCATGTAAGCGCTTTGGAGAGCGTCTCCATTTTCCTGAATAGTGGTAACGTTCAATGTTCATGCTGTGTCCGGAATTTCTGCAGAACATTAATCGAATTGTCGTTGATAGCTGCGGCTTCACAAACTCGTT
This sequence comes from Eupithecia inturbata, assembly GCA_963662085.1. NCBI lineage: Eukaryota > Metazoa > Arthropoda > Insecta > Lepidoptera > Geometridae > Eupithecia > Eupithecia inturbata. The sequence goes on along the minus strand of OY759194.1, from coordinate 3,096,689 downwards.
ATGACTTTAGTTTGACCACTCTAGCTTTAGCTATTCAACTTTGTATGAATGGGCGGTCATATAAAATGTCACAGCAATATATCATCTTTTTCTCCGTAGAAAACTTTGTGTTTCACCTTTTTGCTCTTTGCCGCTTTTGTACGCAAATTGCAAATTAGCCTAACGACTGAAAATAGTTTGATTTTATGATTGCATTATTTTTTGTGTTCTTTTATTTCGCCGCTTCTGTTTCATTGTTTAAGAGTTTTTTTTGTAATTATGAAGTAATGGAATGGATGTGAAACAACTTTTCGTAATCGTAATCTATCGCTAGAATCAGCAATTAGACAAGGTTTATTAGAGAGCTATTTAACACCTTCCTTCTGGTTTTTTGTGTCCATTTCCTATTACAAGGTGAAGTGCAGTTATGTTAAGATCATTATTATCATGATGGTTAACCACGTTATACCCTTTTTAAGGTGCCGACCTCTTTAAGGAACCCTTATTTAATTTTTATATCAATCTAGGTAGAATTACTCTGAAAAACTACAGTAAATATATTATTTTATGACTTTATCAGAACTTTTATAATTGATTTATAAAATACTAATCATCTTGTTTATAAAGCTTATAATCGGTGGGTAATTAAATTGATAATTTAAACATCTCTCCCTAATGAACAGGTTTCTAATCGACCAATAAAAAGCTAAGCTTGATAACATATCGTAAATGTTTATACGCTGTAAAATATGTATGTACATAGGTACAATAAATTAATAAGCTGCATGTATTTTGTAGCCATAGGGCGTGAAATTCGCGCTTTTTCTGTGCAGTTTTTCCGTAATCGTGGCTCTGGTGCACTTCATCGACCTGATAGGCTATAAATAATTCAATGCAATTTGCACGGATAATGTGGGAACCCTGTGATTATGGATATGTGGGGGCAGCAAAGAGAGTTTTTCTGCAGAGAAAAGGTACAAATTAACTAGTTTTCTATTCAATTTTCGGAACATCATCCATGCCGAATAAGTAAACACTTGGACGCATAACAAACCTTTCTGTGAAGCTCATTAGATACAATTTATGTGAGCTCGATTATGTACTGCCGATACAGTACGGCAGTATATCTGGAAAAGCTTTCACGTCGACGTATTTTACGCCTACAAAATGTACAGTGCAGCGTATGTTTATTTATCGTTGCGTTTACACCGTCGATTAGAAATTTACAATCGCTCTGAGAAAATAGGAAAGTTGTAACTATTAGACTGTGAATAATTTTAACAAGAAAAAAACAAAGCTTGATGCTATTAAATCACTGACCTCTTTCTTGGTTTGCTCGTTGATCTTGACGTGGGTCTGTTGAGTCTTGTCGCGCAGTGGTATGTACCCCTCGCGGCTGTCGGCGGGTTCGGTGCTGTCGGTGAGGGTTGTTGGTTCCGTGGCGGTGCTGCCCGAGCCTGCGTCCGTGAAGTGGGAGTCGTCCGAGGTACTCAGTGTCGGCGCCGTTTCCTTCGGCCCTTCGGCCGTCGTCCCCGCCGTGTCCACGTCCGACATAGTCTCCGTACTGTCACTATTCAGCGTAGTTTCAGTATCCTGAACCGTCGGCGTCTCCGTCGTACGTATTATCGGCCGTATTGTATACTTTTTCGTCGGCCGATAAGTGGTCGCGGTGGATTCTTTCATCGTCTCGGTTCTGGTCTGCGTGGTTTTCGGCTCGGCGGTGGTCGTCGGCCGGCGGGTGGACTTTTTCGTTTTGGGCGGCGTTGTAGCGGTCGGATTTGTCGCGGGCACGGTCGATTTAGTTTTAGTTGATATTTTTTTAGCGTAGGTCGTGGATCGCTCTTCTAAGGTTGTAGGTGCGGGGGTGTTGTCGGTGTCGAGCGTGACCGTGGTGGGTGGTGGTCTACGATCGGCGGGTGGGTCTAGGTTGGTTTGTTTGGGGGTTCGGGAGGGCGGGAAAAAGTAGTCCATGATGGAGGGTGATCGGTTGCGGTTTGTGGGGAGCCATGCCCAGGGGTTGAACTCTATTAGCCGGGGGCGCGGCGGTTCGGCGACGGCGGCGGCAAGCGCGAGCAAGGCTAGCGAGACTAGGAGGCGGGACATCGCGCGTGCGGCCGCGGCGACGGATTCTGCGGGACTGCGGGCCGCTGCGCGCGCGCCGGTGAGCGGCGAACCAGCGTGCGACCTGAACCCCGCAGGGAGTATGCAGATATCCTCCCTCGACACAGCGTTTCCGTATTTTCGTGATGTAGTGGACAACTGTAAATTGAATGCGGAAATCTTAACATGATTCGCTTAAATAGAATTATCAACGGACTTTACTGGTACTGGTTAATGGTTTGCGGTACTCTATTATTTATCACTAGCACGATGTTCTTAAGTTTACAACATGCTGCTGAAAGCAGCAAGTTTCCAAGCTCTAACTCCGATAGATGTAGGTAGATATGTTTGAAAATGGTTAACGTCTGATAAAAATGTTTCCCTAATACCTCTTTAGTTAACATTCACATTATGAATCTAGGCCACTCCTATAGACATAAGTCTGGCACTAAATGGAGCGTACACAACGGATCCGTGCATTTCACGGCTAAACCGCCATATTTTCGGATAATGGTGTAATCTATAGAGCTTCGTGCATCGATAAATAAATAACAAATCGATGTCTGATCCACTGACATTTGGCAAGATCTAGATATTTAGGTAATAAGCTAACCACAGTTATCCGTTTGACGAATAATTTTGAAAGTAGACTTTTTGGACACAGCATGCTGCTTATGAAATATTTGAATGAAATTATTGAAATTACGTTCTTGTATGAGCCAAAAAACTCTACTATATCTAATCTAAATATATAAAATCCTCGTTTTGCATGCTGATCTACTTGGTAAGTATAGTCAATGACAATTTTTTTTTATGACAATCTACGAATATTAATAATGTATCATACATTGCATAATATGATAAACTCGTCTGTAAATTGACGATTCCCTGCAGTATTTGTCACTGACAGTTCCAAAGAATTTTTGGCTATATCCATTTTTTTTTCAAGGTTTGTTTAAATTTCTGGTTACACTAGCATAATAAAAAGACAAATGTTAAAGGAAAAAAAAGCAGTTTCAAAGTAGCGCCTAGATCTTTAAATTTAAACCCATGCTCTTTATAATTCTAGTGGTTAAAACATTATTTTGTAACCATTATGGTACAATCAGTGCAGTCTTTACTGAATGAAATCTCAAGCAACCCTACAATATACGTTATTTAGTTCATTACTAATTAGATTTGCGAGATCAGCGCCATGAGAACAGTTTTTGCCACCTTCATTAGGTACAAGTAATGCGATAAAATGTTACATGATTGGCCGGGAACCGACGCAGTGTCGTAAGAGAAATATGAGCTATGTTTATTTGTCGTATAGATCAGGAGCTCAAAGTCAAAACAAACTTCACAATAAAACGAATAGAATTAACTGTGATTACCAAAACTTGCCTAACGACATTTTCTTATATGTCAGCTTGTTTTAAGGTCGGTGTCTGCTGAAACTGAGCGGAAATTGTGTAGAATTTAGAATTTTTCGTTTTCCTTTATCATGTTTCTATGTTAACATCATGATTTTACCTACACATCCATCCTCTAACTAATCTATTATAAAACCGGGCCTTACTCGACTACTCCGTGGTCCTAATCTACTTGCAAAAGTAATCTAAGTAACGTAAGTAAGTATACGTTCCTAAAATTATCACGTTTTAAATTACCAAAAAATTATGTCACGTTCCCGAAATTCCGAATTCCATTCAAAATTCCTGATGCGACTGTAGTTCTAAGCAACAATACGCAATGCCGAATAGCTTTACTTTTTATAGCTACATTTCTTCTCATACATTAAGTTCCGTATAGTTTAGTAAAAAATTGCTGACGCCGTATAAATCAGAATAATATAATGACTTCAATCTGTCGCCAGCTCGTTCTGTATTCCGTTAAATAATTGTCACCTCAAAGAAAATCGTCTCGTACATTACGTAGTGGTAACCTGCAGTGCAGCGCAATACCAGGGCCCTAATTCAACTAAATTAATCGCTTCACCATAACAATCGTATCGTTTCAGAACATTTTGACATTTTGCCTTTGATGAAAGAAACTACAGAGGGACGCGTGTCAAAAGTGTCAAGGGTTGAAACCATTTTATCAATCTCAGTGCAAGTATCACCGCACGCACTATCTAGAGTTTCTTTATTTGTTTATTTATTTATTTGTTTATATTAACAAAATAAATAAATAAAGAAACTATGGATGACTCCGCGACCGTACCATTGTCATAGTAAAGCGATTGATTAGCAGAATTCGGCCCCAGTTCTCCGTTATCGATGCTCTGTTTGTTCACAGTATTGTGAATTAATCGTATGATTTGTTGCTGTTCTAGTTTTGCGATGTTGACTGAATTTATTGTACATTCCACACGATTCTTTTGTATCTCCGTATTACTTATGTACGATGGTGTTATAAGAGATATTTAGGTTATTACATTTTAAGCTGTCAAGCCCTACTTAAAGTGGGGGTAGGTGATGTTGTGTTAACTATCCGTAATCTAAATATATAACCCCCAACTCTTCCCGCGGGTGTAGTAAGAGCCTACGGGATATCCATCGGGGGTGGGCAGCAGCGCCCCCTGCAGAACTATTCTACTACCGAACTGCGACCCCAACCCGCATGCCCAGGTTGGGGATTATGGACGTTACCCCCCGTGAGATAAAAGCCAATAAGTCGCATATCAGGGGGAGGCCTGGGTCCAGCTGTGGACCAATATAGGCTGTGGAAGTAGACGAGGTGGTTGTTGTGTTGATTGTCCAGCATTTATTTCTTGCTAGCTGCTGCCCGCGGCTTCGCACGCGCTTTTTAAGGACATCTATAAAACACTATGTATATATATATAATACAGTTGTTTATAATAGGTATAGCTTTATCCATTTTAGTTGTTTAATTATCTATCAGTTTATATCCATTTTACAAAGTAAGACACGCACCATTTACATACTATACATATTGTTTGTATTAAACTATATTATTTACTATTCACTTATAGAACACATAACACTACTTACTGGAATCATAAGCCTCACAGGGTCTTCTTGTGACTATAATGGTTTCGGCAGAACATCAGCGCCTATCTACTATTGAGTGGTAAGGCATATATGCTGAGCCGAGACCTTTTTGCTGCTGTAACACTCAGCCCAGTCTACTTTTTGAAAATATTTTTGTGTAATTGTTTTTGTCGTAACTATTTTTCAATATGTATTTTTATATCTGTTTTGTACTTATTGTGTGAGGTGTTTGAGCAGCAAATAAATGATTGTCTATGTCTATAGTTGTCCTGAGGCCACGTTAAATGTATCCTTACTAAAATTATAAATCAAAAATAGTTACTTTTGAAGTTGAAGTAGTTACACAGCTTGAAGTAGTTGCACAGTTACAGGGTGTACCTGGTTTCAGATATTTTATTAATTCATACTAATATTATACATTCGAAAGCAACTGTGTTTGTCTGTCTGTTACGTTTTCAAGCCTAAACGGCTGAACGGATCTCAGTGAAATTTGGTAGGGAGGTAGATGGCATCCCGGGGGCGGACATAGGTTACTTTTTATCCTGGATAAGCGTGTGCGATGCCGCGGGCAGCAGCTAATTATCAATAATTCTAGAGAAATCTCAAAAGAATTTCGTTAAACTCGCACTAAGTCGAACGTAATCCGTATATTTATGAACCTCAGCCTACATGCTCTTCAATTCGGTTGGGCTAACCTACTTTTACTCCATTATGTCCTCTAGCGCTTTCCAATAAGGACTTTAATGGTTTGCAAGCTTTCTGTTTCTTGATGTTTAAGATTCCATTGCTGTTTCGAGATCATTTGTAGGCAGATGACTTCCTTTTGTGGTAGCAAGTCAAAGGCAAGCGATTTTTTTCGTATTGCATCAAATGAGGCTAATATCTGAATTACTTTGAATAAGTTTTATGTTAAAGACCGTTTTGACTATCGATCAGAATTAAGTACTTATAGTCGATTCTAAAACCCAAGATAGTTTATGTAAACAAAGCCTTTTATGTATGAAAACTTGACAAAAACATATAACAATAACAGGAAGCAACAAGAGCAATAACTACAACAAAGCATAATCAAAAACAAGCGCAGCAAAAAAGGGCAAATACGAGTTCGAAATCAAATGAGAGACCAACGAAATGATGAATGAAAACTGTCAAAACTAAGAATTGTTTCGAACTGGGCTGCACTTTGCTGCGATGATATTTTTCCACCAATATTTCTTTGGTTTCGTAACCACTTTGGATAGTAGAACCAAGCAAAAGGTCCTCACGCTCTTTCTACGTCTCAAAATAAAAGCAACTGGCCACAATAAGAAACCTACATGACCTCAACTTCTTCTCATGTCTCAAGAAAAAAGCAAGCGCAAAATCATGAACTGTATTTCTATGAAACATAAAGATAGGTCTGACGGTGCACACTTACAGCACAGCTTACAGATAAGGTCTTCGTGTACTCAGGCTTGTAAGCAATGTATGCAAATCAGATAGCTGGATTAGGAGAGCTAGTTTCTAGGTACAAACTTACAAAGTTTCTAGGTACACTAGAGATAGTTGAACAGTATAAACTTGAACTGAACACCTACTCTTCATAGATCTCTTACTTATACAGGTTGGAGCAAACAAACTTTACCTGGAGGGCAATTACCCGAAATATTCAAGATAGCATATTATGCTCAAGTGTTTTAAGATTTTAGTGGCTTATAATTTTTTTCAAAATAATGTGAATGCTGTTTATTATTTTTAAATGATCCATATCAATTCCAGTCGGAAGGGTCCCCAAGACGCTGCCTGCATTGCCCCGCGGTACGGCAATGGTGATGGGCTGCGCCAGTAGTTTGTTTGCAACAGTCTGCAGTTAGCTCAATTGTTTCAATTGTAAATACTAGTTTTAATTTGTTTCTATTATTTGATTGCAATTTTCTTTTTAAATAAAAGCCATGGCATTTTTTTTAATAAAGGGATGTTTTCTTGTTTTCGTTGTTTCCTTTCGTTAAAATTTGCTATCTTGAATATTTCGGATACCTACATGCCCCCAGGTAACTTTCGTTTGGTCCATTCTTCATATCTGTTTCAACATTTAACAATTGCGTCGAGTCGTAGAGTACTTATTGTTTTTTTCTGCTGACTTAGTTCAGAAAAATACTGATTAACAATCGGTAAACGCATTCACTGCCCAGCCTTAGTGGTGCAGGTCGTACCACTGAGCCTGGGCAGTAATAGCCACACCAAGATCGCCTCAGTTGCACAACAACATCCCAACACATCCCGCGCATCCTTACCGGACTCAACGCTATCCTGAACGAGCCCTGAAACCGACTTATTTGTGGATAGTCTGGGTGAGATTCTGTCGGTGTTTGAGGTTCTGTGAGTATGATGTATGAATGGGTGTACCTAGCTTCTACTATTTTATTAATCCATACTGATATTATACATTCGAAAGTAACGCTGTCTGTCTATCTATCTGTCTGTCTGTCTGTTACCTTTTCACGCCTAAACGGCTGAAAGGATCTCAGTGAAATTTGGCAAGGAGATAGATGGTAACCCGAGGGACGGACATAGGCTACCTACTTTGTATCCCGGATAAAAGCGTGCGAAGCTGCGGGCAGCAGCTAGTATCTAATATGTGCATGTACCTTTAATTTAATTACTGTAATAAAAATGGTTAACACTCAGCAGATGCTATGGCAGGATGTATCCTGCAATAGCGCTGGTCTTCCGCGGAGGCCAGAATGAAGCGCGTGAGTCGCTGTGTAACGCACACATAAACAAAGACAATATAAAAAGAAAACACAAACAAAATATGTTACATGGCTATATACTTACATACCTACTCATTTACTGTCCGGGCTGTCCAGCTATGGAACGCATTGCCGGTTACTGTAAGGTGTGCGAAGTCACAACCAATTTTCAAAGATATGGTAAAGGAACACTATTTGTCCTGCTGTCACTGTACACGCCCTTGTTTTCATAATATACATTTTATATGTAGGTAAATATATCGTCGGAAACACATGGGGTAAGATCTGTGTGCATCTAATAAATATTACAATATTTACAGTACAATATTTATTAGATGCACACAGATCTTACTCCATGTATTTCCGACGATCCTATCCATACCAGGTTGTCTGGCAGATATCGCTCTTGAGCGATAAGACCGCCAATTGTCACTTTGTTATAATTGTTTCTTTTTGTTAATTGTTTCTTAGTTATAAGTGTGCAATAAAGTATGTTCTATCTATCTATCTATCTATTTGTTCTATATATCAGTCCAGCAACCGGATATTGTAATGCTCATTGGAACAATCCAATATAAATCAGATACACCTAATGCTAATGCCCAATTCCCAGTTGAACAATAATGAATTCCAGTCTAAATAGCAGACCTAATTACAAAGCATGCGCTGTACTGAAATTGGTCCGCGCAAATCAACGCTAATGCAGAGAGAATTCCAAATCAGGTTGTTGGTATTCCATCGGATTTCGCTATTGCGTTGGATACTTATTATGTTACATACAATCATATCACACATTATAAACTAGCTTTGCCCGCGTAAAATTTACAATTTTCAGGTTTATTTTCAGGGTTTCGAACTATTATCAATTAAACAAAAAATTGCCAGTCATCATCGATCAAGCCGCTTCGGAGATTATCCAAAACAAACAGACACAAGACACCCCTCAACCTAAAAAAGTCAACCTAAGAAAAGGATAGGCATAGGATTTCGCGTTCATAGGAGCGGGACAGAGAAAACGTTTTTGGAACGGCGCGTAAGCGCAATAATCAAGTTTTTGCTTATTTATAAGAAAACTACACAACTTATGAAGAAACTGGATCAAGGAATCAAATAATTAGTACTAAAATAACCTACGAAACAAATTATGTGACTCATTCAAGGAACTAAATATATTTTTTTGAATTTTATGTGATTCGAGTTTTGTACCACGGGGATCCCGTGAGTACTGAGATGTAGGCCTAGTTTGACAACCAAACCCGCTAGGTTCGCCCCTTAAATGGGTATGATTATATTTCAATCTCTATCCTTTTTAACCGTATTTGAAAATAGGAGGAGGTACTATGTTCGGCTGCATGTGTGTTTTTTTATGTATGTTGGGCGATTTCTCCACCTTTTCTCTGTTTGTTTCCGTGTTTTTTAGATCCGATGGAACTATTTGGATGATTCTTTTGCAGTTTTATAGAGGACTAGCTGCTGCTCGTGGCTTCGCACGCCCTTTTTAAGTAGCCTATTGCCCGGGGACGGCCCCGGGATACCATATACCTCCCTGCCAAAATTCATTGAGATCCGTTCAGCCGTTTAGGCGTGAAAAGATAACAGACAGACAGAAATAGTTACTTTCAAATTTATAATATATATGTATATGGATGATCGAGGTGATTCCATAAAAAACAGCTTAAAACTAAGGGAGTTAAAGTTTGTTTTTAGTTGTTTTTTAAACAATCAAATTATTTTGTCTCAGAACAGATGGAAAAGGCCAATAATGACAATATTTTAATCTACTCTAATTATGAGGTGGTAAAATTTGGGTAGTTTGATACCCATAACAAACTACCAAGTAGTAGAACTTGGTAGTTTGTTATGATAGTTTGTTACCAACTCTCCGGAACTAGGTATGGTTCGGAAAATTAGTAGGAAGCATAGCTATCCTGTGTCACACTGAAGCCGTCGACAGAATTAGTCGATTGTACGAGAACTAATTTGATTTATTTTGAATTTTCACTTGGGCTCGCGCGATCCATCATTTTGCGGTCCGAAGTGAGACCAACCCCATTTAAATACGACCTGATTGTCTTCTGAAAATCAGTAAAAATCTTTACTCGTTACATTTAGCTGAGCAAGGATCTCTTCTGATAGCGCAGTACACTTAGCACCGATCAAACACATTTCCGTTTTTTATATTCAAGAAAAGAATGAGAGTTTTTAAATTGTCCTCGGGATTTTGAGTAATCTGCAATACACAGTATGAAAACAGGTAGCTTAGATATAAATCTAAGCTACCTGTTTTCATAAAGTGTAATGTTGTATTAGAATTAAAGTATTTCACTCATTCATTCTGTTGAAGCAAAAGGTACATAAAAATAAGCTTATCCGGAGAAGGAAATAGTTTTCGGGGTTTCTCAATAGAGATTTCCGTTTAGAGATCGACTCGAGTAACTCGAAATCTCTCAATTATCCTTGGAAGGTAGGTACCGATTACAGGACGAGGGCAATCTTATCGGCTCAAGTGGTCTCTCCTTGGAAACAATTTTTTGTTATTTTAGCTTTCCGTTCTTTTCCGTTTTCTTAGTGCGAAACATTTGATTATAATGGACTAGTTTTGCTATAAGCAAGGATCTTTAAGTATAAAGAAATCAGCAGGACTAATCTCTGTGTGATCTGTAATTATTTATTCGTGAGTCCTTCCTATGAAAAGTTTTGAAATGTATCGATTTCTCTGAATTTTATTGTACCTCCTTACTTTTGAATCTCAAGCAAAACAGGATCTATTGACATTGTTAATAAGTTTTGCGTAATTTGCCAATTTCTTGGAGACTGTTTTTTTTCTGGAATCTGTGACTAAAATTCAAATTAAGTTTAGAAGCTAAGGTAGTCTCCTAGAAGATCGTTTTCTTTTGGAGCAATAATAACAATAAATTGTTTATTTACATAAAAGCTAGTGTAACAAACAATATGAGTCTATAGGCTCCTGAACTAGTTAAAAACTGTGTTTCAGGAGCCATAAGTACGGAGCAGTAAGGGTAGCCATAATAATGGCTACCCTTACTGCCTCATCTCAAAAATCCAACCTAGATAAGACCTATCAGTTCAAGCTTTGCTTTACCCAGTTTAGTTTAGTTCGCAGTTTTTCATAGCTTAGTTTGCAGTCAGCACACATGTATGAAAAAGTGCGTAAGTTATGCAAGCTAAGCCAAAACTATGGAAAGTTTACTATAATCATATCAGCCTACACACGTCCTTTGCTGAACATAGCCACCCGAAATTGACGTCCATCGAGTGGATGGTTTCCCTGAGGTTTTGCCGCAATCAACACGTTGGGCAGGTGAATAGATGATCACAATGAAGGTGTTAAAAGTACTCAGAAGGAAGCTGCTGCCCTTTCTCTGGTAGAAATTAATAGGTACAAGATAATCCAAAGACCAACCCAAGTAAAAATTCAAAACAAATCCAAACCTAAACTCAAAACGCATAATGAAGCCACGACCATAACCGCTCAGTGCTTCCAACAATCGCAAGACTACGAGTATCTATATAATTTCCTTGCGTAAGATTTAACGATAGCAGATGCAAATGGAGCTTACTTTGTATGATTATAATAGAAATAGATAACCCATGGAAACTGGGCGGTTTTGATGCCATATACTTTTATCTTCCGCACTCGTTCTCATAATAATCAATTTGATCGCCGTTGTAACTGAACTGAACTTAATGACCTAAGTGTGCCTGGGTAGGTTTAAACTGAAAAGCTACTTTTAATATACAACAATTACTTTTAAAAACATTATTTTCTTTTAAAAGTATTTTACTTTTGTTGAAAGAAAAATTACCTATGAATGGAGTGTCTGAATGATGACACGAGTAAGAAAAGTGTGACGAAGATGAAGACTGATATGAGAAAAAAAAATAGAAGAAAAATATATGTTGCGCAAACCTTACCTAGAGTGAGATAAGAGCAGCTGGGGCCGAATTCTGCTTATCACTTTACTATGGCAATGGTATCGTCGCAGAATCGTCCATAGATGAAAGAAACTCCAGATAGTGCGTGCGGTGCTATATGCACGGAGAGATTGAAAGAATTATTAAATACCTAAATACATACAAGAAAATAAAACTATTCAAACATTATGGTACGTTAGGTTTTAGGATTTCAGGCCTATATATTCGAGACTAGAGAAAATACATTTTGAATTCTAATTTCAAAAATATAAAGTTCATGTCAACTTGTACGTTTCCGTCACAGCGCTAAATGGCTAACAGCTGCCTTTCAGCGTTGAAATAGAAGGCATCTCTTTCTACGACATGCAAACTGAGCGAGACTTCAGACCCAGAAAAATAGCAGACGCACTTGTAGTGTAAAACCACTACAAGTGTCCTAATGTCACTGTCAAAAACATTGTGTTGTCAATATCAACTGTCATCTATCACATCACCGTGTACGTGGCTGGCAGGACAGAAAAACGTGTGTTCGTTTTGGTTATGTTTTTGGTCTTACAGAAGTAAAATCGAACAAAACGTAAACCATCAAATGATATGGTATAAAATAATATTTAACATGCTTACCTGATTCAATAGAAGTACCGAGTGTAGATTTAGTGGAATTAGGGCCCTGCCTATTCGAGAGTGACACTAACTTACACTATTTCGATGCTCATTAATTCATTTTCTTTTATTTATTTATTATTTATTTATTTATTTATTTATTCATCATCAAATGTACTCTATCTTTACAGGCGCAGGCACCCAATGCAATAGATTACCTCACAACAACACACATTTAAACATTTCTTACAAAAATAAAATACCATTAAAATAATAATAATTACATGAAAGAAAAAATAATAATAATCATTTAGTAAAACAATAAAATAATAATAAAATAAAAATCTGTGTGTTTTGTTTTTTATTCATAATCAAAATGCGACCAAGTAAGTACCAGTTAATTATTTTCTGTCATGTAGCCCAGTAAGTCGGAAATCACATAATAATGGTGCGAACACACTAACACTTTTACACATTACGAACAAGAAGTAATAATCTGCGGGCGATGTTAGTTGCTGGTACTGACGAGATGACATTCCATCGGTGATTGGAGATTGAGTGTAAATTACGCCTAATGTTAGGTTTGCAAAAGGCTTTCTAACATTAAATTAAGTAGTCAGCTTGAAGGTTTTCACAAAATCATATATTATCTCTCACTTTGAGTAACACTATAACCACGGCTCATTTGTGGCTAATATTGAACCGTAAAAATCCGGGTGTCCCGTTTGCAAGATGGGCAGACGATGTTGCCAAAATCGCTGGATGCTTTTGCGAGAAGCAAATAGAACGCTAGCAAAAACGAAATGAAGCCTTAACCTAGCACAGGGTGAACCCTGGCCAAAGATCGACTGCTGAAGATGACTGCTTTGTAAGTACTGCTTTACTTCTCGTCTCTAGTGTCTTTCCGTACCTTTAACACATTGAGTGCTCATGGAGTACGCCTGCATCGTCGCAGTGCGCTTTAGCTGGTCGGAAAGTTGTGCCTGTCACTTCACAAAGCGGTCGGTGAGCAATTTTAGTACAATTTCGTTTTATGAAAATTACAACACTCGAAATTCATCAAATCAATCAATCGAAAATAACAGTATTTCTGGTGTTGGGAGTTTTATTACGTGGAAAAACTCCCAACACCAGAAATACTGTAATACGCCACGATCACGGAATAGCTGAAGTCTGTAATATAGGAAAACTCCAAAAAATATACTTTCATAAATATGTTTTTAGTGGTTATAATCATAATAGTTTTAAAACTATTAATCTCAGTCTGTTATCTCGCACAGTTCTCACACCTCCAGATTTGCATCCGCTGTCCGCTTTGCACTATCCCGGGGAATTGATTCACCTGTAATTTAATATATCTTTAACAATAAACTTTGAAGTTTTTTTTCTCAATACTTAAAAGTTTGTCTATCTTATCTTAAGCCTGACCACGAAAACCATAAATTTTTTTTGACTTTCGCGATCTGTAAACATATTCTATGATTAGTAAGTGCGCGCGTCGTGTTCTGACTGTACTGACGTCGGACACGGTCAGTGTAGTGTGTCGTAATGTGAACATGGACATTCCTGATTCTGAGTACGAATTGAGGGAAGTCGTGGATACTGCTGTCAATTCTTGGCTGTAACTCGGAGAACATCCAGTCGCCCCGTGACCACGATCGCTGCAACGCAATGGAAACGTAGGGGAAAATAAAACAAAGGTGCGCGATAAATACCCGATAAATAATCTTTAGTACGAAGACCATAGGTAGCACGTAGCCCAGGACCGAGGCGAATGGCATAAAAAAAATAAGCCTAAGCGCAGCATTTGATGGTAAAAGGTTGACGATTATCCCATCCACTTCTCAAATTCCGAATCAGTTAACCGACCCAAACAAAACAATTAATCTCAAAGTGGCAGTTGTCTCTGTTATCTCGCACAGTTCTCACACCTCCAGATTTGCATCCGCTGTCCGCTCTGCATTGTCCCGGGGAATTGATTCACCTGTAATTAAAGTAGTGGAACCGTGAACGTGCCCGCGGTGCAGATTGGAGGCGGGCTTGATCTGTTCGGGGACGTGAGCGGGACGTAGCCGTTAGATCCGTTGTTAAAAAGTTATATCTGGTCCAGTGGGTCTTTTTAACCGAAAGGTTTTATAGCTTTGAAAGAAAATATTGCGCTTGGCGAGCAAACGTTGATTGAAAACTGTCAAAAATCTGCTCTTGCTTCCACTACCTATCTAATACTTACTGGCGTGACGCATTGACCCGAAGTGGGTCTTGACCTCAGACATCAGAGATCGTCAGTTGTCCCGGTCACTTGCCGTTTCAGTCTAGTCCACGGCACGAAGTTAATGCAGGTCTTTCTAAGCTTCGTCGCTCGCCTGATTCATATTCGGTAGGTGCCTCAGACCTACCGAATATGAACCCTAAAAGTACCAGGCAAAGAGGTATCAGAACTTTACGTGTTCATTTAGATTTTTTTTAATTTTTAGTTGTAGACTTTGCAGAATATTTTTACTAACTTCAAAAGGCTCTGTTAAAATATAATGCTGATTGACCGTAAAATGTTACTTACCTCAAGCATTTTTGACCGAAGAAACTTTATTTGTTTAAGAACATATAACTAACCTGTTCGTTTTTACAACTCTCTTGAGAAGTTTGAGCACTGGACGTATTATAATCCCCTTCGTGATAATTTCATTACTAGAAAAAATACTTCCAATGTAACGTATTATGTTTATGATAAGTTTATTAGATATCTACCCATAACACAAGCTCTGCTTAGCATGAAGAATTGTCCAGCATTATTTTATTTTACGTCTCATTCCCGTCTCGGTGCAACCTAAATCGCATCTTTGCTGTGAGCCGATCTCGTGGGACCTGCGCAGCCTATTGACACAAATAGAACTGTCATACCTGACGGGCTCTTCGCGTGGGGCTAAGCTGAAGGCTAATGTAATTCGGAGACAAAGGGTTCATTATTATTTGGCAAGAGTATTGCTGCTATATATGTTCAATCCATAAGTGTCGGAAGGTAAAGTAACTTTAAACCCAAAAGCTTCTATTAACTGAACATTGGAACTATGGCGGAACTCGTTAAGCTTTTAAATCCTTTTCAATTAATGTTCAATGTTTTTGTAATGGTTATCCAAAGACTTTTACCTTTTACTGAGCTTATCGACGGAAACATCAATTATTCGTCAGGTAATAATCGACGGTAAATAATTTTCATACAACTCAAGTCCCGACAGCGTTTCTTTGTAATGGACTTGCAAATAAACGCATAGAAAGCAATGAGCCATTCATGTCATGCATTGAACGACCATTAAAATTGTTCACTACAACAACCTTAAGGCTCAGTCTTCACCAAAGCGGTGATGTGCGCAGATGTCCGAAGCGGTGACGAAAAGAGACGTTTTTCAGCTAGGGTGTCCCCACCGAAGCTGTACGGAGATGCTTATTGGCTAGACTGGAGCGGAGATGTGTGCTGGCTAGAGCGAAACTGAGCTGCGTGCGGCGAGCGGCGGATGTTTATTCAGATGAATCCACTAGCGGCGCCGCTCACTGCACGCCGCTCACATCTCTTCTCGTCTCCGCTGCGTGACGTCGCCAGCTTGCGAGGATCTTTCTTTGTTTTCTTTGAGGATCTTTCTTCATCCAAATATCATACATCTCCGCTCTGTGGTATCCAATGAAGAGCGGAGACGTGATGTGTGAATAACGACGTTCTATTGGTTGTTTAAAAGACATTTCTTCTCCGTTCGTCTCGTCTCCGCTTTGGTGGAGTCCAGCCCTAAGGCCGTGAATAGAAAATAGCAAACTGCTGAGAATACTTGTAGATTGTGACGAAGTGGTACACATAATATATAACTTCCTAGTGATAAGGATTTTTCAGTATGTTTGTTATTTTGTGATTAACTTGTTTTTTAACCTGCGACGCAAAAAGAGGTTTGTTATAAGTCGTAAGTGTGTATTTGTGTGTCTGCCTGTCACATCGTAGCTCTGAAACGGGTGAACAGATTTTATATATTTTTTTTTAGTCCAATTCTTGATTTATTATTTTTTTATTGTAAGGCCTGTATTATGAAAGCGCTCATTGATCTATGCTTGAGTACCTAACGCTATAGAAGCTATAGAAAAGCGTTACTCAAGCATAGATTGATGACTGAGCAAGCTCTCATAAAACGGGCCTAAGAAGTCTACTCCTGAGCTTCATCTCGTTTGTTTATGGCTATGGTGGGATGAAAATCTGTGCAGCTGTTCTGATGTTATGAGGGTGCAAAGTAATCGAATTCGTATTTCATACTTCTACTCGTACTAATGGTTTAGCAAAAAACAAACCCCTCCTTCTTGCGCAGTCGGGTAAAAACAATTCACGTTGAGATATTCCGTTTCCGTGAATAGGAAATAGCAAACTAAGAATACTCGAAGATGGTGACGAAGTGGTAGGTACTAGTACCTAGCTAGTGATGGGTGCTTTCACTGTGTTAGTTTGTTACTGACGTGATTTTTGGTTAAGTTATTTCTATCTTTCTAATGGAGCAACCACACAGCCCGGCGGGGCGCCACGAGCCGACGGCCGAGCCGCCGGCTTTGTGTGTCGTCGGCTCCCTTGGCCCCTTTGCTTGTGACCTAACCGACGCGCCGCCGTCAGTTATTTCCGGCGGCGGCGGTATCACCACAGCCCGGCGGAATACCGCCGGGCTGTGTGAATGCACCATAATAGTCTTTGATTTTGTCTGTTTTATATGTCAGTATTGGTAAAATTTCAGCATGGTACTTTTTGTAACTACGGCTAGAATGTCGTAACTCATTTTATATACTAAAAAAATTTCCCTCATTTTCTACGTAAAAGAAAAGTAGAGTTTATGCCCGAGAAATTTAAATATAAGTTTCACTAATGAGTCTGTCAAAAATCCTACTACCTAAGTTTACAAAGAAAAAATGTAATACAATGTAGACAGATACTACCTTTCAGTAGACTTTCTAGGAATTCAATCAAAGTATTGGAAAACAATATAAATTCCAGCGATTTCTCTAAGACCATTAGGTACTAGACTAGTTTTCTTCATTTGCCCCGGACTAGAGTCGAGCTCAGTGAAGTCTTTATTTTGCGAAAAACTAGAACTTTTTATTACATTTTCACTCAGCAATAGTTGTTAGACATATTTTTCTGCATAGACTTTCCCATCTCTAAAAGAAAATACAAAATAGATTCACGGGTGGTCGCCCCTAATGATTGCTGGCCACAAGCTGTACGAATCAGAGTCACGAGAGCTCGCTATTCAATTACTGCTTTTGCCGAGCTGCGTCTGCGCAGGGCATAGAGTAAGGGATAGGGTTTTAACGGTGCTAGAATATAGAAAAGTATTATATCCTGGATATGGATATACCCTTGTTTGACCACAATCATACCTGATGTTAAGTGGTGCAGTGACCGAAGATGTTGTCTAGAAAACACGATCACTGAAGGTGTTTTATTCAGGTGTCAAAAACTGACACATATAAAAAAAACCCAAGCCAAGGAAGCTAAATTTTATTGTTGGCACCAAGCTTAAAATTTCTGCATACGTTTTTTTGCAAATCCTAATTGTAATAAATAGATAATTTAAGTGTAAGTAAATTATATAGATCGTTGCTATTGTGGTGCAAAATAGCGATGTGCGTCATTCTTGTATTTCGTCTATAGTGTCTCTATCACCATAAAGCTTTACTCGCCCTTCACCAATGCAATAAGATACTATAAGAACTACAGCTCCTGTAAAACTTAAAGGTTCCATAAATACGATAGTAAAGTTTAACAATATAATTTGTTTGCAAATTGTATTTTTGTACCCGCGTCTCTTGCATTTTTATAGCAAGCATTTATAAATTGCATAGTGCAGAACAAAGGCTATAAATTTTAAACGTATGAGTTTTCTTTCAGAAATGTTTTATCTTATTGGTGTTTCACCTAATTTATTCATCCTAGCTTTAAAGAGATATATATAATTTATAGATCTTTATATTAGCTTTAACGTGTTAGGGTCGCCTTTCATAAATCACACTAATATTATAAATAAATAATAGTAGTCACGACAAGTGTTTATGTAGGTATTATAATTTCAAACACTAGGTACAATCGCTTAGTGATGAAACTATTTCATCATTATTCGCTTACAGTGCTTGAAGAACGGGCTATCCCATTTATTGGATGATGCATTCAAGATCGTGTTGTCCCGCGCAGCAACGAGGCGGCTTTCTTCCGCATGCATGCATGGTTGCCGTCCATGCGCGCCTCCGCGAGCATGCCGGACGCGCTGCAGAACCGCGGGAGCCCCAGTAGCATCCTGAATGCGTTATTATACTGGACGCGAAGGGTGTTAATCGGTTTTTGAGTATATGTGGTCCATATGCTACTCGTGTTTAACGTCTCACAGTAGGATTTATACAGGGTAATTTTTGCCTCTTTAGAACACCGATAGAACCTACGAACCAACATATTGGCTCTTACAGCCAACGCCCTTCGCTCTCTCTATCTCTAATTCATCACTGAGGTTGTCACTTACAATGTGACCCAGATATTTGAATCGGGTAACAGGGTGGTAATTACAATAACGAAAGTTAGGATAAAAGGATAGATGGATGCTTGTTACTTCTTCACGCCAAAACTACTGAACAGGTTGGGCTGAAATTTTGCATAGGTGCTCCAGACCTGGAATAAAACAAAGGCTTTTATTTTTAAAACTTAAACATTAAAAATTTTCCATAGGAACACGGCGTGCGAAGCCTCAGGCAGGAACTAATAACTAATGCATAATCGCTACTCAGCTTCTAGAATTAGAATAATCTAGAAACACGAGTCCCATTGACCTATTTCTAAGCTGAGATCATTGACCTTTCGACTTATCTCTTTGTTTTTCTGAAAAACATTTGACTTGCAAAGAAAACGTGAGACACAGCCTCCTGACTATTACTTATTCCTTAGAACGGGGTCCGCGTCGGCCCTATAATTCTGAAATCAATCGTAACACTTGATAAGAAGATTCATTTTTCAATACTGCTGACTCTTTCACCAGTTTTTTTCAAATTGACAGTAACTCATGTACGCTAGATTAGAGGTCATTTTCGTTCGGCAAGTTTGCGAAACTCACGAATTATTGAAATGTCGTTAGTGGAGTTGAATTCAGCTGAGTCGTGGTCTAACTGTACCGATTGTTAGAGCCATAAAAGGTTGTATTTAGGTTAGAAGATAGGACTTAGGAACAGTACTTGGAGGTATTCAATAGCTTTTGGAGAGAACTCGTAGTTATGTTTGCTATGACAAGTTATGGCTTTATATCCGGTTTCCACCGAAACAGACATTGTGAAAAAACATCTACATGTACGTGCAGCCTATACTAGTCCACTGTTGGACACGGGCGCCCCCTGATAAGTGTTTTATTGGCTTTTATCTCATGGGGGGTGAGGCCTTTAACCCCTACACTGGGCATGCGGGTTGGGGATCGCAGTTTAGTGCTCCCCGGTGGATATTCCTTAGTCGACGCAAGACAATAGAAATAGAAAGAACAATAAATAATACAGAAAACCGTGATAGCTGGTCTGAGGTTATCCTCAGATCAGCTGTCACGGTTTATCACGGGGAAAATATTTTCTGTATTGATTATTCAGGAAATATTTTCCTTCATTGATCACCCTCCCCACAAAGTACCTCCAGAATGGAGAAGATAGACCCCCTGCCACAGTCCTCAGGATGCTGTTGCGACTGTCCCGTATTCTGCGCATGAAGGACGCAGTTTCTTGCGCACGATGACATAAAAACCATCATTGTGGTACAGCAGAATCGGGGCAGTCGCAGCATCATCCGAAATATATTATTATATTGGACTCGTACATTACGGGCATAATCCCCAATGCCCGTAATGCCCATTGGGCATTACCCCCGTGAGATAAAAGCCAACAAGGCGCTTATTAGGGGGCGGCCTGGGTCCAGCAGTTGACCAATATAGAGATGGAGATTGGACTCCATAGAGGACACATGGGGCCATAGAGGGCATCCATCGAGCTTTTGGTATGCCAGACCTACAAACTTCCCGTGTAAAATCACTGACAGTAAGCTTTAACGCATTCACTGACCAGCCTCGGTACCAGCAGGGGCTCACCGCCGCCGCCGCTACACGGGGGTGGAGGAGGACATCTTCATCCATTATCACCACGCTTGACAGGCGGATTGAAGAACGTAGTAAAGTTGTTAAAATACATAAAAGGAAGCTGCTGCCCTGCCTCAGGTAGAGGGATCGATTCTTACGACTTGACAGTCACGGCTAGAAGCAAGAAAGTTATGCATCATCTAGCATCATCGAGCCCGAAGCTAAGCAGAGCTTGTGTTATGGGTACTAGATGACTGATATACATAATACAATACAATAAATAGATAGATATTTTTTATTATACCTCTACATAGAATACCCAGAACACCTGCAACATATATTTGCTTGTTTTTAGTTATTTTGTTTGTGTCTTCTTGAGCGATAGACACACTATGCTCTGTCCACGCATTTATTTTCTTTGACTGAAAGAAATAATGCAATATCTAATTAAGAATAGTGATGCGAATCTATTCACTCGAAAATATTGGAACTAACGAGCGCTTCGATTTTTATCGAGCTGACAGATTACGTGAAAAAATTTTTATTTTATCATTAAGTCAAAGAAAATAAAGACGTGAACGGAGTACCTATAATCGTTTATATTTCAAGGGCCTAGCATTAGTATTGATGGCAAAGAGAGAATAACCTTCATCATATAATGATTGGTCACTCTTTTACAATAATTTCCTCATAGACACTCTGTTTCAAAATGGCAATGCATTGTCACCAGCAATAAGTGAACTTTCACACTCATTTCATTTAATTTTATAAAATGACGGTGTTTTAGCACTATAGTGCAAAATAATGGTGACAGATGTAAGTGTGTTCACTTTAATTTCACTTTCCAAAACAATTTGACGGAGTCATGGACTCACTTTAGTCTCGACTAGACTACGTAAATTTCAATCCAACACCTAGTTAGGTGTTGGATTGAAATTTACGTAGTCTAGTCGAGACAAACATCTCAAAATTGAAATTATTACCAAAGATAATTACAGTTTATTAATAGAAACAAATGGGAACTATTATTTACAATTGAAACAGTAAAGATGAGCTAACTGCAGACTGTTGCAAACAAACTAGAGGTAGCTTAACTGATCCATATAAATACCAATCGGAAGTGTCCCCAAAACTGGCTGCAATGCCCCCCAGTACGCTGATGCGCTGCGCCAGATACTCACCAGCTCTTGGGTCACGCGACGATGCTTCGAACGCATTTGCAATTATGGAAAGAACTAGAACAATGAAATACCTTCGGCCTGCGTCTTTTTCTCGATAACAAATAGTTCATCAGGCTTATTATTTTATGCCAAGTGTAGAACTACATCTATGCAAAGTTTCAGGTCGATCCATTCAGCAGTTTTCGTGTGATGAAGTAACAGACTGTACCTAAAAAAAAACAATTATTATTGATTGTTAATTTGACAGACTTGCGTATAATGTTAAATGTTTCCAGGTCTTTGCCGATTCGTTTTTTTGTAAACAAAAGATAAACTCGTGATAATAGAGTTACCTATCAAACACATTTTCTTTACACCGTACAAAAACTTGCAGACTTTGTAATGGCTGCATTTTTCTGTGTTTACTGCATTATTAGATGCAATCAGTGATTGGCCACGCTCGGTACCGGAGCCCTATTTCCTAGGAAATAATTTAATCTGCGCTGTAAGTAGCAGGGTCCATGAGTGAATGTTCCATGGGATATAGCATAGATAAGAGAAGCAATATAAATGTTACTATGTTTTCAAATTGGTTTGTAATGGGTAATCTGTAAACTAATTATTATTGTTCATTGAACTGCTTGATTTTGATTCTGGTCGATTCTGAATATTAGTTTGGTAGCTATATCATTCCTGAGTACCTACTGTAGGCTACGCATTATCCAAGTGTCTTGTGACTGTGATTTACTTTTCAAGCTTATATTTCCAAAATTAATAAAAACTCGCGAATATTTTCCTCAAGTATGTACCTACTTGTTCCAGTGTCGATGTAGTTTTGTTTGTCAATTTACGAAAAATGATCCACTTTTAAAAAGGTTGTATAAAATAATACATGTATGTGGCCCCAAAGTGTTAAAAATCAATGAAACGATTAGTAAAATTGATATTGAAACATTTATTCATTTTTCATTCAATAATTTAATTTAACGTAAGCGCTATACATAAACAAATACAGGAAAACGTACCATATCAAAAGTGTCGTTACCACTGGTTTTTATTTACACACTGGTCCAGCTGAGAATGATTGAAAAATCACTTAAATCTATAGGTGCCACGTAATTCACGTACTAAGTGGAGAGGGGGGATCTACCCCCCTCCCACGAACATTTTTTTGTTCCAGCACTTTCCGAGTTTTAAGGTTTTTTACTGAAAAAAAGACCTCGAAACTTTCATCGCAACTAGCTCATGTAACAACCCTAACATCAGCTGTTCATCAGTAAGGTGTTTGACCTTTCAATCGCTTTTGTTTAGCAAATTTTACGGTGGTTCCGTACATTTTTCTTCTAAGCTATTATTTTAACTTACAATGTTTAATGTTTATCTGTTGGTAGGTACGTATGTTTCGTGGTAGGTACGTCTACGTATGTACCTAATAAAGACTATTTATCGATATTTTAATAAAAGTTACGCGATAAATAATCTTCATTAGGTAGGTACGTTAAACAAATCGACAAATTTTAAAAAAGTGCTACGCACGTGCCTAGTTATATTTTTAGCATGAATGAATGTGTTGCTTTATTTGCACATGAAAAAGGAACCCTAAAATTTTGTCGGTTTTGCATTAGTGATAGGGTTGTCATTTTTCTAAGCGTATGCGTAAAATTATTTTTTACTATGAAAATTTAAAATAATGTATTTCTGAAAATCAACCATGCTGATCAGTTCGGTATAGGGTGCACAACAACCCAGTTTCGGCTTGGTACATGAGTAACGTGGCACCTTGTTTATTGGAGTTTAGTTGTATTATTATTAGTAAAAGTATTTCGGCAAACTTTAGTAGCCGAAATACTTTTAGGCAAACTTTAGTAGCCGAAGTACAACCTATAACACAGATTATTTTCTCAAAAGGGTTAAACTAATATGTCAGAGTATTTTATATACCTATCTTGTACAACAAAAAAGCTTAGCACATAACTCAACTTAACAATATTAGGGTTGCATATTATCGAATTCTTTATAATCTATATAAAAACACATATCTAAATATGCACTTTTACATGATAATACCGTTGCAGATAACGTAACCTTAAAATATGGCTTATATTATACGTATAAAAGCTATCGTATAACAATATAATTATTATACAATAACAACATAAACAAAAACAATTTGCCCCCTGACTGGAAGTGGAAGACACAGCGGCCCAACAAACTAATTATGGCAAGTAAAAATAATTAAAATATGAAAAATAATTTTAACTTATCGTTTGGAATGATTGTTCTTACAACAATAATATTTACAATATAACAGAAACAATACAAAGTACTTATACCGTATAGGTATTTACATTATCTGGCCTAAGTATGAATAAAACTCGTGAAAATTCACGAAAATTCCATATTTTCATAGCAAATTTGTGTAATGCGCGTTAACTTTTATGAAATATAACGTGCGTTTCGCAAAGCACGTTTGTAAACGTGAACCTTATGTGTTTTCTTCAGACTTAGGACACATCTAGTACCCATTATTATCAAACACCTAACTAAATTTATTATAAAAACGTATGCATTGTCAATAGGCAGGTTTCTATGAAAAACTGCCTCAAATAGTATGAATCGAATATCTAAACAACTTAACAAAGCTAAAAACATGCTAATGGAAGAAATTTTCGTTGTAATTTAAAAATACCTTGTTTGTGTATTTTTTAGAGGCAACAAAATCCTAGTTTCTACGTCTAAATGTCATTGTCATCAAAAAAAAGATAACAAAAATTTTGATCAATAAATCGCAAAAAGCGTTCATATTTCTCTTTAACGAGTAACAAGCGGTTTGATTTCGTACAATACCAACTCTAATTCAAACTTTTCAAAACCAAACATGTAAGTAAACCATAATTTTTGTACTAAACAGGTAATGAGCAAAGCGAAGCATACATCGTCGTTGACGAAGTCCAAAGCCTAACACAATAAATATATACAGGGGGTTCCGCTCAATCTTTATCGCCTACGAATCTGTATACGTCGGGGGGTGGTTCAGGCATGCAGTAGCCGTGGTAAGTGCGGATGTCCTCCGATGCGTAGGTAACTCCAGCTAGCACACCGGGTTCTGTGTGGTGTCTTGGGCAAGTGTGGTCCCGGGGGCATTGGCAAATCGTGTTGGCGTTCACTTCATCGATTTGCTCGTGCCTTCTGCGAGCGCTGAACAACTTGCAAGGTTCCTTTCTTGAGCAGCGTAGCCTCTGTAAAAGAGATCAATTAAAGTTGGTTAAATGTTATAAATAAATAAAATTTTCTTTGACTTCCTTAAA
Organism: Eupithecia inturbata; assembly: GCA_963662085.1. NCBI lineage: Eukaryota > Metazoa > Arthropoda > Insecta > Lepidoptera > Geometridae > Eupithecia > Eupithecia inturbata. The sequence goes on along the minus strand of OY759194.1, from coordinate 3,071,764 downwards.
CGAGCTTTTTTCACGCTATCTAAAAGATACACTTGGGCACGACCCATATTTACGAACAGTTAAAGTGTTTACATAATAATTTAACCCTTTCGCGTATACTGTTAACAAACAGTGTCCTCTAAGATAAAACAAAGAACTTTTCAGCCTTCTCTGCAAGTACAACTAAAGACACCACGCTTCGAACCTAAGAACTAACAAGCTTAGCTACGGCTTCTCAACTTACACTTTGCGGCGAGCATGCGAACTGGTACTGGTTCCCTTGTTCCCCGCTAGGTGTCGTGTACGGCAACTTCTTCAGTAAGTAAGTAACTGACATCTTCGGGCAGTGGCAGTTGACGATCTGCTGCGTTGCATTGGAATCGGGGAAGGAGTAGATAATCCAAGCAGCGTCTTTGAAATAGCGGCACTTTGGTAGACGTTTTACTGGCTCGCAGGTCTTGTATAGGGTGGTCTTGTCGGCCAGAGTGTGGTTGTCGTCGCTGGTAAGCTCACTGGAAGAGAAATTGAGTCTTATTAGAAACTAATAAGTTCGGTATTTGATTGTAGTTGAAAATAGATAGGTAGGTATTTTCTTCATTAATAAGCAGTCTCATGATTGATTTGATTACTCAATATAAAGTAATTTTATTGTAAATACTTTGTGTGTAATTCACAGTTTTGGATTAATAATTCTTTAGCATAAACTTTTAAAGACGCCAAGAATGTAAATAAACTCTTTCGTTTGACAGCGCATTTAATTTCAATGTTAATTTGCGCGATACTTTAGACTATTTTATAGACTATTTTAAAGCATCACAACGCCTAAAAAATAGACGTAGAAGCTTTATTTTTTTGCCACCACACACATACTTAACTAAACTATTTTGAAATATAATTAATGAATGGTAATCTTACCTCGAACAAGGCCTATGTCCCAAACACCTGCACTTCCTCTCAATCCAGGGTTGTGTTAAATCGTACAGGTCCACTTTACTGCACACCTGTCTCGCTCTGCAGTCGGGGAGATCCTCCTCTGTACCCTGGAAAGAAAGAATCAACAAATAAATAAGGTATGAAGCTATTTGTTAATGGACACTAGACATGTCTTCAAAAGCATTGACGTCAAAAACACGAAGACAGAGTCGCTGTCTAGGGATGACAAGATTCATATACAAGCTAATTAAGACAGCATAGTAAAGTGCTTGTTAAATTTGTATAGTTTACTTGTCCTGTATATTTTAGGCATCAAACATACCGTGAACTTAGAAGTAAAACAATAACCAAGCTAAGGATAAAACTAGAATTGTATAGCGGTCTGTCAACTAACAGTATTAAAATGGACAACTAAAACTTGAAGCTTTGGTCCGACTACAAAAGCGGTTCATGTAAATCAGCTTTCAAAAGTCGGACAGAGCTGACCCTGATATGCAAATTACAACGGCCTAATTTGCAGCTCACAGACCCTAATTCCAAACGGACTACCTAACCTAGGTCCCATCTGAGGGTACGTAGGTACCTACTAATGCTCGCCTGGGGCTAGCGTGTCGCTCGCTCGTGATCCATATTCACGACGTCTCAGGATGTTGCATAAAAACACGCTGAAAGGTTGTCTGTTTGTATGCGGCTTTACCTACTGTCGAATGTGGTTTAACAATTGGCAGTTTTTGGGGGTAAGAGAACTTTTAAAGTTTCGTGATCTGAACATACGCTGTATGTGGCAGAATATTGTTTTTTTAAGAAGTAAACTTTTTTTTTTGTTAGTTTATCTGTTATTCACCAAGTTTTTGTCCGCCAAGTTTTTGTCCAAATTGTTGTATAAGTAGGTATAATTTATACGTAAGTTTGATATCCAAATAGGGCGATGTGGTCGCTTAGCGACAAAGTCCCTTAATATTTGTTTAAAAAAAAAAACTATAACTACCCGTAACAAAGCTTGTACCTATCGACTTATGTGTAAAAATTAGTCTTGATTTTAATTTAATTGCAATCACAATAAGTGGTCCACTGCTGGGCGAGAGCAAACCCTAGTCCCTCCAAGCATCATGATCCTGAGTCAGTCTTGACATAATTTTTATAATTATCTGTCTTATTCTTTGGATGCGTGATTCTACATGTGACATTGGACCTTACAAGACACGCTATTAGTATGCTTTAATAGTTGGAGGATATACGGTCATAACCACGACACCCGATATTTAAAGCTGCTTCTCGCAATATTGAATAAACTAAATGCGAACGCAGAATACAGATATTACTATGCTCAGATTGCATTCAATGTCTATGCAAATGTTCGACAGGTGGCACAACTATGTCACCGTACTGTACGGAACCTCGCAGAATTCGCATAATGTTACGAAATCTCCGCAGTATGCAGTAGTTATAAATGTGTCATAGAAGTCAAAAGGAAAAATCAATCATGTGCTCAAAAGAGATCCACCGTGGGAATAACGTAAGGTGTTCCGAATTATATCACACCTGCCAGCACGAAGAAAACATGCGTTATTATTATGATGTGCGTCGAAACGATGGTAATCATTAACATCTGAGCATCTACAATGAACATGTGCGCTCCTAAATCCATTCATTATACTTTTTTCTGTCGAAAAGGACCATCGGACGCACTTCCGACCGGAAGGACGCAACCTGTTTACTGTGGGAACATTTTTTCAGCGCACATGCCTACAGGGCTACCACCATGTGTACCTATAATTAAATCGTTTTAATTACGACGTCTTGATGAATCAAATATGTTGTTGGACGAGTAGTTCCTCTTTTTGTTTGTGTCGTTTTATGATGAAACACATGAGCACCATCTTGAAGTTATGGAATTTATTAATCTGTTTTTTTCGCTAGTTGTGTCTTTGTTAATGTTAATCACGAGAGTTTTTAAAGATTGTACTTTAGTATCACGAAACCTTAAGATTCATAAATTTGTTACATACTCGTAGTAACTAGTACATCAAACCATAGTAAACCTAGAAAAAGATAAGTTATAATTTTAATTAGGGTTGCTGTCAGCCCTGTCCACAACATCAATTTTTGACAGCCCTATTAAACCGTAGGTGCGAAAAAAGCAATGTTTTTTCGTTGTTCCGGATACACTTCCCGTTTCTTGTGTATTGCGATAGATTTCGCGGAAACGGACAGATCTCCGAAGCCACCGGAAATAGCCCTTTTGTGTAACAAACAAAAAACACCACATTGTACAGTACTTTGTGTGGATTGTTGACTTCGACTTTTAACGGATCTGCTCTCTCGCCCTGAATCCTAATGCCCGTGTGTAAGAATATCACATTTGTGTTCACAACAATGAATGCGTAATGAACAAAATCCACAATGGTAGTAGCCGATTGACATACTAAACAGTGTTTTTTAACCTTACAGTAATTGCATCTTGAAATATGCAGTTGTTATGATCGAATCGCGTGTCCCATTGTCTTTATGAATAACAAATGGTATATTATCGTCGGTGTTGGGAACGCTCTGAGGGCCAACGAATGTTTTTGTGATTTTGGAACCAATGATTAGGCGCCTCAAGGCAGAAGACAGAATTAGTCCTCTTCTCGAATTGATTGGAACGATCTCCGATGTTTTTGTACAACTTATTGGTCATCAGACTGATGAATAATAAAAGATTTCTTTTATCAGTGTTCCCAGAGGGCTTGATGCTATCGATGTTTATTTACACGGCTGCTCGAAATAGAACTGAAATGTTTTCGGGGTAGTGTATTTATGTGAGTTTCTTTATGCGCTTATGCAAAGGAGGCTGGTTTTCTCGGATAAAAGCTCTATGAAGCTTAGTAAACAGACTCATATCGAGAAACTTATCTAATAATTTCCAATGTGCTGTGTAACCCTAGAAGGCGAAGGTGGTTTAGAAAAGAAGCAATAATTTACAAACATAGGGGAAAACAATTATCTAAATTAAAATTTTCAAACTATCATGGTTAGTACGGGTACGCGGGGTAGCGGGTTTATAACGGGGTTATCCCGTTATAAATGACTTTATTAATAACCATGATAGTGTGAAAATTTTAATTTAGTTATTGTTTTACCCTATGTTTGTAAATTATTGCTTCTTTTCTAAACCATCTTCGCCTTCTAGGGTTACACAACACATTGGAAATTATTAGATAAGTTTCTCGATCTGACGGGTAAATATCCCGTTATAAATGACTTTATTAATAACCATGATAGTGTGAAAATTTTAATTTAAATATTGTTTTCCCTATGTTTGTAAATTATTGCTTCTTTTTTAAACCATCATCTATTTGTGCTATTTAGTTTTTAAATATTTCGGCACAGTTGCACGCGCTATGATCACGGAATAACTGAAGTCACTGTGAGTGAGTATCTATTAGCAGTTATACCGATCTACCCGCATCTTTTTTTGCTACGAAAACATAAAACACAAATTTACCATAATTTGACGGTGACATGCCGTTATTTATAAATATAATATCTAAATTAAAATCTCTATTTTCCTTTCATCTCTACTCCTTTCCACCAACCTCTTTCTGTTTTTTGTTTTACAAAAGCGAAGTCCTCCTTTTTGTTTCGCGATTTGTTGCCAGGTCCCCCTGGCGAGGGGGGCGGGGTATCCGGTCCGAGGGACAGGTGGCGGCGACGCGAGCGCAGCGCCGCGCCCACACTAATCAAATAATTTGTTACCCGCTACGACCTTATTCCACAGGGAATCATAGTCTGTAGGAGGTGTTTCACTTGGATCATCATCATCGTACTATGCTTGTCCATGAACATTTAGCGGCCAGACTTCTAGCTTGCCGCATCCTGCATCTGCTAGCATTATTTTGCGAATCGCCGGTCTACCTGGCCACAAAGCTTCCTAAACAACTTCACTAATGTCATTTGGATATTTTGAGCTGTCTAAATTCGAATACATATATGTACATAAATATATTCGACAATTACATACCAAACATCGGTGACGAGGCCTGGATGCGATCAACCAATGTAAAAATAAGTCGTATTCTTGTGACTAGTGTTTTGGTGGAGGTCTACCACCCATTAGTGGAAAGACAAAGGCATAACATTTTTTTATAGGTAATGGTCATGAACCATAATTAAATTTTTAAGTATAATTGGAGAAATTACGACCTTCAGTGTATTTTATGTATTGTTTTATTTGAAATCTTGGGCTTAATTTAAGATTAGGTATTTATCTAACATGGCCAGTTTATTTCTCTCTGGTGGAGTGACGGAGGCCTAAGCCTTTTCCATTCACCCGTCTCATTCCACCACATGGCTTAAGGCTTTATCCCTTTCACTCCCCTTAGAGGCTGCAGGATTCGTTAGGGGGCACAGTTTTCAATGAGCCGATTGTTCTCATTCATTGACTTATCGTACATGCCAAAACTATTGCAATTTGACCTCTACCAAAGGCTTACCGGACATTACTACTCAGTAAGTTACTTTTATGTATGCCACAGACTGTGCCAATACCCACACAGTTCAAATATAGACCTTGACCATAAAAAGCAAGTTTGGACTTCAATGTCCAGAAATTTATTAAACTTTTTATTATTGATTATAAATTATGTTATAATTATTACAATTATTATTATGAAGTAACGATTTTTCATAATTTACAATAGAACATTATTTAAAATTCATAACGAGGATATTATTTCTTTGAATTAAATAAGGCCCTGAATTCATGCAACGATTTCGATATATTCAAACCAATACGAAAAGCGAATCTATTTAATTATGAGCATAATTGATGAGAGATGCCATTCGAGATCGTCAGATTCGACACAAGTCTTGTCACGTCTCGACACACCGCTTACCATCTCGATTATCCCAGATCAATTTATATCTTCACTCACATCCTCCCAAAAACCAATCACCTTATTATCCGTCCATTCCGCTCCCGATAATCGCCGACAATAAATAACCTGGTATAGTAATTACTTGGATTTGTAATTTGTTTGCTACCTGTGTTCCCAGTAGGGCGGGCTGGCATCCGGCGATGCAGGAAAGAGGCCGGACATCGAGTGGCAAAGTTATGCAAAGTTTAAGAAAGTATCGGATGAAATACCGTTTTGCTGATGGTGTTGTGGAAATGGATGGTGGTCATGAACGTTAGATTGGGGACAACCCGCACAGGATGTATTGAGCTTTAACGAGTTCTGTGGCGCATCATCTAGCCCCAAGCTAAGCAGACCTTGTGTTATGACTGGTATACATAATATAAAACATAGATAGATATTTTTTATTATACATAGTAAATACCCAGAGCACCCGGAACAAATATTTGCAGATCATACAAACATTTGTCCCAAGGCGGGATCGAATCCGCAACCTCCTGCGTTGCAGGTGGACCTTCGCCCGCCGCGCCACATCGGTCGTCAAACTATATATGTTTGTAATGTATTTAAGTAATATATCAGTTATCTAGTACCCATAACTCAAATTCTGCTTACTTTCGGGGATAGATGATGCTGTGTGGATTGTCCAGCATGATTTATTATTGTGAAGGCCGTTGCGTGATGAGCTGATTGAAAAGTAATTGGTTAAAGATAGAGTTGTAAAAATCAATGGTGTACAGTAACGTTAGTTTGTGGGGAATCCACACAGGATGTGATGAGCTTGTCATACACCATGGTTATGTTTGCTAAATCGGAAAAGGATGGACATTAGTACTTCAGAACTGACATCGTTAATATTTGAGCTGATTAGCTTTAAAAAAAACCTAGAATACTACAATTATAATAGGCCTTGCTTATCGCACTGTTGGGCACAATTCTGCACTGATCTCTCCTAAAAACTATCAATAATTCTAACTTTATTTGGTCCAAAGCCTGATAACTAAAAAGTTTTAAATAGCTTTGAAAGTTTCTCCGGCCCAAAATGTTTATGCCTCCCAGATATAAAGTTGCAACATTAATAAGGAAAAAACTTAACTTCTCAGAACAAAATAAAAACAAACGTTCCATTTAGCCTAAACAACAGAGCTAATAAATCACCTTGACACATAATTATCCGTGTAGGATGTAAAATCCTACGCCCATGCCAGCCCGTGTCGTAGGTATTGTACCTCTATAATCATCAACAGAAATACATTTTAAATTGTATAAAAAAGAACCTACTAACAACAAACTTTTAGTCAGCAATTTATATTATAAAGTCGCAGTTTTGTGAAAAAATATACAGCTGTAGGTAATATCTAACTCTGCATAACTAATTATTGTATTTTTGATCTAATTCTAATTTTAATTATCATGTTATGACTCTATGAACTATGATTTAATCTAATTTGATTTTATTGTAAAATTTTTATGTTTTCGTGTAGTAATATGGATTTGAAATCTAAAATAAATGCGACCCAAGAATTTATAAAAGTTATACAATTAAGAAAAATTTTAAGATTTTATATAGGTATCCCAAAAATAAACGACCCTGCCCGAGCTTGAACCCGCAACCTTACACTCTGTACGGGAATTCGTTGCCAATTATGCCACCAAGTCGACCACCTATACTCCTTTACCGCTGAGCACTGAAACTGAAAAGGGGTACCTACATAAAGCAGAAAACCGGCACAAATTACTTCAGGCTAGGCTTTATGTATACTGTCTGTCTGGATTAGTAGTATCTAGGTACGTACCATTTTAAGAGTGGATTCGCGGGTTCTCAGTTTTCGCAATTTAAGGTCCAGCTGGCGCTGGATCAAGATGCTGAGAGGGACCAGGCTGAGGATTAAGTAGTCCAAGTAGTGGGACTTACAACGCTTAATTAGTAACAGCTTTTTTATACTATGGACGTAGTTTATTATGACAACAAAATACGGTTGAAGGTGACTGTACGATGTGTACACACGTACAAAAGACATCAACGCGCGCAATCGGAAGTGTCGACCGCGAATAGAATGCCTTTCGAAAAACTAGGGATGTGTCTTAGTATAACAAATAACACGTTTGTTTATTTATTTTGTTACTAGCCTTTTGAATCCGCATGCCCAAGTAGGTATGTAGGTATAGTAGATTTTATCACAAGGGAACAAAATAATGTATATAAGGCGAGGGTGATTTTTTGAATCCAGAGCGAAGCGAAGGATTGTGAAGTAGAATCCTAAGCGTAGCGAGCGATTCAAAGTACGTCGCTCGAGGTTGAATAATTTTGGTCCCGTGTGGCAAACTCTGCTTTTCATCCTAAACTATGAGAAAAATTCATCATACGAGTAAAGTAAAGAAGAGATGCTTTTAGTAGTAACGAATGTTTAAATTTAGGTACATAACCAAATTACTACTAAATAATAACACTGGACAATCCACACAGCATCATTTAACCCCAAGCTAAACATTAGATAACTGATATACTTAATACAAATACACTACATAGGTAGACTTTTTTATTATACATAGAAACATCCAGAACACTCGAAACAAATATCTGCAGATCGTACAAACATTTGTCCTGAGGCGGGAATCGAACCCGCAGCCTCCTGCGTCGCAGGCGGGCCTTCGCCCGCCGCGTCACAGCGTTCGTCTTTTTTATTACCGGCCAGGACTTTATTGAAGCGAATTGCGTTCAAACTTTTAGTGTTCCAAATTCAAAAGTCATTTCGTCACTGTTATTAAGTGCGCTGGAATGACCCATTTTGTTCGCACTTATCGAGGAACCCTGTGCCTCTTTCTGAATAGATGGGATGAAAAACATGTTTGGTGCTTAGGTATATATTTAATCAAAAACCTATGTTTGCAAATAAAGAACTTTGAAAATAAAATCAAATGGACTATGAAATGATAAAACATCAAATTCTATATTGAAATACATAAATAGACTAGTTTCTGCCCGCAGTTTCGAACGCGTTGTTTCTATGGAAGTGTTCATAAGTTATTTCTATACCATGGAACTGATTTACGGGATTACAAGCCTATGTGTTATTCCAGGTCTAGACGTACATCTATGTGATATTTGAGCTCTATCTGTTCAGTCGTTTTGGTGTAAAGAAGTAGAAACACACATCAGGAAGTGAACCACCAGAAGTGTGATTCTTCTTGCATTAAATTTGATATCGTTCTTCGAGCTGCATCTTGTCAAAACCCTAAACACGAATGCGCGCACGCGTCTTCACAAATTGCCTCGCCTAATATGGACCTGTTGATTTATCACCGGGTTAACTACAATGACAGTCGGATTGAGAGCATTCTAGTAAGGAGGTCTACGCGTCGTAAATCAAGAAGAGATCGGTTTTACGCTCGCCAAAAATGGCGTTTTACGGCTGTCTGAAACTGAAATAAGTACCTACATCCATACAAAGCTGGATTTAGGGTTTTTCTGCTAACTATTCGAATACTGTTCTAAAAAAAATTATCTCTTTGGAGCAAAAGTTAACCGATGACATTTAGCACTTTAGATAAACGACACCCACAGACGTACGGCTTCATAATACGTATGACCAACTCACTACCACTTCTCGCTATTGTAAATAACTTACAAAACCTCATTCACAATACTATTATTCAAGGAAACCCCCCATCTAAAGAACCCCTCACAATACAAGCCATGACATCCGCGTACATACTATCTCTGCATTAATGTGTCCTATTGTAGGCCAGGGCATCCGGAGTGGTCCATTCAAGACACACGTGGCCTCCCCGCGACGGATGTCGCTCCCCAGCTCGTCTTCGTCGTTTGTCGTCTCGAGTGTAAGTTTCTATTTGAGGAATAATGAGAGACGTACAATTCAAGTGTACTTGAGAGTAGGAAGTAGACGTTCCCAAGCAATGTTTTAATAAAGCATTTCAAACTTACAGAGTGGCGCAGATAGAGGAAGTTCTTCATACTATAACTTATATATATTTTTTATTACTCTTTCTAGGTTTCGTTACTGTGTTTTTTTTTTAAAGCTGAAACGTTTGGTTTTTTTTTTTCATACAAATATCCGCGCTGTCGTCACAACGTACGAAAAACAAAAAGGGACCGCGCCAGCTTATACCACGGGTGCAGTATAAATGAGTCAGCCGCGTTTTAAGTTGCCTTCCCACCAAGGTGCACCAAGTGAGGGTAGTTTTTAGGGTTCCGTACCCGACGGGTGTAAACGGAACCCTATTACTAAGCCTCCGCTGTCCATCCGTCCGTCCGTCCGTCTGTCACAGGGCTCTATCTCATGAACCGTAAGAGGTAGACAGTTGAAATTTTGAGAGAATGTGTATTGCTTTTGCTGGTATAACAGCAAATAATAAAAATAAATATCCAAATTAATGGAAGCTTCCATACAAAAACCATGATTTTTTTGGCTAGTTTTGCTATTTATTTGCCAAAGCTGTATCTCTTGAACCACAACTTTCTATAAATAAGTAACACTTCAGGTTTGAGATATTTTTATTTTCTCTTTAGAATTTAGAAATTCACTTATAGAGAAACTATAACTTTAATTTTAATTTTATAACTTTTATTACTGTAATAACAACAAATACTAAAAACATAATAAAGTTAACTTATAAATGGGTCTCCGAACAAGTGAAAATTTGATGTTCTTTGATAAAGTTGCCTGATTTTTACGGTACGGAACCCTTCGTCTGCGAGTCGACTCGCACTTGGCAGTTTATTAAATGCCCGCTTCGCGACGCCCGTGTCTAGTAGTCTAGAGGGCACGGTAGTGTCACGGTTACGTTTTACCATGATAGTGTGTAATGTAATGATGCTAAAAGTTTGGCAGGATCAAAACTTAAATATACGCGTGAAATACACGTGCGTATACTTTTCATGCTCAAAAATTCCTCCTTCATCGCAGTAGAGTATAAATTGATGATATAACTACAAAAGTCGTAGTAAAATCGAAGGTCCCAATAATAAGAGAAGTTTTTGTCCGTGTTTATTTTCAAACGGTTAGCAGACAGCGTAAAAAGAGAAGTGTTTTTATATATTTTGTGGCGTAACGCAGGTGCTGCGGTCCTGTTGGGTGCTTTGCTTTTTTTAAGAGTCGTGTAGATTATAAATCTTGATTGCGGGGCTCTTGGGTTGGAAATTAAATCACGCTGTAGATATATGGATATGCTAGCTGAAATGCAACCCGGGGCTATTGACGTGTTTTTCCTTCATCAACGACGTGGCCTATGCCTTCCCCAGATTACAATCTGTCGCTTTGCCAAATTTAAGTAAGTATAGCTGTTTATAGTGAAATGGGAAGATACAGAAAGCTAGAGTTACTTTAGTAGTCATAACTTATAACTAGAACACCTACAAGGTCCCAAAAATATATTAATTTTCCTAGTTCGATTCTTAAAAGCCTCCCTAAGCCAAGCCTTGCGGCCTGGCGAACCGAATCGATTCTAAGTTTTCTTATTATTCTTTTACTAGAAGTTTTTTCTTTTATTATAAGCTTTTTGGGTGCATTTGCTTTTTATTTTTGACGCGTGTCTCGATGTCACGGATTTTAAATCGTCGTACCGTGTCGAAGCGTAAATTAACCGTAGGTACATATTTAGTTTTGTTGTAAATAATCCGAGTCCTTCAGTTACCGATTTATACTGTCCGAATCATGACTAAGATTTTAATTTAGTTACATTGAACGGCTTGGATTCGATCAGCAATACGCGTTTTTTCACAGCTTTTTGGTGGAAACAGTAATTTTTTTGACTGTATTTTGGCAAAATGGCCGTCACACCAGAAGGGATAAGGAATATTGTGAAAGCTCGGTCAGTCCTAGATCCATGCAAGCATAGATGACCAAAAAAGAGTATTATTATTATTCAAGAATAACGCTTATGCCATATAAAAACGTTACTCAAAGTTACTTCAATGACTGAGCAAGCATTCATAATACGGGCCAAAGTCCTGCTCAATTCTAAGTAGAGTTTCATTTGATGTACGTACAGGGTATAGGACCACTTTCCATGTGTAAAAATGACCAATGACATGACAAACACGACATTAATTCGAGATTCTTTAGTAAATTGTTTTACGCATCTCTCCTATTCGCTTTATAAACCATTAAAATCATTTATTTCTTTGTGATTGTGGTAATATACAATGAAGCTTAAATTTAGTGTTAAGTATGTCAGTCACAATACACAATCTAACTCTTTCGAGCATACAAAAATATTATATGTGTTTGGAGTAGACACAGAGCATGCATTAACGAATGATTGTATAATTAAATTTATCATGAAGTATAAAATCATTCATATGGAGAAATGCAAATGTAAGCCTCACTGATCTGTAAAACTATGATATGAATATGACGTCACTGTTTCCTTTAAGCAATTGAGCTTGAGCACCTTGAGATCATCTAATACGAAACCAACCACCAAAACGAATCAACTCCCCGCTTGCGGTCACCTTCCATCAGTCAAATCCATTTATGTATCTTAAAAAATTTCTTTCATTACCTTGCAATATACAATTAAGTTAACCCAATCCGTTTCCCGGTGTCGACACAGTTACCTACCTATATCTCGTTTTGTTGGTCGCCTTGGACCAATTACGACTATTACATAAAATTATTTCTTAATCTGTATCATAGTTATTGTTTGTAGAACTCAGAGTTGAGTCACTATAGTCCGTTTCTCATAAGAGCTGTTTCCTGAAGGGCCACTATTTCGTAGTTTGACACGCAATTAATTAACTTACAACTGATTTTATTTTGGAATAATCAAAATGAATTAACCATCTATTAGATGTAAGTTGTACCTATGTAATTTCCATCTAGTTTAGTCAATTTATATTACGTAAAATGAAGCAAAGGCTAACTTTTCTGGTACGTATAGTTTTGTAATTACAAAAGTTGGTTTACTCTTTACCACTGAATAGGATTACCTATTTACCATTACCCATCAGGGTAATGGTAAATAAAAGTTTTTAAACTTTCGCGATCTGTTAACACCCTCCTCCTCCTCCTCCACAGCCTATATTGGTCCACTGCTGGACCCAGGCATAACATCTGTTAACATAGTAATGATTATTTGTAGGGGAAAATAAAACAAAAGGTACGCGTTAAATACCCGATAAATAATCTTAAATACGCTGTAATAAAGCTTTGATTGAGGTAAAGACTGCAGCGGCTCAACACATAAAAAAAAAACATTTGAAGTCGGTTAATAATATTAACCTAGCCTATACTAGGCGTACGTTCGCCAACGAAAGTAGGTCCCTTTTAAGTTTTCATATTTTGATCTTAGTTATAAAAATATTTAAAACCGATCTGGCCCTGACTCGTACAGCCTACGGTCTATCTAGCTTGTGACACGTAAAATGTCTGCAACTCCTTGAAGCAATTCAAAAAAATTCAAAATTCAAAGTGCTATTTCCTTTAGAACTTACAGGACACTTGGACACGTCACAAAATTCAAATTAGATACATAAGTAAAACTAGAAAATAAAGTGATCTCTTTGATTTTCGCTCACTTCAATATTTTTAAGGTAAAGTAAAGAAGCGAACAAGAAACCTTTACCTTGCTAGGTTGTTAGTTTTCGAGTTGTAGCAAAACTTGTCCCAAGCTTTTTTATCCTCTAGATAATCTGATATTTTGTAGTAAGCCTTTTTACAAAGGATATGTTTGACAATTAGTTTGAATTTATTTATTGATAATTTTTCAACTCATTTGGTATTTTGTTGCGAAGCAATGTCGTACATTTCCATAATAATTTTATTGACAATATAAATTGTTGATCTTAGTTTGTAGTTGTTCTTCGTATGAATAATTAAGGTTAAGGTCAGATTAATATAATCGTTATATAAATCTACATAATGCATTACATATCTACGTGGTTCATTTGTTGATTTTAATAACTCACGCTTTAGTCAGCAAAATTAACATAGTAACTTTTGGTATTTATCTCTACGGCATGATTAATTAGAAACGAATTAATATGATATTATTTTTCTTTACCTATGTCTAGGGCTACACTTTCAAGAGTAAATAAGCTATATAAAAAGTAAGTATAAACTTACTTTTTGTGTAGCTTTTATATAAGAAATTTTATTGTTCTCCCTCAAATATCAATTTATTTTCATAATATCTTTCAACAATTCATCGGACTATTAATTTTCGCTATTTAAATCACCTACCATTTTTGTTGAAACATAAAAATATAAATCTATACAAAAAATAAAAATTCAAGTAATCAAATGGCGCCAATAATAAATACCTATACTATTTATATGCAAATATCTCGGAATGCGCTAAGAATTAATTGTATAATCTATGCTTTTTATCTATGTTCGAACTAGATTGTTTTACGACCTGTCATTTGAGTCTAGAGAAACCGCAAATCGTTCCTAGCTCGTGTTTTACGTTGTTTTATGTTTGTATTTTTTTTTTCTTTGAGTATACAAATATTACTGAAATGTAGGTAATGTAGAAGTTTTCGAATCAGCAGTTCCTTATTCCTTGTAGAAAACTAATCATTCAAGATGCACAAGACGCATGGGACCTTTTGCCTGAAAGTTTAGCAAGGGCTTATCGATGTTCACGTTATGAAACAGAAAAATCATCATAGATTTTTTTATCCCGTGGAATCACCCAAAACCAGAAAAGGCGAAACAACTTACCAACTGTACCTACTGACGAAGCTGTTTCCTGGTTATTACTTGCTGGTAAAATTGCCACTTAAGTTATCAAAGTTAGTCACGGATCCAGAAATGGGAGCGTCGACTTGGGCAAATACCTAACTATGATTAATTACCTTACATTGTTACATTACCGCCTTATATCCGGAATACTGTGAAATCATCTAATGTAATTTACTTTTTATGTGTTCCTAATGCTATAAGATAAATTAATATTTATAACGTAAGGTGGAGAAAAAAATTGCGTGTAGGTATGCTTTTTTTCTACGGTCATATCTTTTTGCTATTATATAAATTAAAAAGCTTACGTAACCTTTTATAAATGTTCAATAATTTTATTCTACTTCGACTTGTATTGGAAACGCTGTAAATCTCTAAGTTTACTATCAACCTATGTTCATTAAAATAAGAAAATGTGCAACGTACAGCATAATAAACAGCGGGTATTAGCCTAGAAAATTGTTTCTTTTTCCGGAGCTTTCATATATTTCCCTTGCGAGAGTGTATGCAGTTTGCGTGCAAAGTATCTGGACCTATGGCAATGTCTTATAATTAAAGATTGCCCTGTTGGATTTGACTCACATTTGACTCACACGCACAAATCATTTACCGTCTGAAGATGAATGGATGGGTCTTTGGGCGGCTTCTTAACTTATAAACGAACTCTTGAAAGCCTGATAGATTTAAAATACCTATTGATAAGAGCTTGATAGCAGGGCACAAAACGCTAAAGGATGTTAAAAGCAAGGGAAAATGTCGCTTACAAACCGAGCAAGTGCGAGTCTACTCGCACACGGAGGGTTCCGTAGCATCGTATGTACAAAATTAATTATTTCGAAAAATAAACAAACGGAACCCTAAAAAACAGATTTGTTTATGAATCGAAAAAAGCAAAAAGCAAACAAGACGCGGTCACGCCGCCGCCGGTCACCCATTGCATTATAGTACTGACCGCGCCCGACGTTGCTTAACTTCAGCGAGTGGTATGGACGTTATACCCTTAGTTATTAAATTTATTTATTTTTATTGTAGCGGTATACAGCGTCTACTAACGTAGAGCAAAAATATCCAAAAAGTCACGTTTTTTATATGGGAGCCCTTTATTTTCAACACTAATTTTATTTTTGTTATTTGTTGTTATAGCGACAAGAGAAATACACACTCTGTGAAATTGTCAACTGTCTGCCTTTAACGGCTTATGAGATACATACAGCCCGCTGACAAACGGACGGACAAACAGCGGAGGCTTAGTAATAGGGTCCCGTTTACACCCTCCGGTTACGGAACCCTAAAAAGCCCCTGTGATCGGTTTGAATTTGTATCTCTTCTTTCTGCACTTTGATCTGTCCTTCTGCCCGCACTGGGGCTTAAATGGGACCAAATGATGACGTACGTGGAACCAATTACTAAAACAATTTGCAATAAAACAGAGCATAGTCATTATCCTATTGGTTGTCACCTTGCGGTCGTGACATTGCTCCGCGATTTGATCCGCTGGAGACTTGCAAATTGCGTTTGCTGTCAGTTATGTTATGACTATGACACTTGGCGAATAATCACAAATGCAGAAATCATAAATTGTGCTTATGCAAATCTTTATTACGGAGGATAGTTTGCAAGTAAAAAATCTAGAAAAGACTCATGCTGCATGATTCATGCAGCTAACGAATGATGACTTTTTCGTAACCATTCATGGTTACGAAAAAGTCATCATTCGTTTTATGAGGTGGTCGTGTACCGGCGACATCATAAATCACCCTGTCAAAACACATTGTCATTCAATAAATATAGCACTAAACTCTTCTATTGTCTCCCAATCGGTATTTCAGGGGATCTTCACCCGCAGAGGCTTTGAATGCATTATAATTGCAAAAAAACACCGCTCTTCATCCAATAACGACAAAACCGTTTTTTTAATAGCAAAGATGCAAAAATTAAAAACGCTCATCGCGCGAACTCATATATCTGTCAGGATTTAAGCCCTCCCATAAAACGAAATATGAATAAGCGGAGATAAGTTTAAATTCTTTGAGAGACGAACGGTTACCGTTACGAAGGAGCTTAAAGGCAGTGACAAAAAATAGTATTTTTTTAAATCAAATATCACACACGGGACCCGGCTCGCCCGTAAGTCATCGAAGCTGTCAAGATAAGAGCGAGTGAATGAACACCTGCCGCCACCGGTGTTACGCGTGCGCCTACGCACCCAAACATATAATTCCATTTTAAAAAACCTTCGGCACATTAACAATATTACATTTTAACCCGCAAACTTTACAGTCGCTTTTCGAATACAAAACCCCACATCTTTAAATCCATTATTGAATGAACGTAATAACGGACCTAGGCTAGAGCGATTATCTCTATGAATCGACTCTAAAATTAGGTATAATAATAATTATCGTTGTTTTTAAAATATAACCAAGTGGAATTGACATCCGGAACTGGGCATATTTTTACTGGTTTAAAATTGTAATTACATTAATGAGTACCTTGGTGTAGGTTTGATACGAAAGGAAATAGTGTAGTGTTGCGACGTATCCGCTGTCTTAGTTATTTTGTTGTTGATTTTGCGCTTGCGCGTTTATTTCTTCGAAATGGCCGGTTGTGGAGCTCGATTTATGAACATTTAATGGTCAGCATTCTTGCTCTATTTGTCAGTAATAATTGGGTTAATTGTTGGGAGGATCCCTTCACGGAATCTCCTATGTCTGGTATGCGTCATGGCACGTTCATACCTATCTACATACTTATACGTTTTTTACACTTTGATATTACGCAGTGTTTTTATTCATTTTGTAAACAGTTTTTTTTGCGCGTTAAACATGCGTTAATCATTCATCGAAGTATCAAGATGTTTTGCAACTTTGTAATGTCATTGATGTTACTTCATTCATGTTGACTCCATATCGCTTGGGCTAACAATTTAAATGTTTATTTTTAAACAACAAAACGTATGGAACATTATGTAGTTCTAAGCAGCTCTGCCTTCTGTGGTAGTTTAAAAATTGTGTTGCAGAAGGCAACGTCTTCCCCATTGCAGGTGTTATTGCTATTCGTTGTTATAAAAGAAAGGCGTTAATAAATTTAGTCATACAATGAAAAAAACTACCCAAAAAGATAATTTATTTGTTTTATATTTTCACTTCAAAACAATCAGTAAAACGGATACGAATAAAAAAATTAAGTACCAAGTTCATAAATCTACTGTTGAATATTAGAGCTTGGGGTGACCCTAACATCTATGAAGATGTAAGTAAAAAGAGAAAAACTGTTTTACTTATATATCTGCTGCTTACTTTAAATTCTCACCGGCTTTAAGCTAAGTATTTTAAGATGAACCTAAATCTTAGTATATGTAGGTAGTACTTCAAAACTAGCAAAATACTCCCCCTAGCTGTCGTGCCTGCTTGTCACGACTTTGACGTTTAATAAAGAACGATCGAATAAAGAATTCCAGCGAGCTACTTAGCCTGTCGTGCTTTAGTCGCATGGACAGATTAATTTGGTTAAGGCAGTAGTTTGGTTAAGGAAATTAATACAAAGTTCTACTTATTTGGTAGCTGAAAGTTGCCGACGAAAAGTTTTAAACGTAGATAATGCCACTTCAATGAATCTTACTTCATTTTAATCAATTCTGGGACGGGCTTGTCGTATTAATTAATAAGCTTTTTGGCGTTTTTTGAGTGTGGGTTTGTTGTAGATTTGGGGGGAATGATTGACTGTACTGACATTGACTGTAATAGTGTAAGTTTTTCTTCTCTCGAGGAATCCTGTTATTGGCTAAAGTCACTTAAATCAATCATTTTCAGTGCTAGTAATTTGAAAAAGACATCGTAAAGCTAATCGTTTTCTGCTTAGGTAGCTGAAAATTGATTCCGTTTTCGTTCAATCATCGCGAAAGCTATTAAAAAAAAAGTGATTATCTAGAATAACCTTTTGGGCAAATGCTTTTCGAGCATTATTAATATTATTATGTGTAGAAATTTTCTGTTAATTCATCAGTCCACGTCAATGTTTTATATCCTCAATCCTTGAATGAAATAATAAATGAATAAATAATGCTGGGCAATTCACGCCACAAATCTAACCCCGAACCTTAGCAAAGCTTGTGTTATGGGTACCTACTAGATTTCTATTTGATAGGCACTTATGTATTTATAAAAATGCAGCTCAAAAGAATTACTGCTAGTTAGTAGGAATTCTAACATGCAAAACCTCCGTTATTCCTATAAAACACCAAGGAAATTAAACCTAAGCACAGTAAGTAGACTATTCCGCAATCGTGAAACCCGCACAGCGACTCGACTCACCCCAGTCTGATATAAAATCTTCAAACCGCTTTTTGGCGGCAAAGTCGTCCTTCTATGCGGTAAAAGCGGCAGCTTATCCGGTCGCCGTATATGTATCTCCCCGGACGGTCGGAAGGCTTCCAGGGGGGTTCTTATCACAGCCCTGACCCCGGACAGCACCCACGCAAGCAGAATCGGAGCTATCACTTGCATCTTAGCTGAATCACTAGCACAAGTTTCGGAAAGTTTGCGTGAGGAACGCGTGCGATGTGTCCCTTCGAGGAGGCAACAACGTACTGGCAACGGGCGAGCCGAGGCAGGTACGTCTTTGCCTACGCCCGGTATTACCACCTTTTACGACGACGGTGTAGAGTTGATACTTGAAGGCTTTCGCGCTGGCGGCTGTCAGCTGCAATGCTGAAATGATGCTGTTTGGATTGTCAAGGATTATTTATTTATTTATTGGTAGGGATGGATATAACTCTTGATTTTACACTACACGAAGACAGCAAGAATAACATAAAAGATACAAAACAAAGAATAGAGATATGTTTAATAATAGGTTTTCCTTATGCTATAGATAGACAGAGCAATTCAATAAAAATCAAAAAAATAAAAATTATTTTAGGTATTAATTTAGCCAATTTATTAATTTTTAGAAAATGTTTGAAAATTGGTAGTGATTTGAAATTATAAGAACGCAAAAAAATCATCTTCACCTGTGTGCCTGTAGTGTGGACGGGTCCTGCATAGTTTTCGATTTACTCAAAAGCGCATGATCAATGTATTTTCATTTCTTTTATTTAACGACATCCTTGATTTGAAAAAAGTCAATAAAATAAGTAAACATTATTTTGAAGAGACATATGATATTTATTGTTATTTCGTGGTATAAATTGGTCGTAAACTGGCGTGTCGAATTTCTGGGAACTCCAAAGCTTTATTATGTAACTTTGGAATATCTTACAACGATCAAGACTACTTGGTTGCGACGGGTTGACTTCCTACCGACGATGTTTTTTTTACACAATCTTGTTGCTCAATAAGGCTGTGTTCACAAACAATTTTATAAAATAAGAAATAGTATTGATTTGGAATTATTATTATTTAATTTATTTTATTCGTTTGACAATTAGGTACTAGTCTGATTAAAAAAAAGATATATATATGTTTTTTTTGTAAGTATATAATTGGTAGGAAATGCTAAATTTGTTAATAACAACCCAAGGTAATCAAATAAATAATTTATCATATTTTTCCTATGTAGACATGCAAGTAAATGTAATGATAAATAGAAACTTAGTAATTTAGTATTAAATAATTAAGATAGTACGTAAGATTATTGTATGCACATTTAAGTGAACATTGTTCTTTTGAGTAAATAAATTTGTTAAACTGAAACTGAACTTCATAGAGTTCAAATGAATAATTCATAGAGTTCAGACGTCAAATGGGCTATCGGATTTTTTTTTATGAAATATAAAACATTATTTATCGGGTAAATACCTCTAATATCGGGTAAGTATTTATCGCGTAAATACCTTTTGTTTTATTTTCCCCCGCATTTCCAACGCGTTGCAGCGATCGTAGTCACGGGACGACAGACAGTAAAATAAATTGTACTATGTTAACAAATCGCGAAAGTGTGAATAGTTTTGTTATGAAAGTACAAGAAACCTCTTTCACTCAATTATAAAAGAATAATATTCTTATTCTGTCCTAGAAACCGACCGAAGTCATCATTATTGTAAGCCAGGATAAAGTACTTGACTTCAAGTGCCTTTAAGGTTCTAAAGGAAATTGACTTTGCTTTTTTCACGTAGCATTCTCAAAATTACCACAATGCAATCCCATCCATTCATACTTATCATTCAACAGTAGCTTCTTGTAAGGATCGCTTGTTCCCGTAATCCTCACTTCATCGATACATAAACCAATTGTTTTAAACACAAAACATCGCCATTCAAGTATTCCAAGAACAGGATTTTCAACTCTATTGAAATAAGATTCCATTGTCAGTGTAACCCGACCTTAGGTCTTCCCTCTCGCTCGCTCCCATTCACTTGGCCACCGCATGAATGAACAGTTTCTTATGAATGGAGTCGGACAGTCGCTATAATACTATAGATACCTGTGGACTGTGTGTTTAGGTATCTATAGTGGTGTATATATGAATATATTTAAGGCTATATATGTTGGAGGGCACGGCACGTGGTAGTTCTTTTTATTTCTTATTGTAAATGTTTTGCTTGCGGCCGCGTAGGTTATGAAAATGTAGGTAGGTACTGCCTATTACGAAAGCTCTCGCTCGCGAGGCTTCATGCATTTTGTGTTCACCTTAGCTTATTCGTATTAAACGATGTAGTTTTGCTTTTAGTTAAATATGCTTCTGTCAAAATGTCACAAGTTAAACAACACAAAAAAAACTGGTTTTATTTCTTAATAACTGATTATGATTAATAAACTAAAACGAGTTTCTGAAAGTAAATGATTTTTTGTGTTTTGTGTCTTAATACCTTTATTAGCTTATTACCTACCAAATCAAGTACGTACGTACAGGTAGGTGATTTGAGTACATTACTCAGATACTTATCTACCAACCTATTTATAGTAATATTAGTAATTATAAAATATATATTACCCACACTGTTATATATATATATATATTAATATTATCATACATAAATAACATAACACACATCTGTGAAGCTCCTGTTACCCGGACTCTTAAGAGTTCGGTGTTCTCAGGAGCACAACTCACAAACACACCCTCACACACACTACACACTACACACATGCACTCACACGAATGGTGTCTCCTGTTGCCCAGACTCTTACGAGACTGGTGTCCTCAGGAGACCCATCACTTAATGTTTATTTTGTAATTATTGATTTTATTTAGACATAATATATATTTTATGTAAAGAACCCATGGAAGGTGGTCCCCAAGATACAGGTTTATCCTAGTTTGGGGATCAACAATGTAATAATTTTAAGTTTAACTCTCAAATATTTTTCAATAAACGTTATTATTATTATTTCAATACAGGTGCCATTTTTGAGTCATTGAAATTACCTAAAGAATTTATGATTTCGCAAACAAAATGATTGAGCTTAATCAGACAATATTCATGAACTTAAATCATTATAACGCAATTACCTACATTCAAACGAAAATTTAACAAATTGGTAGCTTGCTATAAAGATAACATAGGTATCTATATAAAATTAAATATACGACGTTAGTAATTTTATATTCTGAGGAAAGACATAAATATTAAATAACTAATATCGTTAATTGATTCCCATTTCTCACGTTAACAAAACTATAAAACGAAAAAGGTAAATGAAATTTTTGTTTCACTCATTAAAATGGTTTTTAATCTCATTAGTTATCGGATACACATTCACATAACTTAAACCAGGGGTTCGAGTTTTATAGTTCCGTATAAAAATAAATTTACCCTATCATTATTATTTTTATTATTATCCGAAACCTTTTTTAATAATGCACCTCTGCTACTTACACAACAGCTATCAAAAAGTAATAAAAACTCCTTTAAAACGGACTTTTTCAATACCCTTACGGAACCTGTTTAAATGAACAGTAAATGATAAAATTTTATAGGCACGCGAAGTCACGTCCGTAAGGATGCTCATTGACCATCCGACAGACAACGAGGGCCGAGGGAATCTGTGATGAGTGCTTGAGTGCTTGCTTTGTGGTCGGTAGTAGACAATGGTGCTAGAACGCACTTAAGATATTTGAGTTTTGAGTGCTCAGCTTTTTTTGCGGGCTAGTGATGGGACGAGAGTTTTCGACGGATAGTTTCGGAAACGTTAAGTCAGTTGATTTTAACAATAAATCGTTTGATTCAGCTATAAAAATCTTATATTTTTGCCTCATCTCGTATGTAATTTAATTACACTTATACACATTTTTTTACAGGAATTTGAATTCTGTTATCAGTTTAATTTAAATCGTCATCCCTCGTTATATTCTTATTCTTAGGTATATCCTAGGTATATCCTAGTAGTGTTATTCCTTCTCTAGTTCTGATTTTTATTCTGTTTTGTTCTTCCTCTCTTCTCTATCAACCGGCATCTCGCCCACTGCTGGGCAGGCCTGCTAAAGTTTACCTTACTTACAGGTGTATCTGTTCGTGACTTAATAACTCAATGTCGTCAAGTCAATAAGTCGGTTTGTAGTCGATTTATCAATGGTTAAAATTTAGTCGCCTTCATAATAATAAATACTCCTTCTATTCGTAACTGTATTGTTCCAAATTTCAGTGCTAAAAATTTTTGGTGCAAGTGAAACTCTTGCCGAATATTTTAATTTAACGAGCTAGGACTAATTAATGAACTAGCTTACGTACACACTGTAACTGAATGTTTTAATAAAGATATTATAAAACGAAATTGATTTAATCCCTAACCGTACCACATCACTAGCCAGTGTAAAGGGATCCATTGGCACGCGCACTCAAAAGCCTTTGTTGTTTCAGGCTATTTCCTTGTTATAGCACGGTTTTGTTCCTTACTTAGAAGTGCTGTGAGAAATCCGGTGCGTTTTCACTCGAGGGATGTGCCACGATTGTTACGATGATACTCGATTTTTAAAAGGTTCAGATAAGATCTGTATGTTGGTTTCCGTATAAGTGAACTGATATTAATCTGGTGAAGATGTATTTCTTGTTAACTTTCCTCGCTCCTATATGGAAACTAGCATTTTTGTTAGTCCAGGTCTAGGCTTTACCAACGCCAAAATATAGTAATTTAGCCGCTCGGACTCATCTGGGCGCCCTTTACGTGTGTCTAAACAACAAAAAAAAGGGTTATTGATCGGGTTTATACCAGGAATATCAAACCTCTAAACTATAAATTATATTAAAAAAGTAACGCTACAGAATTGTGGCAAAAAAAAAAAATTGATCACTTCCGAAAACTTCACTTAACCCTTCCTCAGTAATTAATTACCAAAAGGCGCAAAGGGCAATCTTCGAATAACCTTTTTAAATAATTTCGAGGACGACGTCAAGCCTTGTACCCACAGTCACGGAACCCACAGCTAATAGGATTTGTGCCTCCTGAAATTAACATGCTGTCATTCACATCACCTGGCAGTTAGGAATGGCTGGTACACATCGGATATTGCTAAAATGCTTCCTCACGAGCTTGAAAAACAATAAAAATATATCATGAGAAAACCAAAATTCTTTATCATCGTAACTTCCCACAAAACACCTAACAGCAGCGGTTTTTTTTATTATGTACTCCTAGTCACTAGGTAGTAGATATTTACCTTATAAAAAATCATACAACGTCACCCATCAAAGTATATAAAGTTTATACAAACATATTGTATTAAGTTTATCAGTCATCTAGTACCCATAACACAAGCTCTGCTTACTTTGGAGCTAGATGATGCTGTGTGGATTGTCCAGATTGTCCAGCATTATTTATTTATTTATATTACCCTGGTTTCTCTTTAGATATTGGCACGAAAGCAGTTTTTTTATACGTCTTAATAATAATATATAATTAACAATCTTAATTCACTATATTGTTTTTTTTTCATAATAAATGAAAAGAAGAATAGAAAAGTAAGAATTACATACCTACATGTACCTACTCAAAATTGTGTGTAAGAAATATGAAAATAAATAATCAAATAATTCAACTTAAGTCGCTACGTATGTATATCCCATGTCATTTTTAGGGTTTCAAAGATCGTAAATCGGTTTCGAAACCTTTACGGTCTCGCTTATTCTGTCCTTTTTTCCTTCTTTAATATCTCAGCAACTATAATAATAATAATGCTGGACAACTACAGCAGCAAATAACTTGAAATTTCAAATAATAATACATTTCGTGCGCCTGTACATATTTAAAAAAAAATTAAAATTTTCAGTACAAATTGTGATGTCGATATCTTAAAATAGACCTACAAGGTCAAGGTTTGTACATCTCAAAACAGTTTTTGAGATGTACAAACCTACAATTTTTAGGTATTCATTTAATAGCAATGTCTCTAACCGGTACCTATAGTACCTACATATTGGTATACTCGTACTTGACAAACGTTGGAAACCCTAGGCGCGCGAGTCACACTCGCACTTGACGGATCTTGTTTTCAGTCAATAGATTTTTTGTTTGACCATTATCTCACCTGATGGATACACCTGTAGTATAATCATTACAAGATTTGTGAGATGTGTCACTAAGACAACTCGACCAGGTGAGACAACTTTCCCCTCAAGCCTAGATCATTATCTTGATGACTGCGAACACGAAAATGATACCGCTTTAATTACATACGAAACTCGACTCATTTATTTCGTTACAACTCTTGAAAACCGCGTTAAAACTTCGCAAGGTTGTTAATGTTGTTATAGCTGGGAGCACGCTATGGTCCTAGTTGTAACAACTATAAAAAACGTTTCCGGGCCAGATAAGTGCGGAATTCAGCTTTACGATATTTGTTTTAATTGCAACTCTAAATTGTGTAGTTCATGCTCTTTCGTCACACACTAAATTTATGAATTCCTGAAGACCTACCATCTACTCTGACAGTGTCATACACATGAAACGAATGGAATCTTATTTCAACCAATTAACACGTAGTTTTGTGTTATTTTTTTTTTCTAAAAGGTGTAAAAAACTATATTTTTACCGCGTGAACCATAGGCTATGGTAGGGTACCTAGACTGCTAGGAGTTACGCCATCATAAAATCCCTAACTTATGTTCAAACTTGTATTGAAATATATTAAAATTTACACTTAAATGAAATTCAAAATAAGTCAAAAGATATTTTGCACGTGTATCATTATTTTATGATTATATTATTGATATTATTGCCATTGGCTTAACCTCAAAACAACTCTTACCTTTGTACAGTCGATCTAATAAACAGGTTGTCCTACATAGTAGGGTATCCAGATGTAAATTTAACAAAAGAGGACAGATGGGTCTAGAAAGGAGGATTTTCTGTAAAAAAGGAGGACATTTACAATAAAACGAGTATACCTATATTTTATAATCTAAATAAATTTAAAATTAAATAATCTAATGAAATTGATTTGGCACATAGAAAATTACAATAACAGAATACAACAATTACAACTAGTATTTACACTTACATCTACATATTTGTTTAAAATCTAAGCCGTCACCAGAAGGCAGAGTGCTCAGAATGCTGGCAGCATTGCCACGTTGAATGCAAAATTACACCTAAACGCCAATAAAACGAAATATCTTGTTCTTGGGTCCAAAAAGCAGAGGTCTCAAATTATATCACAGGGCCCAAAGGTATATGTAAAAGATGTCCTTATAGACCGCGCAACTGAAGCCCGCAATCTTGGATTGCTGATGGACGGACCTATGCACTTTGAGGAACATGTCCTCCAAACAGCTCGCAATTGTTTCTACCGATTGTCTGTTTTGTACCGCGTACGTGACTATCTCAAGACTGACCTACGCATAGCGCTCTGTGATTCACTAATCCTATCTAAACTCAATTACGCCGATAATGTTTTCGGAGAATGTCTTCTCGGCCGCTCGAAGAAGCTGTTACAGCGTGTTCAAAATGCGTGCGTACGATTTTGTTTTCCCATTCCGCCTAGATCCCATATCTCTCCCTATATAAATAGCAACAAATTTTTGAATATGTCATCACGTCGTTCACTTCACTTCTCAACTTTACTTTTTGGTATAATAAAAAGATATAAGCCTGAATATTTGTATGAAAAACTGAAATTCTCTAGCCGCCAACCGCGTTTGGCGGTGCTTTTAATATGTCCAAGCTATAGATCGGCCGCATTTCGTGGCAGCTTTCGTTACGCTGCCACGAAATGCTGGAATAATCTACCACCTCCTCTAAGAAATTCAAAATCATTTTTCAGTTTTAAAATCAATCTAAAAAAATATCTTTTAAATCTTCAATGTGATTCGTATTAATGTGGTCGATCATGGTTTCTGTTTAGTTTATTTTGTGCGCTTATTTATTGTTTTCTGTGTTTGTTTCTCTTACTTTTCTATTTCAATTTATGTGTCATGTCAAAAATGTATTTTAGTTCGTCACCTGTGTCTTTAACTCGCAAATGTTTTGTTATATTTTTATAAAATTTTACTAAATACGTAAGTTATGTTAGTTTCATACAAACTTATATTGTAAAGAGCGTGTCCATAGCCAGTAACGCGCTCTACGCTAAGGTGCCACGGAAGACCAGCGCTGCAGCTGCTCCCCAAGCTCCTGCAGCACACGCTGAGCGGCAGCCTTTTGGTCTCACATTGTTTTTTTCTTTAATTCTTTTAAAATTGTATTTTCTTGTGTGTTGTAAGTTGTGAACCAATAAAAATTATCTTATCTTATCTTATCTTATTAATATGTTTTGCGCATTATAGTGTACCTCTAAAAAATCAAATAGTTACAATTATTGTTAAGTTTAATTACAATACGCAGCGCATCAGCATTGCCATACACAGCAGCGGAGCAATATAGCCAGCGTCTTGGGGAAGCTTCTGACTGGTATTGGTATGGATCAGTTGAGCTACCTGTAGATTGTTTGCAATAGTCTGCAGTCAGCTTAATTGTTTCATTGTAAATACTAGTTCTCATTTGTTTTTATTATTTGATAGTAATTTTTTTTAAATTGAAGTTTCTGATTCGTTTTTAATCAAAACCAACTCATATCACTAGCATAAGTCCGCGTTAGCACGAAAACGGATCAGCAACTCGATTTTCGTATTAGGAGTATGTACTGGCCCGGTGTCAACTGACAATATTTTGACAGATTTTCGTTGAAAACCTTAAAAAATCTACCCAAATCTGATTTGCGTTCGAGCATTCCGTGGTTACTTACTTTTAGTTAATAACTACTCCTGTGATTCAGTGACAAAATGTCATCTTGATAGTATGAGATAAATAGGCATTGTGGGCACACAAGACTTCTCCAGGCATCTCGGCTTTGAGCTCTCCAGCTATACACTAGTCAAAATCGATGTAGAATGTTTGTAAACACACCACGACACAAAAACTGAAACTAAGTTGCTTGGCGTCGAGTTTCAGATATAAAATATTTATTGAATCACAAATCGACAAGTAATGTAAATTGCGTAGAAAAAGACGCGACAACAAAGTTAATTTTAGGATGGTTTGTTTACAAACATTTTTATGGGTGGTTTGTTTACAAACATTCTACATCGAGTTTGGCTAGTGTATGTCAAATTCAAAGAAGAAACTAAACTTTCTAGATAAGACTAGCTCAGGATCGTAGGGGAGACCGTAGCCCACAATAACTTGGAGACCATAAAAACTACCGTACTTTGACGAATTCATTACGGATGTAAGCGGGTTAACTACGAACCTTATTTGTGTTGGAAGAACACCAACGTTTCATCCCTTAACGAGGGACTTCATCAGGGTGAGTAGATACGGTTTGCGACGCGCCCGTACCGCTTCCGTGTGCGTCGCGAACTGCACTCACCCGGATGAAGTCCCTCGTTAAGGGATGAAACGTTTCATCCCTTGACGAGGGACTTCATCCGGGTGAGTAGATACGGTTTGCGACGCGCCCGTACCGCTTCCGTGCGCGTCGCGAACTGCACTACCCGGATGAAGTCCCTCGTTAAGGGATGAAACGTTGGTGTTCTTTCAACACAAATAAGGTTCGTAGTTAACCCGCTTACACTCGTAATGAACTTGGAGGCCTATAAACAGATATTTCTGACTGTACCTACATAGAATCCACGTGCAGTCCCACCCACGAGCGACCTCTAACCCCAGTACTCCGAAACCACTGAATTTCATAAATAACCAATAATACCCCAATCAGGATAATAAGCTCGTCATTAGCTAGCTATCCATTTTTATACCACTGCAGGCTTCATTGAGTTACACATTATGTCTTGTATAGGTACTTGATTTTCAGTTTAAATATTGTAAATTGCCTTAAATGAACTGAAATAAACGAATGAATGAAATGAAAATGATTTATTTCTCTTATTTGTATATTAGAAATAAAATACAAATCAAGCCAAAGGAAGAAAATTAAAAGGATATAGACCATATAATAAAATAAAGAGGTAATTATTAAATTTATAAATTCCATTAAGTATCTTAAATTTAAAATCGGTACTTTAGTTAAATAATAGCTCAGCTTGATGCTCCAGCATGTTGTCGCCATGCTGTAGCGCTGGTATTCTGCTAAGGGCTTCATTTAGGTCACAGACACCTTGATAATGCCCAGTAAAATAAATTAACTAAACACAATACATACGCATATTAAGTTAATAAAAAAGCTTATTAAAGATTATATATCGGGTATTTATCGCGTACCTTTTGTTTTATTTTCCTCTACGTATGTCACGGGGAGACGCCCCGTGACCACGATCGCTGCAACGCGATCGAAACGTAGGTGAAAATAAAACAAAAGGTACGCGATAAATACCCGACAAATAATCTTTAATATGTTAACAGATCGCGAAAGTTTAAAAAGTTTAAAAAAATAAAAAAGCTACTAATCTTGTAATACGTTTCATGTTATTGATTTTAAGTTTGTACGTTTGTAATTGTAACCTAAAAGTATTCCGGCAAAATTCGATGTGAAATGTTCGATGTGAACGAACCACAACAGAAAATTCTTAAACTAGACCTGCTTAGCGTCGAGTTTCAGGGATCATGTTGAACATCCCCAATTGTAAGACGTTATTTTTGCTACGTGTAAAAAAGGTATTTAAAAGTTATTGGATATTAAATGAAAAAGAAAAAAATAGGTACCTCCTACCCTCCTAGAAGACATCTATTTCTAACCTACTTATTTTTAACCTACCTTTTCCCCCAGGTGTCTTAAGAGGCGACTAATAAATAAATGATCTCCTGGGGGGTCGAGCAGCAACGCCTCCTGCAGAACAATTCTACCACTGAACTGCGATCCCCAACGCGCATGCCCAGCGTTGGGATTACATGGGCATTACCCCAGTATGATAAAATCCACTGAGGCGTTTATCACGGTAGGCCTGCACCAGCTTGTTCTTAGCAGTGGATGGAACAGTATAGGTTATAAGATTAGGTACCTATACACTAGCCAAACTCAGCGTAGAATGTTGGTAAACAATCCATGACACAAATAAAAATAACTAAAACTCACTTGCTTGGCGTCGAGTTTCAGATATAATTGTAAGCAATATTTATTGAAGGAATGATCTCAATTCGACAAGTAATGTAAAATGCGTATAAAAAGTCGCCAGAACAGAGTGAATTTTAAGTTAAGTATGGGTGGTTTGTTTACAAACACTACATCGAGTTTGGCTAGTGTATACCTATTTAAAGTGATTGCAATCATAAATCTGGTAAGTCATTTAATTGTAGCTGTCGAGTATTTATAATGGAACTAGCTGCTGCCCGCGGCTGCGTATGCGTTTTTTAAGTACACAACATTTACCTCCCTGCCAAATTTCATTGAGATCTGTTCAGCCGTTTAGGTGTGAGAAGGTAACAGACAGACCGAGTTACTTTCGAATTTATAATATTAGTGGATTATGGATTGCTGGTTTCTATAAATAAACTAATTTGAAATTCCATTCATTACTACGAAGTTTCTATAAACGGCTGTTTTCATAACAGGCCAATTACCGTAATGCTAATTATGTAACATGTTTACTCAGACCCACCGACCGACCCACGTGGTAGTGGGTTCGATTCTCGTCCCACTCTGTGCCCACCGTTTCCTTGCACTTATATGGATAGTTGAAATATCAAGTGTTTACACAAGATATTGACAACACCTGGCGTAATGATGCTAAGATGGAACTAAATTGTCATGTATTTTATAAGTTATACAGGATGATTTTTTTGGACGGGGCAGCAAGGGGAGGTACCTTAACCGGTGTAGCTACCGGAAAATTGACTTAGGAGACTATCTATAATTTTTAGAGAAATTTTTATTTCCACACTCAGATTAAAAAAAAAATATAATTACTGCTAGCAAAAACATTTTAAGAAAGTTTGAAAAGTTTTTTTCGATGTCTTACTTTATTGGTCCAATAGAAGTTTTTGATCAATAACTATAAGAAACAGAATCGATTGGCATCAATAAGTTTTCGTGTAAACTGCCCATTTTCTTGCTAACTGTATTTTTTTATTAAAATCTGTGAATGGGGTGGAATATTTCCTAAAAATTATAAAGACTGGAACCGGTGTACACCGGTTAAGACACCTCTCCTTAAATCCTCGTCGAAAAAATCCACACTGGATATTTTCTGAAAATGTTTTTGCCGTGAAACCTCATTTTAAAGTTGTCATTATGACACTCAGCTACCTAGATACTGCCAAGATCGAACGACGGGAGCCAAAAAGTCTAGACTACATTCTGCCACTGCTGGTTACTTCTAGGCCTTGGCCAAGTGTATTGAGCCTAGCGAGTTAATGTTCAGTTTTAACTATTTTCACGAAACCAAGGCCAAATAAATACTAAATATAAAAAAAATATTGTGTGATATTGTTTAAAAGGTCTTCAAAATCCTAACTGCCTGGCATTCTGATTTTGTCCCAAAGCAAGCTTCGGTGGTTAGGCCTAAGGATTGAGCTCTCAATCCTCATCCTCAACAGCATATATTGGTCCACTGCTGGACGCAGGCCTCCCCCTGATATGCGCCTTGTTGGCTTTTATCTCATTGGGGGTAATGCCCATAATACCCACGCTGGGCATGCGGGTTAGGGATCGCAGTTCGGTGGTAGAAATGTTCTGCAGGAGGCGCTGCTGCCCTCCCCCGATGGATATCCCTTAATCGCCTCTAACGTCACCCACGGGAACAGTTGGGTGATGAAAATTATAAGCCGCCACACAGCAACACTCTCATATGTGCCCGGAGATTGTGACATGGTCACATGACCTGATGCCCTATTCTGGTAAACTAATCGCTTCACTATGACAGTGGTATCGTCACAGAATGACACGTTTTGGTATTCTACCTTAGATGAATGAAATGATGATGAACACAGATGGAGGGACGCGCGACAAACTGTCAAGTTTGAAACTATTCATTTATTTCTTCGTACAAATAGCACCGCACGCACTAATTGGAGTTTCATAAATCTAAGGATTCTACGTGACCATTTTGCGACGGTACTATTGTCATAGTGAAGCAACTGCATAGCAGAATTGGGGCCCTGGTGAGGTGGGTTGTTAAACGTTAGTGGATCGTGGTGGTCTGCGTCTTGATCTGACCTCGTTAACTACTATTCGGCCACGGCGTGCGTCGTGGTGACGGAAGAATCGACCCCTCCAACTCAACCCGCAGATGTCGTAAGAGTCGACTAACTGAACCTAGCAGATGAAGGACAGCAGCTTCTTTAATTTTTTTTAACACCTCAACTGCGATCACCGCCTATCCGCCTGCCGAACGTGGTAATTGGCAAAAACCCCCTTGATTGGGGAGGCAAGTTCATCAGTGGACGTATTTGCACTGAGGAGCCTCACTACTATTTCTTGTTCAATCGAAATCCTAGGTAGATAAAATCATGAATGAAGTATCCTAAACGTTCGTTCAAGACGGAAACGTCCAATGCCAAAGGAAAAGCTCGCCTACTCTGCATAATACACCCATAATCAACAGCTGTTCATTCATTACTACTAATAAACGCCCACAGACCAGCCTGCTCCGATTAGCTATATACAGAGAGTCTTATAAGGCTAGGAGTGATTAGACACGACTGCACATTGTGGGACCTTGTTGGTGGCTGTGAGTCAGCGATTCAACTGAAGCAAGGACGTAAAGGCGTTTATACACAGATCTCTTCAAATCTAGCACTGAAGGTTTTGAATCAAATCCCCAAGCTTTTGCGTCTCAGACGGACCTTCGCCTTAGAGGTCATCACATCATTATATTGTATACAACCAGGGGCTGAACTCTGCTTACCAATCGCTTTACTATGACAATGGTATCGTCACAGAATAGTCCATAGATAAAAGAAACTCTAGATAGTGCGTGCGGTGCTTTTTTCACGGAGTAATAGATAGATTTCATAGATTGGTTTCAACCTTGACACGCTTGACACGCGTCCCTCCATCAGTAGCCTCTTTCATCAAAGGTAAAATGCGAAATTAGATAGATAGATAGATCATTTATTTAATAAAAATTAGTTACATAAATTGGTTAGCAATGCCTTAAAGCCTATGTTAGGTTAGTCTAAGCACTGGGTTCTCTTTATTTTACGAATTTATTATTACCTACTGTGGTTAAACGCGTCGCGTAGTTAATTGACGACCGATGTGGCGCGGCGGGCGAAGGTCCGCCTCCGACGCAGAAGGTTGCGGGTTCGATTCCCGCCTTGGGACAAATGTTTGTACGATCTGCAAATATTTGTTCCGGGTGTTCTGGGTATTTTCTATATATAATAAAAAATATCTATCTATGTTATGTATTGTATTATGTTTATCAGTCATCTAGTACCCATAACACAAGCTCAGCTTAGCTTGGGGCTAGATGATGCTGTGTGGATTGTCCAGCTTTATTATTATTATTATATAAATAATCCTAAATCTTAAACAGAACAATCAAAGATAACAGTCATAAAAAACACACGCATTGGTAACTATTTTCTATGCATTTACTTATCTACGACTGGAATGTCGCAAAGTTCATTCATTCAGCGCTCATCGCCGCTTATTACCATCATCTACAGGGTACTCCAATTCAGCGTAGAGTTTTTGATTGAAAATATTGCATTAAAATAGTTTTAATGTTTTTATTATTTATCTTATTATTAATTTCTAAAGGTAGTTCATTAATGAGATGGGGAATTAAATATTGGGAGGAATTGTAATGGTGAAGCAAATAATTTAGTGGAATTCTGCCCCAGAATACCTATCGAAAACATACATAGTAAGGTTTCAAAGTATATAATCTAACCATGCTGTACAAAAATCCTAAATCTAGGGGTTCCGACAAAGTTCCACCATGCTATTGGTTATTTATACTCGTCTCCGCGTTTGGACAAAACTGGTCCTTTATAATTTAGATTGGACGTCTTCTTTTTGTCTTACAAACACAGCATCTTAGTCGTTGGCTAAAACGACTCTAAACTATGTCCACACTCCCAAGTCGGGCCATAAAAATGTTCTATATCCCTTAACACGTTTTTACCCACTTTATTTGTCACAGCCTCCGTTCAAAATCTCAAAATATGTCCGGTAATTGCGTTATAGACAATTATGGTGCAGGTTAATGGAGACAGGTGGCGCGCAGGAAGCCAGTGCTTAGCGGCATGTGGGCTTGCTCTGCTCTCTGTGGGAAAAACGTAAACGGTGAAAAAACTTAGCACCGGGAAATGGGTTTTTGTTGGATTTCGGAGTTCGGTTCGGTTGGAGCGGGTCTTGTTGGGTTAGATTCAAATTGTGTGTGGTAGGAAAAGAAAACTTGTAGTGTCGTTAAAATCTACTCGTAATTTAAATAGTATATAATAGTTTTACATCTGAATGG
Source organism: Eupithecia inturbata (assembly GCA_963662085.1). Taxonomy (NCBI): domain Eukaryota; kingdom Metazoa; phylum Arthropoda; class Insecta; order Lepidoptera; family Geometridae; genus Eupithecia; species Eupithecia inturbata. The sequence goes on along the minus strand of OY759194.1, from coordinate 3,037,472 downwards.
AGCAGGCATACGTGTTGTTCAACATGGTGTTGATCAAGGCTAGAAAACCAATTAAATAAATAAATAATGCTGGATAATACCTAATAATCATCCAAGCATCGTTCATCTTTCAAAGTAAGCTCTGCTTACTTTAAGGATAAAAAGGAGGCAGAAAAAAACGTTCATCTTTTTATATTTTTTTTATGTTATTTATTTATTAAAGTACACATTAATCTTAGATATTTAATCATAACTAACAGTGTAACTTGGTAATTTTTCTGATACAAACGACAAGATTCATCTAGCTTGCTTACTTTGGCTAGATGAACATTTTTTTCTGCTTACTCTTTTAATTAGTTTTTATGCCTTACAATTGAGTCAAAATTAAACTCTTATGTTATTGGTATCGTTATTTCTTGCCCTTGTGAGTAGTTGCCAGAAGCCTTGCTAAAAGTCTCACTTAAACCTAAAAATAAACCTTCAAAAGTTTCAGGCTCCACGCAAAACATATTCCCATTCGTACGATAAGCGGAAAGGGCAGATCGACATGTTATTAACTAATGTCCTCGCCAATCGAATTTAATCTGTTCTTATGTTTATGCCTTATCGTGACGGGAAGCCGGCGCGGCGACAGGAAGCGGGTTAAATGTTATGCCGATGGGGGCACGGAGTAAGGGGGGTTTTCAGGGGCGATTTACTTCGTAACACTTGTGGGAGCGGTCGTGGTCATCATGTAAATCCTTGCTTCCCAGCAATTTGATTTTAATTTTTTGAACGGTTGATTTTAGTTCGCCTTACAATGTCTCGTGAGCTTTCCGTATTTTTCTAAGGCTAAAGAGAGAAAAGCTAGAGAAAATGCAGAAAGTGTTACCGTTTTCGACATTGACAGTTGATAAAATCTAAATTTTAGGTACATTTATACAATGATGTCATTTTTGTTTTGTCGTAAGAGAAATAAACTTTTTATTGACTACGCCATTATACATTATAAGGCTATTGCAATGGCCTGTCGGTTCCCATATTTAATTGCTATCCTAGATCTGTAATGTGTAGTTGTAATTAATATACTTGTTCAAATCTACATTCCTTCTATAATTTCATCTGAAAGGAGCAGGTAAGTATACGAAAACATAGTGTTGATCAAGGCTAGAAAACCAATTAAATAAATAAATAATGCTGGATACTAATATGCCTTATAGTCAACCAAGCAGCGTTCATCTTGCCCCAAAGTGATAGCTAAGGGAAGACAGATAAAACTCTACATTATTAAAATTCATCAAAAATTACAGCTTATAATTTCTTCCCCCCTTCCTAGTTACATCTCTGACCTCGAGTAATGATCGAACGGCGATCGAGTTTTTGCTCTTGCCCGGCGGCGACCAGTGACAAATTACTATCGGACGCACTTTCCGATTCTATGGGATATGTACCTAGCCTTTATCGCGCATTTCCCGCTCTTTTTCCTGTACCTACGTCACACTTATCTCACTTGTCTAATATTTAAATTGTTAGATATCTGTTACCTGTGGAATAGAATTATGATTTAACATATTTCTTCTTCATCATCATCATCAACCTATCTTAGTCCACTGCTGGACATAGGCCTCCCCCAATGAGCGCCATAGCGCCATGTCTTCAGCTTGCCGCATCCAGCATCTGCCTGCAGTCTTTCGCAGATCGTCATCCCACCGGCCGGAGGAACATATTTCTTACTACTGCTAAATTAATTTCTCATAAATTTTAAATACTAAAATAATGATTAATTATTAATGTACCTAATATAAAAATAAAATAAATTCCATAGTAAAATAACAATTAATTAAGCTTAACTAAACTATTAATTTAATTAAACTATTCGAATATTGAAAAATCGCTTCTTATTCAGATTACGATCTATGAAAGACTGCTGGAAATAGGCTGATGCTGGATGTGGCAAGCTGAAGACACGCTATGAGTCTCATTAGAGGAAGGAGACTTATGCCCATCAGTGGATTAGCATAATCTGATGATGATGATGACTAAGATGATTATTCTGATTATTACCTACCAACAGCAACTTACGAAAACTTTGATCTTTTTTTCTTCTTTTCATCACGTCAAACCCTTGAACCTGTTTTAAAAATACTTCATACACAAGCACAACCTTCCTGAACTTCTATACTGAGCCTTCAAAAGTTTCTGGATACTAGCCATAGGTCACCTATAATAAATAGGTATCTACTGACAACAATATACCAACTCGACTAAATGCGTTAGTCGAGTCTAGGGTAGTAAATCGAATGTGTACTTAGTGAAGTATTTATAGCGTCAGTACCGATGAGAAATACCTACTTGTCCGTGTCTAATTAAAAGGTAAATTACGCCTAATGCACCGTTATTATGGGCATGGATTATTTACTCTTCCTGGCAGTTGGTACAGTCAGCTAGCTGTTTCTGTTTAAATCAGTTTAAAATCGCTTTTTTTTTGTCGTTGTCAAAGTTTTAATTAGCAAATATCAATGTTTGCTAATTAAAACATTGACAAAGCGAGGAGGCAAACCACGTGGTTTCTTTGGTGTATGGTCTATACACTAGCCAAACTCGATGTAGAATGTTTGTAAACAAACCACGAGACGAACAACTAAAACTCACTTGTTTGGCGTCGAGTTTCAGATATAAATAATTGTAAGCAATATTTATTGAAGGAAGATTAATAATGTAAATGTATAAAAAGACGCGACAACATAGTGAATTTTAGGTTAAGCTTACTTAAACCTAATAATTTCACGAATAAAACAAATTATATAATATACGGCTACAGGTAATTATTTTGTGTTCTCAAGACCCGCGCGGCTTCCGTCGAGTCTGAAATATCCCCGAAAGTTGTATAAGCATACATCGTAAGCATACGACCTCGTTGTCTCCCACTAAGCACACACAATGTTCTAAAGTGACATTTAAGAGCAGACTGTACTTCCAGAGTTATCTATGGCAGCTGCTAATCGCTTAATGCTCATGGCAACTCATTATAATTAAATCTCTTCCTTTAAGGCCTGAGTTTGCGGACACTAAACTGTCGGTTAACTTACTAGTTAGCTAGCTAACAGCTGGTTCAAGCAGTCAACTGTATTGACAGAAATATCAAAACCATACTGAATACGCAAACAAAGCCGCTAGCAAGAGCTAAACTTAATTACAAAAAGTTTTTCACCCCTTCTTCAGCTGATTGAATTGTCAGTGGTTTATTGTAGGGTACATTAGGTTTGGATATACAGGGTGCCACCGAAAGGGTGTACTAAGGCTAAAGGGGGTAATTCTGAATCACGACGGGATTTTTTGAATTTCGAAAATTTTAATTTGCTGTGTGGTGGCTGTGTGGTGCCGGCTTAGAATTTGCACCACCCCAACTTTTCCCGCGGGTGTCGGAAGAGGCGACTAAGGGAAACCCACCGGGGCTGGGCAGCGGCGCCCCCTGCAGAACAATTCTACCGCCGAACTGCGATCCCCAACCCGCATGCCCAGCGTGGGGGTTATGTGCATTAACCCCCGTGAAATAAAAGCCAACAAGTCGCTTATCAGGAGGAGGCCTGCGTCCAGCAGTGGACCAATATAGGCTGTGGAGTATAATTTTTTTGCAAAAATAACAATTATTTTCTTCCTATTCGTGTTCTTTTACACGCACTCTTGCATTATTTAACATAATAAAAAACACAAATGTTTTTAGCTTGACTTTTCAGCAAAACCAGTGTTTTGTCATGAATTTACTGCAAAAAAAATACGTAAATCCTTTGTAATTTCAAAACAATAATAATAATGTAAGAATGCACGTAAAAGAATACGAAAATGAAGAAAACAAGTCTTAATTTTTTTTTAAAGGACATTATGTGCGACTTTTCTAAAATCGTAGAACAAACGTTGACCTCCTAGATGTCTAGAATCGCCCCTTTTTGGCTTAGTACCCTTTCCGTGGCACCCTGTATAGGTAAATGGTTTTGTACGGTAAAGTTAAGTAGGGAGTTTGTCTTTATTAAATATACCGCCAAGTGCGAGTCGACTCGCACACGAAGGGTACCGTAAAAATCAGGCAACTTTTTCAGAGAACATCAATATCATGGTATAAATTATCAACTTTATTTTATTTTTAGTATTTGTTGTTCTTACAGTTGATGTGTTACTTATTTATAGAAAGTTTCATGTGCCTACCTATTAGTTCAAGAGATACCTACAGCTTTGACAAATGAAAAGCAAAAAAGGCAAAAATATCACGTTTTTGTATGGGAGCCCCCTTTATTTTAGATATTTATTTTATTTTTATTATTTGTTGTTCTAGCGTCAAGAGAAATACACATTCTCTGAAAATTTCATCTACTACGGTTCATGAGATAGAGCCCTGTGACAGACGGGCGGACGGACGGACGGACAGCGGAGGCTTAGTAATAGGGTTCCGTTTTCACCCTTCGCGTACGGAACCCTAAAAAGAATGTAACAATCATAAGAAAAAATAGTTTAAAAATATTAATATTATCTTGAAGAGGATAGGTATATAAGTTAAATCTAATCAAAAACATAAATGTGAAAACCAGCCAAGTTCGTTCAGCTTCTTCGATAAAAGAGCTGAGATCATATAGTGGTTTAGGTTTTCGATGAGTCAGTTGTTAAAAATGCCACTTTTCTTTATAATATTATTTTTATAAAATTTGGTATTCCTACTCTTTTTATTGATCTTACTAGACATGCAAAATTGCAAACCTGTAGGGTTGTTAATGTCTGAGATACAGGTGGGACCAAAAGCGTGCCCAATGGTTCGTGTAAAGATACTCACTGCTATTGCGTCGCCCGTTTCTTTCCTCACTTGGCTGGCGCTCTAGCGCGCGCCTCAATGGTGCGTTCGGTGCGAAGCCAGTTATTGTGTGAGTAGCAGATACCAAATACAATCATCGTCATCTCTGAACGACGTCTACTGCAGAACATAGGCCTCCTCCAAACACCGATCCTACGCTGCCTGCATGCAGCGATTCCATGCGACCTTCACCAGGTCGTCGATCCACCTAGTGGAGGGCCTACCCACACTACGCCTTCCGGTACGTCGTCGCCACTCAACTTTAAGGCCCCAACAGCCGACTGTTAGCTCGTAGAACAGTCGGCTGTTTTCGTCAGTCAAATGGCAGGGCAACTGCCATTTGAGTTTCGCAAGCCCCTAAGAGCTTTGCCGGTTACCTTGTTTCTTCTGCGGATCTTCTCATTTCGGATTCGAAATACAATATTCTTACTAAGATTAAAATTGCAAGCACATTCCAATGGTCACGTTATCCGATACAATACCAGTAATAAGACTCAATAACACATTATAAACAGCGTCGTTTGAAATTAATTATTATCGGCCGTGCTTCGAGTCTAGATTAGAAGGGTACAATCAGTAAAACAAGGCGTTTTATTTTATATTTATGAAGTCGCGAAAAAATGCTGATACGCTTTCGAATTGAGCCAGGTTTGATGGAAGACCTCAAAAGGCGACACCGATCAGAAGTGGTTGATGAAGGTCTTGCTGGTCTGTGTATAGAGCCTATACAGCTGATCTAAAGCCGCCTATTGGACATTTTTATCTCAAAGCTGTAAAAAGCCTAAAAGCTGCCCCGAATTCGCAACGTTGTGTGAATTCGGGGCAGCTTTTTTTTTTTGCTGAATTTGAGATGCAAACAATGGAAAACCTTTTCTATAATGTTTACGTCCCTTACCCATAAGATTTGGTGAAAAAGACCATTTCAGTAACTCTCCTAAGGGTGAAAATTATTAGGCGTGCCTCAGGAGTACTTAGGTATTTATTCTGCTCCCTCTAGCTTTAAGTTCAATAACAAAATAACACTAGTTGTCTTAATAAATGAACATTTTATTTGTGCCTATGTATTACTGTGTGTGTACAGAATTTTAATATACCTAAGTTACGTATCGTTGGTTTTATATATTAGTAAGCCAGGCACTTTACCTACCTGTACTAATAACGACAGTTTTTCTTAGAACTGGGCCATGGAGCATTGTTTATTTTGCGAACGCTACAGCGTAAACTCGTGGGAAAATTGTAAATCACACACTAGTAACACGCATAAGCATTTGTTGCTTAAATCTTCGTATTCTGAACCTTAAGGAAATTGTTATAAGAACTACTAATCTGGTACGCGTTCGAAACACTATGTAAAAGACAATAATATATGCCGTGTCGATTCGGTGTCAGTTTTCGATATTTTTGTCGAATCGTAAAAAGTATTCCGTGTTTGGAATTATCAACATAAATCGTAAGTGCCGATTCCTGCATGTGTTTTATTTATGTTAACAGATATTGGTTATGAAGTCATTATGTTGATATATTTTTTTAATCTTTCTGGTTTTACCATAAAACTTCTTGCATTCTCTTTTCTGATTCCACCTGTCTTCAGTAATATTATTGTTCTACGTTTAATTTATTTGCACATTATTTCATCAACAGCACTATTTTAGTGGTAGGGTTTTGTCGCGCCCTACCACCAGGGGTAGGCGTGGTGGTAGGGTGGGTCCGCTGTGAAAAATACACGTACTTTTAGGCGAAGTGTTGTTAACAAATACAAATTTCAATGGGCGGCTTTATCGCTTAGAAGCGACTACCAGGCAACCTTTGGATGGAACGAATTGTGAATTTAAGAAAGGCAGGGGGTGTACCAAATATGATCTAAAATAAATATTAACATAACATTATGCATTATACCTAATTAAATATATAATCGTACAACAATATACTACTTAGATACATAAATAAATAGTAAAGTACCAATATCCACTTTTCTGAAAGAAAAAATCTCTTGACACGAGCTTTAACCCTAAAACGTGAACTATATTTCTTCACTGTTTCAAAAGTTTTCAAACTGGCACTTTAACCCCCTCGATATAAAGAACTAGCTTCTACCCGTGACTTCGCAAGCGTTTTTTCGGAACTAAAAGTAGCCGATTTTATTCCAGGCCTAGATCTATAAGCGTGCAAAGTTTCATCTCGATCCATTCAGTAGTATTGGCGTTGTCTTCGGCCAAGCATCTTCACACACAAAACGGCACACAACTTTCGCCTTTAGGATATAAGTAGTATAAGAAAATTGTGTTCTACACAACAAACCCAACAAAGATACAGGTCAGAACAGAACAAAAGAAGCGAACAGTAGAATAGTATAAATGTACCGATTATTTTTTTAAGTCTTAGATAGATGGATAATTCTTTATAGACAGAAAACAATACAGAAATAGATGCTAAGAGTAGACGAAGTACAAAGGCGGCCTTATCGCTATGAGCCGTAAGTCTTTATATGTTCTGATGTACCTACCTTTTTGTTGTATTTTATATACGTTTGTATTGTGTGTTCCAGTTGCAAATTAATATTCTATCTATCAATCTAAATATAAAATAGTAGATACCTACCAAATACAACCTAACGCACAGACTGAACACAAAATTGCAAAATAAGCTAGGTGATAAATAAAATATAAATAAATAAATAATGCTGGACAATCCACACAGCATCATCTAGCCCCAAGCTAAGCTGAGCTTGTGTTATGGGTACTAGATGACTGATAAACTTAATACAATACATTACATAAATATATATTTTTTATTATAAATAGAAAATACCCAGAGCACCCGGAACAAATATTTGCAGATCGTACAAACATTTGTCCCAAGGCGGGAATCGAACCCGCAACCTTCTGCGTCAGAGGCGGACCTTCGCCCGCCGCGCCACATCGGTCGTCAAATCACTGATCTAGGCAGTGGGTGAGTCAGCTGCCAAGTGCGTGCTCTGCGCCGTAACGGAGCAGGCCAAAGGGTTCCACCTCAGCTTAATACTACCTCCCATTAATGCAAGGTAGCGCTGTAACCCGTATGAGGTGTCTTCAGAACCGACCACTGGTTGTGAATACTTCATAGTTACATAATATTTCACAGGTAAGTAGGTACTTACAATAAAAAGGAATCTAGTTACAATTATATCAAATACAATTCCATACTAGTCTAGGGTTGGTAAAGGTAACCCATCGGGTTTTAAACTCAACATAAGTAAAGCCCTACGTGTACGTGAGTCCTATACGGATTTCCTAGACATCCGTTAGGCGGGTATATAGGGCAGCCACTGCTCGCCTCCGCATACCGTGGTTATAACATTTAACATAACCGTATTGGTAGCTTGCCTTTTTTTTTTTTTTTTTATTTTAAACAAATATTAAGGGACTTTGTCGCTAAGCGACCATATCGCCCTATTCTGCCGGTTGTCTGGTACCCTTCGTTTATCTACCTAGGTCTTGTGGAAGAATTAATGATATAACTCCGGAGAAACGACGAAGTGGAATCAAATTGAAACGAAATCGAAAGGTTGAGGTAGTGCACGTTTTAGTGTAGGTACGCTCTATTATTGGATATTCATATGTAACCCAGCTTCTGCCCGCGGCTTCGCACGCTTTTTCCCGTGATATACGAATGTATTTTTATATCAGTTTTGTACTTAGGTACTGTGTGAGGTGTTTGAGCAGAAAATAAATGATTGTCTATGATAAAAAAGAGTCCATGTCCTTCCCTGGGATACCGTATACTTCTATGCCAAATTTCATTAAGATCCGTTCAGCCGTTTAGGCGTGAAAAGACAGACAGAAATTGTTTCAGATTTGTAATATTAGTAAGTATGGAAATATGGATTGATAGTACGGTTGAAGCGCTGTATGTACCAAGTCTCATTCATAAATTGAATCAGAACATGACGTTCACTACCGATTCCGGCTTACCATTTATACACTAGCCAAACTCGATGTGGAATGATTGTTAACAAACCACGACACAATAAAAATAAAAGCCACTTGCTTGGCGTCAAGTTTCAGATATAATTGTAATCAATATTAATTGAAGGAAGGATCTCAAATCGACAAGTAATGTAAATTGCGTATAAACGGACTCGGCAACAGAGTGAATTTTAGGTTAAGTATGGGCGGTTTGTTTACAAACATTCTATGTACATCGAGTTTGGCTAGTGTATCGGTTTAGCTTACTTTCGATAAATGATTTCCAGAAAGAGAAGACAAGGAGGCAGAAATAAAAAGTCTAAATCGTGTTACCAAAAATTTTGTCAACGTTATGTTTGCAAATTTTAATTTTCTACTGAATTTTTATTACAAATAAAATTGCATTGCCTGTAGCAAGTCATAAATTGAGCGAGCACTTAAGTTCACTTTCGGTTCCGTCTCTAATAATTAAAGTCATACTTAATAGGTCAGTTTTCTGCAATAATTACTAATTATTCAGCATGAATAGTAGGTTCCTAATTATTTAATAGTTTGCCTAATTATTTAGTATTTGTCCCGCAAAACTTAAAAACAATGCAAAATTAGGGATTCGAAGTTGGGTTTTAGGGTTCCGTACCCGAAGGGTCAAAACGGAACCCTATTACTAAGCCTCCGCTGTCCGTCCGTCCGTCTGTCACAGGGCTCTATCTCATGAACCGTAAGAGGAAGACAGTTAAAATTTTCAGAGATTGTATTTCTTTTGCCGCTATAACAACAAATAATAAACACAAAATAAATATCAAAATTAAAGGGGGCTCCCATACAACAAACGTGATTTTATTGGCTATTTTTGCTCTTAATTGGCAAGGCTGTATCTTTTGAACTACAATAGGTAGACACATGAAACTTGCTATAATTAAGTAACACTTCAATTGTAATAATAACAAATAATAAAATTAAATAAAATTGAAAATTTAAAGGGGTCTCCGAACAACTGAAAATTTGATGTTCTATGAAAAAGTTGCCTGACTTTTACGGTACGAAACCCTTCGTGTGCGAGTCGACTCGCACTTTGCGGTTTATTAGTGTCTACAAGACAATCAAATTATCTAAAGTAATCTAAACTATTGACTTCACAACGTCATCGTACACGGTCTGTACGACGTCATCTCAGAGAGTAGGTAGATGTCACAGAATCCAACAGTTGTTATAGAAGCCCCGATCTCACGCAGCGCAGATGTAAGCCAAAGCCAACCGGAGGTTTAACGTCAATTAAATTACAAATACTGTTTCCCGTTACAAATTGATATTATTTTTTCGTTAACATTCTTAGCGTGCTGGGAGTTCAAATATCTGTGTACACAAAAAGCTCGGTAAAGCTTGTGTTCCGGCACAAGCTATGCATATATACATATATACAATATATAACACTTAAGTGATATAGTTCTGTTTACATGTTACCTAGTAAGTTTCTAAAGAAATGCCTGTAGTTACTTCTTCCCCCAATTTGTAAATAATAAAAATATTGCCGTCCACTCCGGACAAAGTTCTGCTAAATTTAAAAAAATAACATAGGTGTTGGTCAATCAGATATAATTTTGCTCTCATGACTCTATGGCAAATTAAGAGCCAAGGGTTGGCATTGTGCTGATCGATAAACGCCCTACGCTGTTTTCAGCCAAAAATCTTTGACGCTACGAACGATATTAATAAAGCAAAGCTAAGCCAATCTGGTACATAATGTAGATTGTTTCCAATAACATTCCATTAAGAGGCGAACCTAACGGCTTGGTTGTCAAACTAGGCCTATATAGATCTCAGTACTCGCGTGATCCCCGTCCGTGGCAAAAAACTCTAATTTCATTAACAATGAATTCGAAATCCTATGTCTATCCATTTCACAAAATGGCGCGCATTGTGCCGTCTTAAGCTTTTTACACCACGTTAGGTACGTGACCGATGATAACGTTTTGAAGAGCTATATTAAGCAAAGCTAAGCTCATAATCTTCAATAAATTAATAAATAGGTCATGTTTGATTTTCTTTCTTGCATAATTAATTTGTATTTGTTCAGATATACTAACTTGTTTCTTGATGAATGTGTTTTGACATTCGTATGCTGAAAAATAAGAGTAGTTATTTTGTATTGGTGACACACTTTCATACGGCCAACTGTATCTTTATATTTCTACACATATGCTATGCGACTACATGATTTAAAGTTAGATAATATACAGGCTCGTATGGCACACAGCCCTATCTCACTGGGCAAACAGCTCCACTGACGGCTCTGTCCGACCGGACGCCCGTGACCGGAAGCAGGGCCTTTCATCCGAGCAGGCCGCGACCAATTTCCCGCTGGAATGCTGTGCTGCCAACTTGGACGCACGTGTTTGTGACGGAACGCGCAACATGGCACTAAGCCTTGCTTTGCTTACCAGTACTAAAACTCAACAAAATTCTTACATGAATACCAAAATTCGAACAAAGAAAATTACAATTAAAGAATAGGAACAAATTTAGAACTAGCATTTACAGTTGAGGTAACTGCAGTTTGTTGCTAACAATCTTGGGGTAGGTCAACTGATCCATATCAATACCTACCAATCCCCAAGACGTTGGCTGCATTGCGCCGTGCTGATGCGACGCTCTGATAATTTTTGGAAAACTTGTAAACATTATATTTCGTCCCTCAAATAAAATTGTCAGCCCAGATTCTATTATTTTGTCACTCCTATAAAATCGTCTGCGCCTCGCTCGTTTGCACGTTTTCCTCTGTCAATATTTTTATTTTTACCTTCATATCGTAAATTTTTACTAAAATATAGCGGCACGGGCCCTGTTTTGTCGCGGCAATGAGTCCCTGTCCCTAACATAAATGCTATTTTTTTCTTTCCTAACGGTCATTGCCAAACATTGAATAATAATATTAGACATTCAAAAAAATAGCAAGAAGGTAGGTAGTCTTTTTTTAGTAAACTAGTAGATATTCAAATCGTTTATTGATATCAGATAAATAAAATAGAAATTACACACTAAATAAGTTGATCCTCACATCTCGCCATGTAATTAACGAAGCACCTACCTACATAATATGTGCTAAACTTGTAGAACTAAAATTATATTCATAGAACACGTAGACCCTCCGAAATCCAAAAGTTCTTCGTTTCTCAAAGTTGGCAGCCCCCACGGAATGTTTCTAACCGATTGGTCGCTGGAATCCGACCGATACCTTTTAACCCGTCACGATGCCAACTTTTTACGATATCCGCGCTTTTGGGGTTTCCTCTCCAGTTACCCCGCGATTTCGATATTTTGGATAAAGGTTTTTTTTTTTAATTTTGTCGCAGTTCGTGCCCATAAATAAGGTCTTTTGGGTGACGCATTCCAAAATGCAGATCCGAACTTACTAAGGCACGCGTCTTACTTACCAAGCCCTGACTTTACTTAATAAATCTCGCGGTGAGACTAGGCCGTATTCTTTATTGGGTTCGTTCTTTGTTGTTATCCGTCACACAAGAACTAACGAAATAAAACGTAACCCTTTGAGCTGCTCCATCTATCGCGGCCCCGAGGCATGAGTTATTTATTATGTTACGTTCGTCTCATTACAAAAAAATTTAGGTACTTTGGTAAATTATTCGTTTTTAGCAGAATCCTCACTTTGTCTTTCTAACTCTTTGAGAAAGGAAGACACTAACCTAAGCTCGAACTTGATCAGCCTAATAACTACGACATCCTCAGTGGCACGACGGCCGAAGGTCCGCCTGCGTGCGACACAGTAAAGTAAAAAAATATTTATTTTGTCCATCGATACAATTAAAAAAGGGGAGATGAGGTACTAACCTCTCGAAAATGGAAGGCCCAAATTAGGTGCAATTAGGTCCACCCACCACACCCCACCTCAGTCCAGACACTCAGACACTCAGTCGGACCGACGCGGCGCGACGACGACGTTCGTATTACGCGTGCTTGCAATTACGTAGGTACTTTAGTGTGATTTATTGACTGAAAGACTATAAACAATGCTCTTGTGTTTGTTCATTATAATTATTGCACAAGATTGGAAATATAACTGTGAGAGAGTGTTTGCGTGTAGTTGTTATACAGACCAGTTGTTGAGTAAGCGCTTGGAGAACGTACCATATCTACAGATTTTACTTATATCTACGATTTTGTCACATAAAATACACAGTACAACTTACAGTACAGTAGGTTGCCGGTTCGACTCCCGCCTCAACAAATGTTTATACGATCTGCAGATATTTGTTCCGAGTGTTCGGGGTGTTTTCTATGTATATTAAAAAAATATGTCTTTGTAATGTATTGTATTAATTATAACAGTTATCTAGTAAAAATCCATAACACAAGCTCTGCTTAGGCTGGATGATGCTGTGTGAATCGTCAAGCATTAGTTATATATTTAACGTCTGTCTCCGCTTTCCAGGTAAACTATACGCCGCCCTCAGCCGCCGCGGCGGCCGCGTGGTAGCTTCGGACCTGCAAGGCGGCTCCGCTTCCTTTCGCGTCCAGGCACTCCTGCCCGTAGCTGAGAGCTTCAAGTTCGCAATGGAACTACGCACTCATACCATGGGACTCGCCGCGCCGCAGCTGCTTTTCAGTCATTGGGAAGTACGTGAACTTCTTTTTACTTGCTCACTCCTGCTTAATTGGATCATGGCCTCCAGCACAAACAAACTTCAACACAGAATACACTCCAGGCATCTCGGTTCTGATCTGCCTCTCGCCAGATAGTACCTAGATAATATTTTAATCGTGGCCGAAAGCTTCAAATTTGCATTCGAGTTATGAACCACCACGTATACCACGGTGAACAAAGAAATTGGGAAGTATTTAATTAATTTGTTTATTATGGCGCTACCCCGACTCACTATCATATTTTTATACTCCTCTGTAATAGTTTTGTTTAGTTTAGACAAAGGCCATCAAACTCTGATTTCGCATCTCTGTCTAAACTATACAAAATAAAGCTATACAAAGGCATTCAAAAAAAGCTTATGATAGGTATAACTAACTTCACAATGGATTTTTGAAAATTTGTTCGTTTATCTTAATAATAAGATAAAATAGGTGGCGGCGCTAGTATATGTCGGGGTAGCGACTTTAATAATAACAATAATTAGGGCTCGGATAAATATGTAAACACATATTTTTTATTTGAATCATTTGCATAAATTATTTGGTTTTCTACATAAGTTATGATGGTTTGAGCTGGAAAATGAGGTTTTTAGAATCCATATTTTTCCATATTTTAGGGTTAAGACCATATTTTTAGAATTTAATCACATTATTCCATATTTCCTATATTTACTTACTACGCTACAAAAATTAACTTCACAAAAAAATAACAACAAAAATTAGCAACAGTAAACTACGCTACAAAAAATTAAAATTATTCTCAGTGGAACACCAAACGGCAACCCAGAGGCATATTCGCTTACAGAGTTGTGCAAATTTAAGTTTTCGCCTCTTACTTCCTGTGACGTAGAAAGGTCATTCAGTCAATATAAAGCGTTTTTCCGACCAAACAGAAGGAGCTTCAATTTAGAAAGTTTGAAGAAACATATTTTTGTATACTGCAACAACTCGAATAAAGAGGCAGACGAAATTTTATCGAAGCGTTGATTTTTTAAATATTTATCAAACAATTTTATTAGAATAAAGTGTGTTATGTGTGGTATTGCTTTGTCTTTTTAGTCCATATTTTTCCATATTTCTGTTTATTTCATATTATATGTACATATTTTGGGATTTTTAGCACATATGTTCCGAGCCCTAATATTAATAAATATTTAGGTATTTCAGGCCTCGAGAAAAGTACAAAATATCATAACTAGGGCCCATATTATGATGACCTTAGAGACTAACGTCCATAATTAAAAAAACTTAAAAAAAAGAATCGTGTCATTGTCACTGGGTCGATGACGTGCGCGCTGTGTCGCGTATCAGCCTTCCACAGAACTTCCTGAACACGACACCCTTCGGCCACAATCCGCTATCCATGAAAGTTGAGAGACGATTTGTCGGCACGGCACTCTCACCATAAATGTAGCGAAGTTCACATTACGGCGTGACTCCAGCTTCTCGACTTTCATACTGATAAGGCACAAACAGTAGAAAACAATATTCTTACAGTAGATTATATCAATGGTAAGCAGCACATATAGGTGTAGTACATATATGTGCTGCTTACCATTGATATAATCCTCTAGTTCCTTGATTGTGAAAACACAACTGTGAAATAAAATTACGATAAAAAAATGTCATGTAAGTGCACTGTTTCGCATATAATTTGGTCGTGATCTCAGGAACGATGCGGTGTTTTCTTGTAAATAAGCAAAAACTTGACTTTTACGCTTACGCCGTTCCAAAAACGTGTGCTCTGTCCCGCTCCTATGAACGCGAAATCCTATGCCTATCCTTTTCACAAAATGGCGCGGAATGCGCCCTACCAATGAGGTATTATATTCTTATTTAATTGTTTGATTACTAGCGCTCCATAGAAAATGTTTTTTATTTTTATTTAGAGTAACTTTATATTTTTCTTTGTATGGATACAACCTGTACTTTTCCAAAATGGGAGAAGCCACTGGCTCCTCATACACAGTTTATATCTAGTTCGGCAGCCTATAGATTCGTTTTATATATTTGTAACAGTACTTGTGTCAAATAAATGTTTTTTTACTTTTTACGCCGCGTCCGACGTGACGTTTTTTACGGTTCTATCCACTAGGTTATTCAACGGATTCTTATAACTTCTATCTTAGCTAATGAATGAATCTTAGCTCACGAAGCTTATTGTATGTAACCCATGTTGTCCTCTTCAGGTGATAGACATCGACCCCTTCTGGAGGCCACGGACAGAAGAGGAGTATCTACAATGGGGAGAGAAATGGGACGGCGTCAACCGGGCGAAGGCCTACATGGACTCAGTCCGGATGAGGAAAGGCCTCTCCACGGACAAGCATTTGGTGCAACATGCGGAGAAACAGAGGACGCTGTCTAAGAATAAGTAGTATTAGCTAGGGTAGCTTTGACCACGTATAATGGAAAGAAATTACGTAATTCATTGGCCATTAAAAAAAAGAAATGTATGGAAGTTTAAATTGTTTATATGTAAATGACACACACATCATTTGAAGGGCTTATACTCGATTTTTTAAGTATCTGCAAAAAAGATAAACTATTACGCAGTATTTACCTTTCTTGTTGTTGATTTTATTGTCGCTTTGAGATCCTTTCTGAAGAAAGGTAATAATTATTATTAATTATTAATATTTATTGAAATAAATATTGATAACAATTATTATCTTTGTCTCGACTTCAAGCATGTGAATTTTAGTTTATGTTCGGATTTGTTGACATATTTTGCAGATATGTTATTAATTACATACGATTCCTTGGCTTTGAGTTATTTATTACTCAAAGTCAAGGAATCGTAGAAGTTCAAAGTAACTGATGTCCCACGTTAAGGTTTCTTAAAACCTGAGCACATACATAAATCCAACACTGCTACCGCACAACCATGAAATGAGCATACATATATGAGCATGCAAAAAAGGGTTTAAACTCGTTATCAAGATATATTTTACAGTGACAAAATGGCTTCCCACAAGCTGCAAACGCCAGCGAGCTGTCTGTTATTTGATGCCGTCAATATAAAATACATGTAAATTTTACAAGTTAAAGCCCATATTTAATCATATTTGCGTGTAGTTGTAACACAGGCCAGTTGTTGAGTAAGAGCTGGGAAAGCGCATGGTACGTTCTCCAGCGCTTACTCAACAACTGGCCATCTACAGATTTTACTTAGAACTTTGATCTACGTTCAAACCTTTTTTTTTTATAATTTTTTAGCTGAATAGTACCACCATTAATAAGGTAAGGTACCCTAACTATGCTTGTCTTCCAATGTTGGAAAAGAGGATCATGGATTACTTAATGAATCAAAATTAAAAAAAAAAAAATTACTTAAATGGATACAGCTGGCCCCAATTTTATCCATTATTTTTACATTGTATACAGTATTTTTCTAGTTTATCCGAACCATAAATGTTTTATATTATACATAATATTTATTCCCTAGTTCATGTACCTACTCTTAAAATATGCGTTTGCTGTAAGAACCCTGAAGTTGTTATTCTGAAAATAATCCGATGATCAGCTGGTCGATTCACATGTATTCGTGAGTATGTATTCGCTGCGCATTGATTAATTTTTTTTTTGTTTGTATTCGAAATCAAAATGCAGCCAAAGCGCGGTGAAAATAGTACGAGTCACTCGCGAATACCTACCATCTGTAGGCCAAGCACGGGGATTGTCTAGGGTAGAATAGAGAAAAATTACGTCACTTTGTCATCGAATACGTAAAGTATTTGAAATTCATTCCTTCGACTGCTATAATGTACGCAATGTATGACGATACGATGTCACTATTGTCTATTCTACCCTAGAGAACAATCCCCATGCTTTGTCTACTGAATGGACAAGCTGCAGTTTGTGTATGAAGACTACTGTCAAAAATCTGAAATAAAAATTAACTGAGTGTCTTTCAGAAAAATACAACCCGGAGTTGTTGTATCTAGATACTGTTTAATTTTATAAATACGTTCATGTTTATGAAATTTTAGTGTCAAACTAGTTCGACAAAAATGTAACTTTGCTGTGACTAAAATTGCAGTAGTGATAGTTTAAAACCTATTTATTCATGTGTTAACATCTTAATTTTATACTTTGAAAATTGCTATAAGTCTTTTAATTAATAAAATTACTTAAAAGAAAAATTCGTGTGTTATAACCACTCAACAGTGCAGAGGCCCATTTAGGGCTTTTGTAAAATATCCGTCAACAGTGCAGAGAACCATTTCGGCCCAGTAAACTGGCACCCGCTTTACGCTTAACTTCACGTTTGTTTATGTTTCTATCTTGCTTCAACCTATTGAAATGCGTTCTTGTTAGAGCAAGGTAGCGCTCGTTCACTTGTTGCGTCGTACAAAAATTCCGAGAAATCCGTAGTCGAACCTCACTTGCCGACGCTCCCGGTTTTGGTCAACTTTATTCATTGTTTTGCTGAAAAACTAGTGTTCTATTGAAATAACGAAATAACGTGCTTTGGAAATCCAAGAAAAATTTAAGTTTTGTTGATTTTATTGCTCCTTACTGTGTTTCCAGTACTGTTTATGTGATAAAAACAGTTTAGAGTACTATCCAATGAATAGGTCCAAGAATTAGGTGGTTGAAGTTACAGTTACAATTTTCTCTTGCAGTACCATTTAAAGTACATGATATAGTAAAAATAACATTTCTTAATCAGTTTGTATCTAAATTAAAATGTCTGTCTATTGTACCAACCCCTTTAAGGGGCCATTATATTCTACCAAGCAATTAATTAAAAGGAATCGTATAGTAGAAAAATAAAACGTCAGTTTCCATTGAAATAACTCATCTATCTATATTTACAATAAACAATAAACGAATCACAATAAACAAAATATACAAATAACACATTAACAATTCCTACGCGGTAGAAATAAAATAAAACTCAACATTTTCACCAGCTAAGATCTTTCTCCCAAGTCCTGACAAATCATTTATAAACCAAACTAAGTTTATGGATCTATATTTTACAGGAAAAATATAGAGAAGTCTGTAAGAAGAACACTTTTTGAAAAATGGTCGAAAAGGGGAGGATGATGTTCAAAAGGGGGGTTACTTCACCGAGTGGTGTATCAAATGAATGGTATCGGGTTGTACATCTCAAAACAGTTTTTAAAATTCATTGTTACATACTTTTTGAAATATTTTGAAAAAACTCGAAAACTTTACTATTATCCTCTGTACTCCGAAGTTTGCAAACCGATACATCTGAAATGTAGGTACCTTTAATTTTTTGGTATTCATCAAATAGCAAAGTCTCTAACCAGTAGGCCTAGCACGGGGATTATTGTCTAGGGTAGAATAGAGAAAAATTACGTCACATCGTCATCAAATGCTTAAAATATTTGAACTCATTCCTTCAACTTCAATAATGTACGCAATGTATGACGATGCAATGCCATTTTTCTCTATTCTACCCTAGAGAACAATCCCCGTGCTAGGCCTACAGTACATAAAGTACATATTGGTATACTTGACAACCGTTCGAAACCATCGGCGCGCGAGTCACACTCGCACTTGACGGATCTTGTTTTTATGACCAACGATTATTTATTTCAACTGTTAAAGTTGTTATTTATAACAACTGACTTTAACAGTCTTGCAATTAATAATTAAAATATTTTTTTTTACATTTGCTCATGTTAATATTATCTTGAATTGAATATTGGGAAAAATATTTGACGTACTTATTTGGTAATTATACCTAATTAAATTTTGTAATACATTTGCTCATGTTAATATTAACCGTGAATACAGTGAAAATTATTTCACGTATTTGATAATTATAATAACGCCAGGCATGGCCAACCAGGCGCTGTTTTTACAGACATTCCATTATTAAATTTACATATAATAAAATAATTTTAACGGTAAAAAATAATCATCAGTACTGGTGTGAATTTTCCTCGGATTTCTGATCGAAAGACTAATTAGTGCTGTCTCTTTCTATCTACTAACAACACTCGGTACAATACAACTTACAACGGGAGGAACGAGAAAACGTTAATTGCTTAGGAACTAACTTTATAAACTTAAGAACGGAAATCACAATTTTATAAAATATATATCGCTAACGCTAATCAAATCAGCTATCTTTTAAAAATAATAGAACTCTTGAAATTATAACTGTAATCAACTATTGCACTATTGAAAAATAAAATTACGTAAAAATAATAATAATAATCTTACGAGCTAGGTATTCTGTTGTTTAAATAACTCTCAAACATCAGTAAAAAAAAAAAACATCAGCAGCTAATGTTCGTCGAGTCATCAAAATCGACGTTTGTTATGACTAATTTAACATTTTAGTCAAGACTCGTCATGACTTGGTAAACATGTAGCTGAAGCATTATTTCACTTGTTGCAAGCTTGTTTGACTCAGTTTCATGATAAAATAGTCAAAAGACAGACAAACGAATTCCATCATAAAACACGGTAAAAGCAGTTTTTTATATACTTTTTGAGCAGTTATTTATACAGCAATGTTGTACAAACATACATACTATAGCACTAATCTGATATAGTAAGTCTTCTATTCTAACTTGTTCTTTGGCAAAATACCGCTATTCTATACGGATTTTATTACATAGAAAAAACCAGAGGATTTAGAAATGTAGAATGTTGCATTTCGTTAAAACGGGCTTTTGGACGCCTAATTTTTACTTAATGTAGTTCCGAATTTTTTTTTCAGATTTACGAAGTACAATTATTAAATAAAATACACTTGTAGGTATGTAGGAAATGCGCAAGTTTAAAATAAGTCCACCCGTATTTTATCAAAGAAAGTAACGAGAAAACTGGTAACAAAGAACAAATCCATCTTATATGCTCTGTGGCGCCACCTCTCGATATTTCTGTACATATTGTCAGCTTTAGGTTATTTTCTGACATATGACAAGAAACCTTTTCTCAGCGTACATTAGAGCCTTTAACACCAAACAAGAAATAAAGGAAATTGCTTGTTTTATAACAATGATTTGTATCGGGGGGGCTTTGTTCGTTGAAATTTTGGCGTCCCAATACTATCACAAAATGTTTATTACAAGCTTTACGACAGTGCCCTCTATCCTGAGCATTGCGAGAAATATCGCACGACTATTTGGTCTGTTCTATGTAAAATTAGTATCATTTACAAAACTATATTATCATTTACAAGCACACATTTCTTTATTTATTTGATGGCTTCGTCAGTCTACTTAGTGCCATTTACAGCTACTTAAATTGTTCCATTACTTCATAACATAATAATTCACTAGCTTTTCACTAAGAACAAAATATTGTGTGCATAATTTATAGTAACAGTGCATTAAAATCACCATGCCTAGGGTAAATAAATATATTTAAGGTTGACCGTTTCGTGTTGGCACGAGATATATTTTTTTTGCTTTCTACAAGGAATAAAACTAGCGGAATAGTAATTCGCCACAAATCGTAAACGATTTTCTATTAACTTATGATAAAAACTAACTACGATTCACTGGAATTTTTGGACATTTGGAAAAATAAGAGATTTAAGGCAAGGTGAAAACTCAATATTCCCAAATGCTCCCGAAATACAAGTGAGTCAAGTTGATTTTACCATGGGTTCATAAAAAACTATTAACGGTTTGCGGCAAATGACTTTTCTATTCCTTATAGAACGCAGAAAAAATTCAAAACCACAAAAAATATTGAACTTCGCGCCAACACGAAACGATCCACCTTAACTATTATGATTCAAAACATTTTAACAATGTACAAGTAGTCAATTCTTACATCAATCCATTAACGTTTTTTTACTAACATCCTAAGTACGTACTGACCAAAATCGAATATAACTAAACCCTTGAGCTTTACCAAAGACTAGAGTAAAATCTGTTAAATTTACAATTAATTCAACGAACAAACTTAATTAATACAAATAATTCCGGAATATAAATAATGCCTAAGCGTCTGTTACACCATCCGAATTATTTACACCAAAAATCTTTCTCTAGGGTTATTTGCAAAGCATGGACCAACAAATCTGATGGTGTAACACCCATTATCCCAACCTTAGTACGCCCGTAATAAAGCTTGCTCAGTCGAGACGGCTCAGCTGAGGATAAGCGTTACTCAAGCATAAATTGATGATGAGTAAGTTTTCATAAGCCCCAACTCTTCCCGCGGGTGTCGTAAGAGGCGACTAAGGAATATCCACCGGCGGTGGGCAGCAGCGCCCCCTGTAGAACAATTCTACCACCGAACTGCGATCCCCAACCCGCATGCCCAGCGTGGGGAATAAGGGCATTATCGCCCGTGAGATAAAAGCCAACAAGGCGCTTATCAGGGGGAGGCCTGGGTCCAGCAGTGGACCAATATAGTCTGTGGAGGTGACAGCTTTCATAATACGGGCCTCAGAATGATATAATGGTAAAAACGCTACTTTAGTACCTAAGTAATTTTAATGGCAAGTAAAAACTACATTTGGCAAACCACTTTTGAATGAAAAATCGCAACGAATAATGAAAATGACATTCATCGTGAAATAAAGGAATGTTTACGTAAATTTACTTAATTCTAGCTCCAATACCATTTCCACAATTTCATAAAATTTACATTGCGCCGACAAATTATAAATTGTCATAATTTCTCCTGACCGATGTTTACAAGCTTCTCTTATAACATAGTTTTAAATAATTTCATGTACCCCAAAGACCCTAGATTTCAAATTGAATTGTAAATAAAGCATAATAAATAATATAAAAGTTGATTCACAAAAACCATGACGCTCGATATCCACCAATACGAAGACGTGTGTAAAAATAACAAATAGAATTACCATCAGAAGAAAAAAATATTTTAATGTAAATCATTCATCATAAATAATGCTGGAAAATTCACACAGCATTATCTAGCCCCAAACTAACAACAGACGACCAATCTGGCGCGGCGGGCGAAGGTCCGCCTGCGACGCAGGAGGTTGAGGGTTCGATTCCCGCCTTGGGACAAATGTTTGTACGATCTACAAACATTTGTCTCAAGACGGGAACAGACCACCCGGAACAAATATTTGTTCCGGGTGTTCTGGGTATTTTCTATATATAATAAAAAATATCTATCTATGTAATGTATTGTATTAAGTTTATCAGTCATCTAGTACCCATAACACAAGCTCTGCTTAGCTTGGGGATTGTCCAGCATTATTTATTATTATTATTATTAAGCTAAGCAAAAGTTTGTGTTATGAATTATGATCATTAAGTATGAGTGTGTATATCAGTTATGTTAATGATCTATAACTATCTATAACAAAGATAGTTTTATTCATTACACATAGTAAGTAGAAAACACCCGGAACAAATATCTGCAGATCGTACAAACATTTGTCTCGAGGCGAGAATCGAACCCCTGCGTCGCAAGCGGATCTTCGCCTGTTGCGCCACAGAGGACGTCAATATGACGGTACTTTGATACCATGCTATTTAAAAGAAATCAAATAAGTTTGTGGTACCCAAACAATGACATCTCTATAGAAAAACTTTCAAAAAATACCGTTAAGCTCTCACTACAGCACACCGGGTTCAAACTTTGTCTAAAATTAACGTCAAAAACATTAAAGTTTAATCAGATAAGAAAATATAATAATTAAAACCATGCTATTTGTTATTCTTACACATCTCCCCGACTTGGTAGAAACCGGCTCACATCCAGCACCGCTACCGCACGGCCCAAATATTAGCATTAAAATATGGGCTCAAACTCGTTATTTTTAGGTACATTTTAGTGACAAAACGGCTTACAGCAAGCTTCAAGCGCCCGCGAGCTGTGCTTTTATCTGATGCCATAAATATAAAACGCAATTTGAATGCACATCTTTGTGCAGTGCGGCAATTGTGCGGGCCAGATCTGCGACACCTCAAGCCACTGTTTACATAATACGTTTGTACGTAAAAACTCCTTTCATTCTATTCTACGTGTTTGACACATTACAGACGCCTCAAAGGCAGCGAGAAAAGAAAAAAAAATATAGTAAAATTACATAGTAAATAACATTAAAGGTAAAGACTGAAATGATATGGCTTACAATGATAAATAAATCTCAAAAGATGTTTTGTATACGTCGTCTTTACGCATACTTTAAGGTACCCAAATTCAACTCTGATTAGGTTTAACTACATTTTGCTTTTGAACACCCATTCTGTCTTTTTGTGCATTGTTTTGGATTTTCTAATTTAAGGCTGTAACGATTTTGAACTGAACGATTTTGTATCGTGATTATTAAGTCCAAATAAAAACGGGTAAGCTTTGGACTCTTGATCGGGACGCAATAAGCTGCGGTATGCGGCACAACGTAGTGTCACGACGCAACGGCGACTGTCTGTGCGGAGAAGCGATCATTTGATTTTCACACCGCAGCGTAATCACGAGACGAAGCCGCACTGTGCGTAGCTCCCCATTTCATCGCGCTTGCCCCACACCGCTGACGCAGACTTCGACGGAACAAAATAGCACTTAGATGTTTTTCATACGGTTAAGTGTCCGGCTCCGCATACCGCATATCGCAGCACTACTGCGTTGTGATCAAGAGACCAAGGATTTATAGTGGTTTACTAGCAAGGCCACCATCCACAAAATCGTAACACACCACAAAAACATATTCCTAGTATAGTCAAATTCGTATTACTCCCTAATGTCAAACTTTTACACTTCTTACTATATACGTATATATATATATATATATATATATATATATATATTCTCTTGGCCGATGTTACGCCAAATTTTCACCATAGCGAAGAGAAAAGATGTGTAAAACCAACAACTATACGCAAGCCATTCTCAAGAAACAATGATTGTAAACAACTCACAACACTTGGCGTCTTGTTGGCGTCAAGTTTGAAATACGGTTATCAGTAAGTCACTAAGCAAAGAAGAAAAGATCTCAAATACACGAGTGTGCAAGTTCTGTCAAAAATATTTATTCCGAGATTGAGCCAATTTATCAGAACTCTAAAATCAATTCAATTAAGTCCCTGATTCTGTGCTTACATTATTGTAGAATTAGGTATACCAACTCACCTTACCACGAATGTGAGCGTAATAACTTTATTCCTTTACTTTTGTTTTAAATATTTTTACGATTTACCTTTTAGCTCTACATGTTTTGCTTGTAATATTAATATTTCAGTATGCACATAGTTTGTGTTATAAAGTTTTAAACCTACATTATTGAAAGATTATTAATTTTTGTGGTTGAAATATGTTTTGTGCGACTTAATAAATAATTTAAAAAAAAATCAACAAATGATTTTTAGGTTAAGTATGGAGGGGCATATTTACAAACACTGTACCTTGAGTTTGGTCGGAGTATAAAATCTCATGTCGTTAAGGTCCTGTGACGCTATTTCGATGCTCTTAAGTTATTTGACACCTTTTTTCTCATTTCACGTTGCAACTTTAAAGGAAATCGGCCCTTATGAGCTGTACAGAAAGATGTCTTATTTAGCTCAACACCGGCCAAGATATATTGTTTGAAGTGTTACCTACACTATTCTAAACTCTATTTATCAACCCATGGCCCGCTTCGGTTTAGTAGACGCAGACCTCTACATCTATGTACTACGTAGTAACTAATTTAAATTATTGATCACATGGTTGCCTTATCGGCGCTTGCGCTTCGATTGCGCTATAAGACTTATAATATCACTAGTGAGTAACGATAATAACGTCATAACGTTATTTACCAAACATTTTAACAAGAAGTTTAGGTATGATTTATTACTGTCTCGTAAATTGACAAAGAATTAGTATAAAAAAAATCTGTTAATGGGCGGATGGTGAGGTTGGCCCCGCAGCGTTGTACAAATTCTGTTTTTGGTAATTTCTGCAAGTGATTTGGCTAGCAAATAGGAAATTTTGCGACCATCGTAAGCCATTTGCTGTGAAATGAACCCATGCTAAAACAAATTTCTAATCTATTGTAATTTTGGAGTATTAATGACTATTAATGAAATAAGAGATTTAATAGTACAAACAACAAAATGTCGATATACTCCGAAACGGCCATTTATTCGAAGATTATTTTAGCATGACTTAATAGTAATTACCGTACTGCTTGTTAAATTGCTTGTAGAAACTAGGAAAACAAATAACCAAGTTTGAATGACGCGCGTGACGTACCGCCTTAACGCCTTAACACTTTCATGGCCCAAGACGCACATGTCTGCTGCGGGTCGCAACGCTGAGGCTGGGCAGTGAATGCGTTAAACAATATTGCAGCCAACATAAACGTTTTCTAGTAATGAGGATGTTTTTGAATTTTGTTTTTAGTGACATAATTCTATTAAAATATTAGTTCCAACTTTGTCCACCTTCTAGGTGTACCATAAGTGTCTTCGAACAATAAGAAAGGTAAAAAATCCTCCGAATTGTTCATCAGTTTATACTTGGTTAGTTGTCAACGCAGGACAAAAAAATTAACTGAATAGAATCAACACTTTAATTCGTATTCGATAATAATTTAGGTTAAAATTTGACTTGTCTATGAGCTTATTTTGTAAGCCTTAAGAAATAAAGTTATTGATTTTGATTATTAGAAAATGTTTTTTGTACCTGGTACATTTTTTCTAATTAAGTAGATAACCATAGGACTATCATAAAAACATTCGGAAGTCTCGCCTAGTGATATCATAAGTGTGAAAATGGTCCTAAGGTAGTGTTACCAGGTAGTGTTGGTTGCTAACTGAAGACGGTGTCCGCTGGAACTTCATGCGCCATGTCGGATAGGATCACGCCCGATAACGCTTCTAGGGATTGCCGAACCTGGAATAGAAACAACAATAAATAAACAGACTGATTTATGATTTATAATTTAAGAAGGCATTACCGCCAGATCATTAATTCCGTGAAGATGATGATAATGTCCTACTAGCCGAATTAATTTCGGCCACGGCGGTCAGTGTCAACGGACTCTGACCGCCGACATGGCTAGGAGGCATGTGCGTAGGACAAATTTTAGTACACAAGTGTGTGCGATAACGATAGCATAGAGGCACTCTTAGACTCTCTTTTCCTTCATAGTGGTTTTACACTGTTAGAGTGGCAGATCTTTCTAGGCCTGAAAAAAAAATAGAATTTACCCTAGCGCAATAAAGTTTATTTTTTTCCACAGCGCCAGCCATCTCGCTCAGACAGTGAAATATTGTAGTCTAGGTGAAATAAACTTTTTTGCGTAGTAGCTAGAATCTAAAATGTTTTTTTTGGGCCCAGAAAGATAACTGCTGCAGAGGCACAAGCTCGAAGTGGTCGCGTTAGACAGAGCTCCGTATTATCCACACCCTCCACACATCGCGGCTCGCTTCGCTCACCAAGGAGTGTATCGACATGCCATCCCGGTGCGGCGAGCGAAGCGTGTCGCAAACCTTCACACAGCGAGGCGAACGATGAAAATGATAAAGTCATTTACAACGGAATATTTACCGTGATTTGAGTATTGAGCTTTCCAATATCGGCAGTTTCATGTGCCATGATCACGGAATAACTAAAGGCATTGCGAGTGAGTTTTTATTGGCAGACATCTACCTTAATTTTTTGCCTTTTGCTACGAACGTTACCACTACCACCGGTTTCATTATAGAGGTAGAACGCAACTCGATCACGACACACAACACTGACGGTACCAGAATGCGGCCCAATTGGTACATCACTTCTTTGGTTTTTGCACATTCTCACCACAGTGTTCCAGGTTCCGGATAATTGGAAACTTTCTTCTCTTTTTCTCTTCTTCTCTTTTTCTTTCGTTGTAAATTACTTATGATGGATTTAAAAGATTTATGATGAAAATGATATCCTCCTTTTTATTTCGATCGATATGAAAGTGATCGCATCATTTTTAGTTCTGTCAATATCGTTTCGTTCTGGCTACATCCGAATCGACACCAATATAATACTATACTATACTTCGTCCACGCTTTTATTTTCTTTGACTGAATGAAATAATGCAATATTTCATACTCTGTTTCTTTTTAAAAATAATGATGCAAATCTTCCTACTCGGAAAACATCGAGACTAACGAGAGCTTTGATATCTATCGAACAAACCGATTACGTGCCTATGAAATATTGCATTCTTTCATTCTGTCAAAGGAAATAAACGCGTGGACGGAGTATAGGTATAACGCACAAGACGTGTCACCTTGGTAAAGGAGCACTACTTGCCCTGTTGTCATTGAACGCACACCTGAGTCATATGTATGATAAGTATTTTATTTATAATATTATAAAACCTACATAAGCACAGAGATCCCCTTGTACTGTTCAATGATCTTATCCACAGTCAAAGTCAAAGTCAAAAACTCTTTATTTCCATAAATACAATACATGTACACTTAGAAAAGGTCAAATTCTTAATAATTAAACACTGACACGGAAATAAAGTGATAAATTTGAATTCAGTCGCTTCGGTATGTTGACTAAAGTAAAGAAGCGACGAAGAAACCTTTAGCCTGTTAGTTGTTATTTTTCGAGTTGGAGCAAATCCCGTCCCAAGCTTTTTTAATCTCTAGATAATCTGATATTTTATAGTAGGCCTTTTTACACAAGAAGGTTTTGACAATTTGTTTGAATTTATTTACTGATAATTTTTGCAACTCACTAGGAGTTTTGTTGTAGAAGAGAAGAATCCATCCATGGTTGTCTGGTAGAGATCGCTCTTGAGCGATAAGACCGCCAATTGTCACTTAGTTTTTCAGTTGTCTTGTAGTAAATAGTTTATATTAGATTTAAGTGTGCAATAAAGTATACTCTATTTATCCCCATTGCGTCTGTGCACGCCATTTTTGTACAATTTACCTTAGTGAGCAGTAATAGATTGGAGCTGAGGAAGGTGTGCAGCTCGTTGGCGGCGCGGCCGTGCAGGCGCGCGCGGAACCGCACCAGCTCAGAGTACAGCTCCGAGCCCGACATCTTGGACAGATCGTCCTGGAATGGAACATACATACATTAGATACATTACAAATTAATTAATTTACTTTATTAGAATAGATGGAAGAACTAGAAAGAACGACCAGGGTCTGCCAGAACGGAATAGAAAGAAGTACAATAGGAGTTCGAAGAAGTGACAGAGTGAAATTAGAAGAAGTAAATAAGAAAACTAAATTTAAAAATGCACATACAACCTATAAAAGGTTAAAATGGCATTGGACATAACATATGATAAGGGAAAGAAAAGAGAAATGGACTACACTAATAACGGAATGGTACCCGAGAGATAGCAAAAGAAATCGAGGTAGACAATTTACGACAATTTACGAGATGGGAAGACGATATCAGAAATAAATTAAAAGTAGGCGGCCCAGTATGGATCCGTGCAGCAACAAACAAAAGTTTATGGAAATCTTTGGAGGAGGCCTTTGTCGCAAGACAAGGTGTGACAAAAGAAACGTTTGCCGATGTGACTGCTAACGCAAATACCTAGAAGATAAGAATTAGTAATAAGGCAAATTTTATAAACCCTTAACGTAAACAACAATAAAGGCTTATTTATTTATTTTATTATTAGAATAGAAGACGACGCAGCAGACCGAAACTTAAGATGGCGGTATGAACTCTAAAACTCCTATACCGCTACCACACTGCACAGAAATGTGCATTCAAATATGGGTTTAAACTTGTACAGTGACAAAATGGCTTCCCACAAGCTTCAAACGATTGGTCCGCGAGCTGTCTGTCATCTGATGCCGTCAATATAAAATTAATCTAAACGTTACGAGTTTAAAGCCCATATTTGAATACACATTTTTGTGCTGTGCTGCAGCGGTGCTTTCCAGCTGTTGTGCGACAAGCTAAAAGATTCTAGCAGGAAATCAGACATCATTAACGACTCTTTAGGCTAATAAAATATGCTCATAGACAAGTAAATTTTTACCTGACTACCAACGGACAAGGATTATTAAACTCAATTATTATCAATTAAGAAATAAAGTGTTACTTGATTCTCTTCACTTGGATTTGTTATACACTAGTAGAAAAAGTGAGCTTGGCATAAGCACCATAGACAGCGATATGTCTACGGTAGAAGTAGATTAGACAAAATAATATCAAATAGGCATCGAATACGTAAAATATTCATAGTGAATTCTATTAGCTTCAATAATGATTTATATCTTTTTCTCCATCCCTAGGTTGCCTGGGAGAAATCGCTCTCAGCGATAAGGCCGCCTATTGTACTGTGTATTTGTTAAATTTAGATATAAGGTTTTATTATGTTATTTTTTTAAGTACAATAAAGTGTTCATTCATTAATGAACACATTTTGTTCTATTCATCCTAGATATTATCCTTGTCTAGTGTGTCCATGCTAAAGGTGCTGGTAACGGGTTTGGTTGTCAAACTAGATCTCAGTACTCACGGGATCCCCGTGGTAAAAAAATCGAATAACATAATTTTATTTTTTCTTTGGTTTCTTGAATGTGAAAACAAGATTGAGAAAAAACACAAAAAAAAGTTATGAAAGTGCACTGTTTCGCACATAGTTGTGTAGTTTTCTTGTAAATAAGCAAAAACTTGATTTTTGCGCTTACGCCGTTCCAAAAACGTATGCTCTGTCCCGCTCCTATGAACGCGAAATACCTATACCTATCCTTTTCACAAAATGGCGCGCAATGCGCCCTCTTAAAATCGACAAGTAACGACGGAGTGAGAGGGGGAACCTTTGTCCTTTGTTTGTCTTTCTTTACTCACGACTTGCTTGCTCTGTTCTTTAGATGAAGAGAAACTTAAAATAATATAGAATAACAGCGCCTTCTGTTCACAACATTCGGCATTATGCTGAGCCTAGCCCATTTTGCTACTACCAGACACATTGATCACCTACTTACGTACTTATTTTTTACATAATGTTAATAAATTTTTCAACGCATTGTTCCTGTTTTATTAAATAAATAAAATAAATAAATAAATAAATAATGCTGGACAATCCACACAGCATCATCTAGCCCCAAAGTAAGCAGAACTTGTGTTATGGGTACTAGATGACTGATAAACTTAATACAATATATAACATAGATAGATATTTTTTATTATATATAGAAAATACCCAGAACACCCGGAACAAATATTTGCAGATCGTACAAACATTTGTCCCAAGGCGGGAATCGAACCTGCAACCTTCTGCGTCGCAGGCGGACCTTCGCCCGCCGCGCCACATCGGTCGTTATTGTGTAATTAATAGATGATTTAGTATTCAATTTTAATTTTAAATTGTTAATTTATATTGTGTGATTGTGGTGGCAAATAAATTATGTCTAAATAGTAAACTAGGTCTAGGCTTCTATGCCTTCAGAATGAAACAATCTTTATTTATTTACTGTATTTACCTGTAAAGGATGATGGCTGGTAAGGTACAGTTTGTAGCACATCCAAGAGGCGGACAGCGCTAGAAGCACGCCGAGCGATATGAGCAGCGCGTTGTACGGCGTGGAGCGCGGCTTTAGTGGTTGAGCGGTGCTGCCTGTTAGCAATGCTGGTTGGATCACTGCTGATGCTCCCACTGGAAAGGAAATAACCAAAGATTACTTTTTCTAGTTCTATACATTAATACTATATTGAGAGGAAATGGAGAGGAATCAACAACCAGCGCTCTTATATAGGTGGACTTAGGCCAATAAGCTTACTTTCTTGCCTCTCTAAAATATAAGAGAAAGTATTGTGTACTCAAGTTATAAAATATCTTGAAGATAACCAAATCCTTCCTCAATCGTGGAAAAACGTAAGAGGCCATGGTTCTTGTGAGGAAATTGATCCATGTTTTACCGAACAAGCCTTGCCTAAGCGTGTTTATTTCACACAAATTCTTATCTTATACACAGTGATGTCCATTTAGATGTCACAAAAACTTAACTAAATATCTAATTTAACAGCACTAAATATTTTTCTTATAATTTTTGTTGTTCAAATTAAAATGGTAAGCATCATTTCAGTGTTGTCAAATTTGTTTAATAAGTTTAGTTTTTGTGAAATCTGAATTGAAAGCGTTATTAAACTCATAGAGGATCAAACCAAGTGGGTTTGGGTCTTTTATTCGGCATAGAAATTGCGTAGAAGTTGTGTTCTGCAAGACACATATTTTGAGCAGCGAAAATGCCAACCAGTTTGTGTTTTGTGTAATGTGTGTTGCTCTCTAAATCAACAAGACGTTTCACATACTGCAGCTGCGTCCCTGATACGATCCTACCCGATCTTTAAGAAGAAATAAGTGTTGTGTGACTCACCCTTGCCCGTTCCAATGAGAGTGTCGGTCTGTGTCCGGGTCGGAGGCGGATCGGGCGCGTCCAGCCGGTCGCCGGCTGAGCTGCTGTCGTCTTCGGGGGAATATTCGGACGCGTCCAGTTCCACTTCTGATGCTCGGAGGTCCTGGAATTGAGAGGACTATTCAGAATTTGCCAAAAACGCATGACAGCTGCTATTAAGCGATGGTTGCTTAAGCACAGTTTTCGTTGTACACGCTACTGTTGGCCAGTACCGAGCGGTGTCTTGCTGCTCAAACATTTAGCGTCATGCTTAAGCTAATAAGCGGTGGTATAAGCTACCATAATATTGCGCGGAAACTACCAATTGCTTCAGCGATATCAAAGACTTCAGTTGAATGCAAGACATACAGCGCGAGCCAAGCGACCCGAAAATATACCGCAAATCGCACCTAATGATTTTAGTACCGGCGTTATTTTGATTGGATGTGAATAATACCTGCGACTTGATATTAGGAGGGACGAGTTCTGGCGGCGCCCTCGCAGCCTTCCACACGTGCGTCATCAGTTTATAAGTTGAATCCCGCGAGAGAAGCGAGCCAAACACATGCCTCTCGTCGCGCGTACACACGCCGACAGCGTTGGGGATTATACGCGCAACCTTCTCTTTAGTTATCCTGAGCACTGATGTTGTTGGGATTAGTAGCTGGAAAGGAAGAAAATTCTGTGATTAGTAATCGTACGCCACTGGGGCGATCGCACCCTTCAAGTCGGCCCGTGGATGTCGCAAGGCCGACATAGGGAATCTAGAAGGGCAGCAGCTTCCTTCTGTGTATTATTCAATATATTGACTGCAATCACCAAGCCGCCTGAGCGTGGTGATAATGGCTAAACTCCCCTTTTTGGGGGGGCATGTCCAGCCGTGGACGCATGCGTGTTGATGATGTATGCACTGGGAGTGATTTTTTACAGTTTTCAATGGAACTATAAACAAAATAATTTAATTATACAAAACAATGTCAAAAAATCCGTTCTCGCTCACTGCATTTCCTCTACGCGCCTTTTAATATACCTTGATACCCTGACCGTAGACCCAATGTCGCTGAATTTAACACAAACATAAAAACAATAAATAAATAATAATGATACATAATTCACACAGCATCATCTAGCCCCAAAGTAAGCAGAGCTTGTATTATGGTCCTAGACTATAGATTAACATAATACACTACATATATAGATAGGTATCTTTTTCATTATACATAATAAAAACATCCAAACTATAAAAACAAATTAATGGTTTTTGAAGAAATAGGGAGGTACTTTTTGGATTTCAGCGATTAAAGTGAGTGAGTGGTTCATCCTATCAAATAACTGATATCCTAGACTAGCCATAAAGCTTACATGGATTTAGAAAATTAAAGAAATTTATATTTGATCACCAGAAGGAGCCGGCAAGTCTAGGGCACGACACAAGAGTATATAAATGTCTCTATGTCTCTATCTATTTGTATTTTATTGCTTTTTATTAGTGTGTTTTGGTTTGATTGTATTATGTTATATTATTATTGTGAATTATCCGTATCCGTAAAGTGGCTCTGGCGAAAGACCAGCGTTAGATGCTAGTTTGCTAGTCATCCAACACATGCTGAGCCAGAGCCAATTTTGTAAACAGACTTTGTCACCATTTGTTATTTTTGTCCTCTTTAATTAAGTTTTGTTTGTATTATTACGAATGTGTTGTGTACGTTTAGTACTGTTTATAAAATAAATATATTTTATTCTTTTATTTATTCTTATTCCATAAAATCATTTTGATTTTAAAACCTGATGTGCCAAGATCTCACCTGACCGGTCATACAATAAGGAAAATGAAAACAATACAAAATTGCCTTGATTAATTGCTTTTGTATGATGTAATAATTAATATATAAGTAGGACAAACATAATTTCGTCCAGCTTACAGGTAAGTATTGTAATCGGTTGTACACAACTCGGTACAAAGTGGAAATATTACGTACGTACTCATGGATATAACAAACACAGATAACAATGCACCAAATTAAACCCAATTCAAATGAACACTAAACTCACTTTACAACAAAACACTTGCACATAGATGAGTATTCCACCGCAAATATTATATCGTAAAAATTGAACTAAGCCAACCGCGAAGTAGTTAATATATTTGACAAATGAATCCAATTCTATTTGTAGACTACTACAAACTTATGTTTGCTGGTGGACGAATTCGGAACTACAAGTGTTACATAGAAATTATTCTCTAACTAACTTCTGCTCGCGACTTTGTACGCGATTTCACAGGACAAAAAGTTTATTGTTATTTCAGGTTTAGAACCAAATGTATGCGAAATTTTACCCCGATCTGTTCAGTAGTTTTGGCGTGATGAGGTAACACCCATCCACCCACCCATCGATCTATCCATCTACCCATTAAAACTTTCGCATTAACAATATTAGTGTGATTTGAATACAATGTTCTAGCCAGCGCCATTGACAATACATAAGTTTGTGGATTTTCGACACAAAAATACCTGTTTTGTAATTGGCTAACGATGATCATTTGTTTTGTGATTGAACGGTGGCGACATTTATCTTTTAGGTCATCATCAAACTAATATGTGAGTTCGGCTTGATCTATTTTTGCTATCTATCATAATTATTTACACTGCCGGCCAAAAGTTTGAGACCACCTACATCAAAGTAGGAAAATGAAATAAAACTCAAAAAAGCAAGAGGTTTAATTATGAATTAAAATACTTATTTACACATACATTATGAAGAAAACAAAAAAATCAAGAAAAATCAATCATTTACTTTAAAAATGTCGCTCATATTTTATACAGATTTTTCGTCGAAAAACCCTCCCTTGCATTTTATTACTACTTTCACTATTCTTGGCATACGAGCAATCAATTTGTCGATTGTATCTTGTGATATATTGTTCCAGCTTTCTTGTAAAGCCTTCCACATGTCTTCTTGCGAAGTGGGACAACAACTGCGCACATTTCTATCAAGCTCTTCCCACAAAAGCTCAATCGGGTTGAGATCCGGACTCTGAGGGGGCCACACCATGTTTTTTAAAACCCCTTCTGTTTCTTTGTGTTCTAAATAACCCCTGCATAATTTTGAACTATGTTTTGGGTCATTATCTTGTTGGAAAAAAAATCCATCTCCAATTATTCTTGAACCAGACGGAATGGCATTTTGCTGTAGTATTCGTTTATATTGCTCCTTTTTCATGATTCCTTCGACTCGTACCAAATCTCCGGTTCCATGGCCCGAGAAGCATCCCCAGACCATAATGGAACCACCACCATGCTTGACTGTTGGCACCACACAGTCTGGCATCATCTTTTCCTCGACGTTACGTCGAACAAAAATTCGTCGTTTTGAACCAAATATTTCAAATTTGGTTTCATCTGACCAAAGAACTTGTTTAAAGTCTTCTTCAGTCCAGTCTCGATGGGTAAGGGCCCACTGCATCCGTTTCTTTTTGTTTTGTGGCCTTAGTAGTGGTTTTCGAACGGCGACGCGACCAAATAACTTAGCATCTCTCAAACGTCTTTTTACTGTAGTCAATGATACAGGTTCTGATCGGGATTTGTTCACTTCTACGCGGATTTCTGGTGCTGTTAGGCGTCTATTCCGCTTGCTGGTAGTGACGATGAAGTGATCCTCGCGAGAAGTGGTAGTTCTCGGCCTTCCCGAACGCGAACGATCTTGATTACTGCCAGTCTCCTTGTATCGGGTTATTGTGTTATGAACACAAGTCTTCGACAACTTAAGTTGAGAGGCAATCGCACGTTCAGATTTGCCTTCGCCGTATAAAACAACTATGGCAGAGCGAGTTTCACTGCTAATTTCGCGAACTTTTCCCATTTTAAGATGTCTTCACTGTAACAACGACGAGCTCAGACTAATAAGGTAGAAAATAATTTACTCCATAAAAACTCAGGTACTAAATATGTTTTAGGAAGCTAAACTATCCCTGATATCGGTTAACGCGAAACAAACCCAAAACAATAAGTAATGAGCAGATCATAAAAATATTACAATGACTCTACCACCTGGTCCTTGCGCGGCGCTCATTGATGTTTTGAAACAATAGACCTTTTTAGGATGATAACTTAAACAACAACATAAATAATGACTCTTAGAAATTCTTTAATAATAATAGAATACGCAGGTGTTCAAATTAGCTCATTATCATATGTGTACTTTGAAATATTTTGTTGGTGACAAAGATTTTTACAGTGGTCTCAAACTTTTGGCCGGCAGTGTATGTCTGTTTTAATAGTACCTACTGTATAGCACCAAATAAATGCATTTCTAAGTCGTCTCTATGATTAAATCAAAATTACTGAACATTGTAACACAAGCACTGCTTAGTATGGGGCTAGATGACGCTGTGTGAATTGTCCAGCATTATTTAAAATGATTTTTATTTTATTGCAAATTTTCCGAGATGCCTGGAGAAGTTTTGTGTCTGAGGTCAATATCCATTTTGGGTCACTGAGCGACAGCAGTGTATTCATAGTTCTCAAAAACCGGAAGTCGACTCATATGAATCTTCAACATATTTTATTTATTGATAATGGTCGAGCTTTTAGCCACCAACTCACTTAAGGCTGGCCTATGCCCCAACGACCTTGAGAACACAAAATAATTATCTGTGGCCGTATAAATAATTTGTTTTATTCGTGAAAAGTACCATTTGTGTAATACACATGAAACGTAATATTTGTCTAATACGCCAGATTTTGGATAACAGTTGTGTTTCAGTTCACAGGATCTATCAATCTAAATCTTTTGAACTTTTAGTCTCAATTGGACGACTGCTTTAGCTGCAGTATTTTTTAGATGTCTTTTAAAATTGGGATTTTCCATGAGGCTGGTATAATTTGTATTTTAAGTTGAATGATGTTGTTAAGTCTATTATTCAATTTAATATAATATGGATGTATCAAATTATTAAATATCGGCAATAATTTGGTAAACATTGATATAATTTAAAATTTAATACGTCAGACGTTAGTTAGTTTCCTTTTATTTTGCGGAAGCTGGATGTTAAGCCACAAATTTGACGACCGGTTGGCGTGGCGGGCGAAGGTCCGCCTGCGACGCAGGAGGCTGCGGGTTCGATTCCCGCCTTGGGACAAATGTTTGTACTATCTGCAAATATTTTTTCAGGGTGTTCTGGGTATTTCCTATGTATAATAAAAAAAATATATATGTAATGTATTGCATTAAGTTTATCAATCATCTAGTACCCATATCACAAGCTCTGCTTAGCTTGGGGCCTAGATACTGTGTGGATTGTCCATCATTATTTATTTATAAATAGAAATAGATACACGGTTATTTTCCTTTTTTTGTATTTGTTTGCCATACTAATATTATAAATTGGAAAAGTAACTCTGTCTGTCAGTCTGTCTGTCTGAGTCTGTCTAAACGGCTGAACGAATCTTAATTAAATTTGGTATAGAGATAGATGGTATCCCCATAGGCTACTTTCTATCTCGGAAAAGAACGTGCGAAGCCGCGGGCAGTAGCTAGTGTACTATAAAATAAATTACATAATGTATACCCAATGCAACAAGGGGTCAAACCTGTCATAAAATACATATGTTAAGTTTGACATTACATAATTAGGCCTTGACCACGCATAACAGAAAGAGGCATATTGATTAATGTAGGCGCGAATGGTGTTTTGGATCAAGGCACTTTATTTTCAGCTTGAAGTGTGGTATTGTACCTTTACCTGTCAAGGGAAGGCTATGTCCAACAGTGGACTGGTAAGAGCTGTCGATGAGATGTGTGATGTGATAATTAAGACGCTTTTGAAAAATCTTAACCGTGCACGTTGAGCTACAATCTATAGAGTAACAAACAGACAAAAAAAAATGTCCGCGTCAAAGTCAGCGCACGTTACGCAATGCGCGGAGTTTTTGTTTAGTTGTAAGGCACCCGCAATCCTCCTAAAACGTCCGCGATGCCAAATGCTTGGTGATATCCTGCTCAAATAACAGCAGATACCTACGTACGTAAAAAGCATGGTGTTCCATGTTATAGGTACGTTTTATAACAAATTTATGTATCCACAGTGCATCTTTCCATTTTAATTTATATGTATAATTTAAATTTTCTTAGCAGCATAAAATGCTCACTGCCCAACCCGCAACGCTTCGATAGCGTATCTCTTTCACACATTAAACATCTTTTAGGGTAAAAGAGAAACAAATAGTCTCGCGCACATTGTTACGAGAGTACGCACACTGAGTGAATTATGATGACATTGCATACAAGACAATCAAGATAACGTCTAAATTTCAAATGTCATTGTGAACTATATAATAATAATGTCTATGTATGTAGAACGGGGCTCGGTCTTTTTTTGACTGCTGTCAGTTTGAGATTGTGGCTCTATAGAATGTAGCTCAATGCCCGTGCGTCGATTTTTTTTAGAATAGATGCGTCTAGCTAGAGTGCTTAGAATATTTAAAACACTTTAAGGGTGATCGTCACGAGTTGGCGCGAGATTCCAATATTTTGGTTTTTAGTTTATTTCTGCGTTCTACAAGGAATAAAACTAACGGAAAAATAATTTGCCGCAAATCGTAAACAATTTTCTATTAACCTATGAAAAAACAAACTTTGGTTCACTGGTATTTTTAGAGCATTTGGGAAAATATGAAATTTTGGGCTAAAAATCAACATTTTCCCAAATGCTCCCAAAATACAATTGAATCGAAGTTGGCTTTATCATGGATTCATAGAAAATGTTTTACGATTTGCGGCAAATTACTTTTCCGTTGTTTTATTCCTTATAGAACGCAGAAACAAATTAAAAAATTTGAATCTCGCGCCAACCCGTGACGATCAACTTTATCTTAACTAGCTCACCTTGGTCACATATCCGAAGACGTTGGAGTAAAATGCGAAGTAGTTTTTCGTGATGTAAAGGTGCCCTTGGAGTAATAGATCGCCGACCAGAGCACATGAGTAATCTGAAAAAAAAAAAAAGCAAATTTCGATAAATATCACAACTTACTAGCATCTGCCCGGGGCTTCGCTCATTTGGTACCTAGATAAAAAATAGTTTAGAGCAGTCAGTGATAGATAATGTAACTTGGAGTAAAATATATTTTTTTAAATCAGACCAGGCAGTTCAGATTTTATCGTAAAAACAATCTAAAAAAATTTATAGTTTTGTAAAAACTAAAAATCGACTTAGAATCCCTTAGTTTTAAATTCTTTTTTTTAACATTTGTGGGATAACATTTTCAGGGGACCATCTCATCATCCTCTATTCTATACAACTGCAAAAGAATCATCCAAATCGGTCCATAAAATACTGAGAAATCGACGGACATAGTCAAAGTCAAAAACTCTTTCCCATAAATACAATAAATGTACAATTAGAAAAGGTCAAATTCTTAATAATTAAACAGTGACACGGAAATAAATTGATATTTTTAATTTCAGTCGCTCCGGTATGTAGACTAAAGTAAAGAAGCGACGAAGAAACCTTTAGCCTGTTAGTTAGTTGTTATTTTTCGAGTTGGAGCAAATCCCGTCCCAAGCATTTTTATCCTCTAGATAATCTGATATTTTATAGTAGGCCTTTTTACACAAGGTTTTACATTAAAAAAACATACATACAGCCAAACACCAAGCCGAAGAACCTCATCCTTTTTTCGAATTCGGTTAATAAATACCAATATTACCTCATTATAATATTAGTAGGCATACACAGATTATGAAAGATATTTTAAAATAAACATCATGCTAACTAACTGGATTTAGGCCAACGCCCGATCTCTGAACTTTTGAGGT
Source organism: Eupithecia inturbata (assembly GCA_963662085.1). Taxonomy (NCBI): domain Eukaryota; kingdom Metazoa; phylum Arthropoda; class Insecta; order Lepidoptera; family Geometridae; genus Eupithecia; species Eupithecia inturbata. The sequence continues at coordinate 2,997,987 of OY759194.1, read as the reverse complement.
TTCTCGACCGTACACTTAAAATAATACACTCCACATCAAAATCGACCTATTTAATATAAAATACGACACGAGTAAGTATTAAACTCAAACCTCCTAAGAATTCACAAAAAAATGTAGGATTTACTAATCTGTTCATTGTTTACGGAGCTGAATTTAATCAAAATCACAATGAATTCAAATCTGCGAAGATTTTAGTCAGAATTTCTGCTTGAACTAATCTGTTAATTATTAAAGCACATGACCGAAATCCGTACAAAACGTCATAATCTTCACCAGTAATAAAATACCCTAAAATAACTTTACACTTGTCAAGTAGCTCGCCCCTGTTTAACATGCAAGTCGAAAGAGAAAGCGCGAGCTTAAAGACAATCTGTCGAACCACTGTCACACAATCATAAAAAGTTTTAATCGACTTTGTTAGTTTCGTCTAAGAAAGTTTTTTTTTCTTGGTTAGATACAATCTAGCCTACATACGAGTACATTTCATTTCCTAATTTGGATTCAAATCCTGTCATACTTAAAGATGATGAGGTGAAAACTGTGTTAGTATTTTCTTTTCAGTTTCGAAATTGCTCTGCTTTTATGTCAGATACAATTTAATGAACTTACCCTTGCTTTACTTGGTACGTATTGATAACTTACTAAGAACCTACCATATAAATTCATAGCTGAACTAACTAATGCCACTTAAAAGTTAGCTATACGATACGAATACGCTTTATTACACACCAAGTAACAAAAATACAAAACAGGAAAAGACGAACACACTTAAGGTATACTCGACCGCGATCCTTGCCTCTTTGTAATTTGAATTGCATCTTAGAGCAGCCGATGATTGAAGTAGAACTGCTAGCTGCAAAGCAAGCAAGTAAGATATCTTCCACTGGGTATACTACTGGGTCAGTCTCAACGCAGCACCCACAGTATCCTGTTCCCTAATCCCATTTAGCGACACTGACCTACTTTAGAAGAGTACGAGTAGATGTGGGTTATATTTGTCACATGGTGTCATAGGTTACGGCATGAGAGCGAACGAGACTAAATATTTTTATGGGGCAATTTATGAGCAGTCCAATATGTGCCTGTTGTTTTGATGATAGGGGGATATTTAGGTGAGGTCTACCTATAAAATAGTAAGTATCAAAGCAAGGTAAAATACGTAATTTTTTATTAGATTAAGATAAAAATAAGTTTATGATATCTCTGAAAGTTCCGGTCTGATTATGAAAAAGGACATGTATATCCAGACCGCAGGGAAGTCCAAAAAGCCGGGTTGACGACATCCGACAACACGCAGGCCGTGATTGGATGTCGAGGGCTCAAGACCATCTAGGAGTGGAGGCGATTGGAGGAGGCTTACATCCAGAAAGCTTTATGGAAGGCCGCAATGATGATGATGTTTGGTATATCCAGGTATAACGTAAGCAAAAGCTGGTACCTACCGGAGATTCTGGTAATAACCATGAGCAAGTGAGAGAATAATAATACATCTTTAAATGTTGAACGTAGTGGAATTGTCAAAGACTTCTTCTATTTATCGTCAGCGCAATTTTAAGATAACCTCACACGATAAGCCTAGCATAACTCGGTATATTCCAAGCCACGAGGCAAACAGCCTTGAGAGTTACACAATAGTTGAATGAACTAAGTTACCGTAGGCCCAATGTAGGCCATAAAGATAGTAGCTATTTAAGAAATCTTTTCGAAAGTACATATTGATATTCGCACAGCGTAAATCTCAGGTACTAGAGATGTGTTATGTTGGTTGCTAGGCGGAATTTTTCACATGACGTCAAACAATACAATCGCTCGTCGACTTTTTTTCTACCAAGTCGCGGCTAACAATCACGTATTAAAGTTACTAATTAGCGGCTAATGAGAAGATATATGATCCCCAACCCGCATGCCCAGCGTGGGGATTATGGGCATTACCCCCCGTGAGATTAAAGCCAACAAGGCGCTTATCAGGGGGAGGCCTGGGTCCAGAATTGGACTAATATAGGCTGTGGAGGTGGAGGAGAAGATATGTGAAATTTCAAATAATAGTTGTATCAGTTATTGTGATTATTTCAACTTAGCAACAAAGTATAAATCTCGTGAAAGTCAGGAAAGCCGGAGACCTTGAACTCATCTCATCCTTCTTAAAGCCTTTGCAAAAGGCAAGTCTTTCAGTCGTTCCAGCTGACCTCGACTCAAATATTCATTCTTTTAGAGGTAATCCTAAATTAAACGGCTATACAGAATTTTGCAAATTAAAAAACTATTAAAACTTAGTATTATTGGTGGCGGGACGATCTCGTAGCTTTTAACAACTCATTATGAGAGACTGCAAAATATCGAGATGTTTGGAAATTTATGGGGGTGGCCTTTGTACAGCGGTGGGACGAGATAGGCTGATCCCAGAGGACCTTCTAGTATTCAATTACGCTCCCCACTCTTCATTTAGTTTTGTCTAAACGTGATTTTAGAATCGCAAGTTTAGAGTAGACAAGATTGTCTACTCTAAACTTGAGTAATGACAGGTAGGTAGAGATCTACCTACCTGTCTTTATGCTATACCTACATAATGATAATTTTGGTTGACGTCTATCATGTTGATTACGTCGTCCAATCAGTAACAATTTACAAACTTTTAACAATTTCAAGACTACAACTACATCTTACGCTGATCTAACGTATCAAAAACATCAAATAATGTATCACAACATATTGATTTCACCTGTAGAGCTTACCTTGCGGTTGATTTGATACTGGCTCGTATTCTATTGTTACCCACCGCAGCAGGTATGTATGTAGGTACCTAACTAGTACGTACCATTTAAAACACCTTGACAACCTTTTCTTATAATATAATATAATACAATACAATTTGTATTGTACTACATTAATATAAAATTAAGAGCAACAACATCCCTGAATGAAAATTTAAGATATTTTATTTAAAACTTCGACGTTCGTTTGCGGATTTTAGTAGATTTTACTAGTAGTGTTTAGAGCTCGATCTATCAATGTGATGCCGAGCAATGAGCATGGCGCGTGCTCTCTGCGCACTGAAATCCGCAAACGGAGTAAAGTTCAAGACATTAGTATAGTCAGCGCATGTTGGGGGATCAAGTGGAGTTGGGCAAGACACTTGGCCAGACGAAGTGTGGACAAAAGCTCTGACTGAGTGGTGGCTGAGAGACGTTGTAGGAACAGAGGACTTCCACTGGCGCAATGACTTGATGACATAATACGTAAAACGGTAGTCTACACCTTGCCCAGATTAGCACAGGACCGAGGCGAAACGCATAGAGATACATACATAGAGAGGGCTATACCCAGCAGTGAGTCGACAAGGGCTGACCATGATGACAATCAGCAATTTTTTTTCAGTAATTTATGTTTTCGTGCTCTCAGTACGGGGAAAGAAGGCACTCGCCGTTGCGATTGCCTTAAATTCTTTCCCTATTCAATGGTAGATTATTTTCTTCTTTGCTAGTTAGCAACGAGACAGGTTTTTGACGTTTTTCGCTGCGATTGGTATAATACGCCCCGTAACCTGGATTTAGGTAGGCCATTGCTTATACCGTCAAGAAAACTTGTAGTGTGAAATAAACTTACAATTGAGCACCTTCTCCTCCGGCCCGACCTGCGGGAAATGCCTCTGGAACTTCTTCTGCCTGCTTTTACTCGGCTGCTTGCCTTCCGCCGCGTCGCCGGTCCCGTTGGCGCGGACCGACACGGCCGATCCCGACAGCGGCTTGATCGCTTGCCTGGAAGGACACGGACTTTGAGTAAAGCACTGTAACTTTCCTATCCTCAATTCTTCTCCTTCGTAACGCTCTTGTCATAGCGGTCGTGGTCATCACGTTTATTATTGTTGGGTGGCTCTTGTGATTCGCCTCACGATGTCTCGCCATCTTTCTCTATTTCCTAAACTTTTCTACTATTATTATAAAGGTGAATGTTTTTGCCGTTGTGCCTGTGTGAAGATGTTTGGCTGAAGACAACGCCAAAACTACTGAATGGATCATGGTAAAATTTTGCACACATAAAGATCCTGGAATAACATTAAAGGCTACCCACTTTATATTCCAAAAAACGCGTGCGAAGCCACGGGCAGAAGCTAGTTCTGCATAAGTCTTCATCGGACATTGGGGAAGAAGCCAACCAGGGTACCTACTTATCGGAAACACTTTGGATTTAATGGAGATTCAATGGAATTGGACATAAGATTCAATGAAACTTCAATGGATTCCACGCATGCGATAAGCTATCGAAGTGGATTTGTTCTGCAGCATAAGCAGTCGGAAAAAACCGCCAACTTGCAGACGTGGATACTTCTAGACTAGTTTATATCAGCTACTTCCATAGTATTATGGTAAACAAATATCTCTCTACTGTGAATAGAATCACTATATTTACGCTACCGCTACCGCAGAGCACAAAAATGTGTATTCAAATGTGATTCACGTAAACTCTTTAGATACATTTTACACTGAATGAAATAAATTTTTGCATTAATTTCTACATCAATCACAATTTAGTGTTTGGACATCACCTCGCATGTTAGTATCCGATGTTTGAAACGAACAAAGGATGTTACGATACTCTCCAAAGTGCACTTTCTAAACAAACACATGTGTGCAGGAGTGGGAAACATTAAAGCATATCCCAAATAAAATCTACTTCGACGGGACCTGATCCCGCAATCTTCCCTCAGTACGGAAATGCGCTAAGAAGTCAAGTGACCGACTACGCGTCGGTCACTTGACTTTTTAGCGCTCGTCGTGACGACGACGAGTCGAAAATCTTTGGGACATCCCAAATCCCGGACTCTAGCGCCGAATAATTCATTGATTATGATTACTAATAGGTATAGTAATTGGTAGCGCATTCCAGTACTGAGGTGAGGTCGCGGGTTCAAGTCAAGTCGAAGTCGATTTTTTTTGGGTGATACTTATAACTTAATTTCTTAGAAATTTCCCTCGAAATTTCCCTTAGTAGGAAAAATCTTTGATAATACTGCCAATCTCTTGGTTAGCAGAAATATAGTAATCTCTCGAAATAGAGACAGATTTTCTGTCTTCTTAGACATAGAATAACATTTTTTGTTCTTGGTAAGATTTATCCTGAGCTTTTATTTAATTATAAAATCGCCTCACAGTTTTGGCCAAGACGATATGATTCAAAGACTGTTCACTGTCAGAGATAAACAGTTACCATGGAACAAAGAATCTAAAGAGAGAGAGAGCCGCTTATTTAGAAACACGTTTACTGTTGAAACGAGCGATTGTACAACGAGCCGGAAAACTTATCTTTACGTGGAATTCAATGGAGATAATGGGGATATTCAATTCCCTTCGTGGAAATCCCATCAGGGCCGTATTTGTTCTAGATTAAGCCGGGTTTTAGTTAGCGTTAAAGTCAGTAGATTCAAAGCTTTGAAATTCCGGAAATTACAAAATTTTTGGGAGAGTCTTATCTCAAGGTTCGTTTATTGATTCGTGAGTAATCGCGAAAAATACACCTGCAGGTTTAGATAATAAAAATAGAGTACCTCTATCTACCTATCTTATGATAAGACACTAACATAACAACACAATAAGGTTTTTATGTTATTTTTTAATGCAATAAAGTGTTCATTCATTCATTCATTCATTCAATACAGGGTGGATTTTTTGGACGGGGCAGTAAAGATAGGTACCACCGGTGTAGTAACAGGAAAATAGTATTAGGAGACTATCCATATTTTTATGAGAAATTTTCATCCCTAGTCACAAATCCTTTTAAAAATTTACAGTTAACTAGAAAATATGCATTTTACACGAAAACTTTTATGTTGCCAATCGATCCTGTTTATTTTATTGATCAAAAACATCTATCCGACTAACTGAGGTTGGAATACTAAAAATGTCGGAAATCACAAAAACCTTTTCTCATACATTTTTGAAGGGGTTCAAGAGTAATTTTATTTTTTTTAGTTAACAAACCTTTGCGTCTATAACGACTTCGAATATCGAACTCAAAAAATATAATAAAAATAAAATTTTGAAAATACATAACACACGCTACGTTTTTCATTTGTTTACATACCTGCGTAATCACTAATCAGTTTGTCTTTAGGTTTTTTACGGTTTTTTAGTATTTTAGTTTCACAAGGTTTTGGAAGCTGCGATGATTTCCTACGAAATTAATGGGAAAAGATTTTTTGCGATTTCTGGTTACTTTTTAAGTACTCCAACCTCAGTGATGCTGGGGCAACACTACCGGGAAATTGCAATGCTCATCATCGCAATAAATCTCGCGGTAACTAACGCTATAATTAACACTGTAGCGTGGCCGCCTCAACGCAATAATTCTCGCGATGTCTCTTTGATGTACCACTCGATCTATCGCCTAACGTCAAACGGCAATGTGAATGCCGTTGTAAAATTATCGCGAGAAGTCGTGGCCACACCAACGCGCAACGCTCAACGTCCAACATCGCGATAATTAACGGCATTTCCCGGTAGTGTGGCCCCAGCATTAATCTGATATAAGTTTTTGATCAGTACGAGAAACACTGATCAACATTAATTGAATTATTAAATTGGCATCAACAAAAGTTTTCGCAAGAATCAAGATAATTTCTTACGTTGTTAGGAAAAATACCCCCATTTTCCAAGCACGTTCACTCCACTTCTCGGGCCATTGAAAGCACAACACAGACTGGGCAGGTCCCGTAATTCTTTCAGGTTTTATGTATCCATACAAAATTGAGCAAAACAAAACAAGACGAAATTGGACTTTATCAGAAACAAAATAAGAGACAACCCGGAGATGATACACATGCATTAAATATATGATGACGCGGGTATTCTACGTAAGTTATTGAATTTTAATATAGGAATGTATAATGTTTCACATAATGAGGTTTTAGGTCGACTAATCAGAAAACAGAACGGTAATAAAACTATATTTCAATAAAAAAATAGGTCGGGAGCAAAAACTTTGAAAAACTACGAGTATGTATGAAAAACTAAATTACATGCAAATTGTTTTGCTTTTGTTGTTTAGTTGATGTTTAAGATTTAGAATTATTTATTTAAATCCCATCGATCTAAGTAAAAAAGGGGAGATGAGGTACTAGCTTCCCGAAAGTAAGGCTCAAATTAGGTCCAATTAGGTCCACCCACCTCAGTCATAGTCGAGCCAGCGGCGTTCGTGATACGCGTGCATGCTACGCATGCTACGACGTACTTTAGTGTGATTTATTGACTAAAATACTACAGCAATGCCCTCGAGTTTGTTCATCACAAGATTGGAAATGTAACTGTGAGCGAGTGTTTGCGTGTAGTTGTAATACAGACCAGTTGTTGAGTAAGCGCTGGGAGAACGTACCATATCTACAGATTTTCCTTATATCTATCTAATCAAAAACATAAATGTGAAAACTAGCCAAGTTCGTAGAGATAGAGGCTTCAGCGATAAAAGAGCTCGTAATCGTATAGATAGGTGCCAAGTTTCATAGCAGTTCATAATATAAGTATGTTACGTACTTTCATTATTTAATTTGTATCTTGGCAAGTCCAACATTAAAACAATGTGGTGGATTTAAACTTGCAAAGACTTCAATTAAATAATGAAAGAACGTAAGAAGTATCTTATTTTTCATGAATGATTTATTTTTAAATTTTTTCCAGATTTGGGTCATTATCATGCGTATGTTAAGAAAATTACATGTTTCACTGTGTTGGATAAAATTTATTACGTGTGGAATTTCTAATACAATAGATCTATAATCCAATAGGTATTCTGAAATAACCTCACGAAAATCAATATCGGTACCGATATTGATACATCAAAATGTAATTTTTTTTATGAATTCTGATTTTTTCGTCCGATAGTTTGATCATCTACCTTCATACCACATTTCAACTTCCTAGGTTACCTAAAAGTGGTTTAGAATTTTGATGAACTTGTTTTAAAAATGGCAGTTTTGGACCTCATAACACAATATTTAATTATGAAAATAAGGGTTCACACATGGATCTTACTAAACATGCAAAATTGCAAGCCTGTAGGTTTGATAATGTCTGAGATATAGACGGGAGCAAAAGTGTGCCCAATGGTTCGTATAAAGATACACACACACTGCTATGCTATTGCGTCGCACGTTTCATTCCGAACTTGGCTGGACGCTCTAGCGCGCGTCTCAATGTTAAATCCACATACATCGCACATAATAAATCTTATCCAACACAGTGAAACATGTAATTTTCTTAACATACGACAATGTACCTAATATGTAAGTAACGTTTTCCACTGAGTAAAAATTTATTAAATGATTTTTTTTTTTAATAAAGTTTTAGAAAAAGTTATATATCTTTCATTATGCAAGCGGCTTTAAAGTTTAAAAAGATAAGTTCAACACAAATGAGAATCAATAACAATCAAAAAATATTGGGGTCATGATCATGTAACGAAGAAGAGCTGAATTGTTTAATTAGGGGATTATTGAATGTATCATGGTTTGAAATAGGTACATAATATTTTATAATTTATATAGGAAAACTTGGAGGAGGTCTATACTCGAAAGAGGCCTAGGTAATTCGTGTTTATGACATGCGTAAGTTAAATTATTGTAAAAATTTGTTATGATATAATAATAGGCTTCATTATTAATAATATTAGGATATGAAATTGGCGTTTTTCGTACTGGCCACTTTAATCACAAATTTCTCCTCTTTGGTAAGGAATTCCAAATTCAAATTTGTACAGCTATAGACTCATGTATTTGTGCTTCGATGATCGTCATTCATTTGTTTTTTTTCTTCTTTTTTTTTCTGTTTGCGTCACTCATTTTACAAAATGGAAAACTTAAAATATCGCATTATTTACGAGTACGAGTTCCGCCGTGGCACTAGTGCTGCGGAAACAACTCGAAGGGTGAATGATGTGTATGGCGGTCGTGTTGCAAAAGAAAACACAGTTCGTTTTTGGTTCCAACGTTTTCGTTCTGGAAATTTTGACCTGCAGAACAAGCCCCGTGGACGGCCTGAGACTCAAGTTGATAATGAAGAGTTGAAGGCTATTGTGGAAGCGGATCCATCGCAAACCACGTCCGAGTTAGCTGCAGGCTGCGATGTTAGTGATAAAACTGTTTTAATTCACTTGAAGCAAATTGGGAAGATTAAAAAGCTTGAAAGGTGGGTACCTCACGAATTGACTGAAGCAAACCGGCAAACGCGCGTCGACTGCTGCGTTACATTACTAAACCGGCACAATAATGAAGGTATTTTAAACCGAATCATTACCTGTGATGAAAAATGGGTTCTTTACGATAATCGGAAGCGCTCAGCGCAATGGTTGGATCCTGGCCAGCCAGCCAAATCCTGCCCCAAGCGAAAATTAACCCCAAAAAAGTTACTTGTAAGCGTTTGGTGGACTAGTGCCGGTATTGTTCATTACAGTTTTCTCAAATCTGGCCAGACTATTACGGCTGATGTCTATTGTCAGCAATTGCAAACCATGATGGAAAAGCTAGCGGCTAAACAACCTAGGCTGGTCAATCGCTCCACGCCACTGCTGCTTCACGACAACGCTAGACCACACACTGCGCAACAGACGGCTACTAAATTAGAAGAGCTTCAATTGGAAAGTCTAAGACATCCTCCGTACTCCCCGGACCTTGCTCCAACAGATTACCATTTTTTTCGAAATTTGGATAACTTCTTGCAAGGGAAAAAATTCAACTCCGATGGGGCAGTCCAAATCGCCTTCAAAGATTTTATTGATTCCCGTCCGACTGGTTTTTTTAGTAAAGGGATCAATGAACTACCTATAAGATGGCAAAAGTGCATAGAAAATAATGGTTCATACTTTGATTAATTAAATATATTATATTAAAAAATATTCGACTTTTTGTTCCTCCCATACAAAACGCCAATTTCATATGTAAGGACCTAATATATAGATATAATAATAATGCTGAATACAATTCACACAGCATCATCTAGCTCCACGCTAAGCAGAGCTTGTGTTATGGGTACTAGATGACTGATATAAGTACTTAATAAAACACATTACATAGATAGATAATTTTATAAAATACCCAGGACTCCTGGAACAAATATTTGCAGAGCGTACAAACATTTGTCCCAAGGCGGGAATCGAACCCGCAACTTCCTACGTTGCAGGGCGGACCTTCGCCCGCCGCGCCACAACGATCGTCAAATAATATTAAATAATAATTTATGAAGCTTAATAGCATGCTAAGCTGATCATGGCTGTGCCCATTTTATATTTTAATTGCCATCCCTGTAACTCATGTTTACCAAAATAAATGAAATAGAAATATCCAGAAAAGAGTGTGGAAAGCTGCGCCAGAATCTATATAAAATAATGCTGGACAATAAATTACTAAGATAGGTTACCTACTTAGTTATAGTTCAACTTACAGGTCATTCATCTTCTGATGACCCCCACCGCTGGAGTCATCTGAATACTCAAATGACGCGTTATCCACCATTTTCATTCTAGTTTCACTTCACTATATCACTGTTTCACATTGCCCAACGTGTTTTTGTGCAAACATATACATAGAGAGTATTAGTTATCTAAATTAGTTGAGATAATTAATGTATTGGTCACGAGGAGCAGGCTTCACGTATTAGCGATAAATGTGAATACTGCACTTCAAAGGAGGATAAAACATATTCAAATCGGATTTACTAGTGAAATAATCGCACCACAACAATAGTCTTAAAATAAAAGATAGGATCATCGAATATATAATATCCATAAGTAGGCATACGGATTTGTAAGTACCTAAGCTTAATTCTCAAAACACAGAGTTAATTTGTAGAGAAAAGTTTTTACATTATTGTAATTTAGTTAAAATAGAATAGAGAAAAATTTAAGCTATGCAATCCGACAACGCATTATATAAAGTAGTTTAATGTTGCAGTGACGGAATTTAAATTAAAAGTCAAACAAGACTTGTTTTTTTTAAACTGGCTTCCATTATGATAAAGATTAGATAAGTGATGACACCGAAAAAAAAAAGATATAAAAATTACAGAATAAAAAACATTTTTAAAACGAATGCCGCGATAAACTAAGCAAAACTACTAATAGAACACGATAGAACAAAACTAAGACTACTAACTTACAAAATTAGTAAGTAAGTACTTTTGAAAAGCCGGCAGTTACAATTTAAATTAACATTCTATGTATGCATCAACATAATAACAATTACGTTAACTGAGAAGCATCTAAGCGTATACAACGATGACACAGATGATCAAGCCTGCATGCTACACGTGGGCCAAATTGTTCAACAGTGCAAATAGGACATTGAAATGTTAAAGATAGAGTTTCAGATAGATAGTGATGCTCGACTCAGAGCATACAAACAAACACATCCTATAAACGAGCTATATAGTCAATGTCCACCAGTAGAACTAAACATTGGCACGTGATGGCATTAGTTCGCCGGTCGTGCGTGTCAACATACGACAAAACTATCACAAATAAATCCACGATAATGTTTCGAATTCACACCATAACATTTCACAACAGAATCAGCACAAGTAACAAAAAAAATAAGAGATCTTTAATCGAACCATCGACAAAGCGCACCCAACGAACGACCCGCGCGATATCGCGAGTATAACTGTTGCAAACATTACACACAAACGCGACTTGTTATAATATCGATTGTGTATCGAATAGACGGTAAATTATCGCGGCGATAAGATAGGCGACCGTTAAGGCGTGTAATAAAATCATGCACTGCTGGTGATTTTCCGTATGGACACGAAAAGAAAAGAACACTTGCTTTTGCTTCCGAAACAAACAAGTTCGCGGCGAAAAAAACTAGTGCGACGACCTTGCGAGTAGTTGAGTTGAGACTAGCTAGAGTCGCCGAGACGGAACAAGAGTTCTCTGAATGAATCGAATTGCCGGAGCAGACCGCTATGGATAATTTAGAGAAAGGCTTGTGCTATTGGCTTACGGAATCGCCTGATGAGTGAGACTGACACCACACTATGCGAATGAGTGCTATACCAGTAAACTGGTATAAACAATGTCCAGGTATAGGTATCATGTTAGTAACGAAGTAAAGAGGCTGTTTGTAAATACTGTGTATTACGGTTAGATAGATCACAGTCATATAATTAATGATTGAGCAGGAATAGTTCGAAAAGCATGGTATCTGATGATTTCTAAAAAGGTCTCGGAACAAGCAGGAAAACAAGCTATATTATATACAATATCTGTAAATTTGCCTGGTTCTGAGGTCTGTATGATCATATTAACAACATGACGCATTGACGTTATATGAAATTGTTCGTATACATTTTATCTACATACCTAATACTTATGTTGTTTAAATTACATGTGAGTCAGATTATCGAGGTTTGTTATTGGTAAACACGGTTGGAAGTAGGTATGAAAAAAACCATACTTGTTTTGCGATCACTACAATCAGGGTCGTATGAATCGAGGGCGCGACGGGAGCATCTATATGATTTGCGTTGATTGGACAAATGGGCTCAGCAACATCACACGTGACAAAAGCACGTATGTACTCAGTGTTTTCCTTAGAGGAAGTATTAATTTTCTAAACACTTCCTGTTGGTTTCAAAATTAATATAACAGAATTTTTATGTAACAGTGTAATATAATATCGCCTCGTGTTAACTTGTGTTATAAATAAGTTATATTTCATATAGGTATATTTTGTAAATACATATGTAGGTACATACCTACATTATGTAAACGCGTGGTTAAATTTTCCTAGGACACATAAAAATTATTTGAAGATAGTATTTTTTTTTTTAATTACTTAAAGCGACAGGTTTCGACAATAACCATGTCAAGAATTTTAAATAATATTTCACATTAATAAACCTTTGCAATGTTTTTATAGCAAGGTTATTAGCAAGAGTACCAGGTCAACTTTACCGACGTCAAACATTTTGGTTATTATAATAGAGGTAGACAAATAAATCATCAAAGGTTAAACAACCCAAACAATTTGCTCACTAATTTACTCACCTACTTGAATTAAGTAACAACTTTAGGTTTTTGTAAAAGTTAAGACTTATGTTATATGCTCAAAAATATACGAATGTTTCAATGCGTGTGTGAAATAATTTTCATATCATAATTTAATTTAACAAGTCAATAACAACGTTACAATCATTAAAAAAATGCTATTATACTTTTTGCATTATGTATGTACTGAATTTAACATTCCCTGTGATTAAATAATGTGAAGTAATTTGTAATATTTAAGTAGTAGAATAATAAATGGTTATTTAATTTTATTTTAAATAAACGTTTTGGAATCGTTAATCATGGCAAGACCACAAATAGGTAGGTACATCATTGCGTTGTTGGAGATGAATCATTTCACTAGTTACTAGGCGGCAATTAGTGCCCGTATTGATATAAACAACTCCTAAGCACAATAAAACAAATATGCACGCCAAATATGTCATATCAATGTCTTAATAAAGAGTTTGACATGGTGTCATAAACCAATAGAAGTTACTTAGGTATTCAGTACTTACTAATTTCATGGAAGTTTAGGAACGAACAAAACTAAATAAATAAATTTAAAATACAGTAAAAACTAGTCATACCTAATAGATGTGTCAAATTATATTATAACTAAGTAACTTTTCAATGTCATGGTTAGTTATGAATACCTCACAAAAAAATTGCATAAACAAACTCTATTTCTAAGAACGTTTAACCATGTTGTGGGGAAACCTATTGAGTAAATTTAGCTTATTGACTTTATCAAATAAGATACTCATAATAGGATTTAACAAAAAAGTGAAGTTGCAGCGCGAGTCGAGCCGGCTCGGCAGAAGACCGCCTGGCCGCTGCGGCAGGCGGTCTTCTGTCGCATGACAACTGCGGTCAGACCGCAGTTGTCATACGACCGTGGCCGGAGATAGACGTGGCGTTTACCAGGGAACCGATATCTAAATACATACGTGCACTCCAGTTTTATTATTCTCCTTATTTATACAGGAACACACTGTACACTACGTTATGTGATGGTTGAGTACAGGGACGAGATCAGCTGGACTTCCTGCTACTACATAGTGGCTACAACTGCTGTGCGATTACGCAAAACCACCCATCCTATATTGAAATTTAAAAGCCCTGTGAATGACCTTTGTAGTTTGCTATTGTATGGATATGTATGACCATTCAAAGGGCTTTCAAATGTCAATTACAGAATGGGTAATTTTTGCGTAATTGCACTGCTGGTCTAGAATAGTGAAGAGAAAAAAGAGGAAAGGGACGCCTTTGCCCTGCAGTAGAAAAACAAATATTTATAATCATAAAAAGTTATAAGCTACATGGAGCTTCAATTAAAAACACTACATTCCATGCCATGTTGGAACTGACAGCTCATATTGAAGCGTCCTCCAGCGTTCTCCTAAATGAGAAAATCCTGAAAATCAAGTTGTTCGCTCAGACGAAGCAATTTCAAAGTTCTTTCAAGAACAGGAAAACCTATACACTAGCCAAACTCGATATAGAATGTTTGTAAACAAACCGCCCATACCTAACATAACATTCTTTTTGTTGCCGCGTTTTTTTATACGCAATTTCATTCATTACATGTCGATTTGAGACCTTCCTTCAATAAATATTGCTTACAAAATTATATCTGCAGCACGACGCCAAGCAAGTTAGTTATAGTTATTTGTCGACACAAATAATGTCTACATCGAATTTGGCTAGTGTATAGGTGCTTACTCAAGTACCCCGGACTGTACTTCAAAGTTTGTTCTTCACATTTACTACTACCTCCTGGTACTACCTCTTATCAAGGTTTATTATATTGAAATCAATTTGGAATGGTTTAGTATATCGAATGGAACCTTTATTTTCTTCGACCAATCTGCCAAATACTGACCAATATTTAGGCCAAAAACTTTTTTATTTACCTACCAAAAACTTCATGCAATTAGGCAAACATCAAAGCATTATCATTTACAGCTGAGTAAAGCCGGTGTCTGACCAATTTCTTGTTTATTTTAATGTTTTATTTACTTTTGCGTAGTACAGAAAGTATTCAACTTACTTGTATTCCTAGAATCTAGAATCCATAATTATTCGCGGTATATTGAACATAATCGATCGAATCCTTGACCTTCTTGGCTTTAAATTGCAAAATTAATTCTTGTTTGCCTACAACTAAAAAACTTAGTTATCTTTTGCTTAGAATCAGCACGTATTAAATCAACAAGCGATAAGTTTTAACTAGAAGACACATGTAAACCAACTAAAACGAATGTTCGTGTACGCACTGAGGGTAGACGAAGGTTTTTACAGTACCTTAATTTGTTGATCGATTCGACAAGCCTTATCACATCCAATAGGGACTGCTCATGTTCCTGTTTCATCATCTTCCCCATAGTGAATCTTATCCTAACATTCTAGACTTAACCAAGGCGAACATTCTAGATTTCACTGATACTAGGGTATTTTGCACGGCTGTATCAACATAAACATTTTGTCGACGCAGATCCTTGAATAGATTGAAAAACACGTTTCGAGCCCGTCGCGTCGTCAACACAACTGATCGACTAGTTGACAGCGAACGAAATCGAATACGCTGTGTGATGATAATGAATGGGTTCCTTGATAAAGATTATAAATTGCACATAATGGGACATTTTGCAATATCTCTGTGAAACTGCTACGACCTACGCACCTAACCTTCCTTATAAATTTTGACTACACTACACAGCTCACGTTTAATTTGTGACAGATACACCTTATTGCAATTAGCACTTAAACTAAATGTATTCCTAACATTGATGACAAAATTACTGTAGCTAGAAATAAAGGTAAGTAGGTAAATAAAGACGATATAATCAATAATAATATAAAGGAAGATTTGTGTGATACTAATTAAAGTAGGTAGGTAATTGAATTATTCAGTTTGTACCTACAGGCTATAATCTAAATTCACTTTCCTAACAATTTTTAAATATATTTTCACGGGCGTGAAGTATGAATGAATTTAGTAACACCTACGTATCTGAAAATAGGTTATTGACAAACGTATTTCGAGACGGGCATATTTGCATATCATATTTTCATATATTGTTACCTATAACAATACGTAACTATATTTAGCACAAACTCTATGAATACCGTATGAAGAACGCTACGGCTATGAGAAATTTGCGTAAGTTGAATGCCATATTCAAGGCTAGCCACTTTATAACTCTATTTTGCCAGCCATCCGCACTGAATCTTGAGAATCTGCCTACTTTTTACCCGACTATCAACGGAGTAGGGTTATGAGGTTGGCTGACACCCTATGTTATGTTAGTTCGATATTATAGGCGAACTTAACGGGTTTGGTTGTCAAACTAGGCCTAGATATCAGTACTTACGGGATCCCTGTGGTAAAAAACTCGATGTAGGTACATATAATTCAACATCTTTTATTTGGTTCCTTGAATTGAATGTGAAAACACGATTAAGAAAAAAAAACATGAAAGTGCAATGTTTCGCACATAATTTGGTCGTGATCTCAGGAATTCTGAGGTCTATTAAATGACTTAATAAGTCATTTAATACACCGCAGAATTCCTAATTAGAATCAAATCATAATATATTTGATACTAGTTATTTGGTTCCTTGAACCAGTTTCTTCACAAGTTGTGTAATTTTCATGTAAATAAGCAAAACTTGATGAGCGCCGCCGCCGTTCCAAAAACGTATGCTCTGTCCCGCTCCTATGAACGCGAAATCCCATGCCTATCCGTTACACAAAATAGCGCGCAATGCGCCCTCTTAACGAGTTATGTAAAGAACAACGGGACCCGGTTACGTATTTGCCGCCCTTGTGCTTAAGTCTTTCCGTTTGTCAGATCGCAGATCATTTGGTATAACGTCAGCCATAACTTTTTATAACAATCCATATTCAAAACAGTCCTTGAATAAAGTTAAAGGTACTTTGAACTTAGCTGCGGGTAAACTTACTAAATATATTTCGGAACACCTTGTATATTAAGGGGAAGCCTCAACGCGCCAATTTGATCAAATATTGCCTGGAAGAGATTGCTTTTAGCGATAAGGCCGCCAATTGTACTTAAATTGTTATATTTATTTATTGTTATAATGTTAGTTTTTAACTGGCAAACACTGGATGAGCACAGCTAAAGATAGAGACACCTGGAAATCTCTTGAAGAGGACTTCTCCTTCGACCAGAGGGGTTCTTGAGAAAAGGACTTCATACCTATTTAAGTGCTAAAACTTATAGAGATAATATTTATTATAAACCTTAGAATAAGTAGGTCAGTTTTTAAGTTTTCTGTTATTAGGATTTCAAGAAATAAAAGGCTTTTTTATTTTTATTTATATTTATTTATTATGGGTGTTTTCAAGTTTTTGGTGTACGATACAGTAATTATAGTCGTATATCTATCAGATTATCTACTAGCCCGACTTTTTGGAGCTTTTTAGACTTCTTACATCCATATTTAAGTATTGACTTGCTTATAATTTTGCCCGAAGGCTTATTGCCACAGCAACATACATAAGTTACGGACTTTTGTTCTGGGGTGAGCGGCATTGGCATTACTTATGGTTATTCTTAGCCAAATATGCTCGTTACTTTCGAGAGTTTAGAGTTAAGACGTATCAAGGGCATGTGTGATTGTAAAGGTTATAGCCCTGCCTGTATTTGCCCTTTCTAAGTTATGAATTACTAGCTGCTGCCCGCGGCTTCGCACGCTCTTTTCCGGGATAAAAAGTAGCCTATGTCCATCCCTAAGATACCATCTACCTTCCTGCCAAATTTCATTGAGATCCGTTTAGCCGTTTAGGCGTGAAAAGGTAACAGACAGACAGGGTTACTTTGAATTTATATTATTAGTATGGATACGAAAGAGTCCACGTGTAAAGGTAACCTTTTTATGGAACGCTGTACAAAATCATAAAATATTAATGTTGTTGTACATTAAAGTGTGTTGTTTTACAACACTTCCTGTTTTGATATCGACGATCAGTCGATAAGAGATTTACGTTGCCAAAACAAAATGTGAAGAACAGCAATCAACTTTTATGTCTAAAGATCGTGTTCCTATAAAACACGCTCATTCAAGATATTTTAATTAGAACTAGATACTCACAGGTCTATGTGAGTGTGCATAATCAAAGATAAACCAAAGCTAAGCGTACGCCTAAACTTAATATTTATTTTATTTATAGGTATAGACTTTAGATTACAAAAAATCTTAACAATAATTTAAAGTCCTTGAAACACTTGGCACGACGTGGTGAGGTGACAAGTCGGGAGGTAGAGTAGAACTACGGAAAACAGAAGCAGTGCTGGCGTCAACTAATCTAGCAGATTCTGCCATTATGGTTAGACATGCGCGATAGGTGTAGGTAGACGCTATTGCAAAAAATAACAATTAATCCTAGATGCGATGTTCCTAAGACCGATATGAATAACACAGATTGGAGACCTTACACCCACCACGTACTGCTGCAGCAGATACGGGCAGATGATAAGAAATGTTCTCGCTTGTCATGAATGTTGTGGTAAGTATGTACTCACTTGTCATGCTTGTTCCGCGGCGTCGTCGGCTCCAGTTGCAGCGGGGTGGCGGGTGCCGACCGCGGCACGTCGCGCCCGCCACCCGCCGAGCCCGCCGCGAAATTGCCGGTTGACCTGCCAACAAACATACATACGATGAGCAATGTTGCTATTACCTAATAATGGTAAATGATTGCCAATTGCACGGTCGACTAGCACCGTTAGAGGTACCTATAAGAACAGTGTTCTTGAAAAGAGTTACAATATTCATCCTGTACTCGATTTTGTAGTTTGTTTGAAATGCGCCGTCCTTGGGCATTAGAATTAGAATTTTGATCAGATCCGCACTGCTTTCAATAGTTTGCTTTTGTGTTTTTAAGGAAAGAAACAGTTCCTTAAAAACACAAAAGAAACAAAATTATAATGGGGACAGTTAATATCAAACCAAGAGGACAGACAGAGACGGTAGGGCGGCGCGGCGCGGCGCAGCGTTCTGTGGTCTTGCTTCGGTTGTTGTATGTGATGTATAAGTGAGGCGATGGCGATGCTGATCCCAGGCCGGTTAGATAATCTTCTAAGACTCGTAATGAGTATTATTGATTAATAGCTACCGTCCGCTATGAGCGGAACAGACTCTTTACGAACGGCACGGCGGAGGCGGTTTTTAGAGTTTCCCAAGAATAACTGCGCTGCGCAGTTTGCCCTCCTTAAGTCCATTCCACTCGCAATGAAAGGCCGTAGTAATAAAATGGAGTGAGTACGTCAACCCTACCTAGAACCAGCGCTGTTAAAAAAAGAAGTTGTTTATTTAAAGAAGTCCGTTTAATTTTATTTAATTAGATTTATTTTTTTGTTTTTTTATAAGTGATTATCGTTTTGGTCTATCCCGTTTTAAGGTTTTTACACGTAGGTACGAAAGGTTTGTTCAAAGGTACTAGTTTTGGTAGGTTTCGTTCTTAATCACACGAAGTACTAGCAGAAAGAGACCAAGACTTATACATTTTCATTTCTGTCTTATCTACGATAAATTTCTTTTTGTTCTCTGGAACTATGTCTATTTATTCTTTATTAAAATTATAAAACAGCTATAACTTGCCGCAAACACATAGGATTAGCGGCTTTTTTCCCGACTTCTTGCAGTAGGTATTTAAACTTTATGGATAATATATACAGGTAACTACGATAATTTGCGAAAATTATTAATTTCAGAGGATTCCCTGAACCCTCAACCAGAGGAGCAGGTATGGTACATTGCGCGTGTACACACGGAAGCCTAATTTGGGCCCTCCCTCTACATTTTTGACTGCTTTCTGTTATCATTGCAGTGAAAAAAATTATTGATTTAAATCACTTAACTTATTTAAAAAAATCATTTCAAGCATGTTAATCCTTTTCAACATAATAAGTCGTTCGTGTTGAGAATGTTTAGATACTGTATCTCACCATCTGGTGAGATACAGTAGCTAAACAAAGCCGTTTAGGAGCAAAGTAGAGCGAAAAAAACACTATTCCATTACGAAATGTTATAAATAATTTGAATATTATTATTATATTTATTAGTTTATTCACGAAATCTTTATAGAGCACCTACATTAGTTCGTTGAGGAATGTAAAAAAAAAGTTGTATATATAGATAGATACCTTTTGTATAAGATTGACTTTCGATACAATGATTTCCGAGATCGTACCGGAGTCACAACATAACATGGTTGATGTTTCTTCAAAACTTTTGCCTTCGATGGGACCATAATAAACTCATGTCAAGGAAATCACAAAGAAAAAAGCTCACTTTTTATCATTAAGATACTTAACTATGACGATTTTTTTAGAAAACGATAGAACGATTGTTTAACAGGGAGCATATTAAAGTTAAAACATAATTAAATGAGAATCTCTAGCTATGAACACTTAACAATGTATTAAACACGTGGTGACTGAAGCTAAACTACCGCACCACACTACTTATACGCATCATGTAAAACAAATACGTGGCAAGCAAAACTGGCTTGTATTGTGTATGAATTAGAATCGATAACATTTGTTTAAATAGTGATGAGTTCATCGGCTACATAACACTAGAAAATAAAGCTGACATTGAACGAAACCTACCAAAACCACTATCCTTAATACTTTTTCCTTTGTTAGTAACCACAACACAGACCTTATATTATAAATTCGAAAGTAACTGTGTCTGTCTGTACCTTTTCACGCCTAAACGGCTGAACAGATATCAATGAAATTCGGTAGCGAGTGAGAAGCCGCGGGCAGCAGCTAGTAATTAATTTATAAAATGGTATACAGATTGTATTTTTACGGGATTCAGTGACCAAAGTTGGATCTTGGACTGAAAAATGGATCTTGAATATGAGCTGTCTCTCGCCAGCTGGAAGCATTGAGTTCGCGGAGATCAGTATCCATTTCGTCAACCCATCGATACCTAGGGCGGCAACTGGTCTACGCCTCGATGTTAATGTTTATCATAAGAATGGTAACATCAATTCAGCTAATCTGCCTATGTCTACACCAGCTACACAATATTGTTCAAGACCGCTTTGTACCAAACACAACAATGATCCAGCCTTGAAGCAACAAGCTCAATAAAATGCATCCGTAATGGCATACCATTGGAACGTAACTTGTAAAATGAAAACTAATAAACGACTCGAAAAACTCTGAATCAATCAAGATATTTTTTTATTACAACAAATTGTGAAATCGTAGATAGTCACGAATTCAACTAAACGGAGGCAAAGCCGGGGGCACAGCTAACGGGTTGTAACATAATATATCAATCGAGA
The DNA here is from genome assembly GCA_963662085.1 of Eupithecia inturbata. Lineage (NCBI taxonomy): Eukaryota > Metazoa > Arthropoda > Insecta > Lepidoptera > Geometridae > Eupithecia > Eupithecia inturbata. Next base: position 2,976,629 of record OY759194.1, on the reverse strand, counting down.
TAGGTGAATAGAAATTGTGCTCTAGCTATTGCATATAAATAAAATGTTGTTTTTCCGGAAAGCAAGTTTCTCCGACCTATTTCGGTGACCTTCGGACTTAAGGGGCTTAGGACGAGCAAACAAGACCCCGGTCTTCAAGGTTACGGAACAATAATTATACGAACCCTGGCAAAATATTGCGTAATAAAAATTCAAAATGTTAACCTATGTACAAAGAAAATTACAATCCAACAACAAAAACAAATTAGAAAAAATATTTACAATTGAAACAATTAAGCTAACTGCAGACTGTTGCAAACATCCTACAGGTAGCTCAACTGATCCATATCAATACCAGTCGGAAGCGTCCTCAAGACGCTGGCTGTATTGCCCCGCTGTATGGCAACTTATGTTAGATAAGATATAAGTATCTTAGAAAACACCAGTAGGTACAGTATTTAACAGAAGATTGACTAGGAATATTAAATATTACCACAATAGGTAGTTTATACTTACACCCATACGTTTCATGGTAACATGAAGCAAAGTGACAAAGTTTAGCAATAAACGTTAGCACTTTCCAATAATAATTCTTCGGACTCTACATTTTAAACTCATAAGGAACACACGAAATGGAGATAAGATAATACTAACTAAACGGGAAATTTGGGTCACATCACAACTACCAGAGAAGTTTAAGAAAATATATCTGGAGAATCGAGTTCTCTGTGTCAGAGTTGTTGGCAAGAACTACAGAAATAGAAGATAACAGGCGTCTGCTTGTCTAGCGTTATATTCCGACCAAAAGGTTTATTTATACTCTGGATATTAAGAAACACACAGCAGTGTTGGGTAATGAAATTTAACACGAAAATAAAACAAGCATAGTATAGATAAGCACTGAAATCTGGTTACCGATAAATGTTTTTCTTGACCAGGTTCCCGGGGTTCCGTGTGGGCTTTATACATAATTTATCTCATTATTATGAAACGAGCTAAATATTATACCACAGTTCGTCGTTTGAGGACAAGGTTGAACAATAATATTATAATAACTATATATTTAGTTTATAGTTTTCCGCATTTTATTCCGGTAATGGAATCTTGTGCTGAACAGGTTTTACTAGTTGCTTTGCGATTTATACAATGTAACATTTGATTTTGTAAGTTGTTATTAAGAATATTTTGTAAAGCCAACACCATGTTACAATATAAACTTACTATGAATTGAATACCACAGCACTATCCTTAAACCAAAATATAACTGCTTCAATCTGTTATTCCGTGTTTTCATATCTTTTAAAAACATATCACGTTATTTGAGGAGCGACATCGCGACACGGCTTTCGTAAAAAAAACAATGACCTTTGTTTAAAAATTATATCGTTTTATGTTCATTTTACCGGTGAAAGGTCGCTGAGATGGACATGAAAATTTTCTGGTTAGCAGTTGCGATCTTTATAAAGATTATATGCGTCGAGAATGTGAGTACTTCCTATTTATCACAGGAATACATACAAAGATCATAGAATTATTACTATTAGTAATACAGATTGGAAAATATTACCAGAGGCGCAATCTCGGTTATTTATTATTTACTTATTACCTAAATGTGAAATAACTTCAAATATTTTTTTTAGAAAATGATTCCATTTAACTACCTACCAGATCCTGAAATAGACGACTTGATAGCACCAGTACCATTATTTTCACGCAAAAGCATGGAAATAAACATGCCAATGAGAGATTCCGAGAGCAGCTTCCTCAATACTTACGAAATAGAAAAGAAACGGTTGAATGAACATAAGAAAAAGGTTATTGTCATACATATTTCAACAAAATAAATAATGATCAAGTTTGAGATGATACATAAAATATATTAAAAAATGTTTCTTATTTTCAGCCTTGTTCTGTAATAGTACTATCGAATGCCCAAAATCCGAACACGCGGTCGCTATTACGTAGATATAGATATGATGCTAATGGTAAGCAGCAGCTATATAATTTTTGTGTTCATAGCAAACTAAAAAATTTTGGCCATCTCTACAAAATCTCTATCTGTTATGGTCATCCCAGTCAACTTGTTATTAATTGTTTTGAAATTATAATATACTAGCTGCAGCCCGCGGCTTCGCACGCTTTTTTCCGGAATAAAAGGTAGCCTATGTCCGGCCCCGGTATACCATCTACCTCGCTGCCAAATTTCACCGAGATCTGTTCAGCCGTTCTTGAGTTATAAATAGTGTAACAAACACGACTTTCTTATATATATATAGAAGACATCTCATCATTGAAGTAAAAAAAAAAAAAATTCATGAAATTTTGAAATTTTTTTGTACGACTTTACTTATAGATAGATAATACTTTATTCACAGAACTTATACGTAAAACAGTATGGTACATATGTAGCATTTAGTACGCCTCTGTGAAAGTTTGTTCCTTACTGGCTTCGATCAGGTATTCCTATTAATACCTGATCGAAGTTTACAGGTTTTAGTGACACTGATTATATTATTAGTAATGTTGTTTGGTGTTTCAGGAATATTGATACCCAGCAGCGTGAAATATTTCATCAAATTACTAAGTGCATCGGGATCAGCACCAATTTTGGTACCTTTGAACGACAGGGCGTTTTCACCTCTAGGTGGTTATGTGAGGTCAGTAACCTCGGTTTTCTTATTATCAGTGTTATCATGCGTTACATTTCTGCTATACAAACAGACAGATGCTATTCAAAGAGCGTCAAAAACAAAGGGATGTTCGAAGATCAATCTGCACCGAATGGATTCAGACGATGCGTTTTGAGCTCTGCGTTTTTAGAGCGTTATGTTACGATTTTAAGACGATTTTTGAGCAACACTCAAAAAAATTTGTTTTATCAGGACCGTAAGGATCAAGGATTAGAGCCCTCGAATACTCCACTTTATTTACCTTTATCAGCTGTTATTTTATATGATGCTAGTTATAGACCTCCCCAATGAAAATATATAGGTACATTGATTACTTTTTTGGTGGTTTCAGATACTACAAAGAAGTCCCGCCGATTCCCCAATCCTGGTGAATTTACAGTTAGGTTAAACTGGGGTTAGCTGATTAGTATTTAACTCGTTAAAAACTTAACAAACAATAACAGAGACACACAAGGTTTTTACAAAGTTTCAATTTCGACTTCGAAAACGGACGAGAGTCGAATAATATGATGAATGGATAAAGCCACATTTTTTTTATCTTCTGCTATTTGCTCCGAGAGTAAAATGAAATGAAATAGTATTTATTTGCCTTTGAGTCGTGCAAATTTTTATATATAAAAATAATTTTAATTACAGAATATTAGATTAAATAACATTAAGTAAGTAAATACTACATTTCGAAGATTAAAATTATGTGCATTTAAATTTCAAATAATCAGTTATACTATAAAAACAGTTATCACAAAGCCAATTATATAATTTATGATGATTATACCAGTGACGTAAAATATTTTCCAGCAATATTTCTTTGGTTTTGTAACTCCTTTGTTTATAAAATATCCCGGATTCTAAATCCGACAATTCAATCTTACCACCCATATTATATCACCACAGGTTTATGTACCGTTACTTGTATGTTATTAATTCTGTTTTTTCTTGGTGTTGCGTAAAAGCATTTGGTGTATAATAAAATAAATAAATAAATAATCTACCTATCTATCAATATTGTTCAATTCGTAGATTTAGTTTTGGTCAAATATTGGGCATTAAAATTGGATAAAGATATTTGATGAGTGGAATACCCGAAAGACAGACAAAGATAATTTGACGAGTGAAAGGGGCATCCGTTAAAGAAATTTGTTCAATTGTTGGGATTATTAAAATTGGATAAAGATATTTGATGAGTGGAATACCACCCAAGATAGACAAAGATATTTGACGGGTAAAATGGGCATCCGTTAAAGGAATTTGATCAAATGTTGGGCATTTAAAATGGATAAAGATATATGATGAGTGGAATACCACCCAAGTAGAAATGTATGGCACGGGCGACACGTAGTCACGGCACGGTCGCCGTGCCATGTGAAAGCTGCCTTAGATCATACATTTCTACTTTACACGGGGTGCGGCGACCATGCCGTGACTGTATGCATGTGAGAAGGGCCTTATTCTATTGCAGCTGTTAACTCCCATAGTTATAAAATCCAATAAATATATATAGTATATTGAGTATAGTTTGTATGAAAACTTGTCCAACCTTAAAAGATTGAAGTGAACAAAAAATCAAAGTGTTCACTTTATTTTACAGTTTTACTAAAGTAATTTGAATTTTGTGACGTGTCCAAGAGTCCTGTAAGGTAATAAAGCACTTTGAATTTGATTTTGAATTTGACAAGGTTTCGTGTAGTTATATGTACGTATAACAAACTACACGTTTGTACATCTATACCTCAAATCCATTCAAATATTATAAAATCGAAAGTAACCCTGTCTGTCTGTCTGTCTCCTGTACCTCCACAGATATTGGTCCACTGCTAGACCCAGGCCTCCTTTTGATAAGCGCCTATGCGGCTTTTATCTCACGGGGGGGTAATGTCCATAATCCCCACGCCTGAGCATGCGAACTGGGGATCGCAGTTCGGTGGTAGAATTGTTCTGCAGGGGGCGCTGCTGCCCACCTCCGCTGGCTATCACTTAGTCGCCCCTTACGATACTTGCGGGAAGAGTTGGGGTGGTACAAATTCTAAGCCGACACCACACCGCCAGTCTGTCTGTGTGTCTGTTACCTTTTCACGCCTAAACGGCTGTTCGGATCTTAATTAAATTTGGCAGGGAGGTAAACACTATCCCGGGGACGACATAGGCTACTTGAAAAGTGCGTGGGAAGCCGCGGGCAGAAGCTTGTAATATTATAAATGCGAAGATAAATCTGCATGTTTCTTAATTTTCCACGTCTGAGTAGGAGATAGATTGTACCAAAGGGGCATTTCATTCATTTTTATTTATTTCTCAAACAATTTACATTGTGTCGTAAAATTCACATCGATACACAAAAAAAAATACAAAACGAAGAATTAGAGTACAATACTAAATTAATTTTATGTATAGACAAAACAACAATATTAATGCAAATTTAAAATATTTCTAGAATGTCAATATTACCTAATGTCAAAATAATGCATGGACAAGTTTTTACACTTTTTACCCGCATGGCGTGGATCAGGTATGTTTTTTATCGAAGAAACCTCTATCTAAGCCCCAGGCCGAGGTAGTCAGTGGGTAATGAAGTAGTGTGACTTATATGGGAACCATGCAAGTGCCTTACTGACGCCTTTAATACCTACTACTTTTAAACATTTTACTAAAAAAGAGAATAGGTAACACGTGCCTTGCCAACTGTTTATTCCCATGGAACTTTAAAAAACTTTAACTAAGTATAAACTAGTTTGTAAAAGCGCAATTAAATAATTTGATTGTTTTGATAAAAATAAAAACCTACTACCCCTCATTTTAACTGATTTTTTAGGTTTTAAAGGATAAATACTAATCCCTCGGGAACAAACGTTTTATGGGACCACCTCGGGATCATCCTCTGTACTCATCATCATCAACCTATATTAGTCCACTGCTGGACATAGGCCTCCCCTAATGAGCGCCATAGCGCCCTTTTCAGCTTGCCGCATCCAGCATCTGCCTCTATACTTGCAACTGCAAAATAATCATCCAAATCGGTCCATAAATGACGGAGAAATACACGGGCATATTAATACAATATTATAATGTATTTTTAACATACTTTAAAAAAAAACATTCATACAGCCGAACATATAACCTCCACCATTTTTCGAAGTCGGATTAAAAAATAACGACCGTGTTTTGTTTCATTATGAACAAGATTTATGAGAAAAGATATTCGGACAATCTTCCTAGTGTTGCTATGGCATAATTTTGCCATTGGTGTTGTTATCGAATAAAATTCCCACGCGAAACAACGTTTTGTATGGATTCGAAACGTTTTTGCCGTATGGCTTTCAAATATGGCATAATTTAACGTAATTAAAATACAATAAAATAATGGTGTTACCATTTGTTTCGTTAATACTTAATAATCAGTAGCGCTGTAAAGGGTAGGTAAATACCTAATTTGATTGTTTTGAGAAAACTAAAACCCTTCAAATTCTATATTTACAAGGTTTTTGAGTTATGCGGAAGAGATACTAAGACCCCTCATTATCTATACAATAGCAAAAGAATCATCAAAAGTAGTACTTAATCGGCGAACATACATAAAAACATACATACAGCCGAACACAGAAACATCCTCCTTTTTCAAAGTCGGTTAAATATACATACAATGACTTTGTCAGCACATGCATTAAATCTCCTTTGAAAATACATTAGAATAAACTAAAAACACACCGTCCCCGTTATAAATTTAAAAAAAAAATACACTTTAAGAAACAGGGTTCCACAATATTAAACCTACTGGTTAATAGAGGTATTGTGGAACCCAAGCACGGTGTTCGTTCTCTAGGGTAGAATAAGTCAATAATGACATCGCCTCCTCATACATTGCGTACATTATTGAAGTTGACAGAATGAATTTCAAATAATTTACACATTTGATGACAAAGTGACGTACTTAATTTTTCTCTATTCTACCCTAGACAACAATGGCCGTGCTAGGCCTACAGACCGCAAGTCTATGGCTAATCTTATCAAGACCGTAAAAAAGTAATGACCACATAGTGCGGTTTCGTTCGTTAACGTTCGCAAACCCGTAATTCTCATTTTATGCACTCTCGGTTACCAACCAGCCCACAAATTAACAACCGTTAGTAAATAAATTAACGGCATAGGTAGGTAGAATTTAATAGATAGTTGAAGCTAAATAATACTTATATATTCATCATCATTAGTCTGTACTAGTTCACTGCTGGACATAGGGCTCTCCTAATGTGCGCCGTAGCGCCCTGTCAGCTTTCCACTCCTCAGCATCTGCAGTCTTTCGCAGGTAGGCATACCTCCTGGCCGGTGGGCGTCCTACACTACGTTTGCCGAGTCGCAGTCTTCACTCAAGAACACGTATCTAATACCTACCAACAGTAGTCCTTAATAAATATATACATTTGTTTTATACCTTACGTTAACAAGGAACTCTTAGCCAAGTCTCCGTAGCCGATTATTGGTTAGATTTTAGGAGCATAATAAATAAGTAAGTTAGGTAACTTATAGCTATGTAATCTTTACGCCAATATAACTGAAAAAAGCGCAGTGAAATAAAAATTCGAGTACATCTAGACCAGAAATAACAAATAATCTGCTTTTTATCCCGGAACAACCCGCGCGAATCTGAAGCAATAACAAGTGAATCATATTGATTGCTAAAACAAATAAAGGATGATTTGTGGCCAACTCCATTACCCTACTTCGTATATCTGTACTGGACTGTACTGTTCATGTTAACGTTCAAATGAGCTGTGGCCTAAAGTTGGAAACATGCCAACTTCCACCAGCTTAACTTGAGAGTTAAGACCAACGACCACCCGTCTAGTAGGTACCTGGTGCAGGAACTATAAAATAAAGTTGAAGTTTACTTTATTTTATAAAAAAAGTAAGTAAAGGCCTTATTTTATTTTAAAACGGAAGTGAAGCCAATTGCCCCTCTGCGTTAAGTGTTAAGAATCGGGTAACACACGGAAGATGTGTAGCCTAAAAAAATATTGAGTTTTTTTTCTTGACGTACTTATGCCTACTGCAGTTGTGTTAGGGATTTTAGTAAATAGGTTCATATAATGTACCTATTTTCTAAAATGTGGTCATACTCTTCCAAAACACTTATTGGCGGTCGAATCAGGTACAGTATGGCGGTAGTAGGGGAGACCGCGGATGGTTGACTAATGTTTTACAAAATAGTACCTACTTACATATCTTTTGTGTTTTAATATTTATAGACAATACTATATAAACTATACAAAACTATAAAAAACTATATTAATCGGTAGGAAAACTATTAAAGTAATTAAAAAATATAATAACTAGTTCTTAGTTTAATGTAATTGTGAAAATTTGATGCATTGTACAGAACTCTAACTCTTAGTCAATCTGCCCCTGGTCCGGGGTAGGTAGACCATAATATGCCAGGGGTAAGTTGACCTAACTACTATTAAGCGTCAAATCATGAGAAGAGGTAAATAATTAGACGTTTTTTTATTGTTGTTGAACTCTATAGTCAAACAAAACAACAATTTGAATCAGATACTGAAACTTTTTAATGACTTTTACAAAATTAACTCCTATTTTCTTGAAACTCTTAAGTTCATCATTTTTAATTTAACTTTTTTTATTATATTAAATAAAAAACAACAACATCAATCAGGTATAGACATTTCTTTATTGGCAACAAAATTACCAAAATCGACTCTAATCTGTAATTAATTAAAATTTTCTATTAGTCAACCTCTTATAACCAAACTTTTATTTAAAAATAATTATATATAATTTTACTCATGATTTTAATGAAATGCTTGCAACTTCTTGAACAAAAAATACCTACTACTCACCTTAATACCTACATATTTTTATCAAAACCAACCTCGGTCTGCCTTCCACTTGTTGTGTACGCCCAACAGGGTTCACATTGTGAACCCTGTGTACATGCATATAATATACCTAACAATAAAGCCAATGTGATAACAACAATAAACATATTGAGTATTGTATTAAATAAATATACTTAACCCTCAAAATTTACAGGTTGACTAATTAATAATAATAATAAATAATGCTGGACAATCCACACAGCATCATCTAGCCCCAAAGTAAGCAGAGCTTATGTTGTGGGTACTAGATGACTGATAAACTTAATACAATACATAACATAGATAGATATTTTTTATTATATATAGAAAATACCCAGAACACCCGAAACAAATATTTGCAGATCGTACAAACATTTGTCCCAAGGCGGGAATCGAACCCGCAACCTTCTGCGTCGCAGGCGGACCTTCGCCCGCCGCGCCACATCGGTAATTATTCAACTAAATTGGTCTACCAGCCCCAGACGCCATTTTTAACTTTGAACGCATGGCAAACCTAAAAATCGACACCGATTTAGAAAACCAGATATGAAATATGTTGAATGTATGCACCTTAGACACGCTTGGGCTAACCGACAAATTCGTCACATAAAAAGTGTAAGCATCAGACCAAAATCTATACATAGTGGAAATATTACTTATGTTATACACAAATGAACAACTTGTCACTGCTTGAAAACTAAGCGAGACCGCGATGCGGCGGTTTGTACGTCTGAGCGGGCCGCGGAGTGTAATACTTGGCTGTGATTGCTTAACGTTATACTTAAACTGATCACGATTTATCAGCAGTTGGCCTAACCCTATGGTCAACCATCCCCGGTCTCCCCTATTTCTTCAAGCCCGCCCACAAAAAGTCATTAGACAGACTTTTGCCCGCGACTTTGTGCACATGGACAAAAGGTGGCATAGAGCACTCAGGGCTAATAATATAGCATGTATCAGTTAAATAATTTTCAGAATCGGATCAGCAGTTCCTCAAAAAGAAACTCACACAACTATTAAACATATAGCGGAATAAATGAGAACCTACTTATGTAGATAATAATAATCATAGAATTATACTATTGAACGAAATATTGCAAGCTACTCAGCTTTCCGGATACTTGCCAATTTAGGAAGAACAGTGGCGTCAAAGATGTCATATATTGCTCATGTTTTATTCAACGACATAGGTATCACCAACCGCGACGGCCTTGAGAGGCCATGGTTTCAAAAGACACGAACAAAATTATACGTTAAGACAATGTGTCATACGTACGACGGTTGATGTCGTTAATGAAAACGTACACGATAACGGACAAAAGATTCTTACGGATAAGAAACAAAGCGGGTCACGAAATCTGGACAAACTCCAATCCAGAAGGCCGAAAGAGCCAGCTTTCGCTTCGCGCAACAATTAAAATTTAATATTTGTGCTTAAATACACAAGTAGGTACACAATACACAATGACATTTGTAATTCAAATATAGGTAGTCGGTACGTCTTTGACAAATACTACGATGATTATTAAATATGAAATCGTATTTTCAGCCATTTGTTATGTTAACAAATGGCTGAAAATACGCTAATAATAAATTAAATAATAGATTCAAGCGTTAGTTTTTGGAAATCCATTGCAAATCCAATGTACTTTAATAACAATTCCGCGCAAAACCTATCTGATAACAAAATCTATCATAGTAAGTCGTCAACTAGTTTCGTCTCTCCACGAGACATATCAGGACACCACTAGGATTTTAAAACACAATATCCGAGATCTACTTTACATAAAATTTACATAGGACACAATAATAGCAGTTTGACGTAAAGGCGAATTGTTGATGTGGAACAGAGCAATTGGTTCTACCAAGTCACTGCGACCGTCAGGAAGAATTTTACACCGTGCATTGTGCTACTTTTGAATTAAAATCTAGGTTTTATTAAGATAGAGTTGTTTTTGCAATGAATATTTTCAAATCAGTTTATTCCCCGCGACTTTGTATGCGTTTGACCCAATAGAATTTAACCATATTCTAAATTCTAATGTGTAAATAGCTAGAGTAGTTTTACCTCGGTTTTACTCAAATTTATTGTCGCGGCTCTTCCACTTTCTGACAGATTTACGAACTAAAACTAGAAAATATATTTTAAAACCCTTTGTTCTTACAAAGAAGACCATAATTGCGTATCTTACTTAATTTATTTTATATCTCATTCTCATTTCTGTTTTAAGGGCGTAACAAAAGTCAAGCTACGCCACAAGTTAAAAAGTAGAAAACTGTAACTAGAATTTCTTCATTGATTAAAGATTATTTATCGGGTATTTATCGCGTATTCCTTTTTTTATTTTCCCTTACGATAATAACACCCCCCTAATAAAACAAAATGCGCGCAATAAATACCAGATAAACAATCTTTAATATGTTATCAAATCGCGAAAGTCTGGAACGTTTTCTTCATCAAAACGATACATTTAGTTGTAAAATGTTACAATGTACGTTGTAAATAAATAAATAAATAGTTCTGGACAATCCACACAGCATTATCCAGCCCCAAACTAACCAGAGCTTGTGTTATGTTGGGTACTTTATATATATAGGGTTATTGGTAATTCACTGACACTGCTTGAACTGCAGGTTCTGCCCATCATCACGAACACGTTTGAGTAGACGCCAGGTCTTCCTAACTTGATATTGGTAATAGGTACCCGTCAATAATCTTTCTTTAGAAAGGCTTTATTTGTAACTAGGTACCTGCTGCCCGCGGCTTTGACGCTCTTTTCCGGGATAAAATATAAAGCCTATGTCCGTCCCCGGGATACCATCTCCATATCAAATTTCACTAAGAACCGTTCAGCCGTTTACGCGTGAAAAGGTAACAGACAAACAGACAGAGTTACTTTCGAATTTATAATATTGGTAAGGATTAAAGTTAAAAACGGATCTGCTTTGAACTAACAGTGAGTGGAAACGTGTATTTTCATTTTGTATAAGAGCTGATTTACACAAAAAGAAATAAGATTTAAGGCCTGGCTTCTTCACGAATGTGTTTGTGGTGAGTCAGAGAACCTGCAGTTCACGCAGTGTCATTAAATTACCAATAACCCTGTATACCTAGCGCATACACATAATACAATACATTACATACATTGGTTTATTTTAATCGATAATAGGATTTATGTAGGTTCATAATTTCCTCTCTCGAATCAAAAAACAGAAAATATCTGGCAAAACATTCAGCAGTAGGTTGATTGCCAATCCAGTTTCCATGACGCTGGTCATTAAAACAGAGCAACCACTTCATCAATACAGCTATTGGAGCAAAACTCTAGAATCTAGGCCACGAGGCTTCAGCTTTTATTTGACTCCATGTATGTTTGCAGACCTGGATACCTTTTAAACGTATCTGCGTAGTTTCTTTAAAAGGCGACCTCAGTGGCGCGGCGGGCGAAGCAGTTGGCGACGCAGGAGGTTGCGGATTCGATTCCCGTCCGATCTGCAGATATTTGTTCCCGGTGTTTTCTATCTATGTATATAATAAAAAATCTATCTGTCGATGTAGTGTATTGTATTAAGTAGGTATATTAGTTATCTAAGTAGTACTTTTTATCCATAACACAAGCTGTGCTTAGCTTGGGGCTAGATAATGCTGTGTGGATTATCCAACATATTTATAAAAAAAGGTGCCTGATGTAGGCTAGCCTGATGAACGACTTAAATTTTAACGTCTTTTAAACTATCAGTACGGTCTCTGATAAATTATTTCCTCGTTAGAGCCATAGTTCTTGTTTGTAAAATCTACTAGATAATTAACTTTGTTTATAAATATGAGTTAGTAACCGGAAATTTGCTGAAGAAATTTCTAATTTTTTTGTACCTGAAATTTCACCAATTTGAGAGCAATAAGAGCTCTATATGACGCTTTGGTTAGAAGCCATCTAGAGTTCAACGCCGTGATATGGGCTCCACACGAGGCCAAATATAGCGGAATGGTAGAGCGCATTCAGAATAAGTTCACCCGTTACCTGTACCTAAAGCTCTACGGCGTCTAGCCGTTCTACCCGCTGTTGTATCCAACCCTGTTTGTTTTAGGCATGGTTGGATACAACAAGCTGGAAGTAAGGCGGGACGCAGCACTGGCTGTTTATGTGGTGAAGGTTCTTCGGGGGGTTATTTATAATCCGAGCATTTTGGAGGAGCTGAAGCTGAATGTGCCGGAGGAATTCGTGCACCGGAGGAGGCGGCCCACCCTATTTGCTCTACCTCGAGCGAGAACTAACCTTCTGCACAAGGCCCCCTTGACGCGATGCATCCGCACACTCAATGCACTGGCAGAGCGGATGGACGTGTTTTACTGCTCCCTGAACGAGTTGGCAAGGGCGTTATTATTTATTGTATGTGATTTTAATGGTTTGATGAATTGGATTAATTTTATTTTATTTTGTTATTATCAAATTTAAATTTTTGTTTTGTGTTATAATAATTTGGTGTAATGGTAACATGTTAAAATTGAGAATGATATTAATAATTGTAATTAGTAATTGTGTTAAAATATTGATGACCAAAGGTGACTTAGATTTTAGGGATTATTGTGACTATAGATAGTACACTATCGCATTAGGTGTACCTGTAAGGATAGTGTACTAACAATATTTTTGAATAAATAAATAAGTAAATAAATAAATAAATTTTTGACTATTGCTAATTTTTCAACACCTCCGCTCCGTTTTGGTGAAAACCGGTCCTAAATGACGATCAAGGCAAAACTTTACAAACTTTTTTTTCGACTAGATTTCTGTACTCAATTTAAACGTACATTATGCTATTGCCAGTCGAATAAGGCCACCCACGCCAAATTAGGAGCTCCTCAAATGACATCATCGTGCGTTTAATATGCAACAAGATGGTGCGACCACGGTGAAAATCGTTTATTCAATGCCAATATTTATCGTGATGACTAAGATTGAAATATACGGGGTTATTGCCATCAATTGCTTCTTTATTTAATGTATTCCAAAGTCTCTTGATTTTACTTTTAACGCATTAACTGCCTAGCCTGGGCGGTGCGGCCCGGAGGCCGGAGGGGCGCGCCGCCGCGCCGCCGTCGCACGCTGCCACTAAACGCTGCAGACGTGTGCGTCTTGGATTCAAGATTCAAGATTTTATTAGTAAATAATACATTGGGCCATAAAAGTTTTAAACTATCATGGTAATTAACACTAAAGAGTTACCTATGTAGTTTTCCAATATTTCGGCACAGTTGCATGTGCCAACTAAAACAACACAAGTCATGGTAAATATCCCGTTATTAATGGCGTTAGTCCCTAGATTTCAATGTAGGTAGGCCACCCTAGGCCAACCGGTGGGTGATCCCGGGCAGATAGATAAATAAATAAACAACGCTGGACAATCCACACAGCATCATCTAGACCCAAAGCTGAGCTTGTGTGATCGTGATGATGATTTGATTTGTATACCTAATGATATACGGACATGAAATTTGTAAGTTTGTTTAAATTAATCACCGGAAATACTGGTCCAATTCTTAAAATGATGTATGAGTTAGTTTTAGCAGTTTCCACATTAGTGTTGCCGAGGGGGGCGAAGCTAGGAACTCCTCACAAATTGGGTCTCCAAAGAACATCATCGCCCAGTAGGTACTAGGTGAAAAACAGAGCATGATGGCATGATGAAATAGAAACCTCTACAATAACTTACTTAGGTTAGACAGCTTTATTGATGTTTTTTTTGCTAGTACTGGGATTCCTGCACAGTTACGTAAATTTACTGTTTGATACATAAGTTTGATAGATGGTAAATAAATATTACTTCATAAGATAGATTAGACTAGATACTGAGACGACCTGTGATACAGTGGGCGAAGGCCCTCCTGTAACGCATACGATGCGGGTTCGATAACCGCCGCTGGACAGATGACATGGTTTCCCTAACACAAGCCTTATTTAGGGTAGTCCCAAAGACGTAGATAAGTGGTAGAAAGTAGAATCTAGTCACTAGTTGATTATGTGTCATATATTCTCTATCTCTATCGTCAAATAATTTTTTATTTATTTTATAAGTAGGTACTTCATTGTAATTTAACAACTTTCTGTTTAAATTAGAAGAGTTAGTATAAACCTTTAAATGCAACCTTTGTCGAATGCAAGATAAGCCATGGGCAGAACATATGGTCCATACATTCTTCATTCTTATCAAAACTGACATGCAGGTGTTCTGACAGTATACTCGAGATTTCATATCATTTTTATCAGTTTTATATGAGTTTAAGGAAACAATGAGAGGTGAGGAGCATGTCAGTTTTGAACTCTATCACCATGTGTGAAGGGTTGAAATGGTTTCTTTTACAAGTATTAGTGGTAGCTTTTTGTAAGTCACAGACTAGTAACAACAAATCTTTAGGCAAGGCAATTTTATTGAAATATGAACTTATCGTTTAATTCAGAAGAGTTCATCTTGAATGTTAGTTTTCTTCTGTGTAATTTTAACACCACTACTGCAATCACCAATCCACCTGCCGAGCATGGTGATTGTGGGCAAAACCTGGGGGTTGGGGGGGGCAAGTTCAGCAGTGAGTGTATGAGTGCTGATCTGTATTTGACGTCCAATTAGGGATAACAAAGCCCCCAATAAAACTGCTATTTTTGTAAGATTTACCAGACAAAAATAAAAGCATGGTTGCTTTTATGCAAAATCGAATCCTTCACAGCCTATATTGGTCCACTGCTGGACCCCGGCCTCCGCCTAATAAGCGCCTTGTTGGCTTTTATCTCACAGGGGTAATGCCCACAATCCCCACGCTGGGCACGCGGGTTGGCGATTGCAGTTCGGTGGTAGAATTGTTCTGCAGGAGGCGCCGCTGCCCACCCCCGGTGGATATCCCTTAGTTGCCTCTTACAACACCCGCAAATCAAATCAAAAGGAATAAATGTCTGGTGTGTTCCTCATTTTTTTCAAATCAGTTAAATGTGTCAGATAAATAGTCACATATTAGAGGTCATGATGTGAATAAACAGAAGTGGAAACAGTAGCAAGTTTTATCTATGGGTCATGCAAGTGCCAAATCAACAATGTGGTATAATTTGACAATATGTTTTATTTCATTAATGTGTGAATAAAATACTTTTGAGTAATTTGTTCGTAGGTTTTATTAATTTAATTGGAAATTGGTTAATCATGAAGCCCTTTCAAGGGTAAAGCAAACCTAAGATAAACTATGTTAAAATCAGATACTGTCCGATAAGATTGGATATTCTTTTTTCTATCAGTTTTATCTTCAGGCACAGAGCAGGTGTCTGTCAATATTCTATGTCAATAGGAGAGTAGGTAGATAGATAGATAACTCTATATGTACCACACAAACACAAAATACAATACAGAAGGAAATGCTCAGAAGCAAGGAAGTACAAAGAGTTGCCTTATCCCTTTGAGCAATCGCTTCCAGGCAACCTTGGGATGGACTGGACATAAGAGTGAGAGATATAGACCGTGGCGTTTGAATAACTAAAGGAAATTAAAACAATTATAATAATACCTACACTATGTACTTTAATACCTAACATGCAATGTAAAAAAAAAATATTACCTACTTTTGATAAACTTACATGCACATAAATAAAGTAGTTAATTTTTACAGGGATAAATAATGCTGTTGAACAGTTTCTTAAAGATAGGGATTGATTTTGCATGTCTGATGCCCACAGGAACCACAGGGCCTGGAAGAGATTGCTCAAAGCGATAAGGCCACCCTTTGTACTTCCTTGACACTCAGCATTTTCTTCTATATTGTATTTCGTATTTGGGTTGTTTAAAGAGTTACATATCTATATAGACAGACTAGCTTCTGCCCGCGAAAAAGTAGCCTATGTCCATCCCTGGGATACCATATATCTTCCTGCCAAATTTCATTAAGATCCATTCAGCCGTTTAGGTGTGAAAAGGTAACAGACGGACAGCCAGATATATAGACAATTACTTTTGAATTTATAATATTAGTATGGATAGCTTGTCCAATGAAGGATTTTTATAAAAAGTAGTAGAGTGAGCTGGCACAGCAGGCACAGAGTAGTTATAACTTGCCTAAGAAAATACTTATCTTGACATCTCAAAAAATGAACTAACACGCAATGATATTTCAATGATAGTGTGTACCAAAGTGATGTAAGTAATAAATAAGTAAGTATTATTATAAATTACCAAGTTTTCCTTATGGTCAATGGTTCTTTCCCTGGCTTTCGTAAGCTCCGATCAGTGATAACAGAGAAGCGATCACTTATGCTCCTCTTCACTTCGGGAAAGCGGGACCCTGACGTCAGTTTCAGGGACTTCCCAGTCACCAGGGCCTGAGACCTCCTAGTTTTATCCTGGATTTGCTCAGAATCCTCAAACTGCAAGTAAACCTGCTTGCCTCGCTTCTTGAACTTCAAGCCCGAGTCCGCCACACTATTCGACTCAGAAAAGTTAATCTCACGGTTCTTATTGTATCCATGTTCGCTGTCTCCAAATCCTTGGACGAAGCACAGCATATTTTCGTCGTGAAAATCCTCCTTCATTTAGAAGGTCATTGGAACACTTTATAGGAACACAGACACTGGATTCTGGCACAGGATCATTCTGAATGAGTCCAGAATCTAGTTCATCGTGATTTCAAGGAATAAATTACGAAAAAGCACAATTTTGATTTCGAATACCTACGTAAACACGGATCGGTAACTGAGAACACAAAATAAGCAAAGCGCAATTCCACTTTAATAATATTCACCGCGCGAAACTCAGTTCACCCGTTTATTTCCTGAATTTTTATAAGTTTTAATTCGTATCGTGGCGAAAAATTTTAATAAATTCGCAGCGAGCGCGGGCACTAGGCAGCAGGGAGGCAGCCCCGCAAACGTCAACACAACACAACACGATTTTGACGTTTGTCTTGTCCGGTCACTTTCGTTCGATCGCGCGCATGTGCGTTCAGAAACACGATGCACAACCTCAACGGTGATTGCGAACTGACTGACGACGACGACGACGACGAACGTCGCGACGGACGAACGACAGAACAACCTCGCTTGGCTCGATCCGGGGCCAAATTGGTGACCGGCTGCGCCGCTGCCGCCCGCCCGCCCCCGCTGATGATTTTTAGTAGGCGCAGTACAGTAGGTACCATAAAGGAATGAAAATTCACGTTTTCAGCCACTGACTGACCATTTGGACGGCGGCGTCGCGTGTAGTAGATTTCCCGGTGTGCCTTGGGGAATAATCAATGGGAATAATCAGCTATGTTACGGACATCAAACATTCCCGTGCATTTGATGGATGGGCTTTTTAAAATAGAAGGGAGTTTCTTTCATCCCATTGATTGTGCAGATTTTTTAATGATGTTGAAATATAATTGAGTTGGTAGTCAAGGGTGACGCCTAGGTCTTTAATTTCTTTTACTTTTGCAATTGTGTTATTATTGATGAAGTATGTAGATTCCAGCGGCAGTTTTTTCTTAGAAAACTTAATATGGTAACACTTTGAGGAGTTTAGTACCATACCGTTAATTTCGCACCAATATACAACTGAATTTATGTCATCTTGCATTAATTTAACATCTAAGTTGGAACTAATCTCTCTATAAAATTTCAAGTCATCTGCATACATGGAAAATTTACAATGTTTTATGTGCTGTGATAAGTCATCGATGAATATCCCTGCGGAACGCCGCGCCGGATTTAGCGTAATAAACCATGGAGTCATAACCTTTAATTGATACAACTTGGGGTCTGTTATTTAAGTACGACGTAAACCATTCTAATAATGAGCCAAAGATACCCCGCAAAAACAACTTGTTGAGAAGCACAACATGGTTGACTTTGTCAAAGGCGCTGCTGAAATCTGTATAGATGGTATCAATTTCTACGCCCTTGTCTAAACCTAACGACAAATCCGATATAAAAGTTGTGAGGTTCGTTTCTATAGAGCGGCCACGTCTAAATCCATGTTGTGAGTCAGACAATGATGAGTTTACATGTCTAGTAACTGTTGGGGTAAGCAAAGATTCAAACACCTTAGAGAAACACGATAGAACAGAGATAGGCCGATAGTTTAAAACACTACTGCGATCTCCTTTTTTGAAGACTGGCACTACTCTAGCTCTTTTCCATTCCCGAGGGAAGACACCGTCAGCCAAAGACCGATTGAAGATAAGCGTCGTAGGTAAAGCTAAGACCTTGGCACACTGTTTGATGAAAACTGGCGGAATGCCGTCTAGGCCGGCTCCCTTAGAAGGATCGAGTTTTTTGAGTTGGCGTAACACTTCTTCTATAGTGAAATGTAGAATTCCTAAGCAGTTGGATTTAGAAAAATTTTGATTAAGTGCAGAAGTTCCTGAATTTAAATTACCTACTTGTTAGAACTATACCTATTGTATCAATTTTGGAAGGAACTTCCTAAACACAAAATAAACTTGAAATTCCAAGATCGTAGTATCACTATGACAGGTACACATGGAACCGTCATAAAATGTAAGAAAAAACAAGTAAACTAAAACCCACGCAAAAAATCGGCTGAAATTCTAAGATCTTATCATGACGGGCACTTGTTATGAAAACGTTTGGCACGAAAAGGAAGGAGTGTCGCACACGTCAGTGGTGCCCAGACTTTTGGCACCACTTCTGGATTGTGACGTTTTTGCGTCAAGTGTGTTTGTGCTAAAAGTTCCCATTTCCCTACTTGGTAGGAAGGGACTATTTTTGGTTAAGGCCTTGGCAATTTTATTGTTAAGTAAATGTAAAGCTTTGCTTTGAACTTGACCTTTGTATACTACCTTCTTAATTGATGTTGGTATCAAGATTTTCGTTTGACCTTTGTTTTAAATGTGTAAATTACATATTGTAGGAACGAGTTAAAATTGTAAGGATCACCATATTTAAAAAACTTTTTGTTTACTAGTAAAATAACCAAAACTAGTCACACCGTTAATTAAACTTGGATTAATAAAAAACCGCACAAAAGCAGATAATTTTGGCTTGTTGCTAAAATTCCCTAATAAGTTAAATCCCCGTACGTGCGCGGAAAACGGAACACAGGCAATTGACCCAAATGATCTTGGGTAAATTTAACGACACAAGCATAAGCAAATTCAGACAAAATTTACACACATTTAATGCATGAATTGTTTTTTTTAATTATTGCCAAAACTTACGATTTGATTTGATATGTTACTTTGGGAAAAGTGTTCCTGGTTGGAAATAGAGTCGATTAAGACTTGTTTTGTTTGACAAATGTAATTTTTTGGATGAACCGTACTTTTTTTAAAAAATGACAAATTTTGAAAAAAAGCAATGGCAATATTTTATTCTTCAAAATAAAATAGAAGGTTCCTAAGAATAAAACCTTCTAACTACAAAAGAAAAGGCAAAGAAAAACCCTTAAAGGGCGAAAAATTTGCCCCACCCTGTATATAGTAGGTAGGTACTTATTTAATTTAATTTAACTGCTAACAAAGAATAAAACAAATTGGAACTACTGGAACTAGTATCTTATTAGTACCTACTGTTATCTTCACTATCGTAACAACGTAATGTAGCTGGAAGAAACCGACATGAGTAAATTATGATTCTGTTTATATCTTAAAGTTCTTATCGTAATATTTTAACAACTCTTCAAATATTTTTGAATCAATTAACTACCTACCTACCACTTAAACTTTGATGCTGTATGTGCTTACCTACCACTAACGCCCCTTGTTGCTTATTGATCTTTGATTTTTTGAAAAAACCACCATGAAACTAATTTTATAATGAATATACTGCAAACAGGATAAGTTGATCATTTATTTACGGTGTTTAACCTTGAAAATGCAATAAGATTTATAATAGAGATGCACACGTTATTACCTACCTACCTACTTGATGACTACAATGAATTGTTAAGCATACCAATAAATCCTTACGATCCAAGTGATAGGTAGTTCGTATTTTCTCGTTTAGTTTATATATTATACCTAGTCTACAGAATTAGACATCCATCTAATATAATGTAACCCATTGATGTATTAATTATCTTAGATTATTTTTGAAAGAAAAGGTAGGATCCTTACTTAGTTCATATTCTGTCTCTTAACCAGCAAAAAACAAGCAGAAAAACATGAAAAAATATAACCATAATACAAAATATACAAAATATGTACGTACCAAGTATTTGCTCAAATAAGAATGTTATTATTAGTTTAGCGATTTCTGCAAAAACATAGGTTTGCCAATGCCAGTCATTTAATGTGTCAGGCAGAATATTTGAGGTGAGTTAAGTTTATTAATTACTAAGCAACAAACTTGTTTTGTTGGAACATGTAAGACCAAGGTCATTTCAAAGTTGATTTGTATGAATGTTATAAAACATATTCTGAAGAGCCTCAGTTAGCAGTTACCATAATAAATAGAATTAAACCGCCAAATGCGAGTCGACTCGCACAAGAGTTGCCTGAATTTTACGGTACGGAACCCCCGTACCGTAAAATTCAGGCAACTTTTTCAAAGAACATCAAATTTTCACTTGTTCGGAGAACCCTTTAAATTTTCAACTTTATTATATTTTTAGTATTTGTTGTTTACAGTTATTTATTTATTATTTACTTACAGTTGAAGTGTTACTTATTTAAAGGAAGTTTTAAGTAGGTATTATGTTTCAAGCAAGAAATATAGCCTTAGCAAATGAAGAGCTAAAATAGGCAAAAAAATTACGTTTTTTGTATGGAAGCCCCCTTTAATTTGGATATTTATTTTATTTTTATTATTGCTGTGTTAGCGACAAGATATTCTCTAAAAATGTCAACTGTCTATCTCTTATGAAATAGAGCCTTGTGATAGATGGACAAATGGACAGCGAAGGCTTAGTAATAGGGTTCCGTTTTCCCCCTCCGGGTACGGAACCCTAAAAATATTATCAAAGAGGGTACCTATAAAAGTAAATGGGCACAAACCTCCGTCTCCATGACGAATTATCCGGTGAAAGATTTATTTTCTTTAGAAGTACGTTCCTTATACTGACGAGAGGGAGGCTGTCCCTCCGTAATGACCATCTCAACAACTTTCCGCTGATTGGTATATCTCTGCTTTCCTGCTTCACATCTTTGCTCTCTGACTTCAAGTCTTTATTGTCTACGTTGACTGCACTTTTCGATGTCACAAGTTTCTCATCGAACTTTACTTCTTTGCATTTTGATATCGAGTTATTGTTGCCACATTTGAGTAAACCTCGTTTACAATTTGTATATTCTAAGTTTACTTCATTACTTTCAACAGCCGCGTTCTTGCCTTCCAAAGTTTGGGGTGTGGAGTTGTTGTTATCTATTACATCTGTTTCTGCTTGTAGATTAGTTATTTGGTCTTCGTTTTCTACTTCAATAACTTTATGGCCCAACTTTTCGTCATTGCTTTCATGCCAATTCTTTGTTTCAGGTATCACATCCTCGGCTATTGACTCTACATTTCTGTTTTCTGTTATTTCACTATCCACATGCACCTTTTTTTTATGCAATATCGTCACTTCTTTGCTTTTTGAACCAGGAATGTCTTTGCCTTCAATACTTTCCATTGACCTTTAAGAACTATTTTAAACTTAGCGCTAGTAAATAATTTTCCGAACAAGAGGGTGACACGATTTGAGCTAAGTTCCTATTTTGAAATGAATTTTACGTTGAATTATTAATTACACCAAAATTGTTGTTTCTCAGCAACTTGACGTTTCTCACAATAATAAACCACTCTGTAGAGCCTTCAACCGTACACTAGAACCAGTTCAATCTTATCTCATTACTTCAGAATTTGCATTTTGATATGAGACGAGTAAACTTTATTATTTGGACAGTTGCTGTTTTAATCTTCAATGTTAATTGTTGTTCAGTTGATAGGTACAGTACAATAGCAACCGTTCCTACTTACCTTCGGAGTACGAGCATTTTCTCGCGTTTTTCCATGGCAATAACCGTAGCATAAAAAGAACCAAAACTCTACAAGTAGAGTTTTGGTTCAATGAGTTTTGTATCAATGTTCGAACTCGCCAATACCAAGGTATTGCCGAGTTCGAATATTGATGGACCATTCAATATAGGTGGTTCGATTGGTGTGTTCATTTTAAATTAATTACGATTATCAGAAATCTTTTTATTCGCAAGAAAAGGGACAGTAGAACTACACGACAGAAAGAATCCCGTCTGGATCTATTCTGAAGAAATTGTGCGTTTAAACAAAAATGGAAGGGAAGACCACTGCTAGAGTACATATGTGCTCTGCGAGGTATTGCTCTAAGTTAGCAATGTTATACTACGTATCATCAAGAATTTATATATACCACAAGCCTGTATTGACAATTAGTAATAGAATAAAAACACAAATGAATAGGACTCACTGTCCCACGAAGGCTGGAGTAGGAACCCTGAGATGGTTCCTCCTGGGGTGCTCAACGTCGCTGCCGTCACTTGCCTCGTCCAGCCCGATGTGGCTGCCCCCGCCCGCCGACCTGCCATCAAATTTTAGTTGTACAAACACTAGGATTAGTGGTTGTACAACTAGATAAAAGTATTGAATTTCTACCGACAATATATTAAACTTTCGGAGTTTTATCCAAAATTGTTGAAATATAAAAGATGAAGAAATACCTTAGTACCTATACGTTAATGCTCTAGCCCCAAGATGAGTAGAGCTTGTATGGGTACTGTGACTGATATACTTAATACAATCTATTACATAGAAATGGCAATGGTCCTTATTAACAGAGAAAATTACAATCAAATAATAAAGACAAATTAGAACTAGTATTTACAATTGAAACAATTAAGCTAACTGCAGACTGTTGCATATAATCTACAGGCAGCTCAACTGATCCATATCATACCAGTCGGATAGATTAAATCGATATTTTTTTTTATTATACCTACATATAAATACCTAGAACACCCGGAGCAAATATTTGCAGATCGTATAAATATTTGCCCCAATGCGGGAATCGAACCCGCAACCTCCTGCATCGCAGGCGGACCTTCACCTGCCACGCAACATTGATTGTCGGTGACGTCGTCGTCTTTTAAACAAAGCAGAAGATCGAAACTGAGCAGAATCACCGTTATAATTATAAATAAGCAAGCATCAAAAATACTAATCTACCGTTCACAGACAAGGCATTAACAGGCACTTCATTTAAGGAGTTAGTATACCTTCGCATTTTAAGCTTTCAAAAGCTGGGAGCGGGGGTTTGGATATCATCGGACGACATGCCACCTAAAAAAAGATAATGCGTAAAGCCACTATGGTCACTTTAAAGTTTCATACTATATTTCATCAATCCTTAAGGAGAATTTAGCCTTAGCCCACCACGACTTACTGTGCGTGGTGGTAATACCACAATTATCAGTAGGTACTCTTCCGAGAGTGGCAAAGTCGCGAAAGGTCGCATTCAATCGAGATGTTGTATCGAGAAATGATTATCTATAGTAATAATTTAGCAACTATTCATTTATACAAACGCATCGTTGCATGCTGTGATGCAACAACTACAGCTACAGCATCGCCGGGAAGTTGCGGTGGGCAATGATGGCTCATAGGAAGATAAGGTAAAGTTCCATGCTTCGAACAAGCCTGTTTTACCATGGCATCATATTATTTATAATGTTATATGTAAATGGTAAAATGATAACAATATTTTTGGTACAAATAAAGCATGCAGGCAACTTTTAGTTTCAAACTATAACTTGTCATACAGGTCTAGGTAAGTTTCACGGTGTTACTAATGGTTTACTAAAGTTGACACTGCTCGTACCGAACCTACTCAAATCAACGCAAAATTTTATTAACAAGTCAAGTGCATAACCAATAAGCATGGTCCACTTACCGAAATATTCTCTTCAGGCGACTAATGACTTGGAATGTTTAACTTCGATTCCGATTCCGACTAAGCATAGATTTAGCCTACATATAAGTAAGTTCAGGTCATTTTGACACAAGAAAATATTTGCTATAGTACCTAATCGTATCGTATTATAATCACCTCCTTCTTACTAAAATTACTATCTATTTTTTATAAAATTTATTATATTCCGCAAAGTCCTTCGTTGCAATGCAACTAGTATTTAGAAATAGAATAGTCGCGTCGAATAGAATAGTTTTGTATTGCATACAATTTTTATTTTAAGTAGGTAACATCACTAGGATCTTATACAATGTCAACTGAGATACTATGTTACCTTTAGAAGGGCCTCTATCGATATTCCTTATCTAGTTAATAAAGACAGCCTGATTAGGAAGTAGGTTGGTATCTATGCAACACACACCGTAAAATCAGTTAAGAAAAAAATATAGGTAGTATCTACTACCAAGTATAATTAAGTGAGCCATATATCAATAGTAAGTAGTAGGTAAACATATTAATGAACATAGTAACAAGTTATTTCAAGGGAGATAATAATAATTACATAACGATAAAAAATACTACGGTTCTACCTTGGTATTTTAAACCTTAAATTACGGTATTTATCAAAATGCGTAGGCATTTAATAAGTTTGCTCTGAGGAATTCGTACCGGTTAGAACAGTAACATTGAAATAATTAAACATTAATTTAGGAATTCTGACAAACTAATAATAGCAAATTGGTTTTTAAAGGGTACTTACTCATTCATTGTACGAATTTAGTGGGGAAATATCACAAACATTTGGATAATTCCATGCAATAGCATGTGCATTATTAGATTAGCATCCATTTTTGTCAATCTTTTCGTTTTCACAGGTAAAATACGGTATTACGCGATATTTTGGATTTTTGTTTGATTTTGGCCACTATTATCAAATTTAACGTCTCTAATCTCCGTTTACACCATAAAAATCACATGCACTGTTTCTTTACTAAGCTAACATCTGGGCTTCGATGTAATGTATAAGTTTGAGATTGAAATTCTACCTTACCTGGTAACAAATACTGTATAATATCGTAAGGCACAGAGAAGGTTTTTGAACATGCGCAATGGTGCATTGCGCACAAAATCGATTACGGTTCGTGGGGTTAAAAATGGCGGAAATATTTGATTTGACATTACATATTTTTATTGCTTGTTCATCTTGATTAGAGATTCAAAAATTGTATTGTTAAGTATTATACATATATCAAGGATAAAGCGATTGAGTGAAGAATGAATTTAAGTTTTGTACCTATATGAACATAATAAGCAAAAATTCAAGTAAATTATTGTTGCAGAATAAGAAAGAAGAACTTATTTACTTATTACTGAGTAGAATAGAATATTTATTTATTTATTTAGAAAATATCAATGTTGCACCATTTAACCACAATAGGTTTGTGATGGTGCTCACACTCGTCTTATAGATAATAGTTAGTTATAATTAAATTAGTACATTGCATTTGGATCACTTTTTATAATCTATAATTTTTTAAAGTATTTTTTCTTATGCTTGTAACTAGACAAATAACTGCATGCCCATAATGGGCAAATTACATTGTTACGCATTTTGTATGTACCATCCACATGCAATTGCAATAAATATAGTTTCTTTTACTTTTACGAGACAAAAGATAGCAATCGATATTTCACAATCCCATAATATTACGGTTTTATGACAGCTTGTAGGTAGGCACTTGCCGGAATCAACGTGCGTAATAAACTTAAAATATGATTTGTTTTTTGAATATATTATTATATTCTAGGTATTAATAATAATAAGTGTTTTTAACTTTTTTTATATCATACTATAATTACAAATTTATAGATAGATATTAATATAATAGTAGATGTACACTATGTAGGTAAATTATGATCGAAACAAAATAAACTCCTCCTATAGACTTACATCCTGTACAATATTATTAGTTTTAATAGTTGACAGTTATTATAAAGAAAACAACATAATATTAACACCTTTTTAAACATAGGTAATTTAACTGAGGCTTCCGCCGATTGGGACCACTAGGTATTGGGGCCGCGGTCCCAATCGGCGGAAATCAGTTTTGAATCCGTCGATTCAAAACTGTCGTAAATTGTGCAGTCGTCGCCAGATACAGATACGAAATAAACTACAATGTTAGTTCATACATAATATAATGTATATAAAATATGGGTCCTGTCAATTTAAAATTATAATTTTTTATGTGTAGGTATGTATAAAAGTTACGATTACTATATTTAAAAAAAAACGTGCATTACTTGGCTTGGCGTTGGTACTTAATAAAGTTTTTTCTTTAGATACCTACTCTGAACAATAATAATAATTCTTTTTAGGCCAGCAGTTGTCATCAAAGTTCACAACAGACGGACGACATTGTTAATATTATAAAACTGTGGTTGATGTCATTTGAAATTAAATAAGATCGTGGATACACCTGACCCAGACTAGCGCAGAACCGAAGCGAATGGCATAAACATAGAGATAGAGAGGCTTATGCCCAGCTGTGGGTCGTCAAGGGCTGATGATGATTATTTACTTACCTAGTAGTGGCGGGCCATTTTACCGATGAACCCGGAAAACATCGGAATAGCTTTGACGAGCGTTGGAATAACATTGGAGTGGAGTCTATATACCTAGGTACCCAGGTAAAGTGGCGTTCATTGTTAGCTGTTTCAAGTCAATTATTTCTATGATTATTGATTACAGAACTATTTTAAAACTAGAAAATTTCGGTAAAATTAAGATTGCAAGTTGTTTAATATAAAAACACCAAATTCAATAATTAATACGATGCTAACGATGAACGCCACTGTACGCGAATCATAATTATTATAACATTAACTCACGTTATAGAGAATGTGGGCGCATGCACGTGGTACTTGTCCAACGCCGAAGTCGATCTGGTGCCAAGAACGCGCCGCGGCGGGATGTCCAGATATGCCAACTCTGGAACTAAAACCATCATAAGTTAGGTACCTAAGTCATCTATATTCATCTGATTGTTTTCTGCTAGTAGTGCCTAGGGCAAGTATAGAGAGATTTATTGAAAGTTTGACTATATTCCCGTTCGTCCCACTGAGTATTTATGAGTAAAAATTTAGTAGGACTAACAGGATAGATTACTTTCCCTTTATATTCCCTCGCGTGGGTACCACTATTCCGAACTAGTATAGTGGTACGAGAAGGAATAGACAGACTTGACTTGGCCAACCAAGACAATGGGTCCAACGGCACCAAAAGCAGACAATTGGTATTCCGTACCTTGGTGCTTTTTCTCTTCTTTTCAGTAGGTATCGCTTTTTGAAGAAAAAAATAAAATAATACTGGACAATCCACACAACATCATCTAGCCACAAGCTAAGCATAACTTGTGTTATGGGTACTAGATAACTGATAGATAATAGGTACTTAATACAATACAATACATTACATAGATAGGTGTTTTTTACTATACATAGAAAACACCAGGAACAAATATTTCAGATCATGCAAACATTTGTCCTGAGCCGGGAATCGAACCCACAACCTCCTGCGTCGCAGCCGGATCTTCCCCCGCTGCGCTACGGAGGTCGCCTGATAAGTAGATCCGTAATTAAATATACCTACACTGAGCTTGCGCGATCGTCTTTGGTTTTATCGTATTCTGGAGGTCTACTTTCATTACGAAATTTCGTTTTATTTCGTTCGATTAGTAGAGGAGGTAAATGATGATGAAATTATCTACCTATAAGAATGATATACTGAATGATGAAAGTACCTACCTATATTTTTAATTCTATTTGATATTGAAATGGCGTCCCTTAGAATGGTTAGGTACTAAGTAAATACGTACCTATTATAAAGTCAAAATTTCTCCGAAAACGGCCTTTTCGTAAGTAAGCGAGAGTAGCAATTTGCAACTGCGGATGAAAAGAGGCTTCTGTTTCCAGGATCGATAGATTTGTGACATTGAGACGTCAACGTGGTTATTTAAGTAAATGAGAAAACAATCGATCTAAGTAAAAATTTACTTAGATCTATGGGTAGGTAAACCTACTTAAATAAAGTAGGTACATATGTACCTATTTAACTAACGGTATGTACCTAAGTACCTACCTATGATTGACTAGGTACCTAATAAAACCCTTCGACTTATAACGCTTCGCTAACTAAAGCTAAACCTTGGTTAATAGCTGATAATGAATCGTTGACCGACTGACTCGTAAAATGCAACGCCTACTTTCAATAATTAGGTAGGTAACTAACTACTAATGAAGCTAACAAAACTTTGCAAAAGCAAACGTCTTATATATTAGCAGAGACTAGTACCTAATACTAGTCTTTGATATTAGCAAGCTTTTAGTGCCTAGGTAGGAATGACTACAGACCAGTTTATATCAAGATATAAACTGGTCCGTGGTATGACCTAAAACGACGGCACCAAAAAATTCTCGTACCTATAGTCTGGCCAACGAATGCTTTCCAAGAAAAAAGGCGGGAATTTTAAAAAATCAAGAGCTGTTAACCCTGGCTTTACACTGCATAAACGGAGTTGATACTATTTATTATTCAATTCAGCAAGTAAATTTTTTTTTTAAATGTTTTATGAGTTGTAAATTTTCGAGTGTATTATGAAGAATATTAAATAAAAGAGTACTTTTAATTCTGCCTTTTTATTATTTTCAAATGATCCATAATTTTATGTACAGTCGAGGACTTTAATTGATGAGCACTTGCCACTATTCGTAATTTAGCCGTACAAAACACAGGGGCTATAAGTCATAGTTGAAATCGGATTCCAAAAACTGTACACCTGATATTAATGAATCAGCTTCATTGCTTTCTTCGCTGCTACTGCTACTGTCCCCAAAATGTATTATGAATGGTTCAAGTTCGTTTGTGTTCGTAATGTGTCAATTTTGACAGTCTTAAATTATTG
Source organism: Eupithecia inturbata (assembly GCA_963662085.1). NCBI lineage: Eukaryota > Metazoa > Arthropoda > Insecta > Lepidoptera > Geometridae > Eupithecia > Eupithecia inturbata. Next base: position 2,947,241 of record OY759194.1, on the reverse strand, counting down.
CCCTATCAAAACTTCTGAAAATAATGCGAGGACAGCTTTCGTTGGCCAGACTCTACCTATAATAATAAGTTACGCGTGCGCTGGATCGCTACCTGTCAGGGAGTACGTAGCGAAGGATTTGTTGCTTTGAATTGATTTCTAGAGTGTGCACTGCTTTGAAAATACCTTTCTTGACGATGCTAAAACCGAAAGCAGTAGACGCATCCTACCGGCATATTGTAAATACCTACCGAGACGCAACGACGACGCCTAGATAGATAGATAGAACATACTTTATTGCACACTTATAACTAAGAAACAATTAACAAAAAGAAACAATTATAACAAAGTGACAATTGGCGGACTTATCGCTCAAGAGCGATCTCTGCCAGACAACCTGGTATGGATAGGATCGTCGGAAATACATGGGGTAAAGATCTGTGTGCATCTAATAAATATTGCACTACTTAAAAATAAGTATTATTATACTACAACATAAATTACAAAAAAAAAAAAAAACATAAACACCTTCTTCATTTACACCTATCATATACATATTATGAAAACAAGGGTTAAAACAAGTGTTCAGTCGCCTAGTACGCTGCATCCGCTCCGATTCGTCGCAGTGGACGTGCAACGCGCGGTTCTTTTGCGGCAAAAATGTACCTATCAAACTCACCCGACCTCTACCTCTATAGCGCAGTAGGTGAAGGCATGCCTGAGACAGGCAGAAGGTTGCTGGTTCGATTCACACCCTGGAACACTATTAACTTGGTCCGGCTTGATTGCCTATTTGACCTGCTTACCTACGTAGAGCATCTCTGCTCTGCTCTCTGGGAAGGCATCAGAAAATGCTGTCAGTAGTTTTGGTGTTTACCTACACTTACTAAAGCCATTATCAAGGTACAATGTTTGTAAACAACTCGCAACATAAAAATCCATAATTATCTTTTTTGTGTCGAGTTTGAAAAATAATTGACAGCTTAATGAATGAATGAATGAATGAATGAACACTTTATTGTACTTAAAAAAATAACATATTATAAACCTTATATCTACATTTACCAAATACTTAGTACAATAGGCGGCCTTATCGCTGAGAGCGATTTCTTCCAGGCAACCTAGGGATGTAGAAAAAGGTATAAGTACACAAAGTGTTGGTAGAGCACAAACAAACAGTATAAAAAATAAAAATTCTTAAAATACATACTACATACAATATAAAACAATACAAAACTAACAAGAGCTAACCTAGAAGTATACCTATAAATATCTTAATACAAAAGGTTCCACAGAAATATACTACCACAAAATCTGATCACCGATGGAGCTACAACCACATCTGGAGCTACAGAAGGAGGAGAAAAAGAAGGAAGATTTCAGGTAGCTGAAGATAGGTAATAGGACTTCAGTTAAAATTTGAAGGAGTTGATTGAAGGCGCAAGTCTGATATCGACAGGCAGTTTGTTCCAAAGCCGTACAGCCTGAACGCTAAAAGAGTTGCCATAGAAGGTTTGGGAATGATTGGGAAACTTGAGTAGTAGGTTATCTGATGACCTAAGATTATGGGAGTTAGAAGAATGAAGAAACTCAAAGCTTAATTTGTAGGAAAGAGCTCAAATCGACAAGTACATAATTATGTTAGTTACAATTTTGTAAAATAAAATCCTTACCTAATTGTCGTTTATGTCCCTACACTAAACAGGGTTATCGTTAATTCACTGACACTGAAAAAATCTTTATCTATCTTTGCAAACTTTGTCCCTATTTTGAGTTTTGCCGGAGGACACCTACCTCCTAGGAGCACAGCCTAGCTCAAGAATTATTTCTGTTCCTATTTGATCGAAGGTTCCTATCGGTTTTTCTAAATACCAACCATGATCAGCGATTAAGCACAGCCCGGCATCAGACACAGAGCGCCCTCGGACACGAAGCTGCTTGTTCCTCTTGAAGTACGTCCAGTGCCGAGCTACTGATGAGCGCAGGAGTCGATTGAACCTGGATAAACACCATTATCCTCATAAGTGTCTTGAAAACTTACGGATACCTCATGGATATGAAGCCATATTAATATTATAAATTCGAAAGTGACTATATCTGTCTGTCTGTTACCTTTTCACGCCTAAACGGCTGAACCAGATCTTAATGAAATTTGGCAGGGAGGTAAATGGTATTCCGGGGACGGACATACATTGGCTACTTAAAAAGGGTGGGTGCGAAGCCGCGGGCAGCTGCTCGTCCTCTATCAAGAAGTCAAATCCATCCATCCATACCTATTCTCACTAGATAGGTAATATCCATGTATTAATATCATAAAATCGAAAGTACTAATTCTATAACTCTGTTATATTTTCACGACGAAACGCTAAACGGATCTCAATACATTTTGGCAGGGAGATAAACAGGGATATCTACTACTAACCGGGTCAGACATAATATTATGTTATTTGAAAAGCGCGGGCGAAAGTAATTCGAATTAAAATATACTTTAAATGGATTTCAATAAAATTTGGCAGGGAGATAGATAATAATAATAATAAGTATTATTGCGGCGAAGGATAGGCCACAGTTTATCTCGGAGAAGTGAGTGCGAAGCCGCGGGTAGAAGCTAGATACAGGGTGCCACGTAGGGTATAGTAGCCGAAAGGGGGTGATTCTGGATACCGAGGGAATCAATTAACTAGAAAAAATAACTTCTTATTCGTGTTCTTTTACACGCACTCTTGCATTATTTTACACTAGCTGCTGCCCGAGGCTTCGCACGCGCTTTTCAAGTAGCCTATGTACGTCCCGGGATACCATTTACCTCCCTGCCAAATTTAATTGAGATCCGTTCAGCCGTTTAGGCGTAAAAAGTAAACAAACAGACAGAGTTACTTTCGAATTTATAGTATCGGTATAGATTATAAAATATTTCACTTATTGTTTTCGCTTGTTTTTTCAGCAATATCAATAAAAAAATATGTAAATCCTTTGAAATTTCAAAACAATAATAATAGTGTAAGAATATACGTAAAAGAACACAAATATGAAGACAAGTCCCAAAACTCTTTCAAAAAATTTAAAGAATTGTCCCCCTAAAAGTCACCCCCTTTCAGCTTAGTACACATGATTCGTGGCACCCTATTGTTCTTGCGCCTAACCTCTGGTCGTGTCGGTCTGCCGTTCCATCGGATTATGAGAGTGAGGGCATAGAGAGTGCACTTGTGTTTGCGCCCACACTTGTGCACTACAATATGTCCTACGCACCCAGTCTTTGTTGCGACTGGCCTCCGTGGCCGGATTTCGGCCACGGAGGCCAGAGGGGCATCATCATCGGCCACGGAGGAATCATCATCATAATTTCAACTAGTTTCTATCCCGCTATTTCGCGCGAGCTACTCCGTCCTGAGGCTGAGACCTGACTTAGTAAGTATTCCCTATAAGTAACTATTCTTAAGAGAATATACATTTGGAGCAGTGTTTTGCAAGTTTCGTCGCATCGCATGTGATCTGCCGAATGTAAACAATCTACACGTAAACATCACGCGGGGCGGATGTCAGGAAGCTAAAATTAATGTTACTATGAAATAACAATTTAGATGATCTCATTTTTCTTAGTAATCCCAGAATAGTAGATATGTTAGCATAAAAATATAACTATACCACATCCAAAATCGATGTAGAATATTTTTACATAAACCACGATACAAATTACTAAAACTCTCGTGCAATTACTAAAAATCGAGTTTCAGATATAATTATTTCATACTATCAATAGTATCGATACTATCGATAGGCATATCGATACTATTTATTTCCCGTGACTATCGATAGACTATCGATATTCGACTATTGATCGGCAACACATTATTATTAATAATTGTGTATGTTGACTTGTGTATATTTGTGAATGTTGATAATAATAATTTGACTTGCACAATATTTGCACGCCTGCATGCAGGCTGAACACAGTTACTAAAATAGTTATAAGACCTGACATTGTATAATAATTATGTATTCTTGCAAATAAATGATTGATTCATTCATTCATATTTACTATTGCTTCTCGTGCTATTCGAGGTTAGGTTTTTCTTTCAGAATCTAATTTTTCTGTCCCTACTTATGATTTTCTCTAGGTACTTTTGAAAAAAGTCCTGCTTTTATACCAGTATAGGTGGGTTCGTCGGGTCGCCACATGTATTTTTCCTTCCACGCCTTTTTGTTCTGATTTCAGAGTGCTAATACCTACGTTTTATCTAGGTACCTACCTAACCTACTAAGTAAGAGAATGTATGGGGGGGATAGGAAGACAGGACTTACTTTTTCAAAGCGGAGTCCGAATTTTCGGAAGAAGTAGTAGTATCGCTACTGGTCGAAATAATACTATACATTTGAGTCGAGCTTTTGCGAACCATTTTCAAACCCTATGATCAACTCTACCACACTGAAACTACACTGACACTGACTCTAAGCACTGAATTTATAGTACTTTTAACACAAATACTTTTCCTTTTATTTACTTATTTCACTTAAAACTTTTAACAATCAAATCACACAGCACAAATTAACCAAAAATAAATTTTATTAGACTGCAAACCCGCACAGATGTAAAGTCAAAACTGTAGCAAATTTTCATTGAAGTCTTGAAATTTTGTCACTCACGCGCAGCTAAATATAAACTGTAGTCAGCGCGCACATTTTCACCACGAATCGTGAACAGCTATCTGTAGGAAAGTAGAATCGAACATTGCCAAAACCTTTTTTGTGAATCACGTTGGTACGTTTTAATAGCAGTTATCTAGTCAGCATATTATTTACTTTTGTTCTAGGTTATGAAAAATATCGTGAGCTTTTTCGTTTAAAAACATTGAATGGTAATAATGGTATGGCAGATATCACATCTTTAAGCTTATTTTCGTTAAAATACAGTTTCGTAGATAATAAAATAGGTTTTAAGTACAACTCAATTAATTAGTTAGTATATTATGTTTAGTAAGAACTTAGAAATGGATTAGAAGTTATGAGATTTTCTGTGATGAGGTGACCATATTTATTTTAATTAAAACGATGTAATACTTTTCAATGTTTTATTTAAGTAACTGATATCTAGGAAATACTCTTAAAATATGGATAAAATAGGTTGCCTTATCGAACATAAAACTAGCTTAGACCATTATTATAATAACAACAATTTGGAATATTCCTATGAATTCCATAGGCAGCATAATACATAATCTTAAACTCTAAAATCTAGTAATACAGGGTGTTCGGCACAACGTTTGTCATTATGGAGACTGGAGGTAGGGGGAACCAAGTGCAATAACTTGGCGACTTTTTTATCCCTGAAAAGCTTTTCGGCTTACTTTTATTAAGATTTTTCGATTTTTTCCGAAATTTGGAATATTTAGTGTCGTGCAAATTTTATTTTTACTAAATAACATCGCCTTACAATTTATTTTAATTACGAATGACATCTTCGCTTACTAATAAGATACCTAAATATTTACGTGAGATTTACGTGAATAAAGCAACTATGCGCGTACAACCTGATGAAATGTGAAAATTAAAGACTGAGAGTTCAACTTTGGGTTGAATTTAAAAAAAACTAAGAATGTTTCTCATCTTCCAATTCACTGAAAACTTCTCTAGTTCATGGCCATTTCAACGGTATGCCAGATGTGTCAAAAGTACATAAAATACATAACAAAATAAGCGTTTATCCAAAAAAATTATAAATAAATACCCTGAAAATACCTTACTTTTGTTTCGTAATCGTGATGTAAGCAAATTTAGCTCGGTTCATTAGTATGGGTATGGGCCAGATGTAATAAAAAAATGTAAACCATATTATTTTGTAAAAATAGTTACAGCACATAATAGTACAAAATTCGGAAAAAATAAACTAAAAAAAATCATGAAAATAGCCGTGATGCTTTTTAGGGTTAAAATAGCCGCCAAGTTATTCCACTTGGTTCCACCTACGTAAGCGTTGTGCCCAACACCCTGTATAATAAATATATTTTTGTAACTTAATGGGGGGAGGGGGAGGGGGGGCTGTACCTACCCTGCTGTACTGTGTAACATACGATGTTTTTTATAAGTATTATACCTCGTGTGTTCATAAGTTTTGAGACGAACTTATTTAATTAATTTAAAAAGAAAGTAATTCATGCAACCTTTTTTAAACTTTTAAAATTTAAAATTTCGAATGTTTTGAATCAGAAAAAATATACATTTGAATATTTGTTTCATTCTCCGTGAAAATGGCGCCAACAAAAGATTTGCGTGCGACTGTAATTTCACTGTTTCAAGCAGGAAAAAAACCAATGCAAGTTTTTAGTGAAATCCAAAGTTTGGGATGTAGTCGGAACTTTGTGTATTATACCATAAAGAGGTACAAGGAGACCGGCTCTTTAGAAGACCGTGGAAGATGTGGCCGCCGCGGTCAGTAAGGACGCCCGCCAACATCAAAGTAATCAGAGAGCGAATTCGTCGCAACCCTTGCCGGACTCAAAAGAAATTAGCTCTGCAGACCAACATTTCGCGAATATCGGTGAACAGGATACTTAAATATGATCTTAAACTAAAGGCCTACAGTCGAAGGAAAGTGCATTATTTAAACGAGCGTCTTCGTAAATTGCGACTGGAACGATGTCGGAACCTATTGAAGAGACACGATCCAAAAAATATCCTGTTTACCGATGAAAAGATCTTCACGGTGGAAGAAAAGTTTAACCGGCAGAACAATAAGGTTTACGCCAGAAGTTCAAAGCACGTCCAGCCATCTGTACGCAATGTCCAGCGCACTCATCATCCAGCAAGTGTGATGGTTTGGTGGGGTGTTTCCTACGAGGAGGTCACTTCGCTTCATTTTTGCCAGCAAGGCGTCAAGGTGAAGGCACAAAATTACCAAACCGACATATTGGAAGCGGTGGTTAAACCATTAAATGATACGCTATTCGCTGGAAAATACTGGGTTTTCCAACAGGACTCTGCTCCCTCCCATAAAGCTAAGACTACCCAACGTTGGCTGGAGGCCAATTTGCCAGGCTTCATTCGGAGCGAAGATTGGCCCTCGTCAAGCCCTGACTTGAATCCTTTGGATTATTCTTTATGAACGGAATTGGAGCTGAGGGCATGCAGAAAGTCTCACACAAACCTGGATTCTCTCAAGCGAGCCCTTATCAAAGAATCGAAACGGATTCCCATTGATAAGATTCGTGCCGCCATAGATGAATGGCGCACGCGTTTGAAGGCCTGCATTGAATGCAAAGGCGGCAATTTTGAATGATTTATTTTTAAATACAGATCTAGATGTCAGTAGTTTTACTTTTAAAATCCAATAAATGAATACTCAACTTAGCTCCAAAAATATTTTAGTTTTACTGTGTCTCAAGACTTATGAACACACGAGGTATATATAAAATATATTTATCGTCGAAACATAATAAAACTTATTCGACACAAATGTAACAGTAAAATCATTATGTTAAGTTCATACATGTAGTATCATAAATGTGGTTAATTTTATTGTAAAAATAACATAATTATGTTTCAATAATTCTTATTAAAACATAATTACGATGCGGGTTAACTACGTACCTTGTCGGATTATGAGAGTGAAGGAATAGAGAATGCACCTGTGTTTGCGTACACACTTGTGCACTATAATATTTCCTGCTCACATGGCTAGTCTCAGTTGAGATTGGCTGCCGTAGCCGAAGTTCGGCTAAGAGGACATCATCATCCACCTTTTTTGTGTGGTTCGAAGTTAGCCCGCTCACATTCGTAATCAATTCGTCAAATACGACGTTTTTAAGTAAAAAAATTCGGTTTTGTTCAAAAAGCTAAAAAATTGTACAAAATATCGAATAACATAGTATTAGAAACGTCCCACTTCAGTAATATGGTCTTCGTGGATTATTCTGGAAAGAAAAAAAAGCACTTTTATTAAACGATAGTTTCGTTTTCTACAAAAATTGCAAGTTTAGTTAGTTTTAAGAGGGCACCGTGCGCGCCATTTTCTGGAAAGGATATTCGTGGGATTTCGCGTCCATAAGAGCGGGACAAAGCATATGTTCTTAGAACAGCGGCGAAAGCGCAAAAAACTAGTTTTTGCTTATTTACAAGAAAACTACACACAACTTATGAAGAAACCAAAATTTTAGTAATAACCTACGAATCAAAACATACGTCATTTCAATAGACCGCAGGGTTCCTGAGATCCCGACCAAATTATGTGTGAATACAGTGCACTTTCATGACTTTTTGAAATTGTATTTTTTATGATCTATATATCTGCCCTTTTCAACCGACGAAAAACCAATGGAGCGGTTCTCAATTCGGCTGTATGTTTTTATATTTTAACCGAAAATGCGAAAAGTTTTAGGTATTTAAAGAATCTAAAGCCGGGTATTGACCGGTGTTACAGGGCGTAATGTAACGTCTCACACAGCGAGCGTTCGCGCAGTCAGTACAGGGAAAAAGGCGCTCGCAAACAGCAAAGATACGGAATTAAGCACACGGTGTAACGTTTCATGCTCGCTGCGAATGGTACATTACGCTCCGTAACTTCAGTCAGTACCCGGCTTTAGCAGACGATACGATAAAGAGCACTCACCAAAGGGTTAGGTCTGAATCTGTACGCCAACATCATCCGTTTCCTATAGGCATCGAACTCGTCATCTTCAGACGAGACTATGTCCCCTGTTTTGGCTCCGAGGCCCAAGTTCGAGACAGGTTGCTGAGCTCTGTAATAAACAAGTAGCTTTGTAAAATACGTACTCGTTTTATCAACTAAAAATGTATACTATCCATCTATTATGAATATAAATGATTGCGAATGTACCTACCTCTGTATATATGTATCTGTCACGTAACCTTTTGACACCTACACCGCTTATCGAAAGAAGGACAAACTTTTTACCCTGGAAAACGCACGTGCGTATCCGTGGGAAGAAACTACTTACAAAAGTCATGTTTAGCGGCCTGATTCACTTACACAATCTCTATAGATTGCCTTTATTCAACTTCTCCGCGCTGTCGGTTAAAACAGTGCGTTGATTTAGATCTCATAAAACTACGGAAAAAATAGCTCTTAACGAATTTCGCCATAAAGTTTAAGATAAAACGGACAATCGACGAAGGAAATAAGACTTACTTATTTATAGGATCTACGATACCGGAGCCATCCGCGCCCAATCCTTGCCCTTCACTCCAGCCAAACTTCTGCAGCATTTTGAAACCTGTAGATTTATTAAAAGTTAATATATTGAGGCCTGCAATTGACCCAATTGGAATCGAATTGAATCTAGACATAATTTATCGTACTTTTCTTATCATGTTTGTATTTGATTGTATTCCGTTTTGTGTGCCCATAATAAATCGTTAATTTTTAACGCAATGAATTATAACGTTTGTCATAAGTTCGACGTATATATGTTACGGTTACGGGTGCTAGAAGAGCGAGTAAACCTAGGCTTTCCCGGGTAAACCTAGTAGTACCCAAACTTTAATAATAATAATAATGCCGGACAATCCTTAATGGGTAAAGTCCGAATATCAGTTGAAATAAATTATCCCACTCTCCCCTATCGGTTTACTCGATATTCTAGCATCACCCGTGACATTACTGTCATCGTAGCTCACGGTTGAACCTATTTTAATTTAGTTTGTTTGCAAGAAAGGCGACTTTATGGAGAATGTTCTTAAAAATTACTGTTTATTGAAAATTCGTGCAGCCGTTCAATTGTTATGATGATGGTTCACAGTAAAATTGAAACTATTGTCGTCTCGTCAAAGAGTATTCATCAGTAAACTCACCAACATTGTCCTCTTTCAGTTTAAACTCCTTGTAGTCACTCAAATCTGGCTCCTTGCCACTTTTCACCGCTGAATACTTTTCCATGAATCTGTGGAAGAATGTAGGAATTTAGGTGTCTTCAGTTTGCAGTCAGGTCTAGAATCCAGAATGATTAAAACATTATTCAGAACTTGTGAAGTTGTTAATAAATCAGACTCTTTAGTTATTTTGAGTATTTGAGTTTATGGCGCCAACAAAATATTTGCCAACAAATTGTGTAGGGCTTTTTAAAATTCAATGATTTAATTTTAGGACTTTTTCCTTATACCTACATGCCTAGACAGAACCATGCCTAGGGTGTTCATACTAGACCCATACTTTGCAGTCAAGGCAGAAATCTAAGATAACTGAAACATTATTCAGAACTTCTGGAAGTAATGAATTAAAATTCAAATATATTTATTTTTCTCTCACAATAGAAGCTTAGTTGCTCCCCTGTTTTAGGTTCACAAGAACCTGTATCACAGATTCTTCAGGATGGTTCGGTAAGTTAAGAAATTAATTTATTGACAATATATTGTTGGGCTTAAACTTGAATAATTTACGCGTTGCATGAAATTTTTCTCTATACTTGCTTGGGCAAAACCTTGTGGTGTTCATGCTAGGCGGGCGTTAGAACAACAAATGTATAATTTTTTCCTTTGAGATACTTATCGCGTATACCTGCGGTGTCAACAACTAGCTGCGCCCCGCGGCTTCGCTCGCGTGGAAATTGATTGCACAGCAGAGCCCCTAGGGGTAGTTTTGTACAAATAAAAAATACTTGTATCATTTTCTTTATAGTTTATTTATACCGAGTTTTGAGTGAATCGAACCAAGGAATAATAATTTTCCATATAAACTTTACCACCCTTATTAAGCCCTTCAGAGGTTAATTTTTAAAAATTAAATTAGCTTACGTGTTATTCTAGAACTTAAACTATCTACATACCAAATTTCATCTAAATACGTCAAGTAGTTACGGAGATACGTGCTAACAAACATTCACACAAACATTCGCATCTATAATATTAGTATGATTGTTGTATAACTATGCATGTATTTGTGATGAATAAACTTTACTTACTTCCTTAGTTCCTCAGGGGGTAAGAAATCGCCAATGTGATGCTTGCCCGCCGCTTGCTTCGTGAGCTCATCGGCCCATTTCTCCGTGGCGTTCATTTCGCGAGACCGCAGCCTGAAAACAATAGATAAGACCACGAACAATCAGAGCTGAACTGTATTTTTCTGTACCTATGTTATATATATTTTTTGATTATCGTGGCATGTCGAAAGTGGAGATATTCTTATGATGCAAGATGCCCCCATCACACACGTCTACTGCCGAACGTGCCCCCCAAACGGGGATTTTGATAGAATCACCACGCTTGGCAGGCGGATTGGTGACTGCAGTGGTGTTAAAAATACACAGAAGGAAGCTCCCCTTCGTCTGTTAGGCTCCCTTAGTCGGTTCTAACAACATTCACGGGCTGGGAGGGACGAATCGACCCCATAAGGATGGCTGGACCAAAAAAGATATAAACATGAAACCATGTGCACTATTTACTACCTATTTTCTACTATTTACTACCTTTAATGAAATATTTCGGTTTAAAGATCTTTATTTATACTCAAAAAGAACAAACAAGTCCACTTAGAATGAGTATATTGGTATCTAAAAATAAATATTACTTAGGTAAAGTTACGGTAGGTCTACGGCGTATAAAAATCTAGACAACAAAGGTCACAAGCACGTAGGTAACAAGTGAGTGACCCAACAAAAGATAGGTACATAAATAGGATTAAAATAAAGTGGGTAAGTATAGATAAAATAAAAAAAAACAGTGTGGGTCGCGTCGTCACGATTGCATGCCTGGCGCAAGAAATCATGGAGTGGTTATTTATTGGCTATGTCTGCATTAAGGATAATTGCTATATAATATAATAATATTAATATTTTAGTATTATTAGTAATTATCCTGGGCCATTTGGTGTTCCCTAGTCGAATATAAATATAGTTACTGGGCAGAATGACGCAATAGAGATCAGGCCTATTTCCACCAGTCGGTGCTAATGTTCTGAGGAGATAGTCGAGGTTTCTACGATGCCAACATTCAAGCAAAAATATGGAAATAAATTAGCATCAAAAAACAATAACCACACAACATACATGGGGAGACCGTTCCGATGCATTTTTTTATTCATTTTGTATATTTGGTCTACCAGTGGGTGTCACAATCATTGATGTCATGAACACTTATTGATATAACTTTTTTTTAATGCGGCAATGGCCTTTATTAACAAAGAAAATTACAATCAAATTATAACTAGTATTTACAATTGAAACAATTAAGCCAACTGCAGACTGTTGCAAACAATCTACAGGTAGCTCAACTGATCCATATCAATACCAGTCGGAAGCGTCCCCAAGACGCTGGCTGCATTGCCCCGCTGTATGGCAATGCTGATGCGCTGCGCCAGATATCCGCCAGCTCTCGGGTCACGCGTCGCGTCGACCAGACGCTCAGATAACGTTTTAAAAACCCGGAGAGCCTCGGTACCCCACGGACCTAGGGTCTCGACCCATTGATATAACTAATTACTAACCAGTTATAGATGGACACTGCATGCTAAACAGTAGGTTATCAGAGGAACAACTATTTTATTGTAGATATTTTAATTTTAGATGTTCTAATACGTACCCGTATTAAAGCCCCGACGACTTTATTTCGATGTTCAAGATTGAAACATCCTGTATCATATTGATGTGAAGATAAATTAAACCTACTTGTGTTCCCAGGTTCCAGCTGAAGTGTCTTCGTCGCTGTCATACTCGTACTTATGTTTGCCGGCCGCCGCTAGACGCTCCACTTCACTGCGTTTCTTCAACATATCCTGAAATAACGAACACACGATGTTTCTAGAAGAAATCAATAACTTTATTTCTTTAGGCTTACTAATTAAGCACTTAGACAAGTGTCTAAGACTGTTCGTTGTTCTTCATTAGACTTGAATGGACAACATTTAGTAGAAGGGACAACAATATTTCCCCTTCATCCTATTTGTGTTACCTACCCATACGGTTCATAATAGTGTTTACATGAGAACGGGATCGTTTATTAATCACGTGAGGGGGAGGGGGTTTGTAGTGAGATACCACGTGTTTTTTTTTTCGTTAAACGCGCGATTGCAAAACCTGGCATATAGGCATTTTTATTACGCTGCTTAAATATTCCAGAATTAAATTACATTATACCTGTGTTTAGAGACGATATTCTGAATTTATTATGATATTTCTATCTAGGTTTGGGGGGTAGTCTAAAAATGCCGACGAAAAAAAATGATAAAATATTTATTTCGTTTGTAACAACAATCTTATAGTGTCTTATAATGGACCTGTTTATTTTATTTGAGTTTATCTGACGTTAAATGGATGTGATTATCAATCTGTACCACACTAAGCATGTACTTTTTTCTATATATTTTTTTATGACCCCTTTTGTTTTTGTTATAGTTTGACCGAAACCATTGTACCGCGCCTGAGTTATGCGCGCGGCGAGAAAAAGTTAATAACTACTTTTAGTTTACTTTCGTGCACGGCGACGTCAACTAGCTTCCATAGTGATCCATACAACACTGACGACTGTGCCTACACACGGCGAATTAACAGAAGATTTTTCGGCGAATAGAAACGTGTGTACAAGAGCCCTTAGAGACAGCAGTATTAGTTCAGACTGCGATGAACAGGGGAAGGTCGCGAGATTTAGTATTGGGAGGACTACACTCGGAGTTATAGGCCTATATTACTAAAACTTGCCAATTTCGCCTGTAAAAGTAGTAAAAATGTCCCCGTGCCAAGTAGTATAAAAGTAAGGAATATTGTACCTGATACAGCAGATTCAATTTGAAGTTATCCTCACACTTCTTCCATTCCTCTGGCTCCAGATTGGTGGAGCCATAGTTGGTCATAGCATACTGCATTAATGCTTGGTTGTTGCGGTTCAGATTAGTCAGCTTTAGGCCATTCTCGTCGATCCTGGCTAGATGTGCCCCTGGTAAACGTATTTTGACTTAGCATTTTGTTAAAACTATTTTTACGGTGATTAATTAGCTAGATCTAACCGGAAACTACCATTTGATGCATCAACTATAAGCAAAAAAAAATTTTTTATATATTTTTTGTATAACAATTCAGGTACAAACGGTTTTGAAGATGTTGGCCCTAAAATCGGACACTTTTGTGTTCGCACTTTTGGATTTTGTTTATTTGGGTAATTCTCATTTTTGACAAAAATCAGTGTAGCCTAAATTTTTTCAACTGTATTACTAATTATGAGTTGAGTTACTTATTTTAGTAAAATGGAGATGACATACCATTATCCTCGTTTTATTTTTAATTAAGAGTCAAAGTGTCAAAAATGTCCCTTCCGTGTATGTGATCACCCCGTTTTCGTAAGGAAATAAAATCAGAAGTCCTTATTTCTTTATAATATCCACTATTAAAGTGAACCAATATTAACTACGATAATAATGACATTAAATTGTAAAATTAAACAGGTATAGTCACACAGATTTCAATATGAACCATCATATCGAAGTTTGTAATTGATTTTTTTGGTCACTTCCGTGGCCTATGAAAATAAAAGGGGTGTGCCCTCTTATTTTGGAAATTATTGCATGGTGAACCAAACCCAAATGACTATAAGCAAAGTTATAGTGGACTTTGTTATCCCAGCTTCCAGCTTATTCCTGCGTTGTAACCGCTCCGAGAATATTGAAGTTAAATTTTATTCTCAGAACTCGTCGAGCATAACAGTCACTCCCGTGGCGGCTATCAGAGATAAGAGTTTTTAAATTTTTGACTTTGGATGTGATTTAATTGCGTTTATACATCAATAATATAAACTTAAATCGCCGTTTTGAAAAAAAATTATACAAAAAGTCACTTCTGTGGATTCACTGCCATGGTTTCCATGGGCAAAAATTGCTGTGTTCCTCTAGTCTAGACAACACCCTATCAATTGGGGCTGCGAGCTCGGCGACTATTTTTTTCTTACAGAGGAAGGTCTAAATAAAAATAATCTACCATAATTTATATTAAAAAGACCTTTTAATTTTTTCAATTATTTTCTATGTCAAAAATGAAAATTACCCATTTGTCAAAATCACCGCGCACCATAATAAGTTATATATTTAGATAGAAGGCACAAGACAAATAAAAAAACCTATTAAATAATGTCCTGAAGCATCAGGGTTCTGAAATATTCACTTAAGTAATGAAGAAAAATATACTTATTTTCATCTGTGAATATCTCAGAAACCTGAAACTTAACCCACAGGACAGTATATTACCAGACATTTTTTTTTTGTTATAGTGTTCTCTATCCAAATGCATCTTCAAACCCCTTTCCTGCGGTCTCCACACGCGTCTCCACTGCGGTAAGCACTCATTATGGCCTCCACAGCTTTGCCTAGCTGTGGAGACCATAATGAGTGCTTAACTCGCACTCTTGCGCTTGTAACAATCCAACCACGGACAACTTAAAATACTTTATAAACCTTTTACCTAAAATAAATTTTATATGTATATAAGTAATGTATTTTCGGGGTTCGACAATCGTCAACAGAATCTTCATACCTGTCATCATCCCTGGCGGCAGTAACGGAGGCAACAACCCCATTGGCTTAGTATCCATAAACCCTGGTGGTTTAAAATCCATCAACCCAGACGGTTTGAAATCCATTAACCCCGGTGGTTTGATATCCATCAATCCAGACGGTTTGATATCCATCAACCCAGGAGGTTTGATATCCAAAACACCAGGAGGCTTCAAGTCCATCTGAGGTCCATCTCCCCATCGGGATTTCTTCTTACGCCGGCGTCTTTCGCGTTTGTTGTCGATGGAATCGTCATCGCTTTGAGAGCTAGTGGCCTCGCGCTTGGCTGAATACTGCTGCCAGAAGGAGTTTGAGTCGTTGTTGCTGTGAAGTATGCTCGTTTGTTAGATAGGAATGTACTTGTTACCTTTTTAAACATAATTTAAACATAATTTAAAGCGCAAAACCACTAGTAATAGGTGTTCTTCTATAACAAACAAGGTTCGTAGTTAATCAGCTATCCATCCATAGTAACATTATAAAAGCTAAAGTAACTCTGTATGTCTGCCTGTTTTCTGTTCAAGCCTAAACGGTTGAACGGATCTCAATGAAATTTGGCAGGGAGGTAGATAGTATCCCGGTGGACATATGCTACTTTTTTCCTGCCATATTTCATTAAGATCCGTTCAGCTGTTTAGGTTGAAAAAGGTATTATTTCGTTTTTCGTACGAATACGCACGAATAATCCCGACGTTGTAAGTACTATGGGAGCGCGCAGACTGCGTGCGATTAGTCGTACGTATGTATATACTAGCTGCTGCCCGCGGCTTCGTACACGCTTTTTAAATAGCCTATGTCCGTCCCCGGGATACCATCTACCTCCCTGCCAAATTTAACTGAGATCCGTTCAGGCGTGAAAAGGTAACAGACAGACAGAGATACCTTTCGAATTCATAATATTAGTATGGATGTAAGTGCGTTTAGTTATGAAGTCCGAAAACAATCTGAACTTGTTGGGATTTCACCACGCATTCGTGCGTTGAACATAGAAAATGGTGCGATATAATATAACACAAAAACTTATTCAGTACCTACTAAATTAGTAAGAACGAATAGTATTCATACGTACGATACAAATTCGCATCCAAAGTGAGGGCGACTTTACACAAACTATGCTTTCATTAAAAACCACATACCTATTAGAGCCTTCATCCCTAAAATGCGATCTAGCATCATTACTGTCATCATCATCCAAACAGAACTCCGGTTCATATTTATCTTCATCCTTCACCAAGTTCTGATGTTCTCTTTCCTCCCTCATTTTCTCTACAAGCTTCCTAAACGCCTTGTATTCAGTACCATTCGGGTTGTGCAAGAACCTAAAACGATAATACTGTATAGTGTAAAGAACAAAGGGTAGAAACAGCAAAGGTTTACAACCTGGATTGTTGACAATGGAACAGGGTCTTACATAGAATCAAAAAAATATACATAGTTATATATTTTCGTACTCTATTCCACTGTGTCACTGGTGACATATGAAGACTTGAATTTAGAAATAGGTCAACACTGGTTTTGTTTGAGTCAGTTTTAGTTCCTAGTTGCAATGAGATGCAATAAAATGATTTAATTTTGAAAAAACAACTCTTCTGCTAAATTTTTCATTGCTCTTTCAGCAAATTGTAATATGAATATGAATGTAACAAGACTCGTCAAATCCTGTTAAAACAAATACTTTTGTACAAAATTGTTAAGTATTCTTGATGCAACAAAGGATACAAATGTGTACAATGAAATGACTCACTACTTATTAACTGTAAATCATAGGTTTTAAGAGACCAGTGTTAACCCTTTCCGCGTCCAAGACATTAAGTAATAAAAAGGAATACGCCCATCCCATCCTCTCGGCACCTAGTGGCATTACCACATGTTTTGGTCTTGTGTGTGTATAGCTTTCAGGACGTTTTCCCAGCGGTCACCGTTCGCGGCAACCTCACTCGCGGCTTGAACCACAGTTGGCGGGAACGAATCTGGAGAGAAAACTGCATACGACGGGTCAATATCTGGCCGTGGGGTGCCGGCATTGCAGAGGTCTCTGATATGGAAAGCTTTTAAAGACACATCGCGCTTATTGCGTTAATGTACTAAACATTTTAAAAAAGCCACTCAGGGTCTTCTTTAGCAGTGTTTTAAATAGTCGAAATGCAAAACCGCTGATTAAAATACGTGTGTCAAATTAACAATATCAGAAACCCCTTTTTGAACTGCCTTCTCTAAACAAGCATATATCTTAGAATACTTTTTACCTTGAGTGGATTTCGTTGGTGCAGGTATATCTCCAAGCTCCAATTCTTTGGGTTTTGGTATATGATTCAAGGTCAAGGGCATGGGTGGGGGAATGTTCTGGAGTTTCATGGGCTCAGGGGGCGGGATATTGTCTACAGGCTTCAGCTCAGGATGTGGAGGGCCCATCGAGTTCCGAGGCATGAAGGGCATGTTCTGATTGTTGAAGTTCGAATTCGGGCCAAAGGGTGGTCGGGGCAGCATAAATGGATTACCCATATGACCCATTGGCATCGTACCAGGCGGCATAAGGGGACGAGGACCATTGGGCCCCATCATCGTACCAGGAGGTCCGGGTGGCCCATTTGGACCAGACATAGAATTAGGAGGGGCGTTAGGGTGCATACCGGGAGCTCCTAGTGGCCCGGGAGGACCTGAATTAGGGGGCATGTTTTGACCCATCATTGGAGGCCCATTGGAACCCATCATAGAGTTATTGGGACTATTCTGTGCCATTGAAGTCGGAGGCGGAGGTGGCGGGGGTCCAGGTGGACCCATCATTGAAGGGTTAAACGGCGGAAAGAATGGCATCGGACCATTAGGGCCCATCATGTTAGGAGGCATACCGCCTGGGCCACAGGGACCCCTAGGTCCATTGGGGCCCCAGTTGGGTGGCATTGGGAAGTTGGGAGGACCACCCATAAAAGGCGGCATTCCTCCAGGTGGCATGTGACCCGGTGGCATGGGAGGCATATTAGGCCCCCCCAATCCCATCATATGACCACCAGGGCCTATGGGCCTTGGTCCCATATTAGGTCCAGGACCTGGACCCATCATATCCCAGCCAGGCGGACCAGTAGGCCCGGGAGGGCCCCCAGGGGGTAAAGGATGTGGCATATTACCAGGAGGATGACCAGGGGGTAACATTCCAGGACCACCTCTAAACTGGTCTTCGGGAGAATTAGAATCCTGGTCCTGATTCCAGTCGTTCTGCTCGTGGTCTGAGGCTTGTTGTTCATGATGGTCAGGTTGGAAAGACTGGTTGAAATCATGAGGTCTGTCCTCCATTAGTGGAGTCATTGGACTATGACGATTGTGCCCTCTGTCATTCCAACGACGACGGTGTTCCCTGAAATAGTAAATTAGTGATTAAATGGTAATTATGTGATAAATACCCATTAGACCAATAATAACGTGTTCAGATTGCAAAGATTTAAAATATTTAAATGGTAATTGACAAAATGTTCTGTATAAATATTTGTCTGTCTGATTGATAATAATATAGATTGGGTGGTCTTGTTATGTTATTTAATTAAAGAATACAATACTTTATAAAACTTCCGCGATTTGTTTACCCCGCACTTTGACCATGATCACTGTAACGCTATAGAAATAATAACAAAAGGTCAATGACCTCAAGGTCACTGAAATCTTGTTTTTGGGTAGTTTGTTTTTGCTGGGGTTAATTTATTTAGTTATTAGGTTAAGGTCAGTGACCTTGACCTCGAGGTCACTGGGCTTTTTTGTAAAAACGTAGATTTGTTCTAGAGAAGTTGAACGAAAGTTAAATTATTTAATTTTGAGGTCAAGGTTAGTGACCATTTTTAAAAAATTGTTTAGTTTTGCTAGGGTCGATGTCCGAAAGTAAAATTAATAAGTTTTGCTTCGCTTCTTGCCTTAACCTTCTAACCTAACCTATCCATGCAGGTTCTGTGTTAATGTACGATCAAATTAAGTCGGTCTAAGTAGCAACAAAAAAAACAAACCCCTTTCTGTCACAATGTCGGTCTTGCGGCCCGGCTTCGCAGGGGCCGCGCATGTATTTTTTGCCTAGCATCCCGTAAACTACACCCGAACCCAAATATATGCATAGATGAAGTGGATGGTGTACAATTGATATAAATATTTACCTATTCCCTCTCTCATTTGGTCTACTCTGCTGTTCCACAATGGGTTCCCCATCATAGTCTCCTGGCTCCTTAGTCTCTTCCTCAGATTTCTTTAGTTCTTTCTGGACCTTCACTGCATTTTCTTGCTTTTGTTTCTCAAGTAAAGTTTTGAATTGGTTCATGAAACTGCCATCGTTTGAGAAAATGTTGGCACTGTTATCATCACTGCTGGGACTGAAACGTAATGAGATTTCATATAAAACATAATGTCATGAAATGTTGCGTAGGTTGGTACATTCTTTCGTAGGATAGCTGCCCCTAAGTAAAAATTAAGCCCTACCCTGTTTAACCATAATGTGTCAATTCAACAATGCATAGCTTATATACCAGAAAACTCATACAATTATGCAACTGAAATGGGAAGCAATGTTGCAGAGCTGTTTCGCATCTCGGGATGAGATGGTTATGGAATAACATAACGCACGCTTTTGAAGGTTCACCCGCCTAAACCAAACAAACCAAAGGTGAAACCAAAGGATGAATAAATCCTCATGTTACAGAGACTTGGTCTTACTTCGCAAGTTTAGCCTGGGCAGCCAACGCCGCCGCCTGTTTCTGAGCCTCAAGTTTCGCTTTAATCTCCATCTTTTTTCTTTCGATGATTTGTTCCTGCTTGGTCATTTGAGCCCATCTTGTGTTGAGAGGTGATTTGTTTTTATTATCCTTGAAATGAATCATTTTCAGCGCTCAGGCTGAAATGTATTAGCTGAAAGTTTTTGTAGAAAACGAGAAATATATTTAATTTTGTATCTCGCAAACACGCACTGCCATTCTTGACGTAAATAATGAACGAACGATTGAATGAATGAACAGAAATTAGTATTATTATTTTATTAACTTTGGTGTTGATGTTGATTGAACCCACGAATAAACCAGAGACAAGCGTCGATGAAAATACATCAATGGAAACATTTAGGTATCGTATGTTTATCCGGATAGCAGAAGATAGGATAATTAATGAATGAATGACATTAATTATCTAGATTTAAATTTAACTTCAAAATAGCTGACTGAAAAATGTTTTTATAGTTTATATGAATTCCTTGAATATAAACTGTAACTATTTTTATTTTATTTATTTTGCATGATTTTATAAGTTTTTTTACCATACCTTAATGCTTTTGTGTGCACGTCATTAATGCTGTAACTTTTGATTGCGTTGACTTAGATAGAATATGATGTTTGATTTATATCACAGCGACCGATGGGAACGAAGAGGTTACAGACTTGAGTATTTTTTATTATTATTTTTTTATAGAGGTTTGACAGATTGACAACAATGTGATCCTCTAAGGGTTTATTTTTTCCTTGTGAGGTACGGAATCCCAAAAATTTACCTAAGTCCGTGAAGGTTTAAACTCCTATTTTCTTACAATAGCTACTTGCAATGCTAACTCAAAACAGATTATGAGGTTACTTTTTAATTGCGCTTAATATCTTTACTACCTACTGTGAAATAAAATATGAGCACAATTATTGATACCTAAACAAATTCATAATAAAATTTATGCAAATGTCCGCGTATACTTACCTACCTACGTCTGTTTGGCACGATCTATTTTTTCGTATTTTCACGTTTTGTCATTGTTATGATTAATAATTAAATAACTAATGTCTTTAGTAACTACTGGTTACCAAAGACCTTCGTCCTTTAAGCCTTGCACTTCATAAATACTCGAAAATGTACCTAGTATGTAATCAGCTGACTTAGTTTTTTGAAACGTTTATGTTATTGCCAAAGGTGCAGACAGGTTTTAGAAAGGGCCGTAGCACCACCACAGCCCTATTAGATTTACTGATAATACTCTTAATGCTCAGGTTGAAGGATTGATAACCTAGCTGGTTCTTCTTGATTACTCCCGTGCCTTTGATTCCATAAACATCACCCTGTTACTGTCTAAACTGAGCTATTACGGCCTCAGCGCTAGCGCTGGCTGTGAAATGGTTTTATCCCTATTTGAGTGGACGTCGTCGCGTCTGTATGATATGCTATATAATGTCAGATCGAACTTTCAGTGTCTCTGATGATGATGATCTGTCGAGCGAGGCGTGCTCCAAGGATCTATTTGAGGTCGTTTATTTTCAAAAAGGGGGGGTTACCACACCGAGTGGTATCAAATTAAAGGTATCGGTTATATATATATATATAATAAAAATACAAAATACTCGACGAAATACCCTTTGCCCCCCCCCCCCCCCCTATTTCCGAAGTTTGCAGAGCGATCGTGTGCGTTACCCCAGCGGCAAGTAGTCTCGGATCAAGATCAAAGTTATAGAAAAAATAGAGCACTACGTCCTGTAAATGTGCCCCAAAAATAAAATTAGTGCCTATCAAGGTTTCGGAGTAATTCGCGAAACTAAGATGCCGCTGCAGTAACGTCTGAAAACGTTACTGCAGTGGCATGATTTTTACCTATTAGCCTCAGCCAAATTTAAAATAGCTTATTTGGTAGCTTATATTTGTGCACTTCCAAGGCCGAGCAGCGGCATTTTTGCCCCCTGTGGTTTTTGAGTAATTGCATTTGCCGTGTACGTTACCTCAGCGGCATGTCGACTCAGATCTAGATGAAAATTATAGAAAAATTAGAGGCCTACGTCCTGTAAATGTGCACCAAAAATAAAATTAGTGCCTATCAAGGTTTCGGAGTAATTCGCCATACTAAGATGCCGCTGCAGTAACGTCTATTACGCCTTAGCCAAATTTAAAGTAGCTTAAAAGGTAGCTTATTGTTGTGCACTTCCAAGGTCGAGTAGCGGCATTTGTGCCCCCTGTGGTTTTTGAGTAATTGCATTTGCCGCTGCAGTAACGTTTGGCAGATTTCCATATCTTCGGAACGGCTGGACAAACAAGTATGATTTTTTGTGAGCAGGTGCGGTGTGATCAAAGAAAATTTGTGCCAAAGTCGTTTTTTCAAAAAAAATCATATTAGACGAGTTTTTTCTGAAAATCAAAAATAGCCTCTAGCTCTTGAACTACATGAGGTAGGCACTCTGTGATTGCATTGGCTGATGCCTATTAGGAATATGTATCTTCTGACAAAATTATTGAACCCTACAACTAATTTTCGACGAAATAAATCAATTTTAGAACAGAAAGTTGCATACTTAATTCGACCCTCAAATAAGGGAGTTCTAACAAGATGTCAACTTTACCTGATTTGCCAATAATAAGAGCGCATATACAAATAAACCCACACTGAATTTCAGTTTTCTACACCTTATAATTGACCGTCAATCATAAAAACATCGAAACGAGACCTTTTCCACGGCCATCGACCAAACATTTTATATACCTACCTAAATTGAATGTTTTTCTGCACGGGGATTCCCAAACTTCCAACGCATTATTCAAGAGATGTCCTGTTTCCCTGAGATTATTTATTTATCGATGTTTTTATGACTTTCATCGACTTATAAAAGTAAAATTGTAAGTAAAATCCTAACTGAAATTTAGTTTATCTCCTTCCTCCATCTCATCCGACTGATAAACTACAGAAATGTTAATAAAATACTTTCAGTACTAAATTTGCATCTACCTCGACCATAAATTAAAACATTTGCTTAAATGATAACACAAATAGTTAGGTAATAGTAAAAAGAGTTTAAAAGCAATCCTTGTAAAAAGAAGACCCTGTCTAAAGTACATTTTAATTTGAAATCATCGATACTTCACACTTCTTAGATTAAATCTTCTGCATCACTATCAAAAACTTTCCATGCTGGCTGAGACGGTGAGACGTGCATTATACCGGTTTCGTTTACCAACCTTATTCAGTGTTGCCAAATGTATCAGATAAGGGTTAATTGTTTTTATATTTGTGATCAACGAGGCAGGTTAAGTCCTAGCTTGTTACGGTACCGTACCTATTGGTATTATGTCAGGGGTAAAAATAAACCGCCAAGAGTCACTCGCAGACGAAGGGTTCCTTACCGTAAAAATCAGGTAACTTTTTCAATGAACATCAAATTTTCACTTGTTCGGAGATCCCTTTATATTGTCAACTTTATTACATTTTTAATATTTGTTGTTATTTTATTACAATTGAAGTGTTACTTATTTATAGAAAGTTTCATGTGTATACCTATTGTGGTTCAATTCAAGAGACATACATGACAAACGAAGAGCAAAAATAGCCAAAGAAATCCAATGACACCGACCACATGACAATGACCGCGCATGAGACGATAAAACTACTTCTAGCAGTTCTAGCTGACGCCCTGCCTGACGTCAGTGGCTAGCGGAACTCTTTCTCGTGAGCACGTGCTGTCTCGTTGTCTCTTTGCCATTATGAATGCCTTCTTGTTCATTTGACAAGTGCCTGAATCATTCAGGGAAACAAAAAAAGGCGTCAAGAATTACCTTTCATGCTTAAGTACTCGTAAAATTATAAAAAAAATATCAGTATTTTTAAAATCAATTTAAAAGAAAGAAAGAAAGAAAGAAAGAAAATTATTTATTACACACTACACACACAAAAAAACTTTGAGACAGTAAAATAAAAAGAGACTAGGTACTTAGAACTAGATAACAAACAGTACAGACAAACACATGAAAACTAAGTAAGTAGTATACTAATACAAACATTGAGTTAATTAATAGGTACTAAGTAGTCCACTCAGAAAGCAGACGAGCGCGTGTGTGTAGGTCTAACAGGTCCTGACTCAGCTTGTTGCTCTAACACAGAAACCTGGTGTAATTTGTGAAAGAGCGCTGGTTTTCAGTCAGAACCGTAGAGTATAATATAAATAAATATAAATAATGCTGGACAATCCACACAGCATCATCTAGCCCCAAAATAAGCAGAGCTTGTGTTATGGGTACTAGATGACTGATAAACTTAATACAATACATACATAGATAGATATTTTTTTTATTATATATAGAAAATACCCAGAACACCCGGAACAAATATTTGCAGATCGTACAAATATTTGTCCCAAGGCGGGAATCGAACCCGCAACCTTCTGCGTCGCAGGCGGACCTTCGCCCGCCGCGCCACATCGGTCGTCATTCGTTCAGTATGTGACAAACACACGGAGCAGATACAGAGTATCTGTATCTGCTTCGTGGACAGACACGATCTCAGATCCAGCGCACATAAGACACAAAATAGGAAAATAAAAACGAAACAAGGTGGCAACACTGCATATTTGAAAACGAGGTGAGTAAATTACAAGTAATTTGATGGATATCCTAATATAATTTTGTGAAAAAAGTATAGAAAATACAAAAACACGCGCGTGTGACATGAACAATTGTACGCAGTATGACGCGACGCACAGTGGGTTGAAACTGCTAAAAAGGAGGCAGGATTTTTTTCAATAATTGAAAGATTATTTTACGCCAATCGGTGAAGGTCAATAACTTTATCAGAAATAATGTCAAAATGTCAAAAAAAAAATTGCCAGAAAAGTTGTATGGAATGACATCTATCAAGATCGATTTCTACGAAATGCTTACCGATACAGATTTGAAAACACCTAGGTGTTATAGAATAGGTTATTTTATTTTCGTATGATATTATACACAAGAGCATCCTCTTGGCCCCATTCCGATAAATTCCATTGAAAATGAGTCTTTTTTTTTGCAACAATATAAAATTATTGTTGCACGCGTTTGTGGGCTAAAATATATACAAAATCCATTAATTTGTTCCATAATTTCACACCACCACCAAAATATCAACATAATATTTGATTTACCTAACATGTAAGATTTTTGATATAAGAAAAATATAATATCGATTATATTATTGTATTTTATTTTAGTGTTTTATTACCTGTGTAAGTATGTAATATGACAATACAGGTATGTAAAAAGTTGACTTACTTTTTGAAACAATAATCGATATTATATATGTTTTTTATCAAAAATCTTACAAGTTAGCTCAAATATTTTGTTGATATTTGGTGGTGGTGTGAAATTATGGAACAAACAAATGGATTTCGTATATATTTTAGCTCACAAACGCGTGCAATAATGATTTTATTTCGTTGCAAAATTATAAAAAAGGACTCATTTTCAATGGCATTTACCGAAAAAGGGGGCAAGTGGATGCACTTGTGTAAGATGTCATACGATAGGTAATAACCTATTCTATAGCACCTAGGTGTTTTCAAAGCGGTATCGGTAAGCATTTCGTAGAAATCGACCTTGATATATGTCATTCCATACAACGTTTTTGAACTTAATTTATTTTTCGGTAAGTATTACTTTTATAACAAAATGTCATAGAATAGTTTCTGATAGGGTTATTGAGTTCCACCGATTGGCATAAAAAAATCTTCCAAATAACGAAAAAAATCCTATGGCCCCTTTTTAGCAGTTTCGACCCACTGTGCGACGATACCTTACAACAAATATTCTACACAGGGGAATTCCCGATTATTGTTTTGCTTGAGTCTGTTAAGTGTGGGGGAGCTGTAATAACCGGTGCTGTCTCCTTCACGCTACAGTTTCAGTACGTCTCCCTATCTCTGTCATTGATAACAATGTGCACAATGTATGATATGCCTTGTCTTCTCTCATTCATTAGTAATGTTATTGAAGAAATCCCGTTTTTTTGTATGAAAGTCCTTTTAATTTGGATATTACATTATTTTTATTATTTTCTGTTATATCGGCCAGAGAAATAGGTACGCATTCTCTGGAAAATTTCAACTGTCTACCTCTTTCGATTACGTGATTGAGGCAGATCTGTTAGTTAGGCTACTTGCAACATGTTAAAGGCTGAAATAGGTACTTAAATGTTGTCCAGCACTAATGTTAAAGGTGCCTCTATCCACACTAAACCTTGTCTACGTAAGTGTACCTAAAGATAAACATGTCAAAGCTACCAATTTAAAGGTGTTGGCTTGAAGTACTGAACGGCCGCTTTTTAATGATCTTTCGTATTTGGTCGGTTAACTAACGAAAATTTCTCGTTTCGAAGTTTTTATGATTGACGGTCAATTATAAGGCGCAGAAAGCTGAAATTCAGTGTGGGTTTATTTATATATGCGCTCTTATTATTGGCAAATCATGTAAAGTTGAATCTTGTTAGAACTCCCTTATTTCAGGCTCGAAATAAGTACACAACTTTCAGTTCTAAAATTGATTTATTTCGTCGAAAAGAAGTTGTAGTGTTTCATAATTTTGTCAGAAGATGCATATTCCTAATAGGCATCAGCCAATGCAATCACAGAGCGCCTACCTTATGTAGTTCAAGAGCTAGAGGATATTTTTGATTTTCAGAAAAAACTCGTCTAATTCATACACCATGGATTTTTTTGAAAAAACGACTATGGCACAAATTTTCTTCGATTACACCGCACCTGCTCACAAAAAATCATACTTGTTCGTCCAGCCGTTCCGAAGATATGGAAATCCGCCAAACGTTACTGCAGCGGCAAATGCAATTACTCAAAAACCACAGGGGGCACAAATGCCGCTACTCAACTTTGGAAGTGCACAACAATAAGCTACCTTTTAAGCTACTTTAAATTTGACTAAGTCATAATAGACGTTACTGCAGTGGCATCTTAGTTTCGCGAATTACTCCAAAACCTTGATGGGCACTAATTTTATTTTTGGTGCACATGTACAGGACGTAGGGCTCTAATTTTTCTATAATTTTCATCTTGATCCGAGTCGAAAATGCTGTTGGGGTGACGCACACGCGGCAATTGCAATTACTCAAAAACTACAAGGGGCACAAATGCCGCTGCTCGGCCTTGGAAGTGCACAAATATAAGCTACCTTTTAAGCTATTTTAAATTTGGCTGAGGCTAATAGGTAAAAATCATGCCGCTGCAGTAACGTTGTCAGACGTTACTGCAGCGGCATCTTAGTTTCGCGAATTACTCCGAAACCTTGATAGGCACAAATTTTATTTTTGGGGCACATTTACAGGACGTGCCCTATTTTTTCTATAACTTTCATCTTGATCCGAGTCTAATTGCCGCTGGGGTAACGCACACGAGCGATCCATCTAAAATGTATGTAGTGTTTGTAGTGGTAATGGTTCTTTAATTTACAGGAAAATATAGAGAAGTCTGTAAGTAGACCACCTTCTGAAAAATGTTCAAAAGGGGGGGGGGGGGGGGGTGAGGCGGGATCATTTTCAAAAGGGGGCTACCTCACCGAGTGCTCTGTTAAATATAAGGTATTGGTTTGTACATCTCAAAACAGTTGGAAATTCCTGTAAGTTAGGTACATACTTTTTGAAATATTTTTAAAAAATTCGAAAATTTTGCTATTACCCTCTGTACTCCGAAGTTTGAAAACCGTTACATCTGAAATGATCTCTGTCTGAAAACCTTGAATTTTTAGTATTCATCAAATAGCAAAGTCTCTAACCAGTACATATTGGTATACTTGGCAACCGTTAGAAACCTTCGGCACGCGAGTCACACTCGCACTTGACGGATCTTGTTTGGGTCTAGTTTGATAGGGGGTGCCCTTCGATCAATTGATATAATTGATCGAAGGGGGTGCCATAAAAATCTCACCCAGGGCGCTGGTAGTGCCAAAACTGGCCCAGGACACTGATTGTCCGATATTTTCAAGCTATATTTCGAATCAACATCCACAAATAATATACCTTAACAATTTCAGGGCACTTGCATCGCATAGACATGTAACCGCTACTAATTAGAATCAGGACGCATTTATCGCTATAACGCACCTGTGAGGAGCCTTTATAAATGAATAGTACCTAGGTACTGAATAAATGCAGTACCTACCTATTTAAAACTAGATAGGTACCTACCTACAATTATTTTCTTGCCATTTATTTTGATTTGATAAAACTGAGGGGACACAAAGAATTCAAGATACACATTGATTTTATTATGTAAAATGTTCTGTGATCCTTTCGCTGGCAGTCCTAATACATAAATAAATATACATTTCGATTGAGAGCGTCATTACCTCATTCTTCTTCTTCTTGTCAGATGGCTTCTGCGACTGGGTTGGTTACCTCATTCATTACCGGGAAATTTCAAAATGACGCTTGTGATTGATTGAATGAACTTCCCACAGATATATAAAACTTTTGATTCTGCTACGTTTCCAAAGATGGCGCTGTAGAAGCTTCATATATCCGCAACTAGATGGCGTTGAACGTAGTTCAACGACACTGCTACTAAGATCGGTAGGTGTCGTGCTCGTCCCCATAATATTAAAACCAGTAGGTAGGTATTCACTTCTTTAAATCTACCCAAATCAAAACTTTGACCATCCTGACTCTACTTGCGAAATGGACTTCTTTGTTGGTATTGTCTTTTTAAACATCGAGATTGATTGCGATTGCAAATTGCTACCGTACATTAGGCAGATATATACCTACCTACATAAGATCTATAATATAGGTACTAGGATTTAGATGTGACTTACCTCGTTTTCTAATTTTCACTCTACATAAGGATAAATATTCTAATTAAGCTCGGGGCCCGAGATTAGGTACTCCATACATATTATGAATATAATCAAGGTAATCCCAAACAAATAAAACATCAGAATTCATTGCATATTATTCTTTTTTATATTTTTTTCATCAGTTTAAATGGAAAATACAATTTTCATTTATTTATAATGTTGTCATTTATTGTAAACAAATATATTATAAAAGATTTACATATTACTATCAAAACAAAATATTCACAAAATGGCAGACTAACTAAACAATTACTTAGCTGTTTCATCAAGCATGCTAACAATTGCATCGTTTTGAGCTAAACAAGAAGGAGAAAGTTTGGCACTGATCTCATAATTCAAATCAACGTGAAGATGGCATAAATGCATATTGCAGCAACACTATCTGTCCTTTTAAAGATAAGTTAGTCTGTTCATCCAGATTTTGAATAGGTACCTTTTATAACGATACTTCACAACCTCTCTTCAGCTCATGTTTATTGCGAGTTCTAATACTGACTACCTAGTTCCACTCCTGTGCCTAGCCTTGCCTAGCCTAGACCGCGGCTACGCACTGCCAAGCTTCCGACCTAGTAAGGGCAACGCCAAAGAGAGCCTACATCTGACTATTGTATCTGTGGTAACTCGACAGTTCAACAACTAATCTGCTGCCTCATTAAAATCCAAAATCAAATTGACTTAATTAAAAAAAAAAACAACAAACTCTGGCTCCTTTCATAACAATACAAATTCCATTGAATGGATAAAGTCAACTCATTTTTAAACATTCAATCAAATCATCTTCAAATTAAAAAGTACCTCTTCACATTTCTGCATTACCCTGCCATAACAAAATCATACCATACACTTAGACAGTTGACAAACAAAAAAGCAATGGAAGAGGACATGAGCAAAAGAAATCACAAAATATATAGAAACATTCGACATCGCGTTTGTAAGGAGTGGACTGCGTGTGCCTTCGAGGGGCACATGGTGGGGCTAGCGAGCCCTTGCCACTATTACATGAAATGCCGAAAAGAAAAGTATAATTAATAAATTGTACCTATACTTTGTTTATAATCTAATTTTTTTTTACATTTTAATAATTTAAAACAACCAGTACTTGGTCGAGAAATTTATATCCATTTTTTTTTGTGTATTTTATATTTTGATGAAATATTTATAAGCTAATTAACGTGAGCCGATGTCAGGATTCATAGCTAGTCGTCGTCGCTCGAACCGGCTGGTAGCCGCCCGACCCGAGCTCGTATAAACGTATAACGTATCTATACACAAGTCTACCGCAACTATACATCTTGACTCGTATTATGTATTAATGCACTGATATTTCGAGCGGCACAGGAATATCGCAGCATTGGTCCGTGCCGCCGCCGCGCGCTCCAAGCACGTGAAACGTACACACATCAACAACATATCAAAAATTACTCTCCCTCCATATACATTTTATATGCAAAACATAAAAAATAAACTACGATTATACCCCCTTAATTTGTCTAATCTAATTCGTACTCTATTTACAATGACGTAATATTCAAATTGTTCTGTGAATCGACAGTCTTGCGCTTGACGTCTTGCGTTCGAGCGAGCGGCGGCGGCTTATCACTGATTACTGTACACCAAATTTACATTAACATTTTGATCAGAATACGCAAAATCAAAGATCTACATCTAAAAATATAGGTAAGGTTCATGTAACGCCCGCCTTAAGCCGCTATCTTTACTATTCAAACGTGATTTGCACATGACAAAAATGCCACTCGATATAAATAATCTGTAAATTAAATTAAATAGGCCCAAATTCATTGTTACGATTCAAACATGGGGTCAACACAACCAGACCGATAAATTACAATAATATACAACTTTACAATTCGTAATTAAAATTGGCAAACGTAACATATAGGTATAACAACCATTTGTGGCTTGTTTGTCATGCCGCAAAGAACAATACATATTTGGGAATAAGTTTCTAATACATATTACTAACTAGGATAAGAAATGATGACACTAGATACATAACATTATCGCCTATACTGTACAACGGACTATGATATTTTATTGAGATATTTTCTTCCTTTGTATAAACATGACAAAATACAAATTTCTGTCCAATTCACTAACAACTTATCCGGTAACAATCGAGCAACGTTTTGTCATTATAATTACTCCCTTTTGTGACTTTTATACATTAGATATTAATTACATTTACGTTATAAAGGGACACCTTATTCGTAAGTGGTCTGGTATTTGTAAATATGAGTCTAACTTTGTTCTGTAAACATTATGAGAAGTTTCCTATCTCATAAAGAACAAGTATTAGACAGCTTTCTTAGTGATATTGCCTGTAAAAATATAGAACTTTTTTAATAATATTTTATATACTATCGAAGTATGTGCATCGATGAACAGTGCTAGGTAAAGGTTCGAGACGTATGGAATGCATCTTTTACAATATCCACTTGAATATAACAACCACTCCAATTATAACAAAAAGTATCTCCTCATGAAAACCAAATTTACATATTTGTCATTCGTCAAATTCTTATCACGAATGATTTTTTAAACAACCAAGTACTTAGACTAGTGGTAACAATAACACTTTTTCAAGCTGTTTTGGGAAACTTTCTAAGATTTCGTCTAAGCTTTTGAGATTATTATGGGAAGGCAAGCAAAACGTGATGTTTTTAAGGGTTATATAAGGCTGTTCAACTATACGTTTTTACAAAATCTACAATCCTACCATCGCAGTCTCATCTTATTACTTTTTAGGTAATTCATAGTTAATTTTGAAGTTGCTTAAGTAAAAATTATCTATGCTGGCAATCTAATATTTGCACTATTTTATAATTTATCAAATTATTTATTTGAATGTAACTATCAATGACTATGTGGCGATAATGATTACTAACGAAACAGATATTGAGAACTGTTCTAAACTGTTTTCTGAGTAATTGAATTAAATAAATAAACTAAAACTCAAAGCGAAATTTATCATCTAATATCAATGACCATAATATAATATTGAGCATTAAAATGAGTAAATAAAATGCATTAAAATCCACAAAAAAGTTTTACGTGAGCACAGATTTTATAACCGTGAGCAACGAAAGAACACTTTTTTGAATTGACCAATAACTTGACGATGAAAACTACTTTACAAGAAAAAACAATTGACGTAGTTATCGTAATGAAAACAAAATTGCGTCGATTTGACATAATTGACCAAAAATAAACGGAATTAACATATTTAATTCAACAAGGTTTCGTAAACCCAAGCGAAATATTTTCAACTAAACAAGTATACGCAATAAATAACAAATATGTATATCATACAACGGATTAAATGAGAAAAGGACGCACTGTTGAAAAGAATGAATGGAGTCGGACAAAATTATTTTGACTTTTAAATCAGAATTACTTAACGCTAAATTGGACGTTACTTTCAGGACAAAATTATGCAAAACGGACGAGCATTAGGGCCAGAGTTAGAATGACAAAACTCCTGCGGGTGCCTTTCCATCAGATATGAGCTACGTAGCTAATGAGCAGAGTGGCTCAAATTCATACAACTATTAGTATCAGGAATCGCTTTATAAAAAATCCACTGAACACCCCTCTCCGATTTACTAACGGGGAGGTGAGATACACGTAAGCGCACACAGGCAACTAGGGGGTTACGTATGCAACATTCGCAACAAAAATTGGGTTCCTGCGTAAACGTTCTCAACACTGCAGAACGTTTGTTATGTATTTTGAGATGGGGAAGCGAGTTAGTAAATCCATGTTCAAAGGTCAAACCCAACTATAGGATCGCTGGACTTTTTATAGCTTAGCAATCAAATATTGGGGTTAACACACATCTGCTCATACTTTAAATATAAACATATCTGATGATAAGTCACCTTAAGTTGAAAGCAACCAATGGCCCAATGCATTCTAACATTCCTAACGTGATCTGGAGAGGACCAAATGGGACCAGAATACTTATTCCTAGTGGATGACCAACCAGCCGGTCGTGGCTTACTCGAAGACGTTTCATTTTGGCAAATATAGTAAACAATGTTTGGCAAATCGCTTAGTCATGTTAAAGTCGCCACCTTAACCTACGCATTGGTACCGATCTATAAAAGTTAACTTTGTGACTCAAACGACTGATATTCTCTCTAGGACGATATTTACAAGACCCCTAGCCGACGATAACAGGGCAAAGAGCGCGACCGATACGATATTTCACGAATAAAATAATAACTTTGAAATATTACACTACCCATAACAAAATTTTAACAAGAATACTATAAATTTTTAATATGACACTATATACAACATGCAGGCTGGGCAAGACGAATAAATCAAATGAACGTCCAACTTGGATGGATCGTTTAGAAGCAAAAGGGACGATATTTGGGCGAAATTTAGCTTTTTTTAAGGTCGTAATTGTTTTAAAAGGCCAACAGTCAACGGAATTGACTTTTTAGGTGTTTATAATTGAGTCGAACTAGCTAGGTTTACTCATACGAATTTAAATCGTATTTTATAGAATTGACCATAGTAAATTGGCTTCATTTACATTGACCTTTTCAAAGACGGATAGTAAAACAATTTAATCAAACATTACAAGCAAATTCAATGGACAATATTAGACGGCAATACTTTTCAAATGGAATTAAACGTGGACGAACAAATATCTACTATTGGACTATTATATAAATTGTTTTAAATATTCTTTATACATATTATATTTACAAAAACCAATCGGACATGTTTGATAGACGCATCGAGAGTATCTACTAAGAGAAGACGGATTGGCGGTGTTGTCATAACGACACAAAACGACCTTCCTTGCTTCCTTCAATATAATTATTACATAATAAAATCACTAAGGAGATACACCGCTCCATTGTAACCAACCACGGTCCCAAGTATTTAATCTAGCAACATGACAAACTATCAGACAGAAACAAGACAGTCGAAGCGAGTATATAACTTTCATAAAATCTATTGATAATGAATTCAGTATGGGCCCTCATTTCCGGGTTTTAGAATATACGAATGGTTAAGGTAATTGTTCCGTAGGAATAATGTAAGAACGCTAACACTTAACATACTTCATGTAACATAATATTTGTCTTATCTAGTCCGTAGTGACTTTCAGAACATACCTACCTTAACCATAGTCTCAACAAGAGTGTGTCAAGTTAAATTGGCAGATTGCCTATCGATATTGCTCATTATAATTATTGTAATTCAAGTTCAATGACTTTGCTTTATTAGTATCGAGTCAAAGTCACACTGAGACATTGATAAAAATGAAAGTCAAGACCGAAGGTAGGTCAAAGTCAAACTACATGTAGAATAAAAATGTCTGAACGAAGGTGCCCATCTGAAACATAGTTGATAAGATAAAAACTTGAAGATAAATAGATAATTTATCAGGCAAAAGATTGGGTGAGGTAATGTTCAGTCCTTTTGAAAAACCGAATGCAAACCTGCCAATTTACTCGAGCTGCATACAAAATAGGCTGCGCGACGGGTTGTTTAGTAACACAGTTACGTCAACGAATATTATTACACCATTATCTACACGAAGCTAAAACATTCGGCTTTTGATATAGCCGTATACCAGTCGATAAAATCAACAGGCAGAATCTGAGTATAGTATAAACACCAAACCGAAATAATCGTCAACAATAAAACGTAAAACAACACGTCGCTCAAAATCCTTCTAAGTCCTAAATGGATCTACCGCTCGGATAAGAAAGTACTACGCTGAATGACGGAGCTGCAAGATTGAACTTTATTTACATTCACTTTAGATTGAATTCCTGATTTATAAAACTGGTATGTCATTAATCGTTTGACAATAGATATCGAGCTCAATTTTGACTCTTTATATTTCAACTATTAAAATTTACAAAAATATGCAACTTGGTAAGAAAAAACTGTTTTGGTTTAAACAACTTATAATAAAGTGAGGATTACCCTGGACGTGGAAAACACAAAAGTTTCGTACTTTACTTAATACTTTGACTGGTCTATGAGCTTACATTGTAAGCCAAAAGAAATAAACGTTATTGATTTCTTATTTACTGCTATCAATAAAGGCCCAGCACAATCCATACCATTTTTAAAAAACTCGCGCATTTCTTTTGCATACGACCGATGTGGCGCGGCGGGCGAAGGTCCGCCTCCGACGCAGAAGGTTGCGGGTTCGATTCCCGCCTTGGGACAAATGTTTGTACGATCTGCAAATATTTGTTCCGGGTGTTCTGGGTATTTTCTATATATAATAAAAAATATCTATCTATGTTATGTATTGTATTAAGTTTATCAGTCATCTAGTACCCATAACACAAGCTCTGCTTAGCTTGGGGCTAGATGATGCTGCGTGGATTGTCCAGCATTATTTATTTATTTATTTATTTTATACTACTTTAAATTTCAACCCGGTGACGATACAAATTGCCTAGTCAGTTAGTAAAACATTTGCTTATCTGGCAAGCTGCTTTATACGAGTATTTCGAGTAGATTGCTTCGCTCGCATTTATCCGGACTAAAAAGAAGCCCTCTATGTTATTCCAGAAACTTGAAAGCCTGCGAAATTTCAGCCCGAGATTTGGTGTTGCCAACGCACATCTTCAATGATTCACCTTTATAATATTAATAAGATTCAACCTTATAACAATATCAATAAAGTTCAATCTGCATAGTATTTCTAATCCGAGCTTTCAATCGTACGGGCCTAACAAGCGTCAGTCAGCGCGGCTTCGACAGAACCGTAGAGGTGATATTACTCGAAGGAAAGTGAAGATGTGATAAATCAATCTTAAAGTTATTGATATAATTATGGTATATAATCAAAGGTAACACCTTAATTTTAGACATGTTTGAATTACTTGCAGTACGAATATGTGTCACTTTTAGAGCCATTGTTTACCACGACTTTGCGGCAAAGCAGTTGATTTTGCTTTGCGACTTGCGCATAAGTTGTTTTGCCTCGAGCTATGGCAACCTTTTTATAAATGCATCACTGCTGCTTCTCTCGCATAATCAATGACTTCTAGACACATAGGCATGTTAAACCGAACATGTCTAAAACTGAGATTTCTCTCACCGATTCTATATTATACTGGTTGCTTCAAAACATCTTCACTTCCTCTCAGTATAAACACCACCAAAGAGTACTTTCCAAAGGGCCTTATCATATAAAAGCTTAATGTATAATAATATATAACTCTGAGGGAGGCACTGTGTAACTATAGTACTATCAATTGTCCTGAGAAGGCGATACCGTGGATACTGTAGTCGTAACTGCACGGTCGGCGGGCGGGGCGGCCGTCAGTACGCCTGTGTCGTGCTTGCGGCGGACACACGGTCTTGTTTCAAGTTGCGCTGAGGACAAAAGTATCAAGATTAGTTTGAGTACAGATGCCTAGAGAATATATATCATTGGAGCTATCGGTGGTAATAATATTATCGTGGTATTAACACCAAAAGTACTACTACACACGGAAAATATAAGGAACTAGATGACCCCGTGAACTTCGTATCACCACATTTTTTCCCCTTTTTTTACCAGCCCTGTATGCAAAGAATAAAAAAAAACAATCGGCCAAGCGTTTTTAAGTTTTAGCGAGACTAACGAACAGCAATTTATTTTTATATATACAGATAACGTGTACTTCCGTGATCTGATCCCGGATCGCATGTAACTATGCCGAAAATATAGAAAAATCTTTTATGTGCTTTTATGAACATTCATTTAGTTATAATTTTTTTTTATTCTTTATTAAGGGCTTTGTCGCACATGCGATTATGACGCCCTGGTGAGTTAAACAACAAAACAAAATCAAATCTTATAAACTAAAACAAAATGACCTAATTCCCAGACATGTACAGTTTGTACAACGTCCTAGCTGCGTCTGAGACAGGCTCAGCTAGAACGCTGTTGCAGTGACCGATATCCCTATAACTAAATGACAATATACCATTTCTAAACGATTCGTTGCGAACACACATTTGTGTCTGAACAAAACACCTCAAAATTATTAATGTGATGTTTTGTACAGATGTTGATGTTTTGTAAGCATTACGCTTACAAAACATCAACATCTGACCACGTTTCTGAGCATGTAGAAAGTGACACTGAAACTGGTAGATTTAATTGTGTTTTACCACTCGGTTAAAACTTATATCTACTACTTATTCATGCAGTGATAAAACAGTCTGTTACATGCATTTGAGACTTGAAGGTCCAGTTTCCTTTCACCAAAGTAGAGCGGAGCAAAAATATGTAAAAATAACCAAGCATCATCAGCCCATATTAGTCCACTGCTGGAGATAGGTCTCCCCTAAAGAACGCCATAGCGCCCTGTCTTCAGCATCTACCAGCCATGTAAATTTTTAAAAGAATCTGTCCTCTTTTATTTTTCGTATACTGGAGGCTTGGATTTGTTACATAAGCGTGGATTGTAAGACAAAACAAAATGCAATAGCTTTTAAAAAATTATCTAGTCTTTCACAAGTCGCCATCCCACCTGGCCGGTTGGTAAAGCGTTATAAACAAATACAAGAGATTATATTCTATTAATTGTTTTAACGCATCTCCCTCAACAAATGCACGCTTTTGTGGAAATTATGTGTCATAGTTTCGACAACTTATTAAGTTTTAACAAATGCTATAGAATTGTAGATTGTACTTTGGGACGTGATAAGAAAGAAAGATGGATAAGCCTTACATGAGTAGTACCACCCTCTCAGCTTATTCATTAGTTTTCAATAAACACATTATCATCATGCAAAGAAAAGTGAACATATAACTCATCATGTCTACTTGAAACACCCAAAAAGTTTTGTGCATTCTACCGAACACTTAATAACTTACTCTACTTGGCTGACTTCCGCAGTCAGACAAAACAGTAACAGACTTGAAAGGAAATTACACATTTGGAGTACGATACACTTTTATAACATACAAGGAAAGTCAATTTACTAATTATAAACCTTCAATGGTAGGCATCAAGTTGCTTGCCTAAATTTCATTAAGATTCGTTCAGCCATTCCAAGACATCGTTCAAGCCATCACAAGTCGCGACATAAATAAATAATGCTGGACCATTCACAGAGCATCATCTAGCCCCAAGCTGAGCAGAGTTTGTGTTATGTTATGGGTACTGACTGATATACTCAAAGTGAGGTGAAAACGTAACAGACACTTATAGAAATAGAGTTACTACCGCATTTATCATTAGTACGGAAGAATGGTTGGCCCGTCAGTCATTCCACTGAAGATTAATCCAATACCGCTACCACACAGCACAAAAAGAAGCATTCAAATATGGGCTTACACTAGTTAATCTTTAGACACATTTTACAATGACAAAATGGCTTCCACGAGCTTCAAGTCAATATATAATTCATATTGACAGACCCGTAACAGATCTGCAGATTATACTAACATATTTTGTCCCACGACGGGAATCAATGCATCGCAGGTGGACCTCCGTCCACTGCGCCACACGAAGTCCTCTAGTTTACAACTCACGCGTAAAGTAAACCATCCACTCGATGGACGGACGACATTGTAGCTGACGCAGGGAGTCGATGGATGGAGGCGGTTCAGAACTGGTATTCGTGGTCTGTGTCTGCCGGTCGTTCTGGTACTGGGTGCCGTTGTTAACGCGCCGGTACTACTCGACTAATGAAGTGGTCATGTCCAACTTACCGGTTGATCGTATTGATGCACCATGCGCTTGATATGGTTGAGCTTGCGATGTAGGAAGTTGACGCGTTGCCGGTCGTTCTGGTACTGGATGTCGTTGTTTACGCGCCGGTACTCCTCGACTATTCGTTGTTCTATGCTCTGTGGAAACAGATTAGTTATTTTAGAAAAAGTTATTGTTAAAATATACATGCAGTGTGTGTAGGCGTCGTTCGTCAGTCAAAATCAAAAGACTGTAATCTACGCTGTCCCTAAGTTTAGATAGGTGTCATACATTTTCGACTGAGATCTGACTTCCACAACTGGCCTATGGGATCAATGAAAAGGGGGCGTCGGTTCAGCATGGGGCGCTGTTGCACGCCCCGATGTATGGTAATACACCTCAGTCGCCTTTCAGAACACCCGCGGGAATAGTTGAGGTGGTACATTCTATTCTAAGCCTTACAAGCAAGTTAAATATCCACGTTGTTGTATTTATTACTGTGGGTCATCGGCCCAAACTGCCATGTTCAGGCATCTCGGCTCTGAGCTGATTTTAGCTACTAGCGTAGAGTTCACTGAGATTGGATTCCACTTCGTCAATCCAGCGATACCTAGAGCTTTTAGTTATTATAGTGCGTAAGCGCACACTCTCAGGGTAATTTCTAGAAATTTATTTAATTTTCAGCTTGTCGGTTACTTGACTTCGTAACGCAATTGGTAGCGCATTCCTGTACTTAGGGAAGATTGCGGATTTCAAGTCCCGTCGAAATAGATTTTTTTGAGATATTATTCAATTTCTTAGATAGATAGAAAACAAAACTTGTTAAACTTTCGCGATCTGTTAACATATTAAAGATTATTTATCGGGTATTTATCGCGTACCTTTTGTTTTATTTTCCCCTAAGTTTCCATCGCGTTGCAGCGATCGTGGTCACGGGGCGATGGAAACGTAGGGGAAAATAAAACAAAAGGTACGCGATAAATAATCTTTAATATGATAGAAAACACTTTATTATACCACACAAAGACAGGAAACAATACGTAAATTATCAGAATAGAGGAAATATAAAGGGCGGCCTTATCGCTGAGGGCGATCTCTTCCAGGCAACCATAGAATGGACTGGACATGAAATAACAATATAGACGGATTCTCAAATACAACGCCCGACTGGTCTACGCCCCTAATTTTCTCAGTAGTTATTATTATTCACCTGATGATGTGGCGAGGCGGGCGTGGCTCGCTGCAGCTCGGTCTCGAGGCGCGTAAAGAGATTGGCGACGGCCGCGACGCGCGCGTACACAGCACGGTATTCCGTATACAGCTCCGCGAATTCATTCTTGTACGCGCGTCGCATGTTCCAACTCGTTATGGCTGGGTATAGCCTGCGGAATGACATTGATTAAATTAGAAAAAAAATGTTGTATGAATGTAAGCGGGTTTACTACGAACCTAGTTTGAGTTGGAAGAACACCAACGTTTCATTCCTTAACGAGGGACTTCTTTTAGAGACTTGTTGAGGGAATACTGTAGCTTAAAAAGAGCTCAAATGTCGGTCGCGAAATCTTTCCAGACAATTGACAGAATTTTTTAAACCTTCCTCCAAACCTGCGTGTCATACAGGCGGGACACAGGAGGCGAAGCTGGAGCGTCAATGGCGCCTCAATGGAGCCTGTACAATGCAATCTTACGCAACCGAGACGCGGGAACTTTTGAAGGGAAAAGTTTTACGTTGTTGATGCTCCCGCTTCGCGTCCCGCATTTTGCGTGTTTGACGCGCAGGTTTGGCCGAAGTTTAAGGCGGCGGCCAAGTTCAGAGGTTATTTTTAGTGCGTTATTAAATTTACGCTGCTCGCTGCGCTCTAATTTTTCGGTTGTGTAATATACACAGCCAGATTTATCGTCATCTAGTAAAAGATGACCCTTGCCTTACCTACTTAAATCTTGATAAATAACCTCATCAACTTATCACTATTCAATTTCGGACTGGAATAAGATTGTCCACTTTAAACAACCGTTTAAGACCGAACATACCTTTCAATCTCTTCGGCATCATTGGCGTTGTCTTCATTGACATTGATATTTGTTAGATCTGCAGTTGAGGGTACTGTAGTTGCTTCTGATTTTGTGATGATGGGTTCTGCGAAAGAAAATACAACACATTATAACCAAAACTGAAGGAAACTCAATTTTACAATCTTATATGTTTAATTATCAGACTTCCATAGTACAATGCCTACTAACTGGGGCTAGCTCTAGCTAGCCCCAGTTAGTAGGCATTGTACTATAAAATAAAATAAAATTTAAATGCTGGACGGACATTACACACAGGAGCATCTATGCTCATGTGTGTAATGTCCGTCCAGCATTTAAAAATGGTATAAAGTATTTCTCATCAGCAGTCATAAATACGTCCACTGCTAACCGTGCCTCCCCCAAACGAGGTGGGTTTTGCCATAATCACCACGCTTGGTTCCAAAGATTGGTACAAACCATACTAAAAATAATACCTGAAAACTATTGTCAAAATCTTTTCATAAGCAGACAGGCCAGTGAATTCATAAACTTAGTAAAGCTTCGGCTAAACAAGCAGGAGCGTCAACAACGCGAAACTTTTCCACTAAAAAGTTCCCGCGTCGCGGTCGCGTAGGCGTGCAAGGCGCCGTTGACGCGCCATTGTGGCGTCCGCCGCGCGGCTGACACTCTTGCTTCGCGTCTCGCGTGTTTGACGCGCAGTTATGGCCCAACCTAAAGCTTAGATGTTCCCTATGACTACTAAGCATAATTTAGATCCAAATCCCTCACCTGCTATATTATTCTGTTCAACAGATGGACTACTCCTAAAGCAGTTCTTGGTTTGCTCTACGGGGGGGCTACTCCGGTATCCGTTCGTCGTGCCATTCTTGACAGGACTCTCGCATAACTCCTTGACAGTCGTGAAGTTGAGTGTGTATCCTTTGTCTTCTTTTTTGACTGTGGATTAGAAAATCAATATTAGAGAAGATAGTGTATTTGGTTATTTGTATGATCGTTCTAATTGAATGAATAAATTGAATATTGTTTTTGTTTAGGATCGCAAATGCCTCCCTGCTTCATTCACTGCAGGGCATACATAGCTGTGGGACAGCGGTGAAGCGGAATAATAATGTTGGTGAAGTCCGTAAATATTCATTTAGCCTGCATTGTCCCACAGCCAAGCGAAGGCCTCCCTACCTATCTTCCACTTTTCTCTGACCATTCATGTTATGGCAAATCTGGCAGGTGGATATATTACTTGAAGAACATTTTTTTTTTAATTTGTACTTCATCAATTGAAATGTGGTGCTGGAGGAAAAAAAGTATTAGCTGGACAGAGAAGGTGCTGAAAGGAGTTGAGGAGAAAAAGTTTTTGATGTACTTATACCATTCTAACAGAAGAGTGAGAATGATTGGACATCTTTAATGACATGACAGCTTCATAAGAAACATCATAGAAGGAAAATACCAAGAATGAACTACTCGTATATGAGTCAGATCCAGGAGACAACCGCTGCAGAGCGCATTAGAAAGAGAAAAGTAATGGAAAATGCATCATTGCATTGACAAGAGCTCTTTAATTAATAATAATACTTCATCAATATTTTCTTCCTTATTATGAATTCTGATTATTTTGTCTAGAAACTAAGTGCAATTTATACACCCAGTTTAGACTGATAAGTTTTCCTGTTGTTTGTAGACTGAATTAAATTAATTCAACGGAAGCCACATTATCTTTACAATAGTTACCAGGTATTTTACTATTGGTAGTTATATATATAAAATGACGACATTAATTGTTAAAATGCTCTATTTTTACATTTCTTACATAAAGAACCGCTATTTACTAATTAGCTATCATAGAAAACAGGTGCAGTGCAATAGAAAGTACAGTCGGCTACGCAAAGTTGTAGGATTATAGCACCTTGCCTTTTTAAACTAGACTTATTCATCGACCGCATTTTGTTTATCAATAATTAGCGATTATTAATTTGGCAAGGTACTAACTAATGTGACAAGGTATCATGAAGTCTAAATCTGCGACTCTACTTATAACAAGTAATAAACGTGGTCCTAATATCACTTTAGGTCGCACTTTACTTTAAGTGGGTTCTGCAAGCATAATTATTAAAAACCTTTTCATCGCTGCGTAAAAACTTGAGCACTTAAGTGTTGTGCCACTTTCTTCGATCATTATGTGACTAGCATAATTATATTTATGGTTGGACAGTTACAATAGAATTGAGAGAAGATTTTGGGAGTATATACAATATGTTTCTTTTGAAATTGGGATGATAAACTATTTAAATAAATAAAACAATTAGTACCCCTAC
The DNA here is from genome assembly GCA_963662085.1 of Eupithecia inturbata. Taxonomy (NCBI): domain Eukaryota; kingdom Metazoa; phylum Arthropoda; class Insecta; order Lepidoptera; family Geometridae; genus Eupithecia; species Eupithecia inturbata. The sequence continues at coordinate 2,904,147 of OY759194.1, read as the reverse complement.
TAACTAACAGATCGCGATTACTGTAGTTTTGTAGTACTGATTACTCAGCAGTACATTGAGCAATTCGTGTGGTCGCGTTCGACAGAGCCTTCGTTTAGCCAAGTGCGGCGAGCGAAGCGAGCTGTTAATCTTGGTGTATAAATATGCTGTGCCAGTGCGGCTAACATACGCCGTGACGCGCTGTGCTATCTATGAGGTATCAGGCGTTTCACGTCCCCCACTACGGCTGCGTCCCCAGTATCTATGCCACCCTAATCCACTCCTTCCCGGCTATCCTAACGATGTCGTCTGACCATCGGGTTGGTTATTTACCTGTCTCGTTAGTCCGCTCGTCCTCATTGTCCGAGGCGTGCCGTTCGCCGGAGGAGGTGGTCGCGTAGCCAGACGACGGCGGCGAGGGTCGTCTGTAGTGAGATATACGCTGCTTTTTGGCGGCCGGCGCGTCCTCAGCAGAGCCACTGGCGCGCTTGTTGGTGCTGGGCGATGCGCGCGGCGAGAGGGAGTTGGCGGAGTCACTGCTCAGCGGTGGCGTTAGATTTTGAGGTTTCCGCCTGTTGGGATAGGGTTGGTTATTGTTTGGTTTATTGGTAAAGTTTCGTTCGTGCAATCATCCGATGAACAGAGAGCTGAGCTCGATTACTCGGTAGTATCATCTCGACAATGAGACGTTCCATTTTTCGTACACGTATACACCATACAAAAATGGAACATCTCGATACTATCGAGTAACCGATCTTAGGGCTCAATCCTACGGTAACCAAAGAAAATTGTGTTATATTTGGACGAAACAGAATACAGTTTTCTTTGGCTTACGTTCAGATGCCACCTTGATAAGGTGACATTGGTAAGGTGACTGGTAAGTATGTTTTTCAGTTAAATATAGCTCAAGCATCTCTGGATACAACAACTGATTTAACTGTAATACAAACATTAATTAACAATATAATAAAACAACTAACTAACATCCATAATTTTTTTTTATTATCATGTAAATCTCTCATTGGGCGTAAGTTAGATTGTTAAGGTTGGAACTGTTTATACTGTAGGGCTGTTGATTTTGTTAAACAATAAATAAAAAATATATATATATTTTTTGTTTCCGTGACGTCCAATGTAAAGGAAAAATCTAAGTTCAAGTTTTATCGATCAAACGAAATTGAGGTTAATTTCATAAATTTTATTCGGATCAAATTATCCATAGCGATAAGGCCGCCAATTCTGTTATCTTCTGTACCATACTGTTTTATATTTAAGTTTCTGTGAATAAAGAATTATCTATCTATCTATCTATCCATCCACACCAATATTATAATTTCTGAAGTAACTCTGTCTGTTACTTTTTAACGCCTAAACGGCTGAACGGATCTTAAAGAAATTTGACAGGGAGGTAAATGGTATCCCGGGGCAGGACATAGGCTTACTTTTTATCCCGGTAAAGAGCGTGCGAAGCCGCAGGCAGCAGCTAGTAGATCATACAAATAAGGCATTCCTTAAATACTGTAGGTAATTTGTAATCACAACAATGTCTTTATAATTTGGTGCAAAATTTATTTTCATTTATTCGGAAGGAATTTCAATAAATCTACACGAATATTGTTGCATTCATAAATAAAACATCAATAAACATACGATGCAAGTTTAATGGCGTCAGTACACACAGGCCGAGATGGCTCGTCGAATGTCTCGAGCGCTCGTCCTCTCGACGAGGCACCATGTACTGCACACACCAGATGTCTTTCATGAATCGTTATTTTTTTCGTTTAGACTAAATGCTGTTGACTGCAGATGGTCATGACAGTTTTACCGGACTATGGCGAGCGCTGAGGGCGCTTCGCCGGTATCTTGGACTGTGGCCGAGACATGACGAGATCCTAAAGCACCCCGAGGCGAGACGAGTGGACACGAGGCCCGTCTCGACGTATCTCGGCGAGTGTGTACTGCCGCCAAAGGCAATCGTCCAATCGTTTTTGTTGACAAAACGTGAACACCCCAATAATAAAGTTAATTTTATTACCTTCTAGTTCGCTTGATATCCTTCCGGCAGCTTAAAACCATAAAGCAATTTCTTACCATAATTCTCTAGTGGCAGCTAAATATCGGGGCATCCATTACTACTAAAGGAGATTGGGTTGGTTTTTGTTGCGGATTGTACTAACGCTTTCAGAGGTTTGCCACACACGATAAGCTTTTTGCAACGATCGAGATGAGAAGCACGCGACTTGCAACACTGTAAACAGTGTTGCAATAACTTTAGTTATTGCAAATTACTTGCAATAACTAAAGTTATTGCAAGTAATTTAGTTTACATTTGCCTTTGCTTTTTGTTGCTAAAATTTTGTAATGCAAATTCTCGCTTTAGATATCTACAATCTGATATTAATTAGAAACCAAAGCGCCTTGGCCTAACCAAGCACGATTACAATGTAATCAGTTAATCTGGTTTCAAATCTCTGAAAGGGTTAGCCCCTGTCTGAACCGCCCAATCTCCTCCCGAGGCCAAGCAGAAAATCTCAACATTAAACCATAAAATAACCGACCTCTTGAGCATGCGTTTCTCCTCCTCAGAGTAAAATGGCCAGTCTTCGTTGACGTCGTTCCATAAGTGCCTACGTAAATGGTAACAGTTGTCCTTAAGAGTGCTGATTTGCGACAATATCTTGGAGAAAGCGCTTCTGTCTTTCAGCCCCTCTGGAAAGTTAGGCCGTGGATTAATCGGGTCCTTATTTTTAAACGCCCGAAGGACATTCACGAACTTTCATATTAAAGGTGATCGTCACGGGATGACGCGAGATTAATTTTTTTTTGTGGTATTTAATTTTTCTGGTTTCTTTAAGGAATAAAACCAACGCAAAAGAAATTTACCGCAAATCGTAAACCATTTTTTATTAACCTACGAAAAAACAAACTTCGGTTCACCGGTATTTTTAGAGCATTTGAGAAAATAGGAGATTTTGGGCTAAAAATCGACATTTTCCCAAATGCTCTCAAAATAGAATTGAATCCAAGTTGGCTTTATCATGGATTCATAGAAAATGTTTTACGATTTGGTGCAAATTACTTTTTCGTGCTTTTATTCCTTGTAGAACGCACAAATAAATTAAAAACCACGAAAAAAAATTAATCCCGCGCCAACCCGTGACGATCAACCTTAATCAAACTGATCAGAAAGCAGTCCTCATTGTTTGTTCAAAGCAGCAGAGCTAGCCAATATTATTTGGTGTCTTCATTCGTCTTACCTGTTGACTCGTTTACAAAGAACATTGGCAAGCTTATGCTTTAATTGTGATAAATCTCGTTTATACCAATAATTTATAAACAAACTTGTAGAAATACTATTATTAAACAATAATTTCGTTCAATGGAAAGTTTATGAAAGTCCCCAGGGCAAATTTAACCAAGTAAAACAATAAAAACTTACCGCTGGTGAGTCGCGCGTACAATTCTGGCTTCTTGAAGGTTTTCAATGCTAATAGCTGAATAAGTCTTTCTCTGAAACAGCAAACATTGTTTCTATTAGTATTCGATGAAGTTTTTTATGTTAAGGTCAATTTGAGACCAATGGATTACAAATGTTTGATATATTCTATAAATTTCCACAGGGTTTGAACTTGACATTGGGCGAGGTTACCATAAATCCATAATGTTAGGAAAATTGTATGTACAGCGTTTTATAATCCCTATTCTTTTCCTTTCAAATATCATCATTACTTAAGTAAAAACATAGTTATTATGTCTCTGGCTATCAAATAACAGGTCCACTATATCTCGAGAAACTTAGCAGTGACCTTAGGTCTACGTGACCAAATAACTTATCATGACACCGATCTATTCAAAACGTTTAAAAATGTATTTCGTAACAACGTCAGCGCCTATCAAGCGGTTGGTAAACAGAATACATGTTTGTGGTTAACCAAAACTCGACAATGCTTTTATCACAGACGTTTATACTTCGCTTTTTGTATTGTTTTTGTTAACAGGTAAAACTCTTAAACAAAATGTAACTTTGTGAATTAGTTTGCTTTTAAATTTAAGGAATTCATTATAAGTTTACTGTCGCAAACAAGCCTTGCTAATATTGATGACAAAGTTTTTACTATATTTTACATCAAAACACAAAAATGTGAATAATACGCGGGCGAAACCGCGGGCACGGCCAGATTTATTTAAAATTTACTGCAGACCTTAGTCTGTAGTAAATTTAGGCTTATGACTTATCATAAGCTACCTATGTGTTATTTATGTGAATACTTAGAGAATGATTAGCTGATAAATTGCGTAAATTTGCAAACAGATTGGCTGATGAATTTGTAAATTTGCACAAGCAATTTCTACACAGCTTTACAGATTTGTCATGAGCTGGATTGCCGACTGCCTCGTACGTAATTAGACGGTGAAAATTAAGGGCGATAAACTGAAGGCCAGAATACACCTTTAGCGCGTAAGTGCACTGTGTCTGAAGTCTCGCTCAGTTTGCATAGTGTAGAAAGAGATGCCCTCTTTTTCAACGCAGAAAGACAGCTGTTAGGCATTTAGCGAGCTGACGGAGAAGAACAAGCTGAAATGAACTTTTTTGCGTTGAAGATAGAATCTTATATGCACAATACACTCCCATGCGAGTTGTTAGTGCAGATCCCAGTTCCCCCCACTCAGAATTAGAACTAAAATGTATTTTTGCTGGCCCAGAATGACTAATGTCAACAGGCCATTAGATAATTAGATGTTTAGGTGAATAGAATTGACGAGGAAAACCAGTTCACCAGAACGCTGATACATAATAGTGAACGTAATTTCTATTGATAAGATAGCATAAAATGTTTATGGAGTATCGCAGTTTGAACGTCATTACCTTTCACCAAATTAGCAAATACATTTCAGGGAGGAGAGGGTTTTTGCGAAGATAAATAAATAAATAAATAATGCTGGACAACCCACACAGCATCATCTAGCCCCAAGCTAAGCAGAGCTTGTGTTATGGGTAACTTAATACAATACATTACTTTTTTCTTATATTTATTTATATTAAACATTGTTTACATACATATTCTACAGCTAACATAAACCGTCAATCGGTTTGTCCGTAAGCCTCAGTCTCTATGGTAAGTATAGTAATGAATACAACCACTCGTGCACTTATCTTAAGCTAATAAATACAATATACACACACTGCAGGTCAGAAACTGAATGTACCTAGATATAAATACTTGTGAATGGCATCTGGAAGCCAAGCAAGACAAGCGGGGTACAATGATCGGCTGACCGGTGTACGAGCGGTGTTAGGTACAATAGATAGATATTTTATTATACATTAGAAAATACGCGGAACAAATATTTGCAGATCGTACCAACATTTGTTCCAAGGCGGGAATCAAACTCCTCGCTCGTCGCGCCACATCGGTCGTCAAATCAGATCTTTCTTTACTTCGATTACCTACTTCTACCGCTTATGTAATTCCTTAGTTAGGCGTTTGGTAGTGATGTACTATGTATTTACCAATACGAAAATTGACCTCACTCTTCATCTTTAAGCGTAAAGCCAACCCTATCTTCATGACATTGATGTAGGCAAGTAGTTTATGTACTTATTATAAATGCGTATGTAGTTATAGAATTGTTATTATAAATTCGAAAGTGACTCTCTCTGTCTGTTACCTTTTCACGCCTAAACGGCTGAACGGATCTCAATGAAATTTGGCAGGAAGGTAAATGCTATCCCGGGGACGGACATAGACTACTTAAAAAGCGCGTGCGAAGCCGCGGGCAGCAGCTAGTTCAGTATAAACATATCCATCAAATATTAATACGAATGCGAAAGAAATCTCTCTCATCAGTTTCCTTTTCACGCCTTGACTTGGCTGAACGGTTTTTGATGAAACATGAGTTACATCCCGAGTATTTCCGAGGAATGACATATTATTATACGACTTCTTATCTAGTAAAATCCTGTGGGAAGCTGCGGGCAGAAGCTAGTCGAAATCCATACTAAAATTATAAATTCGAAAGTACTTAACTCTACTATGAAATTTGGCAGGAAGGTAAATGGTATCCCGGGGACGGACATAGGCTACATGAAAAGCGCGTGCGAAGCCGCGGGCAGCAGCTAGTATAAAATAATAACAAAAATATCGAAAACACCAATTATACTTCCGATCTAATCATTTCCTGCGTGTCTGATATACATTGTTATGTTATTTATTACCAATATTTAATCTGATAATGAGTGGCATGATTATTAGTTTTATTAACCGACTTGAAAAAAGGAGGAGGCTCTTTTTTATATCTTTATTAAGAAAGATAATTACAATCAAATAATAGAAAATATTTGGCTGTACGTATGTTTTTTTTTTTATTTGTGTTCGTCGATTTCTTCGTCATTTATGGACCGATTTGGATGATTCTTTTGCAGTTGTATTCAAAATGATCCCGAGGTGATCCCATAATTTTATTGCCGGGGAATTACTTAGTATTTATCCCGCAAAAATCAAAAAATAGTTTGAAACTAAAGGATTTTTAAGTCGGTTTTTACTTATTTCAAAACTATCATATTATGTACCTATTGAAAAATTCAGGTGTATGGCTGAAATTTATCTTGGGGCTTATTTATCGTTTTTGTTGCGCAACTTTTGCAAATAATTTAGTAATGCAGATGACTCAGTGATGTTTCCCATTTTGTGTTATTGTAGGTAGATGATCGAAAAATACCTCATACGTAGAGACGGGACAAATAAATACCTCATACGTAGAGACGGGACAAATAAATACCTCATACGTAGAGACGGGACAAATAAATACCTCATACGTAGAGACGGGACAAATAAATACCTCATACGTAGAGACGGGACAAATAAATACCTCATACGTAGAGACGGGACAAATAAATACCTCATAAGTAGAGACGAGACAAATAAATTCAATGACGTTTTATATGACCATATCGAAAATCATATTTTAATGTTAATTTTCGAACTCGAAGAGTACGAAAAAGATGTCCATTCATCTTGGTTATCGATTTCGACCAAATCGAGGGTGTGGTCACGAAAAGGGGAATTAAATAAAAAAAACAACAATAAACACCGCCGCCGCGAGCTGCAAATATTAAAAACTAGTTTTAATGTTAATAATGTACATGTTAGCACACATAATCATCTAGCCTCTGATTTTACATCCTAAACTAGGCTAAAGGTAGTAGCAAATACCTTACTTAATAATTGTAATAGTTCAATACATCATCAGCAGCCCATTTACATCCACTGCTGAACATTGTTCAATACATAATTTAAACAAACAAGTTGACTTTAACTTTTTATAAACTAAACAGTATTCGAAGCCACTCTACCAGAAACACGCATAAATAACAATACATTGAACCTCACAATAAACTACAAGTACTAACAAGGCCATAACTATAAAGTAATTGCTCTGAATATTCTGTAAAATTGTAAACGATTAGTTTAAAATACAAAGCCGTTTTTATGACAATGGTTTCCTCTCTACCCGCGTTAAGCCCCGAAAATTATCATAAGTTGATAACGACGCGACGAGATAACGACATATCTGACGTCACAAAAGATTGCTAATTGTTATTGAAAAGTCTATTTACTTTTCCGACATTGGCTCATCCCTTTGGATCATTATGAGATACAAGCTGCTGCCCGCGGCTTCGCACGCGCTTTTTAAGTAGGCTATGTCCGTCCCCGGGATACCATTTACCTTCCTGCCAAATGTCACTGAGATCCGTTCAGCCGTTAAGGCGTGAAAAGGTAACAGACAGACAGAGTTACTTTCGAATTTATGATATTAGTAACGATGACGAAGAGTCGAAAACTTCTTATCGAGTTATCTAAAGGACTAAGCATCGATACTTTCCATTTTTGTATGGGATTCGCATTGATCCGTATCCGCACAGTATGCGGTAGAGGCGCTGCACTAAATCTCATACAAAAATGAAACGTCTCGATGTCGAGACGATACTATCGAGTTACTGAACTCAGTGTTCTGGGTAAGACCAGCGCAGGGCCTTAGGGAGTGACAAGAGTTTGCAGGTTTTTTTCCCCGCGGTGGGTAAAGTCAGGTTAAAAATGATGATGGTAATAAACAGGAAATTAATGGTTAATAATTTGATAGTTTTGAAAAAACTTTAAACCGACTTCGAATCCCTCAGTTTTCCACTGTTTTTAAGTTTTGTGGGCTAAATACAAATCCCTTAGGAATTTTTTTTTATGGGGCCACCTCGATACCATTATCTATACAATAGCCATAGAATTTTCAAAATCGGTCCATAATTCACAGAGAAATCGACCGACATAATTAAAAGACATACATACAGCCGAACATAGAACATCCTTTTTTCGAAGTCGGTTAAAATGATTCGGAGAAGGTCCATTAGTAGTTTGAACTAGTAATAATGTGTTCTCTTAATGTTATCTATTTTGTGTTTGTTTTGGTGCCAGTAAAATTACGTAAATTTTATTATACCTATTAAATGACTGTGTGTCTACCATGAGTTTTAACAATCTATACTCGCTAGCGACTGTAGTTAAAAAATGTATGAAAACTTGAACAGCGCCTCTAGCGGATAGTTGGGTACTAAAATGCGCGGTACTAATATTTACGTAACTACTGTAGTAACGTCAGGCGATCTAACTGTGACAACTCATGGTAGACACACCGACTACAGAAGTTGCACTTTGTGCCTACAGTAGGTAGGTGTTTTATGAACTCAATTATCAGTAGGATACCTCAGTTTCATAAAAAAAATAACAGAAACTAAGTGTTAATGAGAAATGGTGAGAAACCTTACGTGAAAATTTCAAAGAAATAAACATAATGACAGTACCATGTCAATATTATGTATTTATGAAAACTTGTACTCTCATAGGAATATCAATCGGTTCCCTAAAAATAGCAACATACATAATTTAAATACTAGAAATAAGAATAAACTCGCTGTGCCCACAAGTAGGCTACACAAGATTAATATATCTTTTAAAGGGCAATGTGTACGCTTCTACAACAAATGTCCAATTGGGTTGAAAAAATTATCAATAAATAAATTTAAACAAATTGTCAGACATATTCTTTGTATAAATGCTTACTACAAAATATCAGATTATCTAGAGAATAAAAAGGCATGGGACAAGTTTTGCTCCGACTCGAAAACTAACAACCTAACAAGATTTCTTGTTCGCTTCTTTACCTTACCTTTAAAATATTGAGGTGAACAAAAATCAAATTGACCACTTTATTTTCTAGTTTTACTTATGTAATTTGAATTTTGTGACGTGTCCAAGAGTACTGTACGGTCTAAAGGAAATAAAGCACTTTGAATTTGAAATCGCGTCAACAGGAGAGAAACAAAATTTAACCAAAGCTGCAAAAAAGTATCATCATTCAACTGTACAGTAATTTTGATCAATAAAATGCCTTGAGCTGTTTATAACCGTAGATTTCCTTGATTAGTCGGTGTACGAACACGTAACTAGGGTAATTAAAACGTTTAAATAGCTAGTTTTCAACACACTATTCGGTTCTTATCGTTCAATTTTAAATTTTATATTGGGTGGAGAATTCCAGTTTTCTTATTTACCGCGACATAGGATATTGGCTTTTGGTTTCAAATGCCTAGGACTTTCTGTTTTGAATAAATTTTATAGCTGAAGTTTAGTTTTTAACCGACTTCAAAATGGGACGAGGTTCTCAGTTCGTCTGTATGTTTTTTACGTATGTTACTTGATAACCGATATTACTGATTCTTTCACTATTGCATAGGGAGTGATCTCGAGGTAGTCCCATAAAAAAATGATTCCCGAGGGATTAGTATTTATCCCGTAAAACTTAAAAAGCAACATAATATTTTTGGAGAATCACGACTAGCTATAACAGTTTTGGTGATATCGTTGCCAATTGTTACTAGATTTTGATGATTCTTTCGTTGTTGTATAAAAATTTATTTCGAGGTTATAAGTTTGATTGTCGAGGAATTGCTATGTGCGCCGTAAAACGAAAGTTTGTAAAAATTCTTCAAAATATGATATTTTAATTATCACCTAATTAATGGTTTCCATGGCAACACTGTTGACGCCTGTTAGTAATTTTGAGGGCAACTGAAATGGGAATACCCATTGGAAGGAATGATGTAGGTCTTACACCAGCGGTGTGATAAAAACTTGTGAGCAAGTCCATAAATACCAGAGGACCAACTTGCCTAGCGTATAGCCCAAAATTAGCTAAACAAATGGCCGAGGAAAACATCTAAAAATTTACTACAGCAACTTATAAATGTAGAAATTTACCTCACTAACGTAACTAAACGATAGCATTAGTAATTAACGACACAAGTGTTATTATACTTATGACGTCGCTGAGGTAAATGAACGAAGTGCGCAAAGGCAGCCTTATAATAATATCGTTTTGAAGGTTAGTTTAATGCACTCCACGAAATTCATGTACGAACGTATCGTTTGTGTTTTTGTCTTTACAATGGACTTTTGAAAGGTTAGGCCTTTCACTGGACACACAGTTGAACGATAGGAACTGAACTGAATTGGTGTGGTGTGGTGGTGGCGTTTGGAACTGTATTCAAGGATTCATATAATTTTTAGATACTAGCTCCTGCCGTCGGTATCGGACGCGTTTTTCCTAGATAAAAATTTGCGTATGTATCACAGAACACAATCTGTCCAATTGTCAAATTTCATTATGATAATTATTATTATGTTCAGAAAAAGGTAACTCCTTGTTCTGAACAGGTAAAATAAAATAAAATTAAGTAAAATAACGAATAAGAAATTTGCAGTTGTAATATTACTAAGGAAGTATAGTCGTCTAGCTAGAGTACCTATACTTAACTCGAAGGAGTTAAAAAGCTATCAAGTAAATACTCACTTCAATGACCGCCGCCCTACATCAGAATTGGAGGGCGGCCGCTGTGCGGGCGGATTCTGTTGTGGCTGCGGCGTCGGCTGGTGCGCCGGCATGGAAGGTCTAGGGGCGAGCGTCGGCGCCGCAGGCCGCTCAGGTCTCTCAGGCCGCTGCTCCGGTCGCTCAGGCCTCTCCACCCGGTCGATCCTCTCAGGTCTTTCAGGCCTTTCGGGTCTCTCGGGTCGTTCAGGCCTCTCGGGTCGTTCCCGCTCGGCCCGTTCGAGGCGCTCAGTGATCTGGGCAGCCGCGGGGGTAGTGGAGTACGGATGGGCAGAGCGTACTTTCACGCGCCGGCCGATGTCCGTTTGGTTGGGTTTGATGACGCGGGTGCTGGAACAGTTTAGGGGATGTTTAGTTTGGATTTCGCTCTGGTCATGGGGGTCTGTAATTTTTTTCATTTTTGTCTGTATTATATACAAGTTGTATGCAAATTGCTCTAATGACCCCTATCATGACCGGCGCAAGTATCAATCCACTCCGGCAATGTGGACTGGATCAGGAAGGTGACTGGTCTATGTCTTCAGTTTAGGCGTTAACAGACATTTAGGCGTTATCGCATACCAGGAACTTCGTGCCATCGACTGGACTAAAGGCAAGGGACCGGAACAACCGGCGGTTCTTCGTCGCCTTGTCTCTTCTACCAGGAAATGGTCCCAAAGTATGCCTGCATAGCAACAGGCATGGTAGGCGTTATCACATACCATTTGCTCTGCTCCGCCGCGACCGTCCTCGCCATTCGATCCTTTGTCGCCTCGTAAGAGTCATCGTTGGCCAGCACCCGCATCCGTCGCGGCAGCGGTCCGCATGACTCCAGGCGCCTTGCGCCACCACTCCTGACACATTCGAACGAACCCTGGAAGGCAAGTGGGAAAACTTCAGAGACGTGCTAGTTATGAAGTTTCATTCAGACCTGTGGCCAGGGGAGACGATCTGCGACAGACTGCAGGCAGCTGCTTGATGCGGTAAGCTGCAGTGGGTAATATGCCTCCTCCATAAAACGACATTTCTTCCCCTAGTCGCTTTATGGCAAATTATTTTCATGACAAAAAAAATATTTTAAGAAACCTGTGCTAAATAAAACACAGAGCAAGAAATTGTAGAGCACTCGTAAACTACTGCCCCATATCTCTTCAGCCTGACTCTTCAACCCGTCACCGCCTACCCGTAAAACGTAATCACTATGAAATATTATCCACAAAATATCGATGTTTTACTATAAAAGCTTCCCTAACACAGTGTAATAAGCGAAAGCTCGTGGGAGGGTGAAATTGCTACACCCACGGCTTGGCATTTATAGCAGCGTTGAATCGGTTCAAGTGTACTCTTTCCTACGATTATCTTACGAATTACACACGAAAACGCAGTAGCATTTTAACATTTTTAACTTTAGACTGTTTATGATGCAACACAAATGCTCAGTGACTGAAATCGCACTTTCTACTGCTATTGAGTAACCTTCTTAGTCGTATAACGTACCCGAGGTATACAGAGTTCAAGCATAGTCATTTTTTGCTGGTTCGAAGTAAAATACAAGAACAAGGGCAAAGGCATCGCTGATTTCTTGGAACTGGGAAATGGAAAGTTGTGAACGGATTTCTATTCATTGCTTTCAAGATAATCTGACAGATTTGTCGAGGAATAGAGCTTCAAATAAGCGAATTAAATGCGAATGCGTCTTATAAAGTAACGTTACATCGACCCAGGTGAAAACATTGAGGGCGTGGTCCGGCTACTGGTTTAAAACGCACCGTATAAGTTTACTCTTACGAATTTGTCGGCGACAGCTTATTGGATGCCACTGTTCCGCGACCTACAAAGCCAAGCGTGTGTATGAGGGGAGCCATAGAGAATATTAATAAATCCGCAATCGACCGGCCGCGATCAGCTGAGCGACTATGAAAACAATTTGAACTACCGAACAATTAAATGAGTTGCTATCTTGTATTTTACAAAAGATAGTGAAATTATAACACAAATAACATTGCATGAAAGTCATGCAAACTATTTGTAACAATGCTATTTATATCAGTCACACGTAGCGATTTATCGATTTCATTAGAGTTAAACGTATCAAGTATAAAAAATATTTTTTTTGCGATATTAGAAAAAGAACCGTGGCTCGTAGCGTAGAGCTCAATACGATTTCTAGTTCTATAATTATATCTTACCTATTAACCTTGAGAATAAACGTCAAAATATCGTCGATCTGTTACCCGTAGCGTGCTTACAGAAAATTTTTGCACAGATCAATTTATATTCGACATTGAAGTTAAAATGTTGATTATGTTTCAAATCGGTTCAACACAGAGCAAGTACAACTACAAGTAAAATTTCAAAGATAACGAGACTATTAGTTGACCGTGGAGGTGTTTATTACAAGCAGCGAGACAAGAATAAAAATTTAACCAGCTACAAAAACTGTGTAAGTAGGTAAGGTATCTCTAGGTGTGTTGAATTGTTGATGCTGCCCGCATGACGCAAAACATCAGATAATCAATGTGAAATAGGATGCAAGACTCGACAGATAATACTCGTAAAAGTCACATTATTTCTCTTTTTTTTTGTTGAATCGTTTTCTTAATCTCGGATGGGAGGCGTAAAAGATTTGATATTCTTACCTGTGGACCCTCAATTTCTGTATTGCTAGAAATGTTAAAGTGAAATGTAGCCTCGCCCGATGGGCCATTGCCACTGGTAGGAACCGGAATGCAGATTTTCTGAAAAAGAAAAAAGCATATAAATAATTTGCTCATACACAAAGACCTATTTTCGGAGGCCTCGAGTGCGAGGGCAACTAAATTCGCAAATAGTCAGTAAACAGAATAGATAAAATCCTTTTAGTCTGTGGCCACGTCGACTATCAAGAAAAGATAAACGGGAAAACACCAACTGTGATATTTTATAAAGAATGGTTCTACACCTTTTTAAAGAATTCGCAATTGTGAATGTGTAACACGTTAGACGTTTCGACGTGGGTATCCTGGCACAAGATATCTGCGTGAATCACAACAAACCTGGCGATCTCTCTTCGCTTTTAGACGTGTGTAAAATAATATAACATAGTATATCAGTTTGAATATCAACGGTACACCTGCTAGTTCACTTGAATATATCGTGATGGACAAAAGAGCAAAGTAATCCCACGAGAAATCTACAGCATAATCTTGTTGTAGATCCAAATAAGGCAGTCCTGGGCTAGTACGTTTAATGATACCGCATCTGTATGCAATTTAATATGCGTACACGGCTCAAGATGTGATGACTTTCATTGCCTGGAATGGCGACGTCGTCGGCGTAGCGCTACCAGTTGTAGAGTCTATGTTAGAGCTCTATTCAACGGTAACGTTTCTTCTGTACTCTACATCAGTCGTTTTAATAGAGAGTATGAGAGCACTAGGCATTCCTACTTCCACGTAACATTTACAAAAGAAGTTTTCTAAATTAAGAGCTGTGAGAAAACCGGCACGACAAATTTGTTTATCGAGGTCGCGAGCTTCATGGTTCGCTACTTAAAACAAGTGCCAGAAAAAGCTGGACGGTCGCGTTTTCTGACTTGCTTCTCATATAACAATGCGGTTAAGTTACAGTTTTGCATTGGGTTAGGGAGTTGCACTATTTTAGGATATTGTACAAGGCATCGAATCAAAAGAGGAGTGCAATGCTATAAGGCGTGCCTCATTTGGTGACGCGCACACCTACACGCGTGGCGTGGCCGCGAGCCGCTTTAAGGTCGTGGTTGACGATGTGTGCCAGCACCACAATGCCAGACAATTAACCTATTAAAGAGTGAGCCGCGAAGCGCAGACTGATGGAGCAATAACCCGACATGTCCCGTCGCCGCGTCGCTAAGGGGTCCGCGACCTATTCCATTCATGAACTGATTTCCCTGCTAATTTGGAGATATCTGGAGAAATCCATTTTAGCATGAGGGTAGGTCTTGTTGACTTCCAAGATTTCTTTCAATTCAATGTCATATTTGAAGGAAAATCATAGAGAATTCGCTTGATTTGAATAGATTTTAAGAAAGACAATCTGAGAGAACTAATAAATAAAGTTATGACGTTAAATCCAAGAACCAACAACGTTGATAAACATAAAGTAAGGCATCGAGTGTAGTGTGGAATTATGAAGCTAATGAGGAAAAAACCAGCTACGAACCGAGGCACCAATGCGGGGGCGCGCGGGACGCGGCTTTCTCTGCAGTACTAGCGACCGATATAAAGAGCGCTCGCAATATAATACTTTGGCATTCGGTGAACAGCCGTCTCGCCCGCATCACCTGTCTGTCGCATTGTCTTCCATTGTTTTGTTTGTTGCTTCCATTGTATTTTTCTGCTCCTATTACTAATACAAATAACGCATGGGGATTATTAGGTTATCTATTTAAATGTAATTGGCCTAATAATCTTCAGATGTATTATGTCAAGGTCGTTGGGGTTTTCATTGTTTGTCTTCTAGCGAAGGTCGGAGCAGCTAGGTAACGCCGGAAAATAGGTGGGTTCGAGGAAATCCGTCATCCGCTTTTCAAGGCATTATTCAAATGTCATCTAGATAATCTATGGCACAGCCGTATCATATCAGGCACAGGTTACGTTTGTAAATTCTTACGTCATTCGTGTACGTATTTCTGCTATTTAGTGTAATTTTTCGCTGGTGAGGACAGATGTCATTATATTCTGCCTTTGATTGTTTGTTGGATGCCGATTGTGTATTTTGTTGGTTACCTAATTTCACAGCAAGCGGTGAACGAAGTTGCGAAGTGAGAGGCCGTTGCAACCGGTCCGTTCAGCTCGCTCGACCGAGAGATATACCAGCCACGAACACAACTACTTAGCAGTCCGGTTGTACATTTAACAACTGCTGTTAATGATATATCTCTCTTATTCGAAAACTTTTCACAAGCAAGATCCGCTTTGATTCCGAGAACCAGTTGGAGTTTTAGGAAATAACAATATCGTTAGTGAGGGACAGACCCGGACGCTAAACAAGCGGTCGTGCGCCCCAGCCTCGAGTTAACGTGTTGTATCTTATTGACGTAATATCGCAGAGGTGGCAAGCATTTGTTCAAGCCAAATTCAACTGTATAGCACAAATTCTTGAATTCAAAACGCTTTACTGCGGTATCGCGATACGTCAGAAGCCTACTATATATTAAATAGTTCACATCAACACAAATTGTAGCGGGAAATCCACGCGACTGGGTTGTGATCGCTCCGCTGCCATTTTAATTGCTTGCCATCTTGTTTTCTTTATGCAAGGGTTTATTAATGTATGTAAGGTAGTGACAAGAATAATTATTGTTTATCAATATTGTTTACAGCTCAACCTTCAACCAGGACTGAGAGAATGTAATGGAGGCTAATACTTGCATCCGGATTGATGCCCGACAAGGTTGAACTGCTGAGGCAAGGTTCCATTCAATGATGAATCTCAGGATAAATATATTAATTTAGCGCGTCATTTAACATAATAATCATAATTGGGCTTTTAATTAATTACGCAATAATCACAAGATAATAAAATCATGCGCGTAAATTAGATATATACATACGTCACTTTCAATGAAAATAACATATCGTGAGAAAAATAGAGCTCTCCAAATGTAAACAAACTGAATGTAGCTAACGCGCAAGTAGCAGAGGTGTTGTTAAACACTCCTCTGTGTTTAAACAAAACGGTGCCATTCGCCCACATAACAAGAGACGTTGTCTTTGGAAAAAGGAAACCGATCGATACAGATTGAGAGTTAAATCTATTTTGAAGGAAGTTTTAGCACAATTCACTAACGGTTATAGTCACTTTCATCGCAGACACATTTGAAGGCGAAGTGAGTGGCCAGTTATTCGTGAGGTTTCTACGATAGTATTTGCATATTCGCCGACTTTCTAATGGACGATGCGGACACTCTTGTCGCAATAGTCTAGGGTGAGGTAACACCGATTCATATAATTATATTAGCTATGTGAAAAACAATTTGAATGTTGGCCATTGTCAACACTGAATATGTTGAGTGCGCTCGGCCTAGCTTGGGTTTTTTCGCAGACGATACTGCTCGCTCATTGGTCGGCGCAAGGCTTATTAAAAAGTCGCGATCCAACCAGAGTGCCTTGCCTTCACGTTCGCTTGATAAATTAAATTTTAAGTAAACTGAGTGCTTTTAAGCAATGCTATTTTTCAAACAATAGCAAAGGTTTGATTAGCGCACAGAAGAATTCACATTTTGAATAAAACCTCATTTCGTTAAATTAACCATAATTTTATCAATTCTAATTTCGTGCTAGGAAAAGATAAGGGTTATGAAAACCGTTTAATTGCAAATTTTGCTATCACGACTTCAATGGGTAAAAGACACAATGTAATCATGATAGATAAAAATTTCAGCTGCAAATAAATGAGAGGCTCGAGTTGTTTTATTGCGAATAAATAAAGAATAGTTGTCGGGCGAGTCTTGGTGGCGGATTCATAGTGATGCCGTTCTCCTTAGCGTTCGCGACCTTCCGCTAGAGGAGGGGCACCTCTCACCGGCAACGTGACTGCAACCGCGGCCTTACCTCGCGAGGCTGTATCGAAACCTCTACATAACGAAGCTCTTTCCAACGCACTGGTTAGTGGTTACCCAACGCCTGATAGTTCCGTCGATACATAGCAAACGGGCTTCGGCATATAACCAACCACCAGCCAATCACGTGATCACCTTGCGTAATCAAATGTTGCTGGCACTCCTTTTTGATACAACGTGAAATACATAGAAATCTTTCATTATTGAGCCACTTTATAATGGTGAAACTCTTATTGAAGTTGCGAAAACTAATCTAGCATTAGCACATTCGCACGTCTGATAGTCATCGTGACGAGATAGCAAAATAATGATTGAACAATTGTTGAGACTCACTGCAGTCGTTCAATTACCACGAGATTGAGTATTGTATAGTTGAATGTAGATGTATGTTTTGTTTTTAAGAAGTCTTTCAAAAACAACGGTAAGTAAAAGGTGAATGGATGGTTCCCACTGCAAAGATGAACAGTCGTGTTGTATTATTGTGTTTACTGATTAGATTACTTTTACTAACGAGTATTTGTTCCACACAAATAGCACCTACTTGATACATACATTTCAAGAAAAGATCAGACATAGAATTATATATAATACAAACTAATTTCATATTCCAAGTTATGCAACATGACTATTATGAAAGCAGTCTTATACAAAACAAACATAATTTTTATTGTATGGCATGAAATAAAACATTAAAGACCAGTCAAGATTCAGTAAACAAAATCTCATAACGCGAAGTTAAAAAGAAGACACCACTTTCAAAAGATGGCGAAGGCTCAAAAGGGTAGCGACCGAGGTTATTTCCCTCGAGACAAGGATAGGAGGCTTGATCCGCAAAAAGGTTGGTTACGCATGTTTTTTACGATGATATCCCATATCATTTGATAATCACTACTTAATAACGTAGAGTTTCATAGAATCAAATAAAGGAAACGGGGAGGATTTATACTGATCACCTGTTGAAACGTCGGGAAAAATAGGTAAATAAACGCGTTAAGTTCCCGTT
Source organism: Eupithecia inturbata (assembly GCA_963662085.1). Lineage (NCBI taxonomy): Eukaryota > Metazoa > Arthropoda > Insecta > Lepidoptera > Geometridae > Eupithecia > Eupithecia inturbata. The sequence continues at coordinate 2,885,668 of OY759194.1, read as the reverse complement.
AAATAACACTAATAAGAAACGGAGAGGGCCCTTGAAATTGAAAAACATTGAAGGAAGCATGCAGATGTCATAAATGATGAACACAATGAGATTTAAAAGTTAATGCCATCCATAATGCACTTCAAAGGCTTTGTAATGAAACTAGAATAGAAGTAGTATCAAACGCACAATAGCACAGAGACAAGACAATGTCGGAGGTATTTAGATCAAGGCGCTAAACACGCGTTCGAGAGTCGAGATCGGATCCGAGGAATTTTTGTCGAAGATCACGCTCACGACAGAGAAGCGCATAAATTCATTATGAAACCAAAGCGGTATACGCTGCATAAAAATTTACTTGTTAACACACGAATAAAGATAAAACTATGCAAGTAGATGGAAGTGGATGTTTCAATACCCATTCAAATCCCAAAGTCACGGAAAGTTTTGATTCATGCTCGATCAACAAAAGCAAGTAACGTTATAAGGTCCTTTAAAAGGATAAAACAAATTCGTAAACAGCTTTTCAAAGTTCTTTCCTCCCTATAAAGTGTTCCGTAAATATTGATCCCGTAGAATCCAGCACAATCCAGTGGCAAATAGACGGCGCCAAAGCGACGTGATGCCGACCACGCCTCCGACACTACGGCTCTATATTACGCACGGTTCCTGTTCCTACGTAATTACTGTATGTAGGGTAGACTGAGCAAAATATGTAGGCGAAATAAAGTATTGTAAGTAAGTATTACTGCGGTGGTTATGATAACCTTAGGTATGAAACAAGATACAGTACAAAAGCTAGTTAATAACACTGTGATAACATCGTATTGATAAATAACAGCTGTAGTTAGCTTGTAGTGATTTGATTAGGTACCGGTAGTTTAGGAAGATTTTGTTGTACGATAATGAGGCTTGTGACATCAAATTAACAGAATTGAACGAAATTCAAAATTTTGTCAAAATTTGTAAAAACATAATAATCATTTATTTGCCAGAATGTATCTACAAAAGTTCTTAATATTAAATAAATGTGTCCAATTACAATCTACCTAATAAGGTGCGCAAAATTTTATACTACGATTTTAATAATTAAGTAATGTTCTAAATTCCAATAAAATCAAATTAATAATAACAGATGTATAACAATAAAATTAAAATAAGTTAGCTGGAAAACCGAATGCGTTCTTAGTATTTTTATTATAAATATTTTTATCGCTATAAAAACATTTTTTTCGATTTAGTGTTATACAGGTTTACCTAGAGGCTAATCTTTAAAACAGTTCGGTAATTTTTGTAGATAGTAATGACATGGATATTAGGAATTTGGTAGTTATGCTATTACAAGTTCTAGCCGACAAGACGGCACGTTATAATTTATTTTACAAAGACAAAGTTCCATCCAAACCATAGCAGAAAGGCAATTGTTATCATGTGTCAATGCTATTTTGAACTTGAGGCAAACAGAAGCGAACAGTACGCACAATAAAGCAGACAAATTGACTGGGAAACCGCGCACGGTGGCTGGATTCATACATGGAGATTGTAGGTGCGCCGCCTATTGTATCCAGGCGGATGTACTTACAAACGAAACCACATACAGTTTATCTATGTCTTGGAAACTAAATTATTGAAGTTTGGTTTCTGTCACATTTCTGACATTATCAATGAAAACTTCTGCAAACGTGTAGTTGTTAATTTCTGACGCAAATTAAGCACCACATTCGCAAAACTTTCACTCTCAATGTATCAATAACATTTACTAACACACCTAAGCGCCCATCTTATGTTTTAAATATTTGTATAGTGCAAGTATGATGTCAGGCTTCGGAATTGACAGGCATTTAATGTTTTAAAGCGGGCAATTTAAGAAGTATGTAGGTTAAAAATTCGACAAATGTATTGGTTAAGCAACGATATATTAGTGATCAAATCTTAAACCAGAATTAGACCAGTTAACTGGAAGCGTTATAATAAGCAAATAATATGTAAATGGGCACACATTGTTACAGTGTACGCATGACATAGTTAGACAAGTAAACAAAAAAATTTGGACGACTGTATGTATCATAATTAGTATTAGATATGTGAAGGAAATTGACCACGACGAGTAGATAATGCTACTCAACCGTTAGATGTACATATCTAAGCTAATAAGATTTGTTGTATAACGGGTATTACGAGCCAGTCTGTGAGCAGGGCTATTGTAAAAACTATTGTACGTTGACCGGTTCCATGGTCCGTAATCAATTGTGCTATCAATGCTTTCGTCTCCCGAATATTTATCAAATGAGACATGTTACTAACGTAGACGAGCCTAAACACGCTAAATGGAAACTGTTGTTCAACAATTAACCTATACGTCATAGAGGAAAGCAAATGGTAGGTAGTCGGTAAATCGCATGTACCTCGTATTCAAATTCGCTGTAGGATCGACGGACGACGACACTATCAAATTATGTTCACAGATTCATATTTACGTAAACTACATACATTTGAGAAGCTTTTGTAGTTCGATCTAGTCGATATAATTTGTCTACTCATATACAGGAATTAGCTTTTTACGTTAGCAACAAAAAATAAACTTCAGTAAGATAGGTCACGCACGAATTTAAGTAATAGGTACACATTTAGTAAAAAAACTTATTAGGTCGCATTCATATCATTAGAGGCAGCTTAGGCAATCGGTTTAGTCACATTCGATGGACGTGTTTCTTTCAACTAAAAATAGGTTTTGGGGTGAAGGCCACGACCACGAGTCTTGTTGCACGTTGCATTGCTTAGACATTTTGAGCTTCGTCATAACTCATTGCAAGACAATATACTGACTCTCATTTCTTTTTTTGCCTAGCGTTGTCTGATAACCAGTCCGGTGGATGGTTTCAATTATCGTCTGTTTAGCTGAAGTTCAGAATAATGCTGCGAGCGAGCGGTAACTTTTACCTGAGTTACGTAAGACTGTCAGGTACAATTTATTATGGACTTTATAGCGAGCTTTCGTAATATAAGCCAACAGTGCTTTTGCTTGTACACCGCATTTTGCGTCTACTTGTTCTCTTTTCGCTTGGAGCCGGATATTCGGACTTTGATTGGAATAAGACATTTGTTTGGTGATCTTATCAAGTTATCAGTCACGACTTCAGGGGTCTATTAGTTTCGATTACATAAATGTTGACTTGATCTGTTTAAATCTGCCTATAGACTGTGTCTCAGACGTACTTTTTATTAATGTATTCCATTACTACTGTTATGAACTACAAACTATTCTTCTATTTGCATTTTGATCAGTAAGTTTTCTGTCTAGCCATATGGAAATTATTTTTCTAAGCTTGATTTAGCTAAGCTTACTATTTTTTCAAGTGCCAGAGCAGAGGTAAACAAGGAACAATAATAGAACTTAGTCGCAAAGCAATATAATTAATCATAGTAGGTACTGGTAAAAAAAGACTGATCGATGATATTAAAATAAATTATGGTTTTGGTTTTTATACGTTAGCTATTTGCTACCAAACTAATGCACTTTGATCGTACGCAATCGAACTGCAAGTAATTGCAAATCTTGGTAGAATACTTTTTGAGCACCGCGGTGCTCAAAAAGTAGTCTACCAGGATTTACCGGTAGGTACACCGGTAAATTAGCTAATTGATAACCACTTCAAAGTGCATTCTACTAAACCCATAAATTGTTGTCTGCAAATTTAAACCAGTAAATTATGAATAACAACTTCATACATAACTTGTGTGGGCTTATATTTATTCTTGTCCCTACAAAAGCAAACAGTAAAAGATACGTGAGTGTAAATAAACCGGACAAGTGGGTTACTGGGTATCAGTTACTTTTACCATATTTTGTTTAAGAATTCAACGCACTTCTAGGTAAGGTTATGTAAAGTTCACAAAACTATAACACCAACAAATACACGCCCTTACGCGTGACGCTTAAGTCCAAGAACCCACTTAGTGATGCCTGATCTTTACCCTTTCTGCCCTATCAACTATGAAAATCAGCTTACAATACGTTCAACAGTGTTACAAGCATGCAAACAGTAATTATCTTGTTTTTTAAAATGAAAATCAAGTGACTCTTCATCGATAATTTCCACGTATCTATGCCCTATCACTATTCAATAACATGACAATCGATGTCTGCGGGCATTGTGACTATGGTATTTACCCATAGGTAAATACCATAGTCACAATGTCAGTTTGCACGCATCATTGCATACGATGATCTCATTCTATGTCGAATTCTGAACTCGGATCGTTTTATAACTACAAGAGTTACACAAAACTGAAATGTTTGTCTGTTGATCCGGTGATTCATACATCATATAGATCAATTTCAATAATAGGTTGGAAGGATATTGGAAGGATATGTTTTTCTGCGACATATAAAATATCCGATTTGTTAACATTATTAGAGTTATGCCGGGTATTTGTGACATCGTGGCCAAGATAGCTGAAACGCGCGCACTTGAAGCGCTGGTATACAATGTAACTATAAGTGATTAATACCAGATATAAATTTAATTATTGACGACCGACGTGGCGCGACAGGCGTAGGTCCGCCTGCGACGGAGGTTGCGGGTTCGATTCCCGCCTTGGGGCAAATTTTTGTACGATCTGCAAATACTTGTTCCGGGTGTTCTGGGTATTTTGTATGTATAACATAAAAAAATTCTATCTATGTTATGTATTGTATTAAGTTTATCAGTCATCTAGTACCCATTACACAAGGTCTGCTTATCTTGGGGCTAGATGACTCTGTGTGGATTGTCCGGCATAATTTATTTATTTAATATTTAATTATGGTCCGATATGAACGTTGATAAAGCTTGCGAATGATTGAAATGATGCGAGGCGTTCATCAATCGTCAGTGACGGAATACGTAGTCGCGAGTAAGACTGCATGACTGAGGAGAAATCCAAAGTATGCGTAAAAACTGCAACACGAGTATACGATAGAGCAGAACTTTGTATGGATTAACTTCAATAATATTGCAAAATTTGAAAGAGATTTATCGGCATTGTATAAACGTTGGGTAATACAACGACATAAATTATAACGAATATAATAAAACTCATATTTTACGCGCGGCAAATTATGTTGAGAACCGTTGTAATTGTAAATAATACAGGGACGTCAAAGGCAATATACATATATATATAATGTACTAAGTGAACACTGTGTTATGTATTGTAAAGTAGGTCACGTATTTGTAAAGGAATGTAGGTACTTAATTATTTTGAAACACTGGTAGATTTGTAGGACCAATTCAGGCTTATTATAGAAGAACTCGCAATGTTTCCAATTGCTGGTAAAGACATATGAAGAAACCGATATTTTTAAGTGCGCTTCCTCATTGGTCATCGAAAGCGGTATTAGCTATGTATGATGGACACGCGGTATCGGTGCACACGACAACTTTCCCTTCTTTAATGGAAAAACAACATTAAACCAACTACCTTACGGATAGAACTTGAGAGGCACATGTAGAGCGCGTGAGATATCCAACTTTTGTTTCTAAAAAACGAATACGAGCAAAGCCCAAAGCATATTTATAACGTGTACAATTATATTTAGTAAGATATGTTTTATGTATGTTAGATTAAAAGTACATATTAATATTGGCCGTAGAATAAGTTAAATAAGACCTATACTTGTTCTAATCACAACACACCTAACATAGGCTTTAAGGCATTGCTAACCAATTTTTGTAACTAATTTTTATTGAATAAATGATCTATCTATCTAATGTTGTCTGGAATAAATGTATTATAATTAATCCTAGACACAAAAATGTGTCTGGCTAGGGCTGTCCGGCATCCATAAAACATTACTGTGGATGTTTATAGGTTCGGTTAGAACTTCAACAAAATGTTTCAAGCACGAATTTTCTTATGAATTACCATAATTGCCTCCGCGCCGATCACGCTAGACCTGACAATCATTTCTATTAATCCAGCACAGTTGCCTCTATACACTAGCCCAACTCGATATATACATAATGTCTTAAACAAACCGCGACACAAATGTCAACTTCAGATATAATTTTAAGCAATATTTATTGAAGGATCGCAAATCGACAGTAATGTAAATTGCGTATAAAAAGACGCGGCAACAGAGCGAATTTTAGGTTAAGTATGGGCGGTTTGTTTACAAACATTCTACATCGAGTTAGGCTAATGTATAGTTGCAGCGCTTGACAAATTAGTATTCATTGGACGAGACGGTTCATAGTAAAATCAGCAGCGATCCAGGTGTACTTGGTACTGTTGTAATTTAACTATTGCAGCGGTGTCCTTAATGGCCGAGTAGAGATTGCGCAAAGGTCGTTTCTCAAAATTGCATTTAATAAAGTGTAAAGTTATTATAAAGTGAACATGATCTAGTCTCAGAAATTAAAATCGAGGCTTTATTTAATTTGTTTACACGACGTGATCATCGAATGTTTGCTCTGACGTACTTATATGGACTCATATGCGGCAAGCTGAAGACAGGGCGCTGTGGCGTTCATTAGGTGAGGCCTATGTCCGGCAGTGGATTAAGATAGGTTGATGATGATGATGATGACTTATATGAAAACAATATAACTTAAGGTAAATTGTTATGCTGTAACACGACTTAGTATTTTTTGACACGGATACTTTTTCCTAAATCATCCAAAATTCGTTATCAAAAATTACGGGTAAAAATATACCTACTAGCTCTTTTGACAGAAGACTGAAAATGGCAAAACAAGTCCTAATGCATTTTCTTGTCAAAACAGATTGAAATTATGGACTGAGACTTTGTATGTACTAGTAAGAAATCATCGAGCTTGTAGTAAAGGCCGGTCATCTTGGTAAGGGAATGTGAGCGAACACCACTAAAACCCAAAGTGAAAGCAGGAGAATGAAACTCCACAGTAATAAATTGACTTTTTTTGGTCATACGCATATCAGTTTTGGCCGTTACTAAGCCGTTGTTAAGAGTACAAATATTTAAGGCTTACACAGATGGTTTTATGTATTTTTGAATCGAGTCTTGATTCGTTATCGATAATGATGTTGTGGAATCTAAATAAAGTTACAATTATGTAAGTTTTAATGCTCATTTGAACATATAAATTGGTATTAATGGAATGTAGCAATTAAGATATAAAAGCTATTAATTAAATGGTGGAACAAGCTGCGATTAAGAGGTTTACGCTCACGATTTACTAAATCGACAAACAATTTTTGTTTAGTTGACTGTATTAAATTAGTTATTGAAGTTAATAAAGACTTCTATCAACTAAACAAAAATGATAATTACAGAAGTATGCATGTCAGTCGGAACCGTTCTGTCGACAATTTAGTCCAAGCCTCACGCGTCCCAATTAAGAGTAGGTATGTCCTCAATAACACCTGCAGATACCAAATGACGTCTACTTGGCCACCAATAGCTGAGGCACGCGCTGTGAAGTGAAAGTGAACAGCGCGCACGTACGGCCCGCAGCCCCAATAAGACGACACCGCCGCCGTCCGCATACTTCGGCCATTACCTCGAGGAAATCAGGCACCGTTCCGCCGGTTTGCTCCCAGCACCCTGCTTCGGTGTTCATCCACGATATCGCACAGCTTTTGTTTACGTACCTACTCGATAGGATAAGAGCCCATGAGGCTGATACAGGACCGCACAGAATGGCGAAATAGTAAGCAGTTCCATACCTAGTTAGAATATATCTTGAGCCGTGAGCACCTAGCTCACGGCTCAAGATATATTCACAAGTAATTAATTAAAAACGATAAAAAAACCGGACTAGGTTTTTGCTAAACATTAACATTTTTGCTAAATGAGTTGAGGAGATTAGCCTAGAAAATAAGTGAGTGATACCTCATTTATCAAAATCGCTTCAGCTTCCCTTGGATAATTCGAAAAACATAGCCTTCGCGTCTAAAGAGGGGCTTGGATTATCGTATTACTCAAAGGGTTCTCCGACGCTGTCATTTCATCTTCTGAAGAAGTAGTAGGTACGTATTCTTCTTCATCGGAAGTTCTTTGTTAGAAGATGCACTGATCTAGCTCTAGTTGACCAGTAAAATAAATAAATAGTTAAATCAGGAGTTTCCGACGGTGCTGTATGGTTTAATTTAAATCCAGTAGGTTTTGTCTAGCTAGAATTCAGTCGTACAGAAGATGAACTGTATTGTTTACATCGCGGAATGTTTTTTATTCGGCTTTACTATTTCACGCCTGTGTTTTCTCCACCAAAACGTGTTGACCTACACGATATCCGATATCATATTCAGAGATATCAAATGAATGTAGACATTGCAACCAACCCTGACAACATGGTCAAATCTAAGCGCTTGTAAAACCGATTAACCTTAGTATCGATTCATAAGGCTCTTCCATTTTGTTCCGGTTATGCTGGTCTATCCATCGTGCTGTTATGAATTTACGTAACCATTTTAGATGTGGTGGCTTTGAAATAATATTGACATGCTATCAATAGTCGATCTACCGTTTTATAAAATAAAATGGAAAGTACTTTGTAACTCTGGAACACTATGGACATGGCCTTCTACAAATTTGTAATGAAACTTTACGAACAGATAAGTTCGTATGATCATAAATAACCAATAGTTACAAGATTTGAAGCAAATAAGTCTACAAACCATGAATGACGTCAAAGACAAATACAATATACAAGTAAACAAAACTGACAGCTAATGCCTACGTCCAATAATTTAAAATATAGTTATGTGGTTCACTTCTCTTAAAGGTCACAATATATTTGTTGTGTGCAGTGCACGTAAGTTACGTTTCAAGCCAGATCATATTTTTTGTGTCATTCTATTATTGCTAGGCATGTGTTTTGTGTATGACTTAATAACTATCGCTGGAAAGCTGTGGTCAAGAACCGCCAGGGATACAAAGTGGAAGAAGCTGGAAGAGACCTACGCCAAACTAGGTTAAACGGTTAACAAGTGAAGTGCTAGAAAAAGTTAGATTTAAGAAAAAAAAATCAGTTATCCCAATAGTCTTTAGTATTATGTGTATTGTGTACCTAAACTAAAACAAAATTCTGAAATAAATTTTATGTATATTATTAGTAGTATTAGTTTTATTTCGTCCATGGTAGGTAGTATGTAAGGCGTAATGTCTAGGAATGATTTGGTGTTTCATATCCTACGATACAGATACGATGGATGTATCCATATCTATATATATCCATATATGTATCCACATATACGTTAGTATTTAACGTTGAGATACTATCCAGATTAAAGAAGTCCTTGAATGTCTTTCGAGTACTTATTCAGACCACCGCCAATAACGAGTACAAGATAAGAATAGGCCAAGTTTATCGCGGAGAGCACGTCAAAAACAATAGACCAGTGTTTAAGATCTGTATTAGCCATAGTTTCATGTCGTCCTTGTGGCGAAACGTAAACACTATTGTTTGATCACGTGGCTGCGTCTATTATGTTATGACCTGAAGGGTTTCACAGTGCCGCCGCCGCAGCTAAGCCTTTGTTTCTGTTACTTTGGCAACAATATAATGTCGTGCAATTCAATAAATTATTTGAGACTGCTGACAATCATTGTACTGCGGGCTGAACATGTTCGAGAAGGAAAATCAACTGGCTTTGTGCTTTGTGGGCAGTGATTGATTACTAAAACAGTGTTATGTTATACACGACACAATGGCGAAAATGCAATCTACATGACCTAGGCAAACGCAAAACAAGAGTCACCTTGGTACGTACGAGACTAAACAACGTAATACACCAAGATTTTTTTGGTTGTCACATTTCTCTGGCTTTTTACATATTGTAACAGTAGTATGATAATTACTTGAGCATCTTTTGTGACCAGAAATAATCATCGACTGTCCAAAGCGACAACGGTACACCAATTATACCAATAGTGTTCCTTTTCTGGCGAATTTAAATTTAGAATGTGTGACAGTGACAACGGTACTTGAATATTTTAAATCTCGGAAATCGCAAGCTCTAGCGGCGATTTTAATACATGTTAAGGAAACCAAACAAATATTAGTCCTTCCTTAGTCTTAGAACCCAGATCCTGTTTTCAAGGACTGCAATAATGTTCCGTAAACCGTCGGTGAAGGTAATAAAGTCTTGAGAGGACAACGACCTGACCGAGTCAAATCGTATTCCAAGTTACAGTGTGATGAACATTCAATTTTATAATGCAGAACATTGGGTTCATTGTACACCCGATATATGTAGGTGATTCATTTGTTGGATAGATAACAGTCGATAGGAGAGCGTTAAATTTGCAACGGATAGACAATAATATCACGATATGATAAAGGGTTCGTGAGTGGTGTGATGAGGAAAATTATGTTATACGATAAGCATCTGAGAAAAAAGCCGGTTGGAAAGAATGGCGCAATGAGGACATTGGCCGCAGCTTACCACCTGGAAGGTGCAATCTACTGACGACTGGAGCCGCATCTATTTTTACACAGTCCACTCTATCTTATTTACTATTCTGGTCTGCGACTCATTGAATTGTGGTTATTATGTGCAAGTTGGATATGTGCCAGCGAGTCTCGGACCTAACACACGATACAGAGATATTCGAGGAATGATGGCGAAGCGTTTTCAGGGAATAGTGTTTTACTTCAAGATTATTTTTATAATTTTGGAAAACCAAGGTTAATTTTAACAGACGATAAGTAACTAAAACATTATGTATACTCGTCGATAGTTATACTAGGGGAGTTACAGTGACTCGATTACGGCGTTATCAAATTTAAATAAAAAGTAACCAGCGTTTAGTTTCGTATAAAGTTGCCGGGGTCGTTTACATACGATACGGGCAAGTGACTCTCGACAAGCAACAAGAGAAGAGATCACTTCAAACCGGCAGGCGAGCGGTGGCAACCGAGAAACCGGTCGGAGGCGCCGGTCGTCGGGCGCGGGGATCGACCGGGGATTATCACCTTGTAAACAAAATTGCATTAGTTACGTTTCTGCTAAGACAACTTCTGTCGATCAAGGAATTACAGCGCACGATGCCTAAGGTTTGACTCGGATCATTCCATGACCACGTTGAAGAGAGATACGTATGTATACGTCAGTTGAAAAACAATGACTCTGGCTACCGATACAGAGCGTCCACTTTCGGAGCTAAATGGCAAGGCCGACTGAAAGAAGGACAGTCTCGGTTTAGGTTAAACAGATCAACGACCGTAGCTTGATAGCAAACAGAACTTCACGAAGTAGGTCGTCAATAGTCTTATAATTTCGCAAGCGATCGGTTGCGAGCGTGAACTGGTACACCCGAGGTAACTCAAGGCCCGTGCGCTGCGGTGTGACGATGAGGCCCGAGAATCCTGGCCGAGGAACTTTCCGGTAAAGATCATTGTCCGTGTTTCATTACTGGAACACGGATGGACTTGCCGACCAAACAGTAATTATAACAAATGTAGAGTGAGCGCAAATAAAAGTGAATGTTCCGGTAAGTTAGGTTTATGAAAGTAAATGAAATGGTTAAGTCAAGAGCTAGTGTTTAAACCTTGTTCCGAAACAGATTGGGTTTCAAATCAAGTCACGACTTGGCAGTTTATTGTTTTCGGGCCAGGTGTGAATTTGATTATGAATTTAGTAATCATTTTGTATCATACATAAGGTATTAAACCCCCTTGACAGAATCGTCTGGTTTATTATTATATTTTAGTAGGCACTTCTTATAATGGTGGTACTGTAATAATTACGGTTGAGGGGGATAAAAGAGTTTAATCTCCTTTTGTTTACGATCATTTAACGTATACCAGATTTCATTCACTCGTCATTATGGCACGTATTCTGAAACTATGCTCAGTCATCGATCTATGCTTGAGTAACGTTTCTGCCATGGAAAATCGTTAACTCAAGCGTAGATCTATGACTGAGCAGGCTTTTATTATACGAACCGTAGATGCGTAATATAATGCTCATCATATCTTCAAAAAGTCGAATAAAATTACATAATCTCTATTTCAAATGCCTGAGTTAGTTGATAGATAAGGTCGTTGATATTATGCAAACTGTTTATCAAGTACGTGCATTTACTGTACGTATCATTACAAACCTTATCTTGGAAATCTTTTGACAGAAGTTCTAAGAGGTTCTTAGAGAAATAATATTCCTATGTGGTGCCGGCTTAGAATTTGCACCTCCCAACTCTTCCCGCGGTTGTCGTACGAGGCGACTAAGGGATATGCACCGGGGTCGGGCAGCAGCGCCTTCTGCAGAACAATTCTACCACCGAACCGCGATCCCCAACCCGCATGCCCAGCGTGGCGTATATGAGCATTAGATAAAAAAGGCGCTTATCAGGCCTGCGTCCAGCATTGGACCAATATAGGCTGTTGAGAAGGATGTGGAACAATAGCCTCTACCGGTATTACATTATTATATCGAGTTTTCTTTTATAATCTTTAATCTACCACCCGAACCTTTTCGAAGAAGTTTCGTAAACGCACGGAGCTTAAAGTCTCACTAAAGTGCCTCAAAAACTACAAGAAAACAAACGAAAATCCTGAGTCTTATTCTCGGAATTCGCGGGAAATGAAAATGTTCATGTAGAGTTTTTTGTTTGGGTATTATTTAGTAAGTACATACGTATCTTTTAACTACTTTTTATTTTTTTGAGTAGGAATGTTGATTAGGTGTATGATAACAACTTACCCCTTCATTTCCAGGTAGGAACTGTATTCTTGCTTTCGCCAATTTATCCTGAAACAGAACAAAAGTTTTAATTAAATATGAGTTCAAACTCAGTAGAAACTTTGTCGAGCTATGAAAAACTAAATTAAGAAGACAACAAAGATAAGTGGTAACTCGGAATCCTACTAAATTCGAAAGTAACTCTGTCTGTCCGTCTGTTACCTTTTGAAGCCTAAACGGCTGAACGGATCTTAATGAAATTTGTTAGGGAGGTAAATGGTATCCCGGGGACATAGGCTACTTGAAAAGGGCGTGCGAAGCCGTGGGCAGCAGCTAGAGTCTAACAAATATTATACTTCTTTTCATTGCTTTCATGAAAACACAATGACGTAATCAAAGTTTATAACGCAGTTTTTAAGGTAAAGCTGAACTTCATGGAGTAACACATATGGTAGCCATGTTACATTGAATAGTGGAAGAATGATTCATGAAAAAGTTGCGTTGAACTCATTGAGTAATTTCGATAAACTAAGGACAAAGTGTTTTGTAGACAAAGAAGTAAGAGTTTTGGTACGTTAGGAAAACTTATTATGAAGAATAATAAGTAGAAAGAGGAAAATGAATGCAATTTATTCCTGGGATAAAAAAGAACTGCAGGTAGGTTACAACGTCAGTGGCAAATTTTATTATTTTTACCAGGAAGTAACACCGGTTATTTATGTTATGCAAATATACTGACAAATATTAAGTAGTAAGTAAACACAAGAATTCCATGAATGCAATGTCAGAGAAGATAAGGCGACGGCTTCTGAACTCAAAGAATCTCTGGGATCATATGATTTTCAATCAAGTATCATTGATGAGAATAATATTAATATGCAATAATAAAGGTGAAAAAATGCGGCTCCCGAACAATTTCTTTCTAAACTTACAAACTGTTTGATTGGGTAATGCATAATTAACACAATGTCATTGTGTATATAATGGACTTAAACACAAATACATTCTACACAAAACATTCCCGGATTTAGTTTTTAAATCTGGTATCTAATGATACGTAGTAATTAGGCGACAAGAAGCATAACTAGTTAGGCAACGAGTCGGGTTGGCTACAATAACCAAGTGTCGGCAAGTCGTGATCGTTGCACAACCAGCGATGGTCGAACGCGAGAAACATAACTAGGCTGGGCGGCAGTGCTGATGATGTAAACTTAAAAATTGCTTTAGTTACTTACTTAACCGCAGAGCTCAATGTGAAATTTAGTTGCATTGCACTCCGTCTAGACAAGGCACATACATAGATCTGTAGGAGATCCGGAACTAAGCGCGACCGTGACTTGAAAATTCGAGTAAAATCTGCTCATACATAAGGAAACATGTGACACCAAATTCATTGCAATCAATGGAGACGACTCGTACTCATTGAAACCAACGTAGCCGAATTTGTGACAAATTTGACAACTACGATCTCTTTTAATCTGTTTTTGTTGCATAAAAATGTCGCATCTGACTACAGAAATTTAAATCTTTGTGAGATAAAATTGATAAGTAATAATTATATTGTATGACTAGAATGAGATAGATATAAATTGTGAATGCCAAACCAGTTTTCATCAAGCAAGGTCGATTGTGAATAATATTATTCCTATTTAGAACAAACGTAGAGGTCCAATATGATCCAACATATCTCACCTAGTGACAAGTCTTAGCAGGCAAATCGCTTCGCTTTTCACCTGTACATTATTACAAAAAATAATAATAGAGATATTTAAAAAAAAAATGCATAGATTATGGATAAGAGATTTTCTACCGATATATTTTGGAAAGTATTCATTAACTAACGATAAGATAGAAACAAACATGAGGTTTAATTTTTGCGATAACAGAATTACACGAAGAAATATCGAGCACGCAAAATCTGGTAAAACCCGGAAAACAAAACAGCCAATAAATTTGAAGACTTGATAAAAAAGTACATAGGTAGTAACTTCACGTCTTATAACAGCAAAACCATCATGTTGGATGACATCTCTCCGCTCTTGTAAGTTACATCAGAAAATCAATCTAACAACGAAAGAAACTGTAATGCAGCCGACAAACAATTAAACTAATAATTCTATCTACTCTATTTTACTATAAAAACTATCGTAATTTGACGAATTCATTACGGATGTAAACGGGTTAACTACGAACCTTATTTGTGTTGTAATACCAACGTTTCATCCCTTAACGAGGGACGTCTTCAGGTCGAGTGCGGTTCGCCACGCGCCTGTACCGCTGGCGGGCGCTCACATAAGGTTTGTATTTAACCCGCTTACATCCGTAATTAATTCTATCAACTCTACATTTGAAAATACTCTCTTTTTAAACATGTATTATCTGCCCGGGTAAAAAAAATACAATAAACAATTTTAGCCTTGCGTTGAATTGCTTCGTTGTAGAGTGAGGCAATAAAATACCTGCACAAAGTGACCTTAGCGGAATATGCTGGTGACCTTTGAGCAAAAAAAGCTTTTACAAGATAAGTTTTAGATGGAAGAAAAATCCATCACTCCACTAGCGGTTATTTACACAAAACACTTAACTGGGTGTGAAACTGTGGTTATACTCTCTTTCTACTGTGAAGTAGAAATAGAGGCGCTTTAAGGAAATGACGTGACGACAGTCTGCGATGCCAATGGTTTAAACATTACGGGTGCTGCTGAATGTTAGCAAAGTACCCTATGTGAAGACAGAACGGTGGTAAAAGCAAATGCACCAAGCAGTAGCTTTTTACACAAAACACACAGATTCGGTGGTACCTGCGGAAGTTATTCTGATAACACAGCGAATTCAATAACATCTGCAGGTGGTACAATAAGATCGTTACGATACACTGGAAGACTGCAAACGGCTGAATTTACTGTTGCGTTGCATAGTGTATAGGTACCTTGCTTTTCAACATTATATGCCATATTTGAATACCTTCTGTATTCCGATGCGGTTTTCAATATTATCCACCAGTTGCATTGCGTAGGACTAGGAACAATGCCAAACGTTATTTACCTAATGCAACTGCAATACATGAGAATGTAAATCCTTTACAGAAATAATGTCAAAAATTAACACTGAACACTGCAACGTTAAATTAAATTAGTGATTAACGAAACGTTTTTCAGCATTTCGGTGTAAAGGTCAGTTCAAGGTAAATGGTGGTTAGAGAAGATAAGAAAGCGTCAAATCACGAGGCATCCAACACCGTCGTACGAATGATTCTGGGCAAGTGGGTTCGTTGCGCGTTGAGGTGACACAGATTAAGATCAACCAACATCGACAGCACTTAAGAGGCGCAATGCACACCAATTCATGAAAAGGATAGGCATAGGATTTTGCGTTCATAAGAGCGGGATTTCGCATACGTTTTGTTTTTGGAACGGCGGCGTTAGCCAAAATATTGGTATTTGCTTATTTACAAGAAAAGAACACAAATTATGATGCAACCGGGTTCCTGAGATCTCGACCAAATTATGTGCGAAACAGTGCACTTTCATGATTGTTTTATCATATATTTTTTGTCAATCGTGTTTTCGCAGAAGCCAAAGAACGTTTCAACAGGTTTACGCACTGTCCCGTTAAGTAATACTAATAATAATGTGTTCAGATCGCGTAAGTTTAAAAATATTTACTACCTAAGATGGTTAATGAATCTCAAAAAAAAATCGGTATTTATATTTTCTAGGTTCTACAAATAATTCAGATAACAGATAACAAGTTATGCGGACATTAAAAACGAAACTTTAAATCAATAGTAGTTTTGGAATCTATCGACATAATGTTGATTTTAGTAAAAAGTCTCATAATGTCAATAGACTCCAAAAAGACAATTGATTCGTAGATTGTTTCAGCGTGGGTTAACTAACCACCTGAGCATCAGGCAAAAGTGAGAACACAATATAAAATCCGACAATGGTCAACACGTCTCAAAGAAATGGTCTAAAAAACTATGCCGTGAGGTCCGTTACAGAATTATAAATAATATTCGAGGTGTTGGCGCGCCTACCTGGGAAGCGGAATTTTGAGACAATAATGAAACGAAAGTGGTTTTTGTCTAGTATAAACGTTACCAAACAAAATGATCTTTGTACAACAAGCCACAACAACCTAGTTGAGGATTTAAAGATTAGAAACAAACATTATCCATCCTCCTAACTCATGAAAGATGCCCTTGCCCAGTGAGTGAACCTTGATGAGAAGTAAGAATACGTACAAAAGCTCAACGGGACATCATCGTTCCAACAGTTTATTTATGCCAAACCTGTACGGCTTGGCATAAATAACTAATTGAAGTTAATTAACTGGGTTACGAGACCAAAACCAAAGTGTCAATAATAGGGATAACATAAACAAAATGGTATAGACATGATGGTTTCCTCTTATTGCTAAGGTAGTCTGTTCAATCTTATTTGTAAACATTGAATTAAGTTTATTGGTTTGTTGACAGTTTACTCGTATAAATAAGGTCTGGTCTCGAAGTTTCGTGCCCATTATACTACCTAATTTATTCAACGTATCAACGGACGTTCAGTCTCCCTATGTAAGGACATACGTTGAATGTTACGGTCGCCCTATGCTCCCTCTTGCCAGTCATCCGTCCCTTTCTACCCGTAAAGCCCATATCCTCAAAGCAAAGGCGGCATTCTTGGCGGTCGTAAAAGATAGCAACCTTCGTATAAAATACACATGATTTGATGAAAAAGGCTTTATTATTCAAATAATGTTAGCGAGGTAAATATTCCTTAATTCCTAGCTGCATTACTCGCCAGTTTAACCGACAGACAAACTGACATTTTCAAACAGGTTTTGGTAGAGAACAAACTCAAAGCAAGCTTCTTAAAGGTAAATTATTTCTGGTATTACATACAGGTAAGGAATGGGCGATAAACTAAAGAGACCTTAGCTCGAGTTTCAGACAAATTGCTTTAGGACGCGATTGCTTAGTAGAGAATGGATTGAATTCTTGGCTCGGTTGGGAGAGTGAAACATCTGTTCGCAAGTAAATACGTTGTTGGGGATAACCAGGTGCTAAGGCATGGGGGACGGAGGGTGCGACGACCCTTGGGCCTATGGAGGCGTGCTCTCCGTCACGCATAAGATTCAGCAGGATCTAAAATCTATTGTAAATTTCTGCCTTCGTATGTAATATGCGCTAAGATCAATCATGGCTGGAAAGAGTCATTTTATTCCGTCTTTTAAATTGCCTTTTCTACACTAAGAATAACTAAGAAATACTTTTCTACACTAAGAAATAATTGTGTTAATTAAATGTCAAGTCAGCAGCAAACTTGATATTAGCTCCTGTTTATACAAAGAAACATATGCAAGTCCAACTAAAATAGCAAATGCTGAATCTGAAAGCACCCAAGGACTCCATTCCTTGGAATGAATCAATGAAAATTGAAACAAGAACATAGGAAGAGTAATTAAACCGGCCAAACAATATGATTCATTTTGCAATGCATTACCTATTCCAAACCGACACTGGACAGTCATTCGGGAGCTATACAAAAAGTGATTCATTCCCTTCAATGAACCCAATGCTCAGGAAAAAAGGCCAGGTGGCACGCTTACAAAGCGTAGAGTAAAAAAAAACGGCCACCAAACCTGCTGCAATTCGAGAGAGTTGGTAGCGGAAACACGGCTTTGTCGTATGCATAGAGGGTTGAGGGTTGCACGGCAATATGGAAGAATAGGTGCCCGTGATCAGAGGCAGTCAACAAAAGATACACATCGCAGTCAAACACGTGCACGGTATAGGGAATCACAAATCAGGTGGTCGAGCTTTGCGCTGCACTGCCGTAGCAAAAATGTTTACATTGGCGAAATAGAGGCACTTTTTGGGGGAGGATGAACTGCACACCTGTCTTGGGTATTGTTCCTATTTTAAGACAGATATTGGTAACCCATGAACTAACTAGCTTTTAAAATCATTAGAAGGTGTATGGAAGCATAAAGCTCTTTTCTCTATCCCTCGCTACTATTAGCAAACTACAAACTATTAAATGCACTTTAATTTCCTGTTGTGGAACCCTGGAAATCTAAACGAAATTGAAATAGTACAATAATTATATATAACTTGTCTGTTATTTTCTCTTCCCAATACTTTATAGTAAGTACCAATCAAGAGATTAAAAGAAAATCACGAAGGAAGATACGTCAAACAAGTAGAGTGCCAACAACACGTACGTAGTCACGATTGAATCGAAACTCATTTTATATCACAATTTTTACTTTGATACTGGTGAACAATTAATGTTTTGACCTAAAACGCAATTACAAGGTCTTAAATTATTATCGGCCTTTTAAATTCTACTGTTGATACCTGTTCTACAAATGTCAACGAGTATTAATTTTGTATGATTTTCGGATTTTAATAAAATATTTAGCGGCGCTTATAGCGATTGGTTCTTTTCTATAATACCTATTTGAAATGCCTACTTTATTAAACATTAATGTTTACGAATCCAAAATGGTTATTAAGTATTAATTTCAGTAAATAACGCAATAACACAAAAAATAAGTTTTAAGTAGTGCGGTGCGGTAAACATTAATGTTTACGAACCCAAAATGGTTATTAAGTATTAATTTCAGGTTCGAAATTAATACTTAATAACCATTTTGGGTTCGTAAACATTAATGTTTACCGCACCGCACTACTTAAAACTTATTTTTTGTGTTATTGCGTTATTTACTATCAATACTATTTGATACTTAAGTAGTTTTTATCAAATACTAGGTACCTAGAGTATCTACATATCTGATGATGCTTAATCGCGGCGGTTTTTTCAATAAGTAGGTACGATGACGGCCCACTTTTCTTGTTCAAATATTCTCAGTAATTCGTAAAATATTGTTTAATCGGCAAGTAACCCGGCAGTTTAGTACTTTCACTGTCTCAAGCTCGGCTAAGCCAACAACATTGTCAGGCGCTTGCGAGCCAGTTTCGCTTACCTAATGTAGGTACAGTGCTTGCGAAACTGGGCCCAAACCTAGTCTGTGTCAATTCAAATCGACTTCTAATTTGCTTGAATATAGCTAAAATTTCCGTAAATTAACTGATTAAACTATAAAGAAACTAGCTTACAAATGTGAAGTTAGTTTTCTACGTTGCATGTAGTTCTTGCGTTTCGGTTTTTGATGCAAAACCAATTCAATTTAACTACATTTAAAAGTCTTGCTATGGTTAAGTATAGCTCACATTTTATTAAATCTTTAAACAACTTACTAAAGCGAAGACAAATACAAAGTACCTAGAGTTTGTTTTCTAAGTCGCTTGAAGGTTGCGCGTTTCAGTTTCGGTCCCAAAACTAGTCTGTGTCAAATCAAATCGACTTCTTATTAGCTTGAACATAGCTCACATTGCAGCAAATCGAAATAAATCGATTAAAATGTTGAGAAAAACTAATGTTGGGTCTGTTTTAAAAGTTTCCTGTTCTCGCGTTTCTGTTTTGGATGCAAACCCAATTGAAATCAACTTTTAATTTGCTTGAATATAGCTCAGATTTCTGCAAAACGAAATAAACCAATTAAAATGGCGAGTTAAACGAATGTTGGGTTGGTTTTATAAGTTGCCTATGTAGTGCTCTGCTCGCGTTTCGGTTTTGGATGCAAACCCAATTCAAATAGACTTCTTAAAGGTACTTGGGTAGGTTACATTTCTGTAAACTGAAACATACTGATTAATGCTGTTTGAATTGTCTAGCATTATTTATTTATTAAAATGTAGAGATAAAAGAATGTTGGGTTTGTTTTTATTTTCTACATTGTCAGTAGTTTTGGGTTTCGATTTTGGGCCCAAACCCAATTTAAATCGACCTCTCATTTGATGGAAACTGTAAGATACCTATTATAGCTCACATTTAATTAAGTAAATCGAAATAGAGTAATTAAATGTAAAGAACAATAGGCAAAAACTACAGAGAAAACTAATGGTGAGTTTGTTTTGCATGAATGAATGCAGGAGTTACTAACTCTTATTTGGCTTGATAGATTTACATTTCAATTTCATTATAATATATCACTGACCCCTGTAGACAGCGATTTTCGTCTAGGGTAGAATATACAAAAATTTCATCGAATCATGATCGAATGCGTAAAATATGTGAAATTATTTCCTTATAAATAATAATTTTCGCAATGTAGGTACCTATAGCGTTTACTCGATTCTTGCCTAGATAAAAAATCACTATGCTACTACTAGGGGCGCTGAACGGACTAGTTAGATTTTATAATGTAATAGAAATCTAGAGTTACTTTTGATTAGGGATCCGTACTCAAAAAAGCTGTAGGCAAATAAATAAGTAACACTTCAACTGTAATAAATAACAACAAATCCTAAAAACATAATCAAGTTGAAAATTTAAAGGGGTCTCCAAACAAGTGAAAATTTGATGTTCTTTGGAATAGTGGATTTTTACGGTACGGAACTCCTCGTGTGCGAGTCAACTCGCACTTGGCGGTTTAATTACATACTAGGATCTGATAAATGTAAGTAATATAAAAGGATGTACAATACCATACAAAAATGCTTTATTGTACACCATAAAAATAACACACAAGGATGCAAGTACCTAGTTGTAGACATATTGACTGGTATTCGCGACAATTTCCGGCATTAAACACAACTTCCTCTAAAGTGGCTTTGATAAGATAAACTGTTAGATAATTAAAAATTATTTACTTTCCAAAACCAAGAAACAGGAAAAGGATGAAAATGGAGCAGTTGCAGACAAATTGGCACACTGACCCATTTCAAAATGAATCTGGACTTTATTTTTTGTCTTTCTTCTCATATTTCATTCTACAATAATAACAGAAACTATGAATCAAGTACAAAAAAAGGAATATTGTAAAAACTATCTAATCTGTCTTAGAACCCTACACATCCTTTAAGCCAAGGCACCATGTATGTTAAAGGCAAGATTAAAGTCACACATAATTGTATATTTAATCATTATTTGCAAGGTTTGCATTCTCAAGACAAACTTATTATATCGGGCAAAAGAATTTGCCTGAATATTATTTTTTTGGGAATATTTTTGAGGCATGGATACTACTTCATTACGGATTTAAGCGGGTTAACTACAAACCTTATTCACCCTCTAGAAGACCCTCGTTAAGGCATGAAACGTTGGTGTTCTTCCACACACAAAAATAAGGTTCATAGGTAACCCGTTTAAATCTGTAATGAATTCGTCAAACATGGATACTTCTTTACTACTCAGCTACTACAATTTTTTGATTCTATTCCATCAATAAATAAAAATGGATTCAAGAAATAAAAATAAATAATTCATATGTAAAATAATGCTGGCTAGATGCATGGGCGGACCTGGATGAGATTGGCGCAGGACTGAGTGGAATATCAGTGGCACTATCACAAGAGTGCGGAGGCCTACACCTAGCAGTGGGTGAAGTCGGGCTGTGGATGATGATGATGCTGAAGGCTGGACAATTCACACACGTCATCTGGGCCCAAGCTAAGCAGAGCTTGAGTAGTATATTAAGCAGTATTTTAGAATTTAAAGTTTGAGAGGACAAGATAATTTAGAACTCATAAAATCAACAAGATATACTTCAAAACCAATGCAAGTAATAATAATCTTTAGGTATAGATGACCATGGCTTAGTTATTATTTGGTTTGCTTTCACTTCATTCATCTATCCTTTCACAAACTCCGCTGTCCTGTTCTAGAACAATTATGTGGGCTCTGAATAAATGGTTTGATGTTATAATATAACCATTGTCTAACTTCTAAGGTTAGATAATATATATAATTTTTTCTGATGTTATTTATAAACATGTATTTTACTAGGTTATCTACAATATTCACCATCAGTAACCCCAGTTTAAATTACAATTTTCTAGTTCATGGATAAAAAATATATTGTAAGGCCAGGTAAATTTCTACTAGGTACATATGTTTTATTCAATGTTTATCTTGAGTCGATAAAGGTCAGAACTTGACCTGAAACTTATCAATATTTCTACAGAGATTATACCTAGTAGCTGGCTGTTGATCAGATGTTATTTGAACGGGCCAAGCACAAACAGAAGCTACTAGCGCCCTCTTTCTGCACACTTATGTATGTTATGCACTTGCAAAAACTTAGATCGAACCTTGAGACCAATCTGGTATTACGAGGAAACTGGGTAGTGGGGTCGCAAGTTTCTAAGCTTTATGCAACCAATAATAAACTGATTTAATAATTTAAATGGTCATCCTGAATAGAATTCAATGCTTGATTTTGATGCAATTCAACATGTAGGCGGAGCTAAAATTCAAGTGTACTTACTTTCTCTAGTTTTGCACAATATACAACCACCTCACATTAACTAAAATGAGCACACTTTTTAGTTGTTTAGGGCTCCGATTTTGGATACCATAATTAAAAAAATAAAAACTTTAAGGTCTCCACTTATTGTAAAGTTATTTTCTGCAAGTTTTTTTTTTGTTTCAAGGAGACCAGCTACTTCATACTAAGTTTTTTTGATTACAATTTATAACTGCAAATATTAATGAAGGATTTGAGTCAAGCAGATCAGTATTTTGTAGGTTAATGCCCAGCTTCAGGTAAATAATATTAAGGAAATTTGGTCTGTAACTCTGAAATGACTTAAATAATTGAATACAAAAATATTCGAGTTTTAAAGATTTTGTAATTACGAACTGGACATTTTGATGTTTTATTTGAAGTAAAGAAATGTGAGAAGATGTATGTACCTACTACATAATATAAAAGGTCAGTATTTTTTATTCGTGGGGTTTTAACATGACAAGTTTGTTTTTTATGTTTACAGTGAAACATTATCTTATAATGTAACGTAACGCCTCTGTAAACGTCGAATTCCGAAACAATAAGATAGAATTCTCTAAATATAGCCGTATGAAATGTAAATCTGTGAAAATAACAGAGCAATTTTCTACATGTTGACGTGGCGTGACATCGTAAAAGAATATCTATTGATGCCCTGGCTACTTCCACTTGTGAAGAAGGCAATTACCGTGGTTTTATATCAATTTGGTAGATGCAAAACAAGTAAATTTGCAGTTTCATTTCAATTACAGTAATAAAAGTATGGCGACTGACATTGTTGGCTTATCTTTATTTTGGTATAACAATATGGCGAGTGGACTTACCTTTTTTAGGTAATCATGTATAGCTTTTAGCGCTGAATCCGTTAATTTCACAAACACTAGTTCCTTGTTTTCTTTACAACTAGACTCCGATGATAACCCATACTGAACACCTGCTGGCAAGGCCGCCATTTCTTATTCACTATTCGCACTGAGGACCAGCTGACTCCGTTGCTAGCCGTCACGATTCATATCATTCACACATTTCTTGACCGTAATCACAGATTCACAACCTATATAAAATTAAAATTACAACAACAAAAGGGTCTAAAAGTCCAAATTAACAATCTTTTTGTAACCCCATCGACTCGGCCTTTGTTGGCAGCGCTCTTCAGTCTGCAAGGCCGCACTGACTGTCATGCGCAATGGCGCTTTTGACAGGAAACGCAAGCATTCACTGCTACACTAGCGCCAAATGGCAGTTGGCAACAAGTAATTTTGATTCGCATCTATCTTCATTGTGTAGATTTTTCATTATTTTTTATTTTTCTGACATCGTTTGAAAAAAAATTAAAATTGTAACCATTTGTAGACATCGCCGTTAGTAATTTTATCAAACTAATTTCAGACAGACCGTAATATTCAACCTATTTTTAAACTTTCCTACAGATAAAAGAGGTTATGTTTCACCTGATTTCGTATTCGTAGACCATTGGCCAATTACTTTAGTTCCTACGTGTTCTTCTTTTCATTTTCATCTTGTTTTTGTCATATGGTGCTGGATTTTCTTTAATTACAGGTAAGTTAGAGCTATTCTTTTGTTAAGGCAATATTATGTACACACCTAGATTAAGTCCTCTACTAAAGTTTCCGAAGAAACGACTGCTGTTTCAAACTATAGACTTAACAGCCTGATTTCACTGTTCCAGATCCTAGGAAAACTTAGACACGATGGCAAATTTGGAGGAGAAGAAAAGCCTTATCACACGAAACCTTCAAGAAGTTTTGGGTGAGGATAAACTTACAGAAATCCTGAAACAGAGAGATCTTAAAATCTACTGGGGGACAGCCACTACCGGTCGCCCTCATGTAGCCTATTTTGTGCCTATGTCTAAAATAGGCGACTTTCTTAAGGCTGGTTGCGAGGTAACAATCCTATTTGCTGACTTACATGCTTATTTGGATAATATGAAAGCACCCTGGGAGTTGCTGGCTTTGCGCACTGAGTACTATGAAGCTGCTATTAAAGCGATGCTTCAGTCTATCGGGGTGCCCCTTGACAAGCTGAAGTTTGTGCGCGGCACTGAATATCAACTGAACAAAGAGTTTACATTAGATGTATACCGTATGTCATCTGTTATTACTGAGCATGATGCCAAGAAGGCTGGAGCAGAGGTTGTGAAACAGGTTGACCATCCTTTATTAAGTGGGCTATTGTACCCTGGCTTACAGGCCTTAGATGAAGAATACCTAAAAGTAGATGCTCAATTTGGTGGTGTTGATCAAAGAAAGATATTCTGTTTGGCTGAGAAATATTTACCTCAACTGGGATATGCCAAGAGAGTTCATTTAATGAACCCCATGGTTCCTGGCCTCACTGGAGGCAAGATGTCTGCATCTGAAGAGGATAGTAAAATTGATCTGTTGGACAACCCAGCAAATGTTAAAAAGAAACTGAAGAAAGCTTTTTGTGAGCCTGGCAACATTGAAGAAAATGGAATTTTGTCCTTTTCCAAACATGTTCTGTTTCCTCTGCTAAAGCCAGATGAGACTTTCTCAATCACCAGGCCGGCTGAATATGGTGGTAATGTGAATTTTACAAAATATGAAGATTTAGAGAGTGCCTTTGCGAAAGAAGAAATTCATCCAGGAGATTTGAAAGCATCAGTTGAGCTTGCTATAAATAAGCTTCTGGCACCCATTCAAAAAATCTTCAGTGAACCTAAACTACAGGAATTGACTAAGAAAGCTTATCCTCCTCCAAAAAAAGCTAAGGGTAATGCAAATGCTACCAAGGGCAATGCTAATGCAGCAAGTGATGAAATTACGCCTTCCAAACTGGACATCAGGGTTGGCCGTATTGTAGAGGTATCTAGACACCCTGATGCTGATGCTCTTTATGTAGAAAAAATTGATTTGGGTGAACTTGAGCCTAGAACTGTTGTCTCTGGCTTAGTAAATTTTGTGCCCATAGAAGAAATGCAGAACAGAGATGTTGTTGTACTTTGCAACTTGAAACCTGCCAAAATGCGTGGCGTAGAATCCAAGGGAATGGTTCTCTGTGCATCAGTGGATGAACCCAAACAAGTAGAACCACTTTTACCACCAGCAGATAGTAAGCCTGGTGATAGGGTTGTTGTAGAAAGTTATGAAACTGGTGAACCAGATGAGGTTCTTAACCCTAAAAAGAAAGTTTGGGAGAAGTTGCAGGTAGACTTGAAAACAAATGACAAATTATTTGCTGTGTGGCAAAACAATAAGCTTATTAGTAAAACTAATGGCAACCCTGTTACAACTAAGTCTATGAAAAATGCGCCTATTAAATAATCGCAACAGTAAAAAAATTGGTGGGTTTAACTTGTTTATATTTAATGTGCCTGCACTTTTGTACTACTGTGGCAAAACTATAGCATTTTAAAATTACACATCAACATTTCAATGACATTTCTTTTTCTATCAATAAACATGTAATATTTTGTATATTATGTAAGCTAGATTATAATTTTAAATGCAAATAATATAAAAATGCTTAATTTCAATGGTTTAATACTTTATTTCCAAAAATTCTCGCCGATCACAGATTACCCTAGCAGTTATTATTTAAAAGAAATGTAGCAGTTGCAAATTTTTACACAAGCAACGCCATCTACCTAACGGAATGTCAGAACGGATTTTGTTTAGCTGAGAAGCACCGACAGGGGGCGACCCTATTCATTAAATTGTGCAGCATGTGAAAACGCACCTAAATCAGAATTAAGAAGGGTCTGGTTTAACGTTTATAACCATTGTTTCTCCTGTTGTTTCATAATAATTATTTTCCAAACCATCACAATTATTTTCTGAAACTTCATCAATCAAACCCAATACTTTTCTTCTAAAAGCTTTCATTTGAGCTTCGTTTAAATTATTTATCTCTGGCAGCAAACTGAGAAGAAACATTTTTCTGGGGCATGCGTTCATTTGATCCCTTGATTTTTGCGCACTTTTCCTTCTTTTCGCTTGAGGTTCGGCAAATTCTAAAGCGCAATAGTCTTGGCTTGGTAGGTCATCTACGAATTCTACGCTGGCTTCTTCATCCGGGTGATTATCGGTAATAATACCATCATCGGAATCATATTGTGACACAGCTGCTCCTTCGTTTAATGTCCTCATAAATGGTATGAGAAATTCCATTTCATTATGAAGATAATACCGTTTCTTTGAAGACCCGTCTGGGTGTGGTTTTAAGCTTCGTAAAAAACTGTATCGTAAAGTTCGCCACTTCTCTTTGCATTCTTGAACTGAAAAGAGAAGTAGAAAGTCATTAAAAGTGCTGGCTTGTTTACTAACTGTTGAACAAAGGAATTACCCTACCTAAAATGACTTCACTGCTGCCATCTATGAAGTTAACCAGAAAGTTAGTGGTTGGATACTTTGTAACGTTACTAAAATACGTCTTCGCTCAACATCTCCGTTTCGCGGACTTCGAACACAGGTAAACAAAATATCTGTACTAAGGCGTTGCTAACTTCATTTCTAAACAAAAAATCCTCACCAGTCTGCCCCATGCAATTCGCCACTTCGCTCCAAGCGGAGTCTGTGTCATCCTTCTTCGTATATTCGGGTAAATTGAAGTTGTAGAGACATGGAAAATTCTTCACGGCGTTAACTAGCAACAGGTTTTCTTCACACATTATTTCTACGTTCGAACGTTGCCGCATGTCGTCACGCGTCAATGCCGGACGGCACGATACTGGCTGGCTGCTGGCTGGCGCTATGCAAAATGTCGGCCAAGCGACGCAACACGACGCTCAGCCAATGCCGTGCAGCAGTCAGTGTGGCCATTTTTTCACGAGCTATATTAGCAGTATTAACCTACTGTTCTTTCTCATTAATTATGATCCCTTAACTGCCTCCCAGGAAAGGATGATGGTCTTGTACCTACAGTTGTTTTAATCCTAGTGCACGGACACCGCTCTTTAGTTTTATCCGTAGGTACTCCGACCTTAACATTATAGTTAATGTTGGACCGCCGCGCGCCGCGCCGCGCCGTAAACTTATTACAACATTTTATCAAATGCTCTGATATAATTTTAGGTCCAACACAGGGACTAGTAATTTCTTTTTTGTGTATAGTCCAGCATTACTTTTTTGTAAGTAAGAAGGTAGGTACCTACCTAAAGTAGGCATTTGTGGTCTAAGCATAACTGAGCATCAGATCTTGGGTTGAAGCATAAACACACCCACATAAGTACCTACCTAGGTATTTTTTGAAGTCCTAGGACAGCGTGCGACCCCTTAAAGCTTAGTACCTATCTACCTAACGAACATAGGTCCTGAAACCTTACTGACGTATCTACCTAGGTAGGTACAACTTGGTACGAAGTGATAGGTAGGTTAGGTAGGTGCCTTCCACGGCACGACATGTGCGCACCTGGCTATATCTGAATGAATAATAAAGCGGACGAGTGCATCGCAGCTGAGGTGAGGAACAATGAATGCATGCCGATAAAATTAGATATTCAATAACGGGAAGGGGGTCGGAGGTCCGCCATTTTGGAGCCTCGGCGACGGGCGAAGGGGGAGCACGCATGCGTACGGCGCGACCCGCACCCTGCGAGGGCCGGGATCCGCAAATGTAATGTCAAAAAACACGTTATACTCTCCCCTAAATCTACTAACCCAGTACGTCTTAACATGTAAATACGCCCTGATTTCTTTAGAATGCTCCTTCTAAAACACAAAAGTCCTATCATAACCTTTCAAATCCCAGTGGTGATTGAACTGTGACAGGAGCGGCTGATCAGTGATTCATTAGGCCCCTAGAATAGTGCTATCTTCGGACATGAAGGGACGGACCCATTCGGTGCAGTGAGTCAATAAATCATCAATGAAACCAAAATTGAAAAACAATAACACTTTAAAGTGAATTTGTGATCGTTAACTAGCTGAATCTGTTAATCAGAAAAAGTGCAAAAATAGCTATGGGATGACATCAATCACCGATGGAAAAGGTTTGGCGTCGGGTTGGTCTCCATTCCTCCCGTAAAAAGAGGGATGGAAGCGGAACCAGCCAGGAACCGACGACCCCAGCAGCCCCAGTACAAGAAGCGGAATACCAGAATATACACACGCTGAGAACAGCTGATCTGATAAGACAAAGACAAGGGGATGAGAAGTCGACTCTCCGTTCGTCGTACATAATTCGGAACGGGGACAACTTCATTCTTGTTGAGAGAAGAAGGAGGAGACGTCGGCGTAGTGGAACCAGGGCATCTTCAGGTGGCAGACATCACACTCCGCCTGTTGAGGAGACTGCGCGTACGGAGCAGAAGCGCCGGCCTCCAACCCGCTTGAAGTTGTTCGGCATCCAATGGCCTTTACACTCCAGTGATTCGAGGTAGGCATTAATTGACTTATTCAATTACTTAGACTAGATGCATAAATCTTGTTGCAAAGTTAATTATAATTTCCTAGAATTTAGATCATTGAGCATGATGCAAAACAAGGTTGTCATTGTAATCGTTTGTTTCACAGAATCGTCCCTATTGATAAAGGTTGATTCAATGGACGCTTAAAAATTATTAAAAGTCTTCGACATTTCTTAGCTCACCTTTCAAAAATGTCCTAACGAATGGGACTTTGATTATGCTAGGCCGTAGATGTGATTATTATGTACACACCCTGCACGTAGGTGTGGGTAATCACATTATACCAAACTAAAATAAGTTATGTGATAATAACCGTGTGATAATAACTGCGGTCAAGGTCAAAAGCTGAACATCGTCAATTTTCAGACTCTACCAAAAATGCTTTTAAAAGATCCTGTTCAGTGATTTTTGGTCGTTGAACTACTAAGTAGGTAGTTAGGTCAATACAGTTATTGGCGTCTAATGATGATGATGAGCGAAAACATGGTGTCCAAATGGCCTTAACGATATGACATGTTTCTTTGAGAGGCAGTGTGAAGGTGTCCTGTGCTCATAATTTTTTTCTTTTTGTAAATTGTTCTTTTGTAATAGGTACCTACCCTATTTGGTTGTTGCTATAATTATCTTCGCTGCTCTCCTCTTCGGTGTAAACCAGCTTCGATACATTACCGCAGTTTGTCCTATGAACCGTAAATGCCCAATCGGAACATTTTCAAACTACCAACTACTTTCTTACTACCAAAGTGCTCATCTGATAGTATGGTCCCCAGACACACGTCGATCGCCCGTCGGTTCTGCCGTGGACGACGCTCTCGTGAAGACAACGAGCTGTATCGGTCCAATAGCTTCAAATTCGAGAGGTTTGCCCGAGAGCCGGCTGCTGATGAGTTCTCAACTGGATCTCAGGTGAGTTTACACTGAAGACATAACAAATTATTGTTAGTGTACATAATTTAATGAAATATAAATTTAAGGGTTCATTGGGACTCTGTACATCTCGCGCGAGAGTTTTCTCTTCGATAGCTTTCTTTTGAGAACTATCAAATACCCCGCTGTCCACCGAAAATGAAGCCTAAAAATAAAGACTCCCTAAAGTTCGACCCATGGGTTTCTGATGACGAATCATCATTAACGACGTAAGGAGATGGGCAATAGCGTCTTCAAAACGGCTGGCCCGCTGTAGCAGCAGTTCCGTCCCTCATTCGCTGTTCAGAATAATTAGAATTTCAAGTATTTGGCTGTACCTCCACCTCCACAGCCTATATTGGTCCAATGCTGGACCCAGGCCTCCCCCTAATAATCGCCTTGTTGGCTTTAATCTCACGCTGGGCATGCGGGTTTGGGATCGCAGTTCGGTGGTAAAATTGTTCTGCAGGGGCGCTGCTGCCCACCCCCGTTGGATATCCCTTAGTCGCCTCGACATAGACATAATTTACGTCGGGCAGCCAAATATTGGAAATTCTAATTATTCACCAAATATAATGATGGTAATCATTTATTTGGTATCATACACAGACATAATATTACTAGCTGCTGCTAGCGGCTTCGCACGCTCTTTTTAAGTAGCTTATGTCCGTCCCCGGGATACCTTTTACCTCCCTACCAGATTTCATTAAGATTTGTTTAGCCGTTTGGGCGTGAAAAGGTAACAGACAAACAGACAGACAAAGCTGCTTTCGAATTTATAATATTAGTATGGATTCTGGGCATCATTGGAATTGTTTGTACTGGCCCAGTCTGCAATCCTAAACGACCCTGACTTTGTCCTCTAGAACGCTATAACAGTTAAAAAAAGCTATTTTATCTAAGCAAGCACTAAAGAATTCCACTTATGGAACGATATCGTTGCGAAATTATTTTTTCTCTACATGAAAATCCTCAGAAAATCGAGTTCCTTATAGCTCAGAGATTGCAGTCTCGTATGGAAGCGATATCGCTCTCAACACTGCCAGGATGAAAGCAATATCCACTTATCTAGATGAGCCATCTTTCCTACAAAGGAAGTCTTATAGAGCCTGGCCAAAAGGGCTTCTAAGAGTAAACTCTGTGAAAGGTGGTAATAAGGTAGACGTCTTGGCACCTCACGTGCGGATAAAAATGATCTTGAATTTGCCGCGGAACCATCTTTAGATTTAGTATAAGCGCTGGAAAGGAAGTAGTTAATTATCTAGGCAAATAACAAGATGTTGATATTGAATATTTTTGTAGAAACCTTGTGAGATCCCAAAACACAAAACACATTTAAAAACACATTAAAACACACACATTTAAAGTACATTTTATTATATAGGTACCTAACTGAAAGATTGTTTGCAACAGTCTGCAGTTAGCTTAATTGTTTCAATTGTAAATGCTATAGTATTTACAAGAAAATTACAATCTAATAATAATAACAAATAAGAACTAGTTCTTAGTAATTTTCTTTCCTAACTGGAAAATCCATGATGTCTTTGATGATACCTACTTACCTACATAAATATGCCTTTATCCATATCATTTAACCATGTTATGTAGTATAAAACTTGTTGAATATGAGCTTTATCGTAAACTTCATGATGTTTGGTAGGTTGGTAAGCATGCAGTATTGGGCAGTATTGCCTAATACTGCAAAATGCTGAGCTATGGACCCATTTTACACTTCCTATTAATGTACCTATACACTTTTTTGTTATGTTCTTGTGTTTTTATAAAAATGTATTTTATCTTTTATTTTATTTTTATCTTTATATAACAATGTCTCGGAAGGAAATGAATGTGATGGGACAATTAAGAAGAGAATCCCTTGGTCTAAATATTCGTATTAGAAGATCAATCTCAACAAGTACGAAAATTATAACAAAATAAAAATTTAGTAAAACTTACGACTTAGGTACGTACCTACTTCGTAACCTAAAAAGAAATATACATAATAAACAGCAATGATAATTTATATTTACCTAATCAAATATAGCTAACAATTTTTTTCACGTAGTACCTACCTATTATTGCATAGACAAAAAAATCTGTCTGGGGCTGCCTTCGATCAATGATATAACTGATCGAAGGGGGCTGCCAATGCCAATCTCTGATAACATTAAATAAATGACTAGGCACCGACTAGGTACCGTTAATAAATGACTAGGTATTTTACAGAAAATTGTGTCTATATCGATCAAACCGTTTTGGACATAAATGGAAACATCGGTTTTCATTAAAACGTTGATTGCAGTGCCCTCTGGTGAGTAAACACCATACAACTTAGCTAAGAACCATCGCCAATGAACCCCATACCTTCTGCTGAAAATTTTGTCTACTAAATCGATCAAACCGTTCTGGAGATAAATGGGAACATTGGTTTCCGCCAAATACACACACAACAGCGCCCCCTAGCGAGTGAGCAGATCACCATACCACCCAGCTAAGTAAGAACCATTGCCAACTAATTCCGAACCCAATACAGAAAACCGTACCTATCTAAATCGGTCGAGCCGTTTTGTAGATAATTGGGAACTTGTGCAAATGCACACACACACACACACACCCTCTCTCACACACACACACACACACACATACAAACATACAAACAACTTCACACCCTAAACGCCCGTCTCCGTTCCGTCGCGGGCTTCGATCAATTATATCATTTCTATAGATATAATTGATCGAAGGTCGCGGGTAACCTCTCTCATTATGAGAGAGGTTTAGAACCCTAAAAACGGTTCCATGTTTCTACGTCAAATATTAACTAAAAAAAGTCCGAGTAATCTTTGATTTATAATAACTCTACTAACAAAAGTTGATTAAACAAAAAATCTAGCTAAATGCGAAAAATTTTGCGTTATACGTAGACAGTGTTAGGTATCTAATGTGAAAGTAATAAAAGGTTACTTAGCTACTGGTGAAAAGATTCGCTTGCGAAAGCTGCATCAGGAGGTGTAGGTACGAGGAGGCTTCAATTGCTCTGAATAGTGCTAACTACCTTATTCTCTTTCTTTTGCAACTTTCTTAGGTTGTATAAAGCTTATAGAAACTTTACTAATCTATTTTTTAGCTTTATTTTAGTTGTAATAATCTATTTTATCTATAAGTATGATCACGGCATATAATACTATCATATCAGAGACTAGTTTTACTAGTCAATGATGAAGGCCGTAGGACCATCAAATTACAAAAAGCGCCATCGTGTAGTAGGAGCCGGAACTACGAACTGCCGAAACTCGCACTTCCACTGAAAAACCTCGATCGTAAGAGGTTCGAATGTGATCCAGCAGAGGACGCTGTTCATAACGTTAATATTTCGCTTCATTTTAGATCAGATCAGATTTTGTCTTTTGACATTTTGAGCGAAGTTTTGAGCAAAAATAATCAGCTTCTGAATGTATTTTATGGGGCTAGGGGTGGTTCGGGTATTACAACATAAATTAAACGCATTTGTTGTGGGGGACATTAATTTGGTCTGTCCGATCAATTACGTCGTCCTCGTGGTCACCCTTCTCTGAGTATTGATGGCAATACGTGAAAAATTTGACTGACGGCCCCAATCTAGCTTGAAACCATATACTTAGAATTTTTTCAATGCTTAAAACTACTTTTTGATTTGTTTTTCATGCAGGGTCGTCTGCTGCTTATTGTTCATAATGATTGGTTTCGACTAACTATCAAATCTAGGATTCCTCCTTCCTTTTTTTATGTAGATCCCGACTCTGCAAATGTACATCTACATGTGTACTTTCTTTTATTTCTTGATCCTTCAAATTGCTTTGATGGATTTAGAGCCAATTAATGGCTCTTACAGTCTTACCACCAAGGTACGTAAGTACCTAACCTACCATCAGGCGGGCCACTTGTCCCACTCGTCAATTAGTGGACTCCAAAACCGTCCTTGAGCCATCGATATATGTAAAAAAGGGGAGATGAGGAGCCTCTCGAAAGTGGAAGGCTCAAATTAGGTGCAATTAAGCCCACCCACCTGCGGCGGCGGCGTTCGTTATACGCGTTTTTGCTACGACGTGCTTTAGTGTGATTTATTGACTAAATGACTACACAGCAATGTGTTTGTTCGTGTTTTTTCATTATAAACGTTTTTGTTCATTATAATTATTGCACAAGATTGGAAATGTAACTGTGAGCGAGTGTTTGCGTGTAGTTGTAACACAGGACAATTGTTGAGTAAGCGCTAGGAGTTATGGTACGTACCATAACTGCAGATTTTACTATGCCTCAGCGTCTCGAACACCATTGCTATCACCAAAATAAATTTCTATAGGCCAGATTTCCGTTGAGTTCTTCGTTTGAAAAAAGACAATTCTCCAAGTTCTGGATTCGTCAAATCTACATATGTGGCGTTGTCAAGCATTTGTTAAAATCAGTTCATCATACCTACTATTTATACAGACAATCATTGGCTCAACTGTTTTCATTGTAAATATAACCTAGTTCAAATATGCTTCTATTCTTTGATTGTAGTTTTCATTGTAAATAGAGACTACCTGACGTATAGCTGAATGAAAATGGCTTCTATACCCTACAAGACTTCGGTATTACCAGACCCCTAATCGGCCATATAAATCACATTTGCCCTTGCAACGAGCGTGATTGCCTCATCAACATACTAATGTGGAAAAACCCAGCTGTTTCCAGACTTCAGACTTGGGAATAGATTTATGTTCCTATAATAGAAATAGGAGAATATTGAAAAGGTTAAAAAGATTTCCTTTAAGATTATTGCTCATTTTGTTGAGTGTTGTCTTGTCAATATAGAATTTTATAGAGATGGAAGAAATAAAGTATAATATTATGATACAGAATGAGGCATATCCAGGTTTGTAGACGTACGTAAAATTTTGTATATAATTTTACTATAAGTTTAGGTACCTACTTTTACTTTACTAATATACCATTAATTGTGTTCCTTTATTTATAAAATTTTAAGCACGCTGCGGCGGCGCGGCGGCGGCGTCCTCTTAATCTGGAAACACAGTTTCTGCAATGTATAAGTATTATTAGCCGCTAAGTGATTTCCACGTAGAATGCCCATTTTAATAAATAAATAAATCATTCTACGTAGATAAGGATGCTGTGTGGTGCCGGCTTAGAATTTGCACCACCCCAACTCTTCCCGCGGGTGTCTCAAGTAGCGACTAAGGGATATCCACCGGGGGGCGGGCAGCAGCGCCTCCTGCAGAACAACTCTACCACCGAACTGCGATCCTCAACCCGCATGCCCAGCGTAGGGATTATGGACATTACCATGAGATAAAAGCCAACAAGGCGCTTACCAGGGGGAGGCCTGCGTCCAGCAGTGGACCAATTACAGGCGGTTGAGGTGAGGATATAAAATACGGATGTCAGTGATGAACCCACAAGTGGTATTGCATTAGTTTGAAGAAAACATAAAATTATTTTAGATTGCCTTTTGCAAAATAAGAGGGTTCTCCTGCAGGAATCAAGTTTGTACGTTACTAACGTACAAACTTACATTTAATTTGTTTGCAAAAATCATACCTCCCGAAACCTCCGCTAACTTAATTTTTTTACTAACATTTTACCCTAAAACTGAGACTCAAAGTCATAATAAAATAACTAGATTTGTGCCCGCTACTCCCACAGGCACAGGCAACTGTAATCAACTTCCAGTTTCGGAAATTCAATGTAATTGAAATCGACGTGCGATGTTCATTTTCCAGTAATTAATCGCTGTGATGACGAGGCATGTCCCCTTGGCGTATTGTGATAGCTTCGATGGGTTTGGGGGTGGTGTCTGTTAATATTTCGGGGGGTTTTCCAGCAGTAATGTGCTACAACACTATGCTCTACGCATGTAATGTAGAGCTGTAGTTTTTGGGCTATATAACTATTTTAGACGGAATTATAGTTAGCATTTATCCTCTCTCTTTAAATATATGAAGTTCAAGACCTATTTATCTTCAAGAAGATGAGTTGACTGAAATTGCTCACAAAATCAGAATCTTTTGCCAGCCTTTAATTGGTAGGAAAAGTTAACGGTGGTATAAAAGGCGGTATTTTCTAAGGCTACTAAAAAGTAGATAAGATAGCGGAACACAACACAAAAGATCTCAATTTTAACTGCCACTTGTTAATGAGAACACGAACTCTAAAAATAAACGTCACGTCCGTAACAATTATATACGAACCTACATCGTATAAAACGATGTAGGTTCGTTCTGCGACAGCCTAAAACTGGTTGGACTCCAAATTGCCAAAACTCTTGGGAGATACGATCTCGAAGTTAAACACACCAAAATAAACCTTATTTAAGTTGCAACAGAGATAGGATATTCTAGACTTTTTTGCTGTCGCTTCCCGTTTGTGACCCGAGAATTTCGTATCTACACTATAGGTGCACATTTGGATTGTTTTAAGTAGGTAGATGATAGATGGTGTGAAAAGATCTACATATGTAGATAAACATATTGTTGAACATTAGCTACTGGAAGAAGTTTTTTTCCACTAGAACGGAGTTAGTCGTCGTTGAAGTCTGTTATGACTGCGAAAGGATCAAGCGGTACATTATTCATAGTTCTCGGTTATTTTGTACTCTATTGAATCACGTCCCTAACGGGTTAAAGATCCTAATAAAAGAAATTTTACCAAGCTAATACAAAGATAAGTGAATAATGTAAAGCAATTGAAGCTAAAGAAATCCATTCTAAGCTTCAGCAACTTCCTTGTTCTTATTTACAAGTCAAAGTTCAAACATACCCTTACAAAACAGAGCATATTGTCGTACATTTGTTTGAACTTTCGTGTAAATTGATTCGCGCGATATTGGCAAAGTTTGTTCCAAATCCTTTCAGTAGGTATAGGTACCCGTACCCTAACATTGGGATAAAGGGGAAAGCCCGAAATTCCTTTGCGTGTCTTCGGGTACAGTTATTTGTCCTCTTGTCCTTATAAATCACATGTAGAGAAGTAAGAGGGACGCCTTCAAAGTTTTCATTGAACTGGAGAATCAATAAGTTTTCCAACAATGTATGTTGTGGGGTAACATTATTTATAATGGTTGCCTGTTAAAACATCTCTAGAAATTGGTACTCAAAAGTTCCTTTATATCTAAGTAGTTACTTAGTGACATACCTATGTCATTTTTAGTGAAACTTTGTCTACATTTGCTTATTCTCTACACTTGTTTATCTCATAACAACGCTCTATTCTAAAATAACTACCCGAACTGTTCCATAAATGATAAAATATCATCACATCGCATACTTTGAAGCTATTTATAACACAATATCCCCAGAAGTACCTTTCAACACGACAGGCCTACATTATGTAATATTCGCCATAAACGGTTATGGGCCAACTTTGATCGTTTTCCCCAAAGGGATACAAAAGGCTGCTATGCTACCGTGATCAACAGTCAATAACGCTAAATGTTGTTCAATGAGGGATTACGAGAACGATTGTTATAAACTAGTAAAGTTAATATAGTTACTTATAATGATAATAACTTAACATTATTTAACTAAAGCATTGTACATTGCGTGCATCATCCTTCATTGTGGCGATATTTAAAATGATGATAATGACATCTGAAGCAGCACGATTTGATAAGTAAGCAAAAATTTAACTGGGTGAACATAAAAATAAAAAAACACATACATAGCACATAGTTTACATATACTCCATATAAAGAGAAATATTTTAAAACATACACAGAAAACATTAAAACACTTAACACTAACAGACTATGTGAACCTTCGTGCTGCATGAAGGGCATTTCAGGAAGGCTAGACTTTCTGCAATGTCCTGCAGGTTGGCGCTGCCGCGCACCCTGCGCATCAGCGAAGCCGTTCTCTTGCGTAGGATCGCAGCGAATCTGACGACCGAAAATGGTAATATCAAGGACGCAATTATTTTTTATATACTGTCCTTCTCAAAATAACGTATGAGCCTAATCGGAATTCATTCGATGGTGTTGAATCAAACCGCATTGGCATCAAAGTGTAAATAAACAAGATGGAACCGCAGAAATGTTATGTAAATTCTAACGGCACAGTAAGATCAAAGGCTATATTTCATACCATCGGTGTTTTATTTTTCTTTTCTGTCCCGATTGTAGCTGATATTGAAATAGAGTACGCAACGAATGCATGGGCTAGAAGCGAAACTTAATTCAGATTCGATTTACCTCTTAGCTTTGTAGGAATTTCCAATTTTGGTTTTTATAATTTAATGGTTGTAGCAACTGTGATACATAGAAAACAAAATAAATTTAAAAATAGGAAACTAAACTCTGCGTACAATAAACACATCGGTGTAGACATTCATTCCTTTCTCATTTGATCACAGTCAATAATAAAATAATTATACATAGCTAAATACTAGCACACATGTTAGCCAAATTAAAGTAGGAAGGAATCACCATCGGACAACTAAGCAAAACCTATGCGATATAGTAGCGCATCTACTATATCGCACTGTTTTACGTTTTGTTCGTAAGAGCTCTTTCATTCCGAGTTGTGCTTTTGAAACCTCAACAGTTGTTGATGGAATGGGGTCTTTTGTGTGCTTCTAAACTTGTACCACCACTTCTGAAAATGTATCTTCGGTCTGTGATGTCATTTCAGTTGTTTTTGGAATCACTCTCTTGATATCTCACATGTAGGTAATTACCTAAATGCAGGAGGTCTGCTTTGAAAAACCGAATGAAGTTGACGGATGACGTCGATCGTACAAAACTTTACCACCAAGTTGCTTCGGGCGCGTCACCAACTAACACCTTTCGTTTAGGATCTCTAAGAAATAAATGTCAGAATCATTATCATAGTAAGGCCACCGAAAGAACGGATCGGCCGTCTTTCGTTTTGTGCGATCCTACGTCATCCTTCAACTTTGTTAGTTTTTCAAAGAAGACCTCCAGATATATTTTAGTAGTTTTTGGATGGATTCTGGATTCATTCCACTGCTGGATTTAAAAGCCAAAAATATTAGCTAGTCAAAATAGGTACCTACATGACATTCACGCGTCTGAAATGTCTACCTCCGCGCCTACTTTATTCTTTTTCCTATTCTGGTATTATTCTGTTTTGTCTTTGCTAATATGTAGCGGAAAACTAATTATTTTGGTCAAATAGAAGCAACGAAAATTTTCAGGACATCTTTACAAAAATTACAAAAACAGCTTTCTTACAGAATTATTGAGTAAGTAATCCCATTACCTATGAGCTCCAAACATACAGAAATTGTTAAACAAGTTATATTGTCTCGAGACACTAAAGATGAAAATATTCTATCTAACATTTTCCAACTAACACCCAATGCATGATTAGGAGGACGTGTTGCAAATAAGATTTCTACGATGTAATTTTCTCTGTCGCGACGCAATCAGCTGTGTGTATTGTGTGTCTGCAGCAAGTTTATCCTTTCGTTTTATTTTTCTCAATGTATTCCTATTTTGTTGTCACGAGCCATATCCTTTTAGTAAGGTTTCAAAGCCTTTGACAAAGGTTAGAAGGTCTAAGGTCAAAGACCATCTAGGATTTTGAGAATGATTTTAGAAACCTTACCTATGTTACTACAAAAATAACTTATCTCACACGAAGAGATATGACATGTTCTGAATATTTAATATCAGCCAGGGTTTATACCCGGCCTGGCTAATAGCAATTTCGTGAAGATATTCATATATCTTCACGGAATTGTTTATCTATTTTTACCTCTCAACTCTATTAAAATGTGCTCTCTTGCGATTATGTTTTGATACATAGTACCTAACCTACAGTGTCAGCAAAATTTCAGACAGTATTTTCGACTTTAAACACAAGAACATTCTTGTGTTGAATAGCTAATTTTCGTAAAGTTGTCCCACGGTTCTCAATTTTTTCGTTGATTGTCTGTCAGGTCAAACGAAAAATTTTAATCTGTTGCGGAAACTTCTAAAATCCAAAAAGTTCTGCGTATTTTGAATAACAATTACAATTTAGGTTGAAAATTTCGAAGTTTTTAATTTCGTTTATTGAGTTTTTTATTTTTATTTTTGATCGTGAGTTGAGTTGGAAAATTTCCAAGAATTGATTTTTTTGTTATGGCTTATGTACGTCCCTACCTAAATCTATTGTTTCACACAAAGAGTAAAACAATCAGGAAATAAAATAAAAACTTTATACGAAGCGTTTTACTTTGATTTAAAATCGGTAATAAAACAAGCACAAGCAATGCCAATTATTTAGAAAAGAAAACTATCCCGTTACGCTTTCAATGCAGACGAGATGGAACAATTAACACGCACGCGATGCACCTACTTATGCTTTCGGCATCAAATTCATTTTATGTAAAACATATATCACTCCGCGTTCTTTACAACTTAAAATGATTTGAATTAAGGACC
Source organism: Eupithecia inturbata (assembly GCA_963662085.1). Lineage (NCBI taxonomy): Eukaryota > Metazoa > Arthropoda > Insecta > Lepidoptera > Geometridae > Eupithecia > Eupithecia inturbata. Next base: position 2,844,968 of record OY759194.1, on the reverse strand, counting down.
CAAATATTGCAAAATAATGTTCGAATTTATTAATAAATATCTTACTCTATAAATGCAGTCTTGAAATATTTACAAAATGCTATACCTAATCACAGGACATCACTTTGTCTAAACGTAAATAGGAGGCAAGTAGCTCTTCATGGAAGGTCCTGCTCGGCCCAAGGGCGGTAAATTGGATGACGCCGTTTGAATCGGAGGAGGTGACAAATCCCTCTTTAATTGGTCAGCCTCTTGAATGTTGGCGTTATTATTTCTTTGGAGTACTTTGTAATTTTTGATGTTTCCTCTTACTTCTTCAGGTTGGTAATAATTTGTTCGCAAAGAACTTGAGCGCTGCTCAATTTCTTCTTTATCACCTTCGTAATGGTTTTCTTGTACAGGTATGAAACGCATTTCGCTTCTTTGGTAATTGTTGTCTTCTCTGAATGCTGATTTAGGTTTGGTCTTTGCGGACTCAAAATGATTCTTAAGCGATATAAAATTCATAATATCAGCCATATCAGGCTTCTTTTTCATAGGCTGAACTTCATTGTACGATTTAGGCTTTACTGGTATGAATTTTGGAGATTTTTCGTTTTTGAATTCTGATTTTGGAATTGACAAAGTCTTTGTTTGAATATTTGCCGTTTTTTCTGCTTTTATTTTATTGTATACAGGTTCTATTTTGTCGGTTTGAAATAAATTTCTTAGAAATATGTTGTCCCTTACAATGTCCTCGTTGCTCTCTTCAGTTGTAGTCGTTACATCGTTTTGCTTAATTATCGCTTCAGGTTTGTATACAGGTCTTAGTTCATCTATCTTTTCATTTCTCAAAAAATTCGCGAATTTTATAATGCTTTCAGTTGAAGTGGTTGTAGGAGCTACAATCGTAGAAAACTCTTGATTAGGATCTGCTTTAGACCATAAAACGTTTTGCGTTATATCTCTGTCATAACTGTTTTCTTTATATTCAGAATTGAATACAGGTGTATTTTGTATGGGGGATTTTGTAAGAGGTTCCAACGTTGACGGTTTAATTCTTTGAGGATCATAAACAATGTCTTCATAATTATAAGAGTGTGTTACGGTTAGACTCGAAGGAATCAGTTTATCTTGAGTTATGAGTTTTGTTCTCATATCCGGTACGTAGTGTGTGTTTACATTGTTATTTTGATTATCATTTACACTTTTGGCAAAGTTTTCACTTGAGCTTTCCGATAATTGCTGGTTTAATTTTGGACCCCTATCGTGATTCTCGTGTTTGTTCCAATTAAGGGATTGAGTGGTTACGTCATAATAGTTTTCACTTGAAGAAATGGCGTACTGGTGTTGTGAGAATACATTATTCGTTTGTTTGTGATGATCTTGTTGGTGGTAATAATTTCTCATAGGTTCATTGGCAAGGGTGCTTTGTTCATTTTGTGGTGATCTATTGTTTGATTCTAACTGAGACTGAATTATGCTAGTATATTGTTGGGGCGTCATATCACTAAAATTTATCATAACGTCGTCTCCTTCGCCGAAAGACCTCGAAATAGAATGTTTCTCTGGATTTTCTTGATTGGTGTTTGCATTCAGACCGTATTGCCACCTCCACAGCGCTTTATTACTCTCATCGGAGTCCTTGATTCCAGCCTCATAATTTATTAACTGTGGCATAGTGGATCTCTCAGTTGAAAACAACGGTCTACCGATTGTTTGTATTGTTTGTTGCGGATTCGCTGATGGAGCGTGGGCACCTTGCGAAGCTAGAAAAGTTATTTGGGGAGATATCCCATTGTTGGTTTTGCTTTTCATTTGTTCCATTGTAAGGTCAACATTCGCTTTGATTGGGGTCTGGTTACTTGCTGCGGTTACTAAATTGTTTTGAGTGTTCTGAGCCCCTTGAGAAAATGCAAAGGAGAATGATTCTGGGGTTTTTCCAGTGAATAAATTTCGCGGCGGCGAGATGGCGTACCGTTGATACTTTTCACTTTCGCTTAATTCGTTTTCTTCACTCCATGATTTCATGTGCGGGGGTTTTTTTGCCTCTTCAGCAAGGTTATATTGGATTGACCTGCGGAAAGGAGAATCGTATTAGAATAAATCAATTAATCGAGGACTGGCAGCATAGTAGAATTAAAAGTACCTTTGAATGATCTCTGGGATCGGTGGTGCTACAGGTAAATGATCACCACTGGCTCTAAATCCATTAGAATCTGCGATGTAGTTCACCGTATAAGTCTGTCCATTGTCCCCAACGTACGAATATGACCCTTCAACGACTTGCTCTTGTTTTTCATTGCCAAAATTATCCACACGACTGTGCTGTACGTAGTGAGTCTGATCAGCTCCTAAGGCTCTGAAAAATTACAATGCTGTTTCAAAAAGTTCACGAATCGAAACAAAGGTTGCACTCAGGTAAATACTTACTCGTAGCTGAAACTTCCATCCAAATCCATTTCATTCGATAACCGAATAATTGGAACTGCTGTTTCAGTAGTTGAGGACAAGTATACACCAGGTATATTTGGAGCTGCTATATACGAAGGGCCTTGGGAACCAGCTGACTTGAATTGGTCAAATATGTCACTCTTTTGGTGGTCTGGCACAGATATGATCATATTGCGAGGCGTTGCTCTTTGAATGTTTTCTTGATTATGATTAGCAGCGAATCCTAGTGGAAGCTTCATATCAATTCTATCTATAGGCTGATAAGTCATTTGTCTGGGTCTCAATTCCCGTTTTTCTACGGTTGGCTGAGAATTTATCTGAGTGCGGTTATTCTTTTGAATTTGTCGTGACGGCTTATCATCATCATCATCACTGTCATCATCGTTATCTATTGCAAGTCTTGTTGTTGACATTATCAGAGGAAACGGCGTCGAAAAATAATTTGGTGCTTTGGTAGCAGTTGAAGGTAGATACGGGAACGGTAGATTAACGTTCTTCATTGGGAAATAGGGCATGGAGGTGTGACTCTCTGGAGGTAGATATACTGTTCTATCTGGAGACATTACTCCTGAGCTATGCGGATGGAATTGCGGGGGATAAGTAAAATGCTCATTGGAATTTACGTTAATTGCTGCACTTATAGTCAAAATTATTAACGATATCTGAAAGAAAATGAAGTTTATTAGTCTTACGGTTACGAAAATCCCCAAAAATCCAGTTTCACTGCACTTTTGACCTACCAGCTTCATTATTCCTGAAGCTGAAATATCTTTGATAACAATAACTAGAACGTCACACCAAAACACCAGTAGAAAACGGACTGATAATGAAAATGAATTCCGCATATATTTATACACACGCAAGCGTCGTGTCCAGGCATTCGTGAAAGATATCTTAAGCCAAGTTTCTCCTTGCTTGGTGGTGTTCTCCACAGTTTGCTTTTTGCGCAACCTATTATGAATTTAATTACTGCTTTGCCATAACAAAACTAAGTGCGATCACTGATAAAAACCAAGCGTTCCCGCTTTCGGCTGGTAACGGAAATCAATAAATCTCAGTCAGGATAATTAAAAGCATGAAGATACCCTCAGCCGATTTATCGTAAGGGCATCGCTCGGTAAATGTGCATATAAATTGGGCAAACCGTGCGGTCATCCAAAATGTGCGTTTCGTAAATGATGCAAGCGCGGTAATGGTCAAAAATGGTCAAAGTCAAGTCGATGACCTCTACGACCGGTTTTTTGGATCACATCCTTTGCGGTTTCGAACTGCCAATTCGGAATTTGGGTATTTTATTACTTTCTTTGAAATTATAGGCTTCGTACAGTTTTAACCACCTACTATATTAGGTATGTTGCTCATGAGCTCAGTGTTCATTATTGTTGTTGTAAATATCAGGAATAATTTTCTTTTCCTTATAGTTCACTATAGGTTGTTTTTGCTTTCCAACACACTTTTTCTAACCTCTGCTGCAAGGTGTATCTATTTCTTCACCTCTAAGTATCACCATGTGTCTATTTCTTCACCTCTAAGTAATGATCTTATTCGTTTCAATCTCAGCTACCAAAATTTTGTATTCAGTATCCATTAGTATAATTTTAAACATTATCTTAAATGCTATTTGTTAGATCGATCTATTGATTGTGTGGTATAACCATCGCCTATAACAGAGCATCTCTTAAGACGCCTCTCCATTTAGCCCAGCACCCACTGCTGGGTATAAGGCCTCGTCTCTTGCGCCAGTACGCCCAGTCCTGTACCACATAACTAATATTTCTTATTTTTTCCAGGTATGTGTGTTTGATATCGCCATTTAGCAAACTTCGCTTATGATGGAGTGGTTAGGTAAGTGAAAATCCTTATTTCTACAGAATTGTTTATTTGATCACTTGAACTTTAATTATCACAATCAAAACCCATCTCTCAGCAATCAAGTTCACAATCTTAAGTCGTGAACTTAATAACTTATCACTAGACGTTTTATTCTTCTATCGTATACCTACAGCTCTATACAATGATACAAATTAAAAATGGCTAAGAAATGTCTTTCCTTAAACATTAATAATCTCTCTAATCGAAAATATTTCGTACGTATCACGGATTAAGTTTATTTACATTATTTACCGGATGAGTAGTTTGTTTGGGGGTAGTAAGTTTGTTGGGGAGGGTAGTAAGTTTGGGGCTGTTGGGGTTGTTGGGGAGGGTAGTAAATCTGCTGAGGCTGTTGGGGAGGGTCGTAGTAGATTGGTTTCTGCGCGGGAGGGTAGTATGGCTTGTTCTTCTCCGCTTCCGCTTTTGCTGCTTCTTCCTTGGCGTTCTGGTCAATGCTCCTGAATTAAACAATGAGAAAATTTGTTAGCAGGCGCGTACGCAATTTTACGGATCTTTACTTTTTTATTGTTTACTCTAGTTAAAGCACAAGGGCCAACTAGTATTCGTAAAATGTGCGTTGGCGGCGAGAGGAATATTTAATTATTGTACCTACTATTGAGGAGTGGGAAATACTAAGTGCACACTCGAAAACATTTGGTTTTTCATTGGTTACCAAATTACATTTTTCACACACCCCTCTCTCCGCGCTAACTGCCGCAAGAGGCAAGTAAGAGGTTACTGCTCTCAGTATCTGTGTTCGATTAAATAACAAAAAAAACAAATACCATGATTCATTTGTAAAATTCATATGGTAAAAATCTGTTATGTATTTTTTGCTCTATGAAAAAGGTATGGTAGTCTTGACATGCTGACCCAAGTACATTATGCATATGCAAATCCTATCTTGATTGACTGGAAGGAGTAGCCCGCATTGTGTCTTTGCGTGTCTCGGTCACCTTCGTGTTGTATGTGGGTGGAAAGATTTATGTCTTTCAAAATAAGCCAGCTGGTAAATTTCACCTATTTTGGTCATGTCCGTTATAATTGTTTTAGGGTAGTAAAACCCAATGGCTTTGGTGCGATTTCGATGGGGAGCAAAAATCAAAGCGGGAGCGGTTTTTTTCAGTTTTCTGTGAAACGTTTGCCAATCGTGTCATCAAAAAATACTCTCTCTATTCAGCTGTCCACCATAAATTAAGTCGTAACAAAACCGAAGTAACATTTCTTAAACCTTTGTCATTCAAAGTTCGTAATGACATCATTTTTTATGAGGCTGGAGAATGCACCTGGGCATTTGGCCAATGGTCTCCCCATTTCCCTAAATTATTCTTACAAATTAGGAACCTCTATCAATATAAGCGGGTTACTACGAACCTTTTCTGTGTTAGAAGAACACCAACACAAATTTAAAACCTGTGATCTAATGATACTTACGCCTGGATCGCGGGAGGAATAGGAGGAGGGGTGGGCAGATGCTCCCCATGAGCGTGGTAACCGGTTTTGTCCGCCCAGTACGTCACTGTGTATGTCTTGCCATCACCGCCGACGTACTGGTACCATCCCTTTTTGACCAGACTTTCCTCATCTTTCTCGGGTTTGGTGAACCAGCCCTCCTCGCCAACCCATGTGCCGTCGGCGATTTGGTATCTGTTGGAAAAGATTCAGTTAAAAATGTTGTAATTAGTTTAAGTAGAGTAAGCTCCCGATCAGACTGGTATTGATATGGATCAGTCGAGCTACCTAACTCTAGATTGTTTGCAATAGTATCTGTACTATTATATATATTTACAATAGTAGTTACTATTGTAAATTCTAGTTCTAATTTGTATCTATTCTTTGATTGTAATTTTCTTTGTTATTAAAGTCATTTATTGTTTTTAGCAGAGTATGCCCCTATTTCGTGGTTCTTTCCTAACCCAACGCAACAAGGAAGCCGAAAGAATCGTACTTAAGAAGTACTTATAAGTATAAAGCTATGTGAAAACTGGCACACTAGTTAAGCTATTAACACCGTCAGCATTCATTTCCTTCAATTCGATTCCTTCAGCTCTCTCAGCGCGTGCGTTCAGTACCTTCGTTTAAGGTAGGTTCTTTAGTCCTTTGACAATCGAAAATAGAAATAGTTTCTAGATTATTTCTATTTTCATTTATAGGACAGACAGAAAATGGGTATAACATTATTAAAATTTTTGGCCCTCCGACACGAAATAGCTTTTTATGTATACAGATGACCGCTACTTTGCTGCTTCGCAAACTGTCGGCAGTAGTTGTGGATTCAGACAAATACAGTATTAAAGTGAGTTTAATAATTGTTTGTTTTCCTTGTGCGATGCCGGCTAAAGGTGTTTGGATATTTACAAGGTAGTCAACGTAATAGAGATTACCATCAATGGTAATCTCTATTAGCGTAATTTAAGAAGACTCACATGCCACTTGGAAAAATAAATTGTAGACCTAAATATCGTGACCAAACTGAACACATAAAAATAAAAAAAAAGCAGATTTTTATGTGTTCAGTTTACACATAAAAATCTGCTTTTTTTTCATAATAAGCACTGCCAGAGAGTGGAATGAGCTTTCTGCGTCTGCTTTCCCGATAGAGTTACGTACATTCTTGGAGTCTTGAAATGCGGAGTGAATAAGTTCGTTTTGGGAAAGCGTGCGTCATCTTAGACCACATGTTCATTTACTCAAGTGAGATGGTAGCCAAACGCTTGACCATAAACAATAAAAAAAAACAAATCTCGTAATAATATTTAAAAAATACCAGTTTTTGTGTATAAAATGTAGGATAACGCGGCAATAATACTAGATCAAAACCAAACTAGAATTTCTAATGATACAAATATTATTCACCCAATAAAATGAAAGTTGTAAACCGGTAAAATTCACAAGTTCACATCTGATGACTAACATACGGGCACACCTGACTAAATTATAAATTAAATTATGTGTGTTTAGGACCTTTTTTGAAATACCTACTTTAACAGTTATTGGTAGTAAAAAACCGGATGAAATAAAATACAATGGTCAGGACAGGATCCCGTTAGGGTCTCATCTCAATTCGCTTGACACACAAAATGTTTTTTTGCATAATATTTACCTGTTTGCCAAGGACAACGGTTTTGTATGAATATGGAACCCTGCCCCACAAATCTATCTTATAACCATAACGTTTGACACTGAAATTTTCCCGAAAATAAAGAACTATAATATTCAAGATTAAAGGGATGGTAAAGAATACTGTAAAGAATACAAATTTAAAACTATCCTGGTGCTTCTCAGCTAACCATGGTTTAAATTACGCGTTTCATTGTGTCTTCAAAATACATTGATTGAACAAGCTAAAAAACTTACTCATATTTGTAGCTGCCATCTTTCCCAAACCACTGTTCATTCTTGATCACCGGAACAGGAGTCGTGGTGGTGATAGGCTTAGGATGCGGATACGGATGCTGGGGAGGCACATAGTCATTCTGCGGCCCAGGGTTGAATCCTGGAACGTAAGACCCGGATTGTGGGGGTGGGATGTAAGGCGGCTGAACTTGAGGCAATGGCTGGGGTGGGATGTAAGGCGGCTGAACTTGAGGCAATGGCTGGGCTGGGATGTAACCAGAATTCTCAGGCTTCTGGTTCCAAGGAAGTTGTGGCCAATTCTGTGCCGGGGGGTTAGGGTTAGGCTGGTTCCATGAAGGGTAAGGAGCTGAGGCGTAGACGCTGGCTTCTGGTTTGAGGTCAGTCTTCTGCAGTTCTATTGATTCGGCGGCTATTAAGTCGTCGTAGTGCTCCTGCTCGCTCTCAGCTAAGGAGAGGGCTAGGAGAGTTGCGAATACGTATAGCTGGAAAAAAATAACAATTGTGAGTTATTTCTGATTCATCTTGTTTGATATCGGATAAAATTACGTGAATGAGGCGGCCTATACGCACCAGAAGGTACTCAAGGGCGGATAGATAGATGTGTTTATTAATTGGTTGTTTGAATAAGGTCTTGTTACAAAGATGAGCCTTATTAGAACGTTTTTCTCTTTATAATAATCAAGTCGAAGTTTTCACCTTGCCACTATTTTTAAACGTATATTACTAATCTTGAAAACTGATCTTATTGTTTTAATATGATCTTTTATAACTCCTCAAGTTGAGGCTCTGATTTCAGTTAGTTAAGATTAATTAAGAACTTAAATTCACATGTAACTGAAACTGCAGCTCTGTATTAAGTTAATTAGTCTGCGAAATAAATAATATGTAGATTATTGAGTAATTAAGTGTGAAAAGTCTAATCAAAAGCCTCAGGTACAATTTTATACGAGAGCTTATTTAACATTTATTCAACCTTATTTAACCAAGCTTTTAATAATTTGAAATTTGAAAATATTTCGAGATTTAAGCTCATTATATCGACCAAACTAAAAAATTTACTGGCTTTTTTCCAAAAACAGTTTTAATTTTTTTTTGGAAATATCACATTTTTTGGCACTGCACTAATATCCAAGGACTCACCAATTTCATTTTCGTGTCCTTCTGTGTCCGTGGTCCGTTCGGCACTGCCCGCTAAGGGGGGCGCCCCACATTTTTATACACATCCTTAGTCCTCATAAGATGCGCGCGCGCTTCCGCGGATTTGATACTTTGGTACATATTCTTGTATCTGTGTTCGATACAATGACCTCTCTAATGATATATCTGATTATCTTTTAGACACGCTCAGCTTTTTGTTTTGAGCTAGTTATTTTTTGCAGTGCGTTTTAGCGCCTACTTGTTTCATTTCCTTTCGGGTCGCATTGCATTCACGAGGGAACTAAACCGTCCACGTCTTTTGGGTGTAAAGTATTTCGTGATAATTCAACTCATCGGAAATACATCGGATTGAAATGTTCTAATAGGAGTAACCAGGATTGATATCTGTTTCAGTAGATAAGTCCATCAGTGGAATCAGTTTGGACAATATATGAATAAGACAATATAGTATACCAGCTTCTTTTACAATTGAAAACTACAACTGGGGCCGAATTAACCACTTCATCATAACAATCATATCAATATCAAGCAAAGATATTGATATAATTGTTATGTAATAATTCGATTTTCGAGAATTACACATTTTGGCATTTTACCTTTGATGAAAGAAACTACCGACGGAGGGATGCGTCTCAAAAGTGTCAAGGTTGTAACCAATCTATCAAAAAGAGATTGATAGATTGGTTAGTACCGCATGCACTATCTAGAGTTTCTTTCATTTATGGACGATTCTGCGACATTGTCATAGTAAAGCGATTGGTAAGCAGAATTCGGCCCCTAGTCCTTAGTTGTCTATAAAACTGTGGCAGTTAATCTTTTGAAAAAACAAATATCTTTTTTGTTAATAAAATTGTTTAAACAATTAAGTTATTTTCAAATAAGTAATAAAGTAGCATATCTTAATCTGAAACCCTTAATAAACCTTTTTCATACTGAATACCCTAATTATAATGATACTTCGTGCTCCCTTATCACCTCAATCATTTCACCTCTTCATAATTTAAACGACTTAAAACGATCAGGTACCTAAACAAACGAATGCTTCGATGTTGCCTATTAATTCACTAAAAACGCGTAAAGTCCATTCACAAAACTGACGGCCGCATAGAGTAATATCGGGCTAGGTAGAGTCATTGTTGAGTAAATGTTCATACTTCCGAGTTTTCATAGTATCAACTTTATTTAGCTGATATTGATTATTACCTGTATATTGCCGCAGTATTGCGCTCTAGTCTTTGAAAAAGCTCACGTACCTATGTATATCAGTATCATATTCATATCTAGTCTTTAACTAAGAGTTCCAATACGAAGAAAGTCTTGGGAGGCTGCAATTATAATAATTATAAATATAAGGACGAAAGATATTTAGTAACAATTCCGCGAAAAAAGCCTTCACTACTCTACTTTTTCTTTATCTCTGGTGGGACTCTTCCGGTGTTGGTTGGTGCTCTCAATGTCAAGGTCGAATATTGTGGTGTCCTGATGATGTCTCGTGGAGAGACAAAACTAGTTGACTACTTGCTTTGGTAGATGTTCTCTCATTTTGTGGTTGGTGTGGTCTTCTACACGGACTACTTTTTGTTAGATCTTATTGGAGAAGGTTTTTTTATAATAATTATATATATTTTAAGTTCATGTAGCAAGTTTCTTTCAACAATAACAAAGTAATTACAGAATAGCAAGATGCCGCATCTAATACTATTAAAGGTATTTATTTATTTAGGTATTGAGGGTATCTATCAGGTTTTTCGAATAAGCATGTTAAACCTAGATACAGACTCGGCCATCTCAATACTTTTACTCACTATGTCATGAATATCTCTCTCAGAAAGCTGTAGGCGTAAAGTTACATTTTGTTTAGCGGTTGACCAAAACTACAGACTGCAAATAAGTCTAATTGGCTTAAAGGTCCATCACTTGCACACCAGTGACTGATAATTTTGAAGAAAACCTAAGAATAGAAGAATTTAAGTTTGTCGCTGTTGACATGCCTATAAATTTTATACAAACGAAGACAAACGAGGAAATTATAAATGCTAGGGGACATAAATTAGGTAGCTATTTGAGTACAGCGTGCACTGGATCGGCGTATCTGCCGTTACCGATGTCAGAGACCGGTATTTCTGCCGAAAGGAATATTGTAAATACCGACGACGCGTACGCTCCGATTCTGATCAAGTGGACGCACAGCCTTATTGGATGTTATAAATAAATCTCTTTTACCAACCCCACCAAGAAAAAAATTAAAATGTCTGATGATTCTATTCTAAACACAGGGTACCTATCAAAATTGAGTAGGTTTTGAGTAGGTGCCTTTTTCTAGTAACTAGCAAAGAACCCTTTGCATTTTCAGTTTTGTAGGTATTTTCCAGAATCTTGTGTACAATATATAAAATAAATATGTAGGCCCAAACTAAGCAGAGCTAGGCAATGTCATAATGTCACCAACATGTTGCGGAGCCAGTTAAATATTACGATGAAATTGTATCCTCTTACGTGAGCAAAGTATAAATGGTTTGTATTCGTGGTCATATCAATGTCAAGCATATTTTAGAAATAACCTTAGAAGCCCAAGTACTTAAAAGTATAATGTTCGTAAGTACCTACTACCTTCTTTAGGTAGTAGGTACTTACGACATCATTCGAGAATTTTAATGTTAATAGTGATTACCTGTGATGTCCGGCTGGCCCAATTTCGGCTTCGACGGCCAGTCTCAACGGACATAGATAGATAGATAGAAAATACTTTATTGCACACTTAAATCTAATATAAATTATTTACAACAAGACAACTTAAAAACGAAGCGACAATTGGCGGTCTTATCGCTCAAGAGCGATCTCTACCAGACAACCTGGATGGATAGGATCATTGGTCAGTACAAGGGGATCTGTGTGCTTATGTAGGTTTTATAATATTATAAATAAAATACTAATATGCATAGAGAGTAGCCATGTGCGCAGGATATATTATAGTGCTCAGGTGTGTGCGCAAACACAGTTGCACTAGTGATAATGATGATCATAATATATGCAGACATGAGTGATGTGTTGTGGAAGTGAAAGAATGTGTAAGAATGCCATCTTTTTCTCCATTGAAATGGATACAGGAGGAAAGAGCATGATTTATCGAGAATATTGAAAAATACTAAGGTTTTGACCCGCCTTTTTGGAAGCTACGGTTTTTGGTGAATCATACACGTTTGCCCTTTTATAACGGTTTTATTTGCGGGATGTGAAACGCTATTGAAAAGCTTATATGTTCGATTGGGCCTTTTGTTCGATGGATGCATTTTTATATCGCCAAATAAAGCGGAACTAACCGTAAACGAATGTTCAAGAAGTTACTCAAGGACGATCAAACCGTCTTTAAGGCATAATGAATGTCCTCGGGGGCCATAGCTAATGTACGGGACGCCAAAAGCACTTAGGCTCTATTTGTACTTGCCTAATAAAACCAAAATCTGTCTTTTTCAGCTGTCCAATAAACCTGGCAAACGGAAAAAAAACCGTTCCCAGTCTAGTCTGACCGTCAATCACTGGGAATAACTCAAATAATACTTGTTCATAAAAAATCGCTAATTAAAATATATTTTTACTAGTGTAAATATTAAAAAGGCAAAGTTTCAAAGAACCACTCGTAAAAGAAGATTACATTTTCGGAGAATTACAAGCCCCTTTTCTGTTAGCTTTCCGCGGTTCATGAAATTTATTTCCATGAAATGCTGAGTGGGTGTGTATAATGTTTTGATAGATATCTAACCTACTTATATTTTCAAATACGTCGAACGAAGGTATGTCTTGTTTTACTATCCACCTACTTAAGAGATCTTGGCACAACTGAAACTTAATCAGAGGTGAACAAAAATTCTTGAGCACTTTTTGGTAGGTAGGTACCTTACCTACTAAGTGACAGGAAGTTGTAATATCTGTGGTAATATTTTGGAGTAAGTACAGAGAACAATCTTGGCTATAGCAGCTATCAGAACCCAAGGGTAGAAAAATTACACAACACTAAGACAACTTTGGGTTGGTTGATTGTAGATATCGACAACATCATCAATCAATTCTGGAGTAGTAGGGAAAATTTTCGAGCAAAACTCAAAACTTGAATACAGAAGAGTACTGGCGTAGGAGCAAAGTATAATAAATTGGTATCATTCAACTTATGTATGCTTTAATCTTGGATTGACCTTTAATGACTCACTCTGATTGTCAGTTTTGGTGCATCCGGAGTCACCTGACTCCGGATGTATGTTATGATCTTAACTCATACTCATGTCCTAATGTTAATTCAGTTTTACAATACACCTACTTGTTGGTAAAACGAGTCGTTAGTAACTAAAACAGGAGTAGGATTTATGGGTTTAAGCTAGAAAATGTGTCGGTTAGTTTTGTTATATGGGGAGTGATTCTGTTGTGGTGTGATTATTCAAACTTTTTAAACTTTACCGACTTGTTAACATATAAATACCCGACAAAAATGTTTGATAAATATCCGATAAATAAATCGTTAATGTATCGATTAGCTAATTATTGTTATGGTGATGACGTCATTCCCTACATCACTCTGGTGACGTCCCCGGCAAATACACCTGGCAATACCTAAAGATGAGGTATTCTGTACTAAAGTTTGCGACAGAATCTCAGGACTATAAAACATAGCAAGAAACTTTTGTCACCACCGATATAAAGTACGATATTGAAGGACATAATTTGATTTTGGGTTTATCGTCGCTTTAAGTGGATTTATATCAGAACAATAAAACAAGGGTCTTCCTTGTAATCTCGAATGAATACATCAATGATTTAGCGAAGCCACAGTATATGAGTTGGTACGTTATTCAGAACAGGGAAATGTACGCGAGTTCTTATGGCGACATTTTTGCGAGTTGGATTTTATAAAACTTTCTTGTTTAACAACACTTACTTACACTAGGATGCTGAAAATATTACCTTAAACTTTTAAAAGTTACTTTCTTGTTTTTTTCTAAATTAAATGAATTTTAGGTTTTGCAAGCATCGATAAGTTGTTCTTCTGCCAATTTATAAAGATGGAAGTAGGGATACAATTTTATTTTTATATTGTTAACTGATTTCAAACAAGGACGAGGTTCTATGTTGGGCTGTATGTATGTTTTGTTTTTTTATATTTTTAAGTCAATTTCTCCGTCAATTATGGACCGATTTTGAGAATTCGTTCGCTATAATGTATACAGAATGATCCCGAGGTGGTCCCATAAAAAAAATATTCCCGAGGGATTAGTATTTGTCTCGCTAAACTTAAACAGTGTAAAATTTATAGATTCGAAGTCGGTTATTAGTTTTTCAAAACAATCAAATAATATTATTTTCATCATAACATCCTTACTAATTTTATCAACGCATTCCACCTAAAGGATGGATTAGGTTGCGTAGATCCGCAAATATGATTGAATTGCAAAAATAAAATGTGATGGCTTTTAAAAAGAGATAATTTTAATGGCTTTTACATGAGATCCCCTAATATCTTTCTTCCCTACGACAGACTTTCTACTTATATCGTTGGTTTTATTTAGTTAGATTAAAGCGTTAAGTGTCTTCTTTGAATTATTGAATGTTGCTTTGGCATAATGAATATGTTTAACGTATTGATTGTTGTTTCTATTGTTCTATATGCTGCCAATACAAATGTTTAGCTTTCTGTTTTAGTTAACTTTGTAATATTGTGTATTGACTATTGTATTCGCTCGTATTTTATAATAATTGATAGTACCTATAAAATACTGGTCTAAGTTCTTATTTTGTATGCCTAAAGAAATAAAGTTATTGAAATCTGAAATATGAAAAATCATGCGCTAGTAAAGTAATTAAGTACTGTGATGGTTGTATTTCACTTCGTTGTATTTGTTCACTATTTTGTGTTTTCTCTATGATTAATTACCACAGCCCAAATGCTGTGCGATTACGCTGAAATCTCCCATTCCCATTGAATGGGCCATCCGGAGAGACTGGCCATAAACGATTTCAGTACCCAATATGGTACAAAAAAAACATACAACTTTCTGGCGGGATGGTGTTGATCGGCGGCGGAAATTTTAACGACAATGTTAAGATATAACCTAATTCAAAGTCAATTGTCATATCACTCACACTTGTCCTTTTTGAAATCGTTTATAACCAGTCCGCCCGGATGGCGATTCATTGAATGGGAGAGTTTAGCGTAATCGCACTGCTGTAGTCTAAATAGCTTTGCAGTCTTCCGTTCTTCATGATTCAAAATTGTTCGAAATTATTTTTAGTCGTTTTCTTTTCCCAGCAGCGGGATGACGAGCTAATCATCCCGCTGCTGGGAAAAGAAAAACCTTCCCTCATTCCCTAAAACTATTATAGAAACGAAAAATTAATTCGAAGACCGCTGTTTCTTATTTATAAGTACCATGTGATATGCTTTTTAGAACCCAAAGCTCTTTTGCATATAAAAGTAAAACGTTTACAACCAACATTAATTAGTTTGATTGCGTGCTTTCAGTGACGTCACCAGCCGACGCATACGCATCGTATCAGACGTTGCATCCTCAGATCAATAAATAATGAGTTCCTTTCCTTACGATGTTTAATAAATTGCGCCCACCTGCTTACGTTGTGGTCACACCTTGATAAGTTTAATAAAGGTTTTGCGCATTGTTGCCTGCAAAATTATGTGATTTTTCTTTGGTATTTTGTATACGACATTTAGGCACTTAGAACTGATTTAATAATTTACTATAAAACTATTTCTGAATTAAAAATTTTGACAAAAAAATACTAGCAACAAGCGAAGCATCATACCGTAAAAACATTCATATTTATTCAATTATACACAATGGTTAAGAAACTTTACAGAAAAATAATATCGCTCTCTATAAACCACATAAATCTAAAGAGCATCCAGTATTTTTGTCTGAACATTATTTCAGTAAGATATACGAGGTCTAAAGAACTTCAGATGAGTTATGACTCCGTTAAAAAGTACTTGTATCATCCTCCACCCCTTGAAAATTCAGTTTCACAAGCGTGAGAGTAGTTTTATTTATGAGATAGGAAGGTAAATCACTGGATAACATAGTTTATTTTATGTAAAAAGGTACACATACATTTAATTTGAAAAAATACCTTCATTTATTATTTTCATACGCCTGTAAAGGCAGGCTTAGGTAGTAGTTACCATAAGAACAATTTTAAACCTGAAACTTTATGAATAAATGAAATCAGAAATCTGAATCTGAAAATCAGGAATGAAGTTAAATTGGCGACCTAAAATAAACTTATGCCAGAATATTTTTGATTTTTTTCAAAAATTCTAAAATATTCAAAAATATTATGTAGAGGTATAGCCACGTTTTGACATAATTATTGTTACTTTTTCTAATTATAGTGTTAACAACGAATATAAATAAGTAATGATGGACAATCCACAGCACACAGCATCATCTAGCCCCAAGCTAAGCAGAGCTTGTGTTATGGGTACTAGATAACCGATATACTTACATATGCACTGGTAATATAGAGTGTCCAATAACAAACTTGTAGCAGCGAAAGTTTCACTACCTGCTACGTTTGCTTTTCGTTAACTTAATTGGAAATCTTTTTTTTTGTCGGTCTCAAACAAACCTCTCCCACATTGATTTTATAAAATTTCATTTGCCATATCATGATGTATTCGCATTGATAAGAAAGTAGCATGCCGTTAATTTTACATATCAAGAACTGGCTGTCTCAACTCATCAATATTCGTCGAAATGTTTCTTTGCATTACATTTATTCACATTTTATTAAACCAAGTTATCATTAGCATGCAAATGTGTTAAACCCTATGTATTAAAATTTTGGCATACTTATTATGTCCAAAGAAATTCTTTTGGTTTATGTTAATTTTACGTTTCTAATTTTAGGTATTATGTACTGTATATTTCCCAAATAAAACAAAACAAAACAAAGATTAGTACTTTATTGACAAAGAATTTACAATTCAATAATAAAAACAAATTAGAACTAGTATTTCCAATTGAAACAATTAAGCTAACAGTAGACTGTTGCAAACAATCTACAGATAGCTCAACTGATCCATATGAATACCAGTCGGAAGCATCCCCAAGACGCTGGCTGCATTGCCCCGCTGTACGGCAATGCTGATGCGCAGCGCCAGTTATCCACCAGCTCTCGGGTCACGCGTCGCGTCGACCATAATATCTGCCCACAAACGTTTACTGCTGGGCATA
Organism: Eupithecia inturbata; assembly: GCA_963662085.1. Lineage (NCBI taxonomy): Eukaryota > Metazoa > Arthropoda > Insecta > Lepidoptera > Geometridae > Eupithecia > Eupithecia inturbata. Next base: position 2,827,932 of record OY759194.1, on the reverse strand, counting down.
GGCCTTTCCCATACGACGACGTCACAAATAGCGCTCATTCCTGAGCAGCCTCCAATGATGAGTTTTGTAAAATTTTATGTAGGTTCTACTTGCCATGTAGAATTTTTTACTGGTTCTTTTTAAAAAGTCATTTATACCGCATATTCAAAAGGAATGTTATTATAATCGCAGTATTAATTAGACAATATCGAAGTGAGTTTTTCAAACCTGTCGTTTAATTTACCCTGCGGTTTGTGGTTTTGAATCACAACATTATAAATTGACCTGACATATTTGCGAATGCAGTATATAAATTAATACCATACATTACTTTACACAGACTTTATCTTTTTTGGTTTTGTTACTGTTTAAAACTGAGACAGAGTATGAGAAATATTTGAAAAATTCTATTTATTGCTATAAATAAGAACCCGTAAACAGGGTATCCCATAAACATATCCTAAATATGAGTTAGGTTCATGTCGACGACCTGACAAATTATGGAAGCACCAACGAATTCAAAGAAATCTTGTGAAACTTGTTGACTAAAAACTTAAAAGCAAAGGTTTAAAATTATAGCATTTTCTTACCAGGTTTCGTATAACATGTTAGTGACCTCTTTGGTGAATCATCTAAAGCTGTTTACTTTAACTTGCTAAAACTTTTCGCCATCTTATTTCCTGATTAATTTATTTTAGATAGCGTTTAGTTTAACGTATTAACGATAATTGGTATGCATGCAACAGTTATGAGAGTTCATTCAACTGTTGTCTTTAAAATTTATGGGTTTTGTAACGCCCAATCGAGATGACCTAAGGCAACATATTTTATTACATTTTATGTCCGTAGGTTCAACTAACGTTTGAAAAGAATAAGTATTTTTGGTACATAATTAAAACACTTCACACAATATAAAGTTCATGTTATCTTCAATATTTATGTTTCATAATGGCAATGTCCTGTATTTTCTCCTCCAAATAACAAATTAAAACTAGTATTTACAATTGAAACATTTAAGCTAATTATTTCACATACATTAGGAAGTTTATAGATAATTGCTTAAATGAACTGATATTGTTTTGGTGATTTAAATTTTAAAACTTAAATCATCAATTTTAGAAATAAATTGAAAAATGTGACTAAATCGCAATAAGCGACCACCAAGTAGTGACCTAAATATGAAAATTGCAGGTAGGCCGTTTTTGCAAAAAACAAAGAAAATAGAATCCAACAGTACCAGAATTTAACGGTATCCGTTGCTAATTTGAATAATCCTCAACATTTTTGCAATAAAAAAAAAGTAAGGAATGGTATAAAAAGAAAGCAAACAATTAGCTTAATTAATTAAATTGTTATTATTTGTACACAGACATTGCACACCGTAAAGGTAGGAATACATTGACTCACATAGACATAAAAACACCTGTACCTACATGTATTTCAAGCAATAAACGATACTTTACTTTATTTTACTATATGTCAGCCTTTAGAACTTCGGAACAAGGTCATTACGAGTTGGTTCAAATAGGTTATTAACCTTAGTAGTGTTCTCACGTTTTATCAACAAAAAATAAAACAATATACTTACATAAGAAGCTAAAAATAAAAATTTAATAAGTTTGGTGCTAGCTTTAATAATTTAATCAAACTGTTAAAAGGAAAAATGTTACTAAAACTAAAGTATATTTTCCATTAAAATTCATTAATGCCCTAGTCACCTATTATTATTCCAACAGTATGAATTAAAAAAGATATGCATTTATTTAAGATAAAAAAATAACATTCACTATATGTAATTTATGGCATATTACAAGGTCGCCTGCTGGGTTCTACTCAATATGTGATTCATATGATTATCATAATTGCTGCTCTAGCGGTTTCCAATCATCGTTTTAAAATGTATCTATCGATGTTGTAGTGTAGCTTCACTACAACATCGATAGATAGTGATATAGTGATATAGTGGTTTGCCCAATCTATCACGTACATGCATAGATATAATACATTTTACAACATCGAGCATATAAGATTGCCCGCGGCTTCGCCCGCTCTTTTTCGGGATAAAAAGTAGTTTATGTCCGTCCCCGGGATATTATCTATCTCCATGCCAAATTTAATTAAGATCCGTTCAGCTGTTTAAGCGTGAAAAGGTAACAGACAGACTTATTTTCGAATTTATAATATTAATATGGATAGAGGCGATGTACCAAATCTTATGGAAAAATGAGACGTCACGATCACGTCTCGATACCATCGTCAACTGGACTCGGGGATCTGTTAGGTCCCCGAGCCGAATGTTGTAGTGTGAAAGACAAAGTTTATCTACTTTAAATACCACAAGTGATAATAGTATTTATTTTGATAAGGATCAATTTGTTACTACGACCAAATGTGCATTAAAAATAAGGTATCCATTTTTATTGTATTTATGGCAGAATTTTTTCCTACTTGACACTTATCAGTATATTTTGGAGAATTCACACAATATCTTTATAAATATATATTATATAGCCTATGTGTTTATCTGATGTATAAGCTACGTTATTGTAAAATTTCATTAAAATCCTTTCAGTAGTTTTTGCATAATAGAGTAACAAACATCCATACATACATATGTACTCACAAACATTCGCGTTTTTAATATTAATAGGATATTCTCTGGTATAGCGTAAGCACTATTTTTTTTTTCGGGCTAGATGATGTTTCATGTTTTGTATCCCTCAAATCAATACGTATCACAAAATCACTTTCATCACAGCTATAAAAAAATCAATAATCTTCCCATAGAACTTAAATCATTAACATAGTAATATATTTGAAAATAAATTAAAAAGATCATTAGAATCAATTTCTTTCTATTCGTTCAAAGAATTCTTTGATAAATGATGGATGGTATACCTAACTAGATATAAAGGTAAGTACCTATTTAAAACTAAGCTGTTGAAACTGTACGTTATCGTATAAGATCTTTTTTGTACAACAGTTAACAATAAACGTATTTCTGATTCTGATTCATGAAAATACGTCCAGTTAAGCATTTTAAGAACGTTTTGTCAATTTGTATGTTTTTACTATAATTTATTAATTATGTGCTATGCTCTAGATTTTACCCAGGCACAAGGAGATCGCCGCCGGTAGAAGCTTGTTTATTTATATTTTTCTTCACTGTTATTTAAATGTTCTTTATCTACACAGGACAGATAATGCGAAACATTGTTGACTTACTTCGTACCATTTAGATCAGTTCACCCTGACGGTTTCCTGCATATTTACATAAGCGAGCGAAATGTAGGCTAATGTTATTCTATGGCGGCCCTATTTTAAAAATAATGTTAGAAATCTTCTATAAAAATCAAATGTTTCTATGGTGACTTCAACCTATTATCACTATTGGGTAACAGATTAAATTCGATCTTGTCGGCTCCCTTAACGCGTACGACGCTTTCGGTATGCAAACAACTTTTTTGCATAGACTTTTATGGTCTAAGGTGTAGTTCAGACTGAAATTTCAAAACATAAATATAACTTACATTTTATGCATAATGCTAGTTATATAATTTACAAAGCAACCTAACAGAAAATAGAATTTCTAATATCGCATCACCAACACTAGTTAAACTTTATTACTTTGTATACTCCACTTACATTAATTGATCGTGCTTGGTTTAGTTATTCCACTAGTGTATCGACTATGCAAATGTCACTTTTGATGTCAGAATATAATCACGAACGCAATTATCGATGTAAAGCAATTTGCTCTCAGGATCAAATACCAAATTATAGCACAAACGAAAAGATAGTTCATGATTTCCCTTAATTCTTGCACTACCATGACACCCCCTGATCCTGAGTCAAATAGGCATCTCGCTACTAAATCGTCAGTTTGGAGGGTTTTCTATGTAAGTATAATATAAAATTTCTACATATGTAGTATATTGTATTAAGAGTATTAGTTATGTAGTACCCATCTCATAACTCTAGGTCTACTTAGCTTGGGGCTAGATGATGCCGTGTTAAATATCCAGCATTATTTTGAAGAGTTTATATGTAAGGGTGTTTTGATTTGATAACCATATCTAAAATATATAATTTGACTCATTATTCTTCTTCAAATTGGGAGCAACGAGTGAGTGGAGGCTACTGTTTTATGAAAATGCCAAGCATTTTATCATAATAGTCTACTATACACATAAGTATGAGCTCTACTTTCAGATTAAGATCACCAAGATTTATACTCGACGGTAGATGGTACCTTGATGTTTGATGCCCTTGGATGTGCCTTGAATGACTCAGATACAATAAGAGCTATCTTTATTGTCGTTCCTACTACGGAATTAATAATTGAAAACTTAAAAAAAGCTTTACCTACATTCAATTTGGGTAAAAATATTCTCAAATTGACCATGGAAATTAAATTAGATTTGGGACTCTCCATTCTAAAGCAGCGGTGGATAAAGAATCATGCAAATTATGTTTGGGATTACCCAACAATTATTTGTTCTTTCAACTTTCGTTGCAAATGGAATTCGCCTAAAGTCATCGTACAGAACAAGGAGCACAACAAGGAGAAAGAACAATTAATATTACTTGCTAAAATTTATATTTTTGCAAGTAATATTAATAGTAGTATTTAAGAAACTAGCTTTGTGCAATTCTTGTAAATGCTATAAAAAAAGATTTTCTTATTCTATTCTTAAGTGTTGAGAACCTGATGTAGAGGTAGGTGTAAGAGTGATGGTATTATTTCTGCTTTGACACCTGGTTCTTGTATTGTATATATGAAGGTAAGTACCTGTACGGACAATGGCTAAAAGGTGGCTTCACTTTGTATAGCTTGGATGTACAAAATACATCCTACGTACATTTAATGGCTTAGAATTCCGCAATGAAAGTAGGGTTCATTCATAAAGATAAAGATCATTTATTGTCAATAGGTACACAAATAACAAATATACAAAATATACTTAATTATAATTTAGGTATAGGCTATGACTTGTCAATAATGTTTAATACTATTTTGCTGTAAAGAGGCAATAGTCGGGAGATAAACTTATATAATATGGTCCTTAAATAATATTTGACTCTAGGATAGGTGAATTTACGAGAGTGTCAGATATCTTTGCAGTATAATTGATGTCCAGATGACTGTAATCGTTTTCTAAAAACTCTTTGATACTATATAGCGTTTTGTCAATTAAAAGTTTTCTTAATTCTAAATTAAACCTATTTTAATTTTTAATTAGCTTCAAACCTAAGGGGAGCTTATTTATTATAGAGTTTATATTATAGAGTTTTTGACCCATTATTTTAGGGAGTCTTTTTTTAAATACTTAGTCGGTCCGTGATCGGCTCTAACATCATTTTGTTTCGCACAGGTGCGTTTATATTCACATCAATTAGATCAAAATCTTGGAGGGATGTTTTTTTTATTGGTTATGTAAAGCGTTTGACCACCATCACACTTAAGAAAACGAAGACGTCGTCTAAGATGGAGCACGTTTCCTTGATTAGTTTTATCTTGATGTCAGTGCCTTGCCTGGTAGATTTTGTAATTATTCTTTATTTATTAACTGTAGGTACTGTATAATATCTATTTGTCCAACAATATCTTGGGTTTATCAATATTCATATTTACCTTACGCGTCTCAAATGGACAATCTGTTTATACTTGAAGTAACATTCATCTACAGCAGCTATAAACATTTTTTATTCGATCCAGTTTTTCTTGCACTCCTTCGTGATGCAGCAAAATAAATATGATCTACAGCTTCCAATATATTTCCATCGAGGAGGTGTAACCTTGTGCACACAATGGTGCGTCTGGCGGCAGTATCATTGTCATCGATCTCGCTCATATCTTCGATTTTGCATATTGATAATGCAGTGCTATGAACATTATTGTCATGCTTGGATGCATTAAATATTCGTGTTTTTCTTTTGACGTTGAGTTTGATAGATCTGTCTCGCTTGCAAGGCGGTTTCGAGATTTTTTTCTTCATCCTTTTGACTACTATTAAAGAAAATTTTTTTTCTCTTTAGAATACTGATGTTCAATGCACATGCCCTGATAAGAAAAGTTTGAAACAACAACTGAGGCAAGTGAATTGAATCGGAAAGAATGAAAGACGAAATGTTCTCAGATAGGATAAGATAAGACTAGAAATCCTGAAAGTAAGCCAAGTATTTCTTGGTAACGAACCTCCTGGTTCAAAGACTTCTATAGTAGTCCTTAGGAATGTTTATGATCCGAATAAATTGTGCAATATGCATTTTGTTCACGTAATACGACCTTTTGAACGAGTGGCAAAAAAGGATCAAAGGACAAATACCGAACTTCATAAACATGCCGTTTTTTTCTCGTTATAACTCTCCTTTCAATATTATTGTCATGTCATGACGCTGCAAAGTTGCATTTATTATCAATGTCAATCAATGATCATCAAGTCAAAAACTTGACCACTCACAATATGGCTTTTCCTGGGATTAAGATACAAAAAAAATACAAAATAACTTATTAAGAATAACGTACTTAATAAATAAGATAAAAATTAAAATATTTTAATTAGGATATAACCCATTCAATCTTTAGTTAATGAAGGTAACGGATTTTTAACAGTTTAACCATCATGAGTAATATCTCTAAATATCTTGTTTCTATAGATTCATGAAAATCCCAAAATCAGTTCTTTTAGTTTCTTAGCTCTATTTACACAACTTGACTTATTGGGAACAATCCATTTCAAAAATTCCATTCCACCATTATGCTTGAAGTTGAGAATTCTGAAAAGTGTATGTAACCTTTATATTAGTTCGATTTGTTCAGTTCCTATCAAGTGTACATTTTTAAAGTATAAAATGGATATGAAATATTTGCTATGTTTTTTTGTCAACAGCTTATTCTGGTTCATGCAGATATATGTTTTAGTTTTCTCGGAATGTTGTTCCTACTCAAATCAAAGATATGTAAAAACCCACATCTTAACTGTTCTAACAACACCATTATGTTGAGTTATGTGACCGCAAAAAGAAAAATTATATCTTACAAACTCAATGCTTTCTTTGACTCAGTTTTAAAGGGATGTACAAATATATTTTGTTTCTTTAGCGATTTTCACTTACATTAAAGCAATAACTTGTACGATTGTACAAGTATTTTTTTGTTGTATTTTCAAATTCCATAAATGTGGGATTCCCGATTGCATTATCTCGTGAAACATTTTTAAATCCACATTTTGCCTTGTCGCATAAAGTTTAGTCGTACCTAAACCGGTTTTATTTTTGGGAAAAGTTAACATGAAATGGGATTCCTGGACTCGTTTACGAAGGTTGTATTCGCTGCTTCGTATTATACTATTTAAGCTTGTTTCAAGAACTTACAGCGCATAATGTATCAAAATATTATAAAAATACACACTGGCAGAAAAAATCGGTTCGGTTCCCTCGCTTATATCTGTTTTACGATACCTACATGCTTCACCTAACATTGGAATCTACATAAATTCCAATTAGCGAATGGTTCGAAATGAAATCCCTCTTTTCACGCAGGATTTCATCAGCTTTGAAGCCATGTAATGACCATTAAGTTTCATATTCATACGCGGAATACCTTCAATGATTAATTCTGCGTCATTTTCGCTGATAATAGCCTTTTATTGCAATGCATAATGGATGACGGTAGACTTATTATCTGAATTAATGGTGTTTCGATGTTATGAGATTCCTTAAAGTACAGATAGTCCATTGGACAAATCAAAGTCACTGCTAAAAGTATTGCAAAAGTTTTAGCACTACAGTGTTAAGGAAATGTAGTAGAGTAAATATAAGACTTTTCATGTACTCAAGAATATTATTGCCGTTTCGTTGAAGAAAGCTCTAATGTTTCATGACAAGTACGAGTATGTACCTATTATGATGATACGGCTATACGTTGATACCTCCAAAGCTACTGAAGTTCTGTAGTAGGTAAAATGTGATTGAGTGATTTCATTTACCCAAAATGAAAACTGAGTTTTGGCGAATTCACAATTCGATGATATTAGCTTAATTCAGTACCTTAATAAATAATTCTGCAACCATTCTCTACCAAATAATTAATGCATCGAACATTAAATCCTAGTTTAGAGTACAGAAGGGCTCTGTGTTGAGACCCCTATTGTTTTGGGATGATAAATTAGGGGATTTACCTGTCTGGATTAGGCCCCCTCGATTGTCACCCTTCAGTGTTGTCGTTTGTACCTTTTTATTTGCATTTGAGAATTTGATTAATTTGCTTCTGGACAACTGTATCAGATCTGCATACTGTTCTGTTGTGTTTCCAACTTTTTCTTCACGCGTTGTCCGTACTTTGTCTATTTAAGTTGGATGAAAGTTATATAAAACTAGTCGAATCAAACCGTCCGCCAGAGTCCAAATTTTGAGCAACCGTGGTGCCATAAACCAGTACTATTAAAATATATTCAAAAGAAGTCTTGCCTATTCCAGCATCTAGAGTCAAGCAAGTACTAAAAGTAGATGCCTACTTTACTTTTATTTTTGCACAATTTACAGGGTACTTAAAAAATGTTACGGTAGATATGCAATAAACAAGTCTTTTAATTTATGTTCATTATTATAACTAGCTATGCTAGAGGCATCGCCCGCGTAGAATGCACGATTTCGTGTTCTTTTGCACGGAACCCTAATTCCGAGTCTAAAATAGAAGCGTAAGCTATTTGCTGTAAAATCTGCTATCTGCGAGTGAAAGTTCCGCCAACATCGGTCTAGACGTTTCGGAGATTAGCAGGAACAAACAGACTAACAATAATTTTAAAAATTGTGTTAGATTGAAAGATGGAACATACTTTATTGCACACTTATAACTAAGAAACAATTAACAAAAAGAAACAATTATAACAAAGTGACAATTGGCGGTCTTATCGCTCAAGAGCGATCTCTGCCAGACAAACTGGTATGGATAGGATCGTTAGAAATAAATGGGGTAAAGATCTGTTTGCATCTAATAAATATTGTACTACTTAAATATAAGTATGTTATTGTTATCAGTACCGTTAATACATTCAAATACATTGAGTAAAATGCTATTATGTAGGTATTTGAACAATACAAACTGACACTTCAATTTTTATTTATTTGTCTTTATAATGGAACCCTTTTGTTGATCTTAATTCCGTATTGTTACCGTGTAGGCGGTATTGCTTTTGTTTAGTTTGTTGTACAATGATCACGGTGATCAATCATCAAGTCTGCGCCGATCAATATGTGTGTGTCGAATCATGTTCGCTTGTAATTATATCGCTTCTGGGTGTATTATTGTTTATTGACAAGTTTCTGTTTCGTTATGTTCTCATCATTATCATCAACCTATATTAGTCCACTGCTGGACATAGGCCTCCCCTAATGAGCGCCTTAGCGCCCTGTATTCAGCTTGCGGCATCCAGCATCTACCTGGAATCTTTCCTGGCAGATGGAGTTTTGGCTGGATGGCGTCCTACACTAAGTTTAACGAATCGCAGTCTCCACTCAAGAACATGTTTACCGCAGTGCAGCGGTTCTCGGTTTCGCGAGATATGGCCGGCCCACTGCCACTTTAGCTTGCTAATTCTTTGAGCTACATATATCGATAAGTCCCATACCTTATGTATTTTGTTCAGTTTGTATGTGATTGATGTTACTGTAATGTTAACCGTCTGTTTACAACTTTGTTCTATTTTTAGTTGTAATAAAGCTTTCACCTTTCGAGACGGTAATTGACTATCAAAAGGATTCAGAGCGCTTTCAAATGGTTTAATAAAAAACTAATATTATATAAATGCATAAATTTTAATGGATAGATGGATGTTTGTTATTGTTACCTCTTCAACGCCAAAACTACTGAACACATCGGGCTGAAATTTTGCATACATGTAGTTCTGGGTCTAATAAAACATAAGCACTTTTTATCCCATAAATCAGTTCCCATGAGATATAAATAATCTTTAAACATAAACTAGTATTAATTGAAATAAATAAATAATTCTGGACAATCCACACAACACCATCTAGCTCTGCTTAGCTCCACGCTAAGCAGTGCTTGTGGCATGGATACTAGACGACTGATATACTTACACAGCTCGTTTTTTTTATTATAACATTTATTTTGTCCCAAGGTGGGAATCGAATCCGCAACCTCCTGCGTCGCAGGCGGACCTTCATCCGCCGCGCCACATCGGCCGTCGTTTACTTATTAGTAAACTGCTCAAAACATGTCGCTTATGATCTGGTTCTCCCTCAATTTAGTATTAACACAGCCTTTAATTAAGTCTTTTTCTTGCATAAGCTTCTCCAAGCTTTGTTGATTGAAATTGTCTGCCCTTAAATGTCCACGTCTCAACAATTACGTCTTACTTAGGCACGTCGCGCCCAGTTATTCCCTAACATGAGTTATGACGTTGACGCCAGCTATCTTCGTGATAAATCACGGCTGAGCTGGTGTCTCAGGGCACAGTACACACTTTCATCACCAGTAGAATAACTTTACAATTGTTTACGCGAAGGGGTCAAGCGTCTGTGTTAAAATTGATTTCCATACTGACAATATAGTCTGATTTTCATCATCATCAACATAAAAACTTTTAAGATATTCACACCAATTGTCATACATAATGCAAAATTGCTTTTACATATTTTATTTGCAAGTACACGGTCCGTGCTTATGTCACCATCATTCACATCAACATTGATTTAAATATCTAGATGCTTTTCTTCTGTATCAAATCGGCTATTGTGGTTCAAGTCTGAAGCAATTTCAAGTAAAGTCTAAGGTACTGACAAGTACCTTAGACTTTACTTATAGGAAACTTATGTTGCGACCTGCGAGCGTATGAAAAATTGCTAGGACGCGTCAGCGCAATGATATGAGTTTCACAAGCAATTTTGAAAGGCTAGTTGGCATTTTACAGGGCATTTTAGTTTCAGAGACGATACAATGTAAGGTAGGTAATATGCGAGAGTTATATTTTGCAAAATACTAACTACCTATTACTAACTATTTATACTTTGGTTAGTTTTTGACATTTTATCGATAACAGCGATAATGAGCTATTATGCCTACCGATCACTTGCGATCTCTGTTATATTGCAATACTGGCAATACACAATAATTACACATGTCATGCTGAGTTGATTTTTGTTTACTCCTTTCTGTAGTTTTAAGTATTATAGGCGTGAATTTTGCTTTCACCTGACACAACCGTGAAGTGGGTCTTGTTGTTGAAATATATCTTCTATTCAGCCTATCTACGATTCTGAACGGTCTAATTTCTAACCCGCTGAAAATTAATAAGAACAATTTCAATGTGGCTTTTATCACAATGGCAAGAGACACGCACAATAAAGCACTTTTAACCTTAAATATAAAGGCACAGATTGGATTCTTGTTTAATATTCATTAACCTAAAGCGGTCTTAAACCGCAAGAGGTAGCTGGAATCCCTGTGCTCCAGAACTTTATAGACACCGGTGTGTTTCAAGCAAACTCTGTAAGAAAGGGTTTGCTTATATAGGACGTTCACATCTTTAATTTTACCGCCACATTGTTCATGTCTCAAATTATCTACCCTTCTGTTATTTTAAAACTTAAAATGAAGTATGTATTTATGTTAACATTTCTTCTTTTCTTGACGCTACTCTGCCTTTTGTCTTATTTTATAAACCTACGTAGAATCCGACCTCTTTACACGACCTTTCGCCCTGGTGTATATTAGCCATGCTCATAAGTTATTGAACAATCTGCTAGACCCTTCGAGTCTGTTACAAGATCGATGGCAAATTAAACACCTTTGGAGGAACGTGATTGAGTATGAAAAAGTAACGTTGCAGGATTAGTTGTCGATTGGCGTGAACTTATCCATCAACGTGCGATTGTAATAGGAGTACTTTCGATTGAGCTAATCTACGTATTTACGATCTACGTATCTGAGTTTTATTGATAAAGTTGTTACAATTTTAGAATCTAGTAAGTAGTCCGAAATTTCGTTAAGTCAAATTACTGGCCTCCACGATACAGGCTTTGCCTAGTGTGGAGGAAACTATAAAAATATAAGATTGTTGAGACATTATTTTTCAAATATATTCCTCATTCAAAGAACTTCTGTATGTGCCAAATACTATGTTAAAAATGCAATTTCGATTCCTGGCTCTTTCATTCACATGTTTAACTTTACTTTTCGTCTGCTCCGCTTCAAATACTGCCAATGAATAGCTTTCCACATGCATGAAATTATTTTCTCTCGTACCATTGAAAGCTCCAGCCCCGCGAAAAGGGCAAATTAAATCTTATACCGGGCGTCTCAATTATTCGAAATGCGCGCTGCACGCCACAGGCAGTTACAAAAAGAATCGCGGCGCTGGTCCTTTGAAAGGCTCATAGGGGTGCTCTCAAACCTGTCACCCCCAGAAGCGCACTTCACTAAGAGCGTAAACATCCACCGAATCTCCTGGTGCCAACACATCGACGGCAGAGTACCCGTGTGCTACGAAACGCAAACAATTATCCCGGCAATGTACAGAACACGTTTTATCTCGCCGTATTCAGCATGTGGAAGCGCCATGACGGCTAGTGAGGCGCGCATGCGCGCGGAATCCCACCCCATTGGTCTAGGATGACGTCATCGGGGTGAACCCGGTCTCGGTGACAGTAACAGTCACCCCTGGGCGGTCGCAGGGATACCCCGTATTCGTCCCGTTCGTCCAGCATCCTTGTACAAAAACAAACGTTTTGTTACTGTGCGATTGACTGTGAATAGTAACGGTGGTTAGTGAATGAACAGTGGTGTTTTTCCTGCATCGGTTGCGAGTGAAGAGAAGATTTGTCTCAGGTATGCTCTTGTTTACAGTTGCAGCGGTGTCAGTGATCTCAATGATGCTAGCTCATGCATAATCGCGCCGAGCTTAAAATAAATACTGCTTGAACGTTTCCTTTCCACGGAATCAGAATATTTATTTCACCAAATTTAACTCCTATTTTATATTTTGTTTAAACTACAAGGCAACTTAGTCAATCGTAATAAGCTGTAACGACGTCTTGACTTGACATCTCTATTATGAATAAAAGAAAGTCGTGTTAGTTACACTATTTATAACTCAAGAACGGCTGAACGGATCTCGGTGAAATTTGGCAGCGAGGTAGATGGTATCCCGGGGCCGGACATAGGCTACCTTTTATTCCGGAAATAAACGTGTGACGCCGCGGGCTGCAGCTAGTTATATTTAAAAATAATGTTAATTTTTAATTTCGGTCAGTAAAACATTGGCTGTAAATGTATTATGTAATGTAAGACATAAAGGCTGCCGTGATTAATTTAATTATCCGTATCACTACATCATTCAGATCGCTTTCGTTCTCTCTTACATCTTATTTGATGAAATCATTAAGTTGTATTTCGTTTACTCAGGTTACCCCGTCGTTTACAATTTGTATCAACATTGGTATCACGTTTATATTGAGTACCGCGTAACCCGATACTTTACATAAATTAATGCCACCCACGGCAGCGAATCCATCTCTGATCTAACCAACCATTGCGGGCTTTCATCTCCCATTTGAATATTTAGAAGAACCAAACGTGTTATGGTTACTGCAAACGAAATTTGAGCAAAATTGGTTTTAGACCGAGTGTTTTAGTTGAAGGGTCGGAATAGACCCGGCTGGGATAATGCTTCCTAAGTTAATTCGTTAAGTCTATATGGGGTACCTTCACTAGTGAAACTCGTCTTTTTGAGTTCCTTTGTAGACTGCTAAAAGGTTTATTGTTCGCTTTTCTCTATTATTTATTTCGGTAACTTCTCGCTAACGTTATTTTGAAATAGAAATTAACTTTCTCGAAATTTATCGTCTTTTGCAACTTATGAAGCATGTTAGGTGTACTTATAAATTTGAAAACAGTTTGACCTGCAAATGCAATCGAAATAATCTGAAATTCGTAACGGAGGTAATAAAGTAATAATACACTAAAATGATATTGGATCACGGAGATCATTGCAGATTGTCTATTACAAACAAACTTGCGAATTAAGTATAGATACATGGTGCCACGTTATCCATGTACCAAACCGAAACTGGGTTGTTGTGCACCCTATACCCAACTGATTCGCATGGTTGATTTTCAGAAATACGTTGTTTTAAATTTTCATAGTAAAAAATTACTTTACGCATACGCTTAGAAAAATGACAACCCTATCACTAACGCAAAACCGACAAAATTTTAGAGTTCCTTTTTCATGTGCAAATAAAGAATACATTCAATCATGCTCAAAATAAAACAAGGCACGTACGTAGCACTTCTTTAAAATTTCACGTTTTTTTAACATACCTACCTAATGAAGATTATTTATCGGGTATTTATTGCGTAACCTTTATTAAAATATCGATAAATAGTCTTTCTTAGGTAGACCCCCCTTTCTGCTTAGTACACCAATTACGTGGCACCTTGTATAGAATAGAAAAACAAAGATCTCCTCTCTTGTTAAACAGGCAAGGCGACAAAAAAAGAATTAGGGAGTGCAAACCCTTAAATAATCTAAAAAAGTCTACACCAAAATCAATAATAATAATGTTAATTCAAGAAAATAATTTCCCTGAAGGTTCTTGTTCGAAGGTTCTGCTGCAACCCTGACCCATAAGTTTCATCAGGTTAGGTAATGCGATGTTGGCACTAAGCTGTTTTTACTGGAATCCAGGCTCTCTGTGAGGTGAATTATGGCTTTCGAAACTTGGCTGAAAGGCTATGCAGATGTCGAAAGTTGGTTTAAAAGTTTGCAGTGCGTTGTTACGTTCAGGATGGAAAATTGTATGTACCTTTACGATATTGTGCGCTCAAGCTGCTGTGCTTGAAATTTAACTGGAGTGTCTTTGGAGTTTATGTCCCTGATCGCAGAAATATATCATCATCAAAAGGCAACAGAAAGAACGGGCGTAGAAAAACATTTCATCTGCCGGCTCTTCTCGCACCTCCTTATAAAGGTGTTCGGCAGACCGTGTGCCATGTAGTAACTGGGGTAGGTGGAACCAAGTGCAATAAAGGAAGTAGCAGTAAACTGCTTGGTGGCTTTTTTAACCCTGAAAAGCGTCTCGGCAGTTTTAAGATTTTTAGATTTTCTTCCTAAATTTGAACTATAGTGCTGTAACTTTTTTCGTACGAAATAACATTTTGGCTTACAATATTTTTATATTACATTTAGCATGTTAGCCCGTACTATCAAAATCAATATTTACATGAGATCTAGGTAAATAATGCAGCATGCAAATTATTGAAAAATGAAATTAAAAACTAAATGTTCAACTTTAAACTGAATTAAAAAAAAAACAAAGTCTCTGGGCTTCCAATTCACTGATAATATTATAGGCATTCCAACGGTATGCCACATGTGTCAAAATTACATAAATACATAACTTGTTTAAAAAATCGCCATTTTGAATACCCTGAAAAATACTATCTTTTGTCTCCTAATCGTGTTGTAGGCATGTTTAGTTCGGTAGAACTTTTATTGATTTATTTGATTATTGACGTTTCTGTGTTACGTAACTTTGCGTTAGTAAAATAAAACCACCAGATAATTCAAATATCGGAAAAATATCGAAAAAGTGAAACGAAATTGGAAAAAAGCCACCATACTACAAAATTAAAAAAAAAAGTGATGCTGTTGAGGGTTAAAAAGGCCACCATACTTATTGTGTTTGGTTTTACCTACCTACCCTTTGGCGCAAATTTTACCGCACTAAAAATGTAAGCATGTTTAGTTCGGTAAAATCTAACACATTAAAGAGACAAAAGCTAGTAATTTTCAGGGTATTCAAAACGGCAGATTTTTTTAATTAACGCTTATTTTTTTATGTATTTTATGTAGTTTTGACACATATGGCATACCGTTGGAAAGGCCATGAGCTTCAGAAGTTTGTAGTGAATTGGAAGATCAGAGACATACTTAATTTTTTTTTAAGTACACACCTAAGTTTTAAATTTTCACTTTTCAACACTTTGCATCCCCATAGCTGCGTTATTTACCTAGATGTCATTAATGTATTCATTATAAATGTTAAAAGCTGTGTTATTTAATACAAAAAACGTTACAGCTCTAAATAGTTAAAAATTCAGAAAATAATATAAAAATCTAAAAAAAATGCTTTAAAATAGCCGAATGGCTTTTAAGGGTTAAAAAAGCCGCAAAGCTAGCACTTGGTTCCACCTACCCCCATTTACCATATGGCACACTGTGTGCCGAACACCCTGTATATCTGAAAACCTACATACGTACATTAAGGAACTCGCTATAGTTTTTACTAACGTGGAGAAAATTAAAGATCAATCAATTGAATCATAGAATCTTGAATAGATGCCATGATGGTCAATTGTCGCTATTCTGACATGCTGTTGATTATTTTCTTTTACACGTCTTTCCATCCAGCAGCCTTAGTATTCTCTTACAGACCGCTATAAAAATTGCAAGCTACGAGTATTTACATGCAAAATATTCTCGACCTTCCTTACCCTTCAATATTTCGCACCTGCTTACCGAAGTAACCAAGGTAACCATCTGTTGAGTACTCCGTTTAATCTACTCAAAGCAGAGCCGAAGTTATTGACACGTTTTATGAGTGCCAAGTTTTCGTGTTTTGGAAGATATGTGAAAATACAAGCTCAAATTATCTGGTCTCAGGTTTTCAGGGAGGAAGCGGTGCCAAGTCATGTCTTATTTCGCAGACCTGTGAATATGACTTCACATAAAAAATGTCGGTCCATTCCTTCTGCCTGCATATACTATATTAATATCGTTGAAAGAAAAGATGACTTTGAAAAAATCTTCGAATTTATCTCTTTCGGCGGAGGGTCTCGTCATTTTGTTCAGTTATTTGTTACCGTTCGTGTATAGACGCCTCTTTCAATTAAAACTTAACTCAATTTAGATCAGCTAACATGTAGGTATTATTTTGTCCGCAAAAAACTATCTAAAAAGTACCTTGTTACAATGAACAGGATTTTACCGCAGAAATAAAGGCAATTACGGTATTGGGCACATGTGCGGGGAATGCCAATATTGGAACTAATCACCGTGCAACGGCGAAACCATCCCTATTCTACCATCGGACGTGTATCGATACCTTTATTGATGTGGAAGAGGATGATGAACGAAATCATTGGCCAATTATATTATTGAAATATCTTAGACGTATGACAAGCTTGTACCGTCGGCTTTGCACTCGTTTTTACTACATAAAAAAAGGCCCATAAGTTATTTCAGCCTGAAACTTTATTTATTTTAATTATTTAAATACTTTATTGCACACATTTAACAAAAGTATACAAAAGGTGGGCTTAATGGTGATGGCATTTTCTACCTGCCAACCACACATGGTAGAAATAAATCAAAAAGGCGTGCTATAATTAAACTAAGCTAGATAAACTACAGCAATTAATAATAAAACTTGCACTATATAATAATACATGTAATATATATAAATATATATTATAATAGGTACTTACAATGTTTTAATGAAGAAAGGTAGCAACAATAATCACAAAAAGTTAAAAAGATGGTTGAGTTGAACTTTACCTACGTATATCTAGAGGTAGTTTCCAATCAAGAAAACCGTTCCCGATAAAGAAGTACCTAGTAAACATCTTTCAACACGAACATGCAACCCACCTTTCGCATTTGTAATATTCATCATCACACTATTATCGAGGACGGGTATTGATTAATTAATTTTCTTGCGAAACTGAATAAAAAGTATGTTAATTAAAAAAGTTATCTATGCTATCTATTGGTGACTTTAATCCCCGCAGAATCCCGGAAACTAAAACAATCTTCATTTATAAACCTTTTTAAATCCATAACTCCGGGATCCGAATTATCTAGGATTATCCGTCGTTAACGCGTTAATTTTTTCCAGAATTGAAAAGGGATTATCGAATCCGTAGAGCGAGCAAAGAATATAATCCGTCGATTAGCCGTCGGACGTCAGCCATCGGGCCTAATTTGATTGGCACTAGCATCTGGCAGTGACGTGGAAAGTATTCTACCAGTCAGTCTATCAGGGTTAAGTGACTATCAAAGGAAATGTATTGATTGGCCTGTTTACGAAGGTTTGGGAACGTTTTTCAGAATTTTACGGTTCTTTTTCTACCTATTAGTATCGCGTCTTTGTTTCTTCTATGGTTTGTATATTAAATATTATTTTACTAGCTTTTACCACTTTTCGCGGATGAAAAGCAGCCTGCCTATACTTAATGTTATTCTAGATCTAAAAACACATCTTTGCAAATGTTCAGAACCTTTTAATAGTTTTGTAATGATGGAGTATCAAACATCCATCCATCATGTTATATTCTATAATATTAGTGAAATAATGTGCTTAATCAAAAAGCGGTCCTACAAGCCAATGCATCTTTTTCATTTAGGTAAACTCACTTAATCATGAAAATCAATTTATCAATCTTAGTCACACAGTTGTATTCTCTTTAAAAACAAATATGTTTTCATGTCATAAAATAATTTTCTAATACCTAACTGATTATGGAGATTCTTACATTTATTTTTGTCATTTCACTTAATCTAACTCTAGCAATATTGTGCTACATTCATCAGATTAATTATTTATTCTAGTAGGTTAACGGCCTAGCTCCGTTAGCCATAGGTATACCTAAATATAGTTAAAGAAACTGTTTGAAATACCCACTATATGCGAGGTAATTTGTCTATGGTCTATGAGTGTTAGGTGTCAATAAAAAATCCGCCGGAAAGAAACAAATCATAACGTTGTAGCGGTTTTTGTAAAATATGAATTGATGACACATTAACATTATTGACTTCCATTTTGGTCTCACTCCGGTGTTTTATAAGACTTAGATAAATTGCACGATTTTTATTAATTTTGTTGTTAATGTAAACTAGGTACCTGGATATGAGCCTCAGGACGAAAGTCTTTAACCAAAGTGTGTTTGTTACCAGTGATGACTTACGGATGCGAGACGTGGTTACTGACTATACTCGTATATAGGCATCGTGCATAAGCTCAAAGTCGCTCAGCGAGCTATGGAGAGAGCTATGCTCGGAGTTTCTCTACGCGACAGGTTCCGGAATACGGAAACCCGTAGAAGAACCAAAGTAACCGACATAGCTCCCAGAGTTAGCAGGCTGAAGTGGCGATGGGCAGGCCATCGTATAGCTCGTAGAACCGATAACCGCTCGGGAGTAAAGGTTCTCGAGTGGCGACCGCGATGCAATACGAAACGGAGTGTGGGAAGACCTCCCACTCGATGGACCGATGACATTGTACTGTAGCGGTCGCAGGGAGTCGATGGGTGGAGCCGGCTCTGGACCTGATGATGATGATGATGTAAATTACCTTTACCAAAAACAATTTAATACATGGCTAAGAACCAATGTCATGGTATGATTTTTGTTAGTATACGTTTGCTATTAATCTTGAAGGGAAGTAATTTCCGTCAATCTAACAAATGCTAGAAATTTATTTTAAAAACACACTCGTTTAGTACACCTTGTAGACATGTAAAATGCTTTTGGAAGGTTGAACATATCTGCACATAAATAAAATAATAGAATTCCGATTATTCAAAATTCGATTATCCAAACATCCGATTATCCGGACGGATTCGTCACGGTTCTTATTACCTATTGAAAAATGTTTTGACGGCCCGACGAGACATGTTACTACGAGATTATTCTCGCCTTCGACCGTGTACTTCCTCCCATCCCACTCTCATTTGTTTGCGCGATAGTGTTTGTTATTGTTTCATTTTCTTTGATAGCGTTCAACTGATAGGTTGTCATTGAAGTATTATTAATAATAAAACAATGTAGGTTATCAAAAAGGACTGGCAGAGCGAGACCATATGGGTTTCGTAACCGATCACGAAACCCTATAAATGTAGGTATGTCAAATATAATAATGTTCATGTCAGAGTATAGATTTGATAAATAATTTGAATAGCTATGAAATTTAACAGGGAGGTAAACGATATTCCGGGACGGACATATTGAGTTA
This sequence comes from Eupithecia inturbata, assembly GCA_963662085.1. Taxonomy (NCBI): domain Eukaryota; kingdom Metazoa; phylum Arthropoda; class Insecta; order Lepidoptera; family Geometridae; genus Eupithecia; species Eupithecia inturbata. The sequence continues at coordinate 2,807,913 of OY759194.1, read as the reverse complement.
CAAAACGGCCCATGTATGAGTTGTTTGTATTAACGTACAACCAACATTGCTCTTCCGACGGAGCAGTTTTGTTAGACAGGTTGACCCTGTTAAGCGATTTTGTCTTGAATTGGTACACAAAATTTTGATGGAAGATGCGAATGAAACTGCAGACGGACACAGATTTATCGATAAAACAAAACGTATTCCTATAATTGCATCCGGCCAGAAGCAAACAGCGTTCAGTAGGTAGCTAATGGACGGCCAATATCAATTAATTAGTTGACATAAAGGAAATCTATTAGTAGGTAATTCCATTGGTACATGAAAAAACACTTCCGGTCTGGACTGGTAATTGTTGTGTTATTTATTTAATGGATTTAAGCTGTGGAAATGGATTAGTCAACTTCGTTTAATTCGACATTGGTAATACATCAAAAAGACACAAAAATAGTAAAAATCATACAATTCATCTGAAAACGTTCCTATCAAGTGTAATTTATCCGTTTATAATGCCCTTAAACTTTTAAAAGCCTTGAAACTGCCGAGTTTCCTGAATGGGGTGAGAAAGTATTAATCATTTAAGTTAATGAAAAAGAAAATGTATATCAATCTTTTGTCTCAAGATGGCGGCGGGTGGGAAATTAAGACCCTGAAAAATGGGGTGACCATTATGAAAATTATTATTTGTTTAGAAATAAACGTCTAAGTAACGAATTAAGCTGAGTAACAAATGATCTCTGTTTTAATTGAAACACATCCCGTGTTTTACGGAAAGTTTTGTCACATGCTTTTCATTTTAATTTTTAACCGACTCAAACAGGAGGAGGTTGTCAGTTCGTCTGTAGGTTTTTTTTTATGTATGTATGTTACTTGATATCTCCGTCTATGGGTAACCGATTTTACTGATTCTTTCACTATTGTATATAGAATGATCCCTAGGTAGTTCCATAAAATTTTTATTCCCGAGGGATTAGTATTTATCCCGATAAACTTAAAAAGCAACATAATGTTTTTGGAGAATCATGACTAGCTACAACAGTATTGGTGATATCTGCGCCAATTGTTAATAGATATTGACGATTCTTTCGTTGTTGTATAAGAATTGATTTTGAGGTGGTCTCCTATAAGTTTAATTCTCGAGGAATCTTTTGTGCGCCGTAAAACTTAGATTTGTAAAATTCTTCAGAATATGATAATTTCATTATCACAGATTTCCATGGCAACGGGCGTCAACAGTTTTATCTATGTGTCATCAAACTAAATTAGACTTGAATAATAACTAGATGTCGCCAAAGTAAACTAAATTTTTTGCATGTGAACATAGACCTTCGGTCAGGGAAAGTAAGGGAGGGGTGATTTCGTTCGTCCGAGACATAGATGAATATATACTATCTAGCTTCCGGAATTTGAACTCCGTTTCTCGTTTTTTAAAACACACCAAATTAATATATATAATAATATCTTCGAACTAAATATTGCTTATATCCATAGATTTAACCAAGGACCATAAATACTCCTGACGGAGGATATTCTCGTATTCATCCCGCAAATTTTAAAAAGAGAGGCATTTAAAGTCTGTTTTTATTTTTTTCAAAACAATCAAATTATTCAAAAAACAAAAGCACTCATTTTAGTCACCTACTCGTATCTACATAATTGTTTCGGTTTCTATAATCGATTATTCAGTTCAGTTATCGCTTTATCGCCTTAATACCATTCGTTTACAAAAACCACAAAAGTTTTCATAAATACGAGTGTTGCTACTATACCTGCAAACCTTACTTAATCCGAGCAATTTAGCCGATTTATCGCCTCCTAAATTATGAGTAAACATCCTCAATTTACCGAGGAATATTGCCATCAGCGATATGCGATTGAAAAATTGTTACGTTCGCTTCGGCGTGGTGTACGTCATTTTATAAGGTGGCAACCCCGATACGCCGTAGGCGGGGGTTTGTCACTGGGGAAAGGTAGAGCCAACGAATATTAACCTACCTACTGTGATATTACGTAATCATAGTTGGTCTACCTACTTCACGTATAGTCGATGCTTAATTACAGTTTTAATTTGATGATCAAGACGGACTAAAGATCAGCAGCATTAGAGATGGAGGGAAGAGACATAAATAACAAATAGTTTGGTTGGTTTCGTCTAGTCTATAGCTTTCGAGATGGCTATGAGAGTGTGGCTGCGTTTGCAATGATGTACCACGTGACGAAGATATTCACATTCGCCAGGCGCTACGGAATTATTTATCATTACTCTGTCATGGTATTTACAATACCTCTGTAGGTACACCCAAACTTGGTGGTATTTGGGTGGGTATCAATGTAAAAGTAATAAGTTTTGCTTGGCATTATCAGGCCAATCTGAAGATAGGTTTTTTTCACCGCATCGCAACGAAATAGTAAGTGAATAATCATCCGGCGGGAGGCACAATTGGATTACACTCCCATGCAGTGTCTCTGCATGATATACCCCGGTGTTTTGTACGTAGCTGTCGCTTTTGACGTTTAACCCTTTGGCACAAAGCTGGGAAAATAGAGAGCAGGGGCTAACACTGCTAGGAAAAACGATAGCGCTGAATACGAATGTATTCAGCGTGAATACCGATTATTCAAAGTGAATACGTTTTGGTTGTATCTATGCCTTCTCTCGATTTTTTTTTGCCTTTTGGAGACAAAACTTTTAAAAATGTTACTTTATCGTGATTAAGTAATTCGAAATGTTTATATTATCAAGAACTAAACACCAAAAAACAACGGGTTCACACAATCTTATTGTTCAATATGAAATACAAGGTCATGATCTAATGAAATATTTGACAGGTATGTTTTAAATAAAATTGGAACAAAGTATTTTCCCATGTTTTCAGCAATGCAGTCTCTATTGGTTTAAGATATTTTCAATCGACACTTAGATTTAGCACAGCCTTTCAACCACTCCATTCCTGTGTCAACACCACTCTAAATATTTTATACATTCTGAACACAAGCAAGTTATAGCGGGTTCTCTCAAGGGATAAGAATGCACACATGCATTTACATACAACTCTGAGGGTAGTCAAAGAAATACATTTTCGGACGAGAACCTCTCAGACATTCTAATGAGGTGGCCTTGTATTAAGAATAGGGCTTTTGGCACGTTTTGAATTTCGAAGTTTAGAAAATTTGGTTAGAGGAGACTCCTTGAATAAAAGAATTGGAGACAATTGGAGAGAATGTCAATTATTTTATTTAAAGAACACTATTTATAAGAAAAAATATTGCAAGACAAGTGGATTTTAGTGAATCTTACAGCAGACTCTCTAAAAAAGCAGGATTAGACTGGTCTAAGATTTTTCATAAACAACTTCAGTGCCAAGACCGTAGGTATTCTGTGAAAATTTCAAGTTATGTGTGAAGGTTGAAGAGATAGATGCCTGAGCCAGAACGTATCCAAATATAATAACGCACATCTGTGACGTGTAATGACAATGGCGAAGTATGAGTCACTCATAGTTAAAATCTACCCTATTTTACTCATACTACACCCCTTGTAATAGAAGCAGGGTGCATTCTTATAGATTATTAGCAGAACAAACCTTCGCACGTTCTTCCCAAATAAAATATAGGGACCATAGATAGATGACAATAATTGTGTGGTGTATATAAAAACTAAAATTTAACATTTCAACATTCTTTTACTTTACAATCATTCAGTTTCACTCTGGTATTTATACCAATAAAAAAATACACAGTTAATGTAACGACACTAATATTACCTCTATCGGGATATTTTACCACGATTTGTGATGTTTCGTTTATGTTTTTTTTAATATATTTCGGCACGGATTTTATTTTACATAGCCATGAAATTTTAAAAGCTTTAATGCAGAGACATCTCATAAACCAGGTGCCTGGAGAAGTAGTGCTGGGCCGGGGCGGCCAAGTTGGCATCACAGGACGCACTCCTGTGGTGTCTTGAGTGACGCGTATGGTGCAAGCAGAACCCATGACAGACTAAACAATGTGTTTAAGCTGTGATGTTTAGCTGTTCCACCAACTGTTTTTGCGGCATAGCATTCCACCAACTGCTTAAATCACCAATCACTTTGGTTCTATTAGTTATTTTGTTCAAGTATTCGCACAACTGGCAATACGGATCGGTATCTGGAGAGTCCTCGATGTTGTGATAAGAGTAGTGGTTGTGCCATTTGAAATAATCGTGGTATTTACTTTTATCTTGTATCAAAGCGCGCATTTCACGAACAACTCCCTTGATTCCCAGTTTCATAACATCTAGATAGATTCCGTCTGGCATGAACCTGTAAAAATATGTACATATCTTATGTGAATTTTCCAGCATCATTTTTTTATTTTGTTCAAAGAAGGTAGGTAACTCTACTCACCATGCATAACAAGTAGAGAAATTGAGACCTTTACTACATTTGGAATTAATGGACTAAAATGAGTTTCATTAGGTTTCTTGTTTTTTATAAATCTTACTGAGGAAAACCTCTACGAATTAGAATTATTCGACGACCGACTAACCTTCACACTGTCTGTCACACTGGAACGTACCCGATTTTTCACCTGTGTCATATTATGAGTTTCCTTATTGTATAAAAAATACATAAAGTACGTTTTAATAGGTTCGACTTTTATATTTCCTATTCTATTGAATCGTCACTATTATCCTTAGCCTAACTCCACTAAGTTTAGAACTCGGTTTAAAGTTACAGAAATGTTTCCTCTATTGTTTAGAATTTATAGGCTACTAATATATAGGAACCGAATTATTCTAGTGGCTAAATGTTACCTGGTATAATTAGCACCTCCGAAAACAACAGGTACAGCATAGTTATTTAGTGGTGTCAAGAGCTTTTCGGTTACGTAGTCTTCTGCGTTAGAGTTCTCGAATGCCAAGTAGAAGTAGTAATCCCTCTGAATCATATTTAAACATTCTTTCATTGAGCTGCGAGGGCATTGTTTCTCTCCGCATCTACCATAAATGTCCAAAGTCAGTCCAAATTGCACCAGCTCCATGAATATTTTGTAGGCAACTATCTCTCTTTTATTTACAGTATCACAGTTTGATACAAACCATGCAGCAGCTAAACGTTTACTTTCTAATTTATTTTTAATATTATCATTGATTGGTAACATTTCACTGTGACTCATCCATTGCATTTCTGTTTTAGGACCGATATGATGACCACTTTTATTCCTGATCGCTATATAACCAAAATTTATATCTGAATCTAGTTTGTAAGTCCAAGTTATATTGAAGGTATCGTCGACTATATTATTTTTATCAGGATAGTTACCCGATGACTCCATGCTGGCAAACACATATTTCTGTCCTTCATCGCGTTGTTGAGGTTCACTATAAATCCATGCCTCTATGAACTCTTTTGCATGAAATAGCAACACATCGAAATTTTTTACATCGCCTAAGCCATATTTGTTTGCTGTGACAAAACAGTTTGCCACTTGACATTTTCTGTCCGTAAATGTTTTCGTCCCTGTACCCATAAATACAAACGGTTCTGTTTTGGGACTTGTCCATTGCAATAAGTAAATCATGCCCGGCTTTCTTTCTATCCGTTCTACAATATCAAAAAAATATATATGGTGGTACACTATTAAAAACGTTAAGTAAGAAATTGCACAAATAACACATCGCACCACTGAGATCTTTCTGAATGGGCAGTTTCGCATGATTTGTGTTTTTTTATGAAATAGCTTATTATATCATTACACTGCGCACTAACAATCAAAGATACTATGTCTGCAGACTTTGATTGTACAGTTCAAGCAAAACTGACTGATATTGTTATCGGGCTCTCGAATCTTAAGAAAATTAACCTGATATACGTTTGTTTCACTTATATGATTTTGTAATCACAGAATCTAACAAGTGCGGTGCAACTCACGAAAGCCGCATGCCAACTGATTAAATTCTTCATACTTAACCGAACCAAGCACTCCACAACTACGTCACTCTTAATCATTCATTGTTCTAATCTAACGTATCATACATAATCTACGCATGTTCCTATAGCTATAGGCTTACACAAAAGGTATTCGATTCGCTCTTAGTGTAGATCTGAAACTTTTCATAAACGAATTACACCAATTCACTCGTTACTGTTCTTCTACCGTTTTTCTTTCTCATTGTCCGTTTGTCTTTTTAACGTTTTATCTAATATTTAGTTTTAGTGTACTTTCCGAGATAATTAATAAAAAATACCTGTAACTATTCTGTCACTGGTAACGAGAACCTCGCCAACCACAATTATTTCCGTATCATCAAATGCATCATACACAGCTTCGCTTGTACAAACAAGTATTGCTTTTAGTAAATTACAATGCGCAATGGACAATGCTTTAGTTTTTATGACCGTTATAAACTGTTGAAGCGATGAATCGTTAGTACTTTTCTATTCGCGTTCGCTTGAAGGGTGTTTGTTATTTACGAGTATTGTGTTTGCGAGTCAAAACAATGGACGTAAATTACATCAAAATTGCGTAGAGCCATAGAGCTTAGATTTGTGTTGCCAGTGGATGTTTTAATTGCGTTCGGAACGTTTAGGAATGGTTGTGATTTGTTTGGTCCTCACGTTTTAATCTTGCTCGTTGGAATTGCTGACGTTAGCGGAATTAAATAACTGGATATTTGCTCTTTTTTCTGTTAGTTTATACAAGAAGAAACACCTATATACATTAAAACAAAAAACTATTATATATTATACATTAAAACAAAAAACAGAACACGTCAATGTCGTTGTAGTTTACCTTTGACATTAATTCTCGAAATCATTGCAATGTATTTTTGCTTTTCATTGAACCAGTAGGCCAAGCACGGGGATGGTTCTCTAGGGTAGAATAGAGAAAAATTACGTCACTTTGTCATCGAATCCGTAAATTATATTAAATTCATTTCTTCAACTTCAATAATGTACGCAATGTATGACGATGCGATGTCATTATTGTCTATTCTACTCTAGAGAACAATCACCGTGCTTGGCCTACTGTTGTAGTACCTGTCCGCATTTATACTTAAAGGTACGTACTTAGTTGGACTCTCTCAAATTGATTTGTATTCTGCAAATATTTTTTTTTTCATTCTAAGAAAAGTCCCGTATTCTGAGATCTTTGTTGACTTCTATTCTAATCTTTGCATTACATCTCACTTGTATCTTCACCTAAGCTCGTACGTGGCACATGTTACTTGTAAACACAGCTTAATTGACTCTGGGATCACATTACATTTCCACTTCGCTCTGCTTGCTAACTTTCACTACACTACAGTAGTAGCTAGGTACTCATGTTTTGGGAACGTTTCGAGTACCTATCTTTTGATGAAGAACTGAAGGAAATTAAATCGAATAATTAAAATACGTCATGAAAATAGTATATAATATATATATATATATATATAAATAGAATAAGTATCCTGGGGTGTCCACCAACAAAGGCATCCCCCTGGTCCCTCCACACATTTTTTTCCTGAGAAAACTGGACCCAAGCTTTGTCATAGGTATCCAGTTTCTCACTTAAAGTTAAATACCTATATATAAAATCCTTACCTTTTGTTAAATAAATGATACTTTTTGTAAAAATAAAAAAACTCGCGCGAAGCCAGAGGCAGAAGCTAGTGAGCTCATATCCTTTACTATCTGAGAGAGAGAGAGATAAATTATTTTACCCTAAAACAAAACACTTAGAAATATCAAATACTTAGTCATAACATAACATTACTTACACTAAAACAGTCTTATTATCTAGGTGCATATATTAACATAAAAAAAGATGTTACATTGGTTAGAATTACTAGGGGTTGAGGGTAAAATGGGTGCCCTGTCTCAGCATGTTGCAGTTTTAAAGAATTTGCCCAATACTGCGCTGATTTCAGGCGGTTTGTTTGTTAGCAATACCTAGTTATGTAGGGACTCCTCTCATTACTTTGTTTAGTCTATACTCTAGTTACAACGACCCCCTTGTTCTTACTGTTCATTGAAATTAAGTGATTGCTCGGCGCTACTATAATCGTCCCACATCCGCGCCCGTATTAAATTAGAATAAAGATGCCTCCAAATCGGCATGACGTATTTTCAGTATTTTAATTATTAGATTTAATTTGTTTTAGTCTTCATCAAAAGAATATACTCGAAACGTTCCCAAAATATGAGTACCTTCTGACTTGTTGTATACAAATATGGAGCAGGGCTGGGCTGGACTGCCATAGTGGCGGGCACGTGGCTTCATCGTTTATTCATGGGCGGTGACTGCATACTGCGACGCGACGACGCCGCCGATTCGCTTGCAAAGATTTGATTGCTTGCAGTTAGATACATATTGTTGCGTGATACTCGTTATGTGATTCTCTAAAATCGAGTGAGGTCTAAAATTTTACGTTATTTTTTTAGTATTTTTTTTTCAGAGGTTTATTTTTTCTCAAAAAGAACAAACTAAAATATCTTGGTATCTAAAAATAAATATTACTTAGGTAAAGTTACGGTAGGTCTACGGCGTTTAAAAATCTAGACGACAAAGGTCACAAGCACGTATGTAGGTAACAAGTAAGTGACCCAACAAAAGGTAGGTACATAAATAGGATTAAAATAAAGTGGGTAGGCATAAATAAGATAAAAAAACCGTCCAAGTGCTAGTTGACTTGCACAAGAAGGGTTCCGTTCCATACTTGATATACTTTCGCAAAAAAAATAAGAGAAACCCTAAAAACAGAATTTTTTGAAAGGTCGCAAAAAAAGCAAAAATCCAAAATAACGGGGGCATCCATCCAAGTACTGACCGGTGATCGTTGTTCCACTAAGTATGGATGTTGCGCCATTTTTATTAAATTAATTTTATTTTTATTATTTCTTGTTAGCGGCAACTGTAATGCACACTCTGTAAAAAAATCAACTGTCTACCTTTTACGGTTCAAGAGATACACAACCTTAGCAAACGAAAATAAAAAAATAAATAAAAATAGCCGAAACAATATTTTTTTTGTGATATAAAATAAATATCCATATTAAAGGGATTTTATCCCTTTAATTTGTATATTTATTTTATATTTATTATTTGCTTTTATAGTGGCAAAAAAATACACGTTCTCTGAAAATTTCAACTGTGCCTCTTATGGTTCATGAGATAGAGCCCTCTGTCTGACAGATGGACGGACGGACGGACGGACAGCGGAGCCTTAGTATTAAGGTTCCGTTTTCGGGTATGGAACCCTAAAAACAGTGTGCGTCGCGTCGTCGTCGTCGCAATGCATGCCTGGCGCAATAAATCATGGAGTGGTTATTAGCTATTTTTGTTTTTGTATTTTGTACGTTAATTAGGATTATATTTTAAATAAGCAGATATAGGTTTGATTACCTATATCTGCTGGCTATCTGCTGGTAATAAAATAACTAAATATACTACGATTACGTATTAACTTATTATTTTCTACAATTTATTTAAAAATTTATTCTGCTGTCTTGGGGACGCCTCCGATTTGGTATTGATTGAGGTATCAATTGACGTACCTACAGATTGTTTATAACTGTGTGAAGTTAGCTCAGCTGTTTCAATAGTGAATACCTACTAATTCCAATTTAATTCTATCATTATAGTGTTAATTTTCTCTGTTAAATACGGTATCCTATGTTAAACAATTTCTATGTTAACTAATATATATTCTTTAAGTTTTGATTTAAAAATAGTGATGCTACTTGCGTCTTTTATTTCAACTGGAAGGCTGTTAAATATTTTTGTTCCATCACATAATATACTTCTACTTCCCAGCGTTGTTAGTCCACTGCTGGACCCAGGCCTCCCTCTGATAAGCGCCTTATTGGCTTTTATCTCACGGGGGCTACTTGCCCATAATCCCCACGCTGGGCATGCGGGTTGGGGATTGCAGTTCGGTGGTAGAATTGTTCTGCAGGTGGCGCTGCTGTCCACCCCCGGTGGATATCCCTTAGTTGCCTCTTACGACACCCGCGGGAAGAATTAGGGTGGTGCAAATTCTAAGCCGGCACAACACAGCATTACACTTCCTAAACTATTAGAAGAAGGTATCGGCTCCAGTAGATCCAGTAGGCGAACTAGGAATTCGTTACTCCAAAATATTACATCAAATTCAGTCTTCTCAACAGATTTTGAGAACATGTCAGGTACAGAGTTTCTTACTAACAATCTGACCATTGAAAACTTGAAGTTAACTTGCTTTGCTTCAAATCCAAAATGCAACTTTAGTCGTTTCCTAAACCTGCAACGTCAAACTTTCATTTAGGGTTCCGTTGTGAATTCCGCAAACCCTTACATGTCTGCGAATTGCGTGAGAACGTGCTTATGGGTTCCCGAGGCGGCTGTTATGAAGTTTCGACATTATTTGGACGCTTGTTAGAAATGATGAGAATGGTCGGCGTTGTCAGGACTAAGGAGGTACCTATGCAAGGAAAGTTTTAATTTCTGAACTTCAGTTTCTGGGAGGCACAATCTTATTTTTTTTAAATATAAGTAGAATCTACCTACCTATTCGCAGCGACTTAATATTGTATGTGTGTTCTTGGCTTAAAAAAAGTATATACTTAGATACAAAATATTCATAAAACACATTTATAGAATATAGAATACAGCAGAATAAGCTGCGCCCCGCGGCTTCGCTTGCATGGAAATTGAGTGCAAGTTCCTACTTACTTCTATGGCTCAGAGACCCGAAGTGTGTCTTGGCCTCCGACAAGAGAAGTCGCCATTTCATTCATTCATTCATTTGAATCGAACCAAGGAATAATAATTTTCCATAGAAACTTTATCACCCTTTTTAACCCCCTTTAACAAAGGATTTTTGAAAATAAGATTAGCTTAAATATGTGTTATTCTAGAACTTAAACTAGCTACATACCAAATTTCATCTAGCGCAGTCTGCGTAACAAACATAGTTACGCAGACTGCGCTAACCACAATTTTTTTGCAGATTTATACAAACTTGTCACGAATAATTTGGAGATAATATTATACCTAAATGCGAAAGTTCGTGTGAATGTTTGTTACCACGAACTCCGTAACTACTAAACCTATTTTCCAAATTATTCGTGACAAGTTTGTATAAATCTGCAAAAAAATTGTGGTTAGCGCAGTCTGCGTAACTATGTTTGTTTAGCAATATCTAAAGGATGCGGGTTCCAGTCCCGTCGAAGTCGACAATTTTTGGATATTATTTGAGTTATTTTAGATTACCCCGAGTGTAAAGGCTTACGCACTATATTATTAAAAAACTTTAATATCTAAAGTGTTGGGTAAGTACATATGTACATTTAAATGTAATTTTTCTATCATGTCTTTACACCATTTTATTTTTAACTTAGCAGTCTTTTACATGGTGTAAAAACTAGTTCCTTATCTTCATAAACATTGAAGCACCACAAGCAAATTTGAATTAAAACTAAGTAAGTATTTCATTTATTGTTTGGCCATTAAAATACATTAGACTTTTTGTGTTTGTGTCGTCTTAAAATAACAGTAGGTAATTGCTTTGTTAGCAATTTCTTTTTTTATTATGTACGATGTTTACATAATGCGGCGCTCAATTGATATCAATAAACATTTTTTTCTGGGCAGGTGCTTACTTATAGATGGCGTGCGGGGGTCAAGCCACTGGGTAGGTTTAGTACCTACCTACTTACCCAGTGGCATGAACCTCGCGCGCTTATGAATATTATGGACCTATTTACAAAACAAATATAATTTATCAATCACGTCCATAACAAGATCTCCGCCTACTTTCGCGACAAGATTTACTTCCAATCTGGGAATATATTAAACATTTCAACAAAATATGTCACTAAGCACTTAATGTTTTTATCACAGTTCACATTCGGAGACCATAAAACGGTCGAATCAAAACGCCTTGGCGCTTTTTCATCGCAATATGGCGCATTCCATCCTTAACGGGCTTAAATTTTATATGCTCTACGTTCCGTAATACGTATTTGACTTCTAAAATAACGTTTCTAATTCGTCACTCGCCTATAGATAGACGAACATGATGTTCAACGTGTAAAGAATTTTCTAGATTCTTTAGGATACTTTATAGGCTTATACACTGTAGAAGCTCATGTAGGTATCGTCTGCAGTCTGTACCTTTAAATATCACCACCACTGGAATCAGCTGGACGGCCAAGCCCTCAGATTCCGCTAACAACGAAACACTCAACACCGCCTCATGTTTCAAATTGTGGCATAACTAAAACACAAAAACCGCCAAGGGTTTGTATACGTGACGTTCTTCTTAGTTTCCTCTATCTGTATCTACGACTCCTAAGTTCTTAGTTTCCTCTATCTGTATCTACGACTCCCAAGTTCTCTATATCTACTAGTTTTGTACGACCCTTGTCTGGATGGACGTCACAAATTACGTCGTTCTCGTCTCGTCACGTCCGTAGCCGGATCTCGGAAAGCTTTAGCCTTTTACTTATATCGTGATAACTTTGTAAGGGCTCACCATGTCCTAAAATTTAGTTTAATGTTGTGTCTCGTTCATTTGATTATTTTTGTAATTTTCACAGTAAATTTTCCGTAACTAATTTAATCGAATGATGTTAATTTTCGTACTCATGGTTTCTTCGATACAGGCTTAGCCTAGTGAAGAAATCAACATACAAATACAATTTATAATAGCTGTCTGCGAATGACTTAATTAGTTGCTCTTCTTTAATTTTTTTTGTGTGTTAATTGAGACTCTTCCTAATAAATATATTAGGTCCTTACATATGAAATTGGCGTTTTGTATGGGAGGAACAAAAAGTCGAATATTTTTTAATATAATATATTTAATTAATCAAAGTATGAACCATTATTTTCTATGCACTTTTGCCATTTTATAGGTAGTTCATTGATCCCTTTACTAAAAAAACCAGTCGGACGGGAATCAATAAAATCTTTGAAGGCGATTTGGACTGCCCCATCGGAGTTGAATTTTTTCCCTTGCAAGAAGTTATCCAAATTTCGAAAAAAATGGTAATCTGTTGGAGCAAGGTCCGGGGAGTACGGAGGATGTCTTAGACTTTCCAATTGAAGCTCTTCTAATTTAGTAGCCGTCTGTTGCGCAGTGTGTGGTCTAGCGTTGTCGTGAAGCAGCAGTGGCGTGGAGCGATTGACCAGCCTAGGTTGTTTAGCCGCTAGCTTTTCCATCATGGTTTGCAATTGCTGACAATAGACATCAGCCGTAATAGTCTGGCCAGATTTGAGAAAACTGTAATGAACAATACCGGCACTAGTCCACCAAACGCTTACAAGTAACTTTTTTGGGGTTAATTTTCGCTTGGGGCAGGATTTGGCTGGCTGGCCAGGATCCAACCATTGCGCTGAGCGCTTCCGATTATCGTAAAGAACCCGTTTTTCATCACAGGTAATGATTCGGTTTAAAATACCTTCATTATTGTGCCGGTTTAGTAATGTAACGCAGCAGTCGACGCGCGTTTGCCGGTTTGCTTCAGTCAATTCGTGAGGTACCCACCTTTCAAGCTTTTTAATCTTCCCAATTTGCTTCAAGTGAATTAAAACAGTTTTATCACTAACATCGCAGCCTGCAGCTAACTCGGACGTGGTTTGCGATGGATCCGCTTCCACAATAGCCTTCAACTCTTCATTATCAACTTGAGTCTCAGGCCGTCCACGGGGCTTGTTCTGCAGGTCAAAATTTCCAGAACGAAAACGTTGGAACCAAAAACGAACTGTGTTTTCTTTTGCAACACGACCGCCATACACATCATTCACCCTTCGAGTTGTTTCCGCAGCACTAGTGCCACGGCGGAACTCGTACTCGTAAATAATGCGATATTTTAAGTTTTCCATTTTGTAAAATGAGTGACGCAAACAGAAAAAAACAGAAGAAAAAAACAAATGAATGACGATCATCGAAGCACAAATACATGAGTCTATAGCTGTACAAATTTGAATTTGGAATTCCTTACCAAAGAGGAGAAATTTGTGATTAAAGTGGCCAGTACGAAAAACGCCAATTTCATATGTAAGGACCTAATATATACCTCTTAATCTAATATCTTGTTTTATACAGAGTTAAGAATGTGCACCTAATGTTAATTTACCTATTTCTTTTGCTGTAAATACTTACTTACTTTTTTTTTACTTATACTTCTCTTAAAATATTTAGTCTGCTAAAAGTTCTAAGTTTTAAGTTCTGTCTCGTCCAGATTATGAAGCTAATATATTATTTTCATACTTTTTTTAATCTTTATTGGCAAAGAAAATTACAATTCAATAATAAAAACAAATTAAAACTAGCATTTACAATTGAAACAATTAAGCTAACTGCAGACTGTTGCAAACAATCTACAGGTAGTTCAACTGATCCATATCAATACCAGTCGGAAGCGTCCCCAAGGCGCTGGCTGCATTGTCCCGCTGCGCTGTATGGCAATGCTGATGCGCTGCGCCTGATACTCACCAGCTCTCGGGTCACGCGTCGATGATTATATTATTATTATTTTTATGATAATTTTTATGCTTTTGTAGAGACTGAAATGCTGTGAATGCGGCGTATGCATAGTGGTAAAACATAGCTACTCACTACCTCGACCATATGCTTATGAATTAAAAAAAAAATTGTGACTGACATTTTGCGTGCTAGCCATATTTAAACCTAGCTATAGTTGGTCGTTCTGTGCTAGATATTTTCCACAAAAAACCTCTGCTTAACTATACGAACATTTGCAGAAGTCCTCGTTACCGAAGCTTGTTTAGATAAAACGACGTCGTTTATTTCTAGACGGCTTACTGGATATTCAAGATGGTTGAGAGAAATTCACGGAAATGGTAAATAAAACATCTAAAAATCGTTAAGGATTATTCAGTGGGTTATCTATGTTGTCCAGAAATTCATCAAAAAGAGGACTCTGATTTTGTTAACTATTATTCAAAATTAATAGATCCACGTTGCGTTACTTTGCGGAAATCCATTTAGGATATTATTTTTAATAAAAATTCCGCGCAAGGTTTCTAGGTTTTGCGTGGAATTGTTACTAAGTGGTATTAAATCTAATATTTTTACTATTATTCAATTAAGTTTCTTTGTTAGAAAATGAAAAGCCGGAAATATCAAATTAAAATGCTTTTCCGTGGTTCTGTTTATCCAATTCATTTGCTACTGCAATCATCACAGCAAAACTACTTTCAGCCCTTTTCGTAATGAAGCAAGCAACCAAGTGTAGGAGTCTGTTTCAGTTCCCAACTCACATTCTTCTCTGCTTTGCCCTACTTCACAGATGTACGAGCGACAACGCCTGCATTTGCGAAATAGCAAAACAACAAAAACGTGTTAATTTATTCGCGGCTAAAAGGGGACGCGCGGGATGCTAACATTAAAATTTGAGTCTCGTCAGGTGTTAAGTCCATAATTTCCCAGGGGAACAATCCAGGATCGCAATTTAAGGGTTTCATAAATGGCATCTCTAATTTTTGCCGTTGGTTGTCAGTCTTAGACTTCGTTTTATATAATTTGCTGTGACCCTGAAATCCTACCGATTTCGAGTTTGGAACTGTTTAACATTAATGCTTATTAAAAAGTTGAGGAGTTTTAAGTGGTTACTTAGTGCTGCACAGTTTGATATTTTCAATAAAATTATTAGACTGACTTACAATATAATAGTCTGAGGTTTTGGTATTGTAAATAGTGAATTTTGTTGATTGGCTCTTTATGTCAAATCCTATATAAAACAAACTGTATTTTGTTCACAGGTATGACCAGCGCCTGATGCATAACGATCAGCAAACACCTGAAGGTACTGTGTTCCAACAGTCAGTCATTTATTTTTCCGAATAACGATGATTTTGCCTACATAAATGAAAACTACACTAACTTCGTAAAGTAAAATTTCATAGAGTAAACTTGCCTCTGAAAACTTATGCATGTAGGTACCGCATAAGCTCGTCGAAAGTTGAAAACTTGAAGCTCAGAAAGACTGAGTCTTCAGTTATGCAAACTTCTTACTTTGGACTGCGTTCTTAGTCTTGCCGGGCAAGAATTCTTGCTGAATTTACTCCTGTTTTCTGGCCATTCTCGCCCCTGACGGGAGGTAAACTTGAATCTTAAAATTTCCATTTGAACCTGAGCGGAACACTCAAACTTTGTGTTCGGGCTAACGAACCTACAGTTTGTTAACCGTGTTACCTACAGGCAGGCAGTGGATAAACTAGCTTTTGTTGGGAATAAACTCATTATGAACGTTGTGCAAGATAGGTAGTCGATTTACTGTTGTAGAAGGGTTAGTCACTTCGGACCGCAAGATGTTGGATCGCGCGAGCCCAAGTGAAAATCTATATAAATTTTATCTATCTATTATAAATATAAATTTGAAAGTAACTCTGTCTGTTTGTGTGTCAGTCTGTTATTTTTTCACGACTAAACGGCTAAACAAATCTCAGTGAAATTTGGCAGGGAGGTAGATGGTATCCCGGGGACGGACATAGGCTAATTTTTATCCCGGAAAAAAGCGTGAAATACATCAATATTTTTATAATATCTTCAACCCGCGCGGTTTCAAAACTCAGCTTGACGATAAACAGTCGCCAACCAAATATCATTGTTATGAGAGTAAATGAAAGATTATAATTTTTATTGATGAGACTGAGAATCTGTACCCATTTCTGGTTACTTAATCATCATTCATAAGTGTCTAAGACTTTTGCAGCTAAGAAACATGAATGCGTGGACACTAATAATCTCATCTAGTAAAATACCTAAAATCCAAGGGGATTTTAAGGTATTTTACTATCTTCGTACTTATTACTTTTACTTACGACGTCGCAGGAAGCATTATAAACCAATCAATGCGTTTATAATGCTTCCTGCTACGTAGAAGGTTGCGAGTTCGATTCCCGCCGAAGTTCAAAGTTAATAGATCCGATTTGAAAGTGTTTTTACCGGGTGTTTTCTATGTACTTAAAGTAAAACGATATCTATTACTTTGTATGTACGTGTGCCCATGTATTTTTAAGTATATCAGTTATCTAGTAGGTGCGTACCCGTAACACTAGACTATGCGTACTTTGGGCTACATAACTATATGGCTAGATAATGCTGTGTGGATTATCCAGCAATATTTATTTATTTTATCCGTTTTAATTATTAGATAGATACTCGTAGATAGATGATACTTTTATTCATCACCTTATACAAAAATAAAAATGTAAACCAGATAGTACTAATTAAACATACTATAGGGAACTGCAATGGAACCGGCGGCCTTATCACTCAAAGCGATATGGTTAAAGATTATTCAGCTTTCTCAAATTTTTTGCTGATGGCCTTCAGATCCATCTCTACAATATTTTATAGACTATCAAATAATAATAATAATGCTGGACAATCCACACAGCATCATCTAAATAATCATAATGTTTTATTCACAAACGCAAAATCTAAGCTCTGAAACTGCAAATTGCTTCAACATTGTGGACCGGCATCATGTGGTCACGGCGACTCCTGAGTGTGGCTTCAAACTTTTACACGCTGAACGGGCTAACGAACTGGGAGGGTACCGTACAAAGTTTATGTTGCATGTATGCATGTATGTACTTATATTATGGTACCTACATTTGTTATTATTGTTTGCGTCAGTTCTATATGTATATTATTTAGATAGCTGGATTTTTAAAATGTATATTTTACTAGCTGAAGCGACACAATATTGTCCTGACCAAAAATAAAAAAGCTTTCGGGCACCTTTTGCATTTTCTCTACTGGTTACCAACAGCTTACCTATAAATTATTATGTAATTTGACAAAGATAAACATTATCATAAAAAGATCAAAACAAAAAATTATGTGAAAGTAAAGAGGCTGATAATTATAAGTAGGACCGCTAAAATCAGAAGACTTAAAAGAGACAAGATAAAAAACAAGGTCATCCATTACGGATGTATGCGGGTTTACTAACAACCTTATTTGTGTTGAAAGAACACCAACGTTTCATCCCTTAACGAGGGACTTCATTAAGGTGTGTACGCTACGCGTCGCGCCCGTACCGCGTCGTCGTTGCTGATGAAACGTTGCGGGATGAAACGTAGGTGTTCTTTCAACACAAATAAGGTTCGTAGTAAACCCGCATACATCCGTAATAAATTTATAAAACTACGATATTTTTTATAGTAAAATAACAAGGTCATCTGCCAGAACCCCTCTGCCAGAGCTCGTCTACCTTCTTAATGATATTTGACTTGAACCCTCTCGCTAGCTTATGTAGGACTATCCACCTACTTACCTACACCTTATTACCTACTCCACCACCTATTCAAGTAAATGGACTCTGAAGTATCACATAAGCTATTCTGGCTCGTTACCTTCTTGCCACGTAATCTAGGATATATTTTCTATTCATAGGGTTACAAAGCTGTCTATAGCTTCAAAAGCTTTGCTCATTCGGTTGAGAAATCCACTGACCTCTTTAGCAAGCGACTTCGATTAATAACTTCCCTATCAAATCTGAGTTTGAGTTCAGCCGAAGGGGAACTGAGTCCGATTTCATTTACTTTTTAATTAGTTCACTTCGCGACAGGCTCTGGGTAATAGACACTTGTATTTCCAGTCGCAAACGGATGATATTGGGATCACGTAGCAGATTGTGGATGGAAATTGGCACCAGGATGGTCTTGCGGCTTGGTTATTTTGATAGTCAAGTAGGTACATGTGTTTCACCTTTATATCCCTGGGTCCACACCTAAAAGGTCCTGATACTATTTCACTATAAAAACTATTGTAGTCTCAGTAGTTCGGTTGTCTAATTGAACCGGACTTTTGAGCCTGTTTTGCAACGTCGGTGTTGATGATACTTTGCCGGCTTATTGTACTTATCGAAATATTTTCTTTGAACAAGTGACAGCCAATGTCTAATGTGACAGCAAATTATGTCAAATTTATTTGTGAATGTTCGTAGTTAACCCGCTTATATCAATAATTGACCTGATTTTACTTTGACATCCCGATCGAACCCGGAAAAAAACCGGCTAACTTTTTCTAACGGATCGCTTTTAGTAAGCGATTAAGTATAGTGAAAATGGTGTTCATCAAGTAGGACCTTCTTCTCCATATCTTTCATTGAAACATATTCTGTTACTTGATCTTGCACTTTCGTAGCTTTTATAGATTTTCTCCATTCTTTGGATATACTATGTGAAGCATTGTTCGCAACGTGACTGCTCCATCCGTCTTTGTTTCCTCGACATGTCTTCTGTTCTGAGCTCTATTGTACTAAGGAGATATTGCAACTTGAACGAGTAATAAATGATTTGAAAGATCTCTGACGCTCTCTAAACAATTATAAACTTTTCAAGAATACTTTGGATGAGTTTGAGTTGTTTGTTTTGGGGATGACAGTTGAGTGGTTGTAACTTTCAATTTCCTAAACGCTCAGAGTATAGATAGATAGATAATTATTTATTGTACCACACAAAAACAGAAAACAATACAGAAATAGATGCTAAGAGTAGATGAAGTACAAAGGCGGCCTTATCGCTATGAGCGATCTCTTCCAGGCAACCTTGGGATGGACTGGACATGTAAGAACAGACGGTGGCACTCGAAGAATGAAAGAAAACAATAATAGTTAAACTACAAACATTATAATAAACTTACTATAGATACTTACTCGTACTTAGTATAGATGAAAAAAACAAAAAAAATTACATAATGTTGTAAAGTGAATGCTTAGCAAGTACTTAATTTAGTAAGTAGTAAAAAACACAATTTATTCTTGCCTTTAACAAAATTTTCAATAAGACAGAATTCTACTTTAAAACAACCATCGTTTGAACGATTTGCAAAATATTTTACCATTCTGAGTGCCTGTACAGTTTTATTAAAATAAATTTAAGAATATTCTGGTATTGATACTTCAGAAATACTATGCAAAACATCATATTTTTTATGTTGTCACTTCTCACGTCTCTACGTTCACATAATTTTATGAATCTACTTGAATAATGCTTCATTATTCAAAGGGTTGTTCGACTAAACACATCAAAAGCCACGGTCTGGCTGTTAGTCCGTAATGGACCGAGAGCGATAGGGTTAGCCACTCGAAGTCCACTCCGCTCGTCTAGGTGGGCTTCACAATGCTGACTCAGGTGGAAGACTGTGCTCTTAAAGCCTAGTATGGATAGGTCGATAACCTTTTGGAATACCTGTATTCAAAGACTTGAAATTCACATTGCGTATAGAATAAAAGTTAGAATTTAAAACGAAAAGTTATAGGTTACCGTTTCGTATATATACACTAAAAACCCATGGTTTATATTTGGGAAACACTGTATAATAAAACCGTCATGCACAAAATCCAAAATAATGAATTCCTGATATCGTATGTATTCTTACAATAACGGTCTGAAATCATTCATAATAAAAAGTTTTACGCGATGATGGACAAATTTATTTCGCCCGAGAATTTAATTTGTTACTGAAATCGATTATTAGTAACCCTCTTATGATTTATTTTAATCATAAAATTATGGTCTGCGTAAAGCTTTTATATTATAGGTTATTGCGAAGACCTTTTGTTAGAAAGGATTAATATGGGTCCACATACAAATTTTACCCTTACCTACCCCGTGAATTCTTGTGTAAGTATCTAAGGCTTGTATATTAAATTCCGCATAATTTTAGCTTAGTAATGTTTCTTTGGTGGCATGACGTAACGCCTCGCTACGAGATGGGAACCATTTCTTCGATCGTAGTTTTGCTTTATTCATGAATTCTATGCTACGAATAAGTAAATTCTATGTTACAAATCCCGTCTTCACATTCGTTTGTCCTATGTAACGTTATAACGAGTTGTGCCGGTCACGGAGTAAGAATCGACCCCTCCAACTCAGCTCTTGGATATCGTAAGAGCCAACTAAGAGTACCTACCAGGAGGAAAAAAAAACCGCCAAGTGCGAGTCGACTCGCTCACGAAGTATTCCGTACAGTAATAATCAAGAAACTTTTTCAAAAACATAAAATTTTCACTTGTTCGGAGACACCTTTAAATTTTCAAATTTATTATATTTTTAGTATTTGTTGTTAATATAGTTGAAGTTTACTTATATAAAGAAAGTTTCATATGTCTACCTATTGTGGTTCGAAATACACCTTTGACAATCGACAAGCAAAAACAGCCAAATAAAACACGTTTTTTGTACGGAAGCCCCCTTTAATTTGTATATTTATTTTGTTTTTATTTTGTGCCGTTATAGCGGCAAGAGCAATACACATTTTCTCAAAGTTTCTACTGTCTACTTCTTACGGTTCATGAGATAGAGCCCTGTGACAGACTGACGGACGGACAGACGGGCTGCGGTGGCTTAGTAAAAAAATCCAAAAACCGTTAAAAATCCTTCAGTCTAGTTTTAACACCTCCACTGCGATCAAAGATTCGCTTACCAAGCGGGGTGAATGTGGTGATTGTGGTATAACCATACCAACCTTATCTGGTGCTTCATTCGTGCTGATCAGGAGTACATTTTTAAATTCAAAAAGCTTTGCTTGGCCTCGAATTAAGCCTTAACTTATATAGCAAAGAAGCATTACGATAAACCTTCAGTTTTTTCCGTGCATTTTGTGTCCTTAGTACTTGAAATATTGATTGTCGATGGTATGGCATGATACATTCGTGATAGTACATGAATGGCAATTTTTGTTTTTAATTCGTTGATATTAATGGCTAATTTTACTAAATTCCCGCTAAAATGAACTGAAAAACTATAATAGACAATACAAAGACACAATATAAACAATACATTAATTTATTTTACAAACTGCTTCAGAATTTCACAGTTCCTTCCGATTCTTCAAAATAACGACATACACACTGACTTTCTTTTAAGGATTATGGAATCTACATTCCATCCATGTCGTGAAGCCCTTTCCAGGACAGGTCTAAATGTTGGACCAGTTCAAATGACTGAGGTACTTTATATGTAGGTACATTTTTTTTGCTGGGTAAACTACACAGCGTTTTCTAGCCCCACGCTAAGCAGAGCTTGTGTTATGGGTACTAGATGACTGAGATACTTAATACAATACATTACATAGACAGATATTTATTACTTTACATATAAATACTGATGGCGATGTATAAATGTATACAAACAACGTGTAATCGCGATGAAAATAAATCCGATAAACTTGACGGTATAATATATAATATAACACAGAGTGGATGAACGGGCATAATCTAGAAATAAACTTCCCATGACTAAAATAATGTCATTCCACCCCTACCAAAAATCCGCATCAAAAATCAACTACACTTATAAAAATAAACCTCTACAAAGCTTCCTAGGCCTAACAATTGTTTCCACCATGCGCAAGCGGAGAGCATCTCTGGTGCGCAGGGTGTGGACCAGCTCCAACAGCATTCTGAGCGTGTTCGCTAATAGGTTTGACTGCATCTACATATATGTATCACACTTCAAGGATGCACGCTTATACTAATAGTAATAATATAAAACACAAAATTGACAAATAATTATTTTATATATTATTTTTCTTTGTTTTGATTATTGTGTTCAATTTGATTAATGTTATACATAAATGTGTTCTGTAGGATAATGTAACTCTTTGATGGTTTATGTACCAATTCTATTTTATTTTATGTATTTAAGCTATGGACCTTGTCCGAAATAAATTTATTATTATTATTATTTTATTAATTGACACGAATCTAAACTGGGTACCACGTACCCTAATAATTAAATCGAAATTATCCAGCTTGACATACGCCCTCCGCGAATTTAAGAAAATAACAGACTTGAAAAGTTCCCTTCCATTATTACGCCAGTGCCCATATCCACTTATCTATCATACTCCGTCATCCTGGGGAAACAGTACCAAAGCAAAAAGCAGACTAACGAAGCAAAAAAAAAAAAATTAAGATACGTACGTATAAATTTTTTTTTGCTAGGTATGGATTCTTTTCAAACATAGATCAAACAGACAGCTGTAAACATTACTTCCAAAATTTTAAGATACTAACCTTGCCCTGCATATAAGTGCATGTAAGTACTTGTAAGGTGTAAATTCGAGATTTAAAAAACATAAAGAATTTTATAAAACTCGGGAAGAAACTTACACCTCTCGCTCCATACGATATACAAAGTAACTTCAGTCATAGTTTGAATGGTCTAATGCGTGTTTGGGCCGAAGTGAACCAAAAATCAAAGTCACTATTTTATTTCCTAGTTTTAGTAATGTTATTTGATATACCCAATTAGTCCTGTAAGTTCAACACTTCAGTTTAATGACTTTGGCGTCTTATAACCGTACGGGATATAACTAGACCTACTATCTAAAAATTCCTATAAACTGTGCACGCGCCATGCTCCATCATCATAAATTAATCCAATGGCTGCATTACGGGATCACTAATTAGACACGATAAGCGGATTAGGGGTACTTGTCGACGTGAAACACTAAGCCGGCAGTGATTGGGTTATTGACACACTCGGTTTCACAATGCACTCCGTTCATCGGAGGTGAGGTGAAGTGAGGTAAGTAGCTTCAACATAGAGTATGTTGAAGCTACCATCCTGGACTGGTTATCGCACTAAAAATTATCACGAAATTTTGGATGTTCGTAACCCCTTCACGCCCAAACTGAACTGATTGAACTGAAATTTTGGATCCAGGTAGTTCTTGGCCTGTAAAACAAATGCGACTTTTTTTAAATCGGTTCCCATGGGATGGGAATAGCCTTTAGACGTTTCTATGCAAAACAACGCGTGCGAAGCCGCGGACTGAAACTAGTTATTTATATTCATATATTCAGATTTTCTGTTATTTACTGAGTTCAAGTACCTTCCGCATCTACTATGCTTGATATGCTGCTTGGTTCGTTCCGTGTTAACGCTTTCACTGTCCAACCTTAGCAATGCTACTGGCAAGGGCGCGGGCGCGTCGCGACAAGATATGCTACATCTGCGTCATGGGCACATGGTTTATAATGAGGGTATAGCGTTTGTTAGCCTTCAATTATCCCATATAATCTAGGACAACAATTCTCTCCAATTTCAGGCACTAAGATCAGACAGTTTGTTTCAGCTTTTAATATCATCAACGGATAACCACAAAATCGCGAACAATCCCGACGAAAGTTATGATATCATTAAATAAACATATTGCTTACAGAGGCCTCATAAAACCCGACATATTGGTTATAACGCTTAGTCTCGAACATGCGGCTATTTCAAGAAATCGCCATGCTAGAGTTGGGACAGCATCTAGAAAGGCCGGAGAAGCAGCATGACTTTTATACTCATGTATGAGAAGATACTCATGAAAATCAAATTTGCAAGTATTAGATTCCTTATAGAAAAGCTTGGTCCATTTCAAGCTACAAAGTGGTCAAACACTGTATCCATACTAATATTATGAATTCGAAAGTCATTCTCTGTCTGTTATCTTTTCACGCCTGAACGGCTGAACGAAACTTAATGAAATTTGGCAAGGAAATAGATAGATTCCTAGGGCCTTCCCCGGGATTCTATCTAAAATAAATAAATAAATAATGCTAGACAATCCACACAGCATCATCTAGCCCCAAAGTAAGCAAAGCTTGTGTTATGGGTACTAGATGACTGATAAACTTAATACAATACATAACATAGATAGATATTTTTTTTATTATATATAGAAAATACCCAGAACACCCGGAACAAATATTTGCAGATCGTACAAACATTTGTCCCAAGGCGGGAATCGAACCCGCAACCTTCTGCGTCGCAGGCGGACCTTCGTCCGCCGCGCCACATCGGTCGGTCATCTATTGCCTTACATACGACGACCCAGTGCCAAAGCCACGTTTCTTTTTATGTTTTTATAATTATGTATTCTCTAAGGTATTTATCACATGGGCCCTAGTTAAGTTACTTTGTACTGTGATGCCTGAAATAAATGATAATTATTATAGACCATTTTAATCTCAAGACAAAGCGTGCGAAGTCGCTCGCAGCTGCTAGTATGCACTAAAAACAATATTTGAATGTCCTACAGTTAAACAAAACAATTTTCTTTGATCTACTTTTGGCCGGACCAAAGTTTAAACTGTTTATTACCGGATTAATCTAACACAAGCCAGCTCTACTATCGATATTTCTTTGAGCCACTTTATTGAAATTCTGCACGGCAGCAAAGTTTTGATCACTCGCTCGGAATGTAAGAAAGTTACATTGATTCCAATCTCTGTCTTTCATCTCTTTCGCATTTCAGATAAGGTTGTTTTTGCAATGAAAGAGAGGAAGTTATCGGAAGTTACTTTTGGACGTTGACGGTCTCTAGGTTTATCTGTTCGCTAAGCTACTTTTAGTGGTCGTGAAACAATATGAGAGCTTTTCTTCTCTTGTATTATGTTTTGAATAGGTAATGGATCACCATTACCTATTCTAAACGTATACGGATCACCGTAGACCGTTTAGATTCTGTAAAACGCACGTTTCTTTTCTACGGACACGTTTTATGGTTATTTATATCCCAAGGGAACTAATTTATGGGACAAAAAGTAGCCTATGTTCTATTCTAAGCTTACAACTACCTGTATGTAAAGTTTAAGCCCGATCCGTTCAGTAGTTTTGGCATGAAGAAGGAACAAACATTCATACATCTTAACATCCAAACTTTCGCATATATAATATCAGTGTGTTCCAATTCAATTCGTTTATTCATGTCAGACATAGTAAATTATCAGACTATCGGAGCGGCATCTTTTGTATTTTAGATTTTGCGGATATTTTTGGGATTAACGTTTTTGAGTCCATTGCTTAGGAGTGAGTATTCTAAGACTCTCTAATACATTACATTCAGGCTTCCTTTGTCTTTTGCCTCCTTTGCCCAAAAATAAATTAGAGAAGACATTTGCTTAAACCTTGCATTGGTATCTACCCTTAGTAGGTACAACCCCTACTATAATAAATCGGTATTTAACTCTCAGTTTTTCCGCTTTAATACGAAGACATCGGTATTTCGGTAATGTACGTTATCTGTCCCCTCTACGAGAATTTATCGGGGGTAGCGAATAACGCGTAATAATGAGAATTGGGGACATGTAAGCTTCTGCTGTACTGACTGATCTGTGAAAATTTAACAAGCAAAAATAAAACTAAGTGCTCTAGTTTTTCAGTGTTCTTTTGCTTGTAGAAAATGTAGCTTTGTTGAAGTTCTTTGCTTATCCGTGCGTGTAAAGTCCTATCGTCTTGGTGTGCCAGGAAGTAAAAACGTTGGTGCCACAATGTACAGTATTCTTGACCTTTCCATGCGTCAAACGGAGCGGATCTTTACAACTTTGGAGCCTACTTGTCCTTTACTGAGGGTTCCTTGAAATAGCTTGTGTACAAATGCGTACAAAAATCTTCTTTGCATACCTACATGTATCTATCTGTCTCTTGAAATAAATGTGATTTCTTATGACCCGTGAAAAATCGTTCACATCAAATCGATTTTGGATTCCACCGTATAAAGGCTTAAGAAATATCTTTGACGTAATCGAAAAATCAGCAAAAGTCATAAAAACAAATCGATAACACGAATTTAACCCTCCGTTACATCCCTCCATTTTCCGCATTTTGATTTTCCGTTGATTGGGTTTAAAATACCCCCCGCTATTTTGATAAGTCCCACAACAAAATGGTGCTCGGACCCCTATGAATATGAAATGGATATTGATAGCAATATGTAAGTGTTTGGTTACGGTTATTATCAGTTCCCTTATGGAGGTATTGGTGATTGTGGGACGTGCGACCCGTGTACGTATGACGTCACAGGAAGCATGCAAAGGGTTAAATGACTTTAAATTTTTATGAACCTACGTTATCTATAGTTGAAGGTATGGGAAGTTTCAGTAATAATCATCGAAACATCTTTTGGGTGGGATATTTGGGTCGCAGCACCAAAGTAAATCCTATCTAAATGAGGTAGACTTTTCGGTCGAGTTTTCGGCTTGGGTTGTATACCTATGTTAGTTCTCAACGGAACATATGCTACCTACCTGTTTACATATTTAATACGTACATATTATAGTTACTAGATATTAAACTCATTGGTGAAACATGTAAAATAATCTGCTCTCACGCAGGCCACCAAAAATTAAAAGTATTTGAAATTAAATAATAAGTTTATTTTGGTACTTTTAACTAATGGGAAACCATTTTATTTATATTTAACAGAAAAATTTGCGTGCCAAAAATGTACCCAATCCAATGATGTTACGACTTCTCTACCGGGTTTACAAACTAAAGTTTTCCGACCGTGTTTTAGCAAACTTTTCATGCGCTCGAAATTCTGTCGTTCTTTTTAATTTAAACAATATTTGTGCCTTAACAAAATCGACTTTGTTCCCTTGGGATTAGGGTGTGTTTAGATGCTTGAAGTATGATGCATGTTTTCATTTTCACGTAGTGACAGCTAGGGGAGACGTGTGACGGGAGCCTCGAAAATCCAATATGACAAATTCAAAGATACGTGATTGGAATGAGTGAGTTGTGAATTTATTTTTGCAATGTTGGATGCCTTGCGTACACCTGGGTCTCGGAGATGAATTTAAAGAAATCAGGTGAAATGTAAATGCTGATTCAGGTATGCCTGTTGAATTATAAATCAGGTCGGAGCAGGCGTTTTTACTTCATAACAATGGTTTCTTATCAGTACCTACTTCGACAAATCGTAAAAAAAATATTTTTAGCATGTTAAGTTTTGTGAATGTTTCAAAATTGGCTATGATAGACGAACTCGTTCAATTTATATGGGTTTCGTTAGTGTCACTTGTCACCAGGACCTCCAAAAATAGCATTATATTAAAAAAAAAAAATTTAGGCCATTGTGTAACCGTTCAGTAAACTATCTCTAAAATAGCTATTAACCAATAATTCTTGTAGCCCTCGCACGTAAACAGCTTTTGTTTGTTAACACCGCAATAAGAGTATCCGAACCGAATAAAATAAATATTGGTTCCGAGCAAGCGAGAGCCCCGAAAGACTTCGATTGCTAAGAGTAACACTAAGGGCTAAGAGCAATAGCCCCCGGCGGCGATGGAAACTTCTATGGCCCTTTATATAAGCGTAGACCATGAAAAAAGGGCTTATTCCCATTACATCCAAACTGTTTCACTGTTCTCGGAAAAGAAAACTTTCATACATTAGTTCCCAACCACATCCACCGAGCATTTTAATACCTAATAATTTCTAAAATAATTTCGTTCACACATTTGTTACCACTCACATCCACGAAAAAGTTGAGGTACAGTCAGCACGGGAAAGGGTAGTAACGGGGAAGGTACGAATACTAGAAATATTTAAGAACATAACGCAAACAAAGGAGTAGAGGTTTGTCTTTGCATGATATATTGTCAAACTTACAATATAATATAAAGGAAAAACAGTTCGGAAATCACAGATAATCAACATTGTTACTATAAAACCTAAAATGTACTTAAAACTAAATAATTATTGATTATCACTATTTCAATCAGCCTTAAGTATATTAAATAATTGAAAAACACATAGTACAATCATACTTATTCATTTAAAAACACAAATAACCAACCATATTAATTTTAAATCTAGAATAGCAATATGCAAAACTAATGGATTATTTATTATCACAGTTTCAATCAACGTTATAGAGGTATAAAAAAATTTAAAAACAAATAATCAAACTTATTAATATAAAATCATCAATATAACAATATAGGTATACCTACCTATATTGTTATCTATTGGTATCTTACTTAAAACTAACGGATAATTTATTATCACTTTTTCAATCAGCCTTATTTGTATAAAAATAATTTAAAAACACAAATAACCAACCTTATTCTGTTTCAATACAAATTAACCTAGGCGTTCAAATTCAATGAAAGCATTGAAATGCTTATTGATTTATTTTTGTAATCAGACTTCTCTATATCTTTTTCGGAGATACGGGGGGAATGGGTAATATTTCGACTTTTTTCAATATATTTCAACAAGTATGAAACCTACAGAAATTTCAAAAATTGTTTATTTGATACCCCACTTGACCTTGTCTCTTTTGAAATTTCGACATCACAATTTGTACTAAAAATTTTCATGAAATGAAATTTTTAATTTTTTTCTTTTAACCTGTATAGGTGAACGAAATGTATTATTATTTTAATTTTTAAGTTATTTTCTGCTGCAGTTGCTGAGATATTAAAGACGGAAAACAGGACAGAAAAAGCGAGATAAGGGTTTCGAAGATCGGAGATCGGTTTCGGATCGGATGGGATCGGTTCTAAAAATGACTATTTTAGTTGCAATTTTGGCCAGTAAACTATTAATAGTACCGACTTAGTTTTTTTTATTGATTTGCGTCGAGTTTCTTGTTTTTTTTCTATAAGGTTAGGTAATCATAAAAGATAATAATATTAAAATCCTTATATGGATTAAATTCAAATGTACTTATTTACAATGACACTCAATATTGTGGAAGAGCCAAGCATTGTTTTAGACTCGTAACATAAAGATTGAACATCGTCGTACATCGTCGTCATGATACAAATAAATAAAACCCAGCCTTGCTTATGTTGACTGTACTAAAATTAGTTGGATGTGAGTGGGAATATTTTTTTTATTTAATAAATGCTGTTGGATGTGTTTGGGTATCTTTTTTGGATGTGATGGGATTAAGCCGAAAAAAGGTACACAAAACTACTCGTTTTCGTGTTTCTGTTTCTGTGATTTTTTAACGATAACCAATTATTACTTATTATATTATACGAATATTCTATATTTTATGGATCAGTTGTCTTCTTACTTGGTTTACCCACTTATGTAAAATGTTTTTGTAAGAAACTAAAAGAATATTAATAACGCATGTTATGGAAGAGCGTTGCCTCCTAATACAGGTACCTATTTAATACTTATAAGGAGGTTCCTAGCACGAAACAAATTATAATGTAAGTAATAGACATTCTATTAATGATATAAACTTTTTTTTTAGTGTGTTATGTATGTACCTCTAAATTGTTTTCAAAAGTCTACAGACGCATTTGTATACCTGGCGGTCCTCCAGATAGATGGTAGATATCGTTTATTGTCAAAGAGATTACATATTTTTAGTTAGTAATGTCTTAAATCCTATGCTAGATTTATCTAGACACTAGGGTTCTATAAAAAGAGCAATAAGTATAGATAAATTTGTAAAAACGGTAGGCTGTTACGCACACAACAAACACAGCGGTGTCACTGTGTTCGTCCTGTTTTCGTGTAGCTGTAAGGCGCGGTGTGAAGTTGTACACAAGTGATCCACCAATCACGCGCATCCAGCCTGGCCAGCGACCAGTGAGAGACAACACGCTGCACTTGAGCTTAGCTCTAGGGTGCTCCTTTCCATGGCAAAGTAAAACAATAAATTAAAATAAAATATAATATATTTATGATTTTCTAGGGAAATACCTAATTAGTGAAGCTCGACAGATAAAATAAGTTAAGTTACGATAAATAATGTTTTGTTATTATGGCTTTAATATTATTTTGAGTTTAATGTTTTGTTCTGTTTTATTTTTAAGTTCGAATGGCAAATTATTTATAAGGTTATACCCAGGCGGCTGGGCAGTGAATGCCTTAGTTGTAATTTTCTTTGATAAAATAAAAATATTCTTGGAAGATACATTTACCCAGTGTAGGACAACAACGGTTAAAATAAATAATCTACGTTACTGCTTATTTATGTAGATCAGTATAGCTACGTAGTTAATTCAGTCAGATACATTAGTGAGCGCATCATTCATTCATTCTATTTTTGCTGCGATTGCTTCTTTTTCTTTTGTTTTTTATTCGTTATCAAAAACAACCAACGAGCTGCGAAAATAGTATAAAAGATACACTCACGAATACATCTGAAATGACCAGCTGCACCTACAGAAATCAATGTCGTAGAAATGGCTTTTGGTCATGATGTTTTCAGTATTTTTGATTGTGCTCTTTCCCTCAATTCATATGGCCGGGTACTGATTGGTGTTACAGGGTGTAAAGTAACATTAGTAGCGAGCGTGATACGTTTCACCGTGTGCTAAATTCCGTCTCATTAATCGTTGCGAGCGCGTTCTTTCCCCGTACTGACTGCACGAACGCTCGCTGATTAAGGCTGTTGTATGCCCCAACGGCCTTGAGAACAAAAAATATTTATCTGTAGCCGTATAAATAATTTGTTTTATTTCTGAAACGTACCATTTGCGTTAGATACTTTGGCATATATTTGAGTGAAAGAAAAATACTCAAACTCAATAGCGTTTAAAAGATATATCCAAATTTAGAATTGTAAAACAAAATATTAGAAATTCGGATATATCTTCTAAACGCTGTTGATTTTGAGTATTTTTCTTAAACTCAAATATTTGTCAAAGTATTGTATGAAAATGGTACGTCTCATGAATAAAACAAATTATTTATACGGCTACAGATAATTATTTTGTGTTCTCAAGGCCGTTGGGCCATAGGCCAGCCTACAGTACCCATCTTTACACCCATCCTCTCCTAGCACACAGCATCTCGCCGATCACTTTCCCCGCGTGATCAGCTCGACTCCATGTATCACCGTGAAAGATTTAGAGGCAATAACGTGTTCACAGAACTTCCCATTGTTCGCAGATCGGATTAGTTCGCGTAGGTGGTAGGTGGATTGTAGTGGGTGTCTTTAAGTAATTGGATTGTCAGTTTTAAAAGTATTGGTTGTAAGGTGCATTTTGAATTAATTGTAGAAATTTATATCGTCTAAGTCAATTTAGTCTTCTTTTGATATGTCGTAAAGTGTCTGGTGCGTTGAAAATGTTATAGCTGCTAATATATTTTAAGGGAACATTTTGGTATATATTTTTATTATTTTCCCATGGTAGCGAAGCTGGTTAGTATAGCTATAAATTATGTTATTTTGGATTTATTATTCCTATTATAGTAAGCACAAGAGTAAAAGCATGTGTCATGAAAAAAAACTCGATGAAAAGAACTTGAAGGAGATTATAAACTAGGCCATAAATTTGAAATGGTCCCCAAAAGTCAAGAACAGAACTAATAAAAGACCGACAGAAAGACCGACAATCGTTCAATAAGAACCACTATTGTCTTCCTCCTCTCATTTCAAATGGGAGATCCAACGATAAAATTTAAATAAAGGTCATCTTATTTTTAAAGACGAATCCGAGGTTGCGGAGTGTACTTTAAGATTCTTAATAAAAACAGGTAGCTTAAGAAAAAAGAGCGGGCTTAAGAATAATCTTAGACAATCTAGAACTTAATAAAACTAACATAAGGCAGCAGTGACATTATTATTCTGTATTAGAGTTATGTCTGTTTTTAATTAATTGCGCGATTAATAATTTCGCTTGCCCACCAAGGTTCACATTCTAATATCATCAATCCGGATCTAAACAGCCGTTTCCAAAGACAATTCCACTAAATCGTCCTAACCCGTTTCCCATGCTGGCATTCGGAATGTAAAGTAATCTACTGTGTACTGTGTACACAAAGGACTGTCTATATACAAACGATTGTGACAGTTTAAACTTGATTTAAACCATACCTTCGTTCGTTTTTTCGTAGGTTCTCGAAACTGACCCCAAAACAATTTACCTCCTAATCTTACAATATTGACGAATTCCATCAGTGTTAACAAAAGAGATAAAAGCGGGCAACATAAACGCCGGAACGCTGGATCGATATTGAAGTATTTTGGCGAAATATATTATGAATTTAGCATGAAGTGGGTTCAATTCACCTCCGCCGCTGGTTTCATACATAAAGCATGAGATGACGGCTGCGTCTATCATTCAAGGGTTCAGCTATTTAATGATATAAAAAGATTTTTTTTAAACGGTAGTTCGAACTCCGTATACTCGTCTCATTTCATTCCAATAAAACTTATGGCCAATAGACATAAGTTCTATTGATTTGACAAAGCAAAAAAAATAAACAAACCTAATAAATAATGAATACGATGCAACAATCCCTGATATTTCTACTCGCAAATGACTTGCAATAGTTCCAATTTTGATAAAAGTTTCCGCTCTTCATCGTTAATTATAGTTTCAAACTAGCTTCACCATCATAATATATGTTAGCGTTCTAAACCGCCAATGCAGCAAAACGTCACCATTATTTTTTGAGCACACCTAATAACAGTCAAATCTGTAAAAAGACGTACTACGCTCCCGACCCTTTTCAATCAAAGCCCTACATAAAGTCAGCCGGTCATTCTTTTCTTAAAGACTCGAGAGGGTGAAAATTAAATTAAATTCTGAATGAAAGCTGATCTTGCCGTGAGATAAAAGGGATCTTCTATGAATTATAGCCCCCTAAGCTCTAAGATCTCTCTTAGAGGGTTAGAGGAACAATAGTAATTGTCCAATTAAGTGTTTGTATGTGCCCGGAAACTGCGCGGGAGAATGCATAGTCTGGAATGCTATTGTTTTCGTTCAGAGGTTATACAAAATGTAGGCATGTGCTGTAGGTAGAATATAAGCTTTTATATGTGGTGATGTGGTGAAATAAAAAAGTCGTAAAAGAATCAAGAAGCTTTAAAAGGCATATAAGAAAGATATCGAAGTAGATACACAGAAGAGTACGGCTACATAGGGTACAAGTCTAAGTATTGTATACTTTTTATAAAAAGCCACCCTTTTTGCGATGGTAGTGTATGGCAAAATCTCAAACCATGAGAGTCAGAGAGAAGTCGTTTAAAAAGTCATGGGCTCAATTATGAGAAAACAAGAACTGTAGAATAGGCTTGTATTTGACATTGCCTGATTGGAACCAATAATGAGGCACACCTCCCAAAAATGATGCTGATTGACTCTATTCTTATAAAAACCCAAATTATAGGAAGCAGAAACAAAAGCTTGGTAAATGGTAAAACCATTTCATGATGTTGGTAATATACTCAAACGAATATAAATTGAAAAACAATTACAATACTAATAAACTGAATAAAAAAGTCAAAAGCATACTCATTTAAATTACCTCGGCGAATGTAAAATATTCCTAGTGAAGGAATTACAGCTGTACAGAACTGTACATTCAGCATCTCTGTATTCGGACATCCCAGTTTGAATCGGTCATAATTTCCGATTTTCCGAACAGTTGAACAAGACACACCTTAGGACTTGGAATGTAGCTGTTAGGGAGGGTACTGAAGGGGTTAGTTATTAGGGAGGGGTTGAGGGGAGGCTAGGTTATAATTACCAATGCCTCTATTGAGCTTGGCGGAATGTTAGTTTAATGATCGTTATGTTAAACTACCAGGTAAATTATAATAGGGGCTTTTTGGGCCCTAAAACAGCAACATCACTTGAAAAAACTATTGTGTTCGTTTCTCTTAAAAATTACGAAAAAACCGCAACGTTGTAAACACGTCTATTAAATTGATTGTGTGGTAATAAAGGCCTGTAAACCTAAAAGATTATTTCTGTCCATTGTATGTCACATCACATTTTATCCAATATACAGCGAACCTAACTGCTCTGTGCTAAAAACTTATGCATAATAAAAGGCACCTGCCCTTCAGGCACCTAAACGATTCTATTTGAAACAAAGCCACGTCACCCCTGGACTAGTATTCAATCGAACTGTCCAGTGTTGTTTCGATTATGACACCAACGTGGTCCGCCCTCCTCGTGAATGTTGATTGGCTATTTAACGAGGTGCATACATTTAACGGTTAACTGGGCAAAAATTTAGTGGAGCAATCTGGCCGCCTATCGCAATTAGTGATGTTGGTGTTATTTTGCATTCCTCTTTAATATGAAAGTCAAGGGTGCGTTTTAGGTTGGCAGCGTGAGCGGAAAAGGATATTTTTGACTTTGTAACCGCTGTCGTGAGATAGAACAACTGCACGAGGACCTGACTAAACGACCGTAAGCAATCGATTTAATTATATGAATTCATTAAAATGTAATTTCGTTCACTAAGTCCTATTGTGTTGTGGGAAGTATACTACATTGTGGTTACCAAATGCGAAAAAACTACAATACTACGGTTGCCCATGGAATATATTTTGAATCAATGAAAGACAGACTAACGTCATACGTCTTCAGACTTTTAACGTCACTATACAACATATCGTTCAATAGCTTAAGTCTGTTTAAAAAAATAAAACGACTGGCTACTGTTATTTAATTAGATACTCAGAAAACAATGAACACGAGACAAAAACAGAATATCTGCCTGCTCTCTTGTTTCTTCACTTCACCGTTGTTGTTCTCCAAACTCGCCCAATCAACTAAACGGTAGCCGAAACTGAATGCATAAACAAAGATCTGGGAATTAATAATTCCAACGCATCTTGGTCCGGGGATCTTTACAAGATAAATAGCCATTAGTTAATCCGAGGGCGGGCGGGCTGTATTTCACCAGGCACTGACGATATTGCTTATAGTAACCGCTCTAATGAAATAAAATTTGCATATTATCAAGATTTATGTAAGAGGGAAACATCGGAAAACAATGTTTCAGATAATTTCGGGAGTTTAGACGTAATTAGGCAACAGCTTCATTTTAATGTTGTTGTTATAGACTATGCTTATTTAGTTGCAATGTTTTTGGGTACTTTGTGGGATTTTCTCCATAAATTATACTCCATAATCTGGGGATTACCCCCATTGCTTTTTATTTTTTAGATTTAACAAAAACGTTGAAATTAAGTTAACCCAATGAAGTAATATAGTTACTAATTATGCAAAACTTTTAACGATTCGTTTTTTTAAAGAGTCCCAATACAAATATACCTTGACTTTTCGAAAGCAAAAATAAAGAAATATATACAAACAAAGCCGCTCTCATTAAATTAATGATGTCAAGAAGCATCTTCAGCAAACTAATTATGAAACAAAGCAAACATAGACAAAGTCGAATAGCTATCTCGTCTTTTTATGAACTGTAGAAGAACAAAACGAAAAAAATGTTCCTTTGACAATATGCCTTTTAAGGATTTAATTTTACGATAAAATGAGCCAATTTGAAATCGCGGACACAAGAAGGATTATGAATCTGCGTCGCTTTAACTAATGGACGAAACAAGACGTTTAGAGGGTGGGTATTTATTATTACCCACGTGGTTGTGAAATGAAAATGGTAATATTTGAAGCAATCTTAAGTCAAGAGGGTAATGCTCGGTGTTTACTCAAAAGGCGTTTTGATTTATAGATGGTTACGAAACGGGTTTTGTAGTGCTTATGCTGTAGTAGATAATCATATAAATTCTTATAATTTTTTTTACGTTGTTAGCCTTTCTGTCATTAATTCAAAATATATTTCATGGGAAACCGTACCTATTAATTCAGGATTGTTTTTGGATTTTAGGTATCGCTAAGTGCATTATGCATACCTTGAGTTGAGCATAGATATATTTGAATCTTTGAAGCTCGATCCGAGCCGATTATTCAGCAAAGAAAAAAACAGGAGAATTAAAATCTTCAGCGTGCTTCAAAGTTTAATCGACACCCGTCAAAGCAACCCTTAAAAAATCGTACAAAACCTCTTCTACAATGCGTCGGTATTTTGTTTTGACACTTCTCTTTAATCACAGTGTGGAACCGTGAAACCTAACCGTAGGTTTTCATTCCGAAAAGAGCAGTGTAGGAAATATGCAAGCCTTTTGTGCGTAGGGAAAATTACTTGCTACTGGTTAGGACTCGTACCGTAGGACTTTAGTTTCCATTTTAAGAGGTTGAGATTAAAGTTTGGAGAACTTACCACTAAAGTTTTTAGTTTATTGCACAGAGTGAAAAAAGAAGATGTTTGACTCTCCGTTTTTGCATCGTCTCATTATAGGAAATATAAAAATTTCGTTAATGTTTTGAAAGTAACAACTTGTGCTCACAAGTAGTTTTTCAGAAGGTTTTCCAAAAAAGGCAGAAATGTTTACTTTAAGTATGGCCGACTAAAGCCGAGTAATACCCGATTCAGCGTAACCAGCCCAAGCGTGACGGTTCAGTTTCGTTCTCTTTATATAGTGAATAGTTCATTTTAAAAGTTTTGACTTTAAAAAGTAAAAACAACCCTAATGCAATGCAGGATGATAGGTTGGTACCTACATACCTATCGTCGTTTTCCAGCCGGACATTGTCTCGTTCAAATTGCAAATCCACGCGTATCGTTTACACAGATACTATTTATCATCGACTGTTGTCATAAAAATTTATAACCATAATTCGAATCGAAAATATGACTCCATCGATATTCGATTATTGGTTATTTATTCGAATCGGAACCGTGATTCAATAACGCAAATGTGTAATGAATACTATCGGTCGGATAGGTAAATAATTACGTATTCATTCGTGGGAATGGATTTGTGTTATCGTAGTATCTATGTATTTGAGTTGGTAGGACCGACTACTAATTATTTTGTTCAAATATTGGACTGACGATCTCTGAACTCAATTGTTGACAAAAAATACCTTCAATTTTAAAAACATTTATATTTGTTTTTGGTTTGGGTATTAGTGATAATAAGATGCTGGCAAAAAGTTAACAATATTATTATAGAAGCGTAATAAATAAACCCGCTAGACCGGTCCAACGCAATCTGAGTAGGTGCCTTCTTATAACAAACAATTACTTACAAGATCTTCTTGGAATCTTAATAAAGGTACCAGTAAAATAGTTTTGGATTATTAGGTATCAATTTGATTCAAACTTTGTAAGGGCGGTTCCCATATTGGTGAAGTTGTCTGTCATACGAGTAATTATAGAGGTACTTCTATTTCGCATAAATTTTCTTGTCTTACTATTCTAAACACAATCATAGTAGAACAATAATCTATTATTAATGTAGAGCAATTGCAGAGCAATGTTCTTAAGCCATTCGTATTCAGCTCTTGGCTGGCAGTCGTTATGTGGGCGAACTATTTGTCATAGGACCTTTAAGGTTCAAGCACTGGGTATTAAAGTCTAGTCATACGCCTTCTAGGGTCTGTAAAGACAATGCACTTAGGATGAAAAATGCTGTGAAGCTCTGGGAAAAGTGTGTATTTGGGTTGGAAATTTGAAGTGTATTTTTAGAAAATTTTGAGGGATTGTTACTGCATTGACTGAGTTGGGTTTTAGTAGTATCGCTTTGTTTTCTATTCTATGAATATTATCCTCTAAATACGAAAGTAATTCGGTTTTCTGTTACCTTTTCAGGCCTAAACGGCTGATGCAATTTACCAACCATGTAAATAGTATCGCGGGAAAAGACATAGGCTACTTTTTTTCCACGGAAAATACGTGTGAAGCCGCCGACGGAAGCTTGTTAGTCTATAAAAAAGGTAGAAAGCGGAAAAAGAAAAGCTCCATAATTTTTTACTTTCTTTTACATTTTAAGAGGTACCAAAGCTCGTCTGTAAAACCCACTCCTTATCAGACCGCCCGCAGACTTTTAAAAAACAAAATGGGCAGGCTCGTACTATCTTAGGGTGTGAAAATCCAGAGAGATTACGCACTGAGTGATTGCTGTTCGTAAACTCCACGCAAGTGAATGTTCAGCCTTGCACCCTATGATTTACATTCCTAACTTGTCATGCAAAACTGCGTCATATACGTTACTTGCACCGTTGATTTTTCAATGGCAGAAACTTCGTGTTCTTGAAAGTTACTGGGAATCTTAGTTATGTTATATATTTCCTTAAAGTTAAGGTTGAGTTTTGATTGTAAGTGTCTTGTGGTAAGAA
The DNA here is from genome assembly GCA_963662085.1 of Eupithecia inturbata. Lineage (NCBI taxonomy): Eukaryota > Metazoa > Arthropoda > Insecta > Lepidoptera > Geometridae > Eupithecia > Eupithecia inturbata. The sequence goes on along the minus strand of OY759194.1, from coordinate 2,769,241 downwards.
TATTGGGACGATGCGACTATTCCGTAGTGTTATGAGGAAAGTTTTCTTATTATTTTTTATTTATTATATTCCCCGCTGTTAGGCTGCCTCTGTGCCTATAGTTAAAAGTTGTGTGTGACTCATATTGTGTGCTACATAAGAGCTACTTTTAATTAGAATAGTTATAGTTGGAGCAAGTTATTATGAGTTGGTGGATCATACATTGCAATTTCCTAGGAGCCCTGTCTGCCAGTATACATAATATATAGAGTCAAAATCTTTTGTATCTTCGAATATCTACGAATTTTTACGTGAAATTTTATGCACGTGTAGTATTTTTTTTTCTGATTTATTCGGAGGTAACAACAAAAGGTGACTTAATTTTCGTCATCATCATCTTCAACCTATATTAGTCCACTCCTGGACATAGGCCTCCACCAATGAGCGCCATATAGCCCTGTCTTCAGCTTGCCGCATCCAGCATCTTCCTGCAGTCTTTCGCAGATCGTCATCCCACCTGGCCGGAGGGCGTCCTACACTACATTTGCCGAGTCGCGGTCTCCACTCGAGAACACGTTTACCCCAGTGGTTGTCGGTTCTTCGCGAGATATGGCCAGACCACTGCCACTTCAGCTTGCAAATTCTCTGAGCTATGTCGATAACTTTGGTTTTCTGTCGGATGTATTCGTTACGATACCTATCCATCAGACTTAACTTTACTGAAACAATAAAAAAAAAAATAAAACATTTTTTAATAAAAAAATAGAACTCACAAAAAACTGAGGGAAAGTAAAAACAAAAGCTTTAGCTAAATTCTTTATACAAAACGCGAAGTTCAGGGAAAACGCAATAAATAATAGTTTGAATTAAACTTTCGCCAATTTATTTAATAAAACTAGCTACAAATTCCCGCGCCCGTCATGTTGTTTTGACGTAAATATAGGGAGGGAATCGCAAGGGTGGGTAATGGTAAAATGCATTCGACTCATTTGAAAAGTTTTACAATGTCCCGTTTGCTGGTGGTTTCCGTGATAACAAAAACAATATTTTGATTCGTGAAAAGAGAAATAAACTTGTGCGGTGTTAGGATACAATATTGTATTAAGTACATATATCAGTAATTTAGTACCCATAACACAAGCTCTGCTTAGCTTGGGGCTTGATGATGCTGTGTGTAATTGTCCACCATATTTATTTATTTAATGAATTAATGGGTACATTTCATGAATCCAAAAATTAAAAGAGTTATTTTATGATTCTGTTACATGCTGACAAAGTCAAAGCTCTCCAAGACTTGCTCAGGGATTACTATTAATCAAAAGAAAAAGAAACAATAAAGTCAACCTCAGCTGGTCGCTTCAGATAGATATCGTGTATTGTCAAAGAAACTACATATTATTAGTTAATAGTGTCTTAAATCCTAAGTTCTCTTTCTTTTCTTTTGTTTTGACACTAGGGTTCTCTAAAAAATAGCATTAGGTACAGATCAATTTGTAAACACGGTAGGCAGTTACGCAGATGTATTCGTGAGTGTATCAATCTTAAGATTTTCGCCACTAATTAGTTGCATTTTAAATAAAAATAAAAAACAAAAGAAAATTAACCAATAATCGTAAGCATCACAGGGTCTCGTGACTAAAACAGTTTCGGCAGAATTTAGGCGCCTACTCTTAGTGGTTAGGCGCCTACTCTTAGTGGTAATGTTGAGCCGAGACCATTATGCTGTCACATAGTCACTATGTGACACACAGTCACATAGTGACTATGTGACTGTGTGTCACAGCAGCATAATGGTAAGTGTTAGATATTTCATAGAATTTTCCGTGTATTTTCTCTCTTGGTATAAATTACTAGTTTATATTTAAAAATGTAATAATGTATGTTTTATGTCTGTTTTGTACTATGTGAGCAGCATTAAATGTTTGTCTATGTCTAAATGTTTTTCTATGTTTAACCAATGAGCGTCGTAATTATATTAGATAAACTCACGAATACATCTGAATCGACCAGGAATAAGACTGCTCTGACAAACACAATGGCCGAATTCATGCATTCACTAGCTTACAATTACATCACTAGCTTACATTTCCATTAACCCTCAACTGTCCTTAACCGGATACAAAACTGCAGACACCTGATACCGGATACCACATCCGGGCCGTTTCCGATTTTTACGCTTCATTGTTTAATTCGTAATCAATGTCTGTTGTGACGTGGCCGGGGGCTAGAAGGGTGGGTAGTGACATGAACTGATTTGTTCACGGTTTATTTAACGTGAATATCTGCATTCAAGTCAAGAGGGTTAATATGGAATATATATATAGATAACGGAGTATTTAGCGAGTCTTGATGAAACACAACAAACACAACAGTGGTCAAATATTGGAAAAGTTACTACAACAAAAAAAGTTGTCATGATCAGATGCAGATTGGTTTCAGAGTTCTTAGTGTTCAAGCTAAGGTTCTGGATTCACTCTGTCCTCTCCGAAAAATGCCAAGCAATGCAAGTACCCAACGCAAAAAGTCCAAGGTGTCATTTCGATATAATTCCCTAAAATCCTTCCAAATAAAATTCAGATTCCATAATCTAAATTATCAGCAATCTGACTCCTTTAATCGTTCTTATCTTTTATATCATTATCCTTAAGTATATAGTAATCATAAAAAAGCTGTATTTATTCCACCCAATCTCCCTCGAAAGGTATTTTCGGGTCATTGTTAAAAACGTCCGGTCAGCGACGATAAATATAGAATACATTTCGCCGAGATGAGAATATAATCCGGATTTAGAAAATGCCGTTTTGGCGGTGCGGGCGGAGCGAGGGTTGTGTGCGAGATGTAGCGATGCACAGGTTTTAACGCATTCAAGGGCAGTGAATGTGGCGCGGTGCACATATACATGTGCATCTTAGGCCTGAAAGTGTTAAGTTATGCCACGCTGTAAGGAAAATACCCATGAGAAAACTATGATCATACATAATTCATTCATACATTATGACTAAACGATCGAGACAAAATGCGACTGGGAAATAAAGCAGCCGATGAAATGTGCGTTGCCTCTAACAAACCCTCAAGAGAGAGTCTCTTGTCTCTTTGTTGAAGTCTTTAAGGGTTAACCTCGCCTTTGTACCCTGTACTTTATTTTGTAAACTTTTATTGATGTATGTTTTTGCGGTACAATAAACAATTTAAGAGTTTTGTAAGATTTGGGATATCTAGAGTAAAAACGTTAATTTTTACGAGTCGGGATTTAGTCAGAAAGCGATTTAGTCTTCTATCTAGTCAGATCAAGATGGAGTCTTGATCTGAAGCGTGAAGCTTCCAACCCCTATTTATGATGATTTAGATAAGACCATCGATTTTTAAAATCACTGGAAAGCGTTTGTTGTAATATTTATTACGAAGAAAATATTTTTTTACCATACCACTATATTAAAAAAATAATTCAGGAGAAGTAAGCCCAAACAATCTTTGAAGTGCGTTATTAAATACTAAATCTTATTTCAGAGTAATATTTTGTATACCTCAACTTAACTTGTTAACTTTTAGCTACCTAGCCTAGCTACTTTTAAATGGGGCAATGCAGCCAGCGTCTCCGGGGCGCTTCCGACTGGTATTGATATGGATCTGTTGAGCTGTCTTTAGATTGTTTGCAACAGTCTGCTGAATTATAAATACTAGTTCTAATTTATTTATATTATTTGATTCTAACTTTCTTTGTTAATAAAGGTTGTTATGACAAAAAATAGCAACTAAAATATATTTTGTACTAAATTTGACTCACGACTTATTCTCAATCGCTATTACCACAGCCGCACCGCAACAATGCTTATAAAAAATGCGCATATCATACGAGCAAAGGACATGACTAAATCTCGCTCTTTGTTGCGGGAGTAAAGTCATCCTTTGTGGAACATAATAAAAGAAATAAAATATTCGCCTAAACCTAACTGGATCATGGATATTTTCTCGCCTCATCTCGGCCATTTAAATTACCGCCGCAGTGAGCTTTGTAGATATTTTGAATTAGTTATTAATGATAAATTATTTTGTATTCGGAGCTTGTATAAGACGTCTCCAAACCCGATGGTATGGAGACGTTATCAAGACGTTTCATTTTTGTAAAGGATTTAGTACAGCGCCTCTACCGAGCGGACATGCAACTCAGAACTCAAAACACATGGCTCTAATCGCGAAAGCCTAAAAAACTTAATTGTCTAATGAAGGAGTGAAGAAATGGTGAGACTCCGTGGCGTCGCTCCTTTGATTACAGAAAATATTGCTAATAATATTTCCATAATTTTAATATAACATTTTAAAGCCTCTTTTAAAAAGAGATAGCTTGAAAAAAAACGTGCACGTATTTTTCTAAAGCACGTCACCGTAATTACTCACAGATGGCGCTGCTCGTTAGTCGAGATATTAGTCATTCATTCGGTCTTTACGCGGTAAAAACGGCGCTTATTGGGGAAACACGAACGAGCCAAGTTCGTGTTTTGGAAACATTTATTTCTACAAGATATAATTCAAAAGGGATAAATAGGTATCAGAACAAAAATCGGTGTGAACTCTTATCTAATTCGATTATTCTTATCATAAATTAAACTTCAGACAAACATTGGAACAAAAGCGTAAAAGAAAAAAATATTGACAAGCTTTTTTGCTAAAGTAACTAATACCAATACTAATACCTAATAAAGTACTAATCTCTGCTAATACCTAAACATTCTCCTCTATGGATAGGTACACGCATGCTTGTCTGTGGCGACGAAATCTGTAGGAAATAATTAATCCCCGAAAGTTCATTATAGCTTTTGGGCCGAAAGAGCGTCGAAATGGAAAGATAAAGGGATTTGTCGACTTAGGGCTTTAGTATGCTATGTCACCGTTGTATCGGTTGATTGAGAGCTTTCCTGATAGAATTTACTGTTATTATTGCAATCAATCAATTTTATAAGTTTGGCAAATAGCAGAGATATGGCTAGACACGACTTAACTTTTTAAACTGTCATGGTAACTCTAAAAGCACATTATGACGTGTTATTGCTAAAATACCTATCTAATCATCATCGTACTCGTCCACTTTTGGACATAGGCATCCCTTGCCTGAGCGCTAATAACCCGCTGCCTGTCTGAAATACCTATTATATACAAAATCAACCATAAACGATGGTATTTAAATATTCCGATTTAAGTGTTTTCAACAATTAAACTTATGAAATCACCATCATACATTTTTCAAATCTCCCTACTTATTTAAATCGGATATTAAAATGTACGCCCGGGTATCGCGACAAAAATATGAAAGAAAAAGTATCAAAGAACTAAATCTTTTGACTGAATTTCCTTTTAAGAGCTTGAGGCAGCTTTCATGAAACGATAAAAGATTTCACTGTAAAACCGCGCTTTGCCAATATTGAATCAAAGGACCCCAAAGACTAATTTGCTTACCAATTTGATATTATTCAGTGGATTCGTCCTGTAGTCCTGTCCGCTTCAATAATTAAGCTGTGACCCAATATTTGATAGAAATGGATGAATTGATACAAAACTTTTTTGATTTATTTTTGATTATTTTTGACTGGCTACGGCGTTGGCTCGCGCTATTGCCTGACATTTTCTACCCGCGACGGAACGGAGACGGTGTATACGTTAAGGGTGTGATGTTGTTTGTTTGTTTGTATGTAAGGGTGTGTGTGTGTGTGTGTGTGCACATGTTCCCAATTATCACAAAAAGAAAAAAAACATTATTACAAAAAGACAGATTTAGATACGGTTTTCTGTATTGGGTTCGGAACTTGTTCACAATGGTTCTTAGCTGGGTGGTATGGTGGTCACTCGGTAGGGGGCGCTTTCGTGTGTGTATTTGGCGACAACTAATGTTCCCATTTATCTCCAGAACGGTTTGATCGATTTAGACACGGTTTTCAGTAGAAGATATGGGGTTCATTGGCAATGGTTTTTAGCTGAGTTGTATGGTGTCTACTCAACAGGGGGCGCTGCAATCAACGTTTTAATGAACACCAATGTTCTCATTTATGTCCAGAACAGTTTGATCGATTTAGACACAAATTTCTGTAAAAGGTAAAATGTTCATTGCTGATGGTTCCTAGCTAAGATGTATAGTGTTTACTCATAAGGGGGCGCTGCAATCAACCTTTTAAAATTCAGACACACTTTTCAGTAAAACGTATAAGATTCATTGCTGATGGTTCTTAGCTAAGTTGTATAGTGCTTGCTCACCAGGGGGCGCTGCAATCCACTTTTTAAAATTTAGACACAATTCAAGGTATGAGGTTCATTGCCCATGGTACTTAGCTAAGTTGTATGGTGTTTACTCGCCAGGGGGCGCTGTAAGTAACTTTTTTTAGATACTGTGTGTTTACTGTGTTAGTGATAGTGTTTGGTAGCACTTGCATAAGCAAGTCTGCTCATAAAAGCAGAAAGCAGCTGGTGATCTGCTGATGCACCAGAACCTCAGCGTGGGACTCAGCCAAGATACACACATAGGTGATGATGATGTCCTCATAGCCGAATCTTCGGCCGGCGGCTAGTCACAACGGAGACTGCCGTTTAGGCCAGGTGCGCAGGACATATTATAGTGCCCAAATGTGTGCGCAAACGTTTCATCCATTCCTCTTAGTCGGGGGTTTTACTACTATCATTTATTTCGTTTTCGATTAGGAAAGTATCCGTCGTGGGTTTTGCAAAACTTTTATTCTGTTGTTATTTATCTCATTGCCTAATCTGTTTTCAGATCTTATGTAAAAACGTGTTCACATTTTTACAAACCTTTATAAAAATGGTAGGATCAATGGACTCTACCTACATACCTATTTATACATAAATACAATAAAATAAAAATAATTTTATTTTAATTCAATTATGCTCTGATCTACATTAAAATAACCCTGAAATTTATCAATAAATTCGCAAATCGTAACGTAAACGTTTGTAAAACACAACAAAACACTCGCAAAATATGCAAATAACCTCAAACTTAGACCTCGACGCCAATCTTCTTAGGAGTCTTTCAGTGTTCCGATTGTTTTCCATATATAAACTCGATGCTAAAAGCATTTGGAATATTTATTAGGTGTCTCTTCTTTTTCAGGTAAGTAGAGGGTGCTGCGGTGGGGAATGAAATCCTTCTTCTACAGTAGATAAGGTAACGTCGATGGGTAAGTAGATTTTTTACAGGTTCTATCTACGCCTAGTGTGTAGCAAAATGCCTACGCTTTATGGGAATTTACAATTTCATATCCATTACTACAAATAATTTCATCCACATTGAACTAAACACATAAGGTGGACACATGTGGAAAAAAAAATCGAGTCATTATTATTTTATAGATTCTACAAGCAAGTTATTTAGACAGCATTAAAAATTAATCCATCCATTTTATATCAATCGTTATGAAAGGGACCGCAACATTTTTAGTCCTGTCGTATTTATCATCATCAGCCCGTATACGTCCACTGCTGAACATAGGCCTCCCCCAAACGACGCCACAAATAGCGGTCGTGAGCCGCCTCCATCCACCGACTCTCTGCGACCGCTACAATGTCCTCGGTCCATCGAGTTTTCCCACACTCCGTTTCGCATTGCATTGAAGTCGCCACTCGAGAACCTTTATTCCCCAACGGTTATCGGTTCTGCGAGCTATATGGTCTGCCCATCGCCACTTCAGCCTGCTAACTCTGAGAGCTATGTCGGTTACTTTGGTTCTTCAACGGAATTCCGTATTCCGTAATCCTGTCAAATTAGTTAAGTTTAATTTTGGCAACATCTAAAGTGATGCCATCGCAAGCTATTTGCTGTGAATTTTTGGTAAAACAAACTTTGATACAATTGTTGTTTTGGAATCTATTGACATAATGTTGATTTTAGTGATAAATCTCCTCATAACAATAGAATCCAAGATTTAAATTGATTCTTAGTTTGTTATAGAGCGGGTTCATAGCAAGTTCTTGTTGTAAAAACAACCTTAATTTCTAGCACGAATTGCTTAAAATTTAATAAAGATTATATTTACTCTAAATAAATAATGCATATATGGAAGCTTTTTGAATTAATAATACGAAAGAAGCACCTTAAGTTAAAATCAAGTTTAAAGTAAAAATGCTGAATGGAGATGAAACTTTAGCAGACTGTCTGATGCCTAATTGAATACAATTATAAGAAATTAAGTTATTCCTCTACTCTGTCTCGGCACTTCTGATCATGATTTGAATATAAACTGTTGAATTAAATAATCAGAGATTAAACCAATTGTAAGCAGAAAATATAAAAAAAGAAGTACTTTCTACAGAATAAACGTCGATCGAACGAATATTTTCCCTAAAGAGCTAATAACTAGAAATAATAATAACTAGAAATATTTTACCTACTTTACTTTATTGTTACATAAAAGTTATTACAAAATCACCAAACATTAACCGTATGATGGAGTACTACCCCAAAATAATGGCTCAACAAAGTCATAATTGCGAAACTTTGTATAATTTATTAATAACTCTAAATAATTTAACCTGTTTAGGCCTGTTTTATAACACAAATTACGAGAAAAAGACATTTTAGCTAGGCGGAAAGATCCATGAATTCGATTATATTAATTCAAGGGTTTTACAACTAAATTCAACATAACTTATCGTTTGTCTAAAGGTGGGTATTGACCGGTGTTTCGGGGCGTAACGTACAATTCGCAGCGAGCATGATACTTTACGCCGTGAGCTAAAATCCGCCTCGTTGCTCATTGCGAGCGCCTATTTTCCCCGTACTGACTGCACGAACGCTCGCTACACAGCGACATTGTCTCGTATCGCCGGACAGTACAGCGCTCTTCGTTTCTGAACTACTAAAATTTTTCTACAAAAAATAATCTGACTACAGCGGTTCATATTTTTTAACTGTAACAAATAAAATAAACTTTATAAAAAACACCATAAGACACAATGTCCGATCAACTTGAGTAGGAAAGAAGCACCTGCTGTCCGTACAACACAGCATCAATTTAACAAGTTGTGCTGAAGTCAATCTTGCTAAACTCTAATAAGGCTTAGTATAAATTAGCAGACAATTCGCTAAGAGCTTCCTTTGTATTGTATTAAGTTTATCAGTCATCTAGTACCCATAACACAAGCTCTGCTTACTTTGGGGCTAGATGATGCTGTGTGTATTGTCCAGCATTATTTATTTATTTATTTATTTGCTCTGAATACCGAAAATAGTGAAAATGAAATGAACCTTGCGTTAAGATAATAAGGATCATTATTTTGGAGTCCACCCGGTGTCTTTTAACCCTATAAACTGTGACCCTTTTGACGTCACACAACCCTGCAGTAATGTGAGAAGGATGGACTGCTTCAATAAAGCTTATAATAATTAGGTATGAATGAGAGGTTATGTTTCAGGATTGATGGTAGAGGCTAACTAGGGTACATTAAATATATGATGGACACTATTCATGCTGTGTGAGTTGTGTTTGTGTTCTTTCAGGTGCAAAAGGAAACTTAAATATATCAAATATCAAAGTGCTTTATATACTTTCGACCTTACAGGACTCTTGGACAGGACACTTAGCAACACATAATATTATCTCTGTGACTTCACTTCACCAATCAATCACCATTACTGCCTTTTCTTACGTCCCGGTGTCCAGGTAGCCGGTGCCGGGTACCCGGCGGCGAAGTGTATAGGCATGCACGATAGTTTTCACACCTATCGGCATAAACTGCATACAATTCGCCGCCGGGTGTGTACGTGTGAAAAGACACTAATGGTAGTTCACTCCTGGACAGAGTTTATTCTGCGCGTATTCAGAATACAAACAAAGACTGGTGAATATATAATATGAGCGTGTCATTCAGTGATTCGTCAGCTGGCGGTAGGGCCTCCTACACTACCAATCATTCACAGCCACCTAAATAATGTCCACAATCATTCCCAAGATTTCAGTCAGCTCAATAATTTACGTCAACAAACACGCCCAGCATCAGTCCCTTGTCTTTTTACGATTGGTCATTTATTGATTCCATAAATCAATTCGTCGACGTGAAGAAGTCACGTATCCTGGATGCTTCCCCGGGGGGTTGAAGACGGTAGATTAACGGAGCACGTCTGTCCTCCAGCAATCACATTACTCATGGTTTAATGTCTTGGATGGACTGTGATTTTGGTGAGAGACCTGGGGAATTTAGAAGATATAAATTAGAGAAAGTTGACGAAATTTTACAGATGTAGATGAAAAATTATTATTCCGGTATTCGTGGCATCGGGGGAGGCCTATGTTCACCAGTGGACGTATACGGGCTGATGATGATGATGAGATGAAATTAATTTTGAATTGTTTTCTTTTCTGCACCGGTATGTGTCTTGTAATTACTTTGCTTTTGCGGTCGATTGTCTTAGATTGCTTTAGTGTTATTTTGAAGCAATCTGGGGTCTTACTAAATCCTACTAGCATTATATCTGAAAGGAAGACTATCTGTCTTTTCATGTTTAAACGGCTGAACAGATGTAAATGAAATCTGACAGGGAGATAGATTGTATTCTAGCACCAGCTTTTTATAACTTTTTTATTTTTTACTTGTTATCCAGGAAAAAGGATGCGAATTCGTGAACAGAAATTATACATTATGAATAGAAATTAAACAAACTCGAATGACTGACTCAATAACAACCGGCTTACATCCGTATAATCCATGACTCCATAACGTAAAAATTTTAGTCAACATTTTAATATGGCTTATCAAAATAAATTAATGGTTTATTAGATCCTGTGATTTTCCGAAACATTTATTTCTTATTTCAGGTTATTCACTAAAATAAAACACCTGCAATTATGTCGTACACACTCCGCTAAAAGTGTTAACAAAACACGAATTAACACGTTATCAGTTCAAACTGTGCCGACTGCTAAGATAATAAAACCTGTTTAGATAAGAGCGACTGAATTTCCGATCACGTTGCGAAGCGGGCCGCTAGAGCCAATAAATTACATTTACACAATATTGTCGTACGTTTTCAGTGGCGTACAAACGGCCGGATTTTATTAAAAATGTGTAGCCTGAAGGATTGAGCATTTTTTATAAAAAAAAATCATGAGTGAAAATGAACAAAGATACGTTATTTATTTTTTTATTTGTTCTTATTTACATTCAAAAATTCTTTGTATCAATAAAACATTATAGGACATATAAATATTTTATAAGATCTAAAGTCTCGCACATGTCTATAACTACTACGTACCTACAACATAGGTACACTTATACCTTATACCTACTATGTACTTTACGGTCACAGGAGGGCTGTAAGGTTACTTTTACGTGTACTTGTACAGACGTAAGTGTATGTAATGTCGAGCTCACAAAACTTTACTTTAAGCAAAGGAATGACGTCACAAAATAAAAGTAAAACACAAAACCAGAGTAAAGTACAGCAGTAACAGACAGTAAACCAGCTACATGTAGTCCGCCTCTTATTTCGTGCTAAAAGGAACATTTCGGGCAAAATGTCCACACCGTCCCTGTGTCTCCCATAAATATCTCGTTACACCCGTTTGAGCGCGACCTTACAAAAAATCACTGGCCTTTTTTTGTTCTGCGACATCAACTGTGAAAGTTTCGCAATCAGGGGTTGCAAAAACAAGCAAAATGGATATTGGACAAGTTAGGGATGTCAAATTACAAGGGTTTTGGTTGTTATTGGCGGTTTAACTTTAGCGTTGTTCCAAAATGATATAGTACACTTATGGCCTCTTAATCTGTTGAGTTGTTCGTTTTTTGCTTGGCTCGGAAAACCTGATTTTTGTTTTATCGAGCTAGATTTATTCTTGAACACATTTGCAGCATTTTGAAGCTTATAAAATAACTACTACTGAAATACGTGTAGTTTTAGTTAATGGCTCACTGGCAATGCGTAGATATTATCTGTATTATCCAGAATCGGGACAAATATTTGTGGAAACATATTTTAGTAACAAATCTAACCATATTAACATCCTATTAAACTGATCTACATAAATCTATCCTAATACTATAAATTCGAAAGTAACTCTGTCTGTTTGTCTATTTGTCTGTCTGTTACCTTTTCACGCCTAAACGGCTGAACGGATCTCAGTGAAATTTGGCAGGGAGGTAGATGGTATCCCGGGGACGGATATGGGCTACTTTTTGTCCCGAAAAACCGCGCGAAGCCGCGGGCAGCAGCTAGTAGTTATATTTTTCGATAATAGTATTGAAACAGATGTTGTATTTCGTTAAAGCCCACTAAACTAAGAATACGTGGAAATTACCCAGACCCGGAACAAATATGTGACAAAAAATTATACCTACATATTTTATTAAAAAAGAATTACCAAACATGTCACATCCAATTCAACCGCATACCACAAACAATTTGTTACCATAGTTTCCAGCATTCCTGAATTCCAAACTATACCTCACTATGCTCCACTATGCCATGCATGCCTCTACGGTCGTTCACAATCAACACAGGAACATTTCACTGCTGCGCTAGGTCAATAAACCCTCGGTGACATGAAACTATGTCTAATGGAGATGGCAGTCGTGTGAAAAGCATATAGAGGTATATAGGTTGAGTTGCACGGTCTGTTTATATGTTGGCAGAGTCATTGTGATGACTCATACATAACTTAATATATTTTTTTGTATAAGAATTATGTCCCTTCCTAATTACGCACATACACTTCTGTCTGGCTCAACAACTAAATTGATTCTTGGCCTCTTCTCAAGGTTTCTTGGTTTCATGCAAGCGTGCATTGCTTTTTCAACTGCTCTTTTTACAACCACAATCATCTTTTTACAAGCCTAAAGTTCAATCCAATTTTCAGCTCGCAATACTTAAAAACAGTATTTTACATGAAAATTGCCGCATCTATTTAAACTACCTTCGTGTTTACTACGTAACAGTGGTCGGTAAATCAGCGCATGACGTCACCCGTAGCCCGTAGCATCCCGTAGCTCGTAGCACCCCGTAGCTTTCTCGTAGCACGTAGGCTTCGTAGCATGTGGGTTTCGTAGCACGTAGCGGTGTATGCCAAGGCGACTTGCTACTAACTGTGTATATAATGAATGATTCATTTATAGGAGAGGCTTACATTATAATGTTTTTGTCAATAGATGGACAGCCATTATCATAATCATTTATTTACCTAATCTCAATTTATAAATTCTACTTTATTTAAAAGATTAGCAAAAGGGGAATACACATTTTATTCACTCAAAGAAACAAACTTTTCAAACATAGAAAACCCTTTATAAACTTTCCTTGAAGGGAGCTTTCAGATTGTCCCTTATTTAGGGCGAAGCTGAAAAGCAAGTTAAGGAGTTTTTTTGTGACACGTGAACTTGAAAAGTAACAAAACTTACTAGGATGGAATTTAGAACTGGCTTTCTTACTCAGCGTTATACTTCCTCTACTCTCAAGTGAAGTCACATGAAAAACCATATCAATGTGCAGTACAGTCAATGACAAAAATAGGTAAAGAAGGACAACTTTCTAAAAAAAAGTTTGCTTATTTTATAAGCGACGTATTCCGGGTTTCCATATAAATTTTTACCCGCGAGGCGTGTGCTATATTTTTCGAGTGTTTCTATGTGGTATCGAAATACTCGTCTGATCAAATATTTTTAGGTAGACTTTTTTAAATTATTTTTATTAAATCAATTGTTAGCAATTGTTGTTGTTGGCTGAACAAATAGCTGTATGAGTATTTTTTGTTTGTTTAAAACATTCCAGCTCAAATGTTATCAAGGCTTTCCGCACTGGTAAGATAGTCTTTCACATTAGGTACGCGTTCAGATCCCGAATAAACTTTTGAAAAATATTGAAACATGCCCACAACATATGAACATATGAATAACATATGAAATAGCATGCGCTATCCATTGAGACACAAAATGTGTTTGAATGGATAGCGCACCAAAAGGCAGAAGCATGTACTTGTCATCCTAAATACCTAATGACAAACAGTGTGATTCACAATTCCAGAAGCTTTTAAAGCATCAGGTGTGCACCATGAATACCTAATCTTAATGGCGTAGGTACGCGATAAGGGATGGAATAAATCATCGAATGTTTTACACACCCTGTGGGAACAGCCAGATTGGGAGTATTTGGAACAGGGGATTTCTTTGTTTCATCTTGGAAGGTGTTTATTTGCACTTTGTTCCATAAATAGGACAGTAGAAAGGTATATTGATAGATATCTCAATCTGTATAGTGGGAAGACAATTTCTATTAACCGCGAAAGGTTTTGGTAAATTAATGACAAAGAACAGATTTTACGAAATAAAAAAATAAAACTAAATTATATAAATGATACTTGAAAGCTGTCAAAGACATCTTGATAGGTAGATATATATATCTACCTATCAAGATGTCAGAGTTACTTTCTGGAACAGCCAGATTGGGAGTATTTGGAACAGGGGATTTCTTTGTTTCATCTTGGAAGGTGTTTATTTGCACTTTGTTCCATAAATAGGACAGTAGAAAGATATATTGATAGATATCTCAATCTGTATAGTGGGAAGACAATTTCTATTAACCGCGAAAGGTTTTGGTAAATTAATGACAAAGAACAGATTTTACGAAATAAAAAAATAAAACTAAATTATATAAATGATACTTGATAGCTGTCAAAGACATCTTGATAGGTAGATATATATATCAAGATATCTTATTTAGTACCATAAATTTTCGTTTTGTGTTGTATTTTTTTAAGGTAAATTAAAATGCTTTCTTTCTTTTTTTGAAGATGTCTGTACTAAAAGTCTCCTATAGTATGGACAGGGTGATTTTTAATTTTGAATATATATGCGGTAATTGAAAGCTTTTAGGCAGATTGGTGGCATGCTAATTTATAAGTAGGTAGCTTATTGGGTAGGTATTTACCTTTAACTGATTTTTCTTTCTACTTTTCTATTACCGGTTCAATTAGCATTCATTAAAAATACTATAAATGTAACGAACATTTTATTCTTGCACTTATACCTACTAAGATCCATGAAATTAAATCGTAGTCCGCGAAATGGCCAAAACTTAAAACCAATTTTCGTCCGTTCAGTAAAACGGTTACGTCGTCTAAGCGAAATTATTATCTGAAAGTCTGGGTTAGATAACGCTTTTCCTTAAGCTGTTTTTTCCTAACCGAATTCAGACCTTACTTGTTTGTTATAAACCTCATATTTGCTTATAATGTTAACGAAAAAAGCACCTATACCTCGTGTGTTCATAAGTCTTGAGACACAGTAAAACTAAAATATTTTTGGAGCTAAGTTGAGTATTCATTTATTGGATATTAAAATTAAAACTACTGACATCTAGATCTGTATTTAAAAATGAATCATTCAAAATGGCCGCCTTTGCATTCAATGCAGGCCTTCAAACGCGTGCGCCATTCATCTATGGCGGCACGAATCTTTTCAATGGGAATCCGTTTCGATTCTTTAATAAGGGCTCGCTTGAGAGAATCCAGGTTTGGGTGAGACTTTCTGCATGCCCTCAGCTCCAATTCCGTCCATAAAGAATAATCCAAAGGATTCAAGTCAGGGCTTGACGAGGGCCAATCTTCGCTCCGAATGAAGCCTGGCAAATTGGCCTCCAGCCAACGTTGGGTAGTCTTAGCTTTATGGGAGGGAGCAGAGTCCTGTTGGAAAACCCAGTATTTTCCAGCGAATAGCGTATCATTTAATGGTTTAACCACCGCTTCCAATATGTCGGTTTGGTAATTTTGTGCCTTCACCTTGACGCCTTGCTGGCAAAAATGAAGCGAAGTGACCCCCTCGTAGGAAACACCCCACCAAACCATCACACTTGCTGGATGATGAGTGCGCTGGACATTGCGTACAGATGGCTGGACGTCCTTTGAACTTCTGGCGTAAACCTTATTGTTCTGCCGGTTAAACTTTTCTTCCACCGTGCAGATCTTTTCATCGGTAAACAGGATATTTTTTGGATCGTGTCTCTTCAATAGGTTCCGACATCGTTCCAGTCGCAATTTACGAAGACGCTCGTTTAAATAATGCACTTTCCTTCGACTGTAGGCCTTTAGTTTAAGATCATATTTAAGTATCCTGTTCACCGATATTCGCGAAATGTTGGTCTGCAGAGCTAATTTCTTTTAAGTCCGGCAAGAGTTGCGACGAATTCGCTCTCTGATCACTTTGATGTTGGCGGGCGTCCTTACAGACCGCGGGCGGCCACATCTTCCACGGTCTTCTAAAGAGCCGGTCTCCTTGTACCTCTTTATGGTATAATACACAAAGTTCCGACTACATCCCAAACTTTGGATTTCACTAAAAACTTGCATTGGTTTTTTTCCTGCTTGAAACAGTGAAATTACAGTCGCACGCAAATCTTTTGTTGGCGCCATTTTCACGGAGAATGAAACAAATATTCAAATGTATATTTTTTCTGATTCAAAACATTCGAAATTTAAAATTTTAAAAGTTTAAAAAAGGTTGCATGAATTACTTTCTTTTTAAATTAATTAAATAAGTTCGTCTCAAAACTTATGAACACACGAGGTATATCCCTCTATAGAGTTGCTAATCCCTTGTGGTTGGTTCTGCGGCGCCACTGTTCGTCACGTTCAAATATGATTTATGCAAGTAATTTAGTTAAGTACATATAGACATTACGAGCATTGCTGAGGGTCTCTACTACGTAGCGCTGTTGCGATCAGCTTTGGCAGTTTGTTTCAGTTGCAATGATGGAATGTTTTTTAAACCGTCTAGATCTGCTGGTATATTACTTAGTGTAGAGTGGAAAAAAAGTCGTTTAGCCTTTGGAAATGGTACAGTAAAGCAGATTTTACTAAAACATGAATAATAAGTGTTTAATTCGCTCCATATTCAAGTTCGAATTTTAAACAAAGTTGCTTACGCCGCCGCCGTCAACGAAACGTCACCGATAACGAGATGACGGCGACGAAGTAGCGATACATACATTTACGTGCGTTTACTATGGCCGCTTGTCCACTGCACGCCCGTCACCCGAGCGCCGTCATCCGGCCGCCGAAGATATAAGTAGTTCGGCGCGACTGCTAGAAATCGGCCTGAGATTGTGACGGACCGATTTCTTGTTTTAAGCCTCATGGCATGATCGTTACTCGTATGATCGTCTGTCATCGGCAAGGTAGTCATCACGATCATCGTGCAAACATCGACAGTTCTCGTCATGCTGCCGCAAATAGTACATAAAACGCTCCTGTAATGTGTGTGCAAGAATTAGCGGATGAATCTAAAAAAATATGACACCGTCTTCGCCTTCGAATGTACAAAGGCAAAAGAAGTTGTCGCTGGTTCCACCTAGTCATTCCTCAAACGCGACTACCACGAACGACAGCTGCAACAAACTGAACCACGAGATCGTCGCGGTGGACACACTCGATCGCCGTCACGCCATCTTGAACTCGGCCTTATAAAAATATCATTATCGTGACGTTGGTGGTGGTGGACAAACGATCGACGTCACGTCATCTTGAGATATAAAGCGGCACACGGCGGCAGTAGATAAACGGCGTTAGAGTGGATTCAAACAAAACACACGATTTTTTACCGTGGCATTTATGTAAAAAAAATATTTTCACTATAAAAACGTATTTTTTTACGTTTTCTTGTTTAGAATAACCATGTTAATAACTTTTTTAGGACAACCCGTTTCGTCCGTCCTTAATTGTAAAATTGTTAGCTATATTATTCTGTACTTACACTGTTTTAAATCTGTGTGACTTTGATCTATGCCAAAGACCTCCCATTGAAACTGATGTCAATAGAAGATACGTAATGCCCCTGCAGGAGATAGATTAAAACGTTCACAGAGTCTCTTTGAGGGGCTCCTTGTTTCACCACTAGGGTACCACCGGGTACGGCTGTAAATCACTTAGTGGTTTAATAGATTTGGTGACGTAATGAGGTACAATTTTGATGTAATTTTAGGTGAGAACATTAATTTTGGTAATTGCTGGTCTTTGTTAAGAGAACTCAATTGATATTGCACAGAAGTGTTGTCTGAATATGAGGCAAGGCCCGTCAGACATACCTACGTACACACGCTTGTTTTTTCGCGTGTTTTTGTTGTTTTAGCTAGTAGACGGTACTTAACTAGTCTGTATAATCATAATCAACCTGGTTATTGCAAATTTAGTTATAATTATTGTAGCTACCTAACTTTATAATATGTGTGTACTTTGGTTTGTCTAATAAACTATAGCATTTCATTTCATTTCAATAATATTTTAGGAATTAGAATTTTAGTGTAGGTACCCACATAATAACGTGGTCGAGCTCCGAACGTTTTAGGGTTCCTAAAGTATGGAAGGAACGAAATTAGAAACCAATAATTTTATTTCTTTAGGCTTGCAAACTAAGCACTGAGGCTTGTAAAATTTTTAAACTTTTAATTATTATTAGATAAGACTAAAGTAATTTATTTTATGTTCACTTAAATATTTGGTTCACTTGTGTAAGAAATTCGCTGCTGGTCTCGTGTTTTCCTTTCCAATAGGCACAAGTACAACTTGAGCCTCTTCATGGGTGACTTGGTGTCTTCTAGACCTTTGTGAAACATCGTCGGTCACATCTTTACCGAACATCATAAAAACAAATTATTTACTTAGGTTATCATAGATAAGTAATATTTTGTCAAATCGGTAGGTAGCCTAAGACCAATATATATTTAAAATATAATGTAATTCACATAGAAACACCCAAATTACCCAAAATATCGCAGCCAATCAACATAATTGTCATACTACTTGAATATGTATGAACGTTTGTATGGAAAAATTCGGATCACGACTATCAATTCACGATGATAGTATGTTTGAACTGGCGAGAACCACGTGATGCTAACGTGATACAGAGGTTTCCAAGCGAGGCTAGGGACATGAGTCATACTGGTGTAAGTGGTAGACTTAAAGCGGGAAAAAAACTTATTTACGAAGTCGTATACCCTAAAAATATTCTTAAACAGCGTAGCAGTGCTACTAGAGGCAGGAAATATTAGAAAATTATGGGTTTGGCATAATCAGCTGAGATTAATGGTGATGATGATTTCCCTAGATAGATATAGACATATGTCTAAATTTCGAAACATATCTCTAGAATTGGTTTATCTGTTACAAAAACAGAATATTTGCTCTACTTTGTGGTGTCACATAAATACATAGCGCAGTAGTGACCTTCTTTGTTACCACTGTACTAAATTATACCTATTATTTATCTGTTCCTGAACTCTATGGTATGAAGACATTTTGTTTTGTGACGATAGGTGAAAGAAGAGCGTCTCACATAAGAGATAAAAATACTTTTTTTTTATTTTATAATCCGCTCATCTCTTACACATTGTGTACATAAAAGTATAACTACACAACCTTGAACCCGGTAGATGGAAATTGTATACATAGCATGTCGTGTATGCATTGTTTGCCAAAAATAGAAGAATGCCGACATTATTGGCTGTAATTCTGATTCGAAAAGTACATTTTCACTTCACGTGTCATTAAAAGGGGCAAATATAAAATGCGATAAAAAATCTTAATACGTAAGGTACCCACAGAAATGATATCGGCCAGGCCACAATGCATGCATATAATTTTGATGGCTTCAAGTGTGAAAAGAGGCAACGGTTTCCCGTTCGACGAACTATTCTTCGCGTTTGACAAAAATTGGGCAAAACTTAATAGTACATTTCCATACGAAGTCTCGCTGCGCAGAAACACACTTGGTTTGTTCTTTCGCTGCACGCGAGAGATTGAATTCTAATCCAAATACCTAAGATTCTATTTGCATTTTCAAGATAATTCTGCACTACGACATTCACTTAGAAGGATTAACGAAGCAGTCTTAGTTTCAACCATGTTAGCTAAGAAGTTCAAGCGCTAGTTCAATAACACGCTCACTAACGGAATACGTGTTTCATGGAAATCCAATCATTACTTATGTGCGCTGTTTGCAAATTCTATGAAGGTTATAGCTACTGCTTGTTTGAACAAGCACTGCTTGTTTGTTATTATTGATAATAACACTAAATATTATAAGAGCTTGATAATAAAAGCAAAAATCAAGATAGGTGTTGTCTTTGGCTGGGTCAAATTCAGATGTCTCGAAGAAATCCGTTATTTAAGGAGCGTTATTTCAAGTGTCATCTTATATGACACCTGAAATAAAGCAAGCAGCATTGCCATATAGCGGGGCAATGCAGCCAGCGTCTTGGGGACGCTTCCGACTGGTATTGATATGGATCAGTTGAGCTACCTGTAGATTGTTTGCAACAGTCTGCAGTTAGCTTAATTGTTTCAATTGTAAATACTAGTTCTAATTTATTTTTATTATATGGTTGTAATTTTCTTTGTTAATAGTGTTATCTGCTTTTACACTTATCTTTATTAAATTGCCCTAAACATTTTTAACCGACTTCAAAAAGGAGGAGCTTCTCAATTCGTCTGTATGTTTTTTTAATGTATGTACGTTATAACTTAAAACGTACATACATTAAAAAAACATACAGACTTATAACTTATAAGAAATCAAATAAGTGTACAGTGTAGTATGTATGTTACTTGATATCTCCGCCAATTGTTAACCGATTGTGCTGATTCTTTCATTATTGTATAGAAAATGATCCTGAAATGTTCCCATATTTTTTCAGGTCCCGAGGGATTAGTATTAATCCCGTAAAACTTAAAAAACAACAATATTATTGAAGAATCACGACTAATGGTTTCCATGGCAACGGGCGTCAACAGTTTCATCCATGTGTCACCAAACTAAATTAGACTTGAACTCTATCTAGATGTTGCCACTAGGGAAATTAGATCGGGCTATCGAAGTGTAAACCCAATTTTTTGCACGTGAACATAGATGAATCCTATTTACCGGAATTAGAACTCGGTTTATACTTTTTTAGAACACGCCAAATTATTCAATATGAAGTTATATTTTTGTTGGGTCTTGATTTTCAAAACGCTTTCAAAGTCTTTTTCTGTGTTCCATTATATTTCCAGCTTTTTCTCTCCTTTCTTTCAACACTATCATAATTACCCTCAACATCTCTACCAATATGATTTACCTCGATTCTCTGACACCTTCCTTATTTAGGGCTCCCTAATGATGCATGGCTGTAATATACGACGATTAACTTGCAGTTTTTGAGATGCCCCCCGTGCAAGTGCAAAGGTTGGACGAATGGTGTTGTCTCACGCGACCGTATTTTAGCGGTGGATTAAGTGGTTTGGAAATGGAGAGATAATTTTCTTTTTGCGGTATTTAGTTTTTGCCCTTTGTTATTGTAACATCTCATTCAGAAGACAAGACAAGCTTGACTACTGATAAAACCTTTGTTTCTGTGGGACACCTATCAAGCCAATGACAACGCCAAAGTATCGTCACTTAATAAAAATTTAAGGTCGCTGAAAATGCGAGAAAAATATACTTACAACTTCCTATCGCTTAAATCTATTAAGCCGAACTGTCTGTTTTTAACAGTCCAAAACTCAATTTGGAGTGCTTATTGCAAGCCTGATGAAGGCACTTTCATTAATTTCATTCGTGTATTTGGTCTACCAGTACACGTAGAGACGGCTCCTTATTTATAGCTGCAACCCACAATAGTACCCTACTTAATTTACTAGTTTTAAGTTTTTGTTTAACTGTGCGATCGGTTGTAGTTATATGTATTTTATTTATTTATTTCTTTTTCATTAATTTTTATGAGCCTTATCTGTTTAAAACACTGATCAGTTTCGAAATTCGCAAGACTATAACTAAGGCTCGTAACGCGTAGCTTTTATACAGTCCAAGAGTTTTTACATGTAAATTTTAAATTATTTATTGTTCATACGTTATCGACATTTAATTTTACTGAATATTTTTTTTATTAAGCATGATTTTTGTTTGAATTTAATTTTACTTTTATACTAATTCTTTAATAATTGATCTCATACAAATGGCAGCTCCATCGAGCATGTACCCAATAGAGAGGAAATATAAATCAAATCAAATAGGTAGTTTATTCATAAAAGACATGGTAAATTACACAGGTGGTATTATAAATAATTTGATCCTCATATCTCGCCACATTACTGGCATGTGAATATCAAAGCACCTACATAGGTACATAAAATATGCTAAATAGGTTCACAAACTTCAAACTATTCAAAACATTTCAACTAGTTACTGTCATGCTTATTTAAGCATGACAGTAACTAGTTAAAATATTTTTAGTAATGTGGATGAATGTGGAGATATGAGGATCAAATTCTTTATAATACCAACTGTGTAATTGACTATAACATTTATGAATAAACTATTTGATTTGATCTATATTTCCTCTCTATTGGGTACGTGCTTGATGGAGCTGCCATTTGTATGCGAGTGTACAAAATGGCGTCCACGCTGCTATTCGTAGCGATCACGATGCGCGTCCGCGTATTCGCTGCGGGTTCGTTGCGCGTCCGCGACGTATTCGCTGCGTGCCCGCACCGCCCCGAATCCGCTCGATAAGGCCCTAAAACTTTACATAGGTGGTACTGAATTGTATTTTACTTAGCTGCTGACTCCGTGGCACGAGGAAGATCAAATACCTATTATTTCGGTGTTGAACGCCCTCGTGTGAAATATTGTACGATCGAATGTTACGTCCAGATGTTGCCAGTGTTAAATCTTGTTTAATATGCCTTTGGGCCTTTTAGTCCATTTCCTGAAAATGGAAATTTGATCACTGCACTTTACACACTAGACTTTAGTGTTAAGTTCTTTTAAAAAGTCACGTAAAATAATGTAGGTATGTACCTAGTAGATACTCTTACCTAACCAACAAATGCAAAATGTTTTCTGACGCCACTGAAAAAACGTTTTTAGCTCCAATAGTTGCAGGTTAATCCAACTTTTTTAAATAAACCTCTTTAGTAGATACCGCCTCCTATAGAGTTTACAATGCAAGAAAAAAGGTTTTAAAACCGAATATCTAACGATGCAAAACTTAGTGCAAAACAAACACACCTGCGACAGAAAACCTCCGTTGTTTGGCTTTGCCAGCCTGAAAATGGCTTTTTTTTGTCACATAGCACACAGCACTGGGTTTTCAATTAGCAATATAGAGATTTTCCGCCGACGTAATCTGAACTGAGCTACAGCTAGTCCACTGAGGTTACAGTAATCAGGGTTTGATTACTTGGCGGTTGAACGCTGTTTTAATCTATTCTAGATTTTCTGGCGAACTTAGAGTACCTAGGTTTTTATAGTTCGGTGTAGGAACTAGGTAACTTGGGTTTGCTTTGTTTTATGTTAGATATTGGTTTTGGTCTAAAATATTAACTAAGTGCTTTTTGATCAAATATGTTTAAGATTCTAGTACCTTCTTTAAAACTCCGCAACTCTGCGAAGCAGTGGATCGTGTCTTACAAATAGGTATAAAATGTACTAGCTGTACGTATCATACATAACCTGAGTCGCGATATTGAGTTAGGTAGGTATGCAGTGAAAAAAAATCTCTATAGTATTGATTTTCGCGACCACCGTTCGGTCGAAGTCGTTTATTTTTCACATGTTCTAAAATAATTGCTATCGTTATTTTTAGTTTTTATACTGTTTGAGGTTTTATACAAAGAACAAAAATGCATCTGCATAAAAAACCACTAGCAAATCCGACAAAAGCCTCTTTACGACTACGCTCCCTGAATGCTAAAATCAAAATCACTTTTAATTTTTCCTTCCCATAAACGGTTTCAATTCCGACGGTAGTTAAAATGCTAGAGATGGTAATGATTTTGCGGCAGCCATCTTGTCATTACTTGCTCATGATGCGCTATTTGTATGCCTCTCATGCTATTTGAGGCATGTTAAAAACGGAACGCGGAGAAAAAAAAAAGAAAATTGCCGGCGTTCGGATTTCAAATATAACTGGAACTGGAGAATGGAGGTTGCAGTGTTGTTTTTTACTTAATATTAGTGGAACAGAATCAAAGGGTACCAAGGAGTTTTGTTCAGTTTTGTTACTCGTAGAAAAATACCTTCGAATACGTTATATATAACAGAGTCTATCAGCTGGGATCGTAGGGATTATAAAATGTTGGTGAATAATTTTTCAGCGTTCATAAATAGAGAAAAAAATCATCTTCGTATAACCTAATAAAGGCCAAGCTATACACAGAATTCTAATGTGGAATTTACGACTATCTATTACGTCTCGTGGTCGCCATCTTTACGATGAACATTAAGAAAAAAAACAACAACTATTTAATCGTGAACTCTCATGAGAGCTATAAAGTCTGTCTCAATCGTCTATTTAATTGTCGTTCGTGACTCAGAATCTCAGCCATTATTCTGATGGGCCGTGGATTCTTCTTGAAATAGAAAAGCGTTTTTGTACCAACGAAACGTAAAGGACATAGTGCACACCGCGCGCTTGAAGCAAGTTGTTGTATTTTGCTTGTTTAACCGACTTAAAACAGAAAGAGGTTCTCAGTGCGTCTGTATGTTTTTTTTATGTATGTTACTCCTATGTATGTTACTTGATATTTTCGCCTATGGTTAACCGATTTTACTGATTCCTTCACTATTGTATAGAGAATGATCCCGAGGTGGTCCCATAAAAAAAATATTAGGGATTAGTATTTATCCCGTTAAACTTAAAAAGCAACATAATATTTTTGGAGAATCACGACTAGCTACGACAGTTTTGGTGATATCTGCGCTAATTGTTAATAGATTTGATGGTTCTTTCGTTGTGGTATAAAAATTGATTTTGAGGTGGTCTCCTATAAGTTTGATTCTTGAGGAATTGCGCCGTAAAACGTAGGTTTGTAAAAATTCTTCAAAATAGGATAATTTCATTATCACCCAAATAATGGTTTCCATGGCAACGGGCGTCAACAGCTTCATCCATGTTTTATCAAACTAAATTAATTTGAATTATAACTAGATGTCGCCAGTGTAAACTAAATTTTTGTACGTGAACATAGACCTTCGGTCAGGGAAAGTGAGGGACATGAATATTATCTATATGCCGGAATTTGAAGTCGGTTTATTGTTTTTTAAAACACGCCAAATTATTATTGACACATTGACCTGTGTAGGTACAAGCAAATAATTGATTAAAATAATTATTTTGGAATGTGCTCAATAAGGCCTTCAACTTTATATCCATTTTGTAATAATAGATTTTTATTTACATTTGAATATGAAGCCCTATTGCCAACATAAAACTTAATTTAAAAAAAAAATTGTGTTGCTGTGACGTAAGGATTTGATACCCTATACATACAAATCTCATCGGACATTTAGAGGTTATGGTTAATAAAAAAAAACTAAAATATATACATGAACCCTGAAACCGACCCTCCTATTTTGAGCAGACGTGTAAAATACGCATCCGCTCGAAAACGAAGCATTTTACCACTCATTTGTTGATTCTTTTGAAATATAGGTGAGCACCAGGTATTTACTTTGTATTGACGCAAATCCCATGTAGGTATTATTCTATTGCTTATCGTGAAACATGTGGCTTTTACTAGGTACCTCCGAGTAGGTAATGCCCATTCTAACCAAGACCTA
This sequence comes from Eupithecia inturbata, assembly GCA_963662085.1. NCBI lineage: Eukaryota > Metazoa > Arthropoda > Insecta > Lepidoptera > Geometridae > Eupithecia > Eupithecia inturbata. The sequence goes on along the minus strand of OY759194.1, from coordinate 2,743,681 downwards.
CCTACCTACCTAACCTAACCTACCTACCTAACCCGCGCGATGTTTACTATCGGCCAGCTACGGTTTTTATGTCATTCGTGCATTGGGATTTACCTCAACCTCAACAGCCTATATTAGTCCACTGCTGGAGGCAGGCATAAGGCCCTGATAAGCGCCTTCTTAGCTTTTATATAATGGGAGTAATGCCCATAGTCCCCACGCTGGGCATGCGAGGTTGGGGATCGCAGTTCGGTGATAATGGTGTGCAGGAGACGATGCTGCTTGCTTGTAAGAGGATATCCTTAGTCGCCTCTTACGACACCTGCGGGAAGAGTTGGGATGGTGCTAATCCTCCGCCGGCATCACACGGCAGACCATCCGGCTTGAAGTCTCTCTGATTTCCGACTTCACATGCAAATTCTGGGTCGCCTTCATCCATCGACTCCCTATAGTCGATGGAGGCGGATCAGGACCGCTATTCGTGACGTCGTTTGGGGGATGCCTATTTTCAGCAGTGGACGTGTACTGGGCTGGTGATGATGCGAGGTCTCCCCGTCAGGAACCTACCTAAAAACTTATTTATTGGTGTCCTAAATCTTCAGCGGGTTTAACTGACCCTAAAAATGTATCCGTCTCACTTACTTTATGTTGAGATTTGCATGAAATTATCTTATCTCTTACTTTATTTACGTTTTTTGTCGGCTTTGACGTCATCCTTTTGCACAAGTCGGAGCGTTCGGACTTTTTTAGATTTTAATCCCATCTTCACTCACGTGGTAGGCAGGTGCTCAGAAAAACGGATTACATAGATATAAAAAGCTAGAATACAGAAGCAACTTAGTACATCTTAGAATTGCTAATCGTATCTTATACTTCTTTGATTCTGATTTAGGAATTTATAAAAAAGTGGACCTTAACTGCACTGCACAGTACTTTCGTAAAGACATCTAACTACTCAAAAGCCATACTTTAGTCACCAGAAGCATTACACAGAAAAACTAAATTTAAGTACTTACCAAAAACTAATAATGTATATGGCAAACGGACCTCTCATTACTTAATTCCTTATTTAATAAATAATCTACCAATGAAAATTAAAAGTAAAATATATAAAAATATATTAAAACATACTAATTAAATATAACCTATATTGAGATCATATATTTTTTAGGTTTTCAAGTATCACTCATTTGTGTAACTTGTCTGTGAAGCCATTCAAAAATATATTTATAAGACTAGATTTTTTTCTTATTGAACTTGTTTTGGAAAAACGAGCATTCTGTAGTTGAACTCAGGCGCAATGGAATCACTGCTTGCACGTGATTGGTGGGTCGCGGTCGCCTGTGTGCGGCTGCCGAGCCGTGCAGCGGACGGTGATGACACTGTGCTTGTGTGCGTGACTGCCTACCGCACCACTTTCAGACGCTTGCTTATAAATTATAATTAGGTATCTATTATTGAGAGAATCTAGTGTCTAGGCAAACCTTACATAGGATTTAAGACGCTATAAACTGTAAATTGTAACAACTTTTAAAAAAACAAATACAAAACAGTAACTTTACTTTATTTTTTTTTAAGTACCTATTGAGAACTAAGGCATCTACTAGGTTGCAACTAGGTAGTAAGTTAATTGAAAAGGCCGAGAAGCGAAGCCTTAGCAGTTGTAGGAACAACATTAATTCTTTGTTGTGTTGGACAAGATATTTAAACTAGTACAATGGACAAGGTGTACTAGTTTAAACATCACCGGGTTATCATTTCAAATGACTATGCATCCATAATAATATTTTAAAAGCGAAAGTAACTTTGTCTGTCTGTCTGTTACCTTTTCACGCCTCAACACCTGAACGGATTTTAATGAAATTTGGCAGGGAGCTAAACAATATCCCGGGGAAGCTTGGAAAGCGTTTGCGAAGCCGTGGGCAGAAGCTAGAGTCTTTAAATATTTGTTTAGATGTTATGTTTAGCGTAAATAAAAAAAAAAAAAAATCTGAACGATTCTATAAATTCAAAACATTCCGTAAAAACTTATCAGTTATCATTCGATCGATACGTGGTATCCCGTTCGTCCCACCAGGTTCTTCCCACTAGTGAGACGAATAGAATAACACAATAATTTCTACCAAAAACCTTCATCTCTATGATTTCTATCACATTTTCTTGTCTCAAAAGCATTTCCCGTCAAACAAATCCTGATAAATCAACCAACAAGCAGAACAATAACTGAAACGCTTGCATACCTATCAGTTACACCATAAAGCATAATAAATCTTGTTGATCCCCTTGCAGATGATGAATATGTGTTTTGTTCTACAATCTCTTATCTGTGGATGTTCTTTGTAGGCAAAACACAGAGTTGTGGTTCATGTTTTATGGAAAGTTAAGAGTGAATTTCAATTGGTGTGGCAGCATTGGCTTCATTGCGCATTACAACCAACGGCGTAGTCTCATCCATTTGGGGTACCAAATGAGATTAATGAGAGTTGATTGATTAGTAGGAGTACTTACTAATAATAAGGGCTGATCAGGTGGTTGGGATGTACATAGTTGACGGGAAGCAAGGCTAAATAGGTTTACGGGAAGCAAGGCTAAATAGGTTTAACAAAGAGATTGTTAATAAACTAGGAAATACTTATATTAGGTACTTTTTTATTCAGAGAAAGCTCATGCAAAGTTGCGAGTAGGAACTAACAGTAAATATTTATTTATTTATTACGACGCACAAAATATATTACAACTACAAAAAATAGCAATGTTTCAATAATGTAGGTCAAAAACTTGATTGTAACACAACCTATGTGCATACTGGAATAATAATAAATAAGTTAAAACTGTTTAAAACTATGGCACGTATATATAAAATTATTTGAAGATCTTTCAAACATTTTTATTCATTTCATTTAATTATTTACTATTTTAGCGGAGAAATCGGCTCTTTTTAACAGACTTCAAACAAGAGGAGTTTCTCAGTTCGTCTGTATGTTTTTTTTTTATGTATGAATGTTACTTGATATCTCCGCCTATGGGTAACCGATTTCATTGATTCTTTCACTATTGTATAGAGAATAATCAAGAGGTGGTCCCATACAAACTTTATTCCCGAGGGATTAGTATTTATCCCGTTAAACAACATAATATTTTTGGAGAATCACGACTAGCTACAACAGTTTTGGTGATATCTGCGCCAATTGTTAACAGATTTTGATGATAGTTTCGATGTTGTATAAAAATTGATTTTGTGGTGGTCCCCTATAAGTTTGTTTTTCGAGGAATTGCTATGTGTGCCATAAAACGTAGGTTTGTAAAAATTCTTCAGAATATGATAATTTTGTTATCACCTAATAAATGGATTCCATAGCAACGGGCGTCAACAGTTTCATCCATGTGTCATCAAACTAAATTAGACTTGAATTATAACTATAATAGTTGTCGCCAGTGTTTAACTAAATGTTTTGCACGTGAACATACCTTTGGTCAGAGAAAGTAAGGGTGGAATGATTTCGTTGGTCCGAGACATAGATAAATATTATCTATAAACCGGAATTTGAAGTCGGTTTAGCGTTTTTTAAAACACGCCTAATTATGAGCTTTTGCTAAACCCAAAATAGGTCCTAGGATTTTTCTCTCATATGAGTCAGACCAGACCAAATAATCTGTTTAGAAATAGATTCATCTCTTTGCTATCCAAAAAGGCATGCGTTTCTAAATAAAGCGGCTTGCATTGAAAACTCTGACACATAGATCTGGTATTCTCGAATTAAAACTGAGAATGTTATCTCGAAACGAAGCCCTTTCGACATATAATTCTCAACAAGATTATCTCGTATCCGACAAACATAGGCAATTAGGTTTTGTACAAAGTATCTGCGCCGAATAACTTCATGTAGTAGGTAGGTAAAACATCGATCTGATGAAGACATTTTGTTTTGTGTCGCATATCGCCGCTCTCCGTTCGACAATACATAGGTCGAAAACATTTTTGCTGTTCGTATGTGGAAATATATATACTTGGGAATGTAAAGTCTATAATTTGTGATTTCCTCCTTGCAATGAGAAAAAATCTAATGTAGCACATCACATGCATATCGTAGGTACCCTAAACGCTTCTACCTATTTCTACTCTGACTGAACTGAATATACAATGTTTGTAAACATTAGATTTTGAGACAGAATTTGCATTATTTGTCAAATTGAGCTCCTTTCTACAATGCATAACGCTCATAATAATTTTGCGAACAACACGCCAAAAAGATAATTTTTGAGTTGTGATTTGTTTATAAAAACGTTAGACATTGAGAATGGCTGGTGTTTAGTCCCCAATTTAGGGGTAAAGATAACCTACGCAAGGTAAATCTTCTCTTCTCTCTTTGCTTGCGAACATTCACCATACCTAGATAAATATCACGCGAGATATGTGCGGTAATAACCCTCAGCCCCTCATAAGAACTCATAATATTACTCATATTACTGGAATAGGACATCATTGTGCAGTGATGACGAGCTAATGTTCAACGACCACCTTGTACCATTTATACCAGGAAACTGTGACGCATCTGAACGGATGAACTGAGATTTTTCTACAATGAATGTCGTTATGCGTAAATTTTTTGAATCATTGGTGGTGGGAAATTGGAGAAGGATGTTGATGGGTTCGTAGAAATGACGTAATGATCATTATAATTTAGGTAGGTGAGGTATAATTAGTGAGAAAAGGGGAGAGCTAATCGTTCGCAGAGAGTCTGCGGCTGTTTTAAAGTCACGGAAACGGAATGTCTCAAAATAATTGTCCTATCTATGATATCTAAAAATAATCCTACCTTTCTAGCTAGACCTTTTTCAAACAAGCTTATCACTTCTCGCTGCTGGGTTAATCCTATGGATCTTATGCGGCCTATTACCAAAAAAACTAGATTGTTCTGTTAGTATTTTTGGGCCGACTCCATCGTCGGCTCCTGTATTTTGGTTGGTCTGTTGAGTAGTTTCCAAGTCATCATCATCATCAACCGATCTTAGTCCACAGCTGGACATAGGTCTCCCCTAATGAGCGCCATAGCGCCCTGTCTTCAGCTTGCCGCATCCAGCATCTGCAGTCTTTCGCAGATCGTCATCCCACCTGGACGGAGGGCATCTTACACTACGTTTGCCGAGTCGCGGTCTCCACTCGAGAACACGTTTATCCCAGCGGTTGTCGGTTCCTTGCGAGGTTTGGCCGGCCCACTGCCACTTTCTGTTCAGTTTCCAAGTAAAGCCTGCCAATTACCAAGTATATCTAACTAACCAGCTGGTTACACTTATTGCTGAGTATAGGCCTCCTCCTTTATTTCGCCACCCCTGGCGGTCTGGTGCCAGCCGAAAATTGAATTAATAAATAAATAATGCTGGACAATTCACACAGCATCATCTAGCCCTAAGCTTAGCTTAGAGCTTGTGATATAGGAACTAAATAACATTTTTTTTATTCTACTAACAGAGACCCAGCAGTTGGACAACATAGTGTTCACTATGTTGTCCAACTGCTGGGTCTCTGTTAACTGATATAAAGAAAGAAAGAAAATATATTTATTAGTTCACTACATTATAAATGACCTAAAATTCTAAATAAAACAACTAATAATTATAAAGTAGCGAACCAACAGGTCCTGCCTCAGCATAATGTTGCTCCACAGAAAGTAGAGCAACGCTGGTTTTCTGACAGGACCTTTGGCACGTGTTAACACGGGTGGCAGACATAAAGATAAAAAAATATATGTATAACGAAATTCTAACAGCTTACAACTATACAAAATAACAAAATACAAAAAAAAGGATTATACATAGTTTGAGCTAGCTGTTCAATACGGGATCGCCATCTCACCTCAGAACGATCAGACCACGCACCAACCCTGACCAGACCAACAAGCCTAACATTATTGCCACACATCATTCAGACTGCAGCACTTCGCTCTGGGAGGATATATATTAATACTACATAGATATTTTTAAATAAGTTAATCTAATTCGAACGAAATTGCTCACCGCAAACATTATGTTTGTCTGCGTACAAAATAAAATAACAAAGTCAACGGCCAAGCTACCCAAAGAAAAGGGTGACGAATCATCCAGAAATATAAAACTAAAATAGCAAAACTAAGTTAGGAAATGGTAGAATGATCGATAACACAGGCATTTAATAACGGCCGAAGGTCGCATCGACCTGTAGCAGGTGACTCATGCGGGAATTGGGGCATTTCGTTTTGCGGTGAACGTATCATTGATCAGTCATCAGTGGTAACACGCTGGCTACTGGAGAACGACCGCTGACGGCCGATGTGGCGCGGCGGGCGAAGGTCCGCCTGCGACGCAGGAGGTTGCGGGTTCGATTCCCGCCTTGGGACAAATGTTTATACGATCTGCGAATATTTGTTTCGGGTGTTGTGTAAATAAAAATATATATCTACCTATGTAATGAATTGTATTATGTATATCAGTCATCTAGTACCCATAACACAAGCTCAGCTTGCTTGCTTGCTGTTGTGTGGATGGTCCAGCATTATTTAATTATTTATTTATTTTTATTTAGAGGCCTCTCCCAAACGACGCCGCCACGAATAGCGGTCTTGAGCCGCCTCCATCCATCGACTCCCTGCACGTACAACATAAATATGCCGAAATAAAAGACGTTTTATTTGCTCTCTCATCGGAATATGAGAATGAACCTGTGTTTGTGCATACACTTATGCACTAAAACATTGCTTGCACACATAGCTAATCTCCGCTGAAACTGGCTACCGTGGAAATTCAGTTAGAAATAAGTTAGGTATGATGTCTCAGGTTGACTGGCTATGCACAGAGAGACAAATATGTTTTTAAACAAAAAACATCACTATTTAAAAAACCTAATTCAGCATACTTGTGCAAAACAAAATCACCCAACGGTCCCAATTTCAGCTAAATCAATATGAAGCCAAAACCTCCAGCTTTAAATATGAATGAGTTCAGGAAATTGAAACATGCAGGTAACTTTACCATTCGCCTTTTTGGTTATAAGTATAGGTTAGAGGTTCACGAATGGGGTTCACCATGACTAATACTATACTTGGTTCTAGAATCCAAGATATATTTTGTTAACAAAGACATTTATGAATGAGAATTGAATAAAAAGTGATAACAGTGACAGAAAATAACATGGTAATCAAATCACTTCACACACTAACAAAGTACAATTATTGCACACGCGCTGCGAAAAAGGAAAATCCGGGTTCGAATACGGACGAGTAACAAATTAAATCCATATTAATATTATAAATTCGAAAGTAACTCTGTTTGTCTGTTACCTTCTCACTTAAACGGCAGAACGGATTCCAATGAAATTTGGCAGGAAGGTAGATAGTATCCCGAGGACGGACATAGAATACTTTATATCCTGGAAAAGGGCGTGCAAAGCCGCGGGCAGCAGCTAGTGATGAATAAAAACTTTCTAACCCAATTCTATATTATATCGTAGCAAATCTGCAATTTGCTACGATTATACCAGTGTAAATTTTTTTCCAGCAACAACTATTAGGTATTGTCCTTTGTTTTTTATAACTTAACTTAATTTGTAAACAAAAGGGTATTGACCTTTTGTTTACAAATTATAACTAGGATTCTAGAAAAAATAGATTAAATACGTGCTAACTTTACAGTCATGTTTCCTAGTTAACCTTGACCTATAGTGAGTAATAAGTCAACAATAGCTACTCCCTTTGTAACTTTGTATCATGAATGCCTACTTTTGTGTAAGTAGGCTAAATGACCGGCATTGCGGCAAAGAGCTTCTTTGATGTGTTGAATTTTTAATTAGTATCTACTGCCTGTGGCTTTGTAGGCTTTTTAATGATACATTAAAAAACACAAAATATTGATTACTTTAACTTATTGTACAACTAGCTGCTGCGGCTTCGCACGCGCTTTTTAGTAGCCTATGTCCGCCCCCGGGATACCATTTACCTACCTGCCAAATTTCATTGAGATCCGTTTAGCCATTTAGGCGTAAAGAGGTAACAAACAGACAGAGTTACTTTCGAATTTATAATATTATGGATTGGATAGTATATATATATATTAATAATAGTTTGAGATTAATTTTAAGTAAAAGAAATTCATGTGTTAGGAAATCTCGCTCTTCCAAGACAAATAAAATATGAATAGCAGAAGTAAAGTAATTTAGTTTTAAGGTAGTATTATTTAAAAGTAAAGGATATAAGAAGTCTGTTAAAATTTCAGGATTATTGCCAACCGTCCCTTAGGCCTGTCCCCTTGTGAGCGGTGAGCTGACGGTAGGCACTCTGCAAAATATTAAAAAAAATTGCATTAAATGTGGCTCGGACGTTCAACCGGATTTTTTTTTTCGCAACAAATGATGCTGGGACGTGTGAGTGGCTAATGGATCAGTTTCCACTGGTTGAATCTATTCCACTCTGATCCATAGGTTGAGTGGAATAGTTTCTACTGCTTAAACTACTTTAAAGTTAAATCTATTCAAAGATTCTGCCTTCCATAATAATCGAGTAAAAGATGAAATAAACGATAGGTACTGTGTAGGTAGGATACTGAAGCACGCATGCCCATGCGTGCTTCAGTTGCGTGCTTAGAGCTAAAACCACCTTTTATGGAAATAGCTTTGGCTTTTTAAGGCCTATGGAAGCTAATCTATTACGGGTTGATGCTAATATAACTACATACCTTAGTAATATACAAATGTATACGAACTTTTATTTCCCTTCTGTACAGTCGCGATCGGCCACGACAGCGCTGGCGAGGCGATCTTAACGCCTTCCTCAGATTGGTGGGAGATAGCACGTGACCGCACCGAGAGTAAAGCATTGGGGGAGGCCTTTGTCTAACAGTGGGACGAACCAGGCTAACGAAAAAAAAACAGGTATCAATCAATAACTCAATCATTTATTTGCAAGAATACAATTATCATACAATGTCAGGTCTTATAACTATTTTGGTAACTGTATTCAGCCTGCACGCAGGCGTGCTATTGTGCGAGTCATATTATTATTATATTAGTACCTACTAACTAATTTATGTTAAAAATAAAATTTCTAAATAGAAACATTTTTCAAGCAACCATCCACTTAACTTTTTCCTAAAGATATTTCCATTAAGTTCCTTTAAGTCTTCTGGTAAAATATGGTTTCCTTCAAATTAACAGGAAAACCCTGAAAAACCCTATGTAATGTAATATACTACATAAATAATGTCTATTACTCTTTCTGTTGCCCTATTCTACTCTGATCCACTTTGCAGATCCAGTAATGGATCAGTTTCCACTGTTTTGTCCACTCTGATCCATTGATGGATTAGTTTCGACTTCAAGTTCCACTCTGATCCACCGAAGGTTGGTAGTCGTGTCAACCCAAAGGCTGCCTGGAAGAGATAGCTTTTCCGACTGTCTCTTTGTGTTTTTCTGTTCGGTGTTTCTGTAACTTGGTGTGCAACAAAGAGTATCGATGATTGACGGCCGATGTGGCGCGGCGGGTGGAGGTCTGTATGCGACGCACGCAGGAGGTTGCGGGTTCTATTCCTGCCTTGGGACAAATATTTGTACGATGTGCAAATATTTGTTCCGGGTGTTCTGGGCATTTTCTATGTTTGATAAAATATATCTGTCTATGTAATGTATTAAGTTAGTATTAAGTTTATCAGGCATCTAACATTTTGTAAGTACTTATGTTTTACATGTTATTTAATTTTTAACAACTGGTATTGCCTCCTACATCGATTACAGCTTCGAGCCGGTTTGGCATACTGAACACGAGGTTTCGAAGCCGATTTTGGGGAATATTTTCCCGTTCTTCTATATGCAAAATATTAATAAATAATTTTTATATACAAAACTCAACTCTTTTTCGATTACTTTTTATTTCGAAAGTAGATTTTGTGTACCTAAAAACTTATTGCTATTTTATAAGTGTGATACTTAGTTTTGCAGGCCAGGTAGTACCCATAACACAAGCTCTGCTTAGCTTAGGACTAGACGATGCTGTGTGGATTGTCCAGCATTATTTATTTATTGTATTGTTATAGTCCACTATATAAATATTAGACAAACAGTGGCTGACTACTAGGTAAATTATCTCAAGTTCTGTGTAAAGAACTAATAGCACAGAACTACTGGGACTTAGTGTACTCACTCAGTCGCACGATCAGTTACCAGTAGCAAATTCATATATTTTACGTAGGTACGTAGGTAAAGTTTAGGTGTAATTATGAACATGTTGATTGCCGCAAACTCAATTGAATGACGCAATAAAGTTGCCTTAGTAATTTCCTGAAAAAACCTTTATGCCAGAGTAATTTGTATGTAAATAATTGTGAACTCTAGTCGTAAAAAAATATAGGCATACCAATGTTTGATTATGTAAAAATGAAACATGAGTGGTATGCAAAAAAAAGGTTTCTAGTCGAAATGCATGCTTCAAACGCGACGTGCATTTTGCATTGGATTTTGTATTCTAGACGGTGACGACAACGATGGCATATTTAATTTATTTTCTGATTTATTCTGCCGAGTTATAGTAGGGAAAAGTTTTTCAAAATATCTATCTTCATAATGTTTTGTATTATGTACTAGCATGCGCAGCCCGCGGCTTCGCACGCTTTTTTCCGGAATAAAAGGTAGCCTATGTCCGGCCCCGGGATACCATCTACCTCGCTGCCAAATTTCACCGAGATCCGTTCAGCCGTTCTTGAGTTATAAATAGTGTAACTAACACGACTTTCTTTTATATATACATATAAGATGTCAGTCGTCTAGTACCCATAACACAAGCTCTGCTTAGCTTGGGGCTAGACGATGCGGTGTGATTTCTCCATCAATATTATTATTATTTCACATGAAAAATAACATACATTTACGCCGTAATTAAAAAAAAAAGATTTTGACACCGTCTTGTCAATGTCTTATTTTGTTTTTAATTTGCCTATTATTATATTTTATTTCCAACGCACCAAAATATGAATTAAATCGGTCTTCGAGAAATACTTAGATTACTTAGGAAAATAATTTAACGTTTTTGTTAGTACTTAGGCAAACTGAATTTAGTTGGCAATGTTTGTATCAAACTTGTAATGTGTAATGTTCGCGTTCCGTGACAAAACCCATTTATTCGATCCAAAATGTCCAGCCACCTTGAAGGTAGGGACAAATAAATACCACTATCTCGAGTTAATGGCTTTCTGTCTTTTGTCTTAGGGAGTCTTAGGGGCCACCCGTAACATGCCACTCAAGTCACTGCGCCTTGATTTGTCTTCGTTACATGGACATGGTTGATGCGCCCCGAATTCCAAGCACGTTTTATTCAATTGTGCGCTTGACCTCTGAAAATTGAAACTTAGTCAAAGTTAATATTATCTTGAGGTGATCTGCAAGTAATTATTTTTTTGGTTTTAGCATTAAAAAGAGTTGGCTTAACTTAGGTTCCTTAAATTTGTGTTTTAGGTACCGAATATAACTACATAATGGTTGAAAAGTATATGATACTTATTAGATAGATAGAAAACACTTCATTGTACCACACAAAGACAGGAAACAATACATAAAAGGTGGCCTTATCGCTGTGAGCATCACATAAATAATAATAATAATTCACCGTTTTGATATATTTTTTACTGTAGAATAGTTTAATATTTTTTTTATTTTCTATAGTAAAAAATGTATTTTATAACGAGATTTAAAATAAATGAAGTGAATAATAATAATAAAATCGTTTATTTACTTACCAGAAAACAGATGCAATCATAAAATAGTACAGTACCAGTGGAACTCAAACTAAGCAAAAATGCTTGTATCTTGAGATCCATGAGTGCGTTTGACAGATACGATTTCAGAATACTGGAAGGTGTAGTACATATGTACTTATAAATACATCATTATATGTATGCCACTAAGTGATGTGATGATGATGATGTATTGAAGTATCAAAAGTAAAATATTGAAGCAAGTTAGTACCATGCCTATTTGAATTTAAATATACATTATATTGTAGATGAACACGGTAAATAGACATGCCATTCTCCCTTTTCAGACAAACCAAACCCAATATTTAAAATTCGTTAGAGTGCAGTCTCAAGAGTACAAAGGTTATTTATTTCACGCTTCTTGTTTTCAACTTGTGAGCATTTATACCCGAGACCGTTAGAGGTGCATTTTCCAGGATTATTTTCATCCCTTCTCGAAAACAGACTCTCATTCTTTGTTGTTTAGGTCTAAAACTGTTTACTGGAGTTAAAATAAATAAGTCACCATCGTCACCTGAGCAAACCGAGCGACCCCACAACAGGTTTTTATCAATTTTCCGCCGAGTGCGTCTGGTTCGCGAAAAACACTTAAACTGATGTGAACCTCTATGTTGTTTAAAATACACTTTTATTCCACCCACTCTCTCATTTCGGTGTGCAATGAGAAAGTGATTTCGAGTCTACGAAATAAAATTAGTTTTCATTTCTGTCTGCAAAACATGCCAATGTCCTTTACATTTTTTTCGGTTCTGTATTCGTGTGATCTGTCTGAAGTAAACATTATAAAAAAGTTATTTCTGTCGTGTTTTTGTATGATTCAGATTCTACGTTCCGATTTTATTATTGGAGTAAAATTTGTGGCGCGGCCGCGCGGTATGATTCATGTCCTATTTTCTTTGACCTTGATTATATTTGGCTGGAATGTCTAGTTAGTTGTGTGTACCACATTGATTAGATCGCGGGTTGGTATGTGGTAACGCGGTAAACCAATCATTTGGACAAACAATCTTGGCACTCATTGTATAAACACAGCTGTTTCTTTACATATTATGATAGAGAAAGTGGTTTCTTTATCGAGGTACTTGTTTGCTAGGCAGTAGGCGGTTTCGCTAGGAAATGAGACTCGAATTCGACTTCATCATCAACCTATCTTAGTCCACAGCTGGACATAGGCCTCCCCCAATGAGTGCCATAGCGCCCTGTCTTCAGCTTGCCGCATCCAGCATCTGCCTGCAGTCTTTCGCAGATTGTCATCCCACCTGGCCGGAGGGCGTCCTACACTACGTTTGCCGAGTCGCGGTCTCCACTCGAGAACACGTTTACCCCAGCGGTTGTCGGTTCTTCGCGAGATATGGCCAGCCCTCTGCCACTTCAGCTTGCTAATTCTCTGAGCTTTGTCGATAACTTAGGTTCTCTGTCGGATGTATTCGTTACGAATCCTATCCTTCAGAGACTAATTATTATGATTCTTCGGTAAAAGAATCATAATAATTATCAAAATAAAAATCACGGTTCTACTTTATGGAATGGGAACTTTCTGGAAACCTATGAATTTTTAGTGGACAGCGGTAGATAACTGTAGAGGTTTTTGTCAGTTTTCATACAAAATGTAGCGTGCGGTTTTGTCACTGAAAACCGTCTAACATCCGCTACCAAAAAAGTGTAACGCTAACTACGAAATAGTAGTCATAATAATAAATAGTATAATAATAGTAGTTATAATTTGGTATCTGTTTTTTGGGTAACTAATAACTATTACTACTAGCTACCCAAAAAACAGATGAAATACAAGTTAATTTTTAATGATAAACGTTAAAAACCCCCCATTTAGTCACTCGCATACGCCCATCGCGACCGCATGAAAAAAATAAAATATGCTGTTTTGCGTGTTAAAATCGTGTAAAAATCAATCAAATGCAAAGAAAAAAGATGGTGGGGTGAGTTATCAAGTTATCATTGGTAAGTAAACAGAACATCAACTAAAACCAACCAAAATTACTTTATTACACCTGACATTTTGTTTGAAAATCATAGATTTTACAAAGTCAACCGCACAGATGGAATCGCAAGCATGTATGTAGGTACTTGTTGTATACAATACCAATTTATTATAAAAGCAATGCTTTAAACGCTTACTTAACAATTCATTTTAATTTACTATTCTATTTTACCATTAATCACTAATACGTTTTGAAATAGTAATACACCTATGCACCTGTATACCTATACCTATACACAGGTACTTCATTAAAATTAAAAAGTAGTTTTGTATGTACAAAAACTGTGTGAAGTGTCTCTTTTTAAAATCTTCTAGTCAGCCCACCCACGCACGGCACGCTTGCTCCGCAGTCCCTCCCGTTGACATCAAGTTGCGACTCGTTTTTAGTTTGGTATAGCTTCTCTATACGTAGTATTGTAACTCAATGGTCCTAACATAAACATGCATATACCTTAGTTAGACTCGTACGTACCTCGTCCTTTGGTCCGAACGAGGCGGCCTTCCGAACCTGTTCGACCGGGCGTCCTTGCGTCCTTTCCCTAGAACTGTTCCAATTAGCTTGTTATGGTTGATGTTATCGTGTCTACATTATTTGCTATGTTTATTAAATTAGCTAGATTATTTAAATGTTATTAATCTAACGTGACTTATAAGAAATTCAGATTCCGTACTCATGTGATCGTATGAACAATATACATAGGTAGGTATATGAAATTGGTCGATAAAATAATTTCGGACAATCGGGGTTAGCAACTTGGAGAAAATCTTTAAACATTTTTATAAAAATCTGGAGCTCAGCTTAGCCGGTCAGCTTAGCCAAAGCGGAGGAAAATTACATAACAATTGGTTGAATTTTAAAGACAAATAATAACAAATTGAGTATTTGAGGTTTTGACCTCAACACTCAATATTATTTGTATCCAAAACCAACGGAGTGTGACATATTAATAAGGACCTTTACTTAGGTAAGTATCTACATAACTTATGCTAAGTTCTCAAACAGGTAGCATGATATGTGAGTTTTATACAAAAAAACCTTACATCTTTGCATAAAAGGAACTTAGATGAGTTAACCCTTGACTACCTTTTGTCCGCTGTGCTTGATTCTGTCCTTGCCTCTTGTTTTTGTTCACAAATCTATGTCGTTTGTGTACCTATTTATATGCAGATCTTTGTAAGCGTTTTACTCTCGTTCGTGCGTGCGCATTTTAATAAACGTTTATATAACGTCTGGTGAAGGATTTTATTCATATTTCTTGAAGATTTATGGTGTTTTCCATCGAGATTTTTTTTGTGACATTATTATTTATTTCATTCTTACTGGAATGTTATTACTTTAATACCATGTGAGTCATCTCGAAAAATCCTAAAAGATTGTAAAATAGGTTATACCTTGAGAACAAAGCTTAGTATGATATTCTAGACAAGATTTTATCTAGGTAATAATATAGAAAAATATTAAAATTGCATTACAACATGAAGTTGAAGACATTATGAAAAGAAATGAAGCGACGCGTGACGTGACCCCAGAGCTAGTAAGTATCTGGCGCAGCGCATCAGCATTGCCATACAGCGCGGGGCTATGCAGCCAGCGTCTCGAACTGATCCATATCAATACAAGGCTTTCGACTTGTATTGATATGGATTAGTTGAGCTACCTCTAGATACAGAAATACAATTTATTTATGAAGCCGATTTACATGTAATAACTTTTTATATGAATACAAAGCGTATACAAGTTCTTAAATAATTCGAATTACACACAGAGATAACAGAATTTGTAATTAAATAAACAATAATAGATTATTAAAAAGTCAAGTAGGTTGTTTGCAGTAAGCTTAATTGTTAACACCAGTTCTTATTTGTTTCTATTCATTAATCGAAGTAATAAATTTGATTATGCATCTGGTGTATTTTTTGTCTATTATTCTACCAGGGCCAACCACTGCAGGTTTAGTAAAGATTAATCATGCTAAGCCCGCAGTAACAAGATAATTATCCGTAGTTAAATAGGTGCCATCACAACTTTATTGAATAAAGTTAACTAACATACTTTTTTGCTTCTAATACCTAACTTTTTGACCACAAATATTTAGAGGAATATTCATGCTGCCCGAGCAGCTGCCAATATGTCTCCTCACAATGAATGACGTCCCTACACAAGTGTACAAAATTAGCTCCTGTGAATAACTTGGAAATCCTGAGATACAAAAATACCCAGTTACTCATCGACAGTCTCGCACAAAAGTGCATACAGGAAACGATCACCCTCCCTTCTGTAGAAAATACTTTTAGTGCCAATTGTACACATGTTGGTTCCCTCGCTATTTTCGCCTTTTTACTCCCCATATGGAGATAATGCTCTTTCGTTGTCGTCCTTTTTACTTTCAAGAAGATTGAATATCGGTTTGATAAAATAGAACTGAATTTGTGGAGTCATGCACTTATTGATTTGCAGGTGTTTTGTGAATCATGCTTGTCAGTTTAATCTTTTGACAGTGTTTTGACGGTAGCTATCTATACAAAAATGTCAAAGCAAAGTATTAATGATACGTTTAGTTTTATGACTGTGAGGCCCACGTCATCAGTTAAAGGTTATTAGGTTCTGGATATCGACTATTAAGACTAAAAATATTTGCAATCTTTTTAAATGGCTCTATAATTAAATGACTCTAAAATAAAGTTATTATTTATTTAGGTTATTATTATTTAAATTAAATTAAATTTATTTATTTCGGTTTGTCCACCATAATTGTTAGTACAACTACCAATGTCAGTACCATAAAAACTGATTTCAATTATTCATGTCACATAAACTTCAGCAGAGAAATTAAGCCAGACCCTAAATTAAACCACTTCCTCATACTTAACCTTAAAAAACAGTACAAATAAAAAATATTACTTGATTTCCATGACAGTCTTTAATTTTTAGAATTTGTCATTTTCTAAGTGTACATTTATTATATTTATGAGTTTTTTATTTTATTTCACTAGTATCTCTAGTTCTCCCAGCCAATTAAAATATATTTAAGCTTCCCACGACCAAAATGTTTCGGAATTTATTGCCTAGTTTGAAAATAAACAAAATCTCTTAAGTCATCTAAAGCAGAAAATAAAGCGCTTTAGAGTGCCAGCATAAACTGGATTACTCTACAAATTGTACTCCGAAAACAGGTTGAAATACTAACAAACAAAAGCAACTGCACTTAGCAAAATAAAAACAACTAGGGCACTTTCACACTGCCAAAAACGCTGCGTCGGAAAAACGGTATAAGTGCGGAAACATCGTTTTGTGCAATTTAGGGAGCGTGTTGTCGGGTGTCGTCGGCCAATTCTGGACTACAAGTCTAGAGGTGGTCATTATTGCGGATATTGTTATGGCATTTTTGAATGAAAATACTTCTACTTTTTTATATGACGACCAATGTGGCGCGGCGGTCGAAGGTCCACCTGCGACGCAGGGGGTTGCGGGTTCGTTTCCGCCTTGGACAAATGTTTGTACGATCTGAAAATATTTGTTCCGGGTGTTCTGCGTATTTTCATGCATATAAAAAAGCTAGCTAGCTTTTTTATTGCCCGCGGCTTCGCACGCTTTTTTTCAGGATAAAAAGTAGCCTTTGCCCGTCCCCGGGATACCATTTACCTCCCTGCCAAATTTCACTAAGATCCGTTCAGCCGTTTAGGCGTGAAAAGGTAACAGACAGACAGAAAGAGTACCTTAGAATTTAAAATATTAGAATGGATATCTATCTAGGTATGTAATGTAGTATGTACTTTATATCAGTTATCAAGTACCCATAACAGAAGCTCTTTAGCTTGGGACTAGTTGATGCTATGTGAATTGTCCAGCATTATTTATTTATTTATTTTATTTATGTCTGTCTGTTACCTTTTCACGTCTAAACTGACAAATCTTAATGGAATTTGGCAGGGTGGTAAACAAACGGTATACCGTGGATGGACATAGGCTACTTAAAAATCGCGTGCGAAGCCGCGGGCAGCAGCTAGTGTTAGATAAGTGTAAATCTGACGTTCTCTAACGAAAAGCAGTCTTATTTTTCAACCTGACTTTGAATAAGCAATTTCAGGATTCCTAAAGTTTAAGCGTTATTGCGTAGATACTCGTAGCACGAAACTAAGTTGACAAGATTTTGCAGATTTTTTTAAATTCCAAGCCCAAGTAATACGTGTATCTAGAGATTCATTAAAAAAAGTAAAACTTCCACATGTGCTGTATAAATGAAGCTTCGAAAACTGGACATCTAGTGTAAAGGATACAATTAAAAGTAGGTAGTCCATTTTAATTTCTATACCAAAATTCTAAAACTCAAAACACTATGTAACGATGTTCAAAACCTTTTTTGTTGGACCTATCCCTTCAAAATTATTCGCAGTGCCACAGTGCCACTTCAACAACCAGAAACTGTGGAGACCTGGATACGCGGTGGAACAAGCGAGCGTTAATTGGTATTTTTCCTAATCCGCCCATGTTGGATAATCCGCCCATGTTCGGTTAATCGGACTGCTATTGAAAATGGAATTTATAGAGCAGGTAGCAATTCATTGGGCGGAAACGAGGGCGGTTCTGCCGTGCTATATCGAATTGATAGCTGAATTTATTTATTAGTTTGAAAGCGTACTTTAAAGACTTTTAGCAATGCCTGATGTAGGTAGTACTATAGTCATATTTACGCGGGTAAGTACTTAATTTATCAAAAAGCACTCACTTGTTTATACACTTTGATTGAATGTCTTAAAACATTGATAGCCCGCACATGCTGCAGTTGTAGAGCAGCGATGGCGGACGCACCCTTGCAGCGCTGAGGCTGGGCAGTGTATGCGTTTTTGAAAGAAGAGAAAAGAAAATAAGCTACCATGAAATACTAAACTCTAATGATGAGAGTGAGATTCCGCAATGATGGTGATACCAGAATCAAATTCTAATTACGACGAATAAATATGTGAAAACTAAGAGCTTTGTAATCATAGGTAATATTATATTACTAGTTTCTGGCCGCGGCTTTGCACGCGTTGTTTTTATGGAGAAGTTTAAAGGTTATTTCTATACCATGGGAACTGATTTATGGGATAAAAAGTAGCCTATGTTTGATTCCAGGCCTTGAACTATCTGTGTACAAAATTTCAGCCCGCTCCGTTCAGCAGTTTTCGTATGATGAGGTAACAACATCCATCCATACATCCAACCTTTCGCATTTAAAATATTAGTATGATTATTATTAGCCCTGGACTAACTGCTGGGCAAAGGCGTCCCCCCTCAAAAAAAAGGAACTATAAAACCCACATGACTGCATTCGCCAAAAAATCTCAAAATAATACTAAACAACACAAAGCGGGCGAAGGTTAATTTAGTTCAGAGTTAAATTGGAATTATTCGCGTGTATGATTTTATTATGAACTAATAAAACCACCCGACTTCGTTCAAGTGCTTTTCGAGTACTTACTTGCGTAGGTACTATTAAAGCTGTTTCAATATTTACGCCGGAAGCAGGTTATGGCTGATATGAGAGCTCCGTTGGTGAAACCATGTCTTGAATACTTGACTTGATAATTTTATTATTATTTTATTTTATTTTGAAATTTTAGGAAAACTTACAGCTAGAAAATTACAAAGGGACATTTATCTAAATACATGAGATTTACATGTACTTATGCTGAGGGCTATTTATACAGTTTCCACAGATAGGAAAAAACATAATCGTTAATCATGTTTCAGTAATGCTGGACGACTAAATAAAAAACATAGCTTAACTGGTTTGATACATAAAAATGTTCTACTAATTAATTGATTTCTTTGTAGGCTTCGATAACTTATTATTTTAGACTGCATACACTCTAGTCATCTTTCGATGAATCATCATCATCGTTTACAACCAGACTAGACCTAGGGTATAAGCCTCCAAAATTCTAGGATTACCTTTGAGATATTCCACCCATTAGATTATCTATTAGGTTAGGTGCCTAAGGTGCCTGGATATTCGGGTACCTATCGGAACACCTAGATAGGATAAAGACCGTTTAGTCATAGCTGCTCTATTTGCACTAATTGTGTTCTGTTTTCTGCATCAAACCAAAAGTTTTAAATTAGTTACTTTACATAATAAAAAGCATTTCACTATCGACACCAATTTATCGATATATGGCTGATGCCCGCGGCTTGGCACGCTCTTTTCTGAGAGAAGCGTATGGCCGTCCCCGGGATATCATCTACCTCCCTGCCAAATTTCACAGAGATCCGTTCAGCCGTTTAGGCGTAAAAAGGTAACATACAGAAACATACAGAGGGTAAGCAATCTTTACCCGACTTCTAGTTAGGTAACTCAACCATCTTTTTAACTTTTTGTGATTTTTGTTGCTACCTTTCTTCATTAAAACATTGTAAGTACCTATTATAATGTATATATATATATTATATGTATTATTATTTAGTGCAAGTTTTATTAATAATTGATGTAGTTTATATAGCTTAGTTTAATTATAACACGCCTTTTTGTTTTATTTCTACCATGTGTGGTTGGCAGGTAGAAAATGCCATCGGCCACCACAAGCCCACCTTTTGTATACTTTTGTTAAATGTGTGCAATAAAGTATTTAAATAAATAAATAAATAATACAGTTACTTTCGAATTTATAATATTAGTATGGATAGGTATTCACTATCGACACCAATTTAAAGATCGTTCATTTTAGCTAAATATTGTGTTTTTACAACTTCTATCAGGTTTTATACAAGTGTACACAATAATCTGCTTTCTGTATTAAAATCCACGTTTGATTTAGCTCATAATTACGTTATACGGTGATGGGCTGATTATTATGGTTCACTACTTGAGCTTACGAGCTCATGGCTAATGAAAAGGGTATGCTCCCGAGACCTAAGACGCCACATATTATGTGGAGATTTTGAAGAAATTTACAACAAACTTCCAAACGAAATGAAAGACGTTCAATCCGATTCCTTATTTATTAATAAATTAAAACAATTATTAATTGACAAATGCTACTATGACGTAAATTAATTTTTAAATGACAAAATACAAAAAAAAAATACAAAAAATGTAGTACCTACATATTTTTATCAAAACCAACCTAGGTCTGCCTTCCACTTGTTGTGTACGCCCAACAGGTTTCACATTGTGATACTTAGTTATACTATATATGTACATATATACCTACCAATTAAGCCAATGTGATGACAACCATAAACATATTGAGTATTGAGTAGATCTTATGTAGTCTTATGGGATGGGGGAGGCCTATGTCTAGCAGAGGGCGTGTGTGGGCTGATATGATGATGATGATGAAGTAGGCAGATGGACTTGTGGTCGAAGCTTTACAGTTCTCTTATTTATTTATTGAGGTAAACCACAGCTTTACAATTACTATTTAAATACTTAAAATATACCTATCATACTAATATTATGAATGCGAAAGTTCGTGTGAATGTTTGTTACCACGTATCTCCGTAACTACTTAAACTATTTAGATGAAATTTGGTATGTAGATAGTTTAAGTTCTAGTATAACACATAGGCTAATCTATATTTCAAAAATTAACCTCTGTGGGAGTTTAAAAGGGTGGTAAAGTTCCTATGGAAAATTATTATTCCATGGTTCGGTTCACTCAAAACTCAGTATAAATAAACTATAAAGTTAATTTATTATTAAAATATGTGTATTTAAATTTATTATACACATATTTTTACAAACAAAACTACCCCTAGTTGGTGTGCAATCAATTTCCATGCGGGAGAAGCCGTGGGGCGCAGCTAGTATAACAAATATTAAGCCCAATATTAAGCAAATATTACTTATTCCCGGAAATCACAGAATTATAAAACACAAATTGTAAATACTAGTTCTAATTTGTTTTTATTAGTGAATTGTAATTTTCTTTGTCATTAAAGAAATAATAAAACACAATAAACGTTCGTTTAAGCCCCTGATTTATATACGTATAAACTCCACTCACAAAGTAACTTCATTCAGAAAACTGTAACAAAACTCCAAGCCGCATTCATCAGAGCGTTGTCAAAGAACAAAGAGGCGTAGAGAAATGACAATACCACGTGGCAGAGAGCTTTTGTCATCAGTGGTCTTTGTTGATAAGATTCATCATGACGACTCTTCTAAGTACTCGTGACGAGCCTTCAGCATTATTCTATTAGAAGTTTGAACAGGCTTTATACACTTGAGAGCAAAAAAATCGCACATTCATGATTTTTTGACATAACTAAAAAAAAAACAAAAAATATTATGTTTCTGTAATGCAGATTCATAGTCTATTTTAATACCTATCCAGTGGTATCTGATTTGTCTTTCAATCATTACATAAAAATGCTTTTGTGGATCAATAACAAAAATGCATGTTTAGTATTAAATTCTTTATTCAAGTATTGGTGTCAAAGTTATGAAATTAAAAGATAAAATTAATTTAAAGTTTGTTATTAATACCGAGTGTTCCCTCCCCTAGCCTGAATCACTGACTCCATCCGTGTTTTCATTGATGTTACTAGACTTTTGATAAAGTCTTGAGGAATAGCCTCCCATTCCTCTGCGATCGCCTGTTGCAGCTCCTGTAGAGTCGATGGAGGAGCATCTCGGCCTCGAACTCTTCTTTTCAGCTCGTCCCATAGATGTTCGATGGGATTGAGGTCTGGGCTTCGAGCTGGCCACTCCATAACGGTCACATCCACCTCTTGAAGGTACTCGATCACTATGCCAGCAGTATGCGATCTTGCATTATCTTGCATAAACAGAAAGTTTTCGCCGATAAACCCAGCAAAAGGTACGACGTGGCTCTCGAGTACTTCCTCAATGTATCGTATGGAAGTCAATCCTCTTGATTGGCGACCAGTATTCGGTCCGGTGATGAAGGCAAGCTCGGTTTTTGCTTCCATAGACATGCCTCCCCAAAACATGATTGATCCACCGCCATAGGCGACACGTTCTGTTATGCAGCATTGGGCAAATCGTTCTCCCGATCTTCTATACACCTTCCCCCGTCCGTCGTTGCCATGCAAGCACATCCTGCACTCATCAGAGAACAGGACTGTACTCCACTGCTCTTCGGTCCAATTCAAATGGTCTCGAGCGAACTGAAGGCGGGCTTCTCGGTGGGCTGGGGTCAATTTCGGCCCGTTTGCTGGCCTGTGTGCAGTCAGGCCACCTTCTCTCAATCGTCTTCTGACTGTCCACCGGCTACCTTCTACTTCACGAACTTCTTGAAGTCGTTGGCTCAGTTGAACTGCGTTCAAACGACGATTTCTTAAAGATGTCGTTATAAGAAAGCGGTTATCACGCTCTGTTGTAGCACGGGGACGGCCCGATCCTTGTCGCCGTTGGTAGCCACCAGTCTCTTGATACCTCTGGTATACACGCCGAACGGTAAATCGGCTCAAACTCAATTGTCGAGCCACTTGACTTTGCTTAAGCCCCGATTCAACAAGGGCAACCACTTGAGCGGCTACTTCTGGTGTAGTATCCATTTTCGTGTTCCGTTTGAAGCCAATATCAATAGAGAACCTTTCACACTGTACGTTGGTATGCAAATGATGACCATTCCCTCAATATGCACTCTTTTATACCTGCGATAAATCCCGCCGCCGGCCTTACCTGGATCGAGCGACATAAGGGGGTCTATTGTTTTGTTGCTAATGAGTTGTTTTTAAAGGTAAATGTCAACCCTTTATCAGTTCTGCGAATGCCTAGATTATGCACTTTAATTTAATTTGATTTTAATTTGCTGTAAGCTCCAAATAAAAAAAAAATTGAACTTTTAAGTAAAAATGTGCGGATGTGCGATTTTATTGCTCTCAAGTGTAGATTTGAGATGCAGTTTTGACAAATTCAGCCTTACGCCCCGCCGGCTAATAAGGTATGGGTATTAGAAGGTGGTAAAGTTGTTCTGCAGGAGGTTCCGCTCCCTGGTGCATAACATATCTATAACAATTGAGTTAAAATCGTTTTTTTTTATTAAATAACGGTTATCAAAATTTGTGACATCTTTTCACAAATACGAGTACTTAAACACGGCGTGTAACTCATTAGTGGACATTTTGTACCCTTATACCAATCAGTCTTAGATTTATAAAAATCCAAAATAAAAGAAAATAATAGTATTTTTTTTAAATCAAATATTTACTTTAACTTTCAATGGTTCTAAAAAAATATTACACATATTATTATTTTCTACAACCTATCTCTAAAGGCTTTCACGAAAAATAAACTCTGAAAATTCCATTTGACAAAAACTAGGGCCTCATGTTGAAAAATGGACTTAGCTTTAGTCTAAGAAGGTGCCTTCCACCTGGGGGCGGGCAGCAGCGTCTCCTGCAGAACAATTCCACCACTGAAGCTGCGATCCCGGCAAGGCACTTATCAGGGGGAGGCCTGCGTTCAGCAGTGGACTAGTATAGACTGTAGATGTAGATTCTACAGATTATGTCACTAAGCATTTTAGGATTGCTAGTTTCATAGATAAGGCAGCCTTTATAGCGTATTGCATTATTAGTTCACACGTTTTAGGCAATGGCAACCACAATGACATCAGAAACCTTTTGTGTTGTGTTTATTTACTTTAACATAAGGAAAATTGTGAGCACCAAACAATATTTGTTTTATAAAACTTACCGCAGGATTCTGAGAATAGATACATGTGAGAAGTAGCGGTTAATTAAAATTGAGTTTGGGCATTGAATGATATAAATATAGGTGTACAAAATAGCGATAACGCCTCCGATTGTGCCACACCAGATTTAATTAGTAGTTACTGTTTGTTAGTTATTTTATAAGTTATGATGGCGCAATAAAGATATTATCTATCTTTACAATAATACAATGCGTTATAATAATAATAATAGGCTCTGTGCTGTTGGCGCACGCATGGCTTCAGAAGCGCCGGGCCACAATGCCCGAGATTATAGAAATGAGAAATACATAACGTTTATTTTCAGATTAAAAGATCCATATGTTAGTATCTTCTTAGGAACATTTGCGTCACGGGGTATCCCATTATATAAAATTTAAGGAAATTCCAATAAAATAAATAACTCAATGTATGTATATTATATACCCAACCACGATGAGAAACTTTATTGTATACACTATATTTTGTTTTTATATAACTGTAACTAATAGGCACCACTCGATTTGATTCCTAAAAGGCAATGAAAGGGTTAGTATACGCTTCTATAACAAAATACCAAATGAGTTGAAAATATTATCAATAAGTAAATTCAAACCAATTGTCAAACATATCCTTTGTAAAAACGCTTACTACAAAATATCAGATTATCTAGAGGATAAAAAAGCTTGGGACAAGTTTTGCTCCAACTCGAAAACTAACAAGGTAAAGGTTTCTTGTTCACTTCTTTACTTTACCTTAAAAATATTGAACTGAACATAAACCAAAGTGATCACTTTATTTTCTAGTTTTACTTATGTAATTTGAATTTTGTGATGTGTCCAAGAGTCCTGTAAGGTCAAAAGGAAATAAAGCACTTTGTATTTTGAAGTTTGAAAACCATTATTATATAAAATAGATTCTTTTTATGTAAAATATCATTTCCTTTATTTATCGCATCATATTATGGTACATACATTTCAATATAATCACATTATGAATATGTGAAGTTGCTATATATTTGATACTTTTATATATATTTGTATATTTGATATTTTTTCACGCCAAAACTACTTAACGGATCGGGTTCAAATTTTGCAAGCATTGGTTCAAAGGTTATTCATATAAAAAATACCTACAAGTAATTTAATACCAAAATCAGTTTCCATGGGATATAAATAACCTTTAAACGTTTCCATATACTAGGTAACCACAGCATGAGAAGCCAGGGGTAGAAACTAGTTATGTAGACAAGTTTTCTCCAACTCGAAAACTAACAACCTAACAAGGTAAATGTGTTTTGTTCGCTTCTTTACTTTACCTTAAAAATATTGAAGTGAACAATAATCAAAGTGATCACTTTATTTCCTAGTTTTACTTATGTAATTTGAATTTTGTGACGTGTCGAAGAATCCTGGAAGATCTAAAGGAAATAAAGCACTTTGACTTTACTTTGACTTATAAAATAGACAGTTCTAATACTGACACACACGGTTTGAAGTAAACAATTTAAAGTCTGACACACGCTACAGAATCAATATGCAAAACATTCTCATAAATATTAATAGCCATTTTGTAAGCGTTTCCCTCTATTTTAGACTCTCCACAAAACGTTTACGCTGTGTTTACAACCTGCGTGTTTACAACGAAGAGGCTGGAGGATCCCTAATTTTAGGTACTAAATGCAGATGTGCTCAACTTAAGGATCGTGCTTATCTGATTAGCTTCTGAAATTGATATAGATAAAAGCCTGTAATCCAAGTCAGCCAATATCAAGATAAATTAAACAAAAAAAACATGGATAATTTTTTTTTGTTTTGACTCTTGTTTCATATTTATGCTTTGTTAGGTATTTAGGTATATATATAATAAGAGAGATATCTATATTTGTAAATTAATATTAGCACGCCAACCCCCTGTAAAACATATGTTATTGGTCTGCAGGTAGAAAATGCCTTGGTATTAAGCCCATCCTTTTTACCTTAGTGCAATAAAGTGTATAAATAAATAAATAAAAACATAAAACTATAAAAAACACACAAAAACAGACAAAAAAAGTTAAGTAAACACTGACAGTAGGTAAACAATACAAAAAACAAGATAAGTAAAGAAAATTGCTATCTTCGTGTTAAATATTTTTAATTTAGGTTTAAAGAAAATTTATTTTCTTATAGGAAAGACATTTCACATGTGTGAGAAAACAGTATATTAAATAAAGCTTCGAGGAGCCAAACAATTTTTTTTTACTACCTATTTATGTTGGTATACTGTTAAAGGTAATATAAAAGTATGTATGTATGTAACGTTATACACGTATTTCTCGATGTAATCCTTTATTTGGCCTTATTTTAGCATAAGTTTTTTATACTGTCTTATGTAAAATGAACCGCTGTTGCATTACTTAATAAATTAGAAATATCAAAATCCAGAACAAAGTTGGTATTTAAAAAGTTCCAATTTCATAAACTATAAAAACTAAGTTAATTCAAAACATCAAAGAATGATCTTAATTTTTGAATTCACTATACGGGCCGTAGGTTGCTTACAAATGTAAACACCCCACGTGGCTCTTTGGTAACAACATGGCCCTTTGGTAACAAACATGAAGGGTTAACAGTCTGCTGCGTTGCAGGGTGCGTCAACGAAATAAATAAAAAAATCCTGTATCAGATAGGGCTTTGTGCATTTGACGTGTTTGTTTTTTAAAGGTGCTTTTATATAATACTAGCTGCAGCCCGCGGCTTCGCACGCTTTTTTCCGGAATAAAAGGTAGCCTCGCTGCCAAATTTCACCGAGATCCGTTCAGCCGTTCTTGAGTTATAAATAGTGTAACACACACGACTTATTTTTATATACATATATAGATATAGAAGCATTTAATGAACTGATGAATTTTTGTCGACCAAAATTGTTTTTCTTTCTTTTGAATACCTACTGGCCGATTCGATCTGAACAATCGTGATAAATCTAGCTAGATTATAAAACGAGGAATGCTTTCATATATAATAATATTATATAGCTGCTGCCCGCGGCTTTGCACGCGCTGTCCGTCCCCGGGATACTTTATACCTTTCTGACAAATTATATTGAGATACGTTCAGCCGTTTAGGCGTGAAAGGTTACAGACAAACAGACAGAGTAACTTTCGAATTTATAATATAGTTAAGTATGGATATGTTAATTGAATATGGATCTAATATACTTTATGATTATCTACGTTGTTATTTACGAACACGAAAGCATCATTATTTTAAGTTATAAAAGACCCATAGGTAAGTGTGTACCTGTTCATTCTTTATACGTGTACTAACTGTTACCCGCGGCTTCGCATGCTTTTTTCCGAGATAGAAAGTAGTCTATGTCAGTCCCCGGGTGCCCACCTACCAACCTGCTAAAAATATTTAAGATCCGTCCAGCCGTTTAGGCGTGAAAAGGTAACAGACCCATCCACTATCCGCGTATACCTGTCTATTTTCACGACTATACCCACTCCATCAAAACCAAGCGTCCCATACAAATCGAGAACCGGCTTTTTCAGACGTGCTTATAAATCAGTGGGTATGCGATACCGACCACGGGCCATCAACTTGATAAATGCACGTAACGCGACCCAGGGTTGTCAGCGCTTGATGACCTATGGACGTAATTTTGAGGTTAGAAATTACCTATAGACATAACGAAATTAGAGGGTATGGTGTGTTGTGTGGACTACAGGCTATCAACTTGATAAATTCACGTAACGCGACCCAGGGTTATCAGTGCTTGAAGAGATATGGACGGACACATTTGGTTCAACTAATTATCTACGGCCGTAAACGGATGATGGAGATTATGGTGTGATGGATGAGAACTTGTAAATGCTTGAGGTGCTTTGGCGTTATTATAGAAAAAAGGCAGAGAAAAGCTCTTGTAAATCTAAAAGGAAGGTAAATTAACTGTAAATGAGCGATTTTATGTAGGCATGGTATTTACGACAAGTAGCCAAAAATATTATAATTGTCTTCCCCAAACACTTTATTTACCCTGTCTATCATTTAAAACCCCAGAAATCTGAATAACTATTTAGATTTCTGTGTTTAAAACCAATGGTTATGCCGAAAACCTAAGGTTATGAAAATGTCAAGCTAGACACAGCCCTATTTGTGCTAAAATATTAAACTAACGCAGGATAAAAAGCTACGCGCTCCTTATTTCAAGCCGGTGAGCTATCATAGCGATAATTTATCTTATTTTATCTTTCGATTTCCTCTAATGTTGGGGTGAGTGCAAATGATTTTGATAAATTATGTTTACGTGAAATACTCCCTCTAGAAAAATTTACTATCACTTCACAAAATTCATTGAAGTTAGTTTTTTTGCCTAATTAACTTTAATAATGATAGAAGGGGAAGTGCTTAGGGGTGCTTGAAATAAATAAATAAATAATGCTGGACAATTCACAAATCGTCATATAGCGCCAAGCTAAGCCAAGCTTGTGTTATGTATACCTACTACACAGTTTTTTTTTACATTTAAAACACCCAGAACGCCCTAGACAAATATCTGCATTTGTCTCAGATCGAACCCGCAACCTCCTGCGTCGCAGGCAGACCTTCGCCAACCGCGCCACAGAGGTAGTAAAAGATTCCGGTCAGCATCGTGACCACTTCCCCAACTGCTCTCAGCTCTTATATCTCCTTGTCATAAAAGGAGGAATATGGTCTGAAATTTATTTCATACAATTTGCATGGCTAGACTAAGGTAATACCTATATGGTAGGTACCTACCAATTTTATAACCAAACCAATGTGATCCATGTGTGCAAATAAATGATCAGTATCCTGTAAAAAAAAGGTACAGACATAATAAAGTTATCAGAAACATGTAAGATCACTCAATTCCTATTCCAATAACTTTATCGTCCAGACAGATTCGTTATTTCGCATTCATTCCGATGCCGACTTCAATTCCGATGGTAGCCCACTGGGGAATTCAGAGTAGGCATCCGAAGGCAGTCCGAAGGTCCAAGATTTTCGGTTCGAATTAGGCGGTCTTGAGATGCTATTTCGTTTAAATAGTTTTAAAATGACTTCTGATATCTACATAATGTAAACATTTTCACAAAGGTTTTACGAAATTCAAACGGTAAGAATACAAGAATGCTGTATGAGGTTTCAGAGTGTAGGGTAGTAGTCCTATGGGGTTTTCAGAGTATGCTCTGAAAACCTTATATCATGCTGTCCTAAAAGTCCGACCATAAAGGGTACATGGTTTGATGAGAGGCAGCCAAAAAGATACCGACCTGCGCGAGAATAGATCATCGTCCATTTCTCCAGTTTCAAAGTGACGATATATTTTACCACACAACCATAATTTTCATTCTACCTATAAAAGATATAAAAGAAAATATAATTATTTATCTTAAAACTCTATCCCATGTATAGTATGACAACGAAGTGGAATCGGTTTTCCTGGCGGGAACTTTTTCATTGAATCTAGAAATGGTAAGTCAGTATTTAAAAATAGGAAATCAGAGACCTCCACGCAACCGCTTAGTTTGACCACTAGCACGTGCTAAACCCTTTAATAGTGGATTTTCAATTAATCAGCCCGAGGCTGTATCCATAGTTAATCGAACCGCACTGGACGTAGAATGTCCAGTCCCCTTCACCGCATTCAATCTAACCCTACGCACCCTTCTAGGCGTGTACCGCATCGCATCCTTAGGGCAACTTCATCTCAGATCGAGTACGATGCTAAGCAGCAGATTTGTTTCAAAAATGACCATAGAATATTACTAGGTACTAATAATATACAGAATTCTTATACAAATGTTTTTATTTTGTTCAGAAGGATTGCTTGACCTGCATATTGAGTCAGCAGTTAGCTAAATTGTTTCAATTTTAAATACTAGTTCTAATTTGTTTTTATTATTTGATTTTAATTTTCTTTGTAAATATGTTTCCTTGATGTCACTTTAAGGCATTGTTTTACAGATCACTGTAGTAGTATAGGTATTCGAATCGAAATGTGAATAAAATGCGATTTAGTCCGCTTCTTCATTGTGCACAGCCCCTTACCCCGCCCTTAAGGATTCCTTAGCATCCGACTTTAATTCCTACTGAATTGCACATGCACAATGTACTGAGATAAGAATGTAGGCACTTTTGTGTGTTGAGGGGTTATCTACTCGAGGTTTAGGTTCAGCGAAGTGGACTTCATGTAGGGGCTACCTTTATTGAAGTAGATCATTATAAGTTAAATAAATAAATAATGCTGGACAAATTCACACATTATCAAGCTAAGCAGAGCTTGTGTTATGGGTACTAGATAACTGATATACATTATAACACTGCGTCATACGTGAAATTGCGACGTATAGAGGTCGTCAAATTGTTACAATATTTTGCAGCTCCTGCGCCCAATTTGGTTCTACTAGTAACTAACTTCATCACATCATCGCCAAAAAGTATTAATGCGAGACATTGAATAGAAGATTGCTTGTTTATTATAATTAAATTTACGCCAATACTAAGTGGATGGGTTTTTGCAAGTTTGCATAAATGTGTTTTTGGAGCTGGGATCACGAGCATATGTTGACGAAACCTTAAGCAGCGGACAAAACCATATTTTTTGTAAGACGAAAACTGGGATAAATTCAATGCTCATTTCTTTGCTTAAAAACCCTTACCCCAGTCAGACAAACGCATCTCGAGTTAGCTTTACCCATTCAGAAATGGATAACATTAACTCAAAGGGCACATCCCGCTTCCGGAGCAGCACAGTCGAAATGTTAATTTACCGGAAATTAAAGTTGTTTCAACTTGTTACCCTTTGGACACGCCTTTTATATCCTTGGACACTCATGAATAATATATTTACTTGCGTTTAATTTCGACAAAACAGATTTTTATGGAAATCGTCTGCTTTCTTGTCTTTGTAGAACTGTTTGTTCATTTATTTTTTCTCTGTTTTATATGGCAAAAACAATTCATATTTGACTAACCGAGTCGATCGGGCATATTGCCGTGGGGGGGATTATGATTTTCCAAAAAAAAGATATTCTTTTAAAAAAATTAATAATATTCTAAATTAGTTTCGGCCCGCGGCTGTAGCTTTTTTGTTATTCAAAGTTAAGAATTATATCTATGCAAAATTTTAGCCCGATCTGTTCTATAGTTTTAGCGTGAAAGCTACCAGACATTTAAACATCAAATTTGTCGCTATTGCGATATTGTGATATTAATTACAAAATCAAATAGCTGGCATCAAATAAACTGAATTGGTATTCAACTAATAAGGTCTACTTATTTACCGTAAAGTGCTAATGAGTTCTGGTACAAAACCGAATGAACGTGTAAACTTACCATTACTCATTAAACACTTGGTTTGCACCGTGTTTTGTCTGATCATAGGTGGATTTTAATAGATGTAGGTAGAGCTCACCGCGAACATTAATTCGAATTGTGATTAAATCGCAATTGTTGCTAATGGTGTTGCGTAGATTGGAACGAGGATTTATAGATTGATTGACGATGTAATAGATTGAATTATGTAATTGAAATCAATTAGGTTTACGGGTGAATATGGATTCGAAACATACAAATTGATTTTGAGTGCTAAAATAAGAGTGTAAGAGAGAAATTGTGTGGCATGGAATTAAATTATCACTCTGCCTGTACTTCTTCACGGTGACACAGATAAGGATACAGTTTATGAAACGAGATAATTTTGTTATTTTTCATAGGAATTCTACTATTACATTTTATCAAGTGTATGTACTTTGTTGGAATTGTTGGCAATACTAAGTTCACGTAGGTTGGTAATCCGTTCCTTATCATCTTTATAGCGTAAGAAGAAAAATGTACATATAAACTATAAAAATCGGATATTTCCATTTCTTGCATATTTTAGCTACATAAAAATATTACCGTCATAAACATTTACTGCGTAGATATGTAAATATATTGCATTTTATGGACTTATCCTTGAATTTGGCAAGCTGTGTAAACGTTACTTTTACCTAAATTTTACGGAGATAGTCCAATGCGAT
Organism: Eupithecia inturbata; assembly: GCA_963662085.1. NCBI lineage: Eukaryota > Metazoa > Arthropoda > Insecta > Lepidoptera > Geometridae > Eupithecia > Eupithecia inturbata. The sequence goes on along the minus strand of OY759194.1, from coordinate 2,711,261 downwards.
ACGTTTAGTATCACATAAAATGTATGGGATTTCAAGCTTTGAGTGGTTCTGCAGTCCTAAAAATTTTGTGATACTGGTGCTAACTTTTAGGAATTTTTTTCTTACCTGTTCTTGTACTGTATGTGATATCCAGGTGCCAGTTTTTGGCACTTAGATATCCTTTGACCCTTATTATGTCATCATACTTACTTTGTCTAAGTAAGATGCTCTGGAAACGACGACTCTGTGGTTCAGTATCCACTATAACAGAAGCTTTAATACAATACAAACAAAATACTTTATTGTACACCAGCAAAAATGGAATACAAAAGACATTACCTAAGTACAATAGGCGGCCTTTTCGCTTAGAAGCTATCTCTTCCAGAAGCTCTCCTTACTATGGCGCTAGCTGATCCCTTGTGAAATATCGAGCAATAAAATATAGTAATATATTGTATTAGATCCTTACATATGAAATTGGCGTTTTGTATGGGAGGAACAAAAAGTCGAATATTTTTTAATATAATATATTAGGTCCTTACATATGAAATTGGCGTTTTTCGTACTGGCCACTTTAATCACAAATTTCTCCTCTTTGGTAAGGAATTCCAAATTCAAATTTGTACAGCTATAGACTCATGTATTTGTGCTTCGATGATCGTCATTCATTTGTTTTTTTTTTCTGTTTTTTTCTGTTTGCGTCACTCATTTTACAAAATGGAAAACTTAAAATATCGCATTATTTACGAGTACGAGTTCCGCCGTGGCACTAGTGCTGCGGAAACAACTCGAAGGGTGAATGATGTGTATGGCGGTCCTGTTGCAAAAGAAAACACAGTTCGTTTTTGGTTCCAACGTTTTCGTTCTGGAAATTTTGACCTGCAGAACAAGCCCCGTGGACGGCCTGAGACTCAAGTTGATAATGAAGAGTTGAAGGCTATTGTGGAAGCGGATCCATCGCAAACCACGTCCGAGTTAGCTGCAGGCTGCGATGTTAGTGATAAAACTGTTTTAATTCACTTGAAGCAAATTGGGAAGATTAAAAAGCTTGAAAGGTGGGTACCTCACGAATTGACTGAAGCAAACCGGCAAACGCGCGTCGACTGCTGCGTTACATTACTAAACCGGCACAATAATGAAGGTATTTTAAACCGAATCATTACCTGTGATGAAAAATGGGTTCTTTACGATAATCGGAAGCGCTCAGCGCAATGGTTGGATCCTGGCCAGCCAGCCAAATCCTGCCCCAAGCGAAAATTAACCCCAAAAAAGTTACTTGTAAGCGTTTGGTGGACTAGTGCCGGTATTGTTCATTACAGTTTTCTCAAATCTGGCCAGACTAATACGGCTGATGTCTATTGTCAGCAGTTGCAAACCATGATGGAAAAGCTAGCGGCTAAACAACCTAGGCTGGTCAATCGCTCCACGCCACTGCTGCTTCACGACAACGCTAGACCACACACTGCGCAACAGACGGCTACTAAATTAGAAGAGCTTCAATTGGAAAGTCTAAGACATCCTCCGTACTCCCCGGACCTTGCTCCAACAGATTACCATTTTTTTCGAAATTTGGATAACTTCTTGCAAGGGAAAAAATTCAACTCAGATGGGGCAGTCCAAATCGCCTTCAAAGATTTTATTGATTCCCGTCCGACTGGTTTTTTTAGTAAAGGGATCAATGAACTACCTATAAGATGGCAAAAGTGCATAGAAAATAATGGTTCATACTTTGATTAATTAAATATTAGGTCCTTACATATGAAATTGGCGTTTTGTATGGGAGGAACAAAAAGTCGAATATTTTTTAATATAATATATTTAATTAATCAAAGTATGAACCATTATTTTCTATGCACTTTTGCCATCTTATAGGTAGTTCATTGATCCCTTTACTAAAAAAACCAGTCGGACGGGAATCAATAAAATCTTTGAAGGCGATTTGGACTGCCCCATCGGAGTTGAATTTTTTCCCTTGCAAGAAGTTATCCAAATTTCGAAAAAAATGGTAATCTGTTGGAGCAAGGTCCGGGGAGTACGGAGGATGTCTTAGACTTTCCAATTGAAGCTCTTCTAATTTAGTAGCCGTCTGTTGCGCAGTGTGTGGTCTAGCGTTGTCGTGAAGCAGCAGTGGCGTGGAGCGATTGACCAGCCTAGGTTGTTTAGCCGCTAGCTTTTCCATCATGGTTTGCAATTGCTGACAATAGACATCAGCCGTAATAGTCTGGCCAGATTTGAGAAAACTGTAATGAAAAATACCGGCACTAGTCCACCAAACGCTTACAAGTAACTTTTTTGGGGTTAATTTTCGCTTGGGGCAGGATTTGGCTGGCTGGCCAGGATCCACCATTGCGCTGAGCGCTTCCGATTATCGTAAAGAACCCATTTTTCATCACAGGTAATGATTCGGTTTAAAATACCTTCATTATTGTACCGGTTTAGTAATGTAACGCAGCAGTCGACGCGCGTTTGCCGGTTTGCTTCAGTCAATTCGTGAGGTACCCACCTTTCAAGCTTTTTAATCTTCCCAATTTGCTTCAAGTGAATTAAAACAGTTTTATCACTAACATCGCAGCCTGCAGCTAACTCGGACGTGGTTTGCGATGGATCCGCTTCCACAATAGCCTTCAACTCTTCATTATCAACTTGAGTCTCAGGCCGTCCACGGGGCTTGTTCTGCAGGTCAAAATTTCCAGAACGAAAACGTTGGAACCAAAAACGAACTGTGTTTTCTTTTGCAACACGACCGCCATACACATCATTCACCCTTCGAGTTGTTTCCGCAGCACTAGTGCCACGGCGGAACTCGTACTCGTAAATAATGCGATATTTTAAGTTTTCCATTTTGTAAAATGAGTGACGCAAACAGAAAAAAACAGAAGAAAAAAAACAAATGAATGACGATCATCGAAGCACAAATACATGAGTCTATAGCTGTACAAATTTGAATTTGGAATTCCTTACCAAAGAGGAGAAATTTGTGATTAAAGTGGCCAGTACGAAAAACGCCAATTTCATATGTATGTATGTACCTAATATTTGATAGATTAATTTAGTAATTATATTTAGAATTGGAACTAAAACAGTTCCTTGAAGCAGACCGCCGTTCATAGTCTCATAGTCTGGCTACAAACCTAACGTTCAACGTGGTAGCACGTGTTTGTAATTGATTCAGGTTAGACGTTATTAATTTCATTATCAGGTAACCTCTAACTTTCCTGGTTTAAATATTGATAAAGATTGTTTTTTTTATTTTTGATGTGGTTTCCTCTAATACAAGCAAATTTTGCTAAAGGGGGACTCCAATACATGTATGTTTAATTTATAAGTTACCGAAATAAACATTTTATTTATATATTTATTATTTTATTTTTATATTATTTATTTTTATAACATTTTTTTTAACGAAAATATTATTTGTTTCTAGTTTCATCATAGTTCGGACTTATAAAAAGACTGCAGGGTACATGCAACTACAAAAAATATTCAGAAGAAACTTTAGAGGAAGCTATTAAGAAAATAACCAACGATGAAATGACAATATAATATATAATATAATAAATGCGTGTCGTTTTTTTCTATAATAAAAAAGTTTATGATACCTATGCCTTTTTTTATTTAATTAAATGATTTTTACTTATTATCAATTTCCCCCTTAGATCAAAGTAGCCCCAAATATATTAAAAAAATCGTACTTCGAAAACGATGTCTCAATTAAATTTTTTTGATTGGTTTTTTCCTATTCGGGGTGTCTATCAATATTAGTTGCAAAAACAGGTGGTATAAAAGTAACCCCAAATGCATTATATTTTTGATTACGCGGTTTTTATTTTTTTATGTAAAAAATTGAAAGTATATTTTTTTTTCTTCTTTTTATAATAAAGTATTTAGTATGTCCATCATTCTACAATTTTTATAATTAAAGATATAGCATACATTTTCATTTCAAAATTAATCAATGTCTCCCCGCTTTACGGTAAAGTAAAGAAGCGAACAAACTACTCTCTTCGTAGCTCGCGGAGCCACTTTGAGCTTATGCACGAGGCATATAGTAAGAGACCACGTCTCGGATCCGTAAGCCATCACTGGTAACACACATTGGTTAAAGACTTTCGTCTTGAGGCTCTGCGGTATCTGCGAAGAGAAGATATTGCGAAGTTTCCCGAACGAGATTGGCATTAAGATTGATAAATATTTTATTACTATATATTGTATAAGATTTGACCCTGTATGTTTCTATTAGTTATTCTTGTGTATCTGACTCTTGGACATTTTGGTTTTACTGTATGTCTACTTCCAAAATAAACTAATGAAATTGAATTAGCAGCGAGCATGAAACGTCAATAAAACGTCTAAATTCGTCTCGTTGCTCGTTGCGTGCGCTTTCTTTCCCCGTACTGACTGCAGGAGCGCTCGCGGCTTGATACTTTACATTACGCCCCGTAATAGAGCTGAATAGAATGCCTTAGTCTAGCTGCTATAAATCTACGCACGTACAATACCTCGATACATATAGACTGCAGCTTAGGACATAATAAGCTATTTGGATCACAATTGCAATCTAAATCACCGCAGCGATATCAATGAAGGGTAGCTCATGTGGGGGCAGTTAATTAAATTTCAGGCCGTCTAGTATTTCAGCGATGGCAAGGTATGTTATGTATTTCAGTATTGGTATAGTGTATTGTATATCCATGTTGTGCCTATGGAATGCGAAGTTAAATACATTGCGGAAATATGGGATAGGTGCAAAAACAAGTAAAGGAAGGTAAGGGGGTTTGTATTATTGAATGACAAAAGCGTACAATAAGTACTTCTCTGAAACTGATCCATTTGCTACTTCACCTTCTTTGTATAAGAAAGCCAGCAACCTCATCTTGTCATCCGATATTATTTTTTAATAATAAACTATTAATATTAAAAATATAAAAATATAACTAATCAATGTATAACTATTTATTTATTTATTTACAAAATTTTGGGAATACTTACAGCTAGGTATAAAATTAATTACAGTTAAAAGTATAGAACATGCCTGGAATGACCAGTGCATGCAGTGGGTGTGTGGTGTGCAGTGGGTGTGCAACTGTCAAATAAAATAATGTGTCATGTTTGTTTAACTTTAATATAACATATATGGTATATCTTGAATAACTATGTACTGAATAGTTTTTCAAGTCTACTAACACCACCCCTTTCTATTGTAGTAACTTGTGGTTAACGGGGCTGGTCACACTTTTAGAATTTAGTTTATTCAAGATTTCCTATAGTTAATATTTAAGTGTGATTGTCTGTTATCCCTAAGAGATAAAAATAATATTAAATATCGTGAATTGTATGCGAAGTAAATAAGTTAAAATTTTACTTGTTTTAATGCTAACGCATGTTGGTTTTATTGAAATTACATATTTTTAAATTTTCCTAAAACGTACCAACCTACTCGTCTTCTCATTCTAGATGTAAATATAAAAAATTCTCAGAGAAATTACTTTATTACGTTATTTACTTTATTACCTCTACATTAAATATCTTTATCTTTGAACAGAAAAGCTAGTTTAAAACGTCATTCTATGGTTTACATTTTGATGCTTAGCCGAACCGCAAAAGTCTTCTGCCCAAGCCTACCTTAAATCATTTGACTGTGTAGCCCGCACCTGTGATCCGACAGCAGACGGGCGTAGGCTGACAAATCCTTTGTTACCCGAAACTAACGTGTCGACATGCGTTTAGATGGTGGTTATCCCTCCCTAGCCTCCGAGCTATAGAGATACATATTGTTATCTTGGTGAATGTAGGTTCATTTGCCTATGAAGGGCTAACTTCAGCTCAAAGTTTCACAATTCTCAGCTGATTCATTTTTATCCTGCATAAAGAAAGGTTACGTATATTATTCCAAGTTACATCCAATCTTTCGCATTTTAATAAATAAGCGTAAAACGCAATGTTCATTTCATGGCCATTAAACTTTTGCAAGTTGAGGGTACTTATCTACCTCGTTGACGATCCTTTCATCAGAATTATTTTCATTGATCGAAAGTGCCCAATAGATCTGCTACGCTTGATATCAACTTTTATCAAATAACTCATTATGATCACTGGTTTCCCCTCACCGAGGGTTGAAAGCCATTGAGTTGCCATTATCTGCAGCAGTCAGTTCCGATCAGAAACTGAACTAAATTAATATTCATGAGGAACTAATCTTTATCGTTCATTTCACACCATTGAGTTTATACAGAGGTTAATAAATCGAGGGTTTCAACTGCAGTCTGGATTTGCGGGCTCTCTGGTTAAGACTCGTTTGGAATTTAGTTGAATAACTGCTTTTAGTCCATTTACTGTTATTGTAGTCTGGAAACTTGCAAATGTTATTTACTAGCAGCTGTGCCTGCTGCGGTCCTTGGATGCGTTTTCCCGTGATAAAAAGTAGTCTATATATGTCCACTTCTAGAACTATCTATATCAAGCCAAAATTTCAGCCCAATCCATTTAGTAGTTGTGGCGTGAAGAGGTAACAAACATTCAAACATCTAAACATCCAAACTTTCGCATTTATAATATTATTGTATTTCTAAAACATTTGCGTTAGTTGGTTTGACATTATTGATCTATCGGCTATCTGTATCGTATACTGTAATATTTTGTCTTAAATCTTAAAATATTTTGTCTACGTAACATATTTAGTTGAATACAAAAAATACCAGTAGGAACCAGCCACCATCTATACTGGAAAATTTTCTTCGTGGACAATAGCTTTGTGACCTTGCACTCACCAATTTAGTACTTACTTCAATGAAATGTTTTGGCGACGGTCATTGTATAATTAATTAAGAGATGATAATAATAATAATGCTGGACAATCCACACAGCATCATCTAGCCCCAAGATAAGCAGAGATACAAGTAAGTTGTTCATACAACAAATGTGACTAAAATTTGACGTACCTATATTCTGACTCAGCACCGACAAAATGTCTTAACCAGAAGTTCAAAATCTGATGCTGTGTCGTCCCCAAAGCACTTAACTGATTTATATTAGTCCCGTATAATTTCCGCTTTTGTCTGGCGTCATGGATCCGTGGCCAGTTTAAAATCATTAGCAACAACAAAAGGCTAATTTAGCTGTCCTTTGTTGCTGACAATTTTATCAGCGCGGACCACTGGGTCGGGACTTATCATAATCTGATTGTGAGGGCGGGGCGGGTCCTCAAAATGGAACTTTCTTCCGAGTTTTATGAGGAAGATTTATGTGGATAGGAAGTTACATTCTGTTGTTGTTCATTATATAGGAAGATACTATTCTGTTGTAAAACTTTCTTCAGCATAAACATGAATTGTATTAATTTTATTGTGTACGTTATTGTCAAGACTGTTTGGAATTACTTACGAATTACAGGCCGCTATAGCGCTCATTAGGGGCGGCATATGTCCAGCGGTGGACTAATATTGGTTGATGATGATGATGATGACGTAACTTATGCCAGACGAATAATAAAAATACGTAGTTACTAAAATAATTATCTTCTTAAACAATAGCTGTCATAAAAAAAGTTTAAACAAAATGCTCAATTGTTGTTCGTCTTAATAGTAACTAATTAACTAATTTTAAACGAAATCTAAAATTTGTTTTATGCGAATCGCAAAACAAGAAGCTAACAGCATTAAATGAAAGCGAGTAAGCTAGCAAATATATTACAAATAAGAAAGTTATGATCACCTTGCTATAAAAAGAGACAAATCTTATAAAGTGAAAGTTCATATAAGCTACTATGCAAGATCATCATAAGCCATAACAGCGAGCCGTCTGCATAACTCAATAACAAAACTATTCCTCTATCACCATAATATCCTACAGACAACCTAACGATCCCTGTCGTTATCCTTTATGAAATTTCCAGACTAAATTTCTTGAATGTTTCGAAGTTTTGGTACAGTGTTTGCGTAAAGATTTTTCAATTAAATTCAAGTACGCGTAAAACCTAAATTATTTTTCATAAGATATAATGATTCTGTATATGTTTAGGAAGAAAGTAATATAAGACTCAATAAATGATTACTGACAATCAACTTCTTCTTCAAGTTCCTTAAATATCCGAAAACCGGATATTTAAGGAACTATCCAAAAGTATTTGATTCATTTCATATCTCTCATGAATCTCAAGATACAAGCATTCTTGCTTAGTTTGAGATCCACTGGCACTGTACTGTATTATTGTTGCATGTGATTTTGGTAAATAAATGATTATTATTATTATTAAAAACAAAATATGAAATCATTTAAAATTTCCTTTAACTTATGTAAGTTTTCAAGTCTTAATTCAGATTTCTTCTAAAAACAATTAGAAGTTTTGTATCAAAACTATTACTTAAGAAATTTCTAACATCGTAAATAGGCGTGTTTTATTAAAAGTTCGAGCGCCTCCGGGTGGAACAGTATTTTTTATTTTTTTTATTTTTATTGTTTAACAAAATCAACAGCCCTTATATCTAAACAGTTCTAACCTTAATAACCTAACTTAGTATTGTAGGCATCGCCATTTATTAAATTCAGACAGCTCGATTTTAGCATTCTGCGTGTGTTTTATGTTGGGGGCCAACTAATCTACCAAATCAAATCAAATCAAATTCACATATTTTTCGAAACATGGGTTACAGGGATGTTAGATTAGAATAGAATGAGCACAACCATGATCAGTTTCACAGCATGCAAAGTCACCATAAATGTATATAAGTAAATACAATGTCAATAACTAAATTAATTAATAATCAATGAATTGTTTTATTCTAGAATTTATCCATTACCACCTACCTAGGTACTATTATTATTATTATTAAAAAAAATATGGAATCATTTAAAATTTCTATATATTCTCTATACTCTATATTCGGTTCTAGAACCCTTGATATTTTTATAAACAAAGAAGATACAAAACCACAGAATTTTTAGTGGAAAACATTTTACATAATATGTAATATATTATGTATGGACCAGGTATCATCGGAGCAAATCCCAGAAGTTCGCCAAAATATTGTTTGCTTAAACTTTTTGCTTTCATTTCCATTCCATTTCCATGGCATCATTTCATTCGTCTCTTATCCGTTTGCAAACTAGAATTTGTACATTTTCGCATAACGCATGTGCAATGCGTTATTTTTATTATTTAGTCTTTATTTAAAGTTTTAGTGGTCACCTTGCTGTGACCTTGTTGTTTACTGTTATTGTTATCAGATTTCGTACCTAAACTACTTTGTTTACATAAAATAAAAAGGATTCTAAAAACGAGTCTATTCATAATTTATGTAATTGATGGAAAAAATATGAACTCGAATTTGATATGCGTTTTGATAATATGTTTGTATTCATTGGTACCTTACTCATAAATGTATCTATACTATGGGCTTACTGCTCTTTTTACGACATCCTTTAAAATATCTTTTGAAATATTTTTAGTAAGTTTGCTCTACGTTTATAATATCATCTCAATCACTCTGAACAGTGAAATTATCATTTCACGACGTTTCGCCGACTGATCGCTTCGCTTTTATTACGCAGACAGAGCCCTACGCTTTTCAGCTTTATAATTAAAGACCAGCGAAGGTTCCATTTCGGGGGCAAAACAAAAAGGTAATTATGCCCAATTAATTTCGACTCCTTGCAAATGAGAGAGATCCTATGTCCCTACAAGGTCTACTCGTTTATTGGTTTCGAGCGGTATTTAGTGCGATTTGTTTGCTTTATGTTTCCTTTGGTATTGAATTTTCTTATTTAACCGGCGGCGATTGTTAAAGTGGTCCCTTTTTGGTTTATATGTGGGGATGGATGGGAGGCATTGATTGGGATTCGTTTTAATTTGATCATGCTTTCTTTGTGTTGTGTTCGATTTAAGGGGGGGTAACATGTGCTACTAATTTTGTTATTTTTTTACCCTCTTCGTTTTCCTAGTCATTGGTTTGTTGAATTTTTTTTATATTAATTTTTCACATATATTTTTTCAATTATTTACATGCATTCAACTGACGTTCACTCTTGTGGTTACTTACCTGTCGCTAACGTGAAATCTTCTTGTGGTCTATCAAGCATTTAAATTTTTATTGTTTCTCTTTTAACGTATATTTTATTTATTTCCAGGCTGCCCTTTGTGCGGACTACAGCGTGCCAGTGGACTGTGTAAATGCCGGTCCAGCTCCTCGACCCAGCTCTTTCCACGAGATATCTGCACCTAAGGTATATTCATCTTAGATGTTTATCATTATCCGTGCCCGATACACAAGCTTTGATTTTGTAGAGTACACTACATATATTAATTAGCAGCTTGCTAGTTAATTTATCTACAACATCGGTATATAGTATACGCAGTACTGTTTTTGACCTTCTTATATAGGAGAATTACACAAATAAAAAGGGTTTTTGAAAAATCCAATGTAGTAAGAAATTACCAGCGTAATCATGGAGTTCCACAGAATACCACAGAATACCACAAAATACCACTGTTATAGTGAAGCGATTAGTTTAGCAGAATAGGGACCCAGCTGAACGGACCCACGAGTAAGAAGCCAAACCGATCATATTTTGTTTTCGCAGTTTATGACACTTTTTGACACCGACACATGCCGAGTCATAGCAAAAAGTCGTGTAGAAAAAGAATGGGATTGAAGACAACAGTATGTTATCCCGCGTAAACGATTTGTACATAATCTAGGTGCCTTAATAAAGGTACTTACATATATTAAAAGTGTAACAAGTTCAATTCTGTACATTGAACTTTTTTTGCACAGCTTTTCTTAATATCGTCGCTGTTCTGACTAAGTGACGTAACTGACATTATGGTTATATTACAGAATAAGGTTTTTCTGTTAGGAGTCGCATGCATGTGACTGTAACACCCTTAAATATAAACAGATTAAAATTACAATGCACACCTATATACTTCCAACTAAGGCCTTCCTAGTAACGTGCTTTTGCTGTTATTTTCATAATTGGTTAATTCAATAAATTAATTTAAAGTAGATACGACATCTCGTTAGAACTTTATTTTGAAATGTTTGGCTTTAAATTTCAGGTAGGTATGAGTATTTTTCAACTTAAATTCGTTAATTTTAAATCAATTAGGTACAGTTTAATATAAAAACGCTTAGTGAAGTTTTTTATTTGTTAAACTATCAGTCTCAAACATTAAAGGTAGGTTATAAATAAACCACAATGTCGTACTTGGTTGGTACGTTAACCCACCTGGTAACCCACAAATAACCCACTTGGTAATAATATTATTCGAACAATTTTTTATCATAAATCGAAATGAGATCTATCTAAGATTATCTTTGAGTAGGTACTTAATTAATAATCGTAGAATGGAACTCCTTATTAACAAAATACCCGTACAAAAAGTTATCTAAGGGAATAAAGGCTTTTAAAAATAACAAAATAATAATGTAAATAAGGTAAGTATCGCCGTAGTCGTACGTATCATTCTTATTTTCTATAGATTAACCAAATATGTTTTATAAACAATTTAACACATTCGTAGACAACGTCTGTTTTTAATTGTTTCACAACCTTAAACATTGTCGTAGACTACGTCTATGTTTTATTGTTTCATTATTGAGATTAAATCTTAGTATTTTTCTTTTGAGATTTTCGGGGTTGCGTTTCATTGAGAAGACTAACTCCAGCGTGCAGAAAGTAGAACATATTTCTCTTCAACTTCAAAGATCTGTAACATGCTTCTTTATGGCTAGTTTTGAAGAATACCATGGTTGGATCTGTTTTACGAACTGAAGATTCTGTCATTTTGGTCCAGTTTACCTAAGATCGAACATCATCTTTTTGCACTGAGAGTAGGCGTAATTTAGCAGACAGTTTTTTGAAATTCTGGTAATATGTGTTTTCGAGGACGGTGACATGATATGGTTTGCTTCTTCTAGCCAATTTAAATATTGGTACAAGCTGCGCAGGCACAAAAACATCTCCAGTTTTCTTTAAGGGGCGAACCTATCTAGTTTGGTAAACTAGGCCTAGATAACAGTACTCACCATCCCCGTAGTAAAAAACTCGAATTACATTAAAAAAAAATTTTCTTTGGTTCCTTGAATGTAAAACCACGATAGAGGAAAAAAATCATGAAGGTGCACTTAAGTCATTTACAACGGGATATTTACCATGATTTATGTTTAGTGTTAATGTGAAACTAACCATGATGAATTTAAAAGATAAAAGTTGTTTCGCACATTATTTGGTCGAGATCTTAGAAACCCTGCGCGGTCTATTGAAATTAATTAGTTTAAGTTTGGATTCGTCTGCTATTATTAGTTAAATTGTTAAGTTATAAGTGGACCAACGTATCTTATAAAATACGTACGTAATTTCACTTACGACGAGTTTGAGTAAATTTTGTTTGGATGAAAATCTTACTAAAAGTCGTAAGTGTACTTAGGGCACTTAGAATGATTATAATTTTTAAGAAATGTAGATACGTCAAACAACTTCTAGACATAGGTAGAATATACAGATACGCCGATAAAACAGATCGGTTCGTCTTCAAAAGTAGATAAAAGCTACATTACAAATGTCAGTTACGCTAAAATGTCGTTTACGTCACTTAGTCAGACAAGCGACGATATGAGAAAAACTGTGGTCAAATGTGAATACCTAATTAGTCGGTTCGTATGGCGATCGAAGCTGTGTGGTACCGGTTTACACCACCCCAACTCTTCCCGCGGGTGTCGTAAGAGGCCACTAAGGAATATCCACCGGGGGCGGGCAGCAGCGGACTGAACAATTCTACCACCGAACTGCGATCCCCAACCCGCATGCCCAGCGTGGGGATTATGGGCATTACCCCCCATGAGATAAAAGCCAATAAGGCGCTTATCAGGGGAAGGCCTGGTTCCAGCAGTGGACCAATATAGGCTGTAGAGAGAGTGAGAGTAGAGAGATGGCGATCGCGAACGAAGTCGCGGGTATCAGTAAATAAAAAATTAAAATAGTGCTTTTAAATAAAAATATTAATAGTCACAAATCATAATGTAAAAAAAATATATTCATAGATAACAATTTTATTAAATGGAATGAAACGAATAATTTAAATAAAAATTAAACTTTTTTATCAAGAAAATCATCGACCTTAAGGTATTATCGATGAGATTTTTAAAGGTAGCTAGGCTGGGTGTATTAACAACATGCTCCAGTAGTCGGTAGTAGACAGCAGCACGTGATAAGCCTATCGGATTTCGCCAACCTGTGCATTATTGAAGTGACCTTGTAAGCTGTGCGAGCTGTGTACCGGTGGGCGTGTCCGTCTCCGCGTGTTTCGAACGCGTCATGGTTTTCTCGCACATAAATCGCCACCTGGAATATAAGGATACCGGGTGTACTTACTTAGGGCAGATTCTGCAGTTGGGTAAAAACAAGTTCAAGAAGGAAGCCAAGAAAAGGATCCAGCTAGGCTGTGACTCTTCTTGTCATACCGCAATATGTGAAAACGAATTTTTTCAATCATTGTGTCCTATCCGTCATCATTACCTACGGAGCTGAGACACTCACGGTAGGGTTGGTCCACCACTTCAAAGTCGCTCAGCGAGCTATGCTCGGAGTTTCTCTGAAGGATAGGATTCGTAACGAATACATCCTACAGAGAACCAAAGTTATCGAAATAGCTCAAAGCAAGCTGAAGTGGCAGTGGGCCGGCCATATCTCACGAAGAACCGACAACCGCTGAGGTAAACGTGTTCTTGAGTGGAGACACGACTCATAGTGTCGGACGCCCTCCAGCCAGGTCCCACCTGGCGTCCTGCACTTTGACGATCTGCAAAAGACTGCAGGTAGATGCTGAATGCGTACAGCAAGCTGAAGACAGGGCGCTATGGCCTTAATTAGGGGAGACCTATGTCCAGCAGGAATTATATAGGTTGATGACGATGAAACAACATAAGGCAACACTAAAATGCTATTTTTGTATTAGTAACAATGGGATATAGTCCTTGAGGAATTATATAAGGCGTAGATAAAAGAACTATAAAAGTGATTACTATGCAAGTGTAGGTTCCCGCAGATTGGGCGGTGGTTTTATAGGTGCTTAGCCAGTCACGCAACAATTTTATACGATATGCAAAAGCTCGTTTCACTTAGCGAAAGTATGCCATAGGTACTGTGCTTCGCAATTTCACCCAAATGGGACTGCGTACACCCACAATAAAAATCAATGAACCAACATCACTGTGACCTTTCAAGAACGTAGTGTTGTGAAAGAATGACTCACTAAAGTCATTCAACCCGATGATTGTATCTTTGGGTTCGTTACTCGGTCAGCCGTATCGCTTGGTCGACTTAAGCATCCTTTTTAAGTTTCATGAGTCAGTTTTGCATGAGGTACATATATGTATTATGTTCTTGTGAATGTTCAGCAGCAGTTGTAGCAGCATTCCTTCTGATAAAGAATAAAAGTGAGAATACGGCCTTCGTTTATAACACCTTATTTGAATTAGCTTAAGATGCGTCCCATGACAAAATTTGTTGATTGTTTTGTCTCGCTCTTTTTGGTGCCAATTGAAACAAATGCACGACAAATCGGACGACCACTGTCCCTCAACTTTCCCAAGAGCACATCATAAGAGACGAGATCAAATGCTTTAGAGAGGTCGAGGAAACAGGCGTTCACCGGCGTCCTGCGACTTATGTAGTTTTTAATAGTATACGTAAGTGCTAATATTGCGTTTTGGGTAGATATTCTGGGTCTGAACCCAAACTGTGCATCATAGAATCAAAAATAATGTCGAACACCTTGGCTATTTTAGTGGCTAGAGAAATTGGCCGGTAGTTTCTTTTGACAGATATGTCTCCTGTCCTTTTCTTCACTATCGGTAAAACTATAGTGGTCGTAGTTTATGAGATCATCAGGTAAGTCTGCAAGACTAAGACGCATTGAGAAAAACATGGTGAGAAGACCGGGCTAGTGGTTCTCCGCGTATTTGAGATGCTCGAGGCTGAGCCCATCGTGTTTGGGAGACCTACCTCGTGCATACCTTCAGGGGGGCAGGCTTAATATTTAGATTACTAGTAGATTTCCAAGTCTTAAAATTTTTCACTGCACGTGTTTTAGCAATTTTATCCATAATAAGTTGGTTCTGGTTTTTCTGACACCACTTCAAGCGGCTTTAAAAGATTTTGCGAGATTCGCACATCTGATAATTCGTTTCGCCTGAATTAGGTCTGTTACTCAGCAACCAAGTAAAGCCGACATACCTTTCTCCAATTCCTCGCTAACTCCCTCATAAAGCGGCTGGCTCAATTACTTCTATACATCATTGAACATCGGCAGTCTCTAAACTGTGTTAGCTCTCACTTGCTCTGTCCTTATCATTTTGTGATTGTAGCTGGAATAGTGACTTGGATTTCAGTATGCATTGCTTGTTGCATTACCGTCAATCTCGTCATACTTTCTGTTTTAAATGTCTTTGTTGACAAAGAAAATTACAAATCAATACTAAAAACAAATTAGAAGTAGTATTTACAATTAAAACAATTAAGCTAACTACACACTGTTGCAAACAATCTACAGGTAGCTCAACTGATCCATATCAATACCAGTCGGAAGCGTCCCCAAGACGCTGCAGCGCTGGCTGCATTGCTCCGCTGTATGGTAATGCTGATGCGCTGCGCCAGATACCCACCAGCTCTCGGGTCACGCGTCGCTACATATTATCTACACATAATATATCCATATTAATAATTTAAATCCAAAAGTAACTCTATCTCTATCTCTATGTCTGTTACCTTTTCACGCCTAAACATTTAGCAAGGAGGTAGATGGTAAACCAGGGACGGACATAGGTAATTTTTATCCCGGTAAAGTGCGTACGAAGTTCTGTCCGCGAGAAGCGTGCAAAAGTTTGTGAGTGTGAATATTTTTGTCTGGTACAGGTAGGTAAGTAAAGGGTCATCCATAAATTACGTTACGCTTTTACCATGACTTCAAGGCAGCAGACACATTTACTTTCTTGTGCCACTTCCATATATACTACCTACATTTTTGTCAAAATAGTAAAGCAAGTACAGCTAAGTCAGGCTAAGTCGAGTAAGGCTTCCAAAAAATTAAGTTTAAGTTTTTTCACAATATCTTCTTCATCTTACTCCTGTTGTACCTTTTCTGATCAATAACTATTACGATGCTGCATGGACCAAGTGTGAGAATAAATCACGACTTGCAAAATCTTGAGAGCTGGCCAGTAATACAATTGTTTTTACCCAACGTCTTGCGCTCTTGAACAATGAGTCAGATTCTTTCTTTAATGGACCTTCCTCAATGACAATCCCTTCAGTTAAACCCACTTAGTATTAATTATGATTGACTTCTTGTGGGATATCATTGACTCACTCTTTTCAATTCCCATTTTTTCTTTTGCGATAGTTAGTCAGTGACGTCAGTATGAACAAAATCAGTGGCCCGCTTTCGTACCTCGCGTTTGCCTAATTTCATTAAGCGTATTCTTGTACTATTTCTTGAACAAAGAAAAAACAAACTTAGAGCGTGGGTTCACTTGTAACCAGAGCTCAAACTTGCACAACTTAACAACGTGAGAATA
This sequence comes from Eupithecia inturbata, assembly GCA_963662085.1. Taxonomy (NCBI): domain Eukaryota; kingdom Metazoa; phylum Arthropoda; class Insecta; order Lepidoptera; family Geometridae; genus Eupithecia; species Eupithecia inturbata. The sequence continues at coordinate 2,694,711 of OY759194.1, read as the reverse complement.
GTTGCAAAGAAACCGGCTCAGCTAAGCGCTGAGAATTAGAAAGCGTGTGTCACTCTTTCTAAAGCAGTTGATACATCGAGGTCTATCCTAATAAGGTTTAAGAGGCTAGTTCCGCAGGATGCGGAGTCAGGCTATTAGGACCTTAATGACATGACAGGAACTTGCGTCCCTTAACACACATGAATGGTCCTCATTAAGCCAGAAACGGTTATCAAAAACGGAAAATTATGCTTACAACAAGAGCATGTTTTGTATAATGAAGATGAGATGGTGACTCACTTATTGAATCTCGTGTATAATCGAACTGCGTTCTAATTATGGAAGTACAGACTGATTCATTGTTTAAATTGTCAATCACAGTTTATCTGCATAGAATTTTAATGATACAATAAAATCATTCATAAGTATGCTAATTGCTGCCAATGATACGTATAAATTATTGGCATTAATCATCCGTATAAACAAGGGCAGTGATTGAGTCAGGACAAAGAGACATTTGGAATGAGCTGGTTCATTCCATTCACTTAGTAATACAAATACCTCAACTTCAACAGTCTATATTGGTCCACTGCTGGACGAAGGCAACCCCCTGATAAGCGTCTTTTATCGCTTGGGGTGTAATACAAATTCTGAGATGCAGAAATAATAATATTGTTTGTTTATTTTCAGTTTACAAAATATCCATAAGTAAGCAAATTCTTAGACTTTGTTAGTTTTAACTATTTAATAAATACGGAGATGGCGTGTCAGTACACCACTCCATCTAATTTATCAGCTATTGCTGATAGGATGGTGTTGGTACTCCCGCGTATTCTACTTAGCAGTGAGGCTGCCTTCTTCATCATACAGGCTTTCCTCGTACTTGTTTTTTTTGTAGTACAATCATGGTGCTACCTTTTTCAAAAACTTGTGTGTAACCAATACTGTGAATTATGATACAGAACTTTAACAACATCAAGTGTAATATGTGTGTGCATGTGTATCAATGGTGGATAATTTTTTTTGGTTTTTACATCCACGAAAGGTTGACATATGTAGTGTTCGATTGTCGGCACTTACATATATTTTTTATTTTTTTTATGGTCTAGTAATCACATTTATCAAATTAATGTTAAATACACTAGAGTATAAAAACAATCTAGCCATAGAATTGGCTAATGGGTAATTTAGCTTTAACGTATTTTTATAACAACCTATTACTAAGAACGTGTCCATTGGCACTTTTCTTATTGTCTCTATACTTAAGCTGAAGACACTTTGTTAATGTGTTCTTTAAGATAGCACTTATGCACATACACTATAATTATCACTACACTAACTCAAAAAATTTTGTTCTTTTGAGCCTTCTCACGATGTCCGTGTTGACGAGGAGCTGGATTGCCTCGACCTTCACATGATGATGAAGCCTCTGTTCGTGAGCCTCTCCGTATTTTTGTATGACTGTGTCGACTAATTTTATATTTAGGTCCCGATGAATATCATCATTTCTTACGTATCAATAATACGTATTAATAATTGACCTAAGTACTTTGTTCTGGAATCTTTGTATGATTGCTACATTTGTCCTTTTTGTACAGCCCCAGAGCTGTATTACATTCTATAGGTCCAGATTGGCATGAGGACTTGTTTATATAATAGAAGTTTATTGTGTACTGCTAAAGTAGAATTTCTTCCAATCAGCCACTACATCTTTTTGTAGCGGATCTCTAGCTCCTCTTTTTTTTTTTGACGTGAGCTTTCCAGCATAGCTTCGCGTCTTATGTCATGCCCAAATACTTCGCAGTATTTTCGCATGGTATTATGGCCCTGTTGATGAAAACTGAATGATATTGATCTCTTTTATTGGTGAAGTTGATGTGACTCGACTTCGATTCATTTAATTTTATTCGGCAGGTTTTGGTTCTGTTGTGTATTTTATTAACCGCAACTTGAACCTTTTCGGCTGACTTTGTATGCGTTTTCCCAGTGGCTATTATAGCAGTGTCATCGGCAAAAGTTGCGATGGTGTTGTTTTTATGTTCAGGGATGTCATGAGTATATAATAAGTATAGGACCGGACCCAATACACTTCCTTGTGGCACTTCAGCTTTGATTTCCTTTATTTCAGAGTAAGAATCCTCTCGCCTTATTCTAAAGGCTCTTCTAGCTAAATATGATTTCATTATTTCTACGTATTCTACTGACATAAATTACTTGTAAGGTTTTATCGTTCCAGTCGAGGGCCTGGTAAGAGTATATACATAACACACTCCTACCACTCCTATAATTTGAGCTAGTGAGTAAGATCTATAGAGAAATTAGTCGCTGCTTATATTTCTATGGTAAGATCTAGCTCGAATTTTTATAAGCAACACAGAGGCTTTTGTAATTGACTAAGGATATGAGTCAGGATTTGAGTACATTCCTCTTTTTGATACGTCATACATTTGTAATAGGGGTGTGTCATTGCAAGACTAGCAATGGTTGTGGTTAGCGTAATGCGGATTTTAGTTGGACTCATGTCTTTTACTTTTATCGAAGGTTGGACTCATTGTCTAGTGAAGGTGGTATTCTTTGCAAGTCAAGACATGCTACTATGTTACAGTTCGCATGGTTCTTTTGGGGTATTCATTCTGTGGTTTATATAACGTCACCATTATCAGCGTAACATTTCTAAAAAAATGTTATGATTTTGTGAACCTTTGGAATACTTTACTATGCAGCATGCAATCTCATATTATTATGACCTTGCATGTTATTGCTACAGTGTCTCATACATAAGTTATTGATTCCGCAAAATAAAATATGCTTAGGAGAAGTAAGTGAATACTGAAGTAGACCGGAATATGTCTATTACCTTTAAACGACCTACAAAGGCTCAATTATCTAATGACATTGTAGCTGTTTCTGTATCTAGAGTGATAGTGACACTTATCATAATAATTAATATAATTTATAATAATTATATAAAACCTATCTATATATGTATGGCGTGATCGGATGCAACTGTTTGGCGCAATTTGCCGTGATCGGATGCAACGTGATCGGTTCCAGCGTGATCAGATGGGAACTACCCCTATATCGTCACACACTTTTTATCTAAACTGAGGCCACAGATTACCCCTCACTCTGACAGGTAACACAAATGGCGACATCTGTGGCGCAGCAGATGAAAGTCCGCCTGCGACCCAGGAGGTTGCTGGCATGATTCCCGCCTCGGGGCAAATGTTTGTACGATCTGCAAATATTTGTTTCAGGTGTTCTGGGTGTTTTCTTTGTATAAAAAAATCTATCTACGTATTTAATGTATTACTATCTAGTACTCCAACACAAACTCTTCCTACTTTGGGCCTAGATGATGCTGTGTGGATTGTGCAGCATTACCCATTTTTATTTTTAATTAAACACGATGTTTGCTTTGTACCTTGAATATAATATAATATAAAACAGGTAAACATAGAATGATGATGAAGCAAAAACAGGTCAAAAAATTCCTGAATCCAAAGCATTCAAGTTCTCAGTATGCTAATATGTCCAAAAGGATTTTTATGCGTCATAAAAGCTCTTTCTGATGTCATGGTGACGATGGATTTAGCATGCAAGGTGTGATCCTGTGCCTGTTTCCAAAAATTGTGACGTCAGTATGAGTAAGCATGAGTAACTTTCAAGTTAAGTCTATATTTAGCTTAGCTTTACGTAAAAATGTATTGTACGTAATAAACGCAGGTTGTTTAAATTTCTTGTCCTTACTACGTCAACCCTAGGGAAATGTTGAAGAGTATTTCTATATTTTTCTTTAATAATCCCCTTCCACCAACATAAAATACATGGATGAGGGGATTTCTAGATTTTTTGTCTAATAATCTCTTTCCCCAGCTTAATCCGATTGAAGAACAAAGTCTAAAAATTCCTTACGTAGGGGATTTTCTAAGGGGATTTCTAGACCAAGCCAAACTTTTGTCTTGGAATTATTTAAAGTTCCTACGTATTACTTTACAAACAAAATTTTATGAGCTGACACTCTCTCTTTCTCTATTTGCAGTTAGTTACCACATGAGGTGCGGTCAGCTTTCTCATTTATCTATCATCCTACTTTGTTGTGTCCTCGGCGCGGCGTCGACTTTGGAAGCTTATCTCTTTATCATAAAATATATTTTATGTTGGCACATGATAGATTTCTTTTATGTTTCTAATCTCTAAGCAAAGTGGACGTCTACCTTATAGCCTTTTGGAATTACTCTTACTTTCCAATTGTCCATTGACATTCAACCTTGTGAAGTTGTGACCTCATAAATAACGTTAAAAATAACGTCCATTTTCCCATAATGTTCAACTGGCACAACAGGTGACGCATGTTTTATGGAACGTTCCGGAAATAAAGACTCACACGAACCCCTAAAATATGTTACTAATGGTTAACAATGGTTATGGTGCTTTTACATAACGCTCTGAGGGACATTACGTGCTAGTTATCTTATTCCTATGTCGGGTAGTGTCTGGTTGGTTGGATATCCAATTTACCTATGTTATTTGAGACAACTTTGAAAAACGCAAATTACATTATAGGTAGGTACTTAGAGAGATATAAGTTTTTATAAAATTTGAAATCTGTACGAAAAGTGCTTAAAATAAAGCTTTGTTATTCACAAACTTATAATCATAAAACTACTTATATATTATAAGATGACCAAAAGATCGAAAACACTGTCAATTTTCAAAAACATGAAGATCGCCTCGCTTGCAGCTAAAAAGACTTCATTAGCCGCGTACCCACCTAGCGCACAGGCTCGCGCGGCAGCCTCGCGAGCCAAATGCCTCGGCTGGTGTGGACGTGCCTCGGGCTGCCTCGGGCGCGCGTTTGCTCGGCTGAGCACGGCTCGGCCCCGAGCCATCTGTTGTCGGTAAACTTGACGCGCTCAAAGGTGCCTCAGTGAGCGTTGTGTGTTAGGTGGAAACGGTTATGTTTTGGCTCGCGCGCGAAGCTACTTCAAGTTTTGTCTATTACCGTGTTTGTCTCTATCTATAATATTGATATCACGGGCAGTCAGGAGGAGTCCAGAAGCGTCTAGGTTTTTTCTTGATACGTGACTGTTTTCGTTTCTTTAAACAATAAGCAGCTAGGAAAATAGCTGCAGCTGAATATACACGACTGTCCATTTCGAATACTCGCGGACTTATGATGGCTCAGCCTGCCTCGTGAGGCGGCCTCGTGTAAATTGAACAAAACTACTGAGGCTGCCTCGGGAGCCATCGCTCGCGATCTGGACACTGAGGCTGCCGCGCGAGCCTGTGCGCTAGGTGGGTACGCGGCTATTAAAGTAGACTCAGATCAACGGCTTTTGTCGTTCGCTGTACTCCAGACAGTATACTCTCGATTGAGGAATACTAATCCACTAATCATAACCTAATCTATAAATTACATAGTTAACGCAAAATGGTAGGAATAATAATGGCAAATCACCGGTGCGTCCCCCGACAGTCCTTGAATACGCGAAGCCATCTGTTGCGTAATTTTCCCATACGAAATTACCTACTGTGGCATATTGTAATGCGTCTAACACCTGCGTCATATGACTCACTTTATTATACACGAGGTAACACCATATGCTACCAAAATTTGGTGCATATATGAGTCATACTGATATAAATAGAACGTTCAAGTAATGGTGCTTGGTGGCGCCATTTAAATAGGTAAGTACGTTCTTATTTTTCTTTCCTAAATTCTTAAAAGTTGTTGAATAGGTTTGATCGAAAAAGTAAGAAAAATATGTTACCAAGTTTATCTTCTGTGTCAAATTCAAATTCTAAATTATTTTATTTAAATATTTTTACTAAATTTCTAATCTAATTAAAAACATAAATGTAAGAACTAGCCGAGTTCGTTCAGATAGTGGTTTCACCGATAAAAGAGCTGAGATCATATATTTATATAGGTGCCAAGTTTTATAGCAGTTCATAATCTTAATTTGTTACGTTCTTTCATTATTTAAATTGTGTCTTGGCAAGTTTATATCCACCGCATTTGTTTTAATGTTGGACGGACGGACCGACAGCGGTGGCTTAGTAATAGGGATCCGTTTTCACCCTTCGGGTACGGAACCTTAAAAACTATTTTCAATACCTAGAAAAAGTCGCATGCTGAAAGAAGCTGGTCGTTATTTATACAACAATACAACATAAAGATCATCAAAATAGTTGGATAACTAACTTATTAGCCACAGTGGCGCTGGGTTTACTGACTTGCGCAAATCATTATCTTAGTGGAATGCCCCTGTGTTATTCATAATAAATAATAATGATTTCCAATCTTTGATAACAGATGTGATTGCTACAAAGTTATTTGTATGAGTCAGTGCAATTATGATACCAACAGTATTGTTTTCTTAGCAGTGAGTTATTTTTTATCTTTTTTGCCCCAATGCTAATAAGTATTAACGTGACTTTATTTTTATTTTTATTTATGTTAATGTCACGGTTTATTAATAATATTTTCCTATATTCCTGTAATTTTTGTTATCTAGCACTACCTACTAAATTGTTGTCTACACTACCCAAAGGTTAGCAGGTAGAGAATGCTATCTAGCATTATGGTCGCCTATGTAATACTTTCGTGCAATTAAGTATATTCTATTATATTCTATTCTAATGCTAAGAAGGGATTCAATTTATGCCTCTCCAGTCCCCTCCACAAAATCATCATCACACTATTGACTACTAATTTGGATGTTTTGATGTATGGATGTTTGTTATCTCTTCACGCGATAACTACTGAACCGATCGGGTTGAAATTTAATAGCATAAGTGTAGCTCTAAGCCTCGAATACTTTTACATAGGCTACTTTTGTCCCATACATCAGTTCCCATAGGATAGAAATAACCATAAAACGTGCCCATAGAAACGATGCGTGCGAAGCCGCGGGCAGAAACTAATTATGTATAATGTTTTTCTAAATTCATTATAAACAATTAATACCTATACATTAATCAGAGTTAAAAGAGCAATGAAATAAATAACAGTAGGTACATATTATGTACATTTTGTAAATTTTAGAAATGCCTATGTGTTGATATTCATAAATAATAATGCCTTTGAAATATAGGACTCTATGTGACGTTACTACTGTTAATGACGACGAAAAGAAACATTCAATTAACTATCCTATTTAACCAAACGGTGTCTGTCATACCGAAAACAAAGCTGTCATCTATTGAGACGATGATGGACGCAGTCATCAGTCATTCATTATGTATAAAAATTACCAAGTGAAGTGCATTCACCTTTAGACTGAGATCATCCTAGGATTCGCACTAAGAGATGTTTAATTGATCTGAGTTACGAGTATTGTTCTGAAAGTACGAAATTATTATGGAAGACGTGAGAGGCGCTTTTTAACGCCAACAATTATCAATGAACTCCCACATAACTTCTTTACCACTGTAACATGTAAAATTAAATTGAAGACAAGTTTAAAGAAGCATTAGATATCGCTGTGTCCATAATAGCTAATAACAATGATATAAACTACCTCCTAACAAGATTTCATTAAGTTCCGCTCAGACGTTTAGGCGTGAAAGGGTAACAAACAGGCAGAGATGTATTATAAATTATTATAATTACATCACATTACTTTACTTTATTTTGTATTTGTAGTATTAGTATGTAATTTTTTACGTAGTATATAAGTATCAATGGAGCTAGAACATGTGATTTGTAATTAGTTTAACTAGTTAGGTGCACTAAAAATTTAAGACTATTGTGTCCACGTGAGCTACTGCCGACAAACTGTTGTACTGTTGGGCAGTAACTTTTTATTGTAATGTACTTTTAATTTGGAAATAATCAACAAAAATAAATTAACATTGTGGAACGAACGGAAAATCCAAAGGATGGTTGATTATTAAAAGAAATATCTTTGCCCTCATGTGTCTTCCTGTTTCTCTGTTATTTATTTGGCAGAAAGGTCGTGGTTACGATGGGGTCCTGTTCTGATCAACGGCTGCCTATGCAATGTACCTCTATCTGTTCCTGTTGGAAATGTTTTGGGAGTATTTGGTCATGGTGAACTCTGGTAGGGACGTGATGAGGACCATCAGCATCAGTTAGGTGGAGAACGACCGCGGGATCTGTTAGATTTTCTTCTGCCCTGGACCACGAGTCTTCACGAGCTTCGTGCCCAAAGAACTTCAGAGGACTTGTTTCTTTAGTTCCCATCATAAAGTTTCCATCAATGATTTTGTTATGTCATTGTACTTATTTGGAGTGTCTTGTGTTAATATTAAAATTTGCCCACGTAGGTATTGCTTAAACAAACTTTAATGAATGTGTTCTTGATAGGTGATCTCATATTGAACCTCTTAGGTACGTTGACTTTGATCGTTCTGGGTTATTGTTAAAACGTATACCTATGTATGTAGCTTAGCTACCTACAGTACTCAAAATCAGGAGTTGTAATGTTATTGTTTAGTGAAATATATTTCGGAATCGGATTATAATTCTGAATATTACAGTACCTAAACCTACCCATGACTGCAAAGCTGTAAGTGATTAGGTACCTATAGATTTACTTATATGACGTATAAACCTAATAGATAAACAATACCTACTATAGGTTCGACGTCACTGTAGGTAATTTTATGTAGTAACATACATACTTCAAGCTTAGGTTAAATACCAGGTTATCTACGTTACTGTAAACGTCTGTTCTACCTAGGTACCTACGTACGAATTTAAATGACTTTGAGACTTTTACACAAAACATCTTCTTCGCTTAGCAAATACCTACCTATATCGTCATACAACAGCAATCAAGCTAATAAAGTAAACTTACAACTTAGTCTGAAATAAGTACGTATTTCATTGCGATCTCTAACGTAGGTACCTATTGTGATCAAATAAGTCGTAGGAAGCAAAAACTTGACACATTTTACGACCGATTATTATTAGGTATGTAAAGTTACGCAAAAACTAGATGGCCATAAAAGGTCGCCCTGTTAATGTCAAACGACAAAACTCTGATCTCGTATTTCGTACTAGGTATCCTAACGTTGTCTACTTCTCGGCTAACTTCATTATCGCTTGCTTGTGAACCACTGCACTCAGGTTTAACTGTCTGGGTAAGAGAACCATTGGTCAGCAAATTTAATTCATTGTTGGCAGTGTCGCTTGTTTTGCGAGTATCAGAGTGCGAGGATTTGTTTCGAAATAGTTTGTTACTATTTCTAATCTAGTTCGCACTCGTACATTTCAATATCTAACGCCCGCAGCACCTACCTTTATCCGGGCTTCCAGTAACCAGTAACCAGTAACAAAGTTTATCCCTCTCTTAGTTGGATAGTTCAACGTATCGCCAAACGACCTCAAAACGGCATTCGACCTAGTCAAACCGGTCGAGCGTAATCCAACATAACTCCAAACCGAATCGAAATCCAAACGCGAAAGTTTACGTTTCGTTACCCAACATCAAACGAGAAAAGTTTATACTTTATCCAGGTAGGTTTAAAGTTCATATTACGCTAGCGCAAAGTGGGACACGTGCGGAATCGAGGTATTAATGGAGTCGGTGGCTAGCAACAAAGCGTTCCAGCGCTTTTATATTCCGATGACGTCTAGCGAACGATTCTTCGGTCGCAGCGCTGCGTCGCTGGCGGGTATAATTCCACGGCGATGACTCAAGCCTCGGTAAACAGTATGCGGGGCGATGAGTCACCGTTTTACACATTCGCGTATAGCATTGGAGTAGTGTTGTCAGTCTAGAGTTGGACTCGTCAAAGTATCCAACAGAAATCGTGTTCTAGGCGTTTATATCGCAGGTTTTACTGCCAAACGCTTAGCAATTATAAACATTGCAGTTATATTATAGTGTGGATTATTACGACTGAAGGAACAAATTGTGAGAAAGTGTAGGTCTATAATAGTAAGTAGTTGTGTGTGCGTGTCAACAGTGAAACGATCGATAAAGTTGGATCGTTCAGGAATCTTGTATTACAGTTGGATTTTTGTGACTGTTTGTATTATATGACTGGTGCAAGATGCCTTCGAACAAGAAGTTGATATCGAAAATGAGGCAGATTGCCCAATGGATACTCGTTGTGCATGTGGTAAGTTGCTAACTGCATTGTTTGATGACTAGTAGAACTTAGAAGAGTATCTTTAACATAGAACCTTCATGTACTTTATTCCTGTACTTGATAGTTTAAAACACAACATTGCAACCCTAGCCATTGCAGCACGGCGTTTTGGGGACCCTATACCAATGTTATTAATATAGCCTCATTGCCCTATACTCATTTATAAGTAAATTTATGTTATCCAGTGTTTTGTTAAGTTTATGACTCTAATAATGTTCTAATAATTAAGCTTTAAACCAACTTGGTATTTAGTATGTAACTAATACAGTAATGAGGCGTGATATTTATATGAAATTAGTACAACAAGTTCCGATTGATCATAATATTGATCGACGACGTTGCGCTTGCGTGAAAAAAACTCGAAGCAAAACAGTGGTAGGTACAAAGGTATAGAAAAAAATATTGCAATATCTACCAATTGGAAGCCCATGCATCCCAAGGGTTAACTTAACTCAGTTACAAGTTCAGAGAGCAAAGTTTGCTCTCAGACAGCACATAGTCAATCTTCTATGTTTCCCAATAAGTGGTGGAAGTACTCTCTTCCAATATATCAATTTAGATGCTGTGATTGTCTGGTCCTTGCAGAATTTCTTATATATTTCACAACATATGTATCTAGTAGGTATTATATTTATATTATTATAATTCCATAATAGCTTGAACTAATAAGAAAAGATAATTAAAAAACTTACATACCTATTTCAATAATGCTTTTGTTTTGAGTACTTAGGTAGGTACCTATGTATAATTCTGAAATTTTTTGTAGGTACATCCTTATACTATAGGTAGTTTAACTTTATACGCGTGGGTATAAATTTTATCCACCTACCTCATTTTGATGGGCCATTTAAAGGCCTCCCAATCTTTTTATTCCAATTACCTTTGTTAGATCTTTTTGTAAGCCATTGAGAACCAAGGACTAACAATAGCTCTACCTAAGCTTTATAGTTGAGTAGGTAGCTCGGGATGAAAAGAATTTGATTTGCTACTCTTTCAGACTCTCACAATGACAGTGATAAAGAATTTTTCTAAGAGACAAATTCAAAAGCTTAAGATTATTCATCTGGTTAAAAAAAAATTACATAACAATATTCTATATGTTACTATTTTTTTTTGTTTATTTTATATAATGGTATAGAATTATGACGTTTATTTTGAAGAGTCCTTTTAGAGGTGTTGAAAATTTTCTTCGTAATTGCGCTCTTCATTGAAATATGTAAGGGCCTCCTTAAGACCCTCGGCCCTTCCGGCAAGTTGACTGGCAACTTAGTAATTAAGCTTATTTCCTACTTGTTTTGTCCCTTCAAACAATTGCGAGCTTGTTTGAAGGGACTGATTACTGAGATGTATGGGAGCGAGAACGGTATTCAATTATACGCAGAATTGTCTCAGAATCTCTCCCTCGATAGCAAATACTTAGGTATTACGAATTGTCGCCTGGCTAGACATATGACAGACGTCGATTCAGGGCTTCGAGCCAACAGACAGGAATAATTGAAAATCACGTTCCAGAGCCCATGAAAGTAATAAAAATATAAAAGAACAAATCTGTTTAATTCAGTCGCGGACCTGTTTGCGGTCTCCTGATTTACCGAACGTGACCAGACAGTGTTTGGTGTAGGCATGACCGTGCCAATAGTCGCCTGGCATGCAGTTCCACTCAAACGAACATTTCTTTTGCTCTATTTTATACTGCTCGCGCTTCGTTTAAAATAATGCTGCTCGACAAGATTGCATTGAAAGAGATGCATTTTTATTAAGGCAACTGTGTTTACGTAATCATTGTTATTGTAAACAAAGCCGTATGCCCCCGAGTTGTGAATCATTTTGAAGCATCTGCTTTGCTGATTGTTTATGTCTATTCGTCTTCGGTCTGGAGGATATCAACTTTTCGTTTTAGCGTGGTTGTTCATCATCCGATTTGGCTCACCACTTTTAATTTTACTTGACTTCTACATTACGAACATATTCGAAATGTGTTTCTGAGTTAACTGGATGGAAAGTCTTAAATTTTTATTCTGACACAGCTGTCTAGTAAGTTCTTCATCCAAAATCTAACTGAGCCTTGAAACTAATGACTGATACACATGTAGGTCAACCTCTCAGTAGGTAAGGTACAATATCGATCGTCTCACCTAATTCATCGGTACCATCCACATACACCGTGGAAAATTTCAGTAGCTAAGAAACGTATATTAATATTACCATAACGTAGTCACGCGAGACTGCGCTATTTTAACCATCCCAGGAGGCGTGTCTCGGTATTAATACACCAGGCTCGGCTGGTGAGTCATCTGGTCTGAAACTTTCGTCTTGTCCCACTTCCATACCTACTCTACTGCTCGTATTACTCACAGCAGGCGAACCCGTGTTTATCAGAGATACATTTTAGGTATTAATGGGCCATGCGAGACAATAAGGCATTGTGTTTCCTAGATGTCTTGGCAATGGTTTGAGTTAAGTTTGTCTACTTCACACTAGGAGAGTGTGAAGTAGACAAACTTATCGACAAAGCTGAGAGTCATAAAGATTTCCCACTTGATAGTATTGTAGTTTCAAAGTTATATTGTTTAAATAAAAACAATAAAACATCGCAATATTCCACGACTAAGATAACATGATTCTTTTCATCTTATCTCTTGGAAAATATTATTCACTTCGCACTTAAGATTGTGCTAACTTATGTGTGATAATGATAAAGGTAGGTACGATAACATGACTCATCGCTTGAACGTCAGATCATATACGTGCTGACGTGCTTAAAATTTTATATTCACATTAAATCTCGAGTTCAGATCCTGAATTCCTAGCCGATTAGCCATCCGGTTCTAGGAATACTATGTGGCCATAATTGTTATTTTATTCATCGAGAATGATTGAGTTTCGATAAAGATTGTTTTAATTTTCTGGTTATTTGCGCTAATCCTTTGCAAGGTCATTCGTTATTTTATGAGGTTTATCTCGCTCAGCTTCCTTCCTGGTGGAATTAATAGTATTATTCATTTGCGATCTGGGAATTCTAAACATACCTTACTCATACTCAGTTACGCACTTGTACACATGCTCATTTACTGATTTGGACTGATTACAAAACTTTGTAAAAAATACCTGAGTAATTAATACAATTACAGACAAGAAGCCAAAAACAGACAAGAAACTAAAGTAAGTTCTTAACTACTACAAATATCGTTTGACTAAAATAAGCTTTAAGATCTATAGCAACAATGCAATGTCAATCAAATCAAACCGATACAGACTGTTCAATCAATATCAATAGAAGTATCTGCTTTGTATAAGAAAGCCATCAACCTCATCTTGACATCCAATTTTATTTTTGAATAATAAACTATTCATATTAAAACATATAAAAAATGTAACTGTCAAATAAAATAAAGTGTCATGTTAGTTTAACTTTAATATAACACAAATCTTGATTACCTATGTACCTACTAAACAGTTTTTAATATTAATAATACCTAGGTACTATAAGTTCACTAATCAAAACCCTTTTGTAGGGGTGGTGACCCCTTTCTATTGTAGTAACTTGTGGATAACGGGGCTGGTCACATTTTTAGAATTAAGTTTATTTATGATTTCCTATAGTTAATAATTAAGTGTTACTTTTAGTTATCCCTAAGATATAAAAATAAAATAAAATTAAAACAGTAAGTCTATACTTACATCGGTAAATAGGTAGGTACCTACATAGTTCATACTAATCAAGCATGTATGTAGGTAGGTATAGCTTGAATCGTTGCGTCCGTGTGCACATTGTACACAGGAAGTGAACTGTTGACTACTATTCCCCCATTATACGATACAATTGATGAATGGCCAGACGGGCATGTGTGCTGAGCAGAATTCAATTTGATCCCTTCAGTTAACCCTTACGCTCCAATGCTGGCATTGATTTGAATCGGTGAATAAAAAGAAGCATGTTTTGTTGGAACATGGTAGGAAGTTTTCATTATTGAAGTTTTAAGTTTGATATAGTGCATGTCATAATTTGAAGGACTGCATTCAATCATTGGCTTTAGGGTTGTAGTGAAACAGTTTAGCCACGATTATAATATTTAGCTTATAGTAAGCGGCGCCAATGCGTTTCGGCAATTCAGCATTTTCAGTAGTTAAGCCTTGCTTGGCCAGTCACTTTGCCGCGATATCCTAATTAGGATTATAGATAGACTATCATTAAAATGTAATTTCTTGTTCTCATAATAGTAGAATATACGGTATACCTAGTGCAATAACTCTTTTATTTCAACCAACCCACAATAGATTAGAGAATAGACAATATGATACAAAAGGGTTTTGATTAGGAGTTTAATTTGATGATTTCTAAGTGGGGTCTTATCAACTTCACGAAAACTATCGTTATACCCACTACAGGTATCTCTGATAATAGTATCTTCACGTGATCTACACAATGTACCTATCTATAGTTACATTTAGTGTATAAAAGTTGTTACACATAACCTTGTCTCTCTCTCTCCCAATAACAGGGCCAGCTCCAACACCGTGCTTGCAATGATAGCTGGAAGGCTGGACTGCCCGTACACCAGGCACTGCTGTGAACGCCACCTTCCCAGCAATCCTGTTAGTTTTTAGTTTTCCTTTGTAATCCTAATGTTATGATGAGCTCTTAAATTGCTTGAAATAAATACATTTTATTTTATTTTTTTATTTAATAAGGTTTGCTGGAAGAGACCTCTTTTTAGGGTTAAGCTCGCCTTTGCCATTCCGTCTCTAGTTTTATGTTTTTTAATGTATGTTTTATTTAGTGCAATAAAGAATTAAGTTGTTACATACGTTATCGATGACAAAAGTTTGAAACTAGTCATTAAGTATGTATCAAAATATGCAAATGATCATCATCATCATCATAAACTTATATTAGTCCACTGCTGGACATAGACATGTAATATGAAATGGACAAATAATGAGCAAAAATCTCTGTAGACATCACAAATCAGAAAGGGGATGGCAACTGGCAACCCCGTTTAATTATGTAAATAAATTTTATGCATAGCAAGGCATTGTACAACAATGCGCCAGATGAAGCTTACAGCCCTACCATTCGAAAGTAAAAGTTTTGTAAAGAACTGCCCTAAGGGCAAAACCGGTTCTGGGTTCCTTTGTTCTGAGACTTGTGACTTTTATAGAGTTGTATCCAACATTCGAATGTGAAAGTTTTGCGTAAAATAACATGCGTCGATGTCATACATTACCTTCAAGGTAAGAATATACTCTTCTTGCTCCTAGCCTTTTGATCTCAGAGAAGCTCCAATATATCTGTGAAATTAACAAAAATGGAACTGAGTTTAACTCCTGGTTGCCATTGGTGGCTGTCATGTACTACATGTATAAATAGGATAGTTGGCGATTAGAGCGAAGTACTTTACTTCACAAACATCTTCGGTGAACTCTTAACGAGTTTTGCGAGTGAAATCCATCCGAGTCTACTAATTTAAGCCAAATGAGGACTCGTGCCATCCCTCCGTGTCCGGAGGCGTGGAATCAGGAACTCATCACTGCCTCTAATGGCCTGAAACCACCCGCGGGTTAATAGATATCATCTTATTTATACACAGATTCGAATAAAACATGCGAATTCCGAATGACTCATTATTTTCTCTTCGGGCTTCGAGACACCCACCAATTAAAAGAGGGTTGAGGATTGATTCCGTTGTTATTGTGCTTCACCTTTTAGCAAGGAATTTCGAATAAAACACCAGGCATTGTTTAAAAGGGATGCAATTGTCGGTAAGGATGAAAACATTCTAGCGCGCCGCGGCGTAAATACTGTCTACACAATTTTGAAGGCGTCCCTCAAAATTGTTATCACCTCGTGGTACCCGATTCTAGGACAATATCTCATAATAATATTCTTTATATCCGTCGCCATAAACACAAACGGGTCGTGGTAATGACGCCCCATCGAGGGGGAGAGGACGTCTAACCGGCCATTACGGTCACCGAATATGTGACCGCTGCATTTTATTACCACTTTACTCTGCCACATAATCGACCTTCGTGATGAAGGGCTCTTTTTCAACTAATAGCATCATGGTATGTCATCTTGCTATGTTCTTTAAACGATCCTCTCAATTTTATTTTGTATTTTGCTCGATAAAAATTTGAGCGACCTCCGATTTTCATAATGACAGTATGTATGTATGTGAATGGTTTTAAAAGTGTGCAAGCCATTAAGGAACGTAGAAATTACAACACCGTTTAGGTAATTTATCTTGTAGGACAATGTCTAACCGCTTCTCCATTGTTCTAGGTTGAGTTCCTAGAGGCGTACTGTACTCCCCGCGATACCGCGCCGCGCCGCTCTCCACAGCGCAGTCGCCGGTCGCGCGACACCCGGCGCTCCCCAGATTCCAAATGGGGGTACGACTCTCGCCGTAACTACGACTTTGACACCGGTCGCAAGCCCTACGACTACGAGGGTCGAAGGTTCGACGGTGATTCTGGGAGGCGTCCAGAATTCGACGCTGAGTCCGCGCGGAGGCGGGCTGATTACGAGTCGGCTAGACGCACGGACTTTGATTTGTCCGCGCCTGGGTCTTCGAGGCGGAGCCCTGAGAGTGCTCCGGAAGGGTCTGTCGAGTCACCTCCTGAACCGGCTCCCTCAGCGCCTTTGAGACACGAGAGGCAGAGGGGGCATCGTGCGCAGCCACTTTACGAATCTGGTGAGTCATTAATTTTTATTTTTTCTTGGCTGGTGAAATTTGTAAGTCGTTTGTGGATTAATTACATAAATTATGAAACTTATCAGTTCTATACACTAGTTGATTTTTTTTATTAGAAATAGATAACACTAGATAGACATTTTTTCTCTGATCTCAAATTCAACCGATTGAGTTTAAAGTCGACGACGCCGCGACGCGTCGTAGAGTTTCTGGCATTGTGTTATTTTAAAGTAAGCATTTTGACTCGACTGGCAGGCGAGTAAAAAAAATTCAAATATGAAGCAGTGTAATGTTTACCTACTCAAACGTTATTTTAATCAACATTATCATCGCCACAACACCGACAATTCGGTAATTCTAAGCAAACCATCACAAACATAAAATCAACATTGCGATAATATTTTAATCAACATTATCGCAATATTGATTTTATGCAAGTTGTTGCAAGTGAAAACTTGCCACGACTAGATGGCAGCTCAATCGATAAATTATTCGCGTCATATTCCAGAATAAAATAATAGAATAAAAATGTAATCTTGTGCTATCATGCAAAAGTCTTGTCACCCCGTAACAGTAGCCTAAAGCTAAAGGTACCTATTTTCAATGAAGTAGAATAAACACGTTTAGATTTTCACACTTCATTTGCTTGTTTGCCTCGAGCTCTTTCGAGAAGCGTCCTATCCTTACTGATCTCGGCTCTAGGATAAAAGCCTTTTGGCATCTCGGCAAAGTCTAGTTATTCCATTGTTCTCGGCTAGATTGAGTCTCGTCCGGCTTTAATTAAAAAAACACAAGACGTTGTGATTGTTGATGGAATTGTAAATCTCTAATGCAAACTCGAGGAGGGAATTGGATGCCGCTTTGGTGTTTTCTATTCTTCGTTGAAAGTAGTTTATATTCCAGTAGTTTATATTATAAGTTTATAAGTATGTTTATATTCCAGTTTGTGATTGCGTATTCCTTAAAATAATGATACATAAAATTCCTGGAAGTAATCAGCCAATTTTCGTTAAAATGTTACCTAGTGAATGAGCACTCGGTAATTAGTTTCTAATCAAAATATTCCCGATAGAGTCCGAATTGTGTTAACGGTTTTCATTTACCATCCGAATCAGGTAGCATGTCAACAGAATAATCTGCCTCATTTTCTCATTTTTTGTGTGATAATTGTGACTTCCTAATATGTATACCTATCTTGTTTTATACATAGTTATGTATGTGCACTTATTGTGTACCTACCTTGCTTACTTACTTTTTACTTTACTTTCCTATTCTCTTACATTGTCCTGGGATTTCTGCTTTACTGCGTATTGAAGCTACAAAGCTAGTTTTAATCAGTCCCTTTGCCGGTCTAGGTGATGGAAATATTCCGGTTATGCCTTGATTGTGATAAATTATTACATAGCAACAATGTGCTTCTTTTCTTTGATTAAAAATTATAGACACAGCATCTACTGTGTTTTTTAATTACTAGCCTCGCTAATTTTACAGTTGATGTAGAATTCAGAAAATAATACTACATACGAAAATTTAAAAAATTAAATTTCCAATTTTTTAAAATTTATTTATTAAACATTGTTTACATTCATTCATATTTCTATTTCGGTTGTAGTATTTTCCTCATGAAAAGAATTCAATTAGAAAAGTGATTTTCAATTCTGAATTATCGCACAGTGAGTTGACAGACTTCAATCCGAGTGCGGGGCACATACGCCAATTATCTCTAACCGTTCACCTCCAAAACGTTTCAGAAAGACATTTAACACGTTAATCGCGTCGATTTAACAAATTTCGCCTCCCTGGTCATCCACGCGGAAAAGTAATTACGTCACGTAATGACGTCACTTATCCCCCACAGCACTTCACGCCGGGCTAATAGACAATTTGCTCAGTTTTTTATGTCGCTTTATAAGGACGGATAAATGTGGATGGATAAAACAAGAAACGAAAAGGGCTTTATAAAGTACCTAGGTGAAAATATATTTGAGTAAACATGCAGACTATGAATTCACTAAAATGCTGGATATTACAAAAAACCTAATAACAAAGACCTGGAATTACAAAATGAAACAATATACCGCAGCGCAAACTTAACGAAACAGAAAACGCAGAACTAAAACAATAGCTAAAGTACAAGGTTTTGCTGTTAAAAAAGTTTATTATAAAATGGCTTGCCGTGGTCTACGATTCGTTAGTCCTTACGTATTGTCGCGGCTGTATCCAGGATTTTTTTCGCTTTCAGTGAATGCCTTTGTTGCGCGGAGCAAGGAACTCTCATTAGGGTATTTCGTGCCTTTGAAATAACATTAGCTGCGTGTGTTTCTTCAAGTATAGGGGATGTAATTCATTTATTAACTGCCTGAGCTTGATTGAAATGAAAATGAAATAAGGGTTGCTTTAGGGCTTGGAATGAATAATACCCGTTTCAAGTGGCATAAGGAAGTAAACTTTAGCAAAATCTAAAACCTCTCAAAAAATCTTTAAAATCGTTTTATGGAGAAAGAAAATAAAACATCATAATCTTTTTACAATCGATTGCGTTTTCAAGTGAGCATGAAAAGCCCGGACGCTCTTTTAAACGACCACTTGAGACATGCTGAAGCGACCTCAGACGTAAGAAAAGTCGCGAGCTTACATCTCGTTACCGGTAAAGTTATTCTTGTGAACTTATGAAAGGAACTGCACGTCTAAAGTTTTCCTTTCCTCTGTTCTAGAATCATCATCAGAAGATCGGTCATCATCTTCAGAAGAGGAAGAGGACGAGTTTGGAGATTTTGACACGTTTGCTACTGCACCGTCACTGCACTCACCAGACAGCGGCCGCTCTGACCCGCGATACGCGAACGCCCCGCGACGGAACCCAAGTCCTTACTACTACGGTGACTTGTTCAAAACCGCACCTCCAACCCCGGCCCCATCAGCCCCGACGGCGTCCACAACCTCGTCCAGAGGCGCTCGGTACAGGAAGTCCGCCAGCCTAGACGCGCCTCACGTGGCCCCGCGACCCAACCTACCCAAGAGATTCTCAGTCGCCGAGGATGGATTCCGTGAGCTAGAGCGATCGTCCTCTTCGTCCGGTGAGAGCGCGTGGATGCCGCCGAGGCGCCGTGGGCGCGACGCGGCCGGCTGCGTGTGCGCCGCGCCCGACGATGTAGAGGAGCATCGTCCCTCTCGCAGCGTCTTCTACGTGCCGGCGCCGCTGCCCCGCTGGCCGCAAGAGATGACCACCCGCCAGATTTACGAAACCGCCTTCGACTGCAAAATCACCCGCTCCGACGATGATTTGGACGACTTCGACCGCGTCAGTAACCACCCTGCTCTCTTACAAGCCGAGGAACGCAAAGTCATTTCCTCGGCTTCTTCCGCTTTTGAAGCAGTTGAACGCGGTGAACCGGACTACAAAGGACGTAGAAAGGTAACGATGAAGACAGATAGTGTTCGACGCTCCAAGATTCCCACTATTCGTCAAAAAAGAGAGAATGAGACCAATGCTTGTGCTCTATCTGAGGAG
The DNA here is from genome assembly GCA_963662085.1 of Eupithecia inturbata. NCBI lineage: Eukaryota > Metazoa > Arthropoda > Insecta > Lepidoptera > Geometridae > Eupithecia > Eupithecia inturbata. The sequence continues at coordinate 2,674,395 of OY759194.1, read as the reverse complement.
TTGGAAAAGGTGCACATTGAGGAAGACGAACGCACAACATCGGTATCGCAGTTGCCGCTGCGAGGATACACGCCATCCCCGCCATCGACCGCACCTCTGCCGACAAAATTTCAACAGAAAGACGGATCTGCTATGAACAGCATAAAGAGCGCACCGAACTTGCCTCAATCGCAGCCGGCGCATCCTCGTCTGAAAGACCTCAGGTTGCCCGTGAAGTCTCTGCGCGCTCGCGACACGCCGACCAGCAGTGAAGCTAGCATGGCGGACGCGAAAGGCTCCTTGTCAACCGACCTCGATATAGGCCAGCGCCTTAGGGACTCCAGCCGCGAGTCCCGCGATGATGAAAGGGGGCAATCAAAGGACGGGATTTTTTTAGAGATTAAGGGTCGACCCACTTCCGATTCTGACACACCTGAACTGAATCGGTATTCTGGGCCTAAGGGGGTCGGCCCTATAATGGAGTTTAAGGGTAGGCCTGGCGTTACCCGCCCACGACGCAAGTACTCCAGCACTGAAAGCATGGCCACCAGCAGCAGTGGTGGGAGCATGGAGTCCTTGCGCAGCAGCAACAGCGAGGGAGACAGGAGCAGCAGTAGTTCCGAGAGCCGTCACTCCTCATCACTGAGCTCACACAGCTCAGATTCTGGAAACGTTCCGTTCACGAAATCCCATCATCACATGCATCTGTCGGGGTTTGGGAACCATCCAAATAAGCTGCACATATTGAGCCCAATATCAGATAAATCTTCGCAAGAACCAGCATCCGAAACATCAGAAAACAATAAAAATAATAACTCGCAAAAAGTGTCTCCCGATGATGGTGAAACCGGAAACACAATACAAACAACTGTCGAAAACATTGCCAAACCGAAACGTAGAGCGTTGCAAAACAGGAACCTTCTGAATCTTACGTTCAGACATTCGACCCCCGGTGACTCGGAAATTCAAGGATCTGATAGTGGAATTTCCATTCATTCGAGGGAAGGAGTTGATTCTCGGAACGCGTTTGTGAACTTCAAAAACAACAGCAACTCCGAAGAGGAGAAGAAAAAGGAAGACGTAGACCTGTCCGATTTGCCATTCGATATGCCGAAGTTGAGGAGGCGACGAGCTGAAGCCGAAGCCGACTTACGACCCTTGCCATTTGATATGCCAAAACTGCGCCGAAAGTTACGCGGGCAATCTCTGCAACTTAACAATGACTTCGCTGGAGTCATCTCTAATGCCTCCTCGAGCCAGAGCGTCCAAGACTTGAATCAAGGTTTGTTACTTTCTTTTCACAAGCAATTCATCACATAAATGTCAAATCAGTTTCCCGGAGGGATTTCGAGCGATCAGTTCATTTCAAATCCATTTATGTCAGTAGGATTTACTTGTCAATCCTAAGAAGGAGTGCACGAAGGGCCTGTCGAGTCAATTCTTTTCATTCTCGTAACTCGAAGCGACCGGCACCGCATTATGCCGATTAAGATGTATGACTCTGGATTACTCCACACGAAAGTCTCTGGTCTAACGCCCAATATTTAATTTGCTTGAGTGCTTTTTGAGGGAAACTTTTTCCTGTATGTAGGGAGCAATTTGTAACCGTTATGTTGAGTTAGGAGTTCGCAATCTTTAGGATTGCATGTGGTTAGACGGGCAAAGATTTTCCGTCTCTTAAAAAAGTGTTTGCTAACTTTTATTTATCTTTCAGGAAATAAACATGACAAGCCCAATTTGAAGTTGAATTTTGAGAGCGGTAGCGGTTCCGGCAGCTCCAGAGGACTGCATTTGAATTTGGGACCTATTGCCCCGCCTCGTGACCTTGTTGATGCCTCACTTCCACTTGATCGTCAAGGGTGAGTACTTTGAGTGCAAATTCCAAACACAAATCTGTAAAAAACTCCATGCTACATGTCTTAAGAATATTTTGCCAAGACATGTGTTACTGTGAAATGAAAAATGAAAAATGAAATGAAGTGAAATAATTTATTATACAATACAAGGCTCACACATACAAAGTAAGGCACGTACAATAACTATAACTAAATTTACAAAAGAACATACAATAATAATAATAATAATGCTGGACCATCCACACAGCATCATCTAGCCCCAAGCTAAGCAGAGCTTGTGTTATGGGTACTAGATGACTGATATACTTAATACAATACATACATATGTAGATATTTTTTATTATACATAGAAAATACCCAGAACACACATTTGCAGATCGTACAAACATTTGTCCCAAGGCGGGAATCGAACCCGCAACCTCAACAATAGGTAGATAACACAGAGAGACTACTTGAGTACGGTCTACATAAAACAACACAAAACACAGGTAAACAGTGGGTATTCAGCTCATCTGTGCGAGGCATGTTTGATTTGTTGCTTTCGATCAAGGTATCCGCTGACGTCCCCCCACGGCTGATACCTGGTCGATGTTTGTTGCACACGTTATTGTACAGTGTCTTATAGTTATGTTTTTTTTTCAGGTGGTACCACGGAACGTTGTCTCGCGTTGAAGCAGAAAGTCTGCTTAGAGAAGCGGACGAAGGCGCGTTCTTGGTCAGGACCAGCGAGTCTACCAAACATGACTATTCATTAAGTCTGAAGTAAGTGCCAACATTATAATCGAAGCGTCATGTTGGTTCTCTTAAGTTTTATCATATACCTAACGACATTACTAAAGAGAGCAAATACATTGTTTTTTAAAAGTCATTATGATTTTACTATACAAAATTAAAGTAGTTTGACGAATAAGTGATCATTGGGGTCATTGAGATTGATCTCATTTAATCAGTTACAGATGAATATTAACATTCAACTTGTTTTAGTTGAACATAGTTTCATGTATTGTGAACTAAAACTTATTGTATTTTAAGTTTACTGAAGACTCACCTTCTGTTTTTATTTGCAGGTCAACCAGGGGTTTCATGCACATGCGTATATGCCGCGGCAACGATGGTTACACATTAGGTGGTGCTGCCACTGCCTTCCCGACCGTGCCAGCTTTGATGAGGCATTACGTTACCGCCCAGAGACTCCCGGTCAGGGGAGCTGAGCATATGGCTTTGTCCACTCCATTACCAGCGGTCTTGCTTTGAGAAACTCATTGCAAAACAATGGAATGAACTTCAACGCCTGGTAAGGCAACAATGCGCTTCTTACAGCGTTGTTCGATATTGAACACCGATGCTGAACAAGATGGGTGTACATAGGAGAACCTATTGATTGCTATAGCACAATCACATTATTTGTTCATGGATATCGTTAGGACCAGTGAATATAACCAAAGAATTAGTTTATATTTAAGCCTGTATTTATTCTAGTCCGAATAACGCAGCCAATTTGTACTATAAGTTATTTATTCGCATGTATTTTCAGTATCGGAATAGTTTGGTTTAGGATCGTATGATATTACTCATTGCTTATTTAGAGGCGAGTTATTATTATTCTTTATTTATTTGTAAACTCGCCCACATATATTTTTGCTATAGAATAGAACAATATAAGCAGTAAAATATAATATAATAAACGGTTGATCAGCGGCCGTTAAGCATTGCTTAGGCGACTAATGATGACTAGAGGGGAGAGTGGACTATTGAATTTCCTTCTAAATTTTGGACCCTGAATTAAATTCCATTATAATATTGATAACCTGGGTCATTCTACCCATGGTATCATAAAATTTATTAGTCTTATCACTATTGCCTATCTTTAAATGCTTACTGTATTTATCAGTTGACGCAAACGATATTTGTATCAACGAGTACTTTCTGGAGATTTTTGTTCAGAATTCCTATCATAGCGCTTATCATTGACCTCTGCGATTTGTAAATAGTTTCGCAAGAACATGGCCTAAGTTGATATCAATAGAACAGTAAATTATTAGATAACCTTAAAACATAAGGTCCATTATCCTTGAAGCGTGTTGAACTTGGAATAAACGACACTAATACAATAGCGGCGTAGTGACTCACTATGAAAATATTTGAAATGAAAATAGCGTGTTTGTGCAAATTTTTATACAGTAATATTCCGCAAGGCCGGAAGCCAACCTGTTTTATTTATATATACGTTTTCGTAGACTATCAAAGTTGTCACGAGCATTGATCGTGATTGTAATGTATAACCTTAATTCGATAGCAGTAGAGTTTAATTTAGACACTGGATTATGGCCCGGTTATTTAAAGCTGGCGCGATCGTCTTTTGTTTTCTATATAGGAGACGACGCTGACGTCGCAATCTATCGGCACCTTTGAGAAAGGAACTCTATGGTATAAGAAGATGCTATGAAGTCGAGTTTAAGGTCTTCTCTTTTACGGCGTGGTCAGTGCCACCATGTTTTGGTTCATTTTATTTCCATTGATTGATGTGCTGTCAGTTAGTATTTTGCTTGTCAATCTAACAGCATTTATGCAAGACATTTTATGCTTAAAAGCATACGCGCAAATTTAGGAGATAGACCATAGAGGTTCACACAGAATACGAAAAACAAAAACGACCGCGCCAACTCTGATTGAGGTGCCGCCTATTAAAGTTGTGAGTCATGAATTCATGATTCTACGTGGGTAGACCGGTCACGAAATCGTATTGATTGAGTACGAATAGACTACGCCTATCGCACATAAGCGTGGTAAACAATAGTTTTAATGTCCAACTTTAAACATAAAATAACAATTTGATTCGATCACACATGCTATTTTAAGGTGGACTTACGAAAAAAGTAGAAAAAAATACTATTTCCCTATCTTCAAAGTTTGCAGAGCGATCCGTCTGAAATGTACCTAGTAGCGTTTGTAGTTAAGGATCTATTATGAAGAACACTTTTTGAAGAAAGATATACTTAATGAATTTGTTCCTTATCATTAGCCACCACCAGTTTCATGAATTTATACAGATCCTACTGTATATTAAGGATTTATTGGAAATCCATATACTGAGTGACTTTTTCCTATAGGTAAGTAGGAAGCTGAAAAGTAGCAAGTGTGAATCGACTCCATAGATTTTGATATATTTCATACCAGATAATGTTTTAATCTTAACCCAATAAGCACTTATCATACCTAATCATAGTACTAAATAGCACGTGTTATGTATTTTCACGGACTTGATTATATTTTTTGTTAACATTAGAGTTTAAGGGTTAAAAGTAGAACAGTTAAACAGAGGGTCCCTTTTTTCATAGGTTTAGAAATCCATGACGTAAAATAGCATGTTACATGAAGATGTCAAGAAGCATTTTGTATTATCGGGTCGTATTCAAGAACAGAGAAAGTATATAATCGAGAACCAAACCCGATTATATATATACATAGGTTTGTAGATCGTATTTTGTTTATAATGTTCTAATGGAGTGTAGTGTACACAACAGGGCGGGCGGGCCGAAAAAGTTAACAAGATACGATCTTGCCTACAATATACAATGATATGTCACACCAACCCGCTGGGCTGTGTCGTGACTTTGGTTTGTGATTGTGACCCACACTTCGACACTTCGAAAATACGTATTTTTACATGTTTGTTTAGGAGTAGATCGTGATAGTTTTTAATTCTGAATAACATCGGATTAAAATTTTAGGTTTTCTGTTGTTTTCTCTCACAGAACCGCGGCATTGGGGAAAAGGGCGTTAATAAACTTTATTATATTATAGAGGTTTATAGAGCGATTTGGTTCGTTCTTGATTGCGACCCCATTTATATAGTGATTTTAAAATTGTGTTTTTAAACAACGATTTGAAAACGAATGTTGTATGAGGCAGCTCTTTTACTTATTAACTCTGTGATTGTCAGCTCATTGCATGATAAAAGCCAAAAACAATGTTGTGTTTAATATATAAGTTTGTATTTATTGTAGGTATTAGCGTTTTGTGTATCATATTTTGGTGTATCATTCATTATTTATACCTAAGTCCGGCTACAGTTTCAAACCGATAATAAATCATTTAAAAAACAGTTCACAAAACCTCTAGCCGGGCAATAATTTAACTAATAAGTTAATATTTAACTCGATCTCAAATTAATAACTTCCTGAATATTATTTCAGTTACCTTAGACTTAATTTTTATTGATTTGTACCTGATTTTTGAAAATCGTTGTTTGAGACTTAAAATTACGTTTTAACAGATTTATTTTGTTATTGTAATTAATTTAGATACAGTAGTTAAGTAGTGTTGTATGGGAATGAGCGAATTTGTATGTGAAACAACTAAAGTGTATGTAATATCACCACCGCGAGGCAGCTTAAGCAAGCATGCAAAACATTGTTTTCTTGGTTTACTAGACTAAAAAGTAAATAATAAGCTTAATTTTAAGTAAGGGTGAATACACATGAGTGATTCCAATAATCCGGGTCCACACTATCGTCTCTGACGATTTTTAACTTCTGCTAAAACGTAGAATCAAATCACAGTGTGTACAAACCCTAATAATTTATGTAGTAAACACATAATGGATTGGTAGAGGTAATGATAATGTCATAAAACGTGGAGGTTTCAAAAACGTGTCAAAATTTTTGGAAAACTTATTTAGGTCCAGATCAGGATGTAGGGAAATATTATAGCTTATGGTAGTTATAATAAACTTTAATTTCGAATGTGTAGTTTGAAGTTAAATGAAATAAATTCCATAAACAAAATATTATACGTTTTTATTCATAGATATCCTCAGTCCTTTAGTCCTTAGCCTTTTTGGATAGGACTCAGCAGAAACCTTAGGCTGCAGCAGTAAAAATAGAACTCCGATAAAACAAGGTTTCAATAGATAACACTCATATGTGCTAAGTAATTTTGATGATTTTAACAAAAAAAAATCACATTGAATAGACTTGGTTCAAAAGCCCACAAGAGTCTTCAAGATCGATTGCAGCTGCGGGCGTTCCTATATAGGCCAGATTAAATGCACGGTCACGTGTTAAGGTCAAAATGAAATAGGACTATAGCAGCGGTCAAAAATAGACAAATAAACAAGTTGGCAATAGCTGCGCACATAGTCGACTAAGGACCCAATCACTGCATTGAATCATTTACACAAACCGTAAGTTATCTGCAATGAAAGGCATTAGATAATAGAGAATAAAAGAGACTATATGAGAATGGTTCGGGATGCGATCGATATTAAGAAATTCCTAATTTCAATCGTGAAGGCGGTATCAGACTCTCTGACCCGTGGAATCCAGTAATAGCCAAGTGTACTCGACGTAGACTGGTTTCTCAGTGCATCGCAGACACTGTTAGTGTTGTGTGTCGTCTGAGTGTGCAGATGGACACGCCTAGTTTCGAAAACCTTAGCGAGAGTAGTTTCGAATACAGCTGTTCCCGCTTCGCAGCGGCGCTAGCTCCAGTACTCCAGTCCATGGTATTTTCTTGGATCACGCTCCAGTCATCGCGTGACCACGACGAAACGTCGAGAAATTAGGTAAATAAACGCGATAAATACCCGTTAAATAGTTATAATAAAAGCCCACACACAACCCACTGAAGCGCAGTAAGGTTAATATTTTACGGTTGTATTGTATCAATCAACTGAACCTCCTGTTGATAAAAATATATTTTTATGCTCTTGAAATAATCACTCCGGAACCGTGGTCCCACTGCGATCTCCCTGGTGGGACAAAACTTTTTCGTGGTCCCACCAAACACACACTTGAAAGTTTTGTTACAATGTGGTATGTACTCGTAATTGTATGTTATAAAATAATAAGTAAACGAGATTAAATAGTAATAATGAAAAGACAATAATATGACAATTAATTCCATCATTTATTTTACCGCAAAGTTTCTAAATAATGGCCAACTGAAATTTCGCCGTGAAGTAACTGCATTTGCAGTTCTATAATTTCGTGGTCTTTTCCTATTTCGATTTTTCTTCGTTTTTGTAATGTTTAATTATGAATTTTTATTTTTTGGATTGTCACGTTTTGTTGGAGCACTTCAAGGAGTTTTGCCAACGTAACATAGTTTTTTTTATGGACTTGTTTAATAAGGAATGCCAGCTTTCCATAATATTATTTGTTCTCTGTCTCTCTTGGGCAACACACCATGAAATAATGTGCTAAACGAACGTCGTCGGTAGAAAATCCGACGTTATTAACTCGTCGATTAACTTTATTTATGTGCCTTTTTATAAGTTTGTATGAAAACTAAGGTCCAATTGCACCGTTTGTTAAACTAAGTTCAGCTTGAACCGAACCTACGTGAGTTATGCGCTGAACTCTTGCGAGCGCTAGACTGGGTTTATCTTATGTTAGTCGCGTTCAATTGCAACGGTGAAATTGGACCTAAAATGTACCTAATCGTTCGATGAGAAATCTCTAATTTAGTAGGCAGTCGTTATTACTGGTAGTTATTTACTGGTTAGTTAATATGGTTACTTATTAATTACTAGTTAATATGTTTACTTATTAATTACTAGTTAATATGGTTACTTATTAATTACTAGTTAATATGGTAGAATAGGTACCACTTTTACTGGTTAGTTAATATGGTTACTTATTAATTACTAGTTAATATGGTAGAATAGGTACCACTTTTTTCATACAAAATTCTTAAACACAGCGCCATCTCTGATTAACTGTTCGTAGTAGCATAGCATCATTATTGCTTACGAGGCAGATATCAAGGTTCTTCAACTCTTTGTAAGACGAATCCTTTGGGTAGTTTGAACATCGAAAGGTTGATTCCCATGTTTGCGTAAAGCTTCTAAAGCAAACTACTAGATGGCGCATTATAAAATGTAAGGAAATGAAAAATATATACCGTTTGTTTTTCGTATATATTTTTTCACAAGTCAATGTTCGCGTTGATTGGTTTTATGAGCTCAGCTCATAGCGAACTTGCAATTTGTAGGAACAAAGCACATTTAATTTAGCTTCGGTTGGGTTCGAATTTTAATCACATTAGTATGTCTGGGGTTGACTTGAAGAACTATAATTGTGAGAGATGAAGACAAATGAATTTGGCCTGGGCATTTGCATGCAAGTGAATATAAACCTTTTTATCAATGATTTTATGATGATGAATGAACGATTTCAGAGAGATATTCGACTCAAAAAATTCTAGCCTTAGAGCTGAGTTCGATGAGTCGATGTCTCGACGACTTTACCTCGTCCACGAATTTATTATCTGTTTGGTATTTGAGATGACTATGAAGTTCCCTAATTGTTGACAGGTGAGTGAATAAAGACTGAATGACAGAATTAAGTATTTCATAGACATGACACACAACTTTTGACAAATAGAGATGCAAATATTTCGACTCGAAAAATATGGGGACAAAAATATTACCAACTATTTTATACTATTGTATATTCTAATTCCAAAAATTAAGTCAGACGCCTGAGCATGTCTGTAAAAATGTTGAGCAAAAATAACGAAATAGCCTGTCATAAAAAAATCGCATTGGCAAAGCATTAGGACATCACTATTTGATTGTCAGTTGAAATATGAAATAGCAAATAAGAGTGGATTATCTATAGACGTTCCATTTTAGTATGGGATTTGGTATACCCTTGAACCAAATCCCTTAATTACAGACGTCCCTACAGAGCGGGCGTGAAACTAATTAAAAAAATGGTACCTACATCTCGACGTCGAAGTCGTCAATATTCAACAACATACATTAATATACCTACCCTCTAAACTTAGCTATGCGTCTCAAAAGGAAAGCATAGCGTACCTAAGAGCAAAGTTTCTCGCGCCTTGTTTACCTCACACAACTAATACCTCCTGACAGATTGAGGCTGCGCAAGTTTCTTTCGAGAGGGTAACGTGAAAGTTCTGGGACAAACTTATTGGATTCTTAAGTTGCATGTACAGTTGACGATAAAGACTGCTAAACTTGGAGCTTGAACGCGATTGGTTCACAAGAGTAAGTCCAAACAGAAAAATCAGAAAAGTGGAAGCGTTTGGGAGTTATGATATTTTTTGTAGTGCCTCCCTGCACAAGCACTTTCCACTTTTGGTTATCTGCAAAGCAAACATTACGGAACGCCCTGTATATTCTATGCCTTAATTACAGCCGATTGTCCATACAACAACAACAACAACACCAGCTGTAAACACAAGTCCACTGCTGGACCTAGGCCTCTAAGAAATGAAATGACAAAAAAAATATTTATCGAAAAAGGACTACACAATAACAATGGTTAACTCTATGTAAAGCTAAAGTTAGGTGTTATCAGTTTCTCGTCAAGTATAATTATGTTTAAATTACATAGTAACTTATACTATGTAATTTATACATTATTATACTACTTTAATTTATACATAGTTTATACATAATTAATTATACTAATTATATAAGTAACATAAATTAGTTTGACTAGGCATGTAGAGATCAGGAAAGGTTCGTCTTTGAGGAAATACAATTTTTTTATAGTCATTGTCTAGGAATTCACTTACAGTGTATATGGTTTTGTCGAGCAGAAGAAGTTTTACATTATTTAAAAATTATTGTTCACAAGTTATAAGTCGAATGCACAATGGAAGTTTGTTAAAAAGTTTAGGGCTAATACTTGCGGTTGCTTTTTAGACATGTATTTGAGTCCATGAGCAGTTGCTTTTAAATATATTTGATGCCTATTACTTTATTTGCTTTGGCTTCCTCTTACCGTACATTGATACATATTTTGTATTACAAACTTTAATATTTCATAAATGTTTAATGAGGCACAGGTTAGTATTATCAGATTTTTAAAATGTTCTCTACATGAGTCTATAAATTTGGCGCTAACTAGCACCCTAAATGCACGTTTTTGCATCTTTTAGCTTTTTTCATAGTCGGTAGAGTTTCCCCACAGTATAATGCCATAACTAATTTAACTATAGAGTGTATATTATGAGTAATAAATGTATTTGAGATTTAATTGGGATGTCATAGGACGCAGTTGTTTTATATATTATGCCTTTAGCCATTTTTGTACAGGTAGGGTCGATATGATTTTTCCAAGTTAGGGCCGGACCTAGTTATAAACCCAACAGTTTTGTTATTTTGTCTTATTGATTTACCGCTTTTCAAAGGGATATTATATGAGGTATTGATAGTCGTCTAGCAGACACTGCATTAAAGACCATAACACTAGTTTTGTCCTCGTTTAACATTAATCCATTAATTGAGAACCAGTTTCCTATAGTGCAAATTGTATCGCTAATGGTGTTCAATAGTTCATCCATAGTATCTGAAGAAACCACTATGGTGGTATCGTCCACATACTGTATTATCTTCCATATTTACATGGGCAATGTCGTACAAAAAGATTGAAAATAGAGTATTTCCAAGCGACGACCCCCTGTGGAACCCCTATACTTATACATTAATAAGAAGAGACACAAACGTCCACTGCTGGACATATGCCCCCATAAGACGCCACAAATAGGTCCTGAGTCGTCTCCATCCATCGACTCTCTACAACTGCTATAATGTCGTCGGTCCATCAAGTCAATGGTCTTCATAGGGTAAGGGGGTAATGCCCATAATCCCCACGCTGGGCATGCGGGTTGGGAATCGCAGTTCGGTGGTAGAATTGTTTTGCAGGGGGCGCTGCTGCCCACCCCCAGTGGACATCCCTTAGTCGCCTCTTACGACACCCGCGGGAAGAGTTGGGGTGATGCAAATTCTAAGCCGACACCACAAAGCAATATCACAGCTCTTATATATATAATATTTTATCTTACACGCTCTTGTAAAGTTTCGAAAGACGTGTTTTTAGATACACTGGTTTGGGAAAATTGACGATGTTCAGAATTTTTTTCGTTAACCGTACCCTGTGTACCCACGTAGCCTACCTACGTGGGTACACACTGAAACATTAAGATATCTGATCCAAATTATTCAGGAAATGAGATTAATTTTTATCTATTATTAAATTATAATACAATATTAAAAGAACGAGGAAGAAAGCTTTTTCATACTCCAGGAGCATTCATACAGCGCGGTCATAAAATATCTTCTATAAACACGTCAAAGCGTTTGTATTTGGGTGCGGGAACCTTACTCATTCGCAGAGGCTAGCCGCGGAGTGGCGGGGGGCGGCGGCGGCGGCGGCGCGCGGCGGGGCACTGCGGCCGCCGGATTCGTTAGGACAAGTCGTAAATGTTTTCGCTCCTTGTGAGTAACTTTTGGTTTCACATTATCATGGATTTTGTAGTATTAAGTTTTTCTCTTAATTTTTGTTATGATTTATTTTAGTCTATGAACTGAATATCATGGTAATATCCGTTTTGGGTTAATTTCAACGAGTTTTTTCATTTTGGATCAATTTCAAGAAAGTATGTGTAAGGTACAGTACAAAATGTACCGTAAAAAGCAAAATAATACTAAAAGACATGAGATAGAATTCAGAACAGCTTAAAATGCCTGTACGTTAGCTAAGAAATGCTGTAAGCACGAAATAACAACACATACTCGAGGTTTGTATGGTGGAGCCCCCTCAATGGAACTAAACAATAGAAGACGTAATAATAGGATCTGGAATAGCCACTACTTCCAGTTCATCAGCAACCAAATGCCTACAGCATTTGGCACTCAAGTAAAAAGTAAGGGGGCTGGAGCCCTGCCCCCAAACCTATGTACGAAGCCACTCCACGTGTAGGGTGATTCCATACGTTTCCCATTTTTTTGAAAAATTTGCATAGCTTCGCCGTGTTAGTTTGTATTAAACATAAACTTTAATAATTTTGTAGCCAGATATATATAGGTAATTTCATTATCTATATATCAGGCTGGTATTGAAACTGCTATTCGTTTTTATTTTATGGGCCTTGGAAAAAAACTGTTTGAATGCTACCTGCTCTCCCATACATATTATACTCGTTAAAATAAATATAACCTTTTCGAAATACCTTTTTGTTTACATCTTTTCAACGTTCAACTCTATTCGCTTCGGTAAAAGCAAATATGACAAGATCAAAAACGTCTTCTTAATGTGAGTTTCGGTAAATAAGGCTGATTTCACTTTGTTTCTTTATTATTTGTCAAGATGATGGGTCATGAGTGATTGCTACAGATTCTTTCCAGTAAACAAGTAAGTCAAGCTTTAATCAAATAAAAGAAAAGCCTATTGAGCTATTGAGATTTATTATATTTTTCTGGAAAATGTTATTACATAATTTAAATTTCTTTTATTTCCTATATTTTGGTGTGTGTCTTAAAACTGTCAGTGTCATTATAAAAACCAGAAATCGCTCAATCGAATGGTGTATAGAAATTTATGGTCTGAGAAAAAAGTCGCAATATTTTCTGTGGTGAATCGGTAAAAATTGAGATAAGTTCGCGGGCACAGGCGGTAAAGTGGCTTTTGTTTTAGTGATGAAAGTGTTGTTTTTTGTGGACATTTAGGTTATTCATTATTATTTCAGTGCAATAACATTTTGTGTAGATACCTACCAGTTTTATGTATAGTTACATACCAAGACACAGTTACGCCATGGTCCAAGAAAACTAGGCCTGGCACTCCGAGAGTGACACATGTTACGTCACTGTCCAGTTGCCATTTATTTCAACAAAACGTGGAAGTTGGGAAGCAAATAGTCAAAAAAAAAAAATGTCAATATTTAATTATGTTTGTTAGATCAGTCAAAACAGTTTTAGACAAACGCGAGTAATTGTGATAAATAACTGGTTAGTACAGAACCAAATTGTTATATCAGATTCGTACAGGTAAACTATGGATCTTGGGGTGTTACGATCTTACGCTACTGGTAAAACCAGAAAATAGAGTCGTCTTCTCATTCGCCAATGGCGTCGATGACGTAGGGCTTATGTCACCTACATGACCGTGATGTCTCGGAATGTCGTATCATTATACCATGTGTCGCAACAGGATAAGAAATTTATTCACCTGGTGGCAGTTCACCAAGTCTTTTACATCAAGTCCAAAAATTTTAATGTTCTTTTTTTTCTAATAGTTCAATAAACTAGGTCTTTTGGTGGTATTATATTTGGGAAGTCGATGTATTTATCATCTTATTCCATAATTTCATAAAAAAATATATCGATTATATTGACAATTACGACTCAAAAGTCGCAGTAGTCGACCTCTGTCATACAAGATACTAATAAGATTTCAAATTTTTTAATAGGAAGTAAATAAAACTGATTCATGACAAATCATTTATTAGTAAATTTATCAGTTTTTATTATTTCTTTACAAAGTCACGTATTTTTTAATAAACACCTAAAATGTAGGAGTAAGGAGGTTTTTGATTTCATTTGTCCTTTAAAGACTCCACAATTAGTCTACAATACGGAAAATAGGTAATCATTTTAAACAATAGGATTCATGAGAGATTCTGCATTGCAGTTTTTGAAATATTGATAAAACGAAATGCAGTTGTTATTTTTGCATTCCTGGAATTAGTGAATATCCAGTTGTTTTTTTGCATTCCTGGAATTAGTGAAAATCTACATATTTGAAATTTTCATCATCCGCCATTTTCGCACCTGTTTGGTACAGCAGTTCCTGTATTTTTATTTCCTGCCAGACAAGTCATTTAAATTACTTGATATAATTTGCAGCGATTTGTAGGCTCGAGTATAGCTAGTATTCGCATGTAAAATCTAAATAACCTTGCTGATTGAATAACAGAAAAATACGAAATACGTAGGTAATGGTTGGCTACGTCGTAGAATCTCTACGACGTAGCATTACGTAGCACTTTGAACCATTTCGTAGACCACACAATTGCATGCAACATTAATTCAAGTACTTTTTGTGTATTATTTAATTTTTAAAACTATGTGTCCTGTCGCCTATGGAAATAAAGATTTTTCTCTTTCTGATTTTAAAGGCTAACTTTTGAAAAAATATTATATTACCTAGTACAATGAAGACTTTGGTAATATCTGGCCGAAGTCAAAGCCATTTTAGTAGACGTGGACAGAATAGATTGAACTCATAGCTTTTCTACTACTCTACTACTACTCTCTCACTATACAGGGTGGACCAAACAGTGAGGACATAAAAAAAATAATGCCTCACCCCTGCCTCTCTCGTTTTTACAAAAACAAAAACCCTAAAATTACACAAAAAAAAAACAGTTTTAACCGTTCCGCCCGAAAATTATCAAACAAAACGTACAAAAATCATAACTAAGAAAAATCAGGGAACATACATGGGGTATTTTCGGGTACCCCCGGGAAAGAGGCGTTCATATTTTTTTTGACGTCACTTTTCGGTCCACCCTGTATATATTATTTAACGATGATAAACTTTAGTAGATCCATTCAATTGGGCGGCGAAAATAAGATCTAAGATAATATATTAGATCTAAAGTAAACTTTTACTTTCATTCCAAATACAAACATACAACTCAACTAGATTAAAACGGACTAAGGGTGCGCGTTCACCTGCCGGCATCGGACGTTCTGCACTGATCGCATCAAACGGATTTTAGTATTCTTTGTCTTACAAGTGCGTCTACAACTAATCAATAGACGCATCAGACTGTCGGCAATGCCGGCGACCCGTTTAGTGCGGTTGACGTCATCCGGATTGCCGATAAGTTGAAAATTCGTTTGTAAATGGCGGTCGCGTCGGCAATCCGGTTTCTGCGGTTACAGCGAACGCACCACCCCGCATTACGCTCAAAAAATTAGTATGATACGGTCAGTGCGGATCGTCTGATGCCGGCAGGTGAACGCGCATCCTAAAAAGCCACACGTTTTCAATAAAAGGCAGCCGTAAATAAATAATACACCCCAACCAAACTGACTTGTTATGAAATTTTCTACATTTCTGATAAAGGCGAACGAAACGCTGACACAGTTGTGGTGATAAATTATTCAGAAGTTGACCCAAACCGTTCTTGGATAAGTATCTATTTTAGTTTCTTGAACTTTAAGTAACCTGGGCGACTTTGACCGTATTTAAGGGCGTGAAATAATATTTAAATTTGATTCTAGCTAGCTTTTGTGCACAGTTTGAACAATAAACATATTTAATTTTATTTCATTTAAAAACGTCTTTCTTCGAATGTCAAAAGCAGTCTATTTTTTAAACAGATAAAAAACAAATTCAGCTTTCTAAAATGCCTTAGACCTCATTCTGATCTAATCAGTCTGGCTTAGACTAAGCCAGACTGATTAGATCAGAATTTTGGATGTCTATGGTTTAATTGGCCCAATTTGACGTCACCATTATTATTCGTATTTACCCTCGATTCCATTAACACCGAGTCAAGTGGTTAATACTTTGAACCATCCCTTAGATTTTTAAATCCTGAACATAATAATGAACAGCGTCGTCATGCCTCAATGAAACCTAAAAGTCTGTAGATATTAAAATTTATTTTGTAATTCAAGCAATTTATTATTAACCAACTATTGATTTCCTCTGGTAGGTAGTAGGTAGGTACCTAACAGTATGAATCTCAGCCTACCCCTAGACCTTTCACGAAGATTGATGGTAAACCTCTATAGCCTTTATTTGCAGGGAATAAGATGCCCGGAACAGCGCCCGTCACCCCTAGGGCGTTACACTAATGCGGTGCGATGCGATACGACGCCAAGTTAATCACACTCATTCATACTAATATTAGAAATTCTAAAGTAAATCTGTCTGTCTATCTGTCTGTGTGTTACCTTTTCACGCCGGGGACCGGGTAGATCAATAGTACACGGTATCAACTAACAGACAACTGATTGACCTTTCAAACAGTCATCTAAAACTAATAACTTAATTTGCTAGAGCTATGTTGGTGACACCAGTAAATTCTGGAAGGAAACTAATGAAGTAAATCCAAAGCCGTGCGTCCTCATGAGTGTCGAGGGTAAAAGCGATCCTGTTCAGATTGATAACCTATTTAGCTAAACACCAAGTTTTATTTAATCCATACAATAATATTCCTTATTGACAAAGAAAATTACAATACATTAATAAAAACCTATTAGAACTAGTATTTACAATTGAAACAATTAAGCTAACTGCAGACTGTTGCAAACAATCTACAGGTAGTTTAACTGATCCATATCAATACCAGTCGGAAGCGGGGCATTGCCAAGCTGTATGATAATGCTGATGCGCTGCGCCAGATACCCACCAGCTCTCGGGTCACGCGTCGCGTCGACCAGACGCTCAGATAACTTTTTAAAAACCCGGAGAGCCTCGGTACCCCACGGACCTAGGGTCTCGACATTTGCTCTGTCGAGACCTACATATTTGCGTCTCTTGAGATCCTCGGCCAAATCTCCCGCCGCACCAGACCTCAAGGATGTCCTCGGAAGATGGGAAGGCGCAAGCGTGTCGACGCATGTAGCTTCCCACACAATGGGCCTCCCCAACTCTAGATAGTAGAATAGAGAAAAATTACATCGTGTGGTCACACGCGATGCGATGTCATTTTACTCTTCTTCTACAGGGACAAATTATGATCATGGGAATAGACGCGCTTTTGACGCAAAAATAAAAGACGACGTGAGTCGACGCGATCTTCTTTAACTGTATAGCAAGAGAAGCGTTAAACATGGTCCATTATGTTAGCGGAAGCATCACAAACATAGACAGCGTGGTAATACAAAAACCAACGTAAACCACTGGTCTAACAAGCGTTTAGCTAAACAGTGTCTAAAGAGTTAGACATATGTTTAACAAGAATTTAACTCTCGTTATCACAAAACTGTATTTAGCGCGTGTCTTTTTAGACACGTCTAACTCAAGCAGTTCGGTCACATTGCAAACCGTTCGTTCATCCGTTTCATTTTCATAAATTAATGTTTAATTTTGTTTTATGCTTATGATTTTTATTTATTTTTTTGATTATTGTTTTATCTGTAAGATATGCAAGTATGTTCGATCAAAACCTTTTTTCACCGGAAACAAAAGTTAGAGATGAAAAAAAACAAAACGAAACGTATTTTGTGTCACTGTCTGCTGCAAGCTGTAATTCAAAGAGTTGTAGTATTTTAGTAGTTTATGTCCTCTTCATCGAATAAGTCCACAAATTCAGCGATCATATCCATTCCAAGTCAAGAGTCAAAAACTCTTTATTTCCATAAATAAAATAAATGTATACTTAGAAAAGGTCAAATTCTTAATAATTAAACACTGACACGGAAATAAAGTGATATTTTTGATTTCAGTCGCTTCGGTATGTATACTAAAGTGAAGAAGCGACGAAGAAACCTTTAGCCTGTTAGTTAGTTGTTATTTTTCGAGTTGGAGCAAATTCCGTCCCACGCTTTTTTATCCTCTAGATAATCTGATATTTTATAGTAGGCCTTTTTACACAGGATGGTTTTGACAATTTGTTTGAATTTATTTACTGATAATTTTTGCAACTCACTAGGAGTTTTGTTGTAGAAGCGTATAGATTGCCCTTTAAAAGATACATTAATTTTGTGTAGTCTAGTTGTGGGCACAGCGAGTTTATGTTTATTTCTTGTATGCAAATTATGTACATCGCTATTTTTAGGGAACCGATTGATATTTCTATGAGTGTACAATAGGATTTTATAAATATATTGACATGGTACTGTCATTATGTTTATTTCTTTGAATTTATCACGCAGGGATTCTCTGGGACCCATACTATAGATAGCACGAACATCCCTCTTCTGCAACACAAATACGGTGTTAATATCTGCAGCGTTCCCCCACAGTAGTATACCATAAGACATAATACTATGGAAGTAGCTGAAATAAACTAGTCTAGATGTATCCACGTCTGTAAGATGACGGATTTTTTTGACAGCATATGCTGCAGAACTAAGTCTCTTCGATAGCTTATCATTTTAACACCAAACACTTCCAAGGAATACCAATAATTCTGAATTCTGTCACAACTAGCTCTCTAGACACTTATTAGACAAGCGCTGTCGACTGTTTAAAATTTTAAGCTATGTCTAAGCCGTGTCTAACTGTAAACCATCGTAAAACGCAGTTTTGTGGATTTTGTTACGGAACGATTTTGTTAAACGTGCCCTCAAAAGATATCTAACTTTTTTGTAGTACAACTGAGATTGCTTTATTATTGTCTATCTCTATTACATAGAGACTATCAAAATTAAACAAACAAGGCCGAGTCATGTTGAACATTCACTCACTTGTAGGTAAATACCCTAATAACTTCAAGCAAGTCAATGGTCACCATGTCTTGGCCAATATAATTTGATTGCGGTATATTTTATACGCACCTTTAGAAAAACTCGCTGCTTACAGAAAAATAAGAGGGTCGTTATTACAAGGAATACATCAAAAAATGGTGAACGTGCAAATCGCAACATTTTTATGTTCGCATACATGTCTTGTCCAATAAAGGTAAGATTTTGCGAAATGTTCGGTATATTGTCATCTTTTATTGGATCAGCTTTGGTTTGTGGGTGTTGATTTTATTGGATGTCACCTTCGTTGACATTTGAAGAGCAGAGTATCCTTCGCAATATTTTTATATTGTTTTTCGAGACATCTTTTGTGGCGACAAGAAAATCTTTGCTCTGAAAATGGAACAGCCTCTTCCATTTTCAGCATATATTCATATGCCAAGGGTTAGCTCTTCTTCAGTGTGTCTGGTTTAGTGTATCATAATAATATATACTATAGAGGAGTATTTTACTACAGACAATTTTGTTAGATGACATGACAATGGTGCCATGTCATGTTATGTCAGAACGCTATTTTGAGGCGACCTTTTACAATATTGCCGTTGCTTTAATTTTAATCAACTTCGAAAATAGGAGGAGGTTCTATGTTCGGCTGTATGTATATCTTTTAATGTATTATCATCATTTCTTCATATGTTGTCGACCGATTTTTTTGGCTTCGTATAGAAAATGCTGGTGATCCCTTAAAATGTTATTCCTGTGGGATTTATATTTGTCCCGCAAAACTTTAATAACAGTGTAAATACTCGATGGATTTCGACGCATTTTTCGGTTTTTGTTTTCAAAACAATCACTTATATGTACATTGAAATAATAAGAATGCAATTATTTATGTGCTGCTAGTTTCGTAAATTTTTTGTGCAATTTGAATTGCACATAATATCGTCAGCGTTAGTCCCGCCTATGAAGGTGAATCCCTACACGCCTATGAAGGTGAATCCCTACACGCATATGAAGGTGAATCACTACACCGCTTGAGTAGTTTCAGTTTCTATTGAATTTTGACGAGGCAACTACACACAGACCAGTCAAATTCCGACAACTAATACTAAAATCTGCTCGAACCGGATGAATTTGTCTGTGTAACTTCATAAGCCGGATAAAACCGCAAACCGTGGTATTTGTTCGACCGGACCGGAGCTCTGGAGGCTTTGTTGTTACCTGATGGAATGTTACAGGAATTGAAAGTGATTGTATATTTGGATTACAGCAGGCTTACTGTTGAATTCAATATTCAATCTATCCATTGAATCGCGTTAAACTACAGTTGTAATTTGACATAGCTATATGAGAAAAAAATTTAACTGTTTATAGAAAAACGTAAGAAAGTTAGGGTATTTTTCGAATATCCAATCTGTCGTTTTGGCAACCTACATAAAAAAAAGTTGCAGTGGAAGTTTGACAAATATTTGTAATTTTAAAATACAACTAAGTGCTACCGATAGGCTAAACTTGATAGGTTGAACATTGGACACGGTAAATGGTAAGTAAAATTGGTCCTCAGTGACCACTTCGCTACTTGTTGGGTTCTCCCAATAGCTGTTTTTATTTTACTCTTGGGATTTAACCCTAACTGTCCACATGTGCAAAACTATGATGAGTGATGAGTCAATACATCAAAGCAAGAACAGTAACAAACCAGAATTTTATAACTTTGAAAACTTTTGTATATATGTATGTTGTTCAGGAAGGTCTGACGTAATTTTTGTCACTGCTTGTTGCTGTCAAATGGTAACGGTTCCTAGAACTGACAAGATATGTTCAAGTTAAGCCTTGGTCTCTTGATCACTACGCAGTACGCTGCACACTGCGATTTCGACAGACCTAGTAGACTTATATAGTGACAGCAATTCTACCTGTTAGATCACATCACACTAATATTATAAATGCTAAAGTTTGGATGGATGGATGGATGTATGGATGGATGTTTGTAACTTCTTCACGCCAAAACTACTGAACCAGTCAGACTGAAATTTTGCATAGATGTAGGTAGGTCAAAACTAGAATAATATAAATAGTTTACTTATCCATACTCCCATAATAATTTATAAATTCTAAAGTAACTCTGTCTGTCTGTCAGTTACCATTTCACACCTAAGCGGCTGAACGGATCTAAATGAAATTTGGCAGGGAAGTATATATTATCCTGGGGACGGACATAGAATTAAAATCTGATAAAAGTGAATCGCAAATATAAAATATACAGTTCAAAATAATTATATTCGTACAGGGGTCACAAGGACTTAATAAGATTATAACTTCAGTCTGGAATTATTTTAAATACAATCTAGCAAGCTTTGATTAAAGCGATAAGAAATGAGATGGATGAAACAAGACAGTGATAAAGCAAATTTTCATTGGATTTTTAATTATTTTGGGCTTCGAGTATTTATTATACCTAGTAATTTAAAAAAAAAAAATTAACTGACTGAAAACTATCTGATCGTGGTTTCATAAAACTAAATTTTGGCTTTTCATCTATGTTTTATTAAGTGTAGGTAAGGTAAGATTTGCTGCATAAATATAGTAAGTTTTTGTTGTTAAAAAGGTATTGCTGAACTAAAGAAATATATGAATGTGGTTACTAAAACTAAATAATATAAATCAGTCGATCTCAAGAGACGCAAATATGCAGGTCTCGACAGAGCCTACACATTTGCTCCCTTTTGGGGCCGAGACCCTAGGTCCGTGGGGTACCGAGGCTCTCCGGGTTTTTAAAAAGTTATCTGAGCGTCTGGTCGACGCGACGCGTGACCCGAGAGCTGGTGGGTATCTGGCGCAGCGCATCAGCATTGCCTTATAGCGGGGCTATGCAGCCAGCGTCTTGGGGACGCTTTCGACTGGTATTGGTATGGATCAGTTGAGCTACCTGTAGATTGTTTGCAACAGTCTGCAGTTAGCTTAACTGTTTCAATAGTAAATACTAGTTCTAATTTGTTTTTATTATTGAATTGTAATTTTCTTTGTCAATATATGTATAATAAAAAAAAAATAATATAAATAGTTCTTACTTTCTAATTAACCACTTTGTATCTTCTATGAAAATACCAAGTTATTAAGTTTATGTTATTTTAGTCAAGTTCCATTATTTTAAAGCATATGTTTTGGCCATTGTTAAAATGCATGCAGTACCTACCGTATTCTCGAGTTTATTTGCACCAAAAAAGGAGCTTGTTTCTAAATACTTTCTCGGCACAGGCATTGTGGTTCGTGTAATGACGATGTAAGTCTGCACGTGTGTAAAATGCTTTTTTAATTGAACTAGGTGGTTTCATCATCTCTTTGAAAATGCTGAAAGATTCTGTGAAATAATTTTCTAATTCACAGTCAGACTTGTTTACGGAAAAATAAAATGAACATTTATAATTCTGAGCAAATTGTAAGATTTAAAAAAAAAATTACTCAGAAATAAAACTTACACAGATAAATGTTCTATGTAAAAACCATGTTTTGGGTAATGTTGTCGCTGAGCAAGAAATCCATAATTAAATAAAAAAATTAGGTATACGATTTGATTCTGATTAGATGCGAAAATTTTATTTAGAATTATCTTCAGGTTCATATTAGTGGCGCATTTAGTATTTTTTGGTAAATTATTATTTTATGATATGCAAAACGGGATTACTCTGGTGTTCCTGAAAAATCTAGAAATTAAACCAATACTTAGCTCGTAAGAAATCCACATATTTAAACAAAGCAATATTATCGACTTCCTCTGTTCACCATCATAAAAGGAGGTATTCTTAGCTGGAACGATGATATAATTTTATTATAGAACCGATAAAATCAAACGTGCTTTGAATAATTCCAATATTTTATTCAGCGAGCTTTCTAAGGCTCTAAATATCTATGCGCACTGGAGAATTAAATATAAACATTGCTGGCCGATATAAAGCAGCGCTGTTTAGGCAAGATAGCTAATCAGGATCTGCCAGCAGCAGGATTTCAGGATTATACCTTCGAGAGGCTGCTGGCAGATGCTGAGCAGCAAGCTGAATACAGGGCGCTATTGCGCTCATTAGGGGAGGCCGCCGTTCACCAGTGGACAAGCACCATAGGTAAAAGTTAAGTGAGGTAAGTAAATAAATATTTATTGCAGCAAATGCTACAAAATAAGAACAAATAAATCTAAAACACATGAAACGGGATATTTTGTAATTTGCTGAGCGAATTTCAATTGTGATTGTGTCTGTTTCCTCACTTGGCTGGGTCTTTAAGTGTTAGTATTGTTATTAATCAGTCTAATCTAACAGAGCTTGTGTTCCTCACATGCCTGTAATTGTCTGTAATTTTGTCACAAAATATTTTTTTTGACTTAATTAATTCTGTAATGCTTTATTGTACACAATAGTACAATCGTGAACATATTTCATTACTTTGTTTCAATAAACTAAGTAGGAGAGTAAGTGTAGGGGCTCGTCGAAGGTGTAACACTTGAACTAGGGCTAGTCCGGAGTGATGTGTCAGTAGAAACACTTTAGAACACTATAAGTCGGTTTATTAAACCTTATACACACAACAACGTACTACTTAATACAAAAAGTCACTGCACTTTACAATCACTTTCGTAATTTTCCTTAACACTCGTTCACTGATTGATCGCTTAGAAGTGAATGAATAAACGGCCGATAAGCTCGGCTTTTATACCTATTTCTGTCCTTACTAGATTAACATACTAGAATATTCTCCTTACTCCTAGAGAGCTAGCTCTGTCTCGCTCATTTACCTCTACATTACGTATTGTCAGCCATCCTTATCCATCATCCATCATTTCAGCGGTTTTCTGGAAGCAATACCTCTCATTCTTTATTCTAGAACATTTTACTATTCTTGTTTTTGTTTTCGATTTTTTCGAGAAATTAACCTATAGACACATAAGTAGGTAGGTACCACAGGTATCTGAATAATAAGGTACTATTTAGATTTCTGTGGTAGGTACATACGAGTCGGTCGCTAAGAACTATTACATAATCCATGGCGTCTATTCTGTAGTTATATCCTGCATAATTTGAGCCTTATCTAATCCGCATAAAGTCGTCGTCGCTAACAGTAAGTAGGTATATTCAAATTTAACCTTACCATCGTTTGGCAAGTCAAATTTCGCATTGTTAAACTCTCGTTTCTCGATTTGCTGAGGCACACAATAAGTTCCTAATTTATTGTTCAAGCGAACATTGTTTGAAAAGGCTGAAAGTTGAAGACTTCCAATAAAGTGAAGGCTCATAATTTGAAACAGGGTCATACAGACAAAGTTTTAAGTTCAAAGTTCTTATATTAATGTAAATCGTTTGTGAATTTTCCAAAATGTTTGGTAGTTCTGCAATCGACCGTATTGCGATGAAACTCGAACGTAGCATTTGACCTGGATATCTTATAATGCTTCATAAGATACGTGAGAATATTAATGTCTATGCTGTATTTTTTAACCGACTTCGAAAAACGGAGGAGGTTCTATGTTCGGTTGTATACAAACGTGCATGTTTTTTATGTATGTCCATCGATGTCTCCGTAATTTATGGACCGATTTGGATAACTCTTTTGCAGTTGTATAAAAGATAATCCCGAGGTGTTCCCATAAAATTTGTAAGCCCGAGGGATTAGTATTTATCTCTAAAACCTTAAAAATAACAGTTTATATATATAGTTACTTACTTACTTGTTACTTGTTTCTGGACTGGTTTCCGCAACTAGGCCACAGGTGGGCCCTTTTTGCGTGTCGGGTGGGGGGCTGCTAATCTAACCACCCGATGTCCTCTAGGAAAGCCAGCAGCTCGCTGACGCCGGTGCATGCCTCCCTAGGCGTCCTCGGTGTCCCAAGGTAGTGTAGTCATTGAGATGCTACGCAATCGCACTCCACAAGCACATGCGCGGCCGTCTCCTCTGCGTTCATGCACCCTCTGCATAGGGGGCTGTCCGTGATACCCAGATTAAACAGATGTTTGTTAAGCATGCAATGTCCTGTGACAATACCGACAATTTGCCGAAGTTTGTCACGTTTCAGATTGAGGAGCTTTCGGGAGAATCCCGGGTTTAAAGCCGGGAAGGCCTCCTTCGACTGCCTACAATCCGGCATACTTGCCCAGTAGTCTTGGTGTTGTTTAACTGTACGTTGACGGATCCATGAGCGGACTTGACTGAATGGTAGAGGAATTATTGGTTCAAGTCCTGCTGGTTGCCACTCTGAACCTCTCCTCGCCAGCGCGTCAGCCTCGTCATTTCCCCTGGATCCGCTGTGTCCTTTTATCCATTGAAGTGTGACTCTATTTGACTTACTAACTTGTTCTAACAGGTAGTGGCACTGTATGGTAAGTCCCGAGTTGTGTTCTCTCTTGCTCAGGGCCTGTAGTACCGCCGCACTGTCCGAGAGGATCCTGATATTTTGGTCAGTTACCTTCCTTCGCAGCACTGCAGTCGCAGCCTCAATTATACCCACACATTCCGCCTGAAAGATGGAGTTGTAGATACCCAGTGCTGTAGTTTTGTGAATGATAAATCTTTCGAGAACGTTCCCGCCCCGGTACCTGTTTTCATTTTAGAGCCATCTGTGTATATTCTTACTTCGTGTATGTTTGAGCTATCACTTGGCTCCTCGTGCATTTGTATAGTGAAGCTTTTTGAAGGTATGTGTTTCTTGGGTACCCTATCATAAATCGAGAGTAGCATGGGATTGCTTCTGGCGTACTCGTCTATAATAGTGGTGCGTTGTGCTCTAGTGTCATGATCCCATAAACGTAAAGCCCAGAGTCTGTACGCAGCTGCGGCTGCCTCTTGTTACACAGAGTTATCAGGGCTTCGAGTGCTGCCGTAGGGGCAGTTCTCATACACCCTGTCGTCGCTACGCAGGCTTGTCTCTGGAACTTTTGCAGCTTGCTTATGTTGTGCTTTGCTTAGTTCTCGGCCACCAAACTAGAGCACCGTATGTCAGCGAGGGCCTGATTACAGTGTTGTAGAGCCATTGGGTAATCCTTGGGCTGAGACCCCATGTTCTACCTAGCATACGTCGGCATTGCCAGAATGAAATGGTGGCTTTCTTTGTCTTGTTTTCTAAATGTGTTGCCCAGTTAAGTTTGTTGTCTAGGGTTATACCTAAGTATTTAACTGAATCAGATAGTGTTAGCTGCGTATCAAACAGGAACGAAAGTTGATAGGTTCCTAGTTTACGCTTGTTGGTGAACATAACTAGTTCTGTTTTAGTTGGATTCACGGTTAGTCCATAGTCTATGCACCATGATTCGATGACCTTTAGTGCGTTGTTCATAATGTTACACGCCACGCTGGCAAAGTGTCCCGATATGAGTATCGCAAGATCATCCGCGTAGCCTACCGTGTAGAAGCGTTGTTCGTTAAGCTTGGTAATTAGATCATTAGCAACTAGATTCCATAGGAGAGGTGACAAGACGCCGCCTTGTGGGCATCCCCTTGACACCACTCCCCTGGTCTCTCCGTGTACGTCGATACGTACTGCCCTCATGCCCGCTTGAGCATACTAATGATCCAATCTACCAACGTTGGCTCCACTTCGTGTTTCTGTAAGGCTGCGTTGATGCTGTTGAAATTCGTCTTGTCAAAAGCCCCTTCGATATCTATAAAGGCTGCGAGACAGAGCGTTTTGTTTGAAATGTCTCGTTCTAATCTGCTAAATACTGTGTGCAGCGCAGATTCTGTTGATTTGCCTGAGTTGTAGGCGTGTTGCTGTGGATGTAGTGGTTTTGTTGTTAGTATATTATCTCTTATGTGTCGATCGCATAATCTCTCTAGAGTCTTGAGTAAGAAGGAGATGAGACTGATCGGCCTATAGGACTTTGCTTCGGTGTAGTCACTTTTACCTGGTTTGGATATGAATAGGACTCTGACCTCTCTCCACATAAGCGGTACATAGCGGAAGGCTAGACAGGCTGTGAAAATAGCCGTCAGGGCCTCGCTAATGTGTGCTAGACCCCAGCGTAGGAGGCCGGGAAAAATTCCATCCATACCCGGCGACTTGTAGGGTTTGAATGTGTTGATGGCCCTCTTAACCTTATCCCCGGTTACCACTGAGCATGCTACTGCCCAGTCTTTCACCGATGGCGTGACCAGACTGGTGTCTTGCCGCTCTGTTTCGCCGTCTATGAGGCACCCCGGGAAGTGTGTTTGTAGTAGTAGTTCATGTGTTTCTGTAGTAGTTTTGGTATATGTAGGTGTTGTCAAGCCTCTTAAGCGAACCAATCTCGCGGTTCGGTTCAGCCGCTAAAATTTTCCTGATTCTGTTCGCTTCAGAGTTTGATTCTATCTTAGTGCAAAAGGTTTTCCATTTGAGACGACTCCTACGGCGTAGATGTTTTTTGTAGTCGGCCTGGGCCTTCTTGTATACGTCCCAATCGGAGTCGTCGTAGGTGTTCATGGCTCTGTTAAAATATTTGCGTACCTTACCTTTGAGTTCCTCCAGTCGTCGAGACCAGCCTTGCCTACGTGCATCAGTTGCACTGATGACGGTGAGAGGACAAGCTACCTCAAAGCTCATGGTAAGGCTCTGCGTGATGTGTTGTACCGCTGTCTCTATTTCTGCAGTGTTGCTTATGTTTGATTTCGAGCTACCCTCACCTAGGTGCTTCGGCAGCGAGTTTATTAACAGTATCCTATTTGTGTTGCGCGGGTTGCGCGTGGGTACTGGAAGCATTTTGTTGAGCGTCAGTTCATATCTAATCCATCTGTGGTCGGAGGAGGACACCTCATCCGATACCCTCCAGTTACGCACCAGGTCAGAGCAGTTTCCCGTTACCAGGGTCAGATCAATTATGGTACGACAACGTTTCGTTACGAAGGTTGGTTCTGCGCCCTTGTTTGCTATTGTAAGGTTAGTGGTGAAGAGAAAATTTACCAGATCCTCTCCTCTGCTGTTTGCAACGGGTATGCCCCATATGGGGTGGTGCGCGTTCGTGTCTGCTGAAATTATTAGTTTCGAATTATTTAGTTCACATTGTCTTACCAAATCCGTAGTGTCTTTCGTTGGCACGACCTCGTCGCCGGGCATGTAGGCTGACGCGAGCACTACTTCTTCGGTCTCCCCTCCAAACACCCCCTGAAGCCTGACGGCCGCCAGGTCTCTGGAACAGAGCTCGGTTATGGGGACCACTGTTATGTTGCGTGGTACAAAAATGCACGCACGCGGATTATTGCAAGTGCTGTCGTAAATGAGCTTACCGTTTAGGTTGTTAAGACCACACACACGCCCCGCCCTAATCCACGGCTCCTGAATTAGGGCTATGGTCTCTTTGCTTGGTTCCCCAGCACTCTGCGCAGGTTAGCCGTAGCAGTGAGGCTGTGCTGGAAGTTTGCTTGGACGACTTTATAAGGGGAGGGGTTGTGGGTCACCAACATCTTGGTTTCCCGTCTTCTCCTTCTCCTCCTCTGTGTCGTCCCCGTCCGAGGCCAGCATTATGTCTTCGCTCAGCCCCTCACACATCACCTCCATCGTTCCAGAACACGATGGTTTGGGCGACGAGTGTGGAGGGGGAGGAGGCAGCACCGGTGAATCGGGGCCTTCGGACGTAACTGTCTCAATGGGACCAGGCTTATTCTCTGGCCCCTCTGGTGGTGTACTGGACAGCTTCCGGGGGGGGTCATCTTGGAGCTTCCCTTCCGCACCGTAGAAGCGTACGTAGACGCTACCCAGACCGTACGCCAGACGTCGATCGTTCTCCATGATGGTAGGGATAATAGTTTCCGGTATCCCTATCGTCACGAAAAGCATGTCGTCCGCCTGTCTTTGGTGGGAGTAGACGATCCACTGGTTAACGCGCGCCCATTTGTTTTGTTTCCCCAGTATGAGACTCGTGTCTTCCAGGGAGAACGTGCACTCAGGGAAGAAGATGGCTGCACGCACCCTCCTCGTCAGTTCACTCTGCTTGACGACCGCGAGGTTCGGGCAAGCTGTAGTCGGTAGCTGCTCAATAGCGTCGGTTAGCCACTCATGAGAAGGCACATCCATACACCACAGCTTCAGGGCTCCATCGGTGAAGTTGGGCTTACCCATGAAGCGGGGGGTGAAACTTATGTCAGGATTCCTGGCCTCATCTAGAAGCCGACTGTTCAAGTACCTCTTCAATACAGTGGCTTGTTCCTCCGTCAATTATGGATTGTCGGTCTTCACCACCGCTACGCCGAGGGTGCTTTGCGCAATCTCAGCATAGCTGGCAGCAGGGACGCGACGTGAGCGGTCGAGCTTTAGCTTCTTATGTTCCCCTCTCGGGGACACAGTGTCGTCCAGACGCGTCCTCTTGCCTGGCTCCACTTGGATCGAGGCCGGAACCGGGATTGGAGCCGCGGCAGGGGCCTGAGCTAATCGAGCGATCGCTGTGGCTGCGCGTTTCTGGCGATTGAAGCGTTTGCTATTTTGTGTCTTCTTCTCCTTACCTCTGCCAACTGCAGACCCAGCAGCCTCTACGAGCAAGCTCGGAGGTTTCGCCGGCGGGGCTTGCGGTTTGGAGTCAGACATATTCTTGGCATTCTGCCGTTGTTTGTAGAAGAAGCTGGGACCTTCAGCGTCAGCGTTCGGAACAGTGGCTCCGGTGTTCGAAGCCGCCCGTTGTTCACGCTTCTGCCGTATCCTCCGTAGCTTCCTTCGGGCGTTCTTGTCTACTGGGGCGTTAGCCTCAGAGGTTCGAAACTCGGTAGTCGAGGGTCCAGCCACTGGCTTTGCCTCTTTCCCTGCCGTATTGCTTGGCTTTTTGGCTTTAGGTCTGACGACCGACCAGCCAGCAGTAGGATCCTCAGCGACCTTGATGGCCGCATAGGCTTCTACCGCCTCCCCTGCTGAGGGCGCAAAGTGGTCAATAGGTTGGTTGGTGTTCATGGTACTGCTTAGTTTTGACTTCATCTTTCCGGGCCCCACCCACCACGGAGTCCAACCAGGGGGATGTATTATGATAGCAATATACACCAGGGTTGCCGGTCCGATATAGAACGGGCGATCGCGTTGCCTACGAGCCTCAACGGCACCACGATACTCGGCGTTGACCACCATCACCGAGCTAAGGCGTGCACCGCCGGCTGCAGACCCCATCGACCTCCCCCTCTCACCAGCGGTGGCTGAAGGCCGCCCGCCATGCTGATTAGTCACGGTTGGTTAGACCGTGACCTCCCGTTTTCAGAGGAAATTCACGCCAAAGAGGAGTGTTGCGGAAGAGACTTCTGTCCACTCAGCCACCAAGCCAGTTGCATCCCCCCTTGCGGGCCCCTTACGCACAGCATCAAAACGTAGGTGGTCCTCCCACCACCTGCTATCACTCTTTTTGGGGATAGCAGGCCCACGAAGCTAGACCACCTTGCTTCGTAGCGGATGTATGGACTTGGGATTGGATGGGAGTTAGGTGAAGGGCAGAACATCTACTCATCGCACGATGGTGGACCCGCCGGGATATGACAACCCCATCCCAGGCAGTGTTCGTCTGGTGGTTTTAGTTACGTCTATTTCTGAGGGAATTAGACCAATAACAGGGGAAAACCACGTGAAGGATACCCCACCAGGCTTACCTTAGGGATCAGCGACTGTTGCGCTACTCTCTAACCACTCCTAAGGCCATTCGCGCCTTACATTTCTTGAAGAGCCATGTAAGGCAGGTCTGTATCTATACTAGGCAAGCAGCTAAACTAGGTGACTAGGGAAGCAAAGCAAGCTAGGCGGTGCAACTATTAAAGCATGGAGACAGCCCCCCCCCCCCCCTCCCCCTCCCTATATATATAGTTTAAATATAACAGTTTATAACTACGGGATTCGAAGGTGGCTTTTATTTTTTTTAAAACCATCAAATTATATTTGTAATGTACCTCGACCACCTCGACAGCCTATATTGGTCCACTGCAGGACCCAGGCCTCTGCATAAGCATAAGCACCTTGTTGGCTTTTATTTCACGGGCGGTAATGACCAAGCTGGGCATGCGGATTGGGGATCGCAGTTCGGTGGTAGAATTGTTCTGCAAGGGGCGCTGCTACCCCGGGTGGATATCCCTTAGTCACCTCTTACGATACCCGCGGGAAGAGTTGGGGTGGTGCAAATTCTAAACCGGCACCACACAGCACTTTGTATTGTATTGTGAGTGAGGCCGGGTTAAACAGGCCGCGTTAAACAGAGGTTAAGCAAATTATGCTCATTTTGAAGTCGCCGGGCAGTGTTAGTGAGAGCATTAATCGGTCTAATAGTCTTTACATACATATATATATACAAAAACCAAGCAATTTTCTGATCAACGCACAGCCCAAACCGCTACCGCTGAAGCTAGTCTCGCTAGAGTAATTTTAAAATTGTCAGGTTTTGGTCTGTGCTGTCCCTAAAGCAATAAATCTCCGCTTCAACACTTTATTCTAGCAGCGTACACCTACACGATAACAAAGTTATGGAAGATATCTCAGGAACTCGCAAAATTACCTGACATAGGAGCGTGAATACGGACTGGGAATTTCCAATGAGCTGAAGATTGGTTGGAAAGTTGAGCTCTGAAGTCCTTAAGACAGTGTCTTAAGGACTTCAGAGCTCAACTTTTATGGTACTTTGTACCTTGTATTATAGCAATTTTCTACTTATTTGTTGTTGATTTATTTTAAAGTAGGTAGCGATTTGTTTGGTAAAGCAACCATTCGTTGTTTTGACGCTTATGTCACTCTGGTGATGAAGATGAACAAGGGTGTTATGAGGTCCTTACCTCATGCCAGTGAAAATGAATTTCACCGGCATGAGGTAAGGACCTCATAACACCTTTGTCAAAATCCGTCAATCGTTAGGGGTACAGCGAAAGTCAACGGAAGTTACATACCACGCAACAACATAATTGTCCAGCGAAAAAAAACTTGTTTGTGTTGCTATGTGCGATTTATAGTAATGAAACAATGTCGAGAACTCATACTCTTTCCTCTCAAGTATCGCTGTGTAGAAAACTTGTAGAACTAAGAAAGTGTCACAAGGAGTCTGTAGCTGACGGTTTTCTTTCCTACTAAGGCCTTTTAATAATCAAATTGCTTACATTTTTGCGAATAAAATTATGTTATATCTTTTTAGAATAAGAAAACCAACAGGGCAAGCTAGCGAAGTCTCACGAGACAAAAGCCGTGCAAGAAACTTCTAGAATATTCTCTAGCATAAGTTTTCATTCTTGCAAGAATAGGTAATAACCATTTAATTGTGCTGCTTATTTTCAGTGAGCATAATGCAGCCCCAACAGTATGCAGAGCTTGTGTCATTGGTAGATTCTAGATGCCTGATAGATTCATAATACAAAAGATTGATATTGTGCTGCATGGTAGCCAATTAATTGTATGTACATAGTTTCGTAACCTCAAATTCTATAACAAACAAACAAAATAATAAAAACTATAGTAGTTTGACGAATTATTTAAGGATGTAAGCGGGTTAACTACGAACCTTACGTAGTGCTCGGAGAGATGAGGAACGCGCGCGTCTAGAACCGCACTAACCCTGAAGAAGTCCCGTTAGTGTTCCTCCAACACAAATAAGGTTCGTAGTTAACCCGCTTACATCCGTAATGAACAAACAAAACTGTTCAACAGAAAATTATATTTCAAGGCCCGAAACTTACGTAATGAAATACATAGGTTTGTAGTAGGCATAATACCTACAAGGGACCATTCGAGCCGGGAAACGCGAACAATTTCCGTCTATTATTCAACAATTTTCACGAATGTATTGTGTGCTGATTGTGTGCTTTGGTTTATAGTTATGCAAGTTTCTGTAACCTATTTGCTCAGCTTTTATTCGAAATTTGTTGCGTGAAATAATTAAGGAACTATCTTAAATAGGTTCAGTTTAAGTTATTAGTAGTCTTCTATTTAAAACAAAAAATAATGTGTGGTATTGTGATAAAATCTTACGGGATGAAAAATAATTGACTGCAATCCGATTGATGATGCTGTCAAGATGCAGTACTCAAAGACAAAAAACAGCTAGTGAGCGCCAAATTATGAACCTATTTTTGTAAAGAAAACATTCTTTACAAAAATAGGTTCATAATTTGGCGTGTTTTAAAAAACGATAAGCCGACTTCAAATTTCGGAAGTTAATATTCATTTATGTCTCGGACGAACTAAATTACCCTTCCCTTACTTTCCCTGACCGAAGGTCTATGTTCACGTGCAAAAAATTGAGTTTATACTGGCGACATCTAGTTATAATTCAAGTCTAATTTAGTTTGATGACACATGGATGAAACTGTTGACGCCCGTTGCCATGGAAACCATTAGGTGATAGTAAAATTATCATAGTGTGATGATTTTTTACAAACCTACGTTTTATAGTGCACATGGCAATTCTTCACAAGACAAACCAAGGGGACCACCTTAAAATCAATTTTGATACCACGAAAGCATCATCAAAATCTATGTAGGTATTAATAATTGGCGCCGGTATCACCAAAACTGTTGTAGCTAGTCGTGATTCTCCATAAATGTGTTGTTGCTTTTTAAGTTTAACGGGATAAATACTAATTCTCTTTACACCTCGGGATCATTCTCTATACAATAGTGAAAGAATCAGTAAAATCGGTTAACCATTGGTCAAGAATAGAAAATAGAAGATATCAAGTAACATACATATGTATGTACATACAAAA
Organism: Eupithecia inturbata; assembly: GCA_963662085.1. Classification (NCBI taxonomy): domain Eukaryota; kingdom Metazoa; phylum Arthropoda; class Insecta; order Lepidoptera; family Geometridae; genus Eupithecia; species Eupithecia inturbata. The sequence goes on along the minus strand of OY759194.1, from coordinate 2,640,717 downwards.
AACATACAGACTAACTCAGAACCTCCTCCTTGTTGAAGTCGGTAAAAAATTAGTTCGACAAGACTGAAAATAACCCCTTACTCGGGGTTGCCAAACTAAAGTGGCCTTGGTTATTTTGCTATGACAGTTATCTTCTCTAAGAAAGATCCCCGCCTCTTGAGTCCTTAGAAAAAATATATAATTACTTTATAGGAAAATGCATCGCTAATTTCTAAAAGCGGTTTAATTTTAAAATGTTCAGTCTTTTTACTTCGAAAACAAAGCGTGCGAAGCTGCAGACAGAAACTAATTAGTCATAAAAATCTCACCAGTCTCTTAGAAGGAGCTGTGATGCGGACAATTCAACAATGTAGAGTGCACCTGCACATCTGTCTTTTTGAGAAACTATCTCTATGAGAACAAACAAATTTTATCGTTGATTTGTATTAAAAGTAAATTTTACAACTTTGTATAAAAAGAAAAAAAAAATTAAATCACATTTTGATATACAAACAAGGTCTTGACTTAAAAAGTAAAAAAAAAATCGATGTTATTAAAAAAAAATTGCGTTACCTTAACACCTCTTGTTCACAGGGGATATACAAGGTTAAAATAAATTAAAGCTTAAATTAAACGAGGCATAGGGGAGTGTTTAATAATGTATGATGTTTAGGCCCACCTGCAGCGTATTTAATTAATAATTTTGTACGAAAACAGAGGCAATATCATCGTTCTTATTAAATGTTTTGCTGCAAAAGCCAAAATACGTGTCAGGCTTACACTACACAGGGCGTCAATTCAAGTACCCTGAAAGCCTCTTTCAACTCCTATTCCGTGTACTCTATTCGTCTTGGAATTTTCTAGTTAGTGACTTTTCAAATAAAATCTGTTTTTTTTTATAACAAATTTTGCCTGCGAACTGGCTTTCTTGGATTTTTGCAAACAAAAACAAAATGTTCTTGAATTCTTGATACACCATACCAGGGTGCATTGATTGTTACAATGAAAAATAGTTAAAAAAGTAAATCCTAGACTCACTAGTGGTTTAACCGCGCTTGATTGGAACCCCCATGGTTGAGCTGCACGCACTACTACACCGACACAAATGACAGCAAAATGACAGCTAATCGCGCTGTTCAACCGCTAGTTCGAAGTAGGGTTTATAAGGGAATGCAGTGGTTTTCCGAGAAAGTTTTACTTCTTAATTTATTCGTACCCACTTTTCTTTTTGGCTCTAGTTGGCTTTCGTGTCGCTGAGGCCGTGGTAGAACTAGTGATCGTCACTTTATGTGTTCGTGAAGCTATGGCGATCAAAATTCGCCGCTAAGAAAATCTTACAGTTTGTAGTAAGCTGCAAGTGCTAACCGGTAGTAGATTTTCATAGGATAGGATTTTCTTCCGGGTGATGTCTCTCATCATCCGTAATCCATGCTAATACCTATTATAAATGCGAAGGCAACTTCTACTTACCTTTCCACAACTAAATGGCTCAACAGAAAGCTTATTAGGACTGCGAGTATTATCTTAGTTCATCATGAAAGATAATTGACTTCCGGGGAAGGATATTGGTTACCTATTATGAAATCTCTGGTAGAAGCTAGAGAAACATATTTATACCTACCAGCAATAAGAACGATTCTGGAGTGCAATCTAGAGCCGCCCTAAAAGAATATCAACACCATGTTCTCTGAGGTATGACGCTGCAAATCGGGTTTCCCAACCTGTTATGCATGGTGACCCCGGATTATAAAAATATTTCCATGCCCCCTATATTGTTCTTCATTGCTTCAATAAAAAAAACATAAAAAACATTTTTACGACATATATTTGACACGAGAGTTAAATCACTTATTTATTTGGTGTTACAACATAAAATAATGATAATTATTTGATTAATGCGATGTTTGTGTCTGCAGTTTTTGAAGCAGTTGGTCGATATCAGATTCAGTTTTTGAGTTATCACCATCATCATTAATAATTTTAAATTTCATGTCTGCGGTTTCACGGTGTTATTTGAAAGAGAAATGGACTTCATCTTTTGTTCCGATTCTTCCCCCAATATAATTTGCGTGGCTTTTAGCACACATGGCTTGATTAAATCTTCGCCAATAGTATGAGGTTTCTTTTTCTTTGCTATCAAAATAGATATTTCGTATGAAGCTTTGACATGTTGTGACACACTTTTGTGACAACTTCCCGACGTATCCAATCTCATCCGTTTCAGTGTTTTTGATATGGAAGAAAAGTACTGAAGCGTTGTAACATAAGGGTTGATTTGAAGGGTGTGAAAAGGAAACAACCAAGAGGAAGGACCAACCTCCTAATTAAAGCACCTCTGATGCGCGGCATTCACACGCTTAATATACTAGCTGAGGGAGTAGATCTTTTTGCTGTTCCATTAGCGAAGTCCAAAAGGCTTTGTTATATTATGTTATATGAATAAGGGGTGAGATTTATTATATGATTTTTTATCTTATTTGATTATTAAGGTCTGACGAATTTTATGTTTTAATATTATGAAATCGTAATCACTTTAACTCGCACTTTGACAGATTTTTTATTTTATAATTATTCTGAATGATTATTATTATTTATTTCATGTATTTTTTAATGGTATTTTAATGTAATTTTAATGTAATTGTAATGAATGATTAAATGTTAAAGAATGTGAAGACGAGGTACTCTACTGCATTGGATACCTGCGCCTAAAAAGATAGAGTACATTTTATTAATAACTAAGTACATAAATAAATAAACCTTATTTGTTCATGGTTGTATATTGAATGAAAATTGCTTAACCAGAACATATTCACCATAACCGAAATGCTGGGACATCATCAGAGTCTGGGTAAGCTTTCAAAAAATCCTGTTTAACTTCGGTATTACCTCTACAATTAAGTTTCATTCCAAGATAGAAAATCTAATTAGTTCCTATTTTCCTCGAAGGCAGAGATAACATTGTGCGTAAATCCACTTTGGAAGTGTGAAATTCGTTTTTTGCCCAACTTTGTGGAAAACTCAATTTGTTAATTTAACGTACATCCAAACGAACAAACTGCGTAAACCTTAATAACATAGAGTCTGAGAATCTGTAGATAACATTATATTTGGAGACGTGAAGAAGGGATTTTATGTCCTGAACGAAGTGGTGAAGTTTTAAGGATGTGATGTCTTGACAGGTAGTCACAGGTTGCCTTCCGCCCGCTCCCACAGAACAACTTTACACAATAACTATATAGTTGGTACCCACTGCGCGATAAGGTGGGTACTGACCGGCGTTACGGGTCGTAATGTATTATTGAAATTTAGTAGGTAGTTACACAGCGAACGTTCGTGCAGTCAGTACGGGGAAAGAAGGCGCTTGCAACTAGCTACGTGACGGATTTTAGCACATGGCTTAACGTTTCGTGCTCGCTGCGAATAGTACATAATGCCCCGTAACCCGGCTATAGAGGTCACAGGATTCGTTCATGTTTGGTGAATTAAGGCCTCATACAACCGACTGCAGTCATATGTCCATTTCATGATGATAAAAGCCTAAATAACTAGTTGACTACTATTTTATTGAGGCATTATTTTTATGATTCCTGAAACACAGCTGTTCGATCTAACGGAGATCATACAAACATTACCGCTGGGTCTGACGCCGAACCTGCCTCCGGTTTTGTCGCTCGTCTTTGTGCTGGGGAAATAAAATAGAATCTAAATAAACAATAATATCTAGGCTCACCCAATATTCTTTCCACTGCTCCTCAGTTAATTTTTACAGATTCCTTAGATTTTCCTTGATGTTGAATTTTTAGGAGAACCCCACGGCCGATGGGTTTTTTCTTTTCGTCTTCAACTTCTTTCTTCCGCCGCTTGCTTTTCGCTGCTAGTCCGGTAAATTCCCTCGAGTGTCCAGTGTCAGATCTTGTTGATGGCAACATTGGCAACATGTCTCTGGTTGGACTTGGACGAACAAAATCCCTTACCCATTTTGGTAGAAGAGGGCACAATATAAGCTAAATATACACATACATACCTACCAGTAATTATGAGAGTGATGTATGTATGTGTGTGTCGCGCGAACCATAACTAATATTAGTAATAAATACTAAACAACAGCTTTTATTAAAGTTTCACCGCTGTCCATACGCTACTCGACTATAAAATATAAACCTACTATAACTTATATATATATACTTGAGTTTATATTTAATGTCATAATTTCCGCCATCATAGGGCTTAACCTTGAAGTGGAGACCAGATCTATCTCATCAAATGATTATTAATTACCCCTGAAGCAAATCAAGAATGAAATTGAGATTTAGTAGGTACGTCAACGTTTGAACAACATCGGGAAAAAAGGAATTCTGGGCTGTATAACACATTTGTTGGACAAAAACTGATCGTTGTTTTTCAGATTCCATACTTCCATGATGATGATGATGATGATGTCCTCTCACCGGGATTTTGGCAACAGCGGCCTGTCTTAACTGCCATGTGCGCAGGATTTATTATAGTGCACTTGTGTTTGCGCAAGCACAGGCGCACTTTCCATTCCTTCACTCTCATAATCAGACAGAAGGTTTCGACCGGGGAGAGTCAGTGTTTAGTTTTGAAATTTGAAAAGTACATTTACGGAAATAAATAGTTTTTTATTTGATTTGGTTAAAGAGGCCGGGCGCAAGACTAACTGCCTTTCCGAGGCAAGGTAAGATCCACATGTCCTACGTACATTACGGTCGAACCAGTTGGATCCAACTCTTAATAATCCCAAATTCCCACCCAACACCCAAATTTGATTCCAATAACACAGCGTTACACAACAGCTGGTCAATTCAGATGTATTCGGGAGTGTATCACTCATACTATTTTCGCCGCTCATTGGTTAATTTACTTTAGTTTTTGTCCTAAATCAAAATGCAGCCAATGGTTTCTATTCCGACGTCGCCAAAACTATAGAGGTACTAAACTAATTCGACAACACTAAAAACTTGTCATCCTTTTTATTTCGATCGTAATGAAAAGGAATGGCAATATTTTTAGTGGATGTGTGTAGTTTAGTTTTGGCGACATCTGAATTGACATCAATGACCGGCGAAAATATTGTGAGGGATACACTCACGAATACATCTAAATCGATCAGCAGGCGTTTTGAAGCGCGCGCTTAAATAACTAGAAGCGCGCGTTTGGATGTGTTGATACGGATGTATCGGACTAGATGGTTTTTAAAACGCGCTTTATCAAAGTGCCTAAGCTCTATTATCTTAATGTGTCTTAAACAGTGCTTTACGTTTCAAAAATATTTTGATTCCAACTGAAAAATGTATACTAAAGTCATTTACAACGGGATATTAACCATGATTTGAGTATTGAGCTTTCCAATATTTCGGCAGTTTCATGCGCCATGATCACGGAATAACTGAAGAACTAACCATGATAGATTTACAAGATAAATTGATAAAATTATATAGAACTGTTTTTAAAACCACCAAGATCCACTTCCAGAATATTTAGGTAAGTCATTATGCGCGAGCTTCCAACGGCTCTTCATTATAACAAAATGAGTTGTAAAGGCTTGGAGTCTGTTACCTACTCGTAGCATGGTTTCATATGACCGTTACGAAACTGGAGTAATTAAGAATGATGTAAAAAGGAATGTTTTTTCTAACCTCATTTTCAAGGAGGATCGGGCTTAATAAGCTCGCTTAACGCGGGGGGCACAAAATAAGACTTTTGGAGGTAAATTAACAATACAGGGTGGACCAAAACGACGTATTAAAAAAAATGTCTCACCCCCCGGGGTACCCGAAAATACAACATGTATGTTCCCCGATTTTTTCTCAAATTATGAAACTCAGCTTATTATAGAAGATTTTCAAAATGACCCCTGCAACTTCGATACAATTTCGACGTCTTAAAAAAGTATCTTTTAATATTCTGAATGCGCTTTTGTTCTTTTTTATTTTCGTTTCGGCTTCTCTTAGGCTAGCCGCACACTCAAAATAATATTGACAATAAACTACGTATTGTCAATAATATTGTGTGTGTGTGCGGCCTGTATTGCGGTATTGTTCAATATTATTGTGGATTATCCTGAAATTCTGATTTTGTTACTTCAATATCGGGTGGAGGCAGGAGTATTGTCAATAATATTGACGTGTGTGGGCGCGCGGCAATATTTAGTTGAGGAAAGGATTTCAAGGCAGGCGGACGTTCGTGTTTTTTGTTCAAAATTGTAGACAAAAACAGTATCCAAAGCGAAAATAGTGTTGATACTGTTGATGACAGCACTCTCACGGAAAAAGACACTACTTGTCAATGTTTATTAAAATATGGTAAACATATCCAGATTTATGGAAAACGTCCTGCAAAGCACATCGCGATACAGTTAAGAAAAATGATGCGCTTGATAAGTTGCTCAATATTTATAAAAAAATTAAACCAAATAGCACGAGAGAAAACGTAAAGAAAAAAAAATTCCTACGAACAAATTTTCGGAAAGAATTAAAGAAGATTCACAAATCGAAATCATCGGGAAAGGGAACCGATGAGGTTTACGTCCCGTCTGCCTGGACGTATTATGAATTGCTGTTTTTAACAAATGATGAACAACCAGAAAAGAAAACAATAAAGGTTTGCATTATATTTTAATGAGTTTAATAATTACTCTTTTATCACTTTTATTATTAACTTATATATCATCTTGCCAAAGTCTGGGCCAGTAAAATGACAAAACTGGAGCCTACGCAAAAACTTATTGCGGAAAAGGCAATTAACAATATTTTATTTGAGGCACAACTTGAAACATTAAACAAAAACTCCGTCAAAATTAATGAGCACGTACCATATACTTCATCGTGTTTGCCACCTAGGCAGTCACTAGATCATTCCAGAGTAAACTATATTCTTTATATACAGAGTGGTATACATATTATACAGAGTGGATAGGTCAGAATTTTCGCATAGATTAGGTAAAGTTCTAAGCTCGACATAAATACATATATGTTAGTACTTTTTATTCAGGAATATAGCGGAGAAACCCCTAAGCCTGTGTGCCAGTAATTCATGTTCCATTTTACGATTTAAACACAGAAATTTCTACGTTACTCACTAAGCCCAAAGGGGATCGTTAAAATATCCTGTCACTAAAACTATGTCATCATGAATAGTTACATAATTTAATATTTGTGGGCGTTTGAGTATGGCATATTAATTTGTGTAATTAACCCCAAATTTAAGGATCTTTATATTTAAATTTCTTATAAAAACAGTACGGAGATTATTTATCGAGTATTTATCGCGTACCTTTTGTTTTATTTTCCCGTTTTTCCCTACGTTTACAGCGATGGAAACGTAGGGGAAAATAAAACAAAAGGTACGCGATAAATACCCGATAAATAATCTTTAATATGTTAACAGATCGCGAAAGTTTAAAAAGTTTTAAAACAGTACGGGTCGGTCCCGGTCTTAGTCCCGGTAGGTACTAAATTATTTTCTCCCTTCTAGTTTGTGTCTTCGTATAAAGTAAGCCGTTTTGTCCATTTATATGCAAAAGTTTGGAAGTTTATCTCACTCATCCACGAACTCAACAAGTTTCTGTGCTTCTTTATAAAATCAACCATCGTGCCTCAGTCATCACTTCAGTGTATCCCCTGTGCAGTGCTTCGATCATTGCCCATCACCATCCGTCATCACCAGCTCAACCAACCATCACCGGTGCAATCCTCAGTGCAGTCGCAGTCCAGGTTAGTCGTTCACATAGTATTCTTTACTGTGGATTGTCATCGTAAATTGTGGACATTGTATTTTTGTTTATTTCTCGTGTCAGACCAGCAGATCTGGTCTCCCAAATCTAGCATCTCAGTAGCGGATGCTACACTGGTACTAAGCGTACTGGATACCTTATAACGGTTATAACATTATTCAACTTCGATTTAAAACTTTTACTAACGGTAAAGTCTGCCTGCCTAACAACATTAAGTTCTCGGCACCCTTTTAAAAGATAAAAGTCGATAAAGCTTTTGTTTTTATGTGAAGGTGCTACCCTAATATCGGAATTCACTTCAATAAAGACGCCTTCTTCGTCTCTCTCATCGAAATTTTGCTTCGTTGCACGAAATCACATTTTCACATTTCCATTTTAATCCCCTTGGCAAAAAGCTAGATTAAGAATGAGGTAACGTAACGAAAATACTTAATTTTTTTTAGGGTTTTCATTTGTTTTTTTCTACTCGTTATAAAAAATCACATTGTTTTCAACACACACGTAGCTTATATAAATAAATTACAAAAAGGAGTTTTTTTCTATATACTTATTATTTACTAGGCGTTAACGAATAAACGGAGTCTCTAAATATATACATATAAAATTCATATGTATATTTTTAGAGACTCCATGAACTGGCGACGGTGCTGTCTGGCCGGGACTGATCAGATTAACGTTGAACGTGAAATAAGAAACGTGCTCTATGCCTAATGTCATCTTGGAGGACTCCCTTCCGGGCTCTTCTGCATTGGCTAGCTTAGATGACGGACTTCTGGGTGTAGGTGTCGAAGATTGCCGATTGTAATTCGGATAGGCGGTTCAGAAGAATAAATGCTGTCCAGTTGTGGTCTCCATGTTTCAGTTGTTGTGGTTAGGAGCAGGGTTAGGCCACGCTAGGCTCATATTTTAACAATATGTTACTTGAGGAACTACGAAAAGGTGTTTTCTAGAATGCCAGACACTTTGCATAGTGGCTTAGCCCTGCCCAAACACTTTGTAAATTCTACCGTAGATACTAGACAGAGGTAATAAATCTCAAATTCGTTATGGTATCAAGCTCATGTTTTTTGTATTTTCTTTGGAATAGTATTAGAAATGAAATATTCCATTTCCAGAAACTTTCCATAGTAGCTTGCCCCTGCCAAAACATTCATTACATGTAAGTGAACTTTCGTCTTTACAAAAGCTGAATTTAATTTATTGGTATATGGAAAATTATTAAAAAAATCCTTGAACGCCAGACAATTAAAATAGTTCCCACGTTCCGCCAGACATTGAATTTCTGCCGTGGGTGCGAGGTTATAAGATGCTAATTTTTTTGTAGTTTCTCGGGGTAGTATTAAGCTAAGTACCAAAACTATTTCAAGAATAGACCGGAACTCAATACAATCCAAAGTAAGGTTACATAATGACATGCTGAGTGATTATGAAACAGTATATGTAGAGGTATAGTACTTACTCGTACGACGTCAAGGTTAACCGCGAATAATCCCCCTGAATAGTTGATTAATAAATATTTTGTAAGAAAGCTTTACACGGCTAACATTAATTTTCTCGGCTATCACCCAAATATCAAACTTTCAGGATAATTTATTAATACAGTCATGTACAAAAGCGTCTTAATGATTATGCTAATAAACATAAACATTGTGGTGTTGACTGTAACATGGCTCTAGATTAATTTAATTAAATCGCTGTACCTACGTCTCGTCTGACAAGACGGTTTTCTAAGCTCAGCGTTAAGAAATTTGATTTTGATAAGGGACTAGGGACCGCATTCTAATGGAACTTTTTGGAGACACGTTCATAGAGTAGTTAATTAAGAGACTGTAGATGTTGTCCATAATGGTATAGTATATGTGTTTTCGTTTGCTTTTCACAGCTCGAGGAATCTACGAGATGTCAGAATACCTTCGATACAAAGTAACACTATGCAATTCATGCACGCTAAAAAGCTCACTAACAAAAAAAAAATAGACCTAATATGTTGTCTGATTTAATAAATGAATTTATTTTAATTTTCATTTAAAAACACGGATTGTGCAAAGCATTGTGTGCATGAACTTGTTAGCGTACCATATAAATAAATAGGGTTGAAAAAAATCTCATCGAATGTTTGAAATAATTTGAACTTCATAACTCAACGTTAATATTATAAGCGATGTACGAAATACGTCTTTGTTCTTGTCTAGACAAACCCTTGTCTAGAGTGTTCTTGTTATTTAGAGATACAGGTTTAAAGGACAAAGCATAAACATCCCACACCCCAGTGCCGTACAGAACAAAAATAGGCATTAAACCTAAACTCACAACCATTACATACATTTTCCAGTGGCAGCATGAAATAGCAAGAGCGCGTAGTAAGCGACCTTGTCACAACCTAGCCAATCGTTGCCTGACGCCTTGCTTACCGCAAGCTTAAATCAAGTCACCTAGGGGCTGTAGCCACGTGGAACTCTCGCTTGAAGCTAGTTGTGCTATTAGACGGATTTTGTCGAGTGTGCGTAAAAAGCGAGCTTGCTGCTAGCTGTCGTTGTATTGTATAGACAGCGCGTGGACAGCGTGCAGTCAACACGATTTGAGGCAGTGGCGTGCGGCTGCTGTACAGGTTAGGCACAGGAAGTGCGGCCTATGTATGCAATAACCTTTAACCTTCATTAAGTAGGCTAGATCCAGTATAATTTAGTTAATTCATTAATTTACTCGACAGGTACATACCTAGACAGAACACGTTTCAAAGACTTGTTCAGTGTAGCATTTGCAGAGTGTCAAATTCCCATTCCATCCCCAATTACAAACGAGCTCAGCTCTTAAAAATAGACGTCATATGTCAAGCTGAATGACCCGAAAGGTCATTTATTAATGTAAATTGAAAAAAATGCGGTGTTTATGAGTTAGATGAATGTAAGTTTGAGCATGAATAATGTAGTAATGATTCTAAAGTCAGAGTCCTTGGTACTGGTAGTGCAATTACTTTACGATGACGAAAAAAGTTTTTGTCTCTTTCCTTACATTAGGCTCCTTGCCTTTACTGGATAGAGAGGAAATAATTTTCGTAGTTTGCTAGCGGTTGAATAGTTTCTTACTCATAGGCATCTCATAGGCTACTAGAATCTTTGTTTCATACGAACTCGATTTTAGTTTGCGAATGGTGTGTGACACAGGCTATTTTCACGGAATATTGGTTTTGCCTAATTATTTTTTTGTACGTGTAAGCGAGATAGAAGTTAAAGAATTCGAGCTCTTGAAAACTTTTTTTCGTAAACAATCTGTGCACACTGGTAGAGGACGATATTAAAAAAAGAATATCACTGCTGTAAAATAAAAGATATGGTCATTCCACACTGTGAAGCCCAGAAACATTTTGCGCTTCTGATTAGGCTAATAATATGTACAAAAAAACAATCACGCATAATTATACCAACTTGGGAGTCAACACAAAAACTAAAACTCAAACTTCACAAAGCTCAAAGTAGACTGAGAGAGACGCATGTGTTGCAACTGAATGCGTTGCGCAAAATAAACAAAATACTGTAATATACAAATAAAATATTATATACCTACTGTAACTTAACTTAATTTAATTTATTCTAATAATTTGAATCTGTAATCTAATTTATCTAATTTATTTTTCTGGCACAGCGCATCAGCATTGCCATACAGCGGGGCAAAGCAGCCAGCGTCTTGGGAACGCTTCCGACTGGTATTGATATGGATTGTGCTACCTGTAGATTGTTTGCAACAGTCTGCAGTTGGCTTAATTGTTTCAATTGTAAATACTAGTTCTAATTTGTTTTTATTTTGGAATTGTAATTTTCTTTGTCTATATTTATCTAATGTTATGTTATTGACTGTAATTTTTAATTTTATTTGATTGTGTGTACGTGTAATATGGATTTTTATCTGAAATAAATGAATACAGTACAAAAAAAAAAGCTTTATTTCCTTTAGACCTTACAGGACTCTTGGACGTCCTAATGCGGAGAACCATTATTATATAACTTAGTGATTCATGTTCTATGAATTTCGTTATCATTGATTAAAATCCGTTCAACTGTGTGGACTAGAGGTAGGTTCCTACTGCTACAGAAGACGAAACATTCATACCTACATTGATGCACGCCAAGCCTTTTCCCCGGTCGTGAAGGTCTGCCGTCCCATCGGATTATGAGAGTGAGGGAAAAGAGAGTGTTTACGCACACACTTGTGCACTATAATTTGCCTTGAGTACTCGTTGAGACGCCACCGTGGTCGAAATTCGGCTAGAAGGACATCATCATCACACGCCCCTAAATATTACGAAACCTATTATGGTATTTAATTTTGTGCTTGACTGTAAATACAGTCAAGCACAAAATTAAATACCTAGACTTTGTTTGTGAATGAAATTCAACAACTTTTACTAAAACGTTTTGGAATTTCCCGCGGACAGTAAATAAGCCCAGACGGCTATCTTCCGGATATCCGGCCTGTATAAATTAACAATGTAGGTAGGTTCTTACAGAACTACGAATTTATGTGTGCACTTCGGGGTTTTGTACTGCAGACTGCAGTTGTGCGAAATTTAGTGTAGTTTAACTTTCGCGTAGGTGTTTTAGTGATCCAACTTAATTTGGCGAGGTTTTAGGGGCAATTATAGCTGAAATGAAATTTAAAATTGAATTATCGTGATTTGGTTTATTTACTGAAGACGTTTTAACGGCGTTACAGCTATCTTGATCATGGGATTACTGTTCTTTTATAGGCCTATATTTTTCCACTTCTTAAAAAGGGCCAGGAGAAATATGTTTGAAATTTATAATAGCTGCATAAAATAAATACCAAAAACCAAAACCTCTCTACCATTTTATACTAAGGCCCGTATTATGAAACCTTGCTCATCGATCTATGCATGGGTAACGCTTTTCTATGGAATAGTACCTACCCATGTAAACTAGTTTAGTGTAGTAAGCATAAGTTTTATTTTTTCTGCGTTGTCGTTTTATTTTATGTACCTAATGTCAGAGAATATAAAATAATACTAACGTATAGAATGGACGCTCCTCGCCCCCCACCTGACGGAGCTTCCTCACTCCGCCGGCCGGCGGCCCCTAGGCGAGTTTTATTGGGGTCCAAATGCAAGGGGCGTACAGCGCACTCACGGGGCGCAGATGTCACGACGCCGATGGTGTTCGATATATTGTTTGTTTGGTCATGGACATACGAAATTTATTTTGTTTTGAGTTTGGATTTCACGTTTTGTGGGAGGTAAAAAAATGTCTTTGATTTATTTCGCAACTATCTCACTCGTCACACACTCATAAGCAAGTGTAGCACAACACAGTTGCGCATGTATGTGACGAGAAGCGCCTCTTGTATGGAGAAATGGTCGAGTGTCCGGGGTGTGCTAATGTGATTATTATTTATTTTACGTTGTTAGCACTTTCTGCCTGAGATACAGGTTTTACCTAGTTCAGGCACAAATATAACCTATAGGTTATTACTCTTTTGTTAACCTTTTGTCCTGAGATATTTTTAATAAAATTATTATTATTTACACTTCATTTATTTAAAATCTCGTCATTAAATAATTTTTTTACTATAGAAAATAAAATATTATAAAACTATTCTGCAGTAAAAAATATATCAAAACAGTGAACCACCGGCCGCGAAGCTAGCCTCAAGCGGCCGGTGACTAGGGCTGCAGAGAGAGGAACTTCTGACGATGCGCGCCGAGTCCAGGAGTATACCGCCTTTTGGATCTGGCCTTTGATCCAACATCCTCGAAATCTCTTGAGATGCCGATCGAGGCTCTTCGCCGTTAACCGAAACAACTATCGGGACAATGGTCGCTGAATCAACATCCCACATGCTGACAACCTCGGTAGCCAAGTCAAGATATTTGCTAAGCTTTCCGAGGTTAACATCATGTGGTATGGTGACACCACCATTATTATTTTAATTTTCTTAAGCTAGAGAAAATAAAACATCCAAAAGCTTCGAGTATTAAATAAATCTTCAGCCAAAGCCTGTATAATAATATTTAATGCAGCTAAACCAATCTTAGAATACCAGAGTAGCTTGACCACTTCCTGTTTTTGGTCACCCTGTAAATCTCTTGGGTCTCAAATAACTTTCGTTTACCGACAAGTTTATATTCTAAACATAGAATATTAAAGTTTTGGACACAGAAGCTATCCGTGAATTAACCCGGCGGCGCGACGCCTGCAAGGCGGGGTCATTATGACCCTGTGTTTTTTTAATCAACTGCAGTGTTTTATTTGCGTTCGCATGTTTTTCTGAACTATTAAAATCATAAAATAAATAATAATAGGTCAGTTAAGTCACAATAGTCACAACATAATATATCAATAGTAGAGGGTATTATACATCGGGCAATGCAGCCAGTGTCTTGAGGACGCTTCCGACTGGTATTGATATGGATCAGTTGAGCTACCTGTAGATTGTTTGCAACTGTCTACAGTTAGCTTAATTGTCTCAATTGTGAATACTAGTTCTAATTTGTTTTTATTATTTGATTGTAATTTTCTTTGTTAATAAAGATACTAGAGGTCACCTTTAACTTTTGGATGAAATATTATATTAAGAGATATTTTCATATTAATCCACACAAATTTAAGCAAGTAGGTATTCATATTTTAAGTGTTTCTCATAGGGTCATTTTGAACCTAACTTGCAGTCGACGTCTCCTTTTACCACCTACACCTACCTGGTAATTCTACTTCAAAATTAAACATACCTTTCATCAATAATTCAAACATTGTTAATATTGGACGGGTAAAATTGATTTACGGTAAACATATAACTTATTGGAAAACATGTCAGCATTCATTATAACGGTTTACTGAATTAATTTGTGAATTTTAGTGAAATGAGGTATTACTAAATTAATTTTACGAATAAACAACGAGTAATTTTTATGATAATTTAATATGAACTCGCAATATTGTGGTGCATTTTTCTATGGTAGACTGTTTCTTTTGACAATAGATTCATTGACAAGATAAGCCCGCTCCTGGCTTACACTGAAAATAATATAAACATGATTGGAAACCACCTTGCGTGAATTCACATCCAAATTCATCCATCTTTTTTCACATTAAACGTTAAATAACATGCCTCTTCTTGTGTTGAGCGTGAAAACTATTATTTTATAAAAATACAATCTAAAAAACTCAATTTTCGTAAACCTTTTAAGTAAACGACTAACAAAAAGCTTTTAAAAGCTTAGTTTATAAGAATTTCCTTTGTAAATCCGGCGCAATATACTAAACCTACTCAACGGGAACATACATCGTTGGTAATGCAGTCTACGGCAATAGAGTTGATCACGCGAAAGGTTCTTCACCCCTGACCTGGGCAAACAGAACCAATTTGAGTCATTACGAATACTTTTGCCGCTTTGGACAGGTTTTGACGCCGACGATTCGCAACTGCTTTTTGCAAAAAAAAACTTTGTTTTTGATTAATAAATATACCTTTTTGAAACTAGTACGTTACTTTTTGTCTGAAAGGTAAAAACTAAAGTCAGTCAAGGAGCGTCGACAGTCCGGCATCGGACGTTCCGCGCTAATCGGTTCAGACGGACGTTGTGAACGTAATGCCGGGTATTGCGTCCACTGTAAACGAATTTTCAACCAATGATGAAAGTTCGTTTGCAAAAGGCAGCAGGGATGGTTGCTTGGTGAAAATCCGGATGTCAATACAACCGGATTTTCACAGAAAGCGGACGAATTTTGTACGAATGAGAGTGGCGGTGGCGTGGAGCGCGGGAGGGGAGGAAAGGTCGACGGAGCGGGCGTACGAGTGCTTTCATTGATTGGCAATCCAAAAAACGTCATGCACACTAAACGGATCACCGGTATTGTCGAAAGTTCGATAAGTCCGGTCCGTGCGGTACGGAATAGTGGACACACTTCTATGACAAACCTTAGAAAGAATACTAAAATCCGTTTGATGTGCTCAGCGAGGATGATGCCGGCCTGTCGACGCCATTAGACAGGTTTTGATGGCTTCGACATACCTAATTACAAGCTTTTTATGCATAAAACTTGTTTTAATTCGAAGGGAATAATTTAAATAAAAGTACCTAGCCATTCGTCTGATTAGTTTTACTTTTTACTAGTAAGTTAAACATATAAACATTCTGAAGTCAATATAAAATATTGGATTTATTCTTGAAATGTTTTGGTCTCAAGGGTTAGAGAAACTATATATATTTAAAGTTACGCACATATATAAAATAATATGACTTTTTGTTGTTGGGAAACGAAATTGAAATGTATTCTATAATGCAAATTGGTTTTGGATATAAAAATCTAAACAAAAACCAACTTGGGCGAACGGTATTTCAAATAAAATATTCAACCTTTTCCCTTTGCGGTTCGTTTGAAAGAGGTTTGCATGCAATAGTATTATTTAAATGAAAAGGTCGAGGTGTATTATTTTCTCCACATTTTGTGAATTTTCACCACGTTCAATTCAGAAGTTTTAGCTATAAGTAAATGTATTGAGATACATGACTAGGTATTAACTTAGGTTATTGCATTTTGTGTAAATTTAAATTAATAATGACATTTAAAACAGTTTTAAAACCTAACTTTTGATAAAAAATTAAATCAAAGAAAGAGATCCATTTACTATTAAAAACATCGTGCCTTCTTATCTACATTAAGAGAGCGCATTCCGCGCCAATTTGTGAAAATAATAGGGATAGGATTTCGCGTTTATAGGAGCGGGACAGAGCATAATAATATGTTTTTGGAACGGCGTAAGCGCAAAAATAAAGTTTTTGCTTATTACAACAAAACTACACAGAAGAAACTATTTCAACGAACCAAATAATTAGTAATAACCTACAAATCAAAACATAAAACATTTCAATAAACCGCAGGGTTCCTGAGATCTCAACCAAGTTATGTGCGCACTTTTTTTAACGTATATTTTTTTCGAAATCTTGTTTTCACAATCATCCAAAGAAAAAATGATGAGTTTTATGTAATTCGAGTTTTTACCACGGGGATCCCGTGAGTACTGAGATCTAGGCCTAGTTTGAGATCCAAACCCGCTAGGTTTGCCCTTTAACAAGTAAGTGGATATCGAATTCTTTATGAATAATACAAATAAACCGCCATGTGTGACTTGACTCGCACACTAAGGGTTCCGTACCGTAAAAATCAGACAACTTTTTCAAAGAACATCAAACTTCAAATTTTACCTTTTTTATATTTTTATTATATGTTGGTATAACTGTTAAAGTGTTACTTATTTATAGAAAGTTTCACGTGTCCCTATTGTGGTGCAAGAAATATAGCCTTGACAAACGATGAGCAAAAATAACCAAAAAATACAGCTTTTTTGTATGGAAGCTCCCTTTAATTTTGTTATTTATTTTATATTTATTATTTGTTGTTATAGCAGCAAGAGAAATACACATTATCTTAAAATTTCAACTGTCTAATTCTTACGGTTCATGAGGTTGTGACAGATGGACGGACGGACGGAGGGACAGCGGAAGCTTAGTATTAGGGTTCCATTTTCACCCTTCGGGTACGGAACCCTAAAACATAACCGCATTCAAATAATTTGGTTTGAAATTGAAATATTACAACCGTCATCTCTTTCAAAGTTGCCAGTCAGACAAATCCACAGAATCCTCATAATTTTGTCAAAATCAGACTAGGCATTGGGGTATCTGCCAACAGAGTAGGTACCTACATATCAAAAACATCACCGTCCTTCGTCGAAGTCGGCTAAAAAAATTAGTTTTATGACCTATCGCATTACCTTGTTTTATTTTCATTTTAGTTTTATTTCATTAGCTTCTAGAAAGGTTGAAAGGCAGGCCAGTTTTATGGCTGGGTTCACTACAACAGAAATACTAAATTAGATCCGCTCCTTAGAGACCTGAGCTTGACCCCGAAATATTACGAGTCCTTTGTTTTATAGGCGGGTGTTAGCTTTTCGGAATTAGTTAGTGTGAATAATACATAAATAACACAAAACTTTTATTTCGTACTACGAACGTTGTGAGACTTGTGGGAGCTAACCTGATGGACGTTGTTGTGTCCAAAAAATAAATACAATGAAAATATTGTGTTTTGTTATTTTTGTTTTAGAATTCGTTAGGACACAAAAGCGAGCCTATTTTATTTTCTTGTACCTACACATACATCGTTATTTGGAATTTGCACTTACGTGTACATTGCTGGCTAGCAAAACAAATAAAAATCTTAAAAAATTAATATCTCTGGCTACAATTTTTTTTTCGATCTGCGTTTTTTTTGCTTGGGCTTGTTTTGGGGGGCGCATCACCCCCTTTTGTTTCCGTTAGTCGTCTTGACACACCCTGTATACAATACGTACGGTGGAAACAAATGAAATGAAAATCAAGTGGCGTTGAATTAATATGCGCAAAGCTTTGGAACCCCATTCATAAGAGACGTGTACAGTTTCGCTCTGGTACAATAATATTTAGATTTTATCACGGTATCATGATTTTATATGTATACTCCTTTACCTCTCTTATATAAGAAACGTGTGCAGTTTGTAAAACTGCATACTATATCCACATATCCACTATATGCGTAGGTCCGTTCATGACCTCATCTATACGTGTATACGGGTTGTAACGGAAGACTAACGCGGGCTAGATCTATTACGCGAGCTTAGCCAGCTTAGCTTTATGCTGAGTAAGGACATTTTTATAAAACTTTTTAATTTGAAATAGTTTTCGTTTTTACTAAAGCGGAAATCGACCGAATAAAAGGCTCTGGACATAAATTTCCTCTGATTTTTTGTGTTGATACACCGTCTTTCGTCATCTCAACTATGTTTTCAAATACTGGTGATCTAGAAGTCACATTCATCAAAACTTTATCTAAAGCTTTTACGTGTGAAATAGTTGTCGGTCCTTTGTCTTGTTTATTTCCTTGTCCTTTTTCTGTATTTGCCTCAATCGTTTTTTTTAACTGTTTATTATTGGAAATTTCAATCGGTAATTTGCTTGGTATTGTGTTTGGTAGTACTAAGTACTTTCATACCAACAAGGCCAATATTACTTTTAAAATCGACAAATGAATTAAACAAACTTTTTAATAATAATAATAATATTAATATAATCAGTTATTTCAGACATCACAAGTACAAAGTAACTTAACTAGGGCCCATATGATAAATACCTTAGAGAATACATAACTATACAAACTTAAAAAAGAATCGTGTCATTGCCACTCGGTCGATGGCGATGATGATGATGTTTATGTATGTACCTATCCTATAAGTGTGTGTTGTTTCTATCTGTTTGTATTATTGTTATAAATAAATGCCTTTCTATATCTATTTCTTTTTATCCAGAGATATCCACGAGAACCATTAGGAGTGATCCTGCGGTAAGAAGCTTCAGTAAATGAAACGCTTCTTATTAATGTGCACGTGAATGACGCTTGCAGTGCTGCCTGAGGCTATATATGTATAATAGAGAATAATAAGTGCAATATATAATATAGGATAATAAGTATATAGGCTATTTATATAATAGAGGATAATAAAAAATAGGCTAGGCTATAATAGAAGATAATATATTAACAAAATTATGTACGTTTGGAAAATTTTTACCCTTTTTTCAGCCTGATCGAATAATTTAATAACATTTCTTGAAAAAAAAAAAAACGTTTTATTAGACCAAACACTTAGAAGACAAGAGGACATAATACTAAGATATAGTAACAAATAAAGAACATATTGCCTTTAAGATATAGATTAGCCGTTTGTCTGTCAGCATATCACAGCTGGTAATATTATTTTGCCGCTATCTGTTTAATTTCCGTATTTTTATTTATAATTTCTTTGCAGCCAATGAGCAGTGAAAATAGTATGAGGGAAACACTCACGAACATTTCTGAATTGACCAGCAGGCCGCTATTTCAACAACCGAAATAAAATATTTTACCTTCTGGCGACGGCTTAGATTTTTAAGAAATAGATATTAAGTGTATATACTAGTTGTAATTGTTTTATTCTGTTATTGTAATCTATGTGCTAAATAAATTACCCCTACTCACAGATCATCACCTTTTGCGAATAAACCATTGTTTGTTATAAACTTATAAAACTTTTTGATACAGTCATATACAACGGGATATTTACCATGATTAAAGTTTTGAGTTGTGAGTCATGGCGCATGAAACTGTGCCGAAATATTGGAAAACTCAAAACTCAAATCATGGTAAATATCCCGTTGTAAATGACGTTACTGTGACCATGATAGATGTAAACGATGTATCTTTTTTGTAAGTGAAAGGTTATGAGCAAGAAAGGTTATTGTCCAAGAGAGGTTATGAGCAAAAGCTACAATAAAAACTCCACAGTTTTCTAAAATATAGACTTTTAGCAACATAAAAAAACCATTCGCAAATATATGTATTGGTTTAACCCTGTATGCAATATATCTGTAGAAATATTGTGTACAGGGTTAATCCAAAGTTGAAAAGAAACCATTCTCAACAGTCCCTTGAGACACAAATCCCGGGGGATATGTACCACCCGATTCAACTTCACCTTATTTGAGTTGACTTACGGGGTAGCGTGACAATTTTATGCAGATTGTATCGCATATCGTGAATTCCTGCTTTTGTTCCTTTTTAGCAACTAAGATTACGTAAGCAGGTAAAAACATTTTTCTTCTTTCAGAACTGGGCAGCCAGTTATGAAAAAAGTTGCGTCGAGGGTTAATAGGAACATTATTATTTTCTCATAACAGGTTTTTAATTACTAACATCTGCCCACGTCTTCACACGCCATTCTAGGTTAAAAAGTGGCCTAATGCCAGGCTTAGAGCTACCCTTTAGCAAAATTTCAGACCAGTCCGTTCAGTAGTTTCCGCGCGAAGAGGTAACACACATCCAAACATATAAAATTTATTAAAATCATAAAAAACCGCCAAGTGCGAGTCGACTCGCACACGATGGGTTCCGTACCTCAAAACTCAGGCAACTTTTTCAATGAATATCAAATTTTCACTTGTTGAGAGACCCTTTAAATTTTTAACTTTATTTTACTTTTAGTATTTGTTATTATTAACAGTTAAAGTGTTACTTAATTAAAGAAAGTTTCATGTGTACCTATTGTAGTTCAATAAATACAGCCTTGACAAATTATGAGCAAAAATAGCCAAAAAAAATCACGTTTGTTTTATGGGAGCCCCCCTTTGATTTTCATATATATTTTATTTTTTGTTGTTGTATTGGCAAGAAAAATACACATTATCCGAAAATTTCAACTGTCTACCTCTTACGGTTCATGAGATATAGCCACGTGACAGTTGGACGGACGGGCGGACGGGAAGCGGAGGCTTAGTAATAGAAAAGGAATTGACTTGTACCCTCGTAGTACCGTAGCCACCGTAGACCCTCTACGAGGCTACGCCGTAGCAACCCTAGCTGGCTGTCAAACGTAGATGATGACGAGAATTTCAGAGAAATTCATTC
Organism: Eupithecia inturbata; assembly: GCA_963662085.1. NCBI lineage: Eukaryota > Metazoa > Arthropoda > Insecta > Lepidoptera > Geometridae > Eupithecia > Eupithecia inturbata. Next base: position 2,619,498 of record OY759194.1, on the reverse strand, counting down.
TCCGTTTGTAGTTGGCAACCCTGTTTTGAGACACACATAACTCCAATCCACGTCGAAGCTATCGATCCGAAAATCAGAACTAAAATATTTTTACAGCTGCTATTCTGGACCGGAACAATCTTTCAACGTGTCTCCAATTTAATTTTTCCATTTACAGCTTAAATAAACAAAGTAACTTTGATAGGCGTACATTTTGTAAGAGTCACAATCAAGAACGAATCCAATGTGCGCTTTTATGATCCTGCACGTCACGTTATCGTGGACGACTTAACATGAACGTCGACGTCCAACGTTAAATGAGTTTTTATAATTCACAGCTCACGGCTGTGAATTATAACGTGACGATAAACGTGATGGATGCCATTTGTGCAGGATTTCAGAAGAGTGCGGAAGTCTCTCGGCTCTAATAGTTATTGCAAAAAAAGACAAATAATCATAATATATTGGGATATTATATAATAGAAGATAATAATGTAGTCCTAGCTGAATCAGCAGCCAGTATCAACGGAGACTAGCCAGGTGCGCAGGACATATTATACAAACCGTGAGTGCACCTGTGTTTGTGCACAAGTGTGTGCGCAAACACAGGTTCACTCTCTATTCCCTCACTCTCATAATCCGATGGGATGGCAGATTGACACGACCGGGGAGAGGTTAGGCGCAGGACCAACAGCTCAACGTGCTTTCCGAGGCACGGGGGTGTAACACCGCCAACTTCCTGACTTTGACCTGTTCCTGTGAATTTTTCTATAAAAAAAGATATACAAAGTGTTCGCCAGAACGTTTTTCATATGGAAACTCGGTTGGGGTAGGTGGAACCAAGCATAGCTAGGCGGCTTTTTTATCCCCGAAAAGCCTCTCAACAACTTTTTTTTTTGTTGGGGTTTTTCGAAGGTTTCCTGTGTACTTCTGCTGAAAATATGAGAAAATCAAGGCGCCGCCGTTTCTGAAAAAAGGTATTTTTTAGGGTTCCGTACCCAAAGGGTGAAAAAAAAACCCTATTACTAAGCCTCCGCTGTTCGTCCGCCCGTCCGTCTGCCACAGGGTCTATCTCATTAACCGCAAGAGGTAGACAGTTAAAATTTTTCGAGAATGTATTTTTTTTGCCGCTATAACACCAAATAATAAAAATAAAATAAATATCCAAATTAAATAAAAAACCTGAAAATTTCAAGTGTCTTCCTCTTGACGGACGGAAGGACGGACGGACAGCGGAAGCTTAGTAATAGGGTTCCGTTTTCACCCTTCGGGAACGGAACCCTAAAAATACTAAATATTTAATAAAGTTGAAAGTTTATAGAGTATCCCAGCTAGTGGAAACTAGTCGTACTTTGAAAAAGATGGCTGATTTTTAAGGTACGGAACTTCGTGGGCGAGTCGACTCGCACTTGGCGGTTTATTTCAACTTACCCTTAACTCCCAGATTGAACACCAGAAATGCAATGAATATATTTTTGTAAATAGTGGGAGTGACAAAACTAAATTTGTGATACATATTACTCTGAAACCAAAGAATGAATGAATGAATTCTTTATTACACTTAAAACTTAACAAAATAAAAATTTTATATCTTCATTCAAAACATTATCAATACAATAGACGGCCTTATCGCTGAGAGCGATTTCTCCCAGGCAACCTAGGGATGGGAAAAATATATAAGTGTAGAGCACAAACAGTAGAAGAAAATTATCCTTAAAATACATTACATATATATTATACACTACAAAACTAACTTAGCAAAGATGTCTTTGGGTGCGTCCAGATTAACTTATATGTTATTATAACACGTCCACATTATGCCGCTGGAGACCCTACGCATCCAGTACAATAATATGTATATTTAGGATGATGTTGGGACTGCCTCGATTTTGCAGTGCATCGGGGATGTTTGCGGAATACGAGACGGGTGGCTTTGCCTCCGTAAAAAGACCGCATCCCTAATGCGCCGGGTACGTGACAGCCCCAACACCATCCTAAAAACCATAGCAGGTAGAATCACCTCCCCCCTGTGGAAATGTTTCATGGGGAGAGTGATTTAATTTAGTATGATTATTTTTTTTTTGTTTTTTGTAGCTAACCCTAATTATAAGTTCTAATTGTACATACAATACCTACTAACAAATTATGAGTCTCAATTATTCGAACTAAAATATTTTTTTTAATATATTTTTTTATTATTATTTTATTACGTTAAATAACAACACGTCCGTCATCCCCATCATAAAATATTTGAAATAACTATGTTTTATAACATGTCATGTTACTTAATCTGGGCGCACCTTTATAAAAAAAGCGGTGTCGGTTTAATTCCCGAATAAGGACCGGACTCCACCAAAGCGGAGACGAGACGAAAAGAGATATGTTTTAAACAACCAATAGAACGTCGTTACTCACTCATATCGTCTCCGCTCAGCTTCAGTGGATACCACCGAGCAGAGTTGTATATTATATTTGTATGGCGCGATCGAAACTGAGATGTGAGCTGTGCCTCGTAAGCTGGCGATGGCACGCAGCGGAGACGAGAAGAGATGTGAGTGGCGTGTAGGGGGCGGCTCCGCTTTCAACAAACATCCAACGCTCGCCGTACACAGCTCAGTTCCGCACACATCACACATCTCCGCTTTAGTCAGCACACATCTCCGCTCCAGTCTAGCCAGTACGCATCTCCGCACAGCTTCGGTGGATACATCCTAGATGAAAAACGTCTCTTCTCGTCTCCGCTTCGCACATCTCCGCACATCTCTGCTTTAGTGGAGTCCCTAACACTCAGTTGCAGAAACGAACTTTAAATTTTAATGACGACTTTAAACGCTAATTTTTCCTTAAACTGTTGCACAAAAGAAAAATTTAACTATTTTAATGTACCATTACGTTTTAATTAATGAAACGTAAAACTAGCCGTTTACACAGATTTTGCGTTGCACGTAACGATATTAGCGTCTATTAGCACCTAATGAGCCATTAGTTTTGACAGTTCATGTTTTAAATTTTAATTGGGCGAAAATCATCCATTAGTGGTCCATTAGAGCATTATTTAATTATTTTCATCAGTGTTTCAGTGCATTTCTGTGATCAAATGTCTTTATCAAGTCTTTCATCATTGTCTGACATAGAAGAAGTTTCTTTTTCACGTCGTCGCCACATCCCAGACCGAGTCAATTATTTTCAAAACACGATGGAGAGGAATTTCGTGTAAGGTACAGAATTTTTAAGGATGCAGTTCTTCAAATTACTAACGTTCTTAATTTAGAATCAGTGACCCAAAGAAATAAAGCCATTGATGGCCTGACACAGCTTTTGATTTGTTTGAGGTTCTTTGCTACAGGATCTTTCCAGTAAGTGCTAGGTGACCTGATCGACATACACAAATCAACAGTTTGTCGAATCGTACAAAAAGTCACTCGTGAACTGGCAAAGTTGAGCAATATTTATATTTAAATGCCGGACAGGGAAGAGCTTTGCAGAATTGCAGAAGGTTTTTATGAAATTGAAGGATTTTCACGGGTTGCTGGAGCTTTGGACTGTACACATGTCAAGATAATTAGTAGGCGGTGCACTACCTGAACTGTATCGGTGCAGGAAAGGTTTCTTTTCAATAAATGTTCAAGTGGTATGTGATGCATCTCTCAAAATTAAAGACATCATTGCTCGCTGGCCTGTCATTGCGTTTTGTTCATGCTCGTTTATGCAAAATTATTGGTAAAGATCGAATAGCGAAACGCATATGTTCACTCTTTTCGTTCGTTTCTGTTAGTTCTTTATGGCAACTTTGTTTAATGTCGTCTTTAGATAATGGACCATTAACATACCCTAATGTTACTACAAAAACTTTTGTGCAACATCATTAAAATAAAGATTTCATTAGCACTAATACCGCATTTAAGTAATGACGTGCTAATGAAGAGTTTTGTGCAACTGAGTGTAAAAGTTTTAAACAAAATGTGACCCTAAAAGTTTTACCCGCCCGCTGACATAATTCTAAAGAAAAAACAAACCGAGAGACATAAAGCTTCATTTCACTGTGTACTTCGTACAATACTTTTGCCGTGTCCCGAAAGTTTTTCATTACTAACTTCCATCTTGTTTGATTAAAGTTTTCATTCATTCTCAGGTTGTAAGGTAATAGAAAAGTTGTTGTGTTAAAAGTAGGTATCTTGTTACTGGGTTTAATGCATTTAGATATATAAATACCTCTAGAGATTATACAGTCTTTTAGTCATAGCCGATACTTGATCTTGTAGTTCATGATTGTTTGGTATTTGAAGTTTTAATTCCTTAAAACCAGATCAGCATACATACGTTTCCGCTGCTGGGCATGCCTCCCTAAACGAGGCGGGTTTTGCCGTAAATACTGCGCTCGGGAGGTGGATTGGTGATTGCAGTGGATGTGTCAAAAACACACAAGGAAGCTGCTGCCCTGCACGCCACTTAGAGCGTATTCACACAGGCGATTTTCCAGTGATTTCGAAGGGAGGCGAGTGCAGCGAGCTCGCTGTGCAATCGCCCTAAAATCGCTCTCGAATCGCCAGTGTGATAAGGCTCTTAGTTGGCTCTTAAAACATCCACGGGCTGAGTTGGAGTGATCAATTCTTACATCGCGAACGCCAGAGGTGAATTACAAATGAACACAGTTGACGATGAGTTCACGTTATCGATGACAGGCCATGGTAGGTCACGAAATCGATTTGAAATTTTTTTTTTATTACTCGGTCGTTTTCATAAAGAATGTGCCGTTCTTTTTGAATGCTGATGAATGATAATGCAAGTGAAGAGGAAGATAGCGCCGCAATTAGCGCCTTGCATTCATACATTTAACTTTGCACTGCAATTAGACATTTCTAACAAAAAAAATGAAAAAACTGGCTTTATAATTTCAATGATGATCTGATGATTGACCAATCATATTAAATTGAATTTTGTGACACCAAAAGTAAGTGAAAAAGACAAATTCAAACCCTAAATTACAGTCATTATGGCGCTTTACTAAATTAGAGTGGAAAAACGTCGACAAAAGTATGGTTAAATCGTACAAAATCGACCTTCTATAAGTCCTGCCCAATCTAATTATAGAAGCCGAACAAACTCTTTAGTTTGAGGATTGAGTTTCGAGTCGTATTGGGTTTTGCCACAACCCAGTTAGTAGTTTCTGTAGTTACGGTTGTTTACTTAGTAACGGATCAGAAATTATTCAGTTTCTTGAAACTTGAAAGTTTATTTCTTGGAGAACAAATCGCGGCCAAAATTACTTAGTTTTGGCCGCGGCTTCTTTCGCGTGGGCTGTTTGCAAAAGTTTTTTGCGCTTTTTTCTGACTTTTTAGTACTCTGTTGGTCACATAAAAGTTTTTGATAATAAAAAACTCAATCAATTGACATAAAAAAAAATTCTGAGTAAAATGCCCATTTTCTTGCTAGTTGTAGATTTTTTCGAAATCTGTGCAAGGTGATCAACATTTATCAAAAAAATATGAATAGTCTCATGAATAGTCTCCCAGACCAATTTCCTGTGGCTCTCCAGTTATAGTTTACCTAACCCTTTACTGCCCCATCCAAAAATGTCATTCTGTATTATATCTCTGTTTACAATGGCTACAATATTGAGATAGTACTAAAACAAATTTATGCATTATCAGTTATAACGTATGCTTCAGATGCATTATTCAAATTTCAACGTTCTAGCTCAGATATAAAGGTTTAATATCCTAGTATGTACCTGAGAGCTATTTACTCTGTTCAAGGTAGATAACCTAAGCAAATGCTTTTACGTTGATTTGTAAACTTAGTAATACAAGAAGTCCGTTGTGAACTTTGATCTCGCAACTTGCAAGCAATATACACACCTCTCGAATGAATGACCAGACTGTGAATTTTGAAGAAAAAATACTATACTGTAATTTAATGTGTGGTGTTAATTGACAAATATAATCATACTGCTTCAACAAGGATATTAAACTAGGTACAGACAATAAATGCAAACTAAGTATATTCCGTTAGCTTTACGTTATATCGATAATGGGTCTGAAATGATAAAATCCATATATTTCTGGTCAACCCTGCCCTAATTAACCTGGAGGTGCCACAGGTCTAAATCTTAGTTCCCATAGCACCCCCTAGGGTATCTTTCAGAGGTGCCATGGGGAAATTATGTATTCACAATTTTGCAATCATTTGGCATAATATCATATATAAAGAGCCCTGGTTTTCAGTCAGAACCGTAGAGTAAGTGACAAACACACGGAGCAGATACAGAGTATCTGTATCTGCTCCGTGGACAGACACGATCTCAGATCCAGCGCACACAAGACACAAAATAGAAAAATAAAAACGAAGCAAGGTGGCAACACTGGATTTTGAAAACGGGGTGAGTAAATGATGCGTACGCAAATGTTATGGGTGTATAAGTAGGTAGGTAGGTACCAAGTACCTACCACTAAGTACCTAGGTAGGTAGTAGGGTAGCAAGACACAAGACCCTTTCATTGGAGAAGTTTATTTCTTAGAAACCATTTGGTGAAATTATAATTATATCCCTCTCGCTTCGCTCGCTCGATCAATACATATTCATGTAAACATTGAACATGTATTCGTCAACAAATCGCTTTACGAATTTATTTTATTATGTAGCTGGAATAAAATATTTCAGAGATAAATAAACGAAACTCGTGAAAATAAACTTAATTTATATTATCTGGTTGTTTTGTGTAGGCTGGGATGAAATTGGTAAGCTCGTTGGTTTCAAACTCTCAACTTGGAGATAATATTTTACTGCTCACTGCGTAGGTAGCTACGTCGAATACGCACGTACTTAGGATACCTACGTGCGTGCGTAGCGTAGGTAGATGGTACGTATGTGTTTATATGAAACGGAAGGTCTCGCACGTACAAGTTGTTAAGATCCTAATAGGTAAATAGAGACACAGAGGATGATTACAAATGTATAATGAAGAAAAGTCCTTGAAGTAACCTTAGACACGGATCAAGGTTTGCAGCACTGCAGTCTGGCACCGGAGCTGGAAGTAACTGGTTTTGGGTACCTCCTCTATCTTCCCGTTCTACGTAACGATTCTGCGACGATACCATTGTCATAGTAAAGCGATTGGTTAGCACAATCGGGCATATGCGCTGGCCGGGGATAATTCATGGCTCACCCAGGCTCGCTTATGCTTGTACAGTACAGGCACTTAAATCTGTCATCACAAATATCGTTAGACTCAACTGCAACTACACAAAGACGTAACGACATTCGTTAAAATCTAGAAGCATAAAGGTTATGAATGATATAAAATCCTACATCAGTTGTAGGATTTGCTAAACGTCAATAGTCCAGAACACACGTTCACACGAGACCACAAACAACACGATCACTAACGTTTCGCGCTACTGCAGCAGTTTTCGGTGTTGTGTTTGCTTAGGTGAGGTTTTAGGTATAAATTATTCATAGTTTTGGGCATCGTTTATTGGCCGGCTTTGTGTCATAGCCTATGGAGTTTGGTTGGCTCATATTTTACTAAATAAACTAAGTTTTAAAGCTGAAATTAAGCGCATTTTGAAATTTTAAGCTTTGTTTAGATTTTGGTTCGATGTTATTGAAGTCATTCAATTTCAATCACATTAATTTGATATGCTCGAAAAAATAGATTGTGTTTTAACCTGAAATAGGTAGACCTAAAATACCTTCTTGCACAAACTCAAGAAACTTTAGTAATAAAATACCGTAGCTTTTTATCGCTCGCTGTATCCAGTCGAAAGTGATTTATGGAAGCGCCGTCGGACACATTGCATGCTTCCGCCGACAGCTGCGGTTCTGAACGTTCTGAACGGTGCCCATTTGCGCATAAAAGCTTCTTTGTAGGTAATCTTATTTCTAAGTAAAAGGTCTGTTCTAAGGCAATGACTCAGCGGAATATTTTGCTCAAGAAGCAAAAACACTGATTTTCAGCCATAACCCATTGAGAGCAAGCAGAACGAGTTTCCAGTGTAATGACATGTGTACTAAAATATTTGTGTTTGTAATGTACCTACGTGGCAACAGGGCGAAGCGATAACAGAAGGTGGTGTTATTTACGGCAAACGAAGCGCTTAGGAATGCCCTCAACTTGTTTCTGTAACAAAGTTTTTGTTACAGAAAATGTAATTTAAATATAAACTTGGTTCTAACATTACGGATTTGGGGAGTAATATTGTTCCAGCACTTCATTGCCGAGTTTCTAAAACTTCCTCTGAAGGCTGCGGTTTTGTGATCGTGAAAGAACAGTGCAGATCTAACTGAGCGTAACGGCCTTTTATCACAAAGGAAATTAAGTTTTGATATTCAGGCTTTCCAAACTTTATACCAACAAAGACCAGTCCTCCCCGATGCAAAAGGCGACGTGACTCCATGTTTAACAGGGACATGTTATTCAAGAACGGTGTTATGTGGCTACGAGGCGAAATATTGAACCGACAACAAGCATTCTGCACTCTTTGTACAGTTCGCCGCGTTCTTTCAAGTAACCGAGGACCAAAAACTATATCCCCATAATTTAATTGAGAGAAAATCAGCAATTCGCAAAGGACGACACGAGATGCCTCGGACAATTGATTTCTTATTTTGTACAGTAGTTAGACGATAGAAACAAGTTTTTACTAAATTAAGAACATGATTCTCAAATCTAAGATGGATGTCGATGATGATTCCAAGATTCCTTGCTTCTTCTACTCTAATCACTTTAGAATTTTGGATCGTTACGACAGGGTCACCATTAAGCTTGTCAATTTGGGATTTGGTACCCAAGACCATATACTGTGACTTACATCTAGCGTTAACGATGTGTGATAGGTAATATTGTTATACAGGGTGGCGCAAAAGTAATGTCATATTGTGAACTTTTTTTTTGCAAATGGCGTCAAATATCACTGTGCTGTAATGACACCTATTTTGTAAATAGATAGGGAATTAGTTTTGAACAAGCCACGGAGCGATACACACCCGAATAACCACCTTTGGGGCTATTTGAAATTTCGCAACTTTGTAAGTCATCTGGCTCCATATTGGCGATCGATTTCTTCTTCAATATTAGCTTTCAAGACTTCTAAAAATCGTGGTTGTGGTTGTGGTAAACGCGAGATTTGAAAAAGCCTCAAAGGAAAAACATGAGCCCGTTAGTTCTGGCGATCTAGACGGCCAGTTCAAATCTCTATAACGTTTGCAAAACCCCCCTGAGGCTGTGCAGCAGAAGACAAATGTGTCAGAAGTCAAAACCTTTATTTCTTTTGGCATACAAAATAAGCACTGAGACAAAGTCACTCAAAGTCGTAATCAAATAGTATTCCATGAATTGTTATCAAATAAGAAATGAATCAAAAAAATCAATAACTCTTTGTTATTTTTGTATTGATTTAGTCTTCACTTATTTTTTTTGTCCACAAGTGAAAGAAGTTAAAAAGAAACCACTAGCTTATTAATTACTTACTAGCTGCTGCCCGCGGCTTCGCACGCGCTTTTTAAATAACCTATGTACTGACATAGGCTATTTAAAAAGCGCGTAAATGCCAAAATGCGTAAATACCTCCCAAATTCCAAATGTCATTGAGATCCGTTTAGCTGTTTAGGCGTAAAAAGGTTACAGACAGACAGACAGAGTTACATTCGAATTTATAATATTATATTATATTATGGATGTGTCTAATACATGTTTGTTTTATGAGTCTAATACATGTTTGTTATATCAGAATATAACGCTATTTTAGCTTTTTATTTTATACTTAAAATAAATTAAATAAATAAATTCGAAGTAACTCTGTCTATCTGTCTGTTACGTTGGTTACCTGATAGAGGGGTTAAGCTTAGAATGCGACCCCTAAAATACGACCCTTTGGGAATAGACAGAAGAAAAATCCGACGCGAAATTTTCTTGAATAAATTTTGCAAGCACGGAATCCCACAATCCATAAATTTTGTATGTTATGCAAATCTACAATGTCGGGTATAAAAAGAAGTTTCGTCGTGCAGATCGTCGACGACCCTTGCCCCAGTTGTCGGACATACCCACTCCAAGGCTCAAGTGGAGTCGAGCTCGATGTTCTACAAAATAAAGAAAAATGGATGAGATATCTGAAATAAAAACCCGTAAAACTTGCGGTTTTCCCGCAATACAGAGATTTATGGATAACGCTGTTAAATTGCACGATATAAGCAAAATAACGGGCGCATAAACTTATATTAAAGTTGAGGTTTTATTATTCACAGCGAATAAAGTGAACTAAGAAGTCTATCTGGAGACGTATCACACGATCCGTCAGTCGATGCACTTATGCGATGGCCCAGATCGAATGCGCTGGTGATTGGATTGTAACTACACACGATCTAGGAAACGTCATGCTTTGGAGAAAACCTGTACTGACTATGAAACACCTAACTTTTTTTATACCACAGAAGTATCCAGACGAGCTCGCCTGAAGGGAACCGATCACCGCAGCCTGTACACCAGATACGTTACAAGCGTGCCGATCCCGCAAATGCTTTAGAAAGCCCTTTTTGAAACACTCATACATACATATTCATTATAGGTACATCCGTGGGAAAACCTCTGCAATCATCAAGGACAACCTGAGTGTTTGCCGGAGAAGATTTCTCTTTTACCTTACGTTCCGCAAACATAACGGCTCCAATCCAATGAAATGTCTGCTGATGGCAAGCGTTGCGATGGTGGCAGAGAGCCGCAGGCACCACGTCAAAAGTTTCATCCGACACCACCCGTTGTGCAGATAGACGGTAGAACTCAGAGCTATGCGCAAATTTTAATCACAAAACTAGACCGTCAAACATTACGGCATTCAAATTGCTGGCTGTTATGCAGTTCCAAAATAGCAGAGAGAAATTTATCGACTGTGCTAGGTTAGGCAGACGCTGTTATTGTGTAGGCGCGTTCATAGATACCCCTTGATGAGTTCCAAGTCTCGTAATTAAATTAGTTTTGGTTTATGTGTGATACCACTGTCATAGTGAAGTGCTTAATTTAGCAGAATAGGGCCCCAGCTGAACGTAACCACGAGTAAGAAGCGAAACTGAACATATTTTGTTATGTAGGTGTGTTTGCAGTTTATTATTAGCAAGTAGGTATGCATTATAATCTTTACGTCTTTAAAAATGTCTTCTTTTACAGCTGTGTGAACCTGGCAACCGACTTTGAGATATTCATGTTTTTTTGGTCTTATTTGATTGTACCGCGTTTGTACCCGATTGTACCGACAAAATTTTCGTTTGTACCCTGAGGGGGTAAAAGTTACAGGGAGGGGGAGGTTTTTCAATACTCGATTTTGACCTAAGTGAGTAAAATAAATAATATGATATCAGAAAATTTTAAAACTTTGTCAATTGTTGGCAACTCATTTTATAATAAAATCCACTTTTCATCTTATTGCACTCAAATTGAACTCATCCGACTGTTATAAATGGAAAGCTTTGGTGTTGTGAGGGTGGTGGCGACGCCAGGCCGCCTGTGCGTTTATGTTACTGTATTATTTTGTACATACAGCTACGTGAAAGAAAAAAATTAAAAGTATGCCACACGCATGTGAATTGGCTACTTTTATTGTTATTTACAGTAAGAGCTCCTTATTCGCGATTCGCTATTTGCGGGTAAAAAAATTGCGACTCATTTCCTGTATTCACGGACAAATATTTCGCGAACAGAAAATTACTAAGTTTTTTAAACCAGATAATAATTAGTAAGTATTGAAGCCAGATAATAATTAGTAGGTATTGAAAAATCGACTTAAGTTATGTGATTAAATTGATTTTTAGCATGTTCTTTTTTTATTTTGAGTTCTTGGAACGTATCCCCTACATTCCTATACAAATTACCGTTCCTTATCAACGGTTTCTGTATTCTCGGCATATTTACGGAACGTATACCCGCGAATAAGGAGCTTTTACTGTATTATTTAGTAGGGTTATAAATGCAACGAAAGTTTGATTATCCTTGTATTTTTAGGTTCTTTTTAGTGTAATCATTGCATAGAGGCGGTATCACTATAGAACATTCTATAGAGTACTTCGGTGCAGTCTAGGTTTCGTTCGTCCAAGACATGAAAGTTTGTTCTATAAAGAACCTTTATTATGGTTTGTCTACGTTATTTGTTTTGCTAGGGTGAATAGACTATAGTGCGGTAATCGCCACATCACTCGTTTCGCATAACTATGCGAAACTTGTGATCGAGATCGAAAATGACGGATCAGGGATCAAGCGTTTACATTCCGAATAGACTATTTTTCCATCCAGTCGGGAACAAAAACATCACCGTCTCTAGACTGACTTTTGTGTAGGTATTAGCTGAGAAAGTTACAACTTTTTTAGTACTACATATCAATAAATGTATTTTTACTGTTAGCTTTTTTTCGCACTGCTCGTCAAAGACCGGAGTAGTTAGAGGTGTCAATTCAGATGTCTTAAAAACTAAACTAACCTAATTTGACGGTACTAAAAATGTAGCCATCCTTTTTATTTCGATCGTAATTAAAGAGACGGAATTGTTTTGGTCATCTCAAAATAGTTTAGTTTACTTAAGGCGATATCTGAATTCACACTAGTGACAATATTGAAATGCGATTGACATCTGATATAGGGGACGAACCTAACGGGTTTGGTTGTCAAAATAGGACTGAAGTACTTACGGGATCCCCGTGGTAAAAAACTCTAAATACATAAAATAGAAGATTTTTGATTTGGTTCCCCGAACGTGAAAACACGATTGAGAAAAAAAATTATGATAAAAAATAATATTAAAGTGCATTGTTTACCACATAATTTGGTTGAGATCTCAGAAACCCTGTGGTCAATTGAAATGACGTATGTTTTCATTCGTAGGTTATTATTAATTATTTGGTTCCTTGAACCAGTTTCTTCATAAGTTGTAGTTTTCTTGTAAATTTGCAAAAACCTGATTTTTGCGCTTACGCCGTTTTAAAAACGTCTCTATGAACGCGAAATCTTATGCCTATCCTTTTCACAAAATAGCGTGCATTGCGTTCTCTTAAATTAACTTTTCTGGATTCTGTCGCATAGCCGCGCCAGTGAGGACTGGGCTTTAAGACAGATTCAAATAGCGAAGAGGATCGTTCTTAATAGTCATTAGATTCGTTCTAGGCACAGATTGAAACAGGTATATTGAAAGTCCAGTGTGTACGCAGCCCAAGTAAACTCTGTTCTAAACGGCACAGTAATGAGCGTGCGTATACATAATGAATCATTTGTGTTGACTCGTCGGTCACGCTGAGCAAATATGCGAGTGTACGGGACAATTAAACGAGATTTTTATTAGAAAAGGTCATGGTATTGCTTTATGTTAAAATCAGCATTAAGATCTAAAGGTTTCGTTGTTTTTTTCAGCTACTCAGCCTCAAGCTCTGTAGTTGGTAAGGTTTTGAATTAAATGCTGGTATTCTGCGAAGTTTGTTGTCAATTATCAAATCTTTTTGGGCACAATGGCGTTAAATATAGGATGCCTATGTCCAGCAGTGCGCTAATATTGACTGATGATGATAAACAATTTAAAATTTTTTTTTTTTTATTTATTTTGAGTGACAATTATCACAACCATGATAAGCAATCCTAAATCCCTTTGATTTATTGTAGAAAGCTTTGTCGAAAAACAGACGTGGTACCTAGACAGAAATGTCGCAAGCGCCATAAAGCTCTGTGGTCCAATACCGCTACCAAACAGCACAAAAACATGCATTCAAATAATGGGCTTAAACTTGTTATATTTAAATACATTTTACAGTGATAAAATGGCTTCCAACTAGCATCAAACACTCACCTGGTAGCTTCTGTTGCCCGGACTCTCACGAGAACGGTGTCCTCAGGAGCACCACATACACACACATCTAAACTCACTCACATACACACGAATATATAAATATATACATATTTTAAATTTGTACTTACTTTTGAATATTTATAAGCATACATTATTAACATTAAACATAGACATCTATTAATTCATTTAAAATTCCTAGGTACCTATCTAATAGTTTACTGTATTTGTTATTAAAAATTATGTAGCGGAACACCCTGTCTGTGAGGAGGGCGATGGTGTCTGCGACACAGTTTTATTAAAAACTACTGCGGGCATCATCGAATTCCAATAGTTACTGCAACCATGTAATTCGTTACTAAATAAATTACTTAAAAAATTACTTATTCAAACGCGGGCTGTCTATCATCTGATGCCGTCAATATAAAATTCATCTAAACGTTATAAGTTATAGCCCATATTTGAACGCACATTTTTGTGCTGTGCTACAGCGGTACTTTCCAGGTGTGCGACAAGCTTAAATAACTACGGCCCGCGTGGACTCGCTATTGTATGCAATTGATGAGTCACCCTGGCCAAGAAGAAAGAGATAGGCCCTCCTTATTAAAAAAATGTCGTAATAAGGGGGTATAATAAGCTGAACGTTTACCCAGCAGGAGCCAAATATCGTTTCAAATCTTCAATCAGTTTAAGAGCACTACTAATTCTTCTACCTACTTAGCTCATAATTATTCCCGAGTAAAGTTTAAAGAAGTATATTAGTATTATGTTATTTACTTGTAATTTTGCTTTTACGCCTAAAGCGTTTCAGAATTTGTAAGTAAATTTTTTAATCAATTTTAAGTCTTTGAATTGAACCTTAAGGCGCTACCCCGACCCAGAATAGCGCCGCCAACTAGTTTATCTTATAATTACATTAAACAAAAGAAATTTCTAGAATCCATTGGGCAGTTTGTGATACCTATCATAAGCTTTTTTAATGCCTCTGTTTTATTTTGTATAGTTTAGACAAAGACGCGAAAACAGGGTTTGGTGGCGAAAAAGAGCAACTTCGCATCTTTGCGTAAACTATACAAAATAAAACTATTACAGAGGCATTAAAAAAAAGCTTATAATAGATATCACAAACTGCCCAATGGATATTAGAAAATTCATTTGTTTAACGTAATTATAAGATAAACTAGGTGGCGGCGCTATTCTGGGTCGGGGTAGCGCCTTAAACGATGTTTGTGTAATATGGTTTTTAGGTTTAATAATAAATGAAAACTCAATTTCTGTGGGTAAAATATGGCAAATAAAAGTAAGTTATTGTTATTCGGGTGCGTGTGAATAAAATGTATAAAACCTTTTCTCAATGCAAAAGGTTTTTTCGCTGAAAATATATTGTAAACTTATTTCATATGTAGCCTATCACAAGGTTACTTGTTAACCATATGAATTAGATTACAATTTTCAGAAGTTACGTTTCTTGGCAATGGAGCAGCATAGGCTATGCCTACTTTACCCTACAGTAAATCAATCAAGTTAGTCGTCAAGATTTTCACCCAGCCGAAATACGTTGACTGCTGGACAAGCCTCCCTAAATGGGCATTGGAGGGTTGCCATAATTGCCACGGTTGGTAGGTGGTATCAAAGTCAAATAACGTTAATTTCTTTAGTCTTCAAAATAAGCATTATTTTATGTTAATTTTAAAGCCTAAAGAAAAAAGACAAGTCGAATTTTAAACACAATTATTATCAAATAGAAATAAAGTGTTAATTGATACTCCTCTCTTCACTTTTTTGTCAAGTATCAAGGAATTAAAAACTCCTATAGAGCTCAAAACTCAAAGTGCTTTATTTTTCTTGGACACGTCAGAAATGTATAACTGTTACTATTCGTTATGTACTCGTAGGTACCTATGTTCTTGAAAAGTCTTGTATCGAAAGCCAAGATCCACTTCAGGTCACTGCGCCACAGGAGTAAGTGAGTTATGTTGTGTTTTAATCGCAGTAGAGGATAAAGGCATCACTATCCCCTTCTACAATTCACAGTCTAGTGCTTTTGTAGACCGATCCTTGTCGACTAAGACTAGCTCTACGCTTAACGTTCTCTAGAAAATGTATTTACATACTTTATGAAGAAAAATAACTCAGAGTAAACAGGTGATCGGAATGCTGGCTTCTATTTTAGATTAAGAATTAACATGTGTAATCAAATTGTTTAGGCGTGATATTTTTTTGTTTCTATTGTACCATTAGACTAAACATTACAAATAACACACATTTGGTATATCTAAATAGTTTTTTTTAAGTTATACCTCATTTTACAAACTATCACCATGATTTTACCAATCCTCAAGGTTGCCTGGGAGAGATCGCTCTTGAACGATAAGACCGCCAATTGTCGCTTATTCTTAATTATTCTTTTGTAAATTATTTCTAAGTTAAGTGTGCAATAAAGTATTATCTATCTATCTATCTATCTATCTATCTTACTTTACGTGGTTCTCATTTAATTTTTTTTTATGTAACTACAGAATATTTACATGTTAATTTGTTGGTAATTTTATGGAGAATCAGATATATATAAATATTACTAGGTATTCCTACAAAAAGGTCGAGAACTCTGCCAAATATGCGGCACCTGCCAGGCGCACGGTAACAGCGCTTGCAGGTCCTGCCAGGCGCACGGTAACAGCGCTTGCAGGTCCTGCCAGGCGCACGGTAACAGCGCTTGCAGGTCCTGCCAGCCGCGCGGTAACAGCGCTTGCAGGTCCTGCCAGGCGCACGGTAACAGCGCTTGCAGGTCCTGCCAGCCGCGCGGTAGCAGCGCGCACAAGTCCTGCCAAGGGAGAAGCTAGGTCGGTAATTTCTATATTGCTCTTCCATACGGTCCGATCACTGCATAGTTATGCACGTGTATGTTCTGGATAAGTCTTGTATCGATGGCAAAGATCGACCTACCCACCTACCTTGAGCAAATTCATAATTTGAATAAGATAGTACTTATTTTGCAAAAGAATATTGAAACCCATTTCTCAATCCTTTCAAAATCCTCCATTTTTCTATCGGCCATGACACCCCCCGAGCTAAAGGGCAAACAAACATTATTAGTGAGTGTCGGATTTTGGGTTGTAGTCAATGAACACTTAACGAAATTGGCTAACAGTTCTCGTACCTGTAGTTACAAAGGTGGGTTTATATCGCAAACCTTAGAGCGGATTATAATTCTTATGGATTAACCAACCACCATGTCTGTTCCCTTGTTGGGAACGGTTGGAACTACGTCGTGAAACCTTCACCCCGTCTCGTATACTAGCTGTCGAGAACTAGCTGTGCCCCGCAGTGTTACCCGCGTTGATAAAATAAGAAAGAAAGATATTTGAATTATTTAATCATCCCACGGGAACACTGCACTACTCCGGGATCTAAAATCTATGTTTAATCCAGGATGAAAGCTCTCCGGGTACCAAATTTTATCCAATCCGCTCAGCCGTTTAAGCGTGAAGGAGTAACTACACAATTTCGTCTTTATAATAAGTTTGACTGTAATGATGGTAATAACGTTCGTCGCCTAGTTCCTGTTGGACCTACAACCTGTACCTGTTGTACATCATGTCAACCGTCACCCCGCATATAGTGATGGTTGGCACACCATCATATCAAAAGTTTCACCAGCTTTCATACATCCACGACCAAGTCACAATGGCGCGCGGCTGTCAATTTTTAATTGGAGACATTTCCTTTCAGCGCGTTTTCAGGTCACGAATGTTGCATTTGCACAGTAAGCCGTATAGATACTGCTAGTGCGTAGCTCAGCAAGCTTGTAGATATATACACTTTCCTCTACTTCCTTCTACGACAACTCATTTACTGCTGCCCGTGCTGTACAGCTTTGGAACACATTGCCAGTCTCAGTAAGGCGAGCAAAGTCACTACCAATATTCAAGAATATACTAAAGGAACGCTATTGGTCCTGCTGTCACTGACTACACCCTTGTCTCTCTTTATATTATAATTAGAGATTTGTATGTATGTATGTACATATATATGTGTATGTATAAGTATTTAGTTATTTTTGTAAGTTAATGATTTGAATATTGTAATTTGTATAATAGCTACATAATAATGCACACAGATTCCCAGGTTGAATCCAACGATCCTATCCATCCAGGGTTAGATCGGGGGTAGATAGGATAGTGGTAGGTGACAGGATAGGAGGTAGAGATCGCTCTTAAGCGATAAGACCGCCAATTGTCACATTTTTTGTAATTTTTAATTTATTTGTTAATTGCTTCGTAAAGTGTGCAATAAAGAATTTTATATCTATCTAGGGAGGCAATTACTCGATAAAATCGATTGTTTTATTTTTGGGCGGACAGCTGACCGGAAACAAAGGTGTTGATTTTGTTTTTGCATTTAACTTATTTGGCAGCATTAAAATATTGTTTTTCCTTTTTTATGATCGTAATAAAAAAACCCATTTAATGTTCGACCATTTTAAAATGTTGTAATTTTTATATTTCGCCTATTTAAAGAAATTAATCGTCACCACTTTCCACACCATTGTTTACATGAGCAGAAGCATGATTTACGTGTAATTTCGTCTATAGGTAGTAGTCGACGTAAAATATGTATTGGGGTTTTTCACGACCTTTGTATTGTTTTTCGTTACTTTACAAGGCTTTTTGTTCTAGCTCAGGGGGTGGCCAGACAAAGCAACATCAATGGAAAGTACCATCAAAGAGCATTTAGGCTCAGCTGTAAAAAAAACTATAATGTAGGAAGTTATCACAAAAATTCAAAATAACATTTTGCTATTGAAAGATGATTCCTGTAATTTTTGATTTTATTAAAATAATTTATTGTAAAAACAAATTAGAACTAGTATTTACTATTGAAACAATTAAGCTAACTGCAGACTGTTGCAAACAATCTACAGATAGCTCAACTGATCCATATCAATACTGCATAATAATACTGGAAGCGTCCCCATGACACTGGCTGCATTGCATTGATTGTTTGCAACAGTCTGCAGTTAGCTTAATTGTTTCAATTGTAAATACTAGTTCTAATTTGTTTTTATTATTTGATTGTAATTTCTTTGTTAATAAAGGCCATTGCCATTGTTTTAAAAATAAAAATTTTCGGTAAAATTAAGATCTACCTCTATATATTATCTTATATTAAAGCAAACTGATTTATATAAAACAACAAATGTAATAATATTAAACCAAAACTAATATAGTTACGAGACAAAACCTGTCAGGGAGGGTTACTTATTGTTGAACGCCACTGTACCTACTGAATAAGGGAGCCGGTCTAATAAACTTCAAAGACCCTAGGTCCGAGGGGTACCGAGGCTCTCCGGGTTTTTTAAATTTTATCAGAACGTCTGGTCGAAGAGACGCGTGACCCGAGAGCTGGTGGTGGCGCAGAGCATCAGCATCAGCAACATTTTAACGACCGATGTGTCGTGGCGGGCGAATGTCCGCCTACGACGCAGGAGGTTGCGGTATTTTGTATTGCTTGGTATTTTCTATGATGCTGTGTGGATTGTCCAGCGATATTTATTTATTTATACAGCGGGTCAATGCAACCAGCGTCTTGGGGACGCTTTCGACTGGTATTAACATGGATCATATGAGCTGCCTCTAGACTTTTTTCACATCTCAACTGTTTGAAATCTAAATACAAGATTTAATTTGTTTTTTATTTTTTGATTGTGATTTTCTTTGTTGATAAAGTCGTACTTCAAATATAAAATGGTAGGCTTAGATAACAAATGTATGCCTATCAGTTCGCAATAAGTCTCGGTTCGTTGGCCGTTAATTAACATAACGACTGCTAATTAATCTGTGGTTGCTAGATTGTTCGCTTAGCGATAATAAACAATAACCAGCCTGTCAAGGGTGTGGCAGACTGGTTAATGATGGTGTTCAATTATATACGTGGGCTGATTTACGATTTATTGATCGATATATAGATTGCTGTTATTGTATACAACTTAATATACTACCACTATACCGTTTTATAACAGATATAAATTTATGAATTTTTGTATATCTTTTAAATAATTTCTGTAAATAACGAACGAACACGATAAGGAAGAGCCCCCGCTCTTCCTTATCGTGTTCGTTCGTTACTATTTCCCTACTCTAACACAATATATTATGATTATATTATATTATATTAATTTAATTTATTTTTCACATGATTTTATGTTTGACAAAAATGTTTTATCGTAAAAGTTTTTGCTAAATTGTAAGAAATGTAATTAAGGAAGAGCGAAACCTCCTAGTACAAGTATTCTTAACTTAAAAGGAGGTTTCAAAATATTGTAAAGATATGTATGTACTTTGTGAACGAAATAAAAAACATTTGTGTTTGTATTTGTATTTTGTATAACAAAGAAAATTACAATCAAATATTAAAAACAAATTAGAACTTGTATTTACAATTGAAGCAATTAAGCTAACTGCAGACTGTAGCAAACAATCTACAGGTAGCTCAACTGATCCATATCAATACCAGTCGGAAGCGTCCCCAAGACGCTGGTTGTATCCTATCTAGGTATATCTATCGATGAACGTAACTGTAAATATCTTCACATGCTATTCCCAAGGTGTTCAGAACTTAAGGTGTGCAGAAATTTATGAAAGGTTTTGATTAATTTATAATTGTTGGCTGTCACATCAATTCCGCCTGAATAAGATAGGTAATTAAATTTTCTCGAATATTTACGTTCGGTTTTTCCGACGTTTCGGCAGGCGTACACACTGCCACGGGATGTGTCCATATACCGCACTATCACGCAGCTCCAGTACCGGACCAGATGCCAAAAACAGCGCCAGATATAGATAAGTAAATAAATATTGCTAGACAACCCACACCGCATTATCTAGCCTAGTTTTAGTTTGTAGTTATGTTATATGATCTATCAACATTCATCTATTGTTTAACTTGTTACAACGATCTGTTTACGTCACGGGTTAAAATACTTAACGTTCAAGATATTGTAATGAAGAAAAGCCTTAAAACAAACTTCATCTACCAGGAGCCGGAAACTGGCAGCTTGCTTTAAATTTTATTCTATTGTTTTTTAAGAGGACGGAAACACTCGAAGTCCATAAAGGTTTGTACGGTTCTTGTAAAACTTGTGAAAGGCTCTTGTCGTTTTTTCCGGTCTTGCAAATAAGGACTGAATCATATGATGACCTATCTTTTGAAGGTCGACATTTACAAAGCTAAACGAAATCGAGCAAAAATTAAAATTTCATTTGATACAAAAAATACCACCAAACTACGACCCCAAAGTGTACTATGCTAGCATTCAAGAGAGTAAAATTCTACAAATAAACGTATTGAAAGCTGACAAAGTACGAAAAGAATCATATAAAAACAATCACTTTTCACCAAAACTTTTGCCTGCTTAAAGACGTGATCATCACAATATGTATAGTATTGTGATGATACGTATCTAACGGTATAGATTACAATTAGACCAACTACTCGCATTTTGGCGATTGGCTCGCAACTCAAACAAATTATTACTGGCTAGTAATATCTCAAGCACAGGTCTATAACGGTTCCCTAGCAGCCAGCCACAGAGAGCTGGAATTGGGTTAATTTGGCATGAAACGAACATTAATTATCGGACTTGATGGAATACTCCCTTAGGTTGTATCTTCAGCCTTATCGACCTCATTTCCGCAAGATATTTTAGTTGTTTTTCGTTTACATTCATTACAAACCTACGCGTTTCAGTCAAACGAAATCCTGAAAAAGTACTTTACCAGTATGTTACCTACACACAATAAATTCTCTGTCAGACCAATGCTTCGATTCTGGAGACTATATTTTTAAAGACTATATTTTTAAAGTCATGGGGCATCCTAATAATTTTTCAGCGAAAATGTGTGTGATGGTGTCTTATTTGACGACCTAACCACCTAATGATGTTGCAGGTAACAAACACTTCGTTATCGTAGTATTTTTAAATTCAACAGCTCACATACCTACGTCTAGTTTACGTTGAACATTCCTCTCTATTGAGCCCATCTGAAATTCAAATCGAATTCACATTTACAGAATTAGGCCTCTCCTGGAATAATGGAGGGGCATATTATTGGGCCCACGCTGGGCATGTGGGTTGACGATGGCAGTGGAGGAGTTACGTAGACATACACAGATGTACGCTGCTTCCCATCCTCTTAGAACCTCTAACGACATGCACGGGTTTTTGTAGATTCGTATAAAACCGTAGAGTACTCTCAATTTTGTTTCTCAATAAATTAACAGATTTGAAGAATCATTCTACACATAACTGGTAGATGCTCTAGCATTCTAGTGGTGATTCTGACCACTTTTCAAAGATTTTCCTCGATTGTTTTTATTTATGTTGCCGACTTTTTTATTACTATACTAGGTAAAGTGGAAAAAGGGGACTTTAGGTAAATGAAAGACCATCTGTTTTTGTACTAAATTTAGTCATCTGAATCAGGGCCCAGCTTTACAAGGCGCTTCGTTGCCTAGAATAATGAATCGGTCTCTCGCTGAGTCCATTAGGGCCGGGTGCGTTTGTCACGATGTTAAGCTGAACTGAATTAGGGAATGATGACTACCCTAGTTGGGTCCAGATGTAGTTATCTCTTTACGGGGTACTTGAAAAAGGGGCTTCATTTTATTTGGGTTAAAAAGACTCATCCTGTGTTAATTTCAAGGATAAACCTTGAATATTAAACCAAAAATTTTGTAAAGGACTTCATCTTAGATATAAATATTTGAAATTATTTGAAATTAGTCATCCTTTTCCGTCCCGTCTATTAAAAACTCATAAGTATCAAATACTCCGAGAGTACCATTGAATCGATATATATGTATAACATCATGGTTTTATAGATACCAATAGTGAATGATTAGCGGCAAATTACTTTTCCGCTTACTAGCGGAAAAGTAATTTGCCGCAAACGCTTACTTGAACTTACGTTCCGCTAGTGTTTTTTACTTATAACAAGATCCGTCAAGTGCGGGTGTGACTCGTGTGCCGAGGGTTTCGAACGGTTGACAAGTATACCAATCAATATGTACTATAGGTACTAGTTAAAGACTTTGATATTTGATGAATACCAAAAAATTAAAAGTACCTACATTTCAGATGTATCGGTTTGCAAATTTTGGAGTAGGTACAGAGGGTAATAGTAAAATATTCGAGTTTTTTCTAAATATTTCAAAAAGTATAAAACCTACAGAAATTTAAAATACTGTTTTGAGATGTACAAACCGATACCTTTTATTTGATACCTTACTCGGTGAGGTAGCCCCCCTTTTGAAAACTATCCCCCCCTGTTTGACCATTTTTCAAAAAGTTGTCTACTTACAGACTTCTCTATATTTTTTCTGTAAAACGTGTGTGTCTGTTTTCTGTGTTGTGTCTGTAGATCCATATCTACAAACGCTGCATACATTTCAGAAGGACCACTCTGCAAACTTCGGAGATAGGGGGGAATAGGTATTTTTTCGACTTTTTGCAAAATATTTCAAAGAGTAGGAAACAAACAGAAATTTCAAAAATTGTTTTGAGATGTAAAAACCGATACCTTTCATTTGGTAGCCCCCCCCCTTTTGAAGATTACCCCACCCCTTTTCGATCATTATTGAAAAAGTGGTCTACTTACAGCCTTCTCTTTATTTTTCCTGTAAAATATAGATCCATATCTACAAACGCTACATTCATTTCAGATGAATCGCTCTGCCTACTGTAAATATGTGGTCAGCTCAAACAATAAATCCTTAAATTCCGATTGCTATTATAGCGTAAATTATTCCTAAACATCCCTACAGAAATTTCAAGTGATACCTTTCATTTGATAATCCACTTGATATTGTAGGTCTCTTTTAAAATTTCGACATCACAATTTGAACTGAACATTTTCATTTTCATTTTACACTTTATTTTTTTATATTCTATATAGGCGCACGAAATGTATTATTATATTAAATTTCACGTTATTTGCTTATTGCATTACACGGAAAAAAGGATAGAAAAAGCGATGCCATAAGGGCTTCGAAACCGATACCTATACGATCTTCGAAACCCTAAAACCTAAAAATAATCTCGTGGACAACGTGAACCGACAGCCTTATCATAAAAAAAGTGTTAAATAAAATTGAAAGTATCATTTCTATCAACATTACATTAATTATGTGACAACTCTACGTGAAATAATTCGATAGAAGTAAATATTGTACTTCTATCAGATGTTTTAAAATTTCCTATGATTCTTTCGTAAAATTGTTAAGTTTAACGTAATTTTTAGGTAACGTAACTTCTTAACAAATATAAGCAAAGTAATAAAAAAAGAAGTTATATCTTTTCAATTAAAATAAAACCTTACCTTTTTTCATCCATAAGACTGTTTAAACAAAAATCTCGTATTTCACTCACGAAAACTTGAGTTATTAACAGAAGGGTGAGATAAGACCCTTTTTACATATCTGTTCACCCGCAAGTTAAATATGTAGAGATATGAGAATTAATCTTTGCTGTCACTGGCTCAAATGTCACCCTGATGGTTCACTTGGACCTTCAAATGTCACCCTGATGGGTCTCTTGGACTTACAAAGTTGATTATGGTGGGTTATTTTGAAGTATGCATGCAGAAAAAGTTCCCCGTGCCTCATCGGAAATCAAGTTAAGGTGGTTGGACACGCATGGAAAAAATCAGGTATATACTATTTTCAAGGTTCAAATGGCTTACAATATGCGTAAAACTTCTTATCTGATATCTATAATATCCAATACGGCATTAAAATTTGGAGGGCCAGCGTAGACGCATAAGACCTGTTCATCAGCCAGAAAAATTGCATTGGTATCCTAGTAAATATAAGAATACTCGTACCAGCCTCTTGTAAACCACACTCCCGCGCGATTTGAATCTTGACATTAACTTCTATTTAAATCCTAGAAATAAGTAAATTTCTAAGAAAGTATCCACATTTATTTCAAAAAATAAATAAGCAAGCACGTCTTTATCAAAGTACGTATAAACATAATCTCGTGATACCTGCATCAAAATTAAAAATACATCTATCTTGTCCACACTCAATGTCATATAATAAAATTCCAGACAAGATTAAAACCAAAGGAAATAACAATATTTTTGAAATTAGAATAAAAAAGATGACAAAATTAGCTATGTCTCAGCATGAGTTGGATGACTAGCAAGCTAGCATCCAACGCTGGTCTTCCGAGCCACTTGTTGGCGTTACGAATAAATTACTGACATTAATACAATTAAGCCAAAAAACTTATAAAGAAATCAATAAAATACAAATCATATAGGTACGCATACACAATAAAATGCTACTTACCAAATAAAAGGAAGTACTTGAAAAAAAACGGTTTTACAAGTGCTATTTATCAACTATAGTAGGTACTCTACCGCGGTTTCAACTGTGTCTGTCGCCCCAGTCGGGGGAAGGAAACGTGACGGATGAATGGGGTCGGCGAGTGTGTGAAATGGTGGGCTCGCAGGCTATGTATGGGAGGAAGAGGCGACGCCAGTCGAGCCGTGGTAGGTTAAAATGTTCCCGAGGTTCGGCGAAAATAGCGAGAGAGGGGTCACCGGAGAGGTTTTAGTGGGTATTGCGTCCTTATCAGGACGTCGAGTCCCACATAATTCTGCCCCCCCCAGACCAGTCTATTCGTAAACGAATTTTCTAGGCCGAGAAAAAAAAAGGTACATACTCTACACTAGGTACCCTAGTTCAACTCACTCATCACTCACTATAATACATTTGTGTCCTGCCTTACACTTTTCTGCTCCTTCTGATGTGATGTGTAAATGTAAGCTTTGTTATTCATACAAACACATGGGCTACACTTGTACCTATTACTCTTCAGCGTGTAGGAGTGACCACGTTAGCCCTCGTGTGTGCCATTACCTTAAATAATTGCGTTTGTTAGCCCTTCGGGAAATCACAAACCATTCCATTGCTTGGCCCTGGAATAATCGCCACCTTAACGCCTTTCGTAACGAGTTTTGCATAATAATATGATATTGAAAATCATTATCCGCATCAGTCAACGTGGATGCGTTTGTGAATGATTCAGACTATTTCCAGGGATTTATGATGTGGATAGAGATTTCGGACTAGCCAACAGCAATACCAGCCTGTAACAGTCCACAGTTGGACCTAGGCATGCCCTAATAAACGTGTTATTGGTTTTTATTACAGATATAGTTTACCATAATTCCCACGAATTCCAAAAGTAAATCCAAAATCCCATAAAATCCCCAACCCGCATGCTAGGCATGCAGATTGGGGATTATGGATTTGCTTTTTTCAGTTTCAGTTACAGTTTTCCTAATAACCTTGAGCTTGTATCTTGATATCCAGATGACATATTTATGGCTCCTTTTCAAGAACAAATCAAAATATATATTATATAAACCATATCTGAAAACTCATTCCCGACCACTCACACAAAATAAGCAACAAAATACAAAATACTACAATTTAATCAGATCAAAATTATTCTGTGACCCTAACAAAAGACAGTAAAAAGAAATAAATTACAAAAAATAATTAACAAAACACGGTAAGTTTTTAGTTCCTGATTAAACTATCTCCGTTCCAAAATACGCCCCAAATCATAAAACAATAAACACTGGAAACGTGTTCCTAATAACGGCGCTTTTAAAGCAATCAATATTGGCAACTTAAACTGAATTATGAACAATCGGCGACAATTTTCATTAGAGAAAGTTTGTCCTCAGTCTTTCAGTCAGACTGCTGAATAAATTAGTGTTTGATGGCTGTACGGAGCGGTGCAAATTATTAACGCTTTCAGAGAGCTTTTATTGCCAGCTTATGAAGTTCTGACTGCATAATTTACCTTCTTTTTGGCTTCTATTTATAGTGGAACTATCGAAAAGTTACAAGTAACGAGCTTATAAGGTCTAAATAGAAATTTTACGAGGAACCATCATAATTCACGTAACATTTGAAAGGCCGTTTTTCTTAAAGCATCTTGATCAAGTTAGTTTTCAAACAAAATAAGTAGATCCAAATCTGTTCATCCGTTTATAAGCGAGGCTACAGACAGACACACAAACGACACCTCTCATTTTGACCTGTCTATGAGCTTATTTTGTAAGCCTAAAGAAACAAAAGTTTTTTTATTTGGGTTTGCTTGTCAGGGGATGAAATCTTTTTTCTCCTTTTTACACAAAAATGGTTATTGGTTCGCAGATTATTGGTATTTTTAGTTCAAAGTAAGAACAAAAAATGTAGCTTTCCTTCGATTTCACAACCTTTCGGTATAGCGTTCAATCGAAATCGTGATCTTATTCCACCATTTTTCGAAGTTATGTGCATTAGGTATTCCATTATGCAGCCTAATGTGCTTTCTATATTTCGCTAAGCGGTTTCCTGTTCATTCTGGATACCTGGTATTTCGACTTCGGTATTTCGTAGTACCTACCTACAGTCATATCTTTACTCTTCTTAGTACGAGTATGTATTATGTTGTAGCATAATTATAATTTCCCCGAGGTTATATTACAATACTTTACGTTAAACAAAATAAAGTTAATCTTCCTAATGACGTGTAAGCGCATACCTCAATGAAACGAAAACCTTATATCGGCACACAGTGGCGTCAATGCCGCAAATACAGGGTGTTTTGCTAGCTCTGCGGTTTGCACATTGTGTGGGGAACCTTCACTTTAAAGAATGCCACAATAGCATTGCACCTATGCGGTATGCGGTATAGAGCCTGGTGTTGTGGCTTTGCTTTTCCAATCAACATTAAATGTAAATACTTGACTTCTATTACTATCAATACATATAGGGGTTTAATAACAATAAATTTTGTGTCTGTGTCAGTGTGCATCGTGGCTTCCAATCGGATGAACCGATTTTGAAGGTTTAAAAGGGAACTTCATCAGCATGTCCATAATGGTGGTGTAATTCGGTGCAAACGTTTAAATATTATGATGGTCCAAGTAGTAGATTAGCTACTAAATAAGAGCGACTATGACTGTTTAACAATATTTTTAATCTTTTTTACGGTAGGTTAAGCTATTTTATAAGTTTACACAGTGTTTTTAGTTATAATTAAGTACTGTAAATTTGACATCACCATGTGTTCCAATGTTTCTTCCCATGGTGCAATAAATAAACTGAAGCTGAAACAATTAAAAGGCGTCGTTACAGAAAAATAAGTTGGAGTCATTTTATTATGGAACATATTCGACAAATAGGTACGTTGCAAGTAAATATTGTCAAAATGAGACCGTTTGTAGAGGTTTTTGTAGAAGTAAATATTTTATGTCCGACAATACTATTGCCGGAAAACCCCTAACAAGTGGAGTTGGGCTTTTATTAACTGACTTCAAAAAGGAGGAGGTTCTCAGTTCATCTGTATGTTTTTTTTTTTATTTTGGTTAAGCGATTTACTGATTCTTTCACTACTTTAAAGAGAATGATCACGAGGTGGTCACATAAAAACTACATATATTCACGAGGGATTAGTATTTATCCCGTTAAACTTAAAAAGCAACATAATATTTTTGGAGAATCACGACAGTTATGGTGATATCTGCGCCAATTGTTGATAGATTTTGATGATTCTTTCGTTGTTGTATAAAAATTGATTTTGACGTGGTCTCCTATAAGTTTGGCTATCGAGGAATTGCTTTGTGTGCCGTGTGCCGTAAAACATAGGTTTGTATAAATTCTTCAGAATAAGATAATTTCATTATCACCTAATTAATGTTTTCCATGGCAACGGGCGTCAACAGTCTCCGGTAGGTATTATATTCTATGTGGCATGAAACTAAATTAGACTTGAATTATAACTAGATGTCGCCAGTGCAAATAAATTTTTTGCACGTGAACATTAGACTTTCGGTCAGGGAAAGTAAGGGTGATTGCGTTCGTCCGAGACATAGATGATTATTATCTAGGTACCTACCGGAATTTGAATTCGGTTTATCGTTTTTTTAAACACGCCAAATTATTGTACAACAATACAAAATTGTATTGTACAACACGAGAACGCTCAAATTCTATTGATAGAACATAATAGGATCTCCTGTGGATTTTCTCACGTACCGTTGCGCCCAGTTCAGTTCAATGATTCATTGCAATTCTAAATATTATTTTATATATATTTTGTTCAAGTGAATTCAAGTTGTTTACAAACAAATACGAGTAGATCTTATAAACTAAAACAATTATACTAGTATGATTGTTTTAGTTTACAGAATACTTTAAAGGATAGGCTTAAACGAAGCCTTACATTGTAGAGTTAGTAGAAGGGTTAAGGTGATTTACAAATATGTACACAACGTGACGTAGAATATTATGAAAAGCCACATCTCACTCAAAAAAATACAAGAATGAAACGTCTAAACTGATTTATATGTTTAAGGTATCATTGGATTCGTCTGGCTGTACAAAACAGCGTTTATCATTGATGTCCGAAACATCAGTAAAGAAAATATTAAAATTAAAATGTGACATTTCGGACAAAGTGTCCGAAATATCGGCAAGCCAAATTCTGGGGCCTAATTTGTCACTGCGTGTTTAAACGTGTCTCTAGACACGTAGAGCAAATATTTGATGGATGACCAAAGAAGAGCATCGCATGGCTTGGCAGACAGCATGGTTAATGTTTGATAGCTTTAACGAGAAGTATCGCGTGCGGCTAGATTTTTTTTACTAACTATTACTTATAGAAAACTATTAGAGCTATAAAAATAGATAGATAGATAATTCTTTATTGTACCACACAAAGAAAGAAAACAATACAGAAATAGATGCTACGAGTAGACGAAGTACAAAGGCGGCCTTATCGCTATGAGCGATCTCTTCCAGGCAACCTTGGGATGGACTGAACATGTAAGAACAAAATAGATGGTGGCACTCAAAGAATAAAAGAAAACAATAGTATTTAAACTACATACTATAATAGGGACCTACAAACATTATAATAAACTTACTTAAACATAAAATTTAGGTTTTCTAACTTTTACAAGGATAGATAATGCTGATGAAGCAGTTTTTTAAAGATAGGGAGTGATTTGGCACGTCTGATGTCCAGGGGCAGAGCATTCCATAGACGGGTAGCTGTGAAAGATTTGTCTTAGAAAGTGGTAGTGTGGGCAGGGACTTTTAAGATAAGGGTTTCAGAGGAACGCAAAGAGAGAGAGTGAGAGTTAGAAAGAAGTACAAAGCGCTCCTTGAGATAGGAAGGGCTGGGAGAATAGAGCAATATACTGTACAAGAGAGATAGTATGTGAGTATTCCTGCGAAGTAAAAATAATTTCCTTCTCCATCTCCACGCACCAGTCTGTACCACAGTGAAAAAAACCTCCAAAAGCTTAACGGTTTCTTTCACAAAATAAAACTGAAACTGTCTTACTTCTAAAATCGAGCAGCTTACTTTATGAAGGTTTTTCAGGTTAAAACCTTTGTCTGAAAGATTTTACTTTTATTACTTCATTTACTCGTCTCATAGTTTTTCATTGCAAATACGTGACCAAAATACAGAAAAAGTAATTTTGGAGGTAACTCAACGCAGGCTTTTGTTCGTATCGTAAACGAGACGGCTGACCGTATAAATCATCATAATACAGACATTGAAAGGTGTTGGCTTGGACCTTAGGGTATGGACATATTTATCTAAAATACCGATTTACTTTTTTCGTACTGTTGTTGTTGATAGAAATGCTCCTGAGGCAGCTTTACGTACTTGTTTTTTCTTTTATATTTTTTTTTCTTTTTTTTTCTTTATTTCTTTATCTAGGACAAAATTAGAAAAAAATGATCATGAAAAATGCATGGTTTTCGTATGTACAGGAGTGTTCATAGCCTTACCGGACGGAAAATCTTGAAACCTTTTCAAACAAAAGGTCAAGATGGAAGGTACGTAAAAAATACGACTACAGAGTGACGTGTATTTTTATTTATTTATTCTACCGTAGGTACACCTGTTACACTTGATGTCGTTACCCTCTATATAAATTATATTATAACAATCACACAAACTTTTGACATAGTAAACACCATAAGGGATTGTTCAACGAAAAAAAAAAAACAGACAGACATGACTCTTCTACAAATTCATTAAAGATAATTGGTCAGCCTAAAATGAATAATAAATAAATAAAAAGGTATGTAAAATTATGCTGTTGTACAAGAGCATTGTCAAACTATACTAAGACATTACTCTTAGTATAGTTTGTTCTCTTTAACATTACATAATAACCAAGAAAATAATAATAAAATAATGCCAAAAGTAAAATTATTTAGATTCATAATGTAAATAAAGCTGCTGTCTAAAAGCATTGTCAAGTAAACTAAAACAAAAATGAATACATGCAATAAATATAGAATCATTATAAAACAATGTCAAAGTAGCAATGAAGAACCCAGACAAGACCCCTTTTGATTTTGAAAATCGCTACGAGTATGAAAGTTAATATTATCGCCAAAGAGGAATATTTGAAAATTTTTCATTACAATTTTAATTATAATATCTACCTATATCCCCTGTTCCTGTTCCTGCAAATAGTAGGAATACTAAAAGATATGCGGAATATACCAAAATAAAACGATTCCTGTAAAATAAATAACGTCAATTATTATTTTCAAGAACTTTTTTAATTTTATATGATCCTATTCAATTATTCTATTATTCAAAATATAACACAATTCTTGTGTTATTATTTTGTTAAGAAAAACAGATTAAGGTATTACCTACTCCTACAACTCCGCACAAACAACGTTATTTATTTTAATTTAAAAAAGTTATACGGTACTTATTGCATTTGTTTTTGAGGGCCGTATAATTTTTTTAATTCGTCTAATAATTTAAAAGATGTTTTTACAGTAAGAAACTACTTATAAGAAGTTGAAACTAAAATGTACAGCAAATATTGCCTGGATTGTCTTTGGTCGCTTCTAAGCGATAAGCCGCCTATTATATTTGTGTCTTTTATATTGTCTATACAATTTCTTTGGTTTACATATAATTAGAGTGGTTGTATTTGTATTATAAATATTATTTGTAGCTGTGATAATTACCAGAGTCGATGGATGTACAGAATGGTAACGTAAGAGTTTTGTTGAGGCCTAAAAAGTAGAATTTCATTTACGAAGGTAAAATTCAAGGTCTGAATACAAGACAATAATGGCCCGCATGCCAGTATTTTCGTCTTTCCGGCCCACAAACTTCAGAACACCAAACCGTAGCCTGCACACGCCAGATTGGGCGTATTTGGGAGCGATTCTCTCTAAGCCGCGTTCGTGACACGCTCACGTTGCATTCCAAATATTATGGTTACGCTCGTCTATGCGCTTATTAGCCCGAATTCCCTTAGAATATTTAGCAAATATTCTAAGCGAATTCTGGATGCGATCAGAATGGATTCGACCTTTTTGAACTAAAATTACTTACTTACATTTCGTCTGCAAACTGGTAGCCCTGATTGGATTGGATTTAGGAAAATATTTTAGAACTCCGATAGTTCTTGACTGATTTTCGCTTTTCTTTTGTTATATATTTGTGAAAATTGTACTTATACCTGTTGATTAGAATCTGTAAAAATGTTGGCATCGGAGCTTACAAGTACTCACCGTGTTTTACATATAGGTATTTCAATAAAAATAAACGGTTATAAAACCTGACGTCCAAATTGCGTGTTTCTATCACATTCTAAACAATAGCAAACCCACCTACATTTTAGCGGAGTTTAGCATTCTGTCCCTATGCTTTTGAATGGACGCGAAATTCACAGCAATTAATTTTTCAAGAGTCGTTAATTTTTTTGAACAAGTGAATGGGTTGTTTATTTTTTGGTTAAATATTTGGGTTCAGATATCGAGCGTCGTATTTTTTATCTCTAATTTGATTTTAATACCTATCGATGTCTTACAGAACTGTGGGGAGAGTTTTATTTTAGCCTTAAAATTGAGAAGGTACTTCTATAATATCTATGATTATAGTTTTTAGATATTTCAAAGCCGAGCTATGTAGCTAGCGAGTTCTATCTAAGTGTAACACAATAATATATTTTTGGTTTTACGTAGCCTGACAGCTATGCGGGTTGCAGATCGGAAGCTATGTAAAACTTAGGTTATGCTTAGCTGAGTGAGTCGATGGCATTGTACCTACATGTCAGTGGGTGGCACAAACTCCGTGAGGCCTATGCCTAGCTGTGGGTAAAATCCTAGCTAGCATAGATGATAAATCTTAGTTAGCATAGCTAACAATGTTTTTCACACATTTGTGCACTAAAACCTATGCAAAGTAAGCATGGTGTGAAAAACGCTGTGTCAGCTATCTGAGGTAAGCTAAACTGAGCTAGCTTATCCGTCGGTCAGTAACCCGGGTAAGACACCTGGATAAAAATTATCCGTGGTCCTTCCAGTTGCAATTATTCTCATCAAGGGAACAACGGGTAAAAGCAACTAAAGACAAAAATACATTTCAATGCGAAAAAGAATTGAGTTAACGAGTAGATAAATTTAGATACGCATGGTCAAGCATTGCAAATTATGTGAACAAATCCGAACAAAACAAACCGCGAAGCGTGAGTCAACTCGCATACGCACCATAAATATCAGGCAACTTTTTCAAAGAACATCAATTTTCCACTTGTTCGGAGACCTTTTATATTTTCAACTTTATTATGTTTATAGTATATATATTTTTTTTAATCTTATTCTTTATTGAAAAAAAAAATTACAATTCAATAATAAAACAAATTAGAACTAGTATTTACAATTGAAACAATTAAGCTAACTGCAGACCGTTGCAAACAATCTACAGGTAGCTCAACTGATCCATATCAATACCAGTCGGAAGCGTCCCCAAGACGCTGGCTGCATTGCCCCGCTGTATGGCAATGCTGATGCGCTGCGCCAGATACCCACCAGCTCTCGGGTCGCGTCGCGTCGACCAGACGCTCAGACAACTTTTTAAAAACCCACAGAGCCTCGGTACCTCACGGACCTAGGGTCTCGACCCCAAAGGTATTTATTATTACAATTAAAGTGTTACTTATTTATAGAAAGTTTCACGTGTTTACCTACCTATTGTGGTTCAAGAGATACAGACAAACGAAGAGCAAAAATAGCCAAAAAAAATTACGTGTTTTGTATGGGCAGCCCCTTTAACTTGAATGTTTATTAAATGTTTATTATTTGTTGTTTCAGCGACAAGAGAAATACACATTCTCTGAAAATGTAAACTGTCTACCTCTTACGGTTCATGAGATAGAGCCCTGTGACAGACGGACGGACGGACAAACAGCGGAGGCTTAGTTCAATTTTCACCCTTTAGGTACGAAACCCTAAAAAACTAAAATTCACATGCTTGGTGTCGAGATAAAAATATCACGTTAACAATATTTATTGAAGAAATTATCAATCAACAAGGTAAATTAAAAATCAACAACAAGAAAGTTAATTTTAGGAAGTTCCTATTGCAGGATATATATATTAATAATATTAATTCGAAAGTAACTCTGTCTGTCTGTTACCTTTTCACGCCTGAACGGCTTATAATGAAATTTGGCAGGGAGGTAATTGTATACCGGTGACTATATACGTATGTATATGTATACGGTACTTGGAAAGCGCGTGCGAAGCCGCGGGCAGCAGCTAATATTATATATACTGATATATAATCTTTGTAGATAATTAAAAAATCCATAAAAGCTTTTCTGGGTCAGCTTTTCTACATCCTTCAACAACGCTTTATTAAATACATATGTGTAGACTGTGTAAGAACAAAGTCTACACACATTTAACAAAGCGTATGATATTATTCGATATTGGTTCGCTTATATGTATCTTAATGTAGAAAATTAGGACATTTTACTGTAGAGTTTCAAATACCCGTCGGAAGGATAGGTACGAGTAAATACATGGGAAATTACTGTATCAGGGGAAATTACGCTTATTATCTGAGTGCTTTTTCATGTTCCGTCTAAATACAGTTAATTTTTCAATAAAATTAGGGTGAGAGTTTGATCAATAAAAAAATAAAAAACTAGCTCTTTCCCGCGGCTTCGCTCACGCTTTTCCGGAATAAAAAGTAGCATAATGTGCGTCCCCGGGATACCGTCTGCTTCCTTGCAAAATTTAATTAAGATCTTTTCTGCCGTTAAGACGTGAAAAGGCCACAGACAGACAAACAAAGAGAGATACTTTCGAATTTATAATAGTAAAACGATTCGAAAGTATCTACTTTCGAATTTATAATAGTAAAACTGGTTATGGGTAATTATAACACTGTAGTATCTAAAAGCTAAAAGTCGAACAAGAATCCACTTTTAGTTCCTAATTAAGCTTGCAAGGCATGCCTAGAACTTTTTAATAGCTTGTTCAAGGTGGGTAAAAACTCTTAAAGGCTTTGTTACTTCAAAAACAAGGATTTTGTCTTTAAATATCTTCCAGATAGTAGGTCTTGGAAAGTCAACGCCTGGAAAAGCAGAGAAAACTCTTATCCTTTTATAAGTTAATTAAAATTAAAAGAAAATCTTTGAAAAAATCTTAATAGGTATCAATTTCCAAAAAAAACTCAGTTTGGTAAGTTGACTCATTACATTAATAAATCATAATTTTTGGACATAAACTAAATCACAGTTCCTGTTTAAAAGGTTTTTCAATAAAAATTTACTTCGTTTACTGGATAATTAATTTCGATTTCAAAGGAAGGCATTTTCATTAAATTATTTCAATTATGTTGGGTGAAATATCATTTTTACGAATATTTTATTTGTGTGACTAAAAGATAAGAGGGAAAGACTAAGCCGAATATTTTTTTATTCCATAAAATGTGAAAAATGGGGCCAAATCATTTCACACCTGAGAACTTCGAATTTCCAGTTCAATAGTCCAGTTCCATGCTTGTTTTTCGGTGGTATGTTTATTTTCATGCCGAACACCTTTTGCATTTATCTTGACTGGTTTTCAGTGGAAAATAGTAAACTATATTCGTTTCGTTCACTCTTACGGTACTTCCTGAAAATACTCGTATCATGAGCTTTTTCAATCATGCATCAGCGAACCGTCGTCAGTTCGCGGTGTGGCGGCAAGAAGAGCGGCCGTCTTGCTCTGCCGCCCAAAAATAACTTAACGCGAGATTCGATTAACAAATTATATGGAAACAGGATTATTTTTACGTTAGTAACTCTCAGTGTACCAACAGCCAATAACCCATTAATCTCTCGGATTGTTTATGTTTTTGTCGTACTCAAGTGTGTGTAAGTGGTGAATTGAAGTATTTTGGTCTTTAGTTCCGTGGTAACACATTAAACCGTAGTAAACATTTTTTTCCATTAAGCCTAACCCTCAACTCTGAACACCCTTTGGTCCAATTCTGTGACATATAGCCTAGCAACTACAATATCAATTTTCCATATCCTTAGCAACTGTAAATATTTTAGAGAAGTGTACTGGTGGTTAGTGGACCAAAGTTTTCGACTATTCTTAGATGCAAAGAGATGGAAAGTGTAATGTTGTGTAGTTCTGCAAACATATCTATAGAAACCGACATATACGTCACGTGAGCAGACGACAACGAAGCCTTAATTGACATCGATTTTCAGACAAAGAAGGTAAGTTACGAGCTCGTTAATAGTTTTTGTTTAGTAACGAGTATTCCAATCTACATGACAAGAATAATTGCTTCAAGCGTTGGAGGCGATTTAATTATCTTTAAGTTATTAATCGGTTTCTCTTATTAATAATGTGTTTTGTCCTGTAAAGCTTTCAAATCTATTTAAGGATTTTTATGTGCACGAGTTTTTATTTACTGACCGATTTATGCTTCATAAAAATCCCGTAGTAAAATCTGTATCATATTATATCTTAAATCATATATTGGTAACAGTAGGTAGTAAAGTACTTTGGTATAATTTTTAACAAAAACGATAAACTAATAAATAATCAAACTTACCGACTTCAGTGATAGGTTTATGAAGTGTCTATTACTTTAATAACAGATACCATTGTCATAGTGAAGAGATTTGTTAGCTGAATTTGACTCCGGTTTCCTACGTCTACGTTAAAAAGTAGGTTTTATACCTATTCATTCACATGTTCTACAAACCACTCGAACAACACGAACATTCTATAAATGTTACTAGTAAATGCCAAGGACCGTCTACCATTTGGAAGGTGGAATAAAAAATGGTAGGCGGGTAGTCGCGCGCGGCTTTGCACACTTTTGACTGGATAAAAGGCCGTTTTTATCCTTTTTCAGGATACTAAATTATCATTTAGTAATACATTGCATGGGTTTGCAGGAGAAGATACCAGCAAAGAGAGGGATATAAGAGTCGAACTTTTGCTATGGTTGCCTCTTATAAATGTTCGGTTCCTTATACAACTTGTTTAATATGCTATGTTATCTACCGTCACCATCCTCAACAAGAACCCGCCGTTGGGCATATACCATGTTTGCTATTCACCTCGGTCCTGTGCCAGTCTATGTAAGTTACTTAGTAATCATTAAAAATAATTAATATCCAGAAAAAATGAAAAGCTGTAGGCGTAACAAAAATTAAATGGTCTCTATTGTTTTATTCAAGACATCTTAGTATCTAGACAATTTTTTGAACGGTGGAAATACTATTAGTTTGTGTATTAATTTTAAGTCCCAATTTAAATTTTTAGTGTTTAATCTGTTTTTCCCTTAATAAAAACAAAACACAACAAAACCACTATCTCCTACATAACTGACCGCTTACACTGTATCTTCCTGGTCACGTTATGTAGGGTTGTACCGCAAGTAGATACCTCCAGGCAACTTACATATACTGTAATAAGGTCATCTATTTCACTTTATACACAATAAATGTTGCTCCCTCCTTTTCACTTCGTAATTCTTTAGCTTTTGATTGATTGGTTTTATACACTTCTGATTCTGTATCTAAAATGTATGAGGGCTTCTATTAAATAAGCAAAAACTTATTATTTAAAAGAAAAAATAATCCTTTTAACCCGGCCTGCGGCGCGGTACAAAAAAATACGTTCAGCCCGCAAAAGGGTTTAACCCTGTTAAACACTTGTTTTTGTTTGTTGTATTGTTGTACTTTCTGTAAACGCATAGCTTACCAGCTTTGTGTTAACAAAACGTTTTTCTTAAGAATTGTATAAGAGTCATGATCAATATCTATATGAAAGTAAATGTACCACAGCTCTTCCTTTTATTGCCGGGACGTTCAAAATTCACGCAAAATACACATTTTTATTCTGATGTTCAGCTCTTCAGATCCCCCGGGTAAGATATCAGTTGTAAGTTTTATACAAGGGCATGAATAATTTGAATTCAGATGGTTTATAAGATATCTAGCTTTTGCCAGCGGCTTCACAGGCATTTTTCCGGGATAAAAAGTAATTCGTGCCCTTCTTCCGAATTCCATTAAAAACATTTATGATTTATATTAATTAAAAAAATACTTGTCTATTAAAAATTCGTCTCCATTTTGGTTAGAATTATTCTAAAAACAAGATTCGACAAGTGCGAGTGTGACTCGCGTGCCGAGGGTTTCGAACGGATGTCAAGTATACCAATATGTACTAGGTACTGGTAAGAGACTTTGCTATTTGATGAATACCAAAAAATTAAAGTACATTTCAGATGTATCGGTTTGCAAACTTCAGAGTAGGTATAGAGGGTAATAGTAAAATTTTCGTCTTTTTTCAGAATATTTCAAAAAGTATAAAACGTACAGAAATTTTTGAAAATTATCCTCCCGTTTTTTGACCATTATTCAAAAAGTGTTCTACTTACAGACTTCTCTATATTTTTCCTGTAAAATATAGATCCATATCTACAATAATAAATATATGTATGATAAATGTATAATAAATATATACATATCTACATAAATGCGATCCATCTTTCAGATGGATCGCATTTATGATTTACCTCTATATTCATCAAAAAATACTTGTTTATTAAAAAATCGTCTCCATTTTGGTTACAATTATTGTAAAAAAAAAACTGTCTGTGGATACGCAATATGATTTAAAGAAAAAAATATATATTGTGCGCAAAACTGCTAGCTACTCGTATATTATTACATACAATACCACTACTATACATGTCATATATGTACCTGTGGAGCGCAGAATTTAGCGCGCTGGCTTTCACAATAGGTCTAGCATGGCCGCAGTGATATGAAAGTAACAAAAACCCTAAATTGTATGACGTTGGGAAATGTCATTGTAACAGTATGTTGTCCAATCCATTGTCTGAAGACTTACTAGCCAGGGGGCGCTGTAAGTCACGTTTTTTAAGATAATGTGTGTTTACTGTGTTTGTGAGTGTTTGGTAAGTAGCACTTGCTTATGAGCAGAGAGCAGCTGGTGTTCTGCTGATGCACCAGAACCTCAGCGTGGGGAACTCAGCCAAGATAAACACATAGGTGATGATGATTTCCTCTTAGCTGAATCTTCGGCCGGCGGCTAGTCGCAACGGAGGAGGCTAGCCAGGTGCACAGGACGTATTATAGTGCCCAAATATAAATTAACATTTCTGTTTCAACCGTTCCTCTTAGTCGGGGGTTTTACTAAAATGTTTAATTCTTTTTCGATTACAAAATATCCGTCGTCGTGGGTTTTGCAAAATGTTTATTTTGTTGTTACAAATAACCTTTTGGTATCGAATGTAGATCAATGACGTCAGCATGTCCGTCACGTCATATCGTGCCATTAATACAAGTTTAGTTGGTAACTACTTAATACAACGTTATAGATTCATCAATGTTTTTACATAAGTAACTTTTATACTAAAATAAATATTTATCTAATTATGAAGTTACTTATGTAACAAAAGTAATAATTGTCATAATTATCCGATTCGAAGTCTGTGTAGCTAC
The DNA here is from genome assembly GCA_963662085.1 of Eupithecia inturbata. NCBI lineage: Eukaryota > Metazoa > Arthropoda > Insecta > Lepidoptera > Geometridae > Eupithecia > Eupithecia inturbata. Next base: position 2,579,813 of record OY759194.1, on the reverse strand, counting down.
ATTTGGCTTCACAAGTCGCCCAGTATCTTACAATGCTGACGGTAGATGTACCTATCAGTATTTTTGTGAAGCAAGCTCGCGTGTGTAATCTTATTTTAGGTATTATTAAGATAAATGGAAGAGTGAGGATCACCACTCGGTTTTATGGCGTTTATTATTTTGAGGACCTTAGCGATTTATTATGTTAGCGAAACGCTAGGCTTGTTAGATGTGTTCAAAATTTAAAAATAAACGGAAAATCGGATAATCGGATTTTGTTTGACGAGTGAATCAATTGTGTGTCAGCTTATGGCATCTTAGCTCTAAATGAATAATTTTTGTATATATTTCGTATGAAGTTGAACTGGACGTGTTTGAAAAAAAAAAACAGCACAAAAAACAGTTGTTCAAATGTAGACACTTCAAAGTAAAATTTGGTCTAGATTTTTTTAGAATTTTCCAAAAAAAGAGCTATATCTTTTTTTTATGTGCCTCTTTAAAAAGAGGCGCATAAATAGAAAAATATTAGTTTTTTAACACCGTGAAAAGTTGTTTCTTGCTGCTTTATTAAAAATCAAGTTAATTAGGAGCCACGAGTGAAGTAAGACAGCTCTTAATGAATTAAGACTGGGATTTAAAGACATGACTATAAAAAGTATGCTCTTGCGTAACACAAGCAACTTTTCTAACACTTGAAGCTAATTATTAGGAACTAATTATTAGGTCATGTACCATCATGTTGTATTATCATTTTAGCCTGTGCTTTTACTGCAATGCATATGCCTCCCTATACTTCTTCCATGTTCATGTAATTTTATGTTATGAACTATCGAACCTTTTCACGTCCGAGACTTTGACCTAACAGCGCCCCATGCAAACATAATAAAGTTATCGATCTAACCTATTTATGACCGTTTTGTATGCATACCTATACATATATATCTGTAGGTACATGAGGTCAAGGGGTGTTTCGTAGTATTGACAGACTAGTCAACGGTCTAGACGTTTTACGTTTTAATTTTCACAGTGTCGGTAAAGGACGTAGCTGATCTGTACGCGTAGTAGGTATAAGTAAGTACAGCTTGCTTACGAAAAAAAATTCGGAAGCGATGGATAACTCCTATCTAGCTTACACGTACAAAAAAAGAATGAGACAAATACAATATTCCGTGAAAATTTCCTTTGCCAAATTGTCTCTTAAAACCATTCGAAAACTAAAATCGAGTTCGTATAAAACAAAAGTTCTAGTAGTTCGTAGGGAGCATCAAACTATTTAACCGTCAAACTACGAAAATTAGTCCCGCTTAATCTGGTAGAGGCGCTGCAAGGCGCCAAATGTATGGAAAAAGATGAAAACTTTTTCGTCATCGTAATCGAATGCATAACTGGTAGGTACTAATGACTCTGGGCCGCACCGCTACATTGCAATACAAAAATGAGCAGCCAAATATGGGCATAAACTCGTAATCTTTAGATACACTTTACTGTGGCTGTATAAAATAGTAGGCAGCGTGCGGTACGCAAGCTTGCTGCAACCTAGCCACTCGTTGGTTTACGTCTCGCTGCATCAAGTGCCTTGTGCTCTGTGGCCCGTTGACTGCTTGCTTGAATCAAGAGTTGTAAGATCGCTTACAAAGATCTTAAGATCGCTTCGTAAGCAAACCACAGCACGCATTATAAATAGACCACAGTTTACACTTGATTGGATTTAACGAGAGCGCCTCACCGCGTCGCGTCGGTTATCGTTTTCAATCATTTATTCACACCTACCTACAAGTATGGTAACGGGCGAATTTTACGGCTCACTGCGCTCGTTGGACGGTTAAATTTGAATTTTCTATGATATTTTTTATGAATTTCGCAAACAGGTTGAGTTGGCTCTAAACAGGTATGTAAAACATATCCTTCACTTATATCATCTCCCAATTTTTTTCACAAATCGTGAAACGAGCTTCACGATTACAAAAGTGTTAGTCAAGTTCCTATGGTTTTTATGCCCTTCCTGGGTCTCACGCGCGAATAATGGCTATATCAGACGGATAAGATCAATAAATGGATCAGAAAATTTCTGGAACTTTTGTCCACATATCCCCTTTGGCTTTATGCGCTGGCAGGGAAATTCTGGACAACAAGTCCAGGAATTCCTTTCGCAGGGTATATGGGCATTGGGGGTTATTGAAATAAGCCGTTACATTTCTGTCTTTTTAACAGACGCATACATATTAAATTACCTATTCTAAAACATCAAAAATCTGACTTTGTAGAATTTGCAAGATGAAACCTTTAACAGCGATATTGGATTTTTTGTAATTTTTGGACTTTATCACTCTCTCGATCTAGGCGAATCGGGCTATATTTACCCGACTGTGCAAGGAGGATTATGAGAGTAGGTATGTGTATGTATGTAAAAAATTAGAGGTAAACCATATTTTGTAAATTTGGCCAGCCATTTTGGCTACACCAACAACGAAACTTACATACAATCTCTCCAAAAACATTATCCTTCTTCTTTAGACCAGCAAATATGGGTCACGGTCGAAAGAACTCAATTTGGTACCGCTTCCAGCTCGACAGCGCTTGAAGATGTGACGTCTAAAATTAAAACAAGGGTTAAAAGCGCTTGACCGCTTTGCTGACACCTTGAAGTTAGATAACATTGTTGTTATGTTAGATTACAACGTTTAAGGTAGAAACTTTGTTGGTATTGTTGTTCTGAATAACAATATACTACCTGCAGAACGATATGAAATACTGTGAATTAGATTCTAGTTGCGGTTTCGTTTACATTTTTTTAAAAAAGTGGCATTAGTCCGTCCCCAGGATACAAATTATCTCCATGCCTTTCATTTCGATTCGTTTAGCCCTTTTGTCTTAAAATGTATACAGGTAAAAATAAAGCAAATAAATATTGTTTATTTCGTCACTTAACTAAGGAAACCTGACAGAATTGCCCACTACTAAGCATTCCTATGGAAGAACCTGGTAGAGCAGATCATGCCATAACGCTGATCTTCCGTGGTTACCATGGTGTATTAGATAATATTATGACTATTTTAATAGTGTTTGAGCAGCAAGTATATGCATGCCTAATTGTTAAGATTTAATGTCTAAAAGGTAACAGACAGACAGAGTTGCTTTTGCATTTATATTATTAAGATAGATGGTTTATTTGGCTCACAAACACAGACAGCACAAAACAAAATCAAACATAGACAATAAAGTAGGTATGTATCGGTAAGAATGCCGTAACTTAAAGTATTTTAGGTACTAACAAGTTACAACACACAACCACAAAAAAATTAAAATCTAATATTACTAAAGTACACTTAGATATAAATAAAAAAACTAGAATTTAAACTTATGAGTATAAGTACAAGCAATTATTTATAGTTAGGTTAGGTTAGGTAACTACCTACCTAACCTACTCGTGGACAGGTAGGTATGTCAGTGCTGCCGAGGTGAGTCAAAACTGATCAGTCTCAGCTTCATGCTGTTTTGCACCGGGGTACAAAACAGTATGAAGTGAGTCGAGACGAGTATGTAAATTAAGTAAGTATGGTCCTTCCTTTTAGAGTAAGTAAATTAAGTATGGAAGTACAATATTGCGTCGGTAGGTTCCGTTCACCAGGTAGAACGAACTAAGTAGGTAGGTAGGCGTTGCCAACGACTTAGTGTCCTTATTCTCATCAGCTTATATTGGTCCACTGCTGGACGCAGACTTCCCCTTGATAAGCACCTTATTGGCTTTTATCTCATGGGGGTAATGCTAATAATCCCCACGCCGGGCATGCGGTTGGGGATTGGTGGTAGAATTGTTCTGCAGGGGGTGCTGCCCGCCCCCGGTGGATATCCCTTAGTCGCTTACGACACACGCGGGAAGAATTGGGGGGTGCAAATTCTAAGCCGGCACCACACAGCACACTTAGTATACTTACAGGTGTTCTATTCTTAGAGGATCGAACGAAATGGGGAGTTGGAGGTTTCAATCTGCATCGAATTGACCTCCGTGAGAGTGTTTTTCGTATTCCAAGCTATACTCGGCTCAAAAATCCTAGATAGGAATTTTTTGCAGACACAGGGGTAACAAAACCAAAGATACATATATTAACATTTCTTTGGTTTTGTTACCCCTTTGTGTGCATAAAATATTGTACGGCACTGGTATCATCGGAGTAAATCGCAGAAGTCTTTTTACTTTTGACAGATTTCATTCGTGCTTTCATTATCGAACTCGAATTTTTTTTTTATTGCTGCGCTTGTTCAGTTTTTTATGCCGCTGTGAAGACCTAGTAAAGGTACCTACTCAGTTTTGACACTAAGCGTAACTTCAGTAGGTACCTACTCCAGCATTGTATTGTGATGATGTCCTCACAATACAATGCTAGCTTCGGCCAAGGCACAAGAAGGAGTGGATCGAAACACAATATAACACGTGTTTTCAAAGCGGTAAGCATTTCGTAGAAATCGACCTTGATAGATGTCATTCTATAATTTTTTTTGAACTTTATTTGTCAAAATGTCATATAATAGTTTTTGATAGGGTTATAAAGCTAAATCGATTGACATAAAAAAAAAAACAATTATTTAAAAAAAAAACAATGTCCGGTTTTTAGTAGTTTCGACTTATTGTGTGGCGGCCACTATCAACGGAGACTAGCCTTGTGCGCAGGACATAATAGTAATGTGCACAAGTGTGTGCGCAAACACAGGTGCACTCTCTATTCCCCCACTCTCATAATCCGATGGGCAGCAGACCGACACGACTGGGGGAGGTCAGGCGCAGAACCAACGGCGCAAAGTGCTCTCCATCTCGACCACATTGTGTAACCTGTCATCAAAAACTGAATATCTTTATTGATATAGAAAATTACAATCAAATAATAAAAACATATTAGAACTAGTATTTACAATTGAAACAATTAAGCTAACTGCAGACCGTTGCAAACAATCTACAGGTAGCTCAACTGATCCATATCAAAAACTTAGATTTATGATTATTTATTTAATCAAATTATTTATTTAATCAACGGCATCAGCATTGCCATACAGCGGGGCAATGCAGCCAGCGTCTTGGGGACGCTTCCGACTGGTATTGATATGGATCAGTTGAGCTACCTGTAGATTGTTTGCAACAGTCTGCAGTTAGCTTAATTGTTTCTTTCAATTGTAAATAGTAGTTCTAATTTGTTTTTATTATTGAATTGTAATTTTCTTTGTCAATAAAGATTGATATTAATCAAATTTGACAATAATTGTCATTTTCAGACAGTAACTTTGACAGCTGTCATCGGGAATTAAAATATTTCTAACTTCTTAGATACGATTCGAGTATCTAAAGAGCAGTTCGAAGGACCACACAAAACTACAAGAGAAAAAAATGCAGTGGAAACTAATCCACCCGGGCTATGGATCAAAGTGACACAGAAGAGTGAAGACAGAATGGAATAGGCCGATAAAACGCCAGGAAATTAGGTAAAATTTCGCGATAAATATCCGAGACTATTTATATTAAACATCTGTGCTGATTTTCTCTTATTTGTAAACCTCGACCGAGAGTCTCATTTACTCACTCCGTTAAGCCACCTTATCAAACTCATATTCCCTAGGTGTTTATTGGATAGCCAGTTCCTAACTAGTTGGCTTCTCATTACAACTTGGAACGTAGTCGGAAACTTCTCGAACTACTAGTACTATTGGTAAATTGATTGATTGGATTACCACTGAACTAATGCCAAAATCTATACCAGCGCTGTAAGATTTAGGACAGTATTATGAAAGATACGGGTCATCGATCTATGCTCGTGTAACGCTTTTCCATGGCATAAGCGTTACTGTGCGTGTTCTGATTTTAAACACCGTTGTAAAAGGATTTTTTTGCTAAACGTAACACATTACATAACCTATTTTACAAGAACTGAAAAAAAAAACTTCATTATCATCATTATCAACCGCATAGTCTTCGATCAAATATATCCAAGCGCATAGTAGTCAGATTCTACCCAGCTGAGTATGGAACTTCCCCATGTACGCTCCAAAATAAATACTCACGTAAAATAAAGAATACCTACCTACCTACCCAAGAAATCAGCAGGTATTTGATTCACAAAGAAATGCTTTTCAATCGATTTATTTCTCCGTTTTCATTCCGCCTTCGTAAGATCGAAAAACTTTTTATGGAGCCCAGTTCTTACCCTGCTCCTTAATCAGCTGTGTTTGTATTCAACACGGCATATCCTTCGAAGATACGCGTTCTGTCGTAGTAAAAGGGTAGGTAGGGGTAGTATGAGGAAGGGTCAAATAGTTTCGTTCTCAATAAAATAAAAGTTTTATGGACATTTTGTTACGTATGGGTTCTTGAAAGAGCGGAACGATATGAGGTCGAGGGCGTAATAAGTTCTTTTGTTGAGATTTCATGACTTCTTTTTATTCGTTTTATGGATGTAGGTACAGAGCGGAAAAATTATTTTGTTATGCAACTAGAGACAAAAAGTAAAAGTATATGGATTCATATAAACCATTCGGTAGAAATTCTTAAAAAAATAGTGAAAATAATAAGAGTAGTTTAGAAGAAATAAATAAGTACACAAACTGGCGGAAAGACTCGGATATGTAGCGACTTTGCTTTATAAATAAATAAATATAGCTGTGGAATGCGCTACCTACTACTATAAGATACGCAAAGTCTCTCCCTGTATATAAGAATATGGTTTATGCACATTATGGTTCTTTAGTCATAAATAGTTACTTTTTTTGTGTTTTGTTTTTAGCTTTTTTATACAACTTGCTATGTATTATTTTTATTATAGAGGTAGTATATGTATTTTATACTATGTATTGTATGTATTGTATATTTAAGTATTACGCCACCGTCTATAGGTACGTGTACAACTGCTTCGTGTCCATACCAAGGTTGTTTGGAAGAGAGCGCTCTTAGCGATGAGGCCGCCCATTGTGCAACTCTGTTTTCTCTCTTTTCCTGTATCTTTTTTCTTGTATTTTTTTTTTTGCAAAGAAGTGTATTATATTGTATTGTAAATAACGCTGGACAATCCACACATCATCATCTAGCCCCAAGCTAAGCAGAGCCTGTGTTATGTATATTATCTGATATACTTAATACAATACATTACATAGGTAGATATTTTTTTAATATACATAGAAAATACACAGAACACACGGAATAAATATTTTCAGATCGCACACAGATTTGTCCCAAGGCGGGAATCGAAACCGCAACCTCCTGCGTCGCAGGCAGACCTTGGCCCGCCACGCCACATCGGGCTTTATATTATTTAGAGATAAAAAGAGAGGCAGCTTAGTCATACATTGTTCTACATTATAAATTAAATCTTCATCGTCCATATTAAAATAATGAAGATCAATTATTATTAACATGAAAACGAATTTTACTCAACGACCTTGCTGATGAAAATAAACGAAGATTATTTATGATGTGAAAAACCATCAAAGATAGGTGATTTCCGTCCAGCAAAAAATTAAACTTGGCACGAAAATGGTCGGCACGCTGATTCACTAAGAATTGCTGTCATGATTACAACAATAAAAAAAATTGATATATTTCCACCCCACTTTTCAAGAAGTCAGAAGTCAATGTGTGCGTTCACAGTGAATGCGCGGTGGCGGGGGCTAAGGCGGGCGCGTGCGGTAGCCACATTGACGAGCGGGCGGCTATAGCGTTTAGACGTATTGCAGGTGTGTCAAAGCCAAAACTACTGAACGGATCGGGCTAAAACTTGACCTGAATCTACAAAATTTATCTTATAGATATATTCCATAAGTAAATTTTGTATTACTCGTGATTAAAATATAGATATGACAAATCTTAGATTATACTAAATTGGCAACGCTGTTTGAAGACACGCGCGAGAAGACCCAAAAGGTTTGATACCTACGACACCCGCTCATTACGTCGCTTGCTGACCCATGAGCATGATGCATGGATAGGTACGTTTGAAAACTACGCGTGCTAGACAGCTTATGCCCGTCGCGCTTGGCGCCCGCTATAGTCACTTTACTATGAACGCAAACGGTATTTTCATATGTTTGATAATTCGTACCCGCCCCGTCGCACTAGGTTCGCAGTATGGTTGAAGCCAGTAACTTTATTTCATTAAATTTACAAAATAAGCACTTAGCCAAGTCAAATTGTATACTAAAACCGATTATCAAATAAAATATTATTGATTAAGAAACACATTGATTCGATTCAAATTTGATATATTTCTAGCTGCTGCCCGCGGCATACTTTTCTCTGTGATATAAGGTAGCGTATATCCGTTCCCGAGATACCATCTACCTCCCTGCCAAATTTCATTGAGGTCTATTTAGCCGTTTAGGTTACAGAGTTACTTTCGAATTTATAATATTCGATTCGATTAAATTCTACTTGATTCGAATAAAATCAAATATAAAAAACGTGACAGCAACAGCAGAAGCAGAAGCAACAGCAATTCATACGAAATCAGGCCGGACTTTCTGCTCTTCCGCAGTCTGACACCTTCTTTATTTAGAACATGATTCAGCGCGTAGACCTACTAGCAAAGTGCATCGCACCAACACGTTTAAAATAGAAAGAAACTGCGATGCGATAGAAATAGAATAAACGTTGGGCACTTGCTGTATTAACTAGTTTCTGCCCGCGACAATGCACGCGTTGTTTCTATCTAGCTTTTAAAAGTTATTTATATCCTATGAAGAACTTATTTATGGGATAAAACGTAGGTTATGTTTTATTCCAGGCCTAGAATTACATGTATGCAAAATTTCAGCCCGATCCGTTCAGTCAGTTTGGCGTGAAGAAGTAACAAATATCCATCCAGACATCCATATATCTTCCATCCAAACTTTCGCATTTATAATTATTAGTGTGATTATTTATCTTGACCTTTCGTTGAGTGGCTACAACGTGGGGGGGTGGCAAACGCGTCGTTCTTGTAGACTCCTTGACAAATAATATCGGGTTCCAATCCTATGGTAAAATCTATAATAAAATACCTAAACCATTAAAAGATATTGATGACAATATATTTAGGACTAAATTGAGACAATTATTAATTAATGATATTATAATATTAACGACTTTATGACAGATACATTTTGACATCAACTTATTTTACTATTGTGCTGTTACTATTATTAATTTGATTTTATTTTAACATTATCAACATCAACAATATAGATCACAGTTAGAATGCAACATTAATTTGAACTTACTTTAACATTTGCATGCTAATCTTGGCCAGGTGGGATGACGATCTGCGAAAGACTGCAGGCAGATGCTGAATGCGGCAAGCTGAAGACAGGGCGCTATGGCGCTTATTGAGGGAGGCCTATGTCCAGCAGTGGACTAAGATAGGTTGATAATGATGATGCTAATCTTAGTAGAACATAATTGAAACTAAAATATTATTATATCTGTGTTACCTACATTGTGTTTAAGCAAATGAAATATCTTTATCTTTATGTTACCGCAAGGCCTCGAGACCTCTAAGCTCACTGGTATGTCCACGCGTGATCAGAATGCGATAGAACCAATTCGAACTGAAACGAAGCGGTTGGACATATACTTTGACAGTATCCATTCCATTTTTAAGACGCGTGGTTTGTATTGATAAGCGGCTAGCTTCACGCTGAATGAATGCTATTATTTTTAGCAACATTCCGTGAATAATTCAATGCAAGGTGTGTATATATTTAGCATGCCTAAGCATAGATTAGTATCTTAGATGATATGTATAAGATTTAAGATTATTAATATTTAAGGTATTTATTAGGTCACATTAAAGCTAGTTGGTAAATTATCTAATAACGCAGGATTACGTCTTGTACTGTTATAAAGGGGTTTGAATATTTTGGCCCAAACATTAGGCACCATTTCATTTATTTTTGGGGTTTTGAAACCCTTATGGTCTTGCTTTTTAAAATATAGAGAAGTCTGTAAGTGGAACACTTTTTGAAAAATTGACAAAAAGGAGGGGAATAATTTTCAAACGGGGGGCCTACCTCACTGAGTGGGGTATCAAATGAAAGGTATCAGTCTGTACATCTTAAAACTTAGAAAATTATGTAGGTTTCATAATTTTTGGAATATTATGGAAAAAGTCGAAAAATTACCCATTCCCCCCTACCTCCGAAGTTTGCACAGCTATTCATCTGAAATGTACATATGTGCGTTTGCAGGTATGGATCTATACTTTACAGAAACAATTTCAAGAAGTCTGTGAGTAGAAAACTTTTTGAAAAATATTCAAAAAGGGGTGATTTTTTTTTCAAAAGGGGGCTACCTTACTGAATGGGGTATCAAAGGAAAGGTATTGGTTTGTACATCTCAAAACAGTTTTTGAAATTTCTGTAGGTGTAATACTTTTAGAAATTTTAGAAAAAACGCGTAAATTTTACGCGTAAATTGTACCCTCTATACTTTGCAAACCGATACATCTGGAATGCAGGTACCTTTAATTTTTAGGTCTTTATTAAATAGCAAAGTCTCTAACCGGTAATTATAGTACGTATACCATACCGGTAATTATAGGTGACAAACGTTCGAAACCCTCGGCGCGCGAGTCACACTCGAACTTGACGGATCTTGTTTTTTTAATCGCGGCGCACAATTTGCGTTATGTATTTGGATAGAAAACACTAAAATAAATAAAAAAAATCCTTAACATTATGTCCTAAAGCGTTAAATATCTCAGAAACCTGAGATATTCACAGAATGAATATACCTTTTATTTTGATGTTTGCAGCGGTCACTACTTAGTTGTTTTTTTTTTAAATCGCGGTCCACAATAAAAGTTATATATTTGGATAGAGGACACATAAACAAATTAAAAATTTTATTCAATATAATGTACTAAAGCGTCAGGTTTCGGAGATATTCACATAATATGAAGAAAAAATATAGTTATTTTCATCTGTGAATATCTCAGAAGCCTGATGTTTTATGATATTTTCTAAAAGACATTTTTGTTGGTTTTTGTCTTCTATCCAAATATACAACAATTATTGTGCGCGGCTTATTTAAAAATATATCATATTTTATAGGACCTTCCAAACAAAAATCTTCAAACCCCTTTAAGTAAAATAAGTAAGAACCCAGTTCTTATACCAAATTAACTAACCTAGTTCTGTAACGTACTGTACTATGAACAAATTATCTATCTATCTATCTAATATGAGTTATGAGAAGTTAATATTTAATTTGACTAGGTTCAGTTCCATTCTGATCGCTCGCAGATTAAAAAAACAGCTTACATAATCTGACCCCGTAACATTTACATTATTTTTATTTAGCTTACAACGAAAAAGACCACCGCCACCTTTGCCCACCTTACCTCTGGTATAAATGGTAAAATCCATGTCCTAAGCTGAAAAGGGGTGACTCGAGACCCTAGGGACCGGTTACAACATTTTGTCGACAACTTTTTAGTTGTTGTCTTTTTTATAACGACCTTTATAGTTCATTTTTGTTTCTTAGTCCTATTTTGAAATTATTTTGCAAATAAGCAAATGATTTTTTGAACCTTAAGCTTTGCGCACATTAATCAAACGCTACCACCATACTGCACAATAAAGTGCATTTAAATATGGGCTTTAACACATTATCTTTTGATATATTATTTTAGAGTGAGATAATGGCTTCCCACAATGTTCAAATGCGTCGCCCGCGAGCTGTCTGTCATCTGATGCCGTCAAAGCAATTAAATGTTACGAGTTAAAAGCACATATGTAAGTGCACATTTTTGTACTGTGCTGTAGCGGTTTGCCTTTGATATGCGACAACCTTTAAACTCTAAAACTGTGTCTTATTCGCAAGGCAAGGCAAACGATACTAAAGAAAATTAATCATACAAGCCCTTGTCACAGCACGCCCATTCTAGTCATGAAAAATTAATTACGTCGCTTGAATCAAGACATTCTTTACAATTAACCGTAGCGAAGCAAAAATAAATAAATTAAAGGTTCTTGAAAACAAGGTCTGTCTGTGTTTGTTTATTGGTTAGCCAGTTTGATTTTTAACAGACTTCAAACAGAGGTTCTCAGTTCGTCTGTATGTTTTTTTATTTATTTTTATGTATAATAATTATGTTACTTGATATCTCCGCCTATAGGTAACCGATTTGACTGATTCTTTCACTATTGTATAAAGAATGATCCCGAGGTGGTCCCATAAAAATAGAAAATTTATTTTATTCCCCAGAGATTAGTATTTATCCCGTTAATCTTAAAAAGCAACATCATATTTTTGGAGAATCACGACTAGCTACAACAGTTTTGGTGATATCTGCCAATTGGTAATAGATTTTTAAGTGGTCTCCTATAAGTTTGATTCTCGAGGAATTTGCTATGTGCGCCATAAAACGTAGGTTTGTAAAAATTCTTCAGAATATGATAATTTCATTATCACATAATTAATGGTTTCCATGGCAACGGGCGTCAACAGTTTCAACCATGTGTCATCAAACTAAATTAGACTTGAATTATAACTAGATGTCGCCAGTGTAAACTCAATTTTTTGCACGTGATCATAGACCTTCGGCCAGGGAAAGTAACGGAGGGGTGATTTCGTTCGTCCGAGACTTATAGAATATTATCTATAAACCGGAATTTGAAGTCGGTTTATCGTTTTTTAAAACCAAACGCCAAATTATTATCAATAAGGTGGTTAGTGAACCACCTTATTGATAATAATTTGGCGTGTAAACCCGTTTTTTTTTCGAACGAAGAATAAAAAACGAGTTTATACAATTTTCCAGGTTCTACAAGTAATTAAGATAGCAGATAAGAAGTTTTGCGCACTGGATGTCATTTGCTATGAACCCACGCTAAAACAATCTACGAATCAATTGTCAATCACTGCAATTACCAATCCACCTGCCAGTGCCAAGCGTGGCAAATAGCAAAGCCCCCCTTTTTTGGAAGGTACGTTCAGCTGTGGACGTATAACTGCTAATCAGTAATTATCAGCAGCTAACGTGATAAGATAATAATAGGTGTTTTCACTATCTAAGTAGATTATGTGCGGGTGGTGGCCTTGTTGATTGTCCTTATTAGAAAGTGATAACGTGATAAAGCACTTGTTTTAATAATTGTTGAAAAGCTTAGCTCAACCGTACATTAATAAAATTAAATAAGCGTTTTCTTGGGCCGCTATAACAATATAAATAATAAAAATAAAATTAAGTTAATCAACGTTGGGCGCGGTCAGTACTTGGATGGGGGACCGCGTCATGTGGTCTTTTTGCTTATTTTCAATTGTAAAAAAAATCCGTATTTAGGGTTTCACGAAATAGTTTTGTACGATGGTACGGAACCCTCCGAGTGCGAGTTGACACTCACTTGGCCGATTTTATTACACACCTCTCCCCGTCCGCTTTGCAAACCTGGCGTTACCTTACAGTCAAGTCGCAGGATTTGAATCCTCATGCAAAATTCATTAGCGAACGTCCCTCACCGGCAGAAGTAAAGTATAATCTGCTAAAATTACTCAATTTCAAGTGCCTTCACTGACATTATGTAGGTATAGGTACCTACTCAGTGGCTAGTATGAATTTGCACAAAACTAAAATGTTAAAGGTTTTTGTATGGTACCTACTAGATGTAGTTAGGTAGGTACCTTAACTTTAACAAGTACGCGGTAGTAAACGAAAACTAAAATTAAACAAATCACACAAAATCATTCAAAAATTATGATCGTTTTCGTATGAAACGAATAGAAGTTCCACTCAGTATCCGGCACGGGCGCTGCAAAGCACTAAATCGGTGTCAAACACTTTTGTAGTTTTCGTTAAAAAACTCATCCTAAGACCTCTGTTCATTGCAACCGTTCGTTTCAAATGCAAATGTTAGAGATTGCCAGACATCATGCGGTGCACCTAGATACATACCTAATATTATGTATTTAATATTTATGAAAGTCAGAGCATGTGCTCTGACTTTGATACTGCCTACGTTAGAAACCTTACACCCGTATTCAAGAACAATACTTATGTAAGGTAGCAAGCAATACTGTACTAAGTAAGGCATTGCTTACTGCGCTCGTCATGGTAGGCAATGTATACTTATAAATCTGTGCATTTCATTCAGACACAAGACTCAAGCGATACGTTTACTATGCGAACGCACTGCGTCGATTACAGATCTGTGATTGGTTTGTATTCTTTAATGTTTGGCAGATTTGCGGATCACATAATTATAACTATTAAAAACAGCACAAACATACTATAATAATTTTGTTTCCATAGAAACTGAATATGAATACAAACAAAATCTCAAAGCAAAGCAAAACTGACAGAACATAACCCAACACTTGTGATATATTTACTACTCAAACGTGTAAGTATTGTTTATTACCGGATTGACCGGCCCTATGCGTTCGTGTACACTGCGAGACCTCATCTTGAATCTCTGGACTTCATTCCGGCCCTGGTGAAGGGCACAGGGGCCTCGAGGCGTGGCCTCATCCCCGGCTTCAACTCGAGAGGTGACGACCCCTCGGTCAATGGATTAGACACTAATCTCTTATAGTGCGGGTTTTTGTTTTATTTTTTGTTTGCGTGTGTAAAGTCAGGGCATTATACCCTATATAAATATATACATATATATATTTTTTTTACATTTTATTTAATTCTTTTTATAATGTTATGTATAGTTTTAAGTTTGTTTATAATAATTTTGTACCTATGGATACATTTTATCTGAAATAAATGAATAATAATAATAAAACCGCAGAGTTACCGTAAAGACGGGTACAAACTGGTGTTCCGGAGCATAATGTGTATATTCACAGCGAGCATGAGACGTCCGTCAATAATCCGTCTCGTTGCTCGTTGCGAGCGCCTTCCTTCTCCGTACTGACTGCAGAAACACTCGCTGTGTGAGACGTTACAGTAGCTCAGTTCTGAATTCTGATGTCTTCGTGAGTGAAGGGTAGGTCATTTTCGCCGCTCATTAGTTCATTTTAATTTGTCGGTGAGCGGCGAAAATAGTAAAGATAGAGATAAATATACATTTATTTGGCCATAAACAGGTACATACAGGTTTGACAAGGGCTAATAAGATTGTACACAGGGACATTTACATATATACACAAATACAAGCAGAGAGTAGGTAGCAAATGATGACAATAAAGAAGAAAAATATACGAAAATAGATGAAAAATAGTGTGATTGATACACTCACAAAATTAAATACATTTGAATCCCGCCACCTTTCAGCACCTTTCGCCTATAATAAACTGTCAGAGTCTATAAGAGAATTACCTCGTACGTTGTTTCGAAGAAAGGTGATTGATTTATTCACAAAAAATTCTATTACTCCTTTAATAAATTTATGACCGATATTATATAAGTACATATATATTGTAAGTCTTTTTTTTTTGTTATGGTCTAGTAATCACATTCTAAATTAATGTTAAATACACTAGAGTATAATTACAATCTAGCCATAGAATTGGCTAATGGGTAATTTCGTTTTAACTTATTTTTATAACAACATGTTACTAAGAACGTGTCCATTGGCACTTTTCTTAATGTCTCTATACTTAAGGTGTAAGTATTTAACATTGACTTTTTTAAATTATTGTAGTATTATTATTTCTTTATGTGTCTGTGAATTTTCTTGTATTATTTTATTTAGTATTGTAGTAGTTATTATTGTACATTTTAAGACATTGCACGCCCAATAGGGCAGAATACATTGTGACATTCCATTATATTATAACAACTTTTATAACATGTATTTCACGCAATAAATTTGATTGTTTGATTGATTGATCGACCAGCACACATTCTCTAGCGTATTTTAGATAGTAGGTAAATTAAAGTGGCAACACTTAGGACGTATGATTGGTAAATGTACAAAATAGTTTTCAAATTTGGCAGTCGTATGTGAGCGATTTAAGTTTGAGCACTATTAAAAGGTTCAACGCTTTGCGTTCCTTTATGGTGAAATCTTATAACCAGGGGCCGAATTTCACTAAATTAATTGCTTCACCATAACAATGGAATCGTCTCTGAATGAAGCATTTTGGCCTTTGATGAAAGAAACTACAGATGGAGGATCGCGTGTCAAAAGTTTCAACCTCTCCGTGCTAATAAAACCGCACGCACTATCTAGAGTGTCTTTAATCTATGGACGATTCTACGACGATACCATTGTTACAGTAAAGCGATTGGTTAGAAGAATACGGCCCCTGGGCCCTCGTTCCACTAAATTAATCAGTTCACGACGACAATGGTATCATCTCAGAATTACACATTTTGGCAGTTTACCTTTCATAGAAGAAACTACAGATGGAGGTACGCGTGTCAAAAGTGTCAAGGGTTGAATTCATTCTATCTCTCAGTGCAAGTAGCACTGCATGCACTATCTAGAGTTTTTTTCATCTGTGGACGATTCTGCGGAGACACCATTGTTGCAAAGCGATTGTTTAGCAGAATTATTCATATTTCATAAGTTCTTGTACAACCGCGTGCTGTAAAACATAAATTTTGTATTCACTACTTTTTTCTTAACAGCTTTATTATTTCGTTCATTGCAAGTTGCTTGAAAATGCAAATATTCAGTTTTGCGTTCGTTGCTTTAATTTTATTTTTCTTTTTACCCTCGTACGGGAACCGCTTCGCTTTGTTCTTCTGGAGGCTTTAAACTGTAATATTTTTAAAGATTCAGAGACTTCCGTTTTATAAGTAGAAAATTATTCATTATAAGTAAAGTTGTACGATAAACTGCAATAAAATATTTACAATTAAAATTTTCTAAATGTATTATTATTCCAAATTTATTTTCTTTAAAAAAGCGAAAGATTACAAAAAACGGCTGAATGTATTTTAATTAAATTTTGTGCAGATCGAAGATGGTACTTATAAGGACATGGCTACTTTTTATCCTGGAAAAACGCGCGTGAATCCACGGGCGCGAGACTAGCTCACTATCAGTTACAAAACACTGTCACGTCACGGTAATGTTATCTATATTGTGGGGCAGTTAGGTAGATAGATAATACTTTTATTTATCACCTTTGTACTTAATTAAACATATAGAGAACAGCAATGGAATTGGCGGCCTTATACTCAAAGCGATTTCTTCCAGTCAATCAAAACGATTTTGAGAAAAGTAAAAGATGGCGGTGCTTTACAACATAAATTAATACCTACTAATACATATAATGCATACTAAACTATGACTAATAATTAATTAATAATACATACATAGGTACTTAGTAACTATAAGGGATATACTTAAAAAAATAGTGTGAAAAGTTGATCCTGGTCAATGATTTCGGACGTTGAATATAATATATCCTATTCAGAAATATGGTGACCCATGTGTTTGCGCAAATCATATTAGCCAGAACAAATATTAATTGAGCTCTCAGAAATATTTCTTGGGTTATTTTATAGCGGAGATATTCTTTGCGAAAGATTAAACGGGAATAAAATTTGATATATCCATTATGAGAGTAACGTAGGAGTAACATTAACTAATGACGTATGTAGGTACTTGAATTACGTGTTGTGTCAGAAAGCAGACCTTTCGTATTAAACCTTTTTAAGGAAATTTAAAGTTCAGACAAAATATAAATAATGCTTGACAATTCACAAAACATCATCTAGCCCCAGCAGTGCCTCCTGAGAACAATTCTACCACCGAACTGCGATCCCCAACCCACATGCCCAGCGAACACATAATCTCAACAAGGCGCTTATCAGGGGGAGTCCTGGGTCCAGCTGTGGACCATTATAGGCTGTGGAAGTGGAGGAGATGGTATTTTATGTTGAATTCTGTGTCTTTTTGTAATTGGTATCTAAGTGATCTGGAAAAATGCATGATACAGACTAGGCATGTTACATTTGTCAAGATTTCTGTATTCAACATTGAAATGTATTCTATATATTATATATATTTTTAGGGTTTCGAAGACCGGAGATCGGTTTCGAAACCCATCAAGACCAAGAACACCAAGATCTCGCGTTTTCTGTCCGTTCTTCCGTCTTTAATATCTCAGCAACTACAGCAGCAAATAACTTGAAATTTAAAATTATTATACATTTTGTACGTCTGTACAGATTAAAAGAAAAAAAAATGAAATATGAACAAGATTATTTTCAGTACAATTTGTGATGTCGAAATTTTAAAAGAGGCCTACTATGTCATGTGGGGTATCAAATGAAAGCTATCAGTTTGCTAATTTTAAAACAGTTTTTGAAATTTCTGTTGGTTTCATACTTTTAGAAATATTTTGAAAAAGTTGAAAAATTACCCATTGCCCCCCACTATCTCCGAAGTTTGCAGAACGATCCATCTGAAATGTATGTAGCGTTTGTAGATATGAATCTATATTTTACAGGAAAAATATAGAGAAGTCTGTAAGTTGACCACTTTTTGAAAAATTATCGAAAAGAGAGGGGATAATTTTCAAATATTAAAATAAAACTCGAAAATATTACTATTACCCTCTCTATACTCCGAAGATTGCAAACCAATACATCTGAAATGTAGATCCTACCTTTAATTTTTAGATATTGAATAAAAAGCAAAGTATCTAAATGGTACCTGTAGTACATAATTGGTATACTTGACAAACATTTGAAACACTCGCGAGCGAGTCACACTCGCACTTGACGGAACTTGTTTTAGTTAGTAGAGTTTCAGAGAAAAATTAAAAAATTTGCGATGGCAGTGCATGGAAAGTATGAGGTATTGCTAAAGATTACGCAAATTAAATCGCGGAAGGTTAGCTAGTAATAAATAAATCTGAACATAACTATTAGCTACGCACAAAATGACTAAAAATTTTTTTGCGATATTTCCAATCGAACCTACACAAATTTACACAATGTGTTCAGCTTATATCCACTTTTGTGGAAAGGTCACTGAAGCGCTCATCGCGCTTCCGTTTTCATTTTATTTTGTTTTATCAAGTTATTTTATTTTTGCGAAGTTTTACCTTGAAGTGCTTTTAAAGTCAGTCAATCGAATAAAAGTAAGACTGAAGGATGTGTTACCTACTCAAGATATTTCAATAGAATAATTTGCAAGCAACTTAATGAAGAATATATTTTAATCATTCTAAGAGCTAACTGTAGCGGGATTTTCACGCTAGATGTGTACGATTCTACAAACTTCCGTTGGGAATTTCCAGTAAAGAAATAATAAATAAAAAACTATTGTACGTAACAAATAAGGCTTACTACAAAATTTAAGAGTTTAAATGTATACAACTCTTGGGACAAGCTTTGATTTTTCGAATATATGTAGCTCAATCAAAGGTAGAGTTCATATAAAAAAAATGTTGTAAAAAAAGTAAATACATGATAATGGAATTAATGGAAAATTACCACAGCGTCATCCAACCCCAAAGTAAGTACACCATAATATATAACACTATTATTTTGTAATAATACTAGTGCATAGAAATATTGTACTTAGTGAACGAAACCATAACAAGCTAATTTTATATGCCCTTGTTCCTACTTACAGCTAAAACACCTGGCAGATCATCTTGCGGTAGGAACAAAAGCATCATAACACTTCGCCAGACGCAAATCTTTTACGATTGTGCTATTATTTCTCCCTTGTTACTCGTAAAGAGTAGGAAACACTTACTTTTATTATCTTGTAAAATTATTGTCTGCTCCAAGATTTAGATAGATTTCATTCGTCACGTTTCAACAACCGTTAAAGATAAGACAACGTATCTTTATGCCTCAACAAAACCTTTTATAATTTTTTTATCCCACGTAAAATCATACGTAAAAGACAACATAAAACAAATGCGAGCTTAACCTTATTTACCTTTGCTAGAGGTATTAAGCATTTTCTGGCAACGACACTACCAGCCGCACTACCAGTAGTGTCGTTGCCAAATGAACGACACTACCGCGCCTATTTTGGATTAAATGTACAGTCAACAACGACACTACCAGCCGTTAAAGTTTAGTAATAGTTAAGTAAAGTAAGTAATTATAGTAATTATACCTTACGCATAGAGATCTCATCATGTCTTTGGTTAGTACTGAGACCAAAGAGATTAACTCAAAGTTCTAACTTATGATCAACCTCTTTTCAGAATTTCTTTTATTCTTACGAAATTAACAGCTATCTTAAGAAATGTAACTCTTTATTTTTATAACTAAATAAAAGCAAACTTATTTGGACTAACCACAATGAGAGAAAAAAATTAAATGATACTTCGATAAAAATGAAATTGTACTACCTTAAATTATAAGTGACCGACTGTAACTGTATCTCCTTATCTGAGTTTATCAAGTGCATGGCCTAAGGTTATCTCATTGTTTAACAGTTACATTTGCACATGTAAGATAAAATCGTCGCTAGAGATAACTCTTTTAGTTCTTTTAGTTTTACTATTTTGAAGTTTTATGGCTGTGGTTTTCTGAAACTTTTGTAAAATGTTAAGTAAGCGTAACAGATTTACAGTATTTTAGTTTAGACACTTATTCAATTTAGAATTCCAGCCTTCGGAGATGTTGTTAGTACGATGATGTTCTCCAAATACACATAGCATGGTACTGAAATATGGTTTCATCCAAAACCTCTCAATATAATTTATGAATTTTGACATATCCATGTGATACTTTCCGACTTAATGTACTCCCATCCTTCTTTAATAAGTAGCTGTGGAATCAATGGCAGTGCAGCCGTAAGCGAGATCATTCTTTTTTCTGCCTTACATTTTGTGTAGCCCAAGAGTTTTGCTCTCTTCCAGACACTTTTCGACTAGTGATAGAAACAGCCTTTAAATAGAATGTCTTTGTAAATTTCCGTCAAAGCATTTATTGGTGCTATTTCATAATTGCAATGCACTTTTGTGGGCGTGAACTCCGGTAGCTCTGATTTGATTAGGCTAAATAAAACTAAATAACTAGATGTCTGTTTATCCGTCATTAAAGCAAAAAATAAAGGTCACACTTTGTTTGAATTGATAGAGCTACCAACATCGCCGTGAATTATGTAAATCTGAACAAACGGATGCGGGCAGCTGCTAAAAGTTCCATCAATAAAGATCTCTTTTATATTTTCAATTCTCTTACGTGCATCTGCATCCAACCAGCAAAACACTATGATTAAATTACCGTTATCAATGTTATCATAGTAGTCAGCTAAGATTGACTCACGAAATTTCAATGGCACTACAACGCTTTCTACATCTGTGTATGTGCTTCTAGGGACATCATTTGCTTTGTGTCGAGCACCATAAAGGACACTGGAAACACTAGGAAAAGGAGGTAGTTTGATTACAAAAGGATGAGCGCCGCTATTTTGAACTTGTGATAGTTTGTCATTGTATATTTGAGTAACAGGTATGTCCGTATTTCGTGTTCTCTCCTTGAAGTCAACAATTTCCCTTAAAACTAAGTTTTTATAAATATCTGGATTACACTGTCCCCACAGTAGTATACCATAAGACAGTGTAATAACGCTGCAGATATTAACACCGTATTTGTGTTGCAGAGGAGGGCTGTTCGTGCTATCTATACCTTAGTATGGGTCCCAGAGAATCCCTGCGTGATAAATTCAAAGAAATAAACATAATGACAGTACCATGTCAATATATTTATGAAAACCTATTGTACACTCATAGAAATATCAATCGGTTCCCTAAAAATAGCGATGTACATAATTTGAATACAAGAAATAAACATAAACTCGCTGTGCCCACAACTAGACTACACAAAATAAATGTATCTTTTAAAGGGCAATGTATACGCTTCTACAACAAAACTCCTAGTGAGTTGCAAAAATTATCAGTAAATAAATTCAAACAAATTGTCAAAACCTTCCTGTGTAAAAAGGCCTACTATAAAATATCAGATTATCTTGAGGATAAAAAAGCGTGGGACGGAGTTTGCTCCAACTCGAAAAATAACAACTAACTAACAGGCTAATGGTTTCTTCGTCGCTTCTTTACTTTAGTCTACATACCGAAGCGACTGAAATCAAAAATATCACTTTATTTCCGTGTCAGTGTTTAATTATTAAGAATTTGACCTATTCTAAGTATACATTTATTGTATTTATGGAAATAAAGAGTTTTTGACTTTGACTTTGACTTTGACAGGAATGCTCTTTTCTTTTTTGGGTACTGTTGCCCTGAAGACGTGAAATGTTTGAAATTCATACTTATTTTGGTTAGAAGATAGGTAACGTGGCGTAACTAACTTACAAGCAGACTGCAGATACTGGATAGCTATATTTCAGACAAAGTCGTTTGCCGGTATATATAAATTGTAAACTTAATATTTTATTAATTTAAAATGTTGAAAAAAAAAGTCGGCTTGCATGGTAGTTTCATCCTTGATAATAACATAAAACCTTGCTGTACATAATATGTACCTTGACCGTAACTGTTCCTAAAAATTTTCCTTTTTTATAATTCGAGCACCTCCAAATAGATGCACCATTTTATATTTCTTCAGTATATGATACTTGTGTTTGCCCAAAAGCAACGCAGTTCCACCATTTCTTAGTAAATATTGTAAATCTGATACGTTTTCTAATTGATCAACTTCCGACATTTTACATTTAAACGCTACGTAGGTAAGTATATGAAGATAGAATGTAGTTAATGTGAGTAAATAGTCTCGCAATTAATTTTACCATTGATAGTCAAAACAAATTATTGTGAATGTCATTTGATCATTGCGTCATTTTTAATTTCGTAAGAATAAAAGAAATTCTGAAAAGAGGTTGATCATAAGTTAGAACTTTGAGTTAATCTTTTTGGTCTCAGTACTAACGAAAGACATAATGAGATCTCTATGCGTAAGGTATAATTAATATAATTACCTACTTTACTTAACTATTACTAAACTTTAAAGGCTGGTAGTGTCGTTGTTGACTGTACATTTGATCCAAAATAGGCGCGGTAGTGTCGTTCATTTGGCAACGACACTACTGGTAGTGTCGTTGCCAGAAAATGGTATTAAGCCCACAAGGGACGGATCCGAAATAACTCAAAAAAAAAGTTTACAGAACAATGAGGTACTGGCATAGAATTTCCACCACCCAATTCTTCCCGCGGGTTGAT
This sequence comes from Eupithecia inturbata, assembly GCA_963662085.1. NCBI lineage: Eukaryota > Metazoa > Arthropoda > Insecta > Lepidoptera > Geometridae > Eupithecia > Eupithecia inturbata. The sequence continues at coordinate 2,556,760 of OY759194.1, read as the reverse complement.
AGATAAGAGGCGACTAAGGGATATCAACTGGGGCGGGCAGCAGGGCCTCCTGCAATAAAATTCTCCTTCTGTGGGGATTGTGGGCAATATCTCCCCATATGATAAAAGCTAATATCGTGATCGTGATAATTTTATGTTTTGAATGATAGCAAATCAAATTTATTTATTGGATATAGCACATCTGTAAAGCACCGCTCCCGCACATCTCCTCCGCCTCCGCCTCAAATCGCGATGACCGGATGACGTCCAAATGTTTTCTGCGCGGCGGCACGGCAGAAACCAAGGGTCGGATTCCACTAAATCGCTTCACCATAACAAAGTATCGTATCAGAATGCCACATTTCGGCATTTTACTCAGATTGACGCGTCCCGCGTGTCAAAAGTGTCAAGGTTGAAACCAATCTATCAATCTCTCCGTGCAAATAGCACTGCAAGCAATATCTAGTTTCTTTTATTTATGGAATCGCCATTGCGACGATACCTACCATTGTTGTCATATTAAAGCGATTGTTTAGCAGAATTCGGACCCGTCAAGATCTCTTTCCACGCATGATCGGCAAACAGCCTATGATCACACATATGGTACACAAGACCGCAGCGCGCAGGCTTGAAGCTTGCTGTAAGCAAGCCGTAAGCAATCTGGTGGCTAGGTTGAGGCAAGCTCGCTTACCTCTATCAATCTGTATATATCACGCTGTAAATTATATCTAATGATTACGAGTGTAGTAGGCCCAAATTTAAATGCATATTTTTGTGATGTGCGTTAGTGATGCGGCCCCTGTATGCACAACCTTTATCCTCGCCAGTGGAGAACGGGTATTTAGATACGGTTTCAATAGGTAGCGGGTACCGATTAGTTGGTTCTGGAATGCAGTCGTCCCTACAAGAGACTACGAAAGCAATATACTATGATTACATAGCGGATCAAATTGAATATGTAAATCTCAAACGGTCTAGGGACTTGTTAGTTCACATGAGGATCTTGCTGCTATGGATAAACAGTTTCTACCCAAAACAATTAACTAACATCATGATAGTAGGTACAATTTTTTATAAATTTACTTCTGACATAATTTCTTTATTATTTTATGATATTTTTATCTTTGTTTAATATGTAATTTTGTACATTATTCATAGTATATGTAGTTTGAAAATGCCCTTATACAGCAGCATACTTTGAAATAAAATATTTTAATTTATGTATTATTAATTTTAGTCTGATCAATTTTTTTTTTTTAATTTGTAGAAGAATCATGTCTGTCTGTTTTTTATTTTCTTTGAACAGTCTCTTATGGTGTTTCCTATTTCAAAAATTTGTGTGTGATTGTTATAATGTAAATTTTAAAGAGTGTAACAACATCAAGTGTAACATGTGTATCTACGGTGGAATAAAATAAATACAAACACAAATAAATATTATAAGTACTATGTATCAACTGATTATTTGTACTGTCAGCATCTTGCCGACTATTATGGGTTCAAGAACCCATTATTGTATTGTATGTTTATATTTATTTATTTATTATTTATTTATTGTATTGTATTCATTTATTTCATATAATTTTACTATCCATATTACACATACACAAAATCAAATAAAAGTCAATATAATGATAAAGCTTTATTGCAGGAACGATTACACAAAAGTAGGTAGGTACAGTAAGTTCAACTATCGTATCCAGCAAATGGCGGTCTTATCCCTTGCAGAGATTTCTACCAGACTACGATAATTCAAGGAACCATATATCTTAGATAAGGCCACCCATTGTACTTATATTATGTAATGTCTCTTTGTAATATTGTATTTTTTGTGTACAATAAAGAAGTTTTGTATTGTATTGTATTGTATTTATGTTATTGGTATGCAAAATCCGCAACCCAAAATAAATAGAAATTCTTTATCACACAAATTACGGTCAAAAACAGATAAAGAGCATCCAACACCGTCACAAACTATCCCGTCACAACCGAATATGTAGTTTAAAACATTTACTTACTAGAAGCAAGCTGAAGTGTATACCTAATCTAGTTATGTAACTATATATTTTGTAGCCGTTAGCTTTTCCTGAATAAATGAAATGAAATGAAATGAAGTGGCAGTGGGCCGGCCATATCTCGCGAAGAACCGACATTAACGTGTTCTTGAGTGGAGGCCGCGACTCGGCAAGCTGAAGACAGGGTCCTATGGCACTCATTAGGGGAGGCCTATGTCCAGCCGTGGACTAACATAGGTTGATGATGAAAAAGTCTTAGAGAATAAAGCGCTAGTTAATACTGATCAATTTAATATATTAAAACTAGCGCACAGTAAAAGAAAGTTACAGTTTGTTTTTTTAATGTATTAAAACTAGCGCACAGTAAAAGAAACTTATAGTTTGTTTCTTTTAATGTATTAAAACTAGCGCACAGTAAAATGAACTTATAGTTTTTTTCTTTTAATGTATTAAAACTAGCGCATAGTAAAAGAAACTTATAGTTTGTTTCTTTTAATGTATTAAAACTAGCGCACAGTAAAAGAAACTTATAGTTTGTTTCTTTTAATGTATTAAAACTAGCGCACAGTAAAAGAAACTTATAGTTTGTTTCTTTTAATGTATTAAAACTAGCGCACAGTAAAATAAACTTGTAGTTTGTTTCTTTTAATGTATGAAAACTAGCGCATAGTAAAAGAAACTTATAGTTTGTTTCTTTTATTAAGTTTTAATTTATAAATGCCCTTGTTTACAAAATATATTTTTCTAGAACCGCGTAGGTATAGCAATTTTTTGGGTGGCAAGCTCCTACTATTTTGATTTAATATATATATATATACATATATTTGACATTGACGTTTAATGACCTGTCCTGTGATAAAAATTAACCATGCAAACACTAATAATATTGACACAGCTGATAAAACAAATTCGACATCAACTCATTTGTTAGTCCGATCGCGTGCGGACCTCGACATAGTTCTTGGTTCGGGCAGGAGCACCGTAATTTTGATATGATGGGTGGATATTGATTGTATCGTTTGAACGGGTCTGTAAGCGGATGGATGTTTGAATATTTGTTTCCGCTTCACTCCAAAACTACTGCACGGATCAGGCTGAAATGTTGCAAACAGTTAATTCTAGGCCTGAAATAAAACCTAGAATTAGGATTAATGTACATTCTCACCATTCTACTTCCTTCTTCGCCAATTCTTTTACTGCCCGGGCTGTTCAACTATCGAACGAATTACCAGTTTCGGTAAGGCGTGCAAAGTACCCTAACCTAACTACTTTAAAAACTTGGTAAAGGAGCACTATTTGTCCTGTTGTCCGAGAAGCTATTTTCTGACATCACGGAGGTCCTGACGGGTACACCACAGGGCTCGATATTAAGTCCGATCCTGTTCTCAATTTTTACTGCAGACATGCCTGAGCACATAGAAACCTGCAAATATCATCTTTATGCAGACGATACACAAGTGTAATACAGTTTTAACCCGGAGAATGTAAACGTAGCGATGGCTCTTGTAAATGCAGACCTTGAAAGGATATTCTCATGGGCCACCAAAAACTCACTTATTTTGAATCCCGCTAAGTCTAAAATGATGTTTTTGGGTACAAAGACGCAAATACAGAAAGCGCTTAATGGAAATCCTGAGCTAAAAATAAACAATACAGTTATTCCCATAGAACAGGACGCTAGGAATGTAGGCCTTATTATTGATGGTGAAATGAGGTTTGTCAAACATATAAACGAGAAAATACGGAACGCGTTTTACAAACTTAAATATATTTGATATATATTTCCTGATAGTATAGAGGACTCTATACTATCAGGAAATATATATCAGAAGAGGTGAGACTGCTGCTGTGCGACCTTCTTGTTCTTTCCCCATTTAATTACTGCAGCGCTGCTTATGGTCCTAGGCTATGGGTAAAGACGGAAGGCGCCATTCAGCGAGTGCAGAATGCATGTATGAGGTTCTGCTTTTGTATTCCTAGTAGATCACACATTAGTCCATACCTAGCAAAAAAAGGTATTTTAAACATGAAGGTCAGACGAGAACTTCATATAGCAGGCACTATTCAGAAAATTCTCTATAACAAGAAACCAGAATATCTATTTGATAGGTTTACTTGGACTAAGGATTCACATGATCGTAACACGCGCTCCAAGCATACTAACCTTCTTGCCATCCCAAATCACAAGACTAATGGGTTTAAGGGTTGTTTCAAATACCGGGCGTCAAAGATCTGGAATAATTTACCACCACCGTTACGAATTAAAATTGGCTTTTTAACATTTAAAAGAAAGTTTAAAATATTCTTACTCTCGTTTTTTTTTTTTAAAGTAAGGTTGAAATAGATGAATAAGTATAAGAACCTACTTTAAACCCGCTATCCCAACCCTCGGTGACCACCTATCCGAGGGGAGTAGATTTAAAATCAGCGCTGCATGTTCCTCACATGCAGCACAATGCTGAATCTACTCCCTTTGTCTATCGTTAGAAACTTTATATTTTTGTGTATAATTCTAGTTTAGGTTAAGATAAATATAGGCAATAAAATGATTTATGATTATGATTATGATTGTCACTGAACGCATACCTGAATCCCTATGTATAAAGTAGTATAAGTAAATATGTATTGCATATAAATATAATTATATGTATGTGTGTTATGTCTATGTAATATTGATATTTTATTTTTAAGATTATAAACCTACATAAAGCATACAGATCCCCTTGTACTGTCCAATGATCCTATTTATCCATGGTTGGTAGAGATAGGTCTTAAGCGTTAAGATCGCAAATTGTCGCTTAGTTCGTAAGTTGTCCTGTTGTAAATAGTTCATATTAGATTTAAGTGTGCAATAAAGTATATAATTCCATCTACATTTTAATCTTCCTAACAAAATTTCGGGTTTTATAACTATATTTATTCAAATGCTAATTCTTATTGTAAGAACCGATTGATGAACAGCATTTTAAATTAGTTTGAATTTGAATTTACGTCTGTTTGTTGATTCACTGAAGAAGCAGCCAGCAAACAATTCATTGTCTATGCTGTATTAATGTTCAACCGCTTCAACCGCGTTACATCTTTCAATCTTTGATCTCACTCGTTCTAGCCAAGACATTGTTTATAATTCTCGCTTAGTTTGTAAAGGCTGTCAAACTAGTTATCACAAACGTCATTCATGTGAATGACAGGACTCAGCCAACATTTAACTGCAGCGTTGCTCGTGAATTCCGCTCTGATTTATGATTACTTGATACTCCCTGGTTTTGTATCGCGTTAAACACAAAAATCGTTTCATAAGATATATTATTGTGTCTACGGCGTTAACCTTTTAATGCCTATGACACACATGCCCCTTGACGATGCCTCTGCGTGTCGCAACGCCGAGGCTGGGCAGTCAATGTTTTGACAAATAATTACGACTTCATTACGGTGGAACCTACAATCATCTTAACATTGAATATACCAGTAAGTTTATTAATATTTCACCTCATTATTTCCTACAATGAACGATGAGAGCCTGGAAAGGGAAGAATGATGAGCACAAAAGATAGTTTCAACAAAAATAAACAATTAAGGCAGGTATATGCCCCAACGGCCTTAAGAACACAAAGAAGAAATATCCAAAGCTACTATTAAAAAAAAAAGAAAAACGATATTCGGATATTTATTTTAAACGCTGTTGATTTTGAGTATTTTTCTTTCACTCAAATATTTGTCCAAAGTATTTTAAACAAATAGAACATTAATTCACGAATAAAACAAATTATTTATACGGCTACAGTTATTTTGTATTCTCAAGGCCGTTGGGGCATAGACCAGCTTTATGATAAAAGCGCGATGATTAGCCTTTTAGTTATCTACCCGACATATCACAAAAGGCGGTAGATGTTTGTTAGCATGCGTATGTTTTTAAGCAGGCTTTTTCACAAAAATGTAAAGGTTCCTTTTGATTTCCGATTTATAAAAGAGTTTGCATGTTTAATCTGGTGTCGTCGTTACGTGATAGCTTTTGCTCGGTAAATTTCAGCTCAAATACCAACATTCCATTTAAAACAACATTAAAAATGCAATCACTGTTTAATGCTCAAAAGTAGCATGTTTCAACCGAGTGGATTTTTGTTCTGTTTTGTATCGACAAGAGTTGAAATGTTAATCCCTTTGTGAATGAATCCACTTTCATCTATGTTTCATCGTCATGTACGTCGAATGGGAATTTAAAATATCACACTGCTACATTTAACTAAGTTACACCCGATTATAAAGTTATATTGAACCGGAAGTCCGCAAAACAGATTTTATTCACTAACTTGTAACTTGCAGGCTATAACTTGATTATGTCTGCTTTACATATAAAGTTACATAGTTAGTTATAAAGTAGCCCATAGCACCATATATTAATTTGAAACTTTGTTAAAACGTATAAGCTATTTTAATTTATTAAGTATTAACATTTAAATGACATTAATAATTAACGACATTCATCAAATAACAAGAAAAACGTGAATTAATAAAATAGAAATAATATAGTATAATATGGTTATTTTATTTTTATTTATTTGGAAGACAGACAGTATGACATATGTACATACATGTATTTATGTAAAGAATGAATGAATGAACACTTTATTGTACTTAAAAAATAACATAATATAAACCTTATATCTACATTTAACAAATACTCAGTACAATAGGCGGCCTTATCGCTGAGAGCGATGTCTCCCAGGCAACCTAGCAAAGAAAGTACAGAAATACAATAAGATTTTTCTTACACCAGTAAAGTCTCCACTTTAAAAAATTACACTTAACAACTAGTAAACAGACTTAACAAACAAACGTATCGTGTGGAAATTATCTTACTTAGGTAAAGAAAAGTGTTTTAGCAAAAATATCTAAATTAACAAAGATAAACCAAGATCCGTGAGGTACCGAGGCTCTCCGGGTTTTTAAAAAGTTATCTGAGCGTCTGGTCGACGCGACGCGTGACCTGAGAGCTGGTGGGTATCTGTGGGTATCTAGCGCAGCGCATCAGCATTGCTATAGAGCGTGGCAAAGCAGGGTAAATTTTTGTTAAAAAATAATAATATTTTTTAATTACGTAGTTATACTGCCTATTTCTTTTGACTTTATAACCGAATTAAAAAAAAGAAGAGATGTTCGGGTGCATGTAAGTTTTTTTTTTAATTTTATGCGTATTTGTTGATTACTCCGTCAATTGTGGACTAGTGTGATTTTATTGATTATTTTGCTATTGTATAGAAATGATTCCTCAATGGTACTATAGTTTCTTTATTCTTGAAGGAGCGATTTTTTATTTTATTTTTAAACTTTTCGGCACTATTACCGTGCCGCAAAGTTAAAAAAACAGTGTCAATATTAAGGAATTTGAAGTCGGTTTTTAGTTCTTTCAAAGCAATTGAATTTTGTTGTGCATTCTTACATTACCTCCTTATTTTATAATAGGTACTTAAATTCTTTCGATCATCTTTAAATAAATTCGCGGGCAAAAGCATTTTGGCGAGGCACAGATGATAAAATACTACAAACCAAATTCAAACAATCTAAATTATAAGACCACTACGAAGAGATAAGCTGCAATTCGTAAACTAAGTATTCATTGTTACAACCATTTTTGTATTGGTACCTATTATATTCATCACATCATCATTAGTCCGTATACGTCCATTGCTGTACACAGGCCTCCCCAAAACGAGGCCACGAATAGCGGTTCTGAGCCGCCTCCATTCATCGACGCCCTGCTACTGCTACAATGTCGTCGTCGGTCCATCAAGTGGAAGGTCTTCCCACACTCCGTTTCGCATTGCATCGCGGTCGCCACTCGATAACCTTTACTCCCCAACGGTTATCGGTTCTGCGAGCTATATGGGTAAAAAGCCAGAGCAGGCACAAAGCCACTTAAGTCTGCTAATTTTGAGATCTATGTCGGTTACTGAGTATGTGTTAAATGTAGCTATATAAGGTTGTTATTATGTTATTTTTAAGTGCAATAAAGTGTTCATTCATTCATTCATACATTTTTTTTGCATGCTGAGGCAGGGACCCATTTTACCCTTTTTACCCTTAACCCATAATTCTAACCAATGTAACAGCTTTTTTCTTTGGCTCTACGGATTTCCGTATTCCGGATGCTATCGTGTATTGTATTATGATGATGCAACTAAGCCCTATCTTCAAGCTTCATGCATGCTCTGCAAGCTGTAGATAATACTATTGTACCTAATATCTCATGTGGAAGAGACGGCGCCAACCGTCAATAATAAATTTACATGTGCAGAGCTTTGTTAGTATGCATAATAGCTCTGAATTAGTGATTGTCTGGGTTTGAGTTTAGTTTTGAGGAACGTTCTCGTACAATGGAATCAAATATCAAAGTGATTTATTTCCTTATGACCGTACAGGGCTCTTGGACACGTCACAAAATTCAAATTACGTATGTAAAAGTAGGAAATAAAGCGATCACTTTGATTTTTTGTTCACTTCAATATTGTTTAAGGTGAAGTTAATAACAGAACAAGAAGCCAAAAGAATCGGTTACGGAATATTCGTAAATCGCTAAGCCGTTGGTCCTGTGCTTGACCTCTCCCCGGTCGTGTCAGTCTGTCGTCCCATCGGATTAGAAGAGGAGAGTGAGGGAATATAGAGTGCACCTGCGCTTGCGCGCACACTTTTGCACCATAATATGTCCTGCGCACATGGGTAGTCTGCGTTGAGACTGGCCACCGTGGCCGCTTGGCCGAAATTCGATTAAGAGGACATCATAATTCGTAAATCCTACAATATTGGCGTAAATTTGTACAGTTATGCCTACCAAACGGATAGATTTTTGTGCAACTGTTGTCTGTTCTTCACATCATCACCCTCCACAACAGCCTATAATGGATCCACTCCTGGAAACGGACCCCCCCTGATAAGCTCCTTTTTGGCTTTTATCTTATGGGGGGTAAACCCCACGCTGGGCATGCGGGTTGGGGATCGCAGTTCGGTGGTAGAATTGTTCTGCAGGGGGTGCTGCTGCCACCGGTGGATATCCCTTAGTCGCCTCTTACGACACCCGCGGGAAGAGTTGGGGTGGTGTGCAAATTCGAAGCCGGCACCGCACAGCACTTCTTCACATGGTTCTACCATATACCAATCGATGCTTAGAGTGATAACGCTAAAGTTGCCGGTTTGTTCGCAAATATGCCTATCACACTACATGTAGGTACACGTATTATGTTGATTGCCTCCTAATAAAATAACTTTAATAGGACAGGAAATTAGCCGTTGCGTAATTTTAAGTGTTTTAATGATAATGTCGCGTGGAAGACGGCTTTACGACGGAAAACATAATAAAACACATTACACCTGAGCGAAATGAATGGCTGGTTAAATTAGATTGTTACTCGTATGTGCTAGGAATTAAACGTAAAAGAACAACATCTATTTTATTTATTTATTTATTTAACGTACAAAACACATCACAATCACTTAGAATTATAAAGTAACAAAAATCAAGAATAAAACTTGATTGCAACATAAACATATGTACGTGCTGCTATAATATAAATATATGTACATCGAGAAGGTTGAGTTGGTTACTATCTATTTTGGGTTATTGAAACAATAAAGTAAAAAAAAAAGGTACAAAATAATTACTAATACGGTTGCTAAAATTAGATTAGGTACATGCTATAATATACCTCTAATATACATAATTGTAAATTCTACTAACCTACAACAAGTAAGTAGAAATAACAATTATTATTATTATTGTATTATTGTACTTGAACTCGTTTTCGTTTCTTTGATATTGATATTGAAGTGGAAGATCTCTTTTATTATTTTAATGAGCTGTCCTAATCTTGGAACAAATATGTCGAGCCTGCCGTCATCTTTATGTAGCTCATTAAATTGACGTGCCATTCTTGTGAGGGGATTGAAATGGGAAATATTATTTCTAAAAGTATGTACCTAAAACATCACACGTAATCCAAAAATGGATTACATGTGATGTTGTTTATTTGTATATTCATTATTTATACGTTCTGGTCCCATTCTAGATGGAATCAGGGAATGATTCACTTTTAATCGACTTTAAAAATAGGACGATGTTCTATGTTCAGCTGTATGTATGTTATTTTTATGTATGTTCCCCGTTTTCTCCTTCAATTGCAAACCAACTATTATGGTTATTTTGCTATTGTATAGATAAAGAAAATGATCTCCATATGGTCCCATAAAAAAAATCCCGAGGGATTAGTTTTTGTCCCGCATAACTAAAAAAGTTTATAAATATTCAGGAATTCGATTTTTATTTTTTCTTCAAAACAATTATATTATAAATTTTATAAATAAAATGTTTTGTCTGATTGTCTGTCAGTCAAGAATAAAAACCTGAACGCTCCAATTCTAATCGAGGAATCTAATCGCATCTAATGGAGGCTACACACCAAAGTTGGCGACCAACAACATTCATGAAATGTCGCACTAACCTACCGCCCATTTCCCAGTGGTTCGGTAAGGCCCAGAAAACGTATAGTGTTATACAACTAAGATTCTGTTGTCATTCGAAATAAAAAATAATACGATCTATAGTTACTCGGTTCTAGAATTCTAAAGAAAGAAAGAAAGAAAGAAAATTATTTATTAAACACTACACACACAAAAAAAGTTTGAGACAATAAAATAAAAAGAGACTTCTTAGTACTTGATAACAAACAGCACAGACAAACACGTATGAACTAAGTAAGTAGTATACGAACATTGGGTTAATTAATAGGTACCAAGTAGTCCACTCAGCAAGCAGACGAGCGCGATATAATTCTAGATATTTTTAGTGAAAAATATTATTATGACACTGGTAGGTATCATCGAAGCAAATCGGACAAGTTCAAAAACAATTGTTGGTTTTGAAAGCTTTTATTTGTATGTCGTCCATTATCGAACTAGAATTTTAAACTTTTTCTCTACGATTGTAAAATTATGCGTTGTTTAAGTTTGTGTTTCTGTTTTTAGTGTTGTTACGGTCGTTTTCTGCTATCGTGATCACTTCTTTTGAAGTTTTAATTCATAATTATAAGCCTTTGTTGACATAAAATATTTTCGATTCTAGAATTGAGTATACTCTGTTATTTTCCCTGTTCTGAAATATACTCCGAAACCTTATTACATCGACAAAAGCTGGTGTATAAACAAAAGACGGCGACGTTAAGTTCCCGATTAACCTATCTTGGTTCAAGAATGCGGCCCTTAGGTCCAATTTCACTGTTGCAATTAAACGCGATCAATATAAGATAAACTATGTTGAGCGCTTTAAACGATTTCAGCGCATTTATCGACATAAAGTTGATCCGGATCAAGCTGAACTTAGTTTAACTTCTGAACGCCCGATTTTCAGCGTTTACTCGGTTTATAGGCATAAACCAAGTTCAAGAGCTGTCATGTCCCACAATGCCAAACACTTCGATCAACATATTGTTGATCGTAGGTCAAACACGGCGAAAAACAGCGGACAGACTGACCATTCAATGTCGTGTGTGAAGGTACACTTCGTTTTCGTAAACGCGATCTAAATGTAGAGTGAATTCGGTGTGAAGTAATCCAAGATCAAAATCAACATTTAAACTAGATTAAACGGAACTTAGTTCTGTTGAACTCAGTTTTGGCAGCAAACGATGAAATTGGACCGTAGAATGAGGAACAATTTCACAAAACGTAAAACGTAAAATTGTTTTCGTTCCCGTGAACACGATACAGCGTTTTCAACATTTCGCGAAACTTTTAACAAGGAAATAGTAACTGTATTAATAAAACTTGAAGTCGTAAAGGTTACTTAAGGTTCACGAAACACGCAAACGTTTTTTATTACGCAAAACATGCTATTCGGTCGGTGGGCTGATTCTGGATAGATTGATGTCGTTGTGGTAATTGGTGACAATTTATATTACGACTCGTTTTAGTGCTGATACAAGTTGGTAGAGTCATCACAAACGTGACAGATTTGATAGCCTCTAGAGATGGTGGTGTTCTCTGAATAATCGAAGTATTATCAGTTTCGCGGTTAATTTCTAATGTTTGAATAATTTAAATCGAAAACTTCAATGAATACGTCTGATTACATTTTATAATAGCTGCTCCTCACGGTGTATCCTGCTACACGAAGCGAATACGGAACGTGAAACGGATGCATCCGTTTCTTGCATCGAATCCGTAGAAGCCATGGCTTCTACGGATATGAGCTAAGAACGAGAGCGGAGACAGTAGATCCGCACGCGATCAGAGGCCTGAGGATGAGTTTGGATAGTTTACGAAAACTATTAACCTTATCGTTTCCTTTTCATACATTAATCGCCTTGCAGCGCCGCTATCGGAGAGTGAGAGGAACTACTTTTCGTATTAAGACGGTGATTCAATCGTTTCTTACGAATTCCATGATAGTTTTCTAGTGATTTTAAGTAACTTTTTTTTTTAAATTTTAAATATCTTTATTTATGAACAAAACTGATAAAAGTAATACAAATCCAGTGTATTCATCCTAGACAATAATAAACATACATTTAAACACGTTTGTAAGCGCTATGCGCTTTATTAAACTTATTTAAATAATATAAATAATTAAATAATAAGTACAATTTGAAACACTATTTATCTTATTAGACTTCATGCAAACTGTATTTGAGCATTATATACATACTAATATTATAAATACGAAAGTGACTCTTTCTGTCTGTCACCGTTTCATGTCTAAACAGCTGAATGGATCTCAGTAAAATTTGGCAGGGAGGTAAATGGTATCCCGAGGACAGACACGGGCTACTTAAAAAGCGTGTGCAAAGCCGCAGGCAGCAGCTACTTTTATATAAATGAATATTGTTTTGGTGTATTTTGGCAGAACGAGTTTCAACATTGACAAGAAACTAAGCGATACTAAACTGTCACGTTATCGATAAAAAATTCCCGTCTTGATATCTTGCAAGCTTATACCAGACGTACAGATTGAGGTGGAACCTATTCAAACTGACAAAATTTCGATTGGACATTTACTTTGACAAGGAACCTTGTAAAAGTAAATGTCCATGAGCATTTCGAAAGTTTTTATTATTCAAACAATACCCCAAATAAATTTTTGGGATATTGTGTTATTTCTTATAAATTAACCCAGTGTGAGGCTTACGCACTATAATAATAAAAACTCATATATTCCACGTGCGAGCAGATACTTCAATGCAATGGCAAAAGATGTTGATTTGTTTAACACTTCTCCCAGTAACATCAAGCGTATTTGTGGTAATCACTTTTTTATTTCTTATCTTTACAAATACCTACTTTGTTTGTCCACCACTTATTATCTTCAGTACACTCATAAACCATTTGAGAACCCTTTTAATTGGCCGTCATAATTTTTGTTCGTGTTAAGCCGTAAGTTTTCCTAAAATTTATAAATAAATAAGCGCTTTAAACATCTCTGGTGAAAATGCAGCATTTCATAAAATGTTATAAGCATAAGACCGTTCTACAATTTTTATTACCCTAGATGGTGCAGCGCATCAGCATTGCCTTACAGGTCATTGGTATGGATACGGACCAGTTGAGCTACCTCTAGATAGATAGATAGATTAGATAGATTATCACTTTATTGCACCATCAATACACTTATAAAACAAGAACTTAATACTAATTATATATAATGTGGCACAATCGGCGGCCTTATCGCTAACAGCGATCTCTTCCAGGCAACCTTTGGATGGATAGGATCAGTACGTATTGAATCTGACGGTGGCGTAATTGATGAGAATCAAACATAATAGAAGTACTTTAGACAGAGGGCAGAAAAAAAAAAAAAGACAAGAAAACAAGAGTGTAGATTAGAGTGTAGACTCTAGATTGGTTACAACAGCCTGGAGTTAGCTCAACTGTTTCAATTGCTAATTCAATTGTAGGTACAAGATTAAATTTGTTTCTATTCCTTAATTGTAATTTTCTTTGTTAATTAAATTAAGGGTATATTTTTCTAAAAATAAGTATCTAGGAGGTTATACCATATAACCTCCTTCGCAAAAAGCACTCAGTGTTAGTATAACACAGCTATTTACAAAGCAAGTTTGTCGACAATAACGTTCCATCTGCTAATGCAGTCGAGATTGCCGGTCTACTGCGCAAGATTGGAGGTAGCTGGTTCACTTTTTATACAAGAATAAGAATAATTTTATTGTAAAATTGTGTTAATCATAGATACATGAAGGTCTAAACAAAATAAACGCAAGTGTGGTAGCTGGTTCACTTTTTATACAAAACAAAATAAACGCAAGTAAGAGATTATGTATAATAAGTAATAGCCCGTACTGTTCTCTAACTAAAAAAAACCTAAAATTTCAGTTACAGATTAATTTTCGTAACGCTTCTTATGCAAATGAAAGAAGAGTTGGTTTTGAACGGAAACTAATCAGAAACGGAAAAAGTGTTCAGGGGGCTTGGACATTTTCGATTTCCGAGCCCCCTGAAAACACCGCAGAATCGCGGATTTTATTACAAACATTTCCACTTTTGGACGAAAAGAGTATATAACTAGAATATGCTTGACATTGTCACGTAGCATCATACCATCATAGTTTAAAAGCTTTTAGTAGTAAGTGAAATTATTCTATCGCACTCGGACCATGATGTCCTAGCCAAATTTCGGCGACGGCGGCCAGTCTTAACGGAGACCAGCCTATACTCAGGATATTACAGTGCATAAGTGAGTGAGCGAACACAGGTGCACTCCATATTACCTCACTATTATAATTCAATGAGAAGGCAGACCGACGCGACCGAGCAGAGGTCAGGCGAAGGACCGACGAGGCACAGGGGTGTAACACCTCTTAACTTCCCAATAACAATTTTGGCTCGACCCGGGATTTGAACCGGGACCTCAATGTCAGCGGCGAAACATGCGATCACTAAACCAAGTCAGACAATAATAATGATTCAATTGACATTCATACCTCAGCTCACCTCAGAAATATTCGCTAGTATCTACCGCTGTTTTTGCTAAACGCATGGTCCAAGAAAAAAGGGTGTGGCACTCCGAGAGTGACACAATGCTACGTCACTGTTCAGCTGCCACTAATTTCAACAAAACATGGAAGTTGGGAAACATAAAAAAAAATGTAAATCATCATTTTTGTTTGATAGATCAGTCAAAACTGTAATTGTGATAAATAATTGGTTAGTACAAAACCACATAGTTTTATTAGATTCGTACAGGTAATTTATGGAGCTCAGGGAGTTAAGATCTTACGCTACTGGTAACACCTGACGGTCCGATGGTAGATATAATTAAATTTTGAGATTTTGATATTTAAGCTTTTCTGAGCGTACATCTTTGTGTTTACGAAAATACAGAACTTTTGATTCTTTTGAATTTTGATTGTTGTGGAGACTATTAAAAATCGTTAAAAAGTGACCGGTAAGATTTTGCGACCGATTTCAGTCGCCATGCGATCGATATATATGTCGAGTATGCCTGCTCAGAACATGTATGTGCTGTACGTCCATGTGGCAGTGCATCGTATGCAACCTGCGAGATTGCTCTGTTACCATAACTACATATGATCAATAGCCCATGCTTGATTAAATACCTATTGGGAACGGCCATTAGGGACTACTTATGTGCACCAAGACAGACGTTATATCAGATCAGAGCGAGATCCAATCTGGAATTAATTATCATAATTTGCATAAGGGTCTTGGAATAGAATAGAAAATAGTTGATTTGCATATAATATTATAAACACAGTAATACCTTTATTAACAAAGATTACAATCAAATAATAGATACAAATTAGAACTACATGACCTGCAAAACTAAGTCTGGCTTGCACGGAAGACCAGCGCTACGGCAGGTTCTCCCTTCCATAGCATTCGCTGAGTGTTGGCCATTTTTGTTATCGTAATTGATTGTTTCCTTTTTACTGTCTGAATTGTGCAACAAAATAAACACATTTTTACTTTTACTTTTTTACTTTTACTTAAGTATCACACTTTTAAAAAGGCAATATCTTTTTAGGTACACAAGATATACATTCGAAATAAAAAGGACTCGAAAGAGAGTTTAATATTTTATATAAAAATTATTTATTAATATTTCGTATATAGACGAATGGGAGAATATTTCCAAAAATCGGCTCCGAAACCTCGTGTTCAGTATTGCAAACTGGCTCGAAGCTGTAATCAGAGCCCGAGGAGGCAATACCAGTTATTAAATATTAAATAACATGTTAAATTTACTTATAATATAATAGTTGAGTTTTTGGACAGTAAGCTAAAAATGGATTGTTTTATCTTTTTTTTTAAGTTGGAAATGTTCTAATGTATAGTTTACTATAGTTTTAAAGAAAGCTGATAAAATTTGCTATAAAACGTTTTTTATTTTAAATCTGTAACTTCTACAGATTATAAAAAAAACAATTTTAAAAGTGTGAGTAGTATTAAGTTTTGCAGGTCAGTGTAGTATTTCCAATTGAAACTATTGAGCTAACTGCAGAACCTTGCAAACAATCTACAAGTAGCTCAACTGCTCTATATTAATACCAGTCGGAAGCGTCCCCAAGACGCTGGCTGCATTGCCCCGCTGTATGGCAATGCTGATGTGCTGCACCAGATACTCACCAGCTTTCGACCACAGTAGGTAATTAATAAAAAAAAAAGAATTATTAACTGTGACGCCAAACGATACACGATACACTTTAGCTTGCACTATAAAGCGCTCTAGTAAAGTCAAATCAATATTATTTATTCCTATTCTTGGTTAATCTATCTACATTATTCATCGACAAATCACAAAAGAGCGTTAATTCGGTCGAACGTTCGTCAGCAAAAAATCTCTCGATCAAATTTTATCGTTCTTTCGGTATTTTGTTACGCGGCCAAATTATTTTTGTAAGAGAGATAGATGGATTAGACAGATATCGTTTATTGTCAAAAAGATTACGTTATTTAGATAAGTTGTAAACACGGTAGGCAGTTACGCACGCAAACACAGCGGTGTCACCGTCATGTTTTCGCTATAAGGCGCGGTGTGAAGTTGTACACAAGTGATCCACCAATCAGGTCAGCGACCATTGCAGTGAGTGACAACGCTGCGCTTGAGCTTAGCTATTGGCTATGCTAATTTTTATAGCAAAGTAAAATAAAAAAATAAATGTAACATTTTAGAGAATTTATAATGGACGTTAAAAATATAAATGGACGTGGGCTAGATTTACTAACTCTGTTTTGTCCGTATATACATATTTGGAACAAAAGTTCTATTAAATTCATAAGGTCTTTTGTTAGGCTTTGTCATCTCAATGGCAGAGTCGTAATTACTTTCTTGCAAAGCGTTTACCAGCAGAGGCATACGCTCGTAGTATTCCTGGTCAAATCCAAAAAAGTTCCGATCTAGTCTGTCAGCAAAAGATGTGTCGTGAGTTATGTTTGTAGCATTTATTTGTATCCTTTGTACTAAGCTCCATTCTACTGCAATCGCATACTCGTAGATTAGTAGAATCACCTGATGTTTCAGGTGGTTAATAAGGTAGAGTCACCGAGAAGATACCTATTAGATTTAGATGTATTCTACTTCACATTATTTAATAAATAATGTGAAGTAGAATACATCTAATAGGTAGTAAAAGGGATTGCTGTCTTAAAAGCCTCAGGAAACTGATGTTCTCGGTGACTCTACCTTATTAACCTACAATAATATCCAATAAAATGTTCACAGTGCTTTTCCAGGCAGACTCGAGACCAATTTTCTGCACTTTACACACAATATTTTTGTCATTTTACACAATATTATTGGTTTCCTTGTGTACATACATAATAGATGTTTTCTTTAAGTTATGATAACAGGAAGTATGTCTGGGGTGGGTCACTGTGATCGTGCTGCAAGGTATTTTGGGTCTTTTCTTAACTTCGTAGTTGGTTTTAGCATAGGTTCATAGCAAATGGTTTACAAAGGTTGCAAAACTACTTTTCTGCTATGTTACTTGTAGAACGAAGAAAATAGAAATAACCAGAAATAATTGAATTTGTCGCGCACCCGGTGACGATCTGCCATAAGCCTTTTTAATATTATTATAGATGCAAAATTTAAAAACTTGTTTAACTTGGTAATGTTCGGAAATTCTGGTTTGAATTTAAAAATATATTTCACTAATAACATAAGAAACTATTAGCTATGTTATCTCTGAACCACGCTACGGCTACGTACCCATGTCTTACAATGATTAGAGGTAGTAATAATGCTGGACAATCCACACAGCATCATCAAGCCCCAAGCTAAGCAAAGCTTGTGTTATGGGTACTAGAAAACTCGACAGTTAAAATAAGTTAGGTTTAATAAATAAAAAAAATCAAAATTACTTAAAAAATAAAATTAATTAATAATTTCATAAGTACCTGATGTATGGATCAGACTTTTAAAGTCGATTTTTTTTAGTATTTTTGTCAAGTTTTTTTTTATATTTATTTTTTATGTAACTTTGAGTTATTTTATTTATAAGGCATGGTTTTGGGTTCGTGAACGGGATAACTTGATTAATAATATGGCACAAAAAAAATGCATCAGCTACTTCGCTTGAGCTATGTTCGTGCTAAGGGAAATATGTCGTGTGTCTATTTTACCTTTGAGCTGCATTGTACCAAGCTCAAGGGAGCTTACAAGGTTGGGCTTCGTTGGCCTTTACTTTTTACGATATCTTGCCAAGCAACATAAATGAAATGACAAAACATGCAAAATCCATTACTTACGTAGTCTAAGGAGATGCAAAAAAATTGTAGAGATATCCATCTACTTGTTTCTAATGTACAAATGAAATGTAAAACATTATGATTTTTTTTCAAATGCTTTTCTCATATTTGATGTTTTAAGGTTTGGAAAGCCTGAGTATCTGTGCTTAAACTTTATATATTTTCTGATAAAAGGTGGTAACACTCAGTCAGACACATTTAAAATACATTTTAAAAAGTTTTTGCTACGGAAACAAATTGAGATATACCTAAGCGCTTCGTTTGCCAAAAATAAAACTGCCATCTGTTATAGCTCTGCACTGTTGTCATGTAGGTACATCAGGTACATACGAGGTAGAAAACGTCGATATATTTAAAGGACTTGGTTATTAAATACTACACAAACACAAACAAAATAATATCCCAAAGATGTTTCGACTTCGACGGGACTTGAACCCGCGTCCTTCCCTCAGTACGGGAATGCGCTAACCAATTACACCACGAATACCAAAATTTTTAAATAATTATATATCAGCAACCAAATAAATGTAGCCCATAAACTCAACAAAATTATGCCGGTCGCAATACCAAACACCTTGTGTAATGGTAATGGTGATAAAATCAAAATAAAAACAGTATTTGAAGATGCTAGGCAAGATCACTTTTCTTTACATCAGGCTAATGTTTAAAACACGTGAGAAGTCGTGGATCGAGAAAGGAGGCAAAAAAAGGGGAAACAATATCAGCTGACAGCTAAATGATAAAATAACAATGCAGAAACGCCTTTGTATGAGTAACACATCAAAAGGGGGATGATCTAGGTTTAGACCCGCTGCTGTCAGAATCTAATTGGTATTATAATCGAAATACCATATAAATATGTATAGAATAAACCGGTCAAGTACGTGTCGGGCCACACGCAGTGTAGGGAGAACCCTACACTGCGTGTGGCCCGACACGTACTTGACCGTACTTGATTTTTTTATTGTGCAACTATAGAAATAGTTGCACAATAAAAAAATCGGGATATTATTTACCTCACAATCCATGCAAATTACAGATTTTTAGTACTATAATGTCTTTGAGCTAAGCCGCGGTCGGACAGAAGCACAACTACAAGCTTCTGTCAGTTGAATGTTCTTATCCCTGTTAAATGAAAGGTTCCTTGTTTACTACGGAACTCTAAAAACCTTCAAACACAGCTAAGGTATCAATCCCTTACCCTTTCATTTAACAGGGATAAGAATCCATTCAACTGACAAAAGCTTCCGATTCAATGAATAAAACCTAATTTTCCAACCCTTTGCCTTTCAGGAAAAGTAATAATCGATTTTCAAGTCATTTATTGAAATCCGTCGAAGATTGATTGGTTAAGAAGTTCGTTTTAATTGGTTTATAGAGATTGCTTAACATTTAGCGTCTTGGCGTTTTATTCTAGTTCTAACAAACTTGAACCTGATACTGTAATAAGTCGTGAGGAATGGAAGGAGAAAAGAGAGGTTTTCTATCAGGGGCATTCTTTTTGGCCTGCTTCTGTTCTTCATCATCATCATCACCAACCTATATTACACCTATAATAGTAGGAATATAGGCCCCCCCTAATGAGCGCCATAGTGCCTTGTTTTTAGCTTGCCGCATCTCACATCTGCCTGCAGTATTTCGCAGGTCTTCATCCCACCTGGCGGGAAGGCGTCCCACACTACGCTTGCCGAGTCGCGGTCTCCACTCAAGAACACGTTTACCCCAGCGGTTGATGATTCTTCTCAAGATATAGTCGCCCTAATGCCACTTGAGCTTGCTAATTATTTGAGCTATGTCGATAACTTTGGTTCTCTGCCGGATGTATTAGTTACAAATCCTATCCTTCAGAGAAACTCCGAGCATAGCTCTTTTCATAGCTCGCTGAGCGGCTTTAAACTGGAAGACCAAACCTACCGTGAGTGTCCACGTCTCAGCTCCGTAGGTCATGACGGGTAGGGGACGGGGTGATACTGATTGAAATCTTTCGTTTTCATGCAATGAGGTATGGTTGACGAGACGATTTGACGTAGTTTTCCAAACGCTGCCCAGCCTAGCTGGATCCTCCTCCTTCTCTACTTTCTTCTCGAAATTGTTTTTACCTAACTGCAGAATCTACCAAGATAAGTGTACCCGGAAACAGTTTCAAGAAGGTGGCCATGTACAACCTGTCTTGGCTTTGTTTTTCTTGGCTTGACTTTGGTTTTATCCAAATTCATCGTTCTGATAAATCGGGAGGCAGAAGCTAGGCCGTCTAGCATCTGGTTCAGCTCCTCTAGCGACTCCGCCATTAAGACTATGTCATCAGCGAGTCGCAGGTGTGAGATGCAATGGCCCTTTATGTTAATGCCCTTACCTTTACCTTTCCAGTCCAGCATCGTAAACATATCTTCCAATGTACTCGTGAACGTAAAGCCGTTAATTCCAGTATGTTTTATATATTATTTGTGTTTTTTCTTATCTATTCATTTGATCAAGTATGTAATTTATCTTAAAGCTATGTTAAGACCATACCAAGCATCGGTCAAGGTATTCACCGCCGTTTTGAAGATACTAACGCCCGAATAAACTAAAACGCAACTTAGATTTAGCGGATAGCCGCTTTTTCAGTTTAATATGCAAACGCTTGTGATTGTACGGACTTAAGATTATCGCTGATCGAGGTGCATAGCTACCACACAGCATTAAAATGTGCTGCGTGGTAGCGGCGTTGGATTAATGTGTGCAGAGCTTTAATCGCTACAAAATATCAACCGTGGCGGCCAACCGCTTTTTTGCGCGAATTTTGACACATTTTCATTGTAAACTGTCAAAAAGTCACAACAGACGCCCTTAAATCTGAGTTGCTTTTTTGTATTAGGACGTAAGTGTTTCATTGTATGCATTCCAAAATAAATTATCTGAACTCTGCTCTGCGTTTTGTTTCTGATACATACAAACGTGTAAAACGATCAATGATCTCGAATTTAAACAAAATGAGATTTTAGATAATTGAACCGTTTCAGCTAAGCTTCAATTAGAAATGGATTAGCGAAAGACGAGTAAGTGATAACGCACCTATCGTGAGAAACGACCTTACTTTGAAAGGTCGTAAGGGATAAGGATGTTGTTTGTACCCACCCAAAAAAATAAAAACAAACATTTAATTTGGAAAATTTATCCTGGGTAAGGTAGAGGAATATCCCGGGAATTAATTTTATGTTTCCGAGTAAATGTGCCTGTTTAGAAACGTCTACCTTTTAATCCACATTACATAAATTGCTGGAATTGGAATACACACACATCTTCATTTCGGTTTCATTTCAAAAGGTCTGTAAAAGGGAGCACAGTAAAATAAATTGGACCGATCCTGTCCTCTGCCAACAACCGTACTTTTGGTGCATTCTTGACCCATCTCAAAACTTTGTTTTTACCACTGCACAGTGTGTGATTTTACCTCAGTTACGGTCATCCTGGTTGTATGTTCGATTAAGAAACGCTAAATCATAATAAAACATTTTAGAACAGCGTTTTTGATATATCAGTTTTTTTTATAGTATGTCAGAATAATGTTTTTATATGTATTGCCGGAAATAAAGGAATTTATCCTATGAATTAATACTTAAAATTATCTTTGATTTGAAATACATTCTGTGTATTTCTAGGTGCACTAGAAAGCGTCGAAAAAAACATTTTGTACATTTACCAAAAAAAAAAATATATAAGATTTTAAATTTAAAAAACAAGAATAGAACAAACAAGAAGAAGATCTCGGAGATATGTGTTTCTAAACGTTTCTTCCATTTCTATGGAAATAGAGTTGTCACAAAAATTATATTTAGATTTACGGGGTGAATGTGGAGTATATTTTTTAATTATTTTCATCATTGGATTGGATTACTATTTATTCTGTTGTAAGCGCGACATCACTAGCTTCGAATTCAGTGGATTATGGTTAACATTGTATGTTGTCTCCCTTAGTAAACAACTTTTTTAGGACAAGAACTTTTTTAGGTAAATGAAAAGATATCTCTATTTTCTAAGAACCAGAATTACCTACGACCTAACTATCAGAATTAAAAAGTAGATGTCGCAGCATGCTCGAAGAACCGATACCTGCTAAAACAACTCGGATGCGGATGTGACCAAACGAATACACGTGAAACGGAATCTAGGAAAATCCTCCAATCAATATACCGACAACATTGTAGCGATGGCGGGGAGTCGGTGGATGGAGGCGGCTCCAGCTCGCTTCTGTTCACGCTATTTGGAGGCTTTTGTTCAATAGTGGAATTAGTATTATTTCAGTAGTGGTTGAGATGATGATGACATCTATGTGACAACCCTAAACTGAATTTTGAATAATTCATATTTCCGAAGTCCTATGTTTGTGGCATCTGCATATAAGCACTGAAATAAATGCGACCATGCGGACATATACTCAAAAAAATATGATTAATAATTATGTAAAAAAAATATTTGTTTCGTAAATAAGCAAGATTATTTTAGTTTTTAAACATTTATAGCAGCGTTTAGTACATTTCTATTACTATTACACATTTGATTAAAAAGGTATACCAGGAAAGTACAAAATATATTTCTATGGTTTCTATGACTTTTTCTTGATTTTCTAAAAATCTCTAAAACTGTGATAGAAAAAGCCGAGAGAATTATGTTAGGAAATTTGTTTCTACCCAAAACGCGCATAAAACGATTATGGCCGCTACTGAGATGAAATCACACACTGTGCACTGGAATTAGGGGCTTAGAAAGGTAGGCACGTGCATTTACGGTAGTCGGCTGTTGACAAAATGACTGTCAAAATCAAACGGATTTTGACAGTCATTTTGTCAATCTCATTTCCATTGATAACTGTCAGAAGTCTTCTTCCACTCCCACTCTACCAAAAATGTTGCCTACCAAAAATACAACAATAACTTATTAACCAATCATAATTTAACATAAATAATTAAACATTCAGGCGTTACTTTGCGGAAATACATTACAAAGTATTAGGGTACAAAATTATAAGTAACAATTCCGCGTAAAACCTGATAAGGTATAGCAAAATGCAATTCTAGTGCACAAAAAATTTACATGCCTTTTTGCTTTATTTTATCTCATAAGGTTTTACGCGGAATCGGTCACAAATATTTTTCATCGTAAAATTCGAGTGTATAGATTTACGAAAAAACTAAATAGGATAAATATGAAACACTGCCAAAAACCCTAACTTTTGAGGTTTGAACAATGTAGCATAATAATTTTGTACAATGTCCATATCACATCTTAAAATTCGAATAGGACGTAACGCGACTCTAATAAATTACTAAGAAGCGGTTACCCAAAATGACAGGAAATATCATTCCGAAACAATATCATTAAGGGATTTTCCCGGCCTACGGGGCGGATTGCGAACGTGATGTTAGATTTCATATATCCCTTGGGTAGTATTAACCCGGCCCGGTCAAGAGGAGTCCTTTTGTAGCTGAGCGCAGGAATATCAAGCCAATATAGTTGCTTGCTGGAATTATGTTATTGTATTTTTAAAGCAACTAGTTTAAACATTATGGAAATATGTTTTTAGTATTAGGGCTTTTCATGGTATTGGCATCAACCTGCGGCTTCACACGCGATTTTCCAGGTTAAAAAGATGCAGGTATTTGAAAATCCAGGTCGAGAACTAAATGCATGCAAAAATTCAGCTTGATCTGTTCAGTGGTTTTAGCGTGAAGAGTTAACATCCAAAATATCGCATTTATAATATTTGCGTGATTGTTTATTTACCGTTAGCGACCTACCTATGTATATCATGTAGATTAGTACAATTACCTTGATATTGATGATCAAATCCAAAGTTACAATATCTTTGACTAAATCCAATACCTACTGAAATTTGAAGGACTTTCATATATAAAATAATTTTAAACGCAAAATTTACTAATTTCACAACTTTATCAAATGAAATTAAGTTACTTTCATTACCAAGTTCATTAAAGTGCTGACAAAGTTCAAAGTCATAATAAAGTACTATGAAACTACTAAATGAATTGTTAATTAAAATGTTTACCCCCTTATGACTCTTAGTTCCAGTTATTAATTTGATCGTTCCATAAATTTTGTTAATTAACTGTTTATCTTTATTAACAGTAAACTATTAATTTTAATTTTTAAAACATGTCTTCGCCAAGGCGTATTTAAATCTTTGCCAAATTGCGACAATCGCCGTAATGTGGATTGGAGCCATTATCAGATCTTGACAATTTTGTGATGAATAACCTTCGAGGTGAGCTAACTACTACTACTACGTACTGTATTTAAATTTAAATTGGACGGTTTATATGCAAAACACATTGTTTTATACAAAAAATCACACTCAAAATACCTTTACTAACAAAGAAATCTTCAATCAAAGAATAAAAAAAAATTAGAACTAGTATTTACAATTGAAAAAATTAAGCTAACTGCAGACTGTTGCAAACAATCAACAGGTAGCTCAACTGATCCATATCAATATGAACTAAACGTAACTTTAGTCTTTAAACAGGATTGGATGAACTTCAATGTTTCCCTGTAGGTGGAGATAACGGTGCTAGAGTCCGAAGGAAGTCGCAAAGTTGTTCGACTCCTACGTCACTTGACCACGTGGTGTAGTTGGTTAGCACGTTCCCGTACTTAGGGAAAGACGCGGGTTCAAGTCCCGTCGAAGTCGAAAAATTTTTGGGATATTATTTGATTTCTTACATATCAATATGGTCTGAGTTGACAAACGACTCCCAGTCGGAAGCGTCCCCAAGACGCTGGCTCCATTGTATGGCAATGCTGATGCGCTGCGCCAGATACTCACCAGCGCTCGGGTCAGACGTCGCTTCGACCAGACGCCAAGATACATATATTTTTTAAACTCAGCCATAAAACAACACTATCATTAATTAATTACAACCTCGCAGCTGTGTCATAAAACCCCGATTTCATTATGGTACCACTGTCGTAAACTTTAAACATAAAACTGTTTTCTGGATTTCTTATTATTTACGACAACAAAATACATCATATAGAAATTATAGAAGATAAATATAAGTTCAAAAAATATGTAATGTATGGACGGCGGGCAGTTGGTCACAATGTATGGACGGCGGGCAGTTGGTCACAATGTATGGACGGCGGGCAGTTGGTCACAATGTATGGACGGCGGGCAGTTGGTCACAATGTATGGACGGCGGGCAGTTGGTCACAATGTATGGACGGCGGGCAGTTGGTCACAATGTATGGACGGCGGGCAGTTGGTCACAATGTATGGACGGCGGGCAGTTGGTCACAATGTATGGACGGCGGGCAGTTGGTCACAATGTATGGACGGCGGGCAGTTGGTCACAATGTATGGACGGCGGGCAGTTGGTCACAATGTATGGACGGCGGGCAGTTGGTCACAATGTATGGACGGCGGGCAGTTGGTCACAATGTATGGACGGCGGGCAGTTGGTCACAATGTATGGACGGCGGGCAGTTGGTCACAATGTATGGACGGCGGGCAGTTGGTCACAATGTATGGACGGCGGGCAGTTGGTCACAATGTATGGACGGCGGGCAGTTGGTCACAATGTATGGACGGCGGGCAGTTGGTCACAATGTATGGACGGCGGGCAGTTGGTCACAATGTATGGACGGCGGGCAGTTGGTCACAATGTATGGACGGCGGGCAGTTGGTCACAATGTATGGACGGCGGGCAGTTGGTCACAATGTATGGACGGCGGGCAGTTGGTCACAATGTATGGACGGCGGGCAGTTGGTCACAATGTTGGTACGATATGCAGATATTTTTTCCGGGTGTTCTAGGTTATATAAAAAAATATCTATTATCTAGTAGTACTCAAAATACAAGCTTTGATTAGCTAGGGACTAGATGTCTGTTGTGTGTATTGTCCAGCATTATTTGTATATTAGTAGATCTATGGTTATTTAAGTATTTATAGCTATAATTAACTTTAAGGCCACCTTGTAAATTTTGTTATTAAAACATTCTTATTAATTTAATTTAATTTATTTATTATATTATGGTACATATATTTGTCATACACTTAATATGTACCCATTTAGGATGTTGCAATGGGAGACGTCCAGTTACAATTTAAGAAAATGGTATGTAAGGTAGGTATGTCAAATAAAATGAATGCAAAATTTCAATTATGCTATATGTCACGAAAAGTCTCACTTAAAAAATCATTTAGTCATATAGAGCATTTTTCCAATAGCATCTCTATTAATCTAAATCCTTAAGGTCTTATGGTCCATAAGGGCTTCTTAAGGTTAAGCCTTATAAAGGAATTGTTATAATAATACAAAATATTTTATTTAAGCTCACGTACCAGTATCTACTACAAACACAATTACTACTCCCTACTATTACTTGTATTTGGTATAGTGTACTTCAAATATCTAGGGTATAAATTTTACCTAATCCACTTCCTCACGAAAAACCTTCAGGCTGAAATGTAAACGCGATCCCAAATGATGGCCCATTGGGGTTTGTCCTGAAATATAGTGTAATACGATGCCTGAAACAGATAAAGTGGTTATTTCGCAAGTATCTGTTACCCTTTACACCATTTTTACGGGAATCAGTTGGTTATTCTCTCTTGGTAAGAAAACCCGAAAGAATTGCTTACAGACATCTGTGTTTTGTGAGCAGTTGTTCTTTTTTCGTTTATTACCGAGAATAGATGAAGATTGTTTATTTCTGAAGTTTTTTGTTTGTTTGTTTGTTTGTGCTAAGATAAATACCGAGACGCGAAACATACCTTGACAACAGAATGCAATTTACAGAGTTAAGAAGAATATCCACGAAAACTAAAGAAGTCAAATGTAGTATGTCCCTCGGCAGAATAGTCAAATACGGTTTCCCGCAAGGAGTGTCTTAGGACCATTGTTATTTTTAAGTTACATTAACGACCATTAACCCTTGGTCACCAAACATCCTATGGTTCTTTTCGCACATAGCACTGCAATAATCAAATGTACATCCCTCGAGACGTATGGAATTCAAATAAATTATACTCTGCATAAAATAGTTAATTGGCTAGATAGTAATATTGTAAGCGTAAACCTTCGTAAAACAAAAATTATGCATTTTGCACAACGCACCCCTATGCCTAAAATTACTACCATGTACTGAACCAGATAGTTGAGAACAATCTATAACAAAATTTCTTGTAATCGATAGGCAATTAAGCTGGAATATCCAAGTCGAAGCAGTATGTTAGGCACTCAGTAAATTTTCATACATGCTCTACAAACTTCAATCAAAAAGTTGTTGGTCTGGATGCGCTGAAAACTGTTCACCACAGCTATGTTTCTAGTTACGGCATTATGTTTTGGGGAAACAGCACGGATAGAGAAAAAATCTTTGAGTCGCAAAAACGATGTATAAAAGCATTGTACGGCCTGAAGACGACCGATAGTTGTAAGTCCTACTTTATATCATCAAATGTATTGACAGTTCCAACACTCTACATTTATGAAATAGCTCTTTTTGGAAAAATCAACACTAGCATTTGACAAGCCAATTAACACACGCAGTCGTTGCTGGTCGCAACGCACGCGTAGACGTGACCAGCAACGACTGTGTCTTACTAGTCCTAAAACAGCATTGATTAAAAAAAGTTTCTGTGGAATGGCACCAAAAATTTTCAATAAATTGCCAAACAACCTAATGGTGCTACCATTGACAAAAAGGAAAATTTTATTAAGTTTGTTTAAGAACAAACTTAATAAATTTTTGATATTAAAATGCTATTATCATATAAATGAATTTTTGTTAGATCGTGACATCAAAATTTACTAATCAGTAATAACAATGTTTTAAATAATAATATTTTTTTTCATGCCTGCAGTTTAATTAAGAAAGTATCTAATAACTTATGACTTGAGGATTATGACTTGATCTTAATTTTTTTTAACTGTAACTTTTATTATTCTTTTGTATATGTCTACCTGAAGAACCAATTTTGCATGCCCTAGATTAAGGCAAAACATGTCTGGTACCAATTATGATAACCTACATCTTTATGACCGATGTTTGCAAATAAATTATTTGATTTAATTTGATTTGAGAGTGGCAAGCAACAACCACAGAGTCCTGCCTGCCTGATGTACCTGATGCAGTGATGTTGTCTTTCCGAGCTCCTCGCACAAAACATAGTAATATTTGACATTCTAATA
Source organism: Eupithecia inturbata (assembly GCA_963662085.1). Lineage (NCBI taxonomy): Eukaryota > Metazoa > Arthropoda > Insecta > Lepidoptera > Geometridae > Eupithecia > Eupithecia inturbata. Next base: position 2,527,798 of record OY759194.1, on the reverse strand, counting down.
TTTTGCAATGCATTTCCGCAATGTCAGTTACTTGTTTAAAATTGAATCAGACTGCAAAAATAAAATGTATATTCAACAGCTTGCTGAACTAGCGGGAAGTATAATTTTAAACCAAGAGGTTCAAATACTACGAATAATACGTAATAAGCCCGTTTCTCCACCGCCGCCGTCACCGGTTCGTCACCGAGAACGACATGACGGCACCAAAGTAGTGATACATACATTTACTATGACCGCCTGTCTGCTGCACGCTCGTTATCCGAGCGCCGTCATCCGGCCGTCGAATATAGGAGTAGTTCAGCGCGACCGCTAGAACTCGGCCCGAGATTGTGACGGACCGATGTGCCGTCACACCGCGCCCTTCGCCCGGTTTTTTCTTTTACATTAGAAGAAGAAGGCGAATGGCTCGTTCTCGGTGACGTTCCGGTGACGGTGGCGGTGGACAAACACTGTAACAGTGAAAGTGTAGGCTTCAATAACAAACAAACCGCTAACCGATTGAATTTCGTCGAAATCCAATTACCTACCCACGGAACGTCTAAGTGAATTATTGACTGCAATCAATTTGGTCAAGGCTCTGTGTTCAGATAGTTAGGAGAGCTTAATTTTATCATAACATAATATTATTCAAAAGCTTACATTTTGCGATAAAAAGAGATACCAAATGAAAAAAAGTTATGTTTTATTATAAACCTACTAGATTCAAAATAATTTACTCCATGCATTTATTTTATTTAATCAGATACATAAAGTACACTTGGAACTTGAAAACTCTTCCATTTCCATATCGTTCATAGGTAGGTACTTTTTTACCCAGTCTTCTACAAAAGTCGCTGCACAGTAAGTAGTCTTCTACAGTTACGCATTTTAGCCTTGTTACGGTCTAACGTTTAACTTATCGGTCGGAAAGGTATCTACAAGTTTTTTTCAGAATAGTTTTACGTGTAACGTTTAGCATTTTCTGTCGTTACTCCGGCGTTACGTTATGGTTCCTTATCGGAAAAACGACAGCCTTTGTGTTTTACAATGAGCTGTATTTTGTTCCAGATAAACACATATCAAGATGTCAGCACCATCAGCTGATAGTACCGAAATAATCACAAACTCAGGCTACGGCAGCAGCGATGAGACCGCCAGCCTTCTAGTCACCGGCCCCGCCGTTACTGTCATCGTCCCAGCCAACGAAAACAGAGCGGTAAAGCCCGTTCTACAAAGACAAGACTGCACCACACACTTAAGACCACAACTATCAGGCGGGCCGGGCAGCGAAGAGAGCACTACCTCCATCAGAGTAGACGACGCGACCAGAAGCGTCCCCGACATAGAGTTGCAATGCCGCGACCAAACGGCAGACCGCCCTCAGACGCTAGTATCACCCGTAGCGACCTGTGCCCACCGAGGGTCAGTGACCACTTGCCAGCTAGTTCCACACTCGTACTCTAGATGTCGCGTTTGCGAACGAAGGCAATCCACGGCGCCAGTGTCCGCCTTACAACTAGCGCGCTCTGCGTCTAGAGAGAGCGTCCGATCGGCTTTGCACTACCCGTGTGGTTGCAGTTCGCTCCACACAGTCAGTACGTGCCCGGTGCTCCAGCCGCCGGCTTTACTGCTACCGACCACAAGTAACAGAATCATCCGGCAGAGTTCGCAGCCCGAGTCTAGCGCATGCGCGGCACACTGCCCTCACGCTCACCAACACCCTAGCGCCTCGCTGCGGCAACTCAGGGAACCAGGAGATGGCATCGCTGGCATCGCGGCCGATTCGCTCCGAATCAACGGGGGGATGCGACCCTTCAAACAGGTACGTTCTGAAACCCGTAGATAGCAGCACTGTTCATTGATTTCATGCTTACCTTTTCATTTTTGGAAACGGTAATGAGCTTTGAATTTACGGTCGCTATCAGGGGAATGGAGGATAAAGCATACGCATGATAATATTATATAAATCTTATTGTAAAATTCATGAGATTTTCCACGTTCATGTATAAACTTTTGTGCCCAGATCTTGAATAATAAGAAGGTAATCATTTTTTCCTTCGAAAAAGTAAGGATTTAACTTATAAACGTTATGTTAGTTAGGATAAGTTTCTTTCAATTGAAAATAGAACCAGAACAATTATTTACACTTAGAAATTGCCAGACGTAGGTACGTATTTTATCCAAATTATTTCAATTAATTTTCAAGAAACAATAATAATCTCAATAGAAAATAATGACTATCATGTAAATATTTACAAATTAGTAATTTTTGTTAAGCGCATTAGTTGAAAAAGTAGACCGCATTCATTATACAGACACTGATGTAATATAAGACATTTGTACCCGACTAAACTCTGCTTTTTACTGTAGGAATTAAGTTTCGAGACGTAGAGTAGTCTCTACGAATGCTTCTCTCGCGCTTGCTAGATAACTGACACGATGTAAATTGTAATTACTTAGTTCAAAAAGCTTCGGATGTTTTCACAAAAGGAATTTTTAACTTAACACCGATATCAACATTTTAAATACTAAAGTTCAAATTGTATCCGTTCTTAACTTATCTGGTGTGTTGTAAGTGCTGTGTATCAAGAGATGGATGACCTGTCTCCTGGAGCCCAATATAATAAATCAATCGCTTCACTATACCAACGGTATCATCCTAGAATCACCAGTATAGAAACTTATTGCTTTTCTACGTGGCGATTCTGTGAAGATCCATTAACATATTGAAGTGATTGGTTTAGCAGGATTGGGGCCCCGGACTGTGGAAGTCAAATCAAACATTGTTTGATTTGATTTGTGTTTTTCTTCAGGCTGGCCTGCTCCTATGTCCTCAAACCCTGTCGCAGACACGTCGAGCCCGGCTTCGGCGAGCGTTCACTGAAGCTACAGGAGATACTGTTACCTACGTTAAAACGGTTCGAACTCAAAATCATTGGATTATGCACCAATCGACTGTACAATCTCTCTTGAAATGATGCTTGCTCGCTTATTCCACGGTTGTACAGTTGGCTGCAAAATATACACTTAAGCATTTTTGAATTATCGCTCTAATTTGACTTCTGGCAGGATTAAAAACGTATAATATGCAATTATCTCTGGTTTTGCCTATCCATGGTGGTAATTTGAGATTCTCGTGTGAAATGTAAAAATTCGACTGAAGATAGCTGATACTATGTATCAATTAGATATTCGAAATGAAGCTTACCTATTTGATGATCGCGTTTCATCTGTCAAGAAGACATCTTTGTACAAAGAACTCAAGCTGAACTCTGCAGGCAACTGTACATTTTAGAGCATGTTAGTTTAGCTGCATGACAAATGAGTCTAGATTGTACAGTCGAAATCACTGAAGTAATTCGCTAGGCAAACCTGACGTCCCTAGCTTAGATCAATGACCACCGTTAGCCTCCACCCTGACACCCTGGCACCAAAGCTTGTCACGAAATCGATCACTGAATGAACACAGGTTACAAGCACTTTTGAGAAATTGGCTTAGTATGTAAAATTTCTGAACCACCACAGGTTAGCACATAGTTTGTGTGTTGGGAGTGATAAGAAATTGTTGTCATTGTTTCTGATATCCATAACTCAGGAATACACAGCACCTACACAACCATGCTATTCATCCGCACTCGGGTGTAGGAGCCATGCACTTAGATTGATGAATAGATTTGCACAGAAATGTTGCTTCAATTTTGCATTTGTTTACAAATATATCCTGAGGCATTTTGTTGGGATTTTTGCTTCATAAAGTGGACTTTATAGGTGGTCCATAATATACATTATCAATCTAGAGGGTTTATTTCTCTCTCTAACATCTTTACTGAACTAAGAAATACCTAATGTTCTTTTATAGGGTTCCCTTCCCACGTAAACTGTAAAAATCCCAGAGGGTGCTCGGGGAAAAGTTTAAGAAAACAAGCCAAGTAATTCATCAAACCCGGAAAAAAGTTTTCTTCAGAATTTTCGGGAACTCTTATGCAAACTTGTGAGCCGTGATATTGGAGATTATTCTGCATCAAGGCACGCCATCAATTTTATTGTCATCACGTGATAAAGTTACCCGTGATCGCGTGAAATTCAAATAACACCTCTTTTGAGGCTATAAAGGTTATCGAAAGCTCATCCTATGTAGCGATGACGTAAATAAAAGCTTTACCGCACTAAAATTATTTAACGAATTAAAGTTGCATTTATTTTTCCACCCAGTATTTTTATAACTTTTTGATAACGAGAGGGGTCCAACTTTTTGGCTAAGAAACTGACAGCCTATTCTGCTGTACTTTGTACGTAAAAGTAATAGGTTTGTTCCCCCCAGACAACCAAACTAGATAACTGGTTGTCTACGTGGATAGAATTTTCCGCGGGGACAACCAGTTAGGATGGAATAATACCCAAACAAGTATTTTTCTCATTGAAATCCAGCTAAGCTTTAATTTTCATTATGACAACACGAACAATTATTTCTGTAGCGGTCTTTACCGAACTAAAAATAAGTTTGTAATGAGTTAACAAGTTGCATTCATTTTAACAGACAGTATTTTTTTTTGTTTTCCTCAACGCGAAAGAAAAACTGATCTACCCGTGCTGTATGTTGTATAATAATTAATTTGATTGTTTTGAAAAAAACTAATAACCGACTTCGAATCCCTTAGTTTTATACAGTTTTAGTTTTATACATATAAACCCGAAGGGTGAAAACGGAACCCTATTACTAAGCCTCCACTGTCCGTCCGTCCGCCCGTCCATCTACCCGTCTGTCACGTGTCACATCTCATAAACCGTAAGAGCTAGATAGTTAACATTTTCAGATGATGTGTATTTCTCTTGCCGATATAACAGCAAATAATAAAAATAGTACGAAACCCTTCGTGTGCGAGTCGACTTGCACTTGGTAAACCACCAAGTGCGAGTTTTGCATGATAAATACCTCAGAAATAAATTTTATAGGACCACCTCAGAATCATCTTACAACCGGTCCTAGTCTTCGGTCCAATCGGTCCCTCCATGACGAAAAAACCGACGAACATACATTAAAAAAAACATACATACAGACGAACATAGAACATCCTATTTTCTAAGTCGGTTAATAACAGTAAATTCCCAAGGATTTTCGCAGTCCAATTTAAATTTTCAATCTGACACGATCAATTATTTCTGGATCGGTTTTATAAGACAATGCCTGCTGCTGACTGAGTCCAGTGGGAGATAGATAAGTAACGAGCTAGACTGGCACAAGCGGGCAGACATCCAACTGTACCATCCAGATACTTGTAAAATAATAAGTACCTACGAGAAAATGCAATAAATTTATAAAGAAGTTAGCGAGTTGTTTGCAGAATGTTTGATATTAAACTATTGCTAGGTTGAGCCAGTTTTAAGACAAGTAGGTACATAGATGCTACTAACTACTACCCGCGACTTTACACGCTTTTTTTCGGAATAAAAAGTATGCCTATGACCGTCCCTGGGGTACCATCTATCTTCCTGCCAAATTTCACTGAGATCCGTTCAGCCGTTTAGGTGTGAAAAGGTAACACATAGATAGATACACAGACAGACCAGTTACTTTCGAATTTATAATATTAGAATGGATTATTTATTATTAGCCCTGGTCATCTCACTGCTGGGCAAACACATCCCACATTCCCACCAGACATCACCATCTTGAGCTACCTCCGTCCAATTGCCAGGTTTTTGTCTAATTTTTGTCGCGTCGCCTTCGAGCTACATAAAAAGAGTAATTTAATATAATATATCCGCGGAAAGTACACCCTACTTAAGAGGGCGCAATGCGCGCCATTATGTGAAAAGGATAGGTATAGGATTTCGCGTACATAGAAGTGGGACAGAGCATACGTTTTGGAACGGCGGCGTAAGCGCAAAAATCATGTTTTTGTTTATTTACAAGAAAACAATACAAGTGAATAAACGGGTTCAAAGGAACCAAATAATTAGTAATAACTTATAACCTACGAATTAAAACTGTCGGCGACCGATTTACTTAGGTGTAGAATAATTCGGTTAAGCTAGTTTTAAGATTTTATTTCCACGCATTGTCAGTCAAACATTCTACAACTTTCGAGGGACCTGAAGAAACGCGTAGAATGCTTTGGCAAGTCCGAGAATATTCTAGAACACATAGTCAGGAACATTCGATAACTTTCCAGAAACTTACGTACGAGGTACCCATCCTCCACTTTGTCGAGCCTTAAAGAAACACTTATTTAACAAAAAAAAAGACTTAAGAGGGCGCAATGCGCGCCATTTTGTCAAAAGGTTATGCATAAGTTTTCGCGTTCATGCGGGACAGAGCATATGTTTTTGGAACGGCGGCGTAAGCGCAAAAATCAAGTTTTTACTTATTTACAAGAAAACTACACAACTTATAATTATTTTTCAATAAAAAAATTATCTCATTACATTTAACATCATCAGAACAAATTACAATTTCATGCGAACACAAACTTCGTTACCTACCTGAAATTGAAACACCTGATTGCCACAATATAATTAATTTTCCCATACAAAATCAAATTTGTTTTAGCATAGGCAAGTTCTGGCATTAACGCCACGTTGTTTCCCTTCCTGTAGCTTTGTAATTATTAATGAAACCTACAATACTCGGTTCTAGAATATAAGATATTTTATATAAACAAAGGAAACTTCACAAAATCCTGATAACGATAACAGAAAACGACAAATTAACAGGAAGGAAGTCACTAAAAACAAAAACACAAACTTTACTAACACAAAATTGCACAAACACAGCGAATAAGGTTCAAATTCGAGTTTGAAAATGGATGACAGATGAATTAAATAATGAAAGAAAACTTTCAAAACCAGAAATGGTTTCGAGCTACCGCGCTTTGCTCCGATGATAACAGTCTCATAAAATATTATCCACTAATATTTATTTGATTTTGTAATCCCTTTGTGTACGAAAAATATCTAGGATTCTTGAACCGAGTATAGTAGTTAAGTACCTAATGTATAAACGCTATTTTGCTATTGAAATATCTCTTCTGTTCTCAGACAGCTGAAGGGGGCATAAAAACAAAAAAATTTTTTTTTTTTTACCTTTGACACAGATAATATAGTAATACAATACTACTTTTGGTAATGATTTGCTAAATACTCTAAGGGTAATGAAGAAAACTATAAAATAGAGTTATAATACGATATTGTTTCAACAAAAACGAAAAACAGACTTTAAATTCCCTTAGGTATACATTTTACTATTTTTTATGTTTTGTGGAATAAATGAGATAATTTTTCAGGAATAAAAATTATATAGGACCACCTTAGGATCAACCATTTTTCTACACATTTTTAATTTGATTGTTTTGAAAAAACTAATAACCAACTTTAATTTTATTAATATTTATGTACTGTTTTTTTATGTTTTTCGGGACAAATACTAATCCCTTGGGAATACAACTCTTATGGGACCACCTCGCGGGATCATTTCCTACACAATAGTGAAATAAATTTAAAAATCGGTCCGCAATTGACGGAGAAATCAACGAACATACATAAAAAACATGCAACCGAACACCTCCTTCTTTTTGAAGTTATTTTTGAAGAAAAAGAATAATCTAGGCCGGCCCTCATTGGCAAAAAAAGAAACTTCTCCTTTTTTCGAAGTCAATGAGAAAGGATACCTCTACCTACACCATCCAGAAATTTTGTTAAAGCCTCGGTTTCCAATTTCCTTGACAAGAATCTCACAAATTTAACCCTTACCAACACCACAATACCTAATACGCCCATCATACCCCTTAATTAATAACATTATACAAGAATAAAGAATAAGAATAATATATGTTTATTTTGTAAACAGACTTAAACATACACAACACACACGTAATAATACAAACAAAACTTATTATGACAGTCTGTTTTCAAAACTGCTCAACAAGACTTGACGGCATGCAGCAAACGTCCAGCAGAAGCCAGCAGACAAGCAGACACTTCCACTTTCCAGCAGAATACTTTGCTTTATTTGACATAATTATGAAATTCGCTGCTTATTTAGGTTAGCTGAAGATAATAATTAGATTGAGAGCTCCGAGTTGGAAAATGTTGTTTTAGGCTGATTACGGAAATTTCGTGCTCTCATTTTAAACAATATTATTATCTGCTTCTACTTACCTTGATAATGATACATGTCAAAAGAATCTGATTTTAAAATCATGCGGTAGAATACATTGGTTTCGGTGTATTTTAATTTTAATTTTCTTTGTTAGGTTCACCAATGGTTTCATACACCGAGTTCTTACATCTATATATCATTAAAAAATACCAACACGTAAGAAGAAGTAGAGTTACAGATTAAAGACATTTTATAATTAACTATGAATTATTGATATGCGCACAAACCGCTTATACATCACGTACATAATAACATAATATCTGGTAGGTACCAAGTAGATCCAATTTAAATAAGTCTAAAGATTGAGCTATTATGTTTGGCAATAACAATAAATAATAGAAGTACCGTGAAATGATAACTCCAACGCTGATTCGCAACTGATTTATTAATAGATTTAAGTTACATGAAGGTTCAATACGGAACAACAAATATCACGTAATGCAAGTAGACATTATAAATGTAGGACTTTAGGTAAACTAGATTCTCGGCCTGACCTGACACATTGTACTTTGTACATCTTGGCCACTAGATAAAGGGAAAGTAATGTATTGCTAATGTGTAAGAACTGTGTAACACAAGAATACAGGCACAAACAGGATTCTTCCCTCAAATTAACACAACTTTGTACTTCGTACATTACGTACATACTTACGTTTTACACACAAGGGAAAAATAAAGTAACATTATCAAGCATATGTATGTACCGAGGCTCTCCGGGTTTTCAAAAAGTTATCTGAGCGTCTAGTCGACGCGACGCGTGACCAGAGAGCGGGCGGGTTTCTGGCGCAGCGCATCAGCATTGCCATACAGCGGGGCAATGCAGCCAGCGTCTTGGGGACGCTTCCGACTGGTATTGATATGGATCAGTTGAGCTACCTGTAGATTGTTTGCAACAGTCTGCTGTTAGCTTATTTTTTTCAATTGTAAATACTAGTTCTAATTTGTTTTTATTATTGAATTGTAATTTTCTTTGTCAATAAAGATTTAGCATATGTATTGGATTGATGAGAAACACAGAAAAGATAAAGATTCTTTATAATCATGCTAGCCCATCCATGGCTGTTGTGGTCGTGGCCTAAGAATCGACTTTTTCAACTCAGTCTGAGGATGTCGTAAGAACCGACTCCTTCCTTCTGTGTATTGTTAAAATATTTACGGCAATCACCAATCCACCTGCCAGGCGTGGTGATTATGAAAAAATCCCTCTTGTTTAGGGGTTTAGCCACGAGTGTTTAGCATTGCCCCCATGTGTACTTTAGTCTACGTACCGAAGCGACTGAAATCAAAAATATCACTTTATTTCCGTGTCAGTGTTTAATTATTAAGAATTTGACCTTTTCTAACTATACATTTATTGTATTTATGGAAATAAAGTTTTTGACTTTGACTTGACTTTGACTTTGATGAAGATTCTATCCCGAGAGAGAAAAATTTCAAACTTTTTTCTATCTCTTTCATAATAATATGTAAAAAAATAACTAAGTACTCTTTAAATTATTGCCTTAAAATTAAATAAATAATTATAATAAATTTGACGAATTCCTAAATGATGTAATCTTATTTTATGCTAAGTACACTAAATTCAAATCGATAAATTAATAATCTTATAAATTTGTTATTGTTATGTATTGTATTTAGACCTGCATGCCATACTCTCTAATTATTTTGCACACAACATATTGACACAAAATTTTTTTTTTCATATTTTTTACACGTGTTTTGCTAATAAATGACTACTATTTTTTTACTTTTAAAATATATTTTTAAAAAAGCCTATATTGTTATAACCACTAAGCTACCTATAAAAACAGCCAACTACGAATATGTAGCAAGTAAAACTTCTGCAGTCATTTGTGGATAATGTGATTGGTTGTGCACATTATATAATAAGTATGCATTGTAATTTTTTTTTGTCATAAACAAAGAAAAATAAATTAAAAGATTGTTCATTACCTACTCATTGCAAGGTAACACTACCTGTGGTTTTTGCCGGCCTCTTCTGTTTGGTGTTGCAAGGAACATATCCTGCGACTTTGACGATGTCGTCAATGGATTAAGATTTATTTAATATGCTCACATTCAGATAATTGAAGCGGTTCAGTTCAAAATTTTCCTCGTCGTTAAATTATTTTACAACTCCCAGGGTTTCAGACGCGAGCGTCATAATTTTCGCATCTTAGACCTCTCCACTGTTCTTTCATTCTCTGGCCATCTCCCAAAGGCCGAGAAAACGTCGTTATTTTCGAATTATGCAAGCTGTCTCAGACAATTCTACTCGTAATCTTCTGAGATAAATGTCGTAGCTATAAGAATTGTACTCTAGAGTGCAATTTCTGACGTAGCATAAATTGGGGTCAAAAATTTACTGCTGTGTTATAAAACCATAACGTCCAATAAGGCTTAGTTTCGGATGAAGTACGGCTATTGTTGTAGATATAGCCCCTATCGGCTTTGTGACTAATATCGGCTTGTGAATCTACCACAACAGCTTTAATTATTATTTATTTAAACACTTGTATTGCACTAAGGTACAAAGGGTTGGGTAAATGCCAAGGCATTTCCTACCTGCCGACCAAAAATAAATATGTTTTACAGGGGGTTGGCGTATTATACATACATACATTACATAAAATCCCGGTTTGTCAACGTGTTTAAACGTTTTAACACGTTGTCAACAGATTTGACAACGTGTTCAAGAGAACTACCACCAACATTTTTAAAATAGAATATCGTATTTTATACGTGTACTTTGACACATATATTAATTTTCTACATATATTAATTGAAATGTAATTAAAGATAAGAAGATAATTATAAGAAAAAAAATTACGAGTATATCTCAATTTTTTTTTTGTTTCTATAGTAGTATTACAATTCAATAATAAAAACAAATTAGAACTAGTATTTACTATTGAAACAATTAAGCTAACTGCAGACTTGCAAGCAATCTACAGGTAGCTCAACTAATCCATATCAATACCAGTCGGAAGCGTCCCCAAGACGCTGGCTGCATTGCCCCGCTGTATGGCAATGCTGATGCGCTGCGCCAGATACCCACCAGCTCTCGGGTCACGCGTCGCGTCGACCAGACGCTCAGATAACTTTAAAAACCCGGAGAGCCTCGGTACTCCACGGACTTAGGGTCTCGACCCCAAAGGGAGCAAATGTGTAGGCTCTGTCGGTTTTTATTTAGGTCAGCAGCAGTTTGATGGATGTTATGCAATTCAAACAACCAAACAAATTAGAATGGCGGCAAATATTCGCACAAAATGTTATCTGAGATTGAAATCTAACCAAACGCCGCTAAATTTCAAAACTGATCGAATTTTATGTCGGCATATTTTATAGTAACTTTTGTGATAACGTTATTGTGTTTTTGGGTTTCGAAGAACGGATATCGGTTTTGAACCCATAAAGTCTCGTTTTTTCTGCAACTACAGCAGCAAATAACTGGCGATTTAAAATAATAATAAGTTTCGTGCGCTTTTACTGATTTAAAGAAAGAAAAAAAAAATTAATATGAAAATTTTCAGTACAAATCTTGATGTCGAAATTTAAAAGAGACTTACAAGATCAAATAAGGTACCAAATAAAAGGTATTACAGGTAAGGTAGTTTGTACATTTCAAAATAGTTTATAAAATTTTTGTAGGTTTCATATTTTTTTTAAATATTTCGAAAAAAGTTGAAAAATTACTTGTTACTTATAATCCCCCATCTCCAAAGTTTGCAAAGCGATCCATCTGAAATGTATTTAACGATTGGATATGGATCTATATTTTACAGGAAAAATATAGAGAAGTTTGCAAGTAGATAACTTTTTGAAAAATGTTCAAAAAGCGGGGGAAATTATTTTCGAAAGGCAACCACAACGAGTGGCATATCAAATAAAAGGTATTGGCTTGTACATTTCAAAACTGTTTTTGAAATTCCTGCACGTTACATACTTTTTGAATTATTCTAAAAAAACCCGAAAGTTTTACTGTTATCCTCTATACTCCGAAGTTTGCAAACCGATACGTCTGAAATGTACCTTTAATTTTTAGGTATTCATTCAATAGCAAAGTATCTAACCAATGCAATACCCATACCATACATATTGGTATACTTACAAACGTTCGAAACCCTCGGTGCGCGATTCACACTCGCACTTGACGGATCTTGTTTTTTTTGGCAAAAAGTTATTTGATGTTAAAGTTTCGATAAGCTTTTTATTGTTTTTTATGATTTTTTTTTGTATCTTTGCAAGACCTATCGATATTCAGATACATATCAAAACTTTGCGCGTAATATTGTTTCAATATAAGCTAAAATAGTTTATGCATTTCACTAAGCATTTCTGATCTACCTATTTCATTCGTGTCTTACTTTATGATTGCGGCTAGCACCAGATGCAATAGCCACCAATATTGCCCAGCGCATGTCATGGCATAGTTCCAAATAACCACAATGGACTAGCAGGGTAGAACCTTGTCAGAGTAAATTATGGTTTGGCCGCGGACAATACGTTCCAATACATTGACTAAATCGGAACCTATCAGGACGGTATGATCGATTTGATGTGTCAGGTTTAAATTACGGTTTCCGGTGTGGTTATTATGTCCTAATGGATATTTTAGTTGGTACCATTTGCTTTTGTACTAAGGTGATTCAATAACAAGGTTTTACAATCGATTATTTACCAAATCTACCACCGAGCTACGATCCTCAATACGCATGCCCAGCGTAGGGATTGTGGGCATTACCTCATATGATAGAACCTAATAAGGCGCTTATTAGCTGGAGCCCTGCGTCCAGCAGTGGACTAGTCTAGGCTATAGGATATAAATGAATGAAAGACATAATTTGATGTTTGCATATAATGTTCCTTGGAAATCTAAAAAACCTAAACATGGCGATAAAATCGACTGATACAAATAGCAATATAAATAAATACGAAATTCACGCAATTTACTTTTGTTTTTATTTGTGTTCCTTATTTTTGTGTTTGTCTTTGTTAATATTTTTGTCGGGCAGATTGGTTTCCTTCCTAGTGAAAAGTGGGAATGTTTTATGTCGAATATAGCGCCATTGTTTGTTCTCCCATCTTTCATGATAGGAGACAACCTTGTCTTCGCAAGAATAGGTATAACAATCGTATACATACAAAAAAAAAAAGTAGCAGTAAAAAGTAATATTTATTTATTTATTGAAGAAACAAAATCCACAGCCCTTAAGAACTAAAAAAACTATAAAAACTATATAACTATAAAAACTATATCTTAATTAATTTGTAATATTTTTCCATTACTTTCTCGACAAAATCGGTGTCTACAGTATCTGTTCTAGCACCGCTGTTCAACGACGAAATAAAGAAACTTTTCTTTATTATACATAAAGTCAGTACCTACTACTATACCTATCTTATTTATTCATAGAGATAAAGGCCAAGCAGTGGTGGTACAGTTTGTTTACCTTTTTCAGATACCTATTTCCACATGTTTCTCCAAGTGGGACAAAACATTCAAAATAGACGTCAATCTGAAATTCATGAGTTAACCCATCGGGTCGTGAATACTTAAAACGGTAAATCGCAGGGTTTTCCACTGTCTCCATCCTTTTAAAATTTAACCCTTATGGATCAAACCAAAAGCAGTCATTTGATTATCCGGTTTGGTAAACCCCTTTGAACAGTGAATTAATTTTAATATTAAGACTTTAAAATATGGAGGTTATTAATTTGACTGTATTTTTACGTTTACCTCGGAATGCGTACTCTTTTATTTATTACCCGTTTACCAACTGAGAAGGGATATTTATTGATTTAGATATATATTTATACCATTTTGTTTATTGGAATACATATAACTATGAGTCTCAAATTTGTCCCATTATGTTGACCACACAACAATAATTGTTATAATTGGTTAGTTTTATATTTACTTCAAAAGGAGAAGGTTCTCAATTCGTCTGTATGTTTTTTTTTATGTATGTATGTATGTTACTTTATATATCTGCCTATGGTTAACCGATTTTACTGATTCTTTCACTATTGTATTGAAAATTATCTCGAGGCCATAAAATTTTGTTCCCGAGAGATTAGTATTTATCCCGTTAAACTTAAAAAGCAACATAATATTTTTGTACATTCACGACTAACTAAATAAATAATAAATAAATAATGCTGGACAATCCACACAGCATCATCTAGCCCCAAAGTAAGCAGAGCTTGTGTTATGGGTACTAGATGACTGATAAACTTAATACAATATATAACATAGGTAGATATTTTTTTTATTATATATAGAAAATACCCAGAACACCCGGAACAAATATTTGCAGATCGTACAAACATTTGTCCCAAGGCGGGAATCGAACCCGCAACCTTCTGCGTCGCAGGACTAACTACAACAGTATTGGTGATATCTGCGCCAATTTTTAATGAATTTTGATGATTCTTTCATTGTTGTATTAAAATTGATTATAAGGTGGTCCTCTATAAGTTTGATTCTCGAGGAATTGCTATGTGCGCTATAAAACGTAGGTTTGTAAAAAATCATCACAATATGATCCATAGCAACGGGCGTCATCAGTTTCATCCATGTGTCATCAAACTAAATTAGACTTGAATTATAACTAGATGTCGCAAGTAAACCCAATTTTTTGCACGTGACCTTCGGTCAGGGAAAGTAAGGGAGGGGTGATTTCGTTCGTCCGAGACATAGATGAATATTATCTACCGGAATTTGAAGTCGGTTTATAGTTTTTTAAAACACGTCAAATTATTTGGTTGAACTAACAAAGTTATTAAACAAACAGACCTGACCCACATTGAAGGCACGATACAAAAAAATAACAGTTTCGTAGCTGTAAGAAAATAAGAAAACCCACTAATAAAATTTACAGCTCTGTAACCTCTAATAAGAAAAGTGTTATTATGTAGGTTAAGATATGTGGCCTCCTATAATTTCCGTTTAGTACGGTAGAGCAATTTTATTACCTCTATCTGTGGCTTATATCTAATTTATTGGAAAACTAAAATAACAGAAAAGGTTATCATTGCGATTGTACGAGTCAAGAAAAAAGCTTTCCGAATCCTTACGAGGTAAGTAAAGTAATACTTCATTGGAGATAGGTAGGTAACTATTTCACTGTCCTGTGTAAATAAGTTTGTTTTATGCATGGGTCCATGGGCAATGGCTTATAATGGTCGCAAAACTACCCATTTGCGAACTAAATCTCTTGTCGAACTTTATGCATATTTATTAACAAAGAAAATTACAATTAAAGAATATAAACCAATTGGAACTCGTTGATATTTACAATTTTACAGACTTGCAAACAATCTAGAGATACCTAGCCGTCAACTGATCCATATCAATACTGATCGGCTTCCCCTTGACGCTGGCTGCATGCCCCGCTGTGTGACAATGCTGATGTGCTGCGCCAGATACTCATCAGCTCTCGGGTAACGCGTCGCTTCGACCGGAATTTTTGACCACCGCGGGGCCAACAACGTCTCTAACCGCCTAAATCCAGGTGGTACAGGGCTAATGTAACGTGTGTGCACAGCGAGCGTTCGTGTAGGCAGAACAGGGAAAGAATCCGCTCGCAACGAGATGGATTCTAGCACACGGCGTAACGTTTCATGCTCGCTGCGTATAGCACCTTACGCCCCGTCACACAAGTCAGTACCCGGCTCAAAATGTGAAGCTTAAAACAGTAGTGTATAAAACATTTTGTCAGCTACGTGTAAAAACATGTCAGCAAAAGGTTTGTAAAAAGTAACTCATGCTTATGTGTTAATGATCTAGCAACGTAACAGCCTGACCGGCGTTTTTAGGTCATTAGGTAGTACATAGCTGTCTGCTTACCATTCTAAAATACCACTTTGTTTGTTTACAGTGAAACAAAGCTATTGATTTGGGAAACTGTTACGTATGGAGGTAGATTTATCGATTTGTGCCAGCCTTTGAAAGAATTATTCATGGTGGAGTTCATGCAGACAGTTATTTTTTATGAAAACAGAGCCCTGAGCAGCTAGTCAACTCCTGTGGCCACGGGCCTGTGTGCATTAAATACTGGAAAAAACATGTTTAATGTACTTTTTACGAAAGTTTGGATGTTTAGATGTATGGATGGATGTTTGTTACCTCTTCACACCATAACAACTAAACCGATCGGGCTGAAATTTTGCATAGATGTAGCTCTAAGCCTGGAATCAAACAAATGCTACTTTTTATTCCATAAAATAGTTCCCATATGATATGATATATGGGATATAAATAACCATAAAACGTGTCCATAGAAATGACGCGTGTGAAGCCGCGGGCAGAAACAAGTAATTAATGATACCGAAAACTAATTGAGGGTAGTCATGGATACTACTACTCCGAGTACATTCAGTCGCCCCGTGACCACGATCGAACTAATAACAAAAGGTACGCGATAAATACCCGATAAATAATCATTAATTTATTTTGTTTAAATGTACCCTACTACACTACTTCACTACTACTTTACACTTTACTACTTTACGTATGGTCACGAAACTTGCCAATTTTATTTCACGTCCTCGCACTCTGCATCTCTGGGCCACTGCGAACCCGCCTATCACCAGACCTAACCCTGGGGGCAGGCATAGTGCTGCCCTACTACCATTTTCCACGAGAAGATGCATTAAACTATTAAGGTAGCTTATACGTTATAGATGTACATTTATCTAGTTTGTGAGGACCAGGTACATATGTTCACCCCCTTAAAATACGGTACAGCTTAAATACCAACTGTCAGTTTTTGATCTTAATATCTCACATACGAAGACAATCTTTGTTATCTTATGCTGCCAGTAATTTTTTCGTGGTGCATTCTGTGTTCCTACTTAGGTTATTTTCTCTCGCGCGTGGATTAGTAGAAGTAAAACAACTTTACTGCTCTGCTCGAGGAATTGCAGTGATTTCCCCAGAACACTCAAGCACTAGTAATATCTACATCCCGTTTTATATTCTCTGACTAAGATTTGAGCGGCTATCAAGTCCTGGCTTTTATTTCTATTGCTGGATATTCCACACTGCTTAAGTCCAGCTGTTAGAAGTATAGTCATATCTGTTTTGGAAGTTTAATTAAAAATGATCACAATTTTGAATTCCGATTTAAATATTAACCTATTTGTTTAACATTCGTAAGCGCGTTCTCTGCCAAGTTTCAGCAATGAGAGAGACAGCTGAGTGCGTCGGTGGCAGTCAAAGTGTTAAGGAATATTATTTTTTTACTAGGTTTTATTCAAATTCATACCTACCATGGCAACAAGGGCCATGATATCTTTTGTAATACCTGCTTAAGCCCCACGGGATACTTAACCCTATTTCCGGGGATGCGGGTATATTTGAACAGCGTACATGAACTTGGTAGCCAATTTTGTATTATAAAATATAATAAAATATAAGGTAGGTAAGGTAAGATACAAGAAAAATTTAATAGGTATTCTTTATAATAAAGAATTATTAGATTTTATTTGTATAGGAACATGCAAACACAGCAAATATGACATAATAGTATAAAACATCATATGTTTACCTATCTTCCTTACAATATATGAACAATATCGGTAACAAGACCTACAATTTTAATATAATTAATTTTTTGCCTTGAATATACAAACCTCTGTTAAAAGCGAATGCAATTAAAAGCCTCAGGTTTTCCTTCAAATAAATATAAATATAAACAATCTAGACAGGGTGCCGTGAAACATTTTTACTAAGCCGAAAGGGGGTTCTGGACCCCGAGGGGATCAACTTCTGTGCTACGGTTTCTTGAATATTTTTTTGAAAAATTTTAGATACTTTTTTTCTTCGTATTCGTGTTCTTTTACTTGTATTCTGACATTATTTTTTTTTTGAAATTTCCAAGGGTTATTTTTATATAACGTAAACTTAGTTGGTGGTGAAAGCATCGAAGATGATACGGAAGGATTTTCAGGTGTACTAATTCTAAAATGAAGGATGACGTGAAATTAAAATTTTACTTAAATCTCTTATGAGGTTTAAAACACCTTAAAAACCATACTGTCTTCGATGTTTGGATTTTTTGGTAGATTTTATTTACATAAATAACTTACTGTACTAATATAAGAACAAAGAAGTATTTTTTTAACAAAAGCTAAATAAAAATGCCAAAAGTTTCATTGTTATTAAAGTATTATGGAACCAACCCACATTTAAGGTTTTATGCAATAAAGAAACATTCAGTTTTTACTACAAATCACATGTTTTTCTTCAAAATTAAATTAGGATTTGTAGACCAGTGTATTTTGAACAATATAGATTTTTCGCGGGATTATTACCTAATATCTTTCGTCCTTATATTTTAATATTGTATTCATTTTCTGCACAACATTAACACTAAATCTGCATTATCATCGTGTGGATTGGTTCCTTATTGCAAAAGTAGGTTCACTTGATGTCGTAAAGTTTATATTATAACAATCACACAAAAATTTTTTTTAATACTTTTATTTTCATGACAAAATACAGCAAAACCATGCTGCAAAAACAAGCCAAAAACTTGTTGAATAAATTCAACAATTTATTAAAAAAAAAATTGGTATTCACAAGTTGATCCCCTCGGGGTCCAAAATCACCCCCTTTCAACTTAGTACACATGTTACGTGACACTATATTGCCTAAGGTTTTAATGGAAGGTAACAAAACACTTTATTTTTTCGTAAGGTAAACTGAAAGAGACTCTTTTGCGAAATTCATACATAACAATAGTTCAAAATAGGTCAAAGTAGTTCAGAAGGTTCACCTCCATTCTAGTTTTGGCAATTCAAAATTTATTCGTAAAATCTCTTTTCTTACACAACTAAATCTGTAGTTTTAATAAAAGCTGTAAACGAGTAAAAAAGTCTTGCTCCCAATGCCATCTGCTCCCGTAAATCCGCATTATGTTTTTATTTTTAACCTCCTTTTATTACAGCAACTAGGAAAAGATATCGCGACACATTTGTAGAAGAGCTAGACCATTTTATGGAAAACTGGTTCTAGTTGTGGAGGAATAGAGATCACTTTTGGTGAACAGTGTTTTAGATGCTATTACCAGACTTAGACAAGTCTGGCTATTTTCCACACTGATACGTAAGTAAAGTACCTACGATCCTAGATTAAACACAACAATTTGAGAATATAGATCTTAAGAGGTAACAGCTTCCTTGCAAATTGCAACAGAAAATGAAAATATTTTAAAACAGATCGTATGATCAAGATGATATAGTGGGCCAACGTCAATAATACCTGAAAATGAGACAAGGTTCGCGAAACTACGCTACAGTTGAATTTTAACCACAGCAGGTTTAAAATTCAACTGTTATATATTAAAGGCCTCCCTTTACCTCATTCTATCTAAAATCGCTGTGGCCACAACTAGACTACACAAAGCTAATGTATCTTTTAATGGGCAATGTATACCTACGCTTCTACAACAAAACTCCTATTGAGTTGCAATAATATCAGTAAATAAATTCAAACAAATTGTCTAAACCTTGTTGTGCAAAAAGGCTTACTATAAAATATTAGATTATCTAGAGGATAAAACAGCTTGGGACGGGATTTGCTCCCAACTCGAAAAATAACAAATAACAGGCTAAAGGTTTCTTCGTCGCTTCTTTACTTTAGTCTACATACCGAAGCGACTGTAATCAAAAATATCACATTATGTCCGTGTCAGTTATTAATTATTAAGTATTTGACCTTTTCTAAGTGTAAATTTATTGTATTTATGGAAATAAAGAGTTTTTTTGACTTTTTGACTTTAATTCCACTTATAATGGTTAATTGGTGTTTGAAAGATCGATAGAAAATTTTGTACGAACCCCTGAAATGAACAAATTAAAATTACCCTGCCCGTGAGAAATGAATACTCAAATTAATATTTTATTCCAAAAGTGGTCAGGATTTTTCCTGTACCAAAACACCGCCTATAACTTTAATACCATTTGGGGAGTCCAGGAGTCCATCCATTTAGATTAAGTAGGTAACAGCCGCAGGTGTTTCCTTCCATGGAAAGCGTCAATGATTTGGTTTGAAGAGGTTCGGAACTGTTTATGAAACGTTTGATGTGAATTGACAGTTATATAACCAAAGGATATCATTGGGGTTTTGTTACATTCTGTCACAGGTGAAAAGCTTTGATTATTTCTTTGTCCTTGGTAATCGTATTTTTTAACCGACTTCAAACAAGTGGAGGTTCTTAGTTCGTATATATGTTTACTTGATATCTCCTCCTATGGGTAACCGATTTTACTGATTCTTTTACTATTGTATAGAGAATGATCCCGAGGTGGTCCCATAAAATTTTTATTCCCAAAGGATATTGATATTTATCCCGTTAAGCTTAAAAAGCAACATAATATTTTTGGAGAATCACGACTAACTACAACAGTTTTGGTGATATCTGCGAAAATTGTTAATAGATTTTGATGATTTTTTCGTTGTTGTATAAAAATTGATTTTGAGGTGGTCTCCTATAAGTTTGATCGCTATGTGCGCCGTAAAACGTAGATTTGTAAAATTCTTCTGAATATTATAATTTCATTATCACCTAATGAATGGTTTCCGTGGCCACGAGCGTCAACAGTTTCATCCATGTGTCATCGAACTAAATAAGACTTGAATAATAACTAGATTTCGCCAAAGTAAACTCAATTTTTTGCACGTGAACGACCTTCGGTCAGGAAAAGTAAGGGAGGAGTGATTTCGTTCGTCCGAGACATAGATGAATATTATCTATAAACCGGAATTTGAAGTCGGTTTATCGTTTTTTAAAACACACCAAATTATTGTAAATGTTACGTATTATCGAGAATGTGTACATAATCTGCTTTGACATGCGTATCCAACTAATTGTTAAAACCACTTGCTATTATTTTGTTGATTTGAACGGAATTTTGTTAATAGGTATGCTAAGTTATTGGAAATCAAGTCTAATCAATCACATTAATAATACCTATGCAATATGCATTTTAATCAATCGATATGTCCTGCATTTCTTTATTGTTGCTTGTATTTTGTGTGGTTGTTCAATAAACCTAAAAGAAGTATCTTTCTATTCTGACAATCTAATTCCCGTTTGAAAAACTGGCAGTAGATAAATGTTTTTCAATCTCATTCGATACCTTGTTACGTACTTCTTGTGGCCTTTTAGTTCCACGTTGTACAACATTAGCCGCATGAGTTTGCGTCTAATCTGTTATCGGATGCCAATCACACATCGTTAGTATTCGTGGCCATGGTTTCTTTCAAAGTAATATCAACCTAAAAGCTAAAACACATAGTCGCTTGTTGCTCGACTGGTGTTGAAGCCTTCTTTATCAAATAACGTGATTAAAGTTTCAGTTTGAAGGATCTCAGAGGATGGAAGTATTGGTGTTTAGCTTTGAAACTTGATAAAGGTACAAAACTGAAACAACAGTTGTTCAAAAAACACATTGCAAAAGGTTTTATTTGATAGAAGTCAATTATAAAATTGCAGGGTTGACGTTGCGTTATTCATTCGTTTTTGTGTTATAATTTTTTCTGGCAAAATTATCTTTTTGACTGTTATGACTGTTGATTGGGGCTAATTTGGTTTTCTGTAAACTTTGTGGCGATTACAATAGGCTCATCATGGCCGTAGTGACACGAAAGCCACCTAACACAAATAACAAATAAAAAAAAACCTAACATCTCTTGTATGTAGCACCTACTCTACCTTCATAAAATGTATGAAAATACTCAATAATATCAAATCCTACTGCATGTGGCGAAAAAATCACTATATTTATATTGGACCTATCATTCTTACGGAAAAGTACAAGTGCATCATTTCATCCTAAATTTCGTGGTACGTCTACTTAAGTACTCGTATATCAATTCGAAGCTTTAGTAATTCAATACCAACTCTGTAGAAATCAAGACTGAGTTTTGTTCAATCTTTATTATTGCAGCAGAACTAAGCGCAGTTTGAGTAATCGCTCGATTAAATTGAATCTAGGTCTTCATTGAATATTGAAACTACTTTGGGTTCATCCAACTAAGATTATAAAGACGAAAGTTTGTGATGACAAAGTGTTTGTTTGGGCTGACATTTCGCATTTGTTCAAAGTACTTTAGTAGCTGATAATTCTTCTGGGATATTTCGCGCACATAAAAGATGCTTCGACATCCCTTCCTAATAAACTTAAAGAGGAGGATAATGAAGCGTCTTCTTTTTAAAAAAAATGTCGTAAGATTGTACAAGTAGACTGAAAAGAGGGCACCTTTTATTCGGGTCTGTCAATTTAAAGTGACATGGACCCTGCATAGACCTTGCTTATTTTGACTTGCCATCCCGTCATTTTCGCGAAAGATACGTGCCATGTATTGAGTTCTAAAAAAATAGGGGTTTTTTCATAGTTCATAGCGAACGAAATAAACGAATTTATTGATAACTTATTGGTTACAAATTGTTTTTTTTTTTATTGGAAAAAGCCTCAGTCGAGTCTAACGGCCAAAATGAATATAATTAATTATAGACCTCAAATACCACGTAGGCTTCTTTTATCTAGAAAAAAAGGTATACACATATTATTTTGATATTATTTATGTGCTACGGATTTACTAAAAAACTTACGACGACTCTATCTTAGAACGAACTAATCCATAACAGAAAACGCAACCCTGTTTTCACATGGTCTATAAACGCCTATAAAGAAAATAGATATCGATACAATCTGGCCGAGATTGCCAGCATTAAATATTCAAGCTAGAAAACAACGAAAAATAGTTGAGGGTCTGTTATTTCGTACCAAGATATTTAAGCTTCTTTGTATGAAGTTTATTTGTGCACACTAATAATAGAATTGTAACGGGTATTTTAGGGAGGTATAAAGCAGCCCAGTAGGCTCCATAAGGGCCATGCGAAAATCTACATCACTTACTCTATGTATTTCCTCACACCTGACCTCAATAAATAAGCTATTCCCGCGTTTTGTGTAGTTTATAATGGTTGCCAATTATGTAAGCTCGTGGGCACGCGGGGTGTTACATCGAGGAAGGGGTGCAACATTTTATTTAATTGCCAATGAATTTTTTTTTTTAATTTCGATTTACCTTTGTGTCAAAATGTGCAGGAATATATAACGCTATCATCAAATCATTCTTATTACACAAGGCATGAAGGACGTTTACAATCACATAGCCATGAAAAGCAGGAAAAGTTTAATTGCAAATGGTATTAAGTTTTATAATCGATTGGGTATGTATTAATTTCTTCCAAATTGTGTCCAACTAGTCTATTTTAATATGTATTATGATAACAATATTTTTTAATTTTTAAACCATCTGATTATGTTTTAAATTGCCACAACCTGTTTTAGACGTTTTGGATTGTCTTTTTTAATTATTGAATTTGAAACCCCTTAGTTTATTTTAATTATTTATTAAATTATGTTTGTTTATTGTTTACACTATTCCTGTATGACGTAGCCTCTTTACAGCTGATTTTTTTTATCAAGTGTGTACCTACCTACTTTTTTGTGTGATTTTTATAAGTTAAACATTATTTAGACATAAAACAATTATGTAATTTTGCCATAACTAAGTGCTCCTTAGCGTTCCTGTAGTTGAAAATAAATGAAATGAAATAAAATGAAAATTGACCGCAATCTCACTAAAACTAGCCGAAAATTCAAGCATAAATGAAAGTTTAATGATATTTTTAGGTCACTTACATTTTCAGGTGAATAAAATGCAAAAATTAGTGATAAAACATTCAAAGTTGCGTTCATATACACACGGGGAAAGTCTTTAGCAACTGTCATGGCAAAAGTTGCAAAACAGTGATGCGTGTGGCTGACTGCAACTACCTCTATTAAACTCGTCTTAAGCTTATGCTAATACCGCCACTTTTAGTGCTCAAACACTGATGCTAAAGTTTGACTCAAGACTCATCACCAAATATTTGCTTCTAACTAGTATTAGTACCTACAAGCGAACTCTTTCAAAGTTTGGTTGAGCTGAACACAGAGCTAGACTTGCTTACTCGCAGTTTAGCTTCTATCAACATGCAGTCAATAACACACATTATGGATGACGTTGGATAATATGGTTTCAACTAAATAAGAAATATTTTAATTTTATAGCTTTGCTAAACAGGAATATTTCAATACCATCTTTGTAGGCAGGACTCCTTAGATGTTACCTTAATTCCAAAAATTACATTATCTTAAATCGCAAAACTTTCTGACCTGCTTTAGGAGAATTGAACCTTTGCTCAATAATTTATTTTAATGGAATCTATTTAGGTAGGAAACTACCTTCTACCTTTCCTTGCTAAATATTTGAAATTGTTAAGATTGCCCAAAACTTTCCAATATATTTGTAACCTGCTAAAACACGCGGCCTTCGTCGGACAAATAAATATTACTGCAGCTGGCAACCCTGTAATCATACGTAAACCAATCAGCTAAAGTACGTGGGTATCGGACAGCGGTCTCTACGTAATACGTCACGTGGCTATCTAAAAGCATGCAAATGGCATACAGTATGCCCCAGCGGGTATTTATGGTAATCCGATAGATTAAATTCATTAATGGAGATGGCATAGGATTTCATCAATTTGTAGCATTTGCGGTTCTGGGATTCAGTTCTGGACTATCTAATGGGAGCATGCATTATAATTTTAGTACGAGCGTTTACATCTTCGATTACATTTGACGTGGATGAAATGCAGCTTTGTGTTTAAGCTACCATGTTTTCTTTAAAACTTACTATCCTCTTACTTATAAATACATATTTAACTTTAAGAAAATAGCTCAAAGTCTTTAATTAATTTACTCTGCACGCCATTGCAGAAAGTTAATTATTCAAAAGGGTCTTATTTTAATTGTCTGTCTGTGCAAAATTTCAGCTTGATTTATTCAGTACTGAAGGCATAAATATATGAGAGTACTTATAATTTATTTGGTACCACCTATGTACAATAATAATTTGATCGTTTTAGTATATAACAGTTTTTTAAGATTTGCGCCATGAAATTCCTTCTTCAATAAATTTCTATAAGATAAAATAAAAACATAAATGAGCGAGCATTATCAGATATTATTACTATTCTAACCATAGTTTATATCTATTAAGCTTAACGCGAATATTAGCCTGTTATTATTATTTTTGTGTTTTTTATAAATTTGTATTGTTTCTATAAGTGGGAACTTGTTAATAGGCATCTGTCTCTTCACACACCGCAATTATGTATATTGTGCTGATAGATCCCTTATTATAAATAAATAAATAGATAATAAAATAAAATTATTGGACCACCTCGTGACCACCTTTGTACGCTCGGTTTTGTACAACTGCGAAAGATCCATCTAAATCGGTCTATAAATAAAGAAGAGACTACGAACATACATTAAATAAACATACATACAGCTGAACATAAAACCTCCTCCTTTTTCAAAGTCGGTGAAAAGATGTCTACTATACCTCTATATCACACAAATTCTCAAACTCAACAATAACATTTTAATCTCTCATCCAAAAGTAAAAACTCTAGTCGACTTATACTAGATTTATGACTTTATTTAACGGGTCAAGTATATCATTTTATGAAAAAGTTAATATTTTCGCAGACAAACAGAGAGAAACTAACCGAAAATAAACAACAAAATAAAGTGCTGATTCAAAAGCCGTAACCATCCGCTGCATAAAGCTCTTAGCTCTCGACCATTAACGAACTATTACTCGTTACGTCAGTACAGTCAGCTACAAAGCGGATTATTTAGAGTGCGAGATATATTGAACATAGTATTGTCGAACTGGTACGAGCGAGTACGCATGAGGCGTTTTGAAACGAACCAAGACTCCAAACGCACGCTCGGACTAGATCGTTACCAAAGCGTGCGCTTCATACCGCCTTATGTGTACTCGCTAACGCAACAGTCGTCAATTCAAACTCTGCCGGTTAATTCAGATTGATTTGTGAGTGGATCACGCTTACTATTTTCCCCGCTTATTGGTTGCATTTTAATTAGGAATAAAACACAAAATAAAAGAAACCAATGGCTGGCGAATACTATTAATTCCCACGTATAAATCTGAATAGACCGGCTAAAAGAAAATGGTACAGACCGCGCCGTATAATACATACCTTAAATATAGTTTGCTTACCTACCGTAGTTCCTAACCAAAGTAGCGAGTCTACGCCATATCTCAGCCGATAAAGTTTTGCCAAGTAAAAGCCGCGTTCCAGGCTTCCTCATATTTAAAATGTTATCGTTCGACTCTACAGTGTTGCTTGGCACATAATCTTACCAGCAGGATTTTCTGGGCGGCTTTTCAATAGTCAAATATTTATTTTATTCTATCATTTTACGAATAAAACCAAGCTAATTGAAGATTTCCCTGCTGGACACACAATATGAAGGGGGTCATGTCATCAATATGCCAGATAAAATATTGTCCTATTTTACAAGCAGACCAATTTTGCAAGATGGCCGTCTGAACCGTTTATACCAATCTATACCTACTTATTTTACCTTTTATTTTGTGGAACAGATTTTGCTGAATCCGACTGTACCTTGTTTTAATGACGGAGAACAGGCTTCGTCAGAAAATGAGGTTTTAGTTAGAAATTGGTCTACTGATGTCTGTCAGAGTAAATTTATCTTTATTTTCGTACACCTGAGAATCACTGAATAGACAAACATTTTGTAAATTAAATTATAGCGTACAAATTACTCGTTTGAAAAAATATTGTGCTAAAAACAAGTTTTTTGGTTAAAAAAAAAGTCCGCATTAAGAAGAAAAAAAAAACTTATGAAGCTCGGATAGACAAATTGAAATTCTAAATAACAACAAGATCTTACATAAGAGCGACGAGGCAACACAACCTTTTAAAATAAAAATATATAGTTGCTGTAACCGCTCGGTTTTCTCTCTCCAAGAAACATTCTACCCCATTTGCATAGAACAGTTACGAGTATGTATGACATTTGCATGTTGCGAGCACTGACAAGTGGTAGTTTAAAGAGTGAAGAGTCAACGTTTTTATAAAATCTGTGTTCAAAACGACATAAAGTTTCAACTTCATGCCGTTTTATTTTTTTTATGGCGAATGAATCAATGGTTGATATGTAATAGGTACCGATGAACTTGTGAAGGATTAATAATAATAATAATTCTGTTTTTGCCATTTTTGTGGCACCATAGATCACATTCACACAGTAAGGCAGTTTATACAGAAGTCCGAAGAGTATAAACCAGCCCTTGTGTCTCGCTTTAGTGGACTATGAGAAGGCCTTCGACTCCGTTGAAATCTGGGCTGTTCTGGAATCCTTACAGCGTTGCCTGTAGGGCTGGTCCACCAGTTCAAAGTCGCTCAGCGAGCTATGGAAATAGCTATGCTCGGAGTTTCTTTGAAGGATAGGCTTCGTAACTAATAAATACAAAAAGTATACTTACATTTATAAAACTTGAAACCAGGAGGTACTTAGGTACTTACTTAACTAGTGCATAGTTTAAATTAACTTAACACACACTTACAACAAAAATTTTTAAGAATTAAAGATTAAGAATATTTACGAAATTTTTAAGTTACTTTCTTATTTAAAGACTACAAACAGTAGTTACATTTTGTTTTAACTATGATAATATGTATGTAATAACTTAA